>HG992008.1:10862658-13362658 GCA_905220435.1 Amphipyra tragopoginis | reverse complement strand
CTGCCCTGAATCATTCACATTCCTTGGTGAACAGAATGTCACCATCCTTATTTAACATAGGACCTTAAATCTACTCGAGTCTCCATGTTTGCATTTGGATACTTAATCAAGTTTGCAGAATTGAATGACGAGATCAAATGTTAAATAAAGCTTGAAACATTTCCAGTTTTATCAAATTGAATTCTCAAAATGGTTAATAGGCCAATTGACTTAATTAGCGGCATTTAGTTATGTTATTTACGTATTAACCTTCGGAGAACGCAAACTACGTTCATGCCAAGTCAGCAAATTAAGTATAAATAAGCCATATTTATTGAGCCGCCATTTCGATATCAATTACAGAACATAATATGTTTGTTATGTAGTAGAATGGAATTTACGATTTAATTCAAAATCTATTTCGAAATCAACTTTGAATTACGTAATTACGTATGACAGCTCTCTAAACTGGATTTTTAAGTACAAAACTCGTTTTGTCAGCGTATGAATGGATTTGGAATGTAACAATGCCGTGTACTCGTATACAGGTAACATGAAAAATGCACAGTCGCGACCTTAGCCCACTTGTGAGCGACGGCGAGGCGGTGTGAGGCGACGTAGTGGAGCACTCGCTGGCTGCGTGGAGCAGTGAAGCCCCACCAGCCAACTGTGACACAATTTCGAAACAGTCCGGTGTAGGTTGACTTGATTGACACAAGTTGTGGTGGTTTTGAGTTATGTAGCCGCTGTGGATCGCGTGTAAATTACACACTGGACGGTTTTATTACAACTGGCATAACGGCGTCTGAAATCCGGTGTTGTTCTACCTTTATATGTATACGGTGCGCGCGCGGCTCCGCCCACGTTATAATTTTCATATTATAAACTTTACCACCCCTTTTCACCCAAGCAATGGTTGATTTAAAAAAAATCCTTGTTCCCGTAGTTTGTCATTTGCTTTAGAGATTATTTATCTAAGTTTCGAGTTGATCGGCCATGCAATAAGATTCTCCCATTCAAAAAGGTAGTTTTGGAAAATCAATAAACTTATTTTTAGTGTTCTGTAGTCAACAACCCTTATAGTTTCACCATGTCCGTCCGTCTGTTCGTCCGTCCGTCTGCAGCTTAGTTAGACTCTTAGTACTAGAAAGCTATAATTTGACATGGATATACATATTAACCACGCCGAAAAAGCGGTAAAACAAAACAATGAAAAATATTTTTTTTAGATTAAGAAAAGTAAAAATTTCGTATAAATTCCATTGAAAAATTACTAAGCCCTCTTCTTAGTCCACATTATTGTGCAACTACGGAACCCTATTACTGCGCGTGGCCCGACACGCACTTGGCCGGTTTTTTTTATTTAAGTACTTTGAATATAATTAGTGCCAAGTTTTGACTTTGGAAACCCAGAGAATAAAATTTTTCATATAATTTTTATTACCCGTTTTCACCCATTTGGGGGATGATTTTTAATAAACTTTTTTAGTGGGCCTTTCTAAACAACTGCTCTCCAAACAAGTTTCTACCATAATGTCAACAGGCATCACCGTTACGCGACACCAAAGCGCAACACACACAACGCCGACACTACGTGTACATTGTTGGTTATTAAGTTATATTTAATATGCATTTTTAATCTGTAACATACTTAAGGGCTAATTTTGACTGAATGTAAAAAAAAAGAAAAACAACTGGTTAGATACAATTTGAAAGTTCCAGAAACGTATTCCTTACATAAATAATAAGAAAATATAATTAATACTAAGTGTACATATTTTATTTTCAACAGTTGTGCACATTTTAACGTTACGTAAATGAATGTTATGTACAACGCGGCAAACGGTAGGAGAAACAACGTGAGTGACAGTGGAGGCGGCGAGCGGCGACCTTGCCGTGGTCGTTCGAGTCAAACAAAACATTGCACCAACGTTCAACAAAAACACGTACTATGAACACCAAATACAAACGATGCAGATAGCTGTTGTATAATAAAGTTTCAAAGTTATAAAATACTGTAGAATTGCTTAGACAAAATAATACTTTAAAAACAATAAAAAAGAGATTCAGGAAGAGATTACTTATTATACATGATGCAAATGTTAAGAAATATATGAATTAAAAGAAATATACTCAAATTAGCATTGCGTAATAAAGTATAATAATTGGCAGTAACAAGAAATAAGAGCAAGGAAATGCCACAATGAAATATGAAATCCAATAGTTAAGCAACAGATTAAAGTAAAAGTACTTTGATTACGAAACGTTAACTGGACAAGTCGGTATGAACTGAAGAAAGTTCCCGATAGTACTGCAGTTAGAAGTGGGTCAAGCCCAATGATAACAAAAGAAGAAATTAATATGCAAAGCACGTGAAACAGAGCTCTAATGAGAGCATTTCGAGGAATAACGAAATGAATTCTGTTGAAAACAGTTTTCAAAGGAAATTCTTTTATGTGTCGTATATTTTTGTTTAATATTTTCCGTCAAGTAGGGGGGGTCCTTCTAGCAATTATGGTGATATAGCATAATTGTAACATTAAGTAATAACTATTTCATAACATTTACATAATATAATTCTGAATGACGTGAGTGATAACTTGATAAGTACAAGTAACTTTAAGATATGAATAAATAATAAAAAATACCGCATAGAAGTTAGAAACCAATTAGATTCAAAGAAACCAAAAAATACAAGTCATTCACCACAAAATATATCCAATCATCAAGAATCACTTCCTTATAAAGAGATGACTCAAAGTTCTGATGATTTGAATCACGATAAGATGACATCAACCAGGAAAGTCCATTAACATCTCAATTCTGTATGAGTGACGCGGGCTGCAAATTATAAATAAGGAGGCTATACATATGTATACAATGTCGGTTCATTTCAAAAGAATCTTTATTTACGCGAAGACGGCGCCATGAAAAACATGAATTTGCAGTTTTCACGATTAATATTTCCACAGCAACTATGACGTAGTTACATCCTTTACATATATTTACGCTAAATATACAGCAACAATACTAGAATATTTTCGTATAACACTTTATAAGCAAATAGGTAATGCATATGTATTAACAAGTGTAATTAACCGACTTGCGAACTCAATGTTAAAGTTTTGATCATATTCACAAACACGTACAAATGTTTACTTTGGTGGTTATACTTAAGTGTTGAATTTAAAGAAGCAAAACATATTTATTGAAGATTTTTACAATGTCAATCTGTCTGTTAATTGTTATTTTGTGCCTGTTGAATAAACATTACAAATTAATGTTTGGAGTAAGGCGGTGGACGACCATGTAAAATAATTGTTTCGCTGTCTCAAAACAAGAATTTATTCAACAAGAAAGTTTTATTTTTCAATAGCGTAAAGAGTTTTGGCACACTTATTTTCAAGAATTATTACTTCATTCAATTCTCCAAACAGCAATTTTTAGGGAAACAAGAATCAAATCCTTTGATAGTATATTTCGTTTCTAGAGCTGTATCCTCATTTTGCTCTGCAATAAGCTTTCGCAATGTGTTCCTTATTATTTGCATATGCGTCGATGCTCAAAGCAGATAACACCTGATGACTTGACAGCTCAAACATTAAGAAATACTTCATAAAGTGATTTAATAATACAACTCACTTTCAATCGCGCTTAAATAGCATGCGGTTATTCGCAACAGGACAAGAAAGAGAGAGTCATTCGTAGCCTCGTTGTTGTTGCAATAGTTTTGCAAAAACACCGCCTCCAGCAAGGCTGTCGACACGAGCGGCGCGGGCGCAGACTCCACGCAGCCGGATCCGACCAGATGGTTACGTACGGTTCAACAGGCACATAACTTACGTACGTTTATACTTTATGTACCTATCTACCTTCTGTATTTACTTATATTTGTATCAGCAAAAATTAACACTAGTTAAAGATCATCCTCACATTTTCCCAATCATTTATTGTACGATAATTAACTTACGTTCCTACGTACCTGTCTGCGTCTACGATATTTAGGTGTCTAGTATCCTTACTAGACACCTAAATATCGTAGACGCAGACAGGTATGTTTGGAATCAATTATATCTACGGAAGTCCAATGTTCGTTGGTAATGAACGTCAGATCTTTTAAAACCGAACACAGAGACATAACATAACAACAGGAAAACCAAACATTAAACTATGATGTACAGAGATTTATTGAATTGCAGCATCTCGTATATGTATAATGTAACAAAGTTTAAAATTAATTAAAATAAATCCCGGAAAAAGTTTCATGGTAATGGAATTTATACAATGGCTCATAGCTTCGATCAATATATTGATCGAAGGCTCATAGCCTCATATTATTATTCTAATGAAGGAGCGATATCTTACTTGAGAATATTTTATAAACAACTGCAACAATGATGTTTTAATCTTGTATAAATTTATAATAAACATTATTTTACAATTGTAAAAGAGGTATAAAAGACAGAATTTTGTGATACAAAAAGTACGAGCCAACGCCTTTAGTCTTTGAAAGATTTGAGTAACAAAATGAGATGGTATCTTTATTTGCTATGCTAAAAATCGACTTCGTTATTTATACATTATTTACAACTGAACGCCGACAAAAAGAGACTGTACAAAGACCTGTCTTGCTTGACACTTGACTGGAAAGCAAGCAATATCTGTAATCTGTATGAAGCAATGAAGGTTTCGCTGCGCCCGCGCCGCCGCGCCGTCAAAACAAGTTGCGCAATGCGCTCGCATTCCGCTTCTGTTGCGGATGTCACACTTTACTATCTAGAAGGTTGCGTTTGTTCAATGTTTATTTGCTGTTCTGTTGTTTACAAGCAATCTACTTTTTCTAAGTGGCGGAATACTTGGAGCAATAAATTCTTTACTATTATTAGTAGAATATTTTCAGGTCAGCAGTTATTACGGTGTGCTTGTTTTCTAAGGCTCGCTTACACAACGACTCGCTAAATACAATTAACGCTAGTTATACATTTTTAAAATGTCATTGTATTTCTGCCAATTGTTTGATGTTGATAGACACAAAATGATGTTTGACGATATTTTACCTTTTGGCACTAATTGTGTAAAACATCAAGCAATCAAATATAATAATAAATATAGCTGTAGACTACCCAGAAACATTTTTTAACGTTTTACCAAGACAGCTACAATTTCAAAATATGAAGGTAATATCTACAAAAGTTACTGCAAAACACGAACTCAACATACATTTTCGTTTTTTTTATTTTTTTCAAGTTTCTCTTTTCGGGAAAGTCTCAAGTTATTAATTACAAAAGAGAGTTTACCTGGCTTCATTTTGGAAAACGATCGTGAAACGCCAAGTGTCCAGGTGCTGGGGGCATGTTATTGTAAGTGCTGTTTGTAAACAGGATCTGTTACCGTTACGACACAGTTTTATTTCAAAACAAACGCAAAATATTACCGTTATGTAACTTAGAAAGTTCGGTAAATAAACGACCTTCTATAAAGGAAGGCTAACTAAAAACACAAATGTACTATTGCTTGTTTACTTAGATTTCTTTGTTTCCTATTGTTACGCAGTACAAAAGGTCTAATATTTACTGTAACAGTGCATCGATGAATGTGTTCCACTAATTCTTTTACAGGGTTACACCATTTATAAGTTCATTAGGTTATGTTTTTCTTGGAAACGGATCGATGAAAGTGGTGTGGGCGGAAGACAGTTGACCTATATGAATGACTTTATGTATGAACGTGTGGATCACAAAATTCACAAAAAACAACAACTATATTAAAGTATTACCCCAATCTGTTTGCAAGTTGTTTTCTTATGAGGATTGGTAGTATCATTTATCATTTTAGTTCAGTAACTGGATATTTTTGTTTAGTTTTTATTTTGACGTCCAGAGACCTTGTGTATAGTTTTTTTTGTGAATACTGCGACATCGCTTGTTTACGTGGCCTATTAATGACAAAAGCATTTATAGTCTGGACAGTATGTTTTCATGGATAAACAACATTTTATGCTAGGGTGGTTTCGCAATGATTGCATATGACGGAGACGAGACGTGGCATTCACGCAGGCGCGGTCACGTTGCGTTGTTTGTAAACATGTCTACTGACTGGTGAAGGTTACTTAAACAACATGTACCACCAGGTGGTTTCTCTTTACGGTAGTGGCAGTTTTAATTTTGATGTTTTGACTATGTACATCTCGCCTCTTCTAATGTTTACAATAATAATATTTAAAAGAGCGTCACGACCTAAAATTAGAGCTCTCGAGGTTGATTATCAAAGAAGAGACACCAGTGTTTTTATATTGTAAAGTAACAAACAAGAAAAAGTGTCACGGTCTTCAAAGATCATGAACAAAATATAAAAAATCAATACAAATTGATATTGAATGGAGAACCGACGGTCAACAAGGACTCATAACAAAAGTGACGTATCCAGTACAATTTCACCTGCATACCCAAACAACATGAATCAGTGTTTACCACACATTCTTTATAAAGCGAGTTACGATACCATAAAAGGCTGTGTTTCTTACTTACCTCGTTCCGCAATAACGGCTTGGTTATGTGCGTATGACGCCTTAACCTAGTTGCTGGCGCCCTTGGTCGCCATCTGCCCATGTATTAGTTCCTGGATAGAATAGAAACCATATTAATCAATCATACATTAGGAAGTATTAGTTAAGAAAAAAACCGACCAGCTTTAAATACGATTTGTCTTGATTGCGCAATTTTCAGCAAGTTCTATGTTTTTAGGCATTCATGAAAACTGGAAGTAGCGCGGTATCGGGAAAAGTGGAGGTATTGGAGGGAGACGTTTGCCCAAGAGTGGGACAGCATAGACTGACACTAATAATAATAAATAAATACGTTTTTAGCTCGGAACTTAGAAATAGGGAAAACGGTGATTTGTAATATAGGGGAAAATAACTAATATCAGTGTTACAGAGTCTACAACCTAAAATGTTGGTTGGGAGTTGTAATGGGCTTTGGATTTTGGAACTTTGTGACTAAATAGGAGCCTATAGACTTTTGTCATGTCCGCCCATAGGTCCGTAATTCTCATTCCAATACAGAAGAAGAATTTTGGTGGGAAATCATACTATAGATTATGTATAATAACCCGAAATACCAATTGAGAGAAATTATAAATCAAAGGAAACTAGACCATTTTGTGAAACATTTAGTCTTGAATTTCTATCAATATAGATGGGATTTTGATGTGGATGGATGGAGAGGAAGAGGGAGGCCAAAGATAAGATGGATGGATTGTGTGAAGAATGATATGAAAGAGAAGGGAGTCAGTGATATCATGACGGTTGACAGGACGGAATGGAAGAAGAAAACGTGTTGCGCTGACCCCAAGTAACATGGGATAAGGGCAGGAAGATGATGATGATGAAAGATGGGACTGACTAAGCGGGACCGGGGGCTAATTATGTCGCATTTTGTGAATCAAATTTCGTTAATTGATACCGTATCGTAGCTGTATGTGGACTGCATATCCAGTTAGCAGTTGTCACGCAGTTGTACTGACTGCATTTGGCAGACGAAGATACGACCAAAAAATAAAAGCAGATCCATTTCTGATAAACTAATAAAATATGATTCACCAAATGTGGCGTTATGGCCCCTCATATAATTAAATACTGTTTAAAAATGAAAAACAGAAGAACTTAAAAAGTTGAACCTCGGTTGAAATTCTGTTGAATTTTCAAAATTTTAAATTTTAATCTATTGATTAGAAGAATATATTGGGTGGTAATTTGAGATGGGGCAATACGGGCAGCTACCTTACCTTACCTGCTAGCTACGTTCTGAGGAACTTGCCCATACTTTTGAAAATAACTAGCTCAGATTTTACCGATTTTTAAAAAAAAAACAGCCATCGCCAAAAAGGGCAGTTTTCACAAAACATTTTTATGATGCCAATCGGTCTTATTTACCATAAGCCATAAGGATCAAAAGACTCTTCTCCAACTGAGATTGGAGTGCTCGAAAAAGGAGAAATCTCAAAAAAATAATTGAGAAAGAAAATTTATCGATTGGCATCTGTTTTGGGAGAATTGCCCATTTTCTTGCTGACTGTACAATTTTTTTTCAATATGTGTAAACGCAGTTCAAAATATTTTCAAAAATTATGGACTGTCTCTTAAGAACATTTTCCTGTAGCCACAGCGATTAAGGAAGATGCCCCCATATTACTACCCCATCTCAAATAAGATTTTTGCGATTTCTGATGTCGCTAGTTTGCAAAGCGAAAAATCTGAAATAATTAGGGTACATAAAGGTTAATAAATAATAGAGGAAAAATAAAAAGATGCCTCTAAATAGCAGTCTTGAGAAATCAGCAAAAATCCTTTACAAAAGCAAATACTTAAATACGCGGAAACGAAAAAAAAAAACTGTATTGCCTAAGTAGGTACTTCTTCTTCTTCTATCGGTTCGGCAAGAGCTGTACCTACAAGAATAGCTCATGCCGTGGTGAAAAGATTAGCCAGTCAGCAAGGTTGGTAGCGAGGCTGACTGCCCAGGGTGCGCCGGACATACTTAAGTGTCGTCACTCGGGGAGGCTCTTTTTATGCACTCCCTTCAGTAGGTACTTACTAATAATACCATAGAAGATCTGCTATATTTGACAGAAAAAATACTACTTTTCCTTAGATAGATTTTACCATGATCGGCAAAAATCGGTTACTGTGGATACAGTTTAAGAGTTCCGTATAATAAATAGAGGCGGTCACCCTACAGAAGCAGGTTTATTACAACTACAACACGTGGAAGTGTTCAGCGCCGCTGATTTTAAATAGGTACTTGTCGTCTATTTTAGGAAAACAGCAAAATGTTAACAATGATGTACTTGTTTACACATACACGCGCTGTTGACATTTTCCTGGAATGTGGATCTCCCTATTATTTTTAAAGTCCATGATTAGTTCTAAATGGTTTGATTCGTTGCGTTTAAGAGTTTTTCATGGTCTGTGTACCAGGCACCTCAATGGTCTGACAATAATTGTTCAGTGCATGTAGAAAACAATTGGTTGTGCAAACAATTGCGTTTACGGGATTGAATCTCAAATAATATGTATTTTCAATCTTAAGGCTGTAATTTTTTATCATTGACAATGACATGAGCACTGACCATTTCTTAATGTTGATCACGTTGAACAAACAGTTTGTGAAAGGTACATGTTGCTAAAGCAAGTGAATAATATCATCCCTCTGGTTCCAAAAATAAAAATCCACCGAATCTCTTCCGTGGTATGGAAAAGCCGACTTATGCAGTCAGTCATACATCTGTAGGAGAGTGCGCCTATCTATGGTAACCAACATTTTGTGGCTCGACCGTGTGAACAACCATTCCAGTCATTATTCAAATGGATGTTTACATGGTTCTATTAATTACAAGATTCGCACTCCAATAAAGATATAAGTCCAACTTCGAGAAAGAGGTCAATCGTCGACAGCGTTCGGGAAGCTACGTAATATCTTTTCTTTCGTATCGCAGTGTTTCAAGACGAAAGTCTTTGAACAGTGCCTGTTGTCAGTGATCACTTACGGCACTGAAACGTGGTCACTCAAAATGGGCCTCACAAGAAGGCTCAAGGTCACCCAAAAGGCAATGGAGGGCTACGCTCGGAGTTTCCCTGCGTGATCATATCAAAACTGATAAGATCCGCAGGAGAACCAGAAAAACCCAAACTTAAGTGGCAGTGGGCAGGGCACATTGCTCGCAGAACGGATGGCCAATGGGGCCGAAAGGTTCTGGAGTGGCGATCGTGGCAGCGTGGAGAGGCCCTCCACAAGTTGGACAAATTACCTGGTGAAGATCGCGGAAATCGACTGGATGCAAGAAGCAGAGGGACCGGTCGATGTGGCGATGCTTGGAGGAGGCCTATACATACAGCAGTAGACCTCTTTCGACTGGATGATGATGATGCTGAAAGACTTATGCCGTGTAAATTAGTCTCACGAGATATTATCGTCAACAGCGCTGGCGTGCATAAAAGAGCCTCCACGAGGTACTGTACTGAAGTACGTCTGGCGCACCCCCGGCAATCAGCCTCGCTACCAACCTTGCTGTCTGGCCAATCTTTCCACGCCATGAGCTATTTACGTATAGCTCGTATCGACACGAGAGAAGAAGATCGTCAAGCCACTGATTCAGATAAATCTGTGGGCTGCCACGGCTTTCTCTCGTGTGATAATAACAACGTGATCAAGGCAATGATTCCTCCCGACTGTTATAACTTATAAGTGTTGGAGCTTGGAGCCCTATTTTCTGCAGCAAACGTTTGCGGGCTGACATGAACTACTTACATAAAGAATAAACCATCCACGAAGGAACCACTCCTCATTGAATATGTTTTTTTATTTTTTATTTAAATGGTTCCTTAATTACGTATGGCTCAGCATAATTGATAAAATAATGTGCAGGCCATAAGGATTAACAGCTGATGTTGTTTATAAATGTTTTCGGCTTCGTGGCTACATAATGACTGCGGGGATTGGTTGTTGTGTGAGGTCACAGCATGCATCGTGGTCTGACCGCGGTCATTCTGAGCACAATATAACCCTTTCGTGCTCCGGAAAGCACGTAAACTGTCGGTCCCGGATAACATACGAATACCTATGACAGCCGTCAGCCCGTTACCGATATCAGTATTTTCCATAAATTGGGTTCCGGAGGTCAGGTTGCGTTCACTCTATATAAAACGCAGATAGTCAACTGTTGGTAGCTATGGGGCCCAATTCTCCTAAAATAAATTGTTGCCAAACGCAATCGAACCACAACCGTCAGTCAGTTTTTGTTTTCGAAAACTTTCAAAATGATTGATCTTGTTTTTGTGTCAAACAATTTGATAGCTTTTGAAATTGAGAACTGTCTGAATGAACGGTTCGGCCTTGGTTCGGTTGTGATTTATCAAGATTTATTTTAGGAGAATTATGCCCCTGGTTAGACTAGAAACCGACTTCTTTATGGTAGGGAAAAGGCTAAACAGATGATTAATAGGTATTTTGACCTCCTAATTCCTGATAGATTGCCGCTCGTATATGCCATACTTAATCACCACAGGTAGCAAACGTGTTAGTGGTCAAAGGAGATGCTGCTTATCCACTTGACATAATCCTAAAACTTAGTTCGAGCTATGCGAATAATGAAATGCAGGTGTGACCCATTTCATTGCATCTTAGTGTCTAAACACTATGCCGAAGTTACGCGACCGAAGTTCGGCATGATTAAGCCGGCAATGCTTTTTAAATTACCCGCGACACACCAGGCTGAAATTACGTCGCGTTTTACCCATATAAAAAGCATAGACGCCGAAGTTCGGTCGCGTAATTTCGGCATGGTGTGGCGCCACACTTAGAGTTCCTGGCGACAAATCTATCCAGCTACGAGATCATAGTAAAAAAAACTATTTCTATGGTGCATTTATTTTTGGTCTACACACAGACGTTGAGCTATTAAAGTTTGGTTATAGCAAAGAGATTATAATTTTAACTACCGGTAAACCGGGGTTACTTTCAAATACAGGGGCGACATTGATAGTTACTAAACATTTTGCATTTGGTTAAATATCTGTGTGAAAATGGAACTTGTGCATTTTAATTTAATATTGTAGGGAACGTTGACAGTTTTCCTATTTTACCATTCAGTATAGAGGTGTCTGCGATGTTAGATGGCGATGATAAAAAATATTAAATGACACCCCTGAATATGTAAAAAAAACGAGTTTTAGATTTTTCGATTGGGGCTACTTTGAAATTCAATGATAGAACAGAGATCATCAAAGTAGAAGCTCTACGGTCCAAGTTTGATAAGGAACATTTCTCCTTTTTGCTATCGAAAACTGTGCTCTATAGTTTTTTTTTATCTAGTCTATGTGATTTTATATATCTCAGTTAATTGAGTCTACATAAAATATTTTTGATGTAGCAGCTAAAAGCGAAAATAAATAAGATACAAACACATGAAGCTCAAAAAATTTATCGAAGTAACCCCGTTCTACGGTACTGATAATGTCTTTGGGTATTAGGTAAGTAGTTCTTTGTGCACTTTTTCATAGAATCTTTAGCGAACTTAACACGGAAATTCTGAAAATAGGTACTGAAGGTATACCTACTACCTATGCTACCATAGATAGGCATAGAATAGGTGTAGGCCGACAATATAATCTCCAAAATCACAAATATCACTATCTCCAAAAATTATATCTGTACCTATTTACCTAGACAATTAACTAGGTAGGTAACGAACAGTTCAGTTTTTATGAAGTCTGTTTTTTGTTGAATAGGATTTTACAGAGTTATTAATTACTTAATTAATAGTAATTTTGTCTACCTGAGCATTGTTGTGAGAACTAAATACCAACATTACAGAGGTTTTAAATTTTAAATAAATGATAAAGCAATAAATAGGTATCGCGAATAACTTGAGCTAAATGAAATTTGATTTAAATATTGTGTAAATTTTGAAAACGAGAGGCACTCGTCAATTTGCAGACGAAATTATTGATAAACAAACGACATTGACTTGACAAGATTAGATTCAAGGTCGTCTAGTCTAGTTATGTAGGTATGAATAAAAGTTGGGTTATGTGGCAATGGAAAATTAAAGAAATACTGAATTAACTTCCAATAAACGATGGCAAATATCTGTTTATGATACCATGACAGAAAATACAAGAATAAAAGTGATAACATACCAACCATTACGATTTCAGCCATTGCAAAATTATGACCTCGATTATTAATTTGTTACAGTTTTCAACACAAACACCAAAATTAATCGACGTCCAGCGATTTCCAATGTTTTCACTTAATCTCTATATTAAAAAAAACGCACGACACATCACAATTATACACTTGAACGTTTGATTGCAAATTTCCTAAAAAAACAATCACTTAAAATTATTACTATCAGCCATTCAACCCAAAATCCAGCATGACTGACTATTACGAAGTTAGACATTACGCCATCTCGTGACCACTACTAAGATCAAAGTAGGGGATTCCGCACACAGTCCAAGCGCTGCGCTGATGTTATCAATCGGCAAATTCCTGGTTTTGTAACACTTCCGATAGGTGGCAGTTACAAATACATTACAACAGTAATTTGTTTTTTGTACACCTGTACATTATTAATTATCTGACTGTATGATTATGTACTTATTTTTGTTTTGTTTTTTCCAAGGACTTTAACGTAGTACTTTAAGCATTAATTTTGGGTTTTTCTTTTCTCAGTAGACAGTTTTTGCTACAAAAAAAAAGGCGCGCGCAATTTGAATTTACAGTGAAATTAAATCATTATGGTTTTATAAATGTAAATATGTATGCTTCACCAAGAACCTGCATGCCACACTCGCAGGCTTAGAATTGGAGGTGTGAGGTGCACATCGGCTCAAGTCGACCGCTTCTATTATCCTGGAAGTAGTGCGGAATAATAATTGGTTTCTCCCATAGACTTAGGATTTTTCGCCACAGGCTCGTATTGAACTCAAGTTGTGAATGGGAGTGAGGCTTAGAGCACCAACGGCGAATTGCTCAGAGTCTAAGCTAACTCACATAAAGTAACTTCGCCCCTAATAATTAAGGTACAGAACGCTGAAAGCCTGGTTTCAAAGTGGCAAAGTTATTTTACGCGTACTGCACTGAGTTAGCTTAGCATACGTTGCCGACGCCTGATAGCAAATTGGTACCATCGAGGAAATCTTTCAGGAACAAGGTTACCATACGCGAGCTATGTTCATCCTGGAGGACGATTAACACACTACCACGCATGGTTTATTCTATCATGCTACAATGCAGCAAATTGCGTCAATTGCCTACCGTATTATGGTTGGTATAAAAGAAGTCAGTTCGCAGCTGGCGTGGATGAAACATACTAAAAGTAAAAGCCGGAACCGCCGCTAGAGCTGCGTGATCTATTGCATCCACAGAAATCTAAATCATAATTACCTAGAAATTATTAAACTTTTGTGGGTCGTATCTGAATCTATCCGTGCAACGTGACCGAGGAGGGACAATAACCTTTTTTAATTAAGAAATATTGTTACAATAAATCTCTTGCCCGAGCTGGGAATTTAACTGACGCCATGACGAAAAAGTACCATTCTGTATTTTATGGGCCCTTTTGAGACATTGATAGGGTCAATAATACAGATCAAATCTCTTCAACAGACAGTCTTAACACGGCGAGGATGTCGTACAAAAAGGATACTTACCTAGGATTAGCAGGATCATTCCGATGGCCGTTGGAGCATAGGGAGTTCAGGATGGAATTACAACCTGATGAAGACAGTTGCAGTAGACTGGAAGCGAAATACTTTCACTTTACGGCGATACAAGTCCGTAGGGGCTTTGATAATACGAAGTTTTCGGAGTATGCTTCGAATCGCCCAGTCTCACGTTTTGAACTAATCGAGTCAGAGGACCTGGGGGCCAATTAATTTTACTAACAGACGTTTATTCAGTTTTCGTTTACAAAAACGACAAAAATTACCAATTGTTTGGCAACAAAACCAACATTTTGACAGTTTTCGTAAACGAAAAACTGTCTGAATGAACGATTCAGTGTCAATTGATAAGTTTCTGTTAGTAGAATTGGCCCCCCTGTTATCTGTGCCAATATGAAGTGAAATAAAAATTCTCGTTATTTTAATAATCATACATTTATTATTCTGAATTTAATACTGTATTACATAGAAGAAATGCACTTCTTAGAAACATTCAGAAGACTTCCCTTTGGGACAGTTTTATATAAGGAGTCTCTCTCCATATATTTTATAAATTGGATAAATATGTCGCTCGTGATAATAGAATCAATATTTATTTTATGAAGATCTGCATTGCCACATACTTAAAAATCTATGTATATTTTTCACCAACTCTCAATTTTCGAAACTAAATCCTTAATAGTAAAGCATAAAAGTACGATTGCCTATGAGATATCTGTTGGATCAATAAAATTTTGCAAATTAACAACAAATAATATACTCTACAGTTAGTGCTTATACTGCCGCTGCCACATAATTTGTCAACAACATTTTCCATCACAATAAAGAAAACTAGAAATCAATGAACAAAACGAAATGAACATTAAATTTTATCAATTCGGTGACCGCATAGAAAGGCATTGTGACACATATCCAACATAGTGAATACTCAATTTTTGAGAAAACACACAGCAAGAGAGAAGAAAATACTACCAATATAAATACAGACATCTTAATTCATTCAGTCAAAGTGGAACATGTATAAAATATTTATTAATAAGAAATAATCAGTCTTGTTTAGAGAAAACATTTTGTCAAAACGTGGTGTGCACGTCTTGATATAAATATTATCACAATACAATATGTCAGATATGATGTCATCCCTTCTCATGGACGTAACTAGTATATAAATCGCCTGCTACGCTACTTAGTGTTATTATCACAGTTGTTTAGTAGAGGTGGGTGCAGTACTTTGTACATAATAATACAGGAGCTACCTGCGATCCGCGACCATACCGGACACGACACACGATGGCCAATCTAAATTACGCACGCATAACTAGCATGGCCGTCCTACCGCCACATTATCGATTAATAAATAGTAAAAAAAAAAAAAAACTAACGACGACTTCCCCTGGCCAGCTAGCATTAAGATATCATCTTTAAGACGAAATTACGCACATATACACATCCTTTCATGGCAGTCTTCTCTTATAATGTACACAAATAACAAAGCAAGCCCCGCATTTAAACTCGTCACGAATGCGAAACTCACAAACACGTTGTTCACCCCTTATATCCGTTTATTAGACCCGTTGCTATTACATCGTATCTCAGGGATGTATCGTTAAACGGGGTTCTTACTATAGATAACAACTTTTACGTCCCATTGAACTGGTTCATTTTCGTCACCTAACGGTTAACGGAAAACTAAATTGAATAACAATAAATTATTAAATCTTACACCTATTATAATTATTATATATTTGTGAACGACTTGCAAGCTTTGTTGTCACAAACATTCTCATGAAATTCGTTCAAATAGTCAAAAAATATATTTTTGTCTAGTAAACACATTCCAGACTTAGGAAGTGTTCTTATGCATTAACAATTGACCAACGCAACGACAGGTTATATAGTAATGAAATATCACAGATTTTTCCAAATCTTTGGACAGTAACGGGCATCTAAACAATACATACGTTATAACTTTCAGTATAATTTGTACCTATTGACTTTCTTATTAATAGCCTTTAGAACCCGTGTACGTACAAAGAAATCCAGTAAGTAACTAGACGACTTATCTGAAATGATGACATAAAAATAATCGAAAATAAGAAGAAATCACTTATTTTGCTATGAAAGTAAACATTGTGGTTGATTATTTATCACGCACAAAATACTAATCTTTCTAAGTTAAATGCATGTTATATACACACTTCTACATTTTTTGTGAATGGTAAAATGAGTTTTATATTCAAAGCCCAACTTTGTCTTAGATCAAATTGACGCTGACTAATTAGTATCCCTAGGCATAATATTCAAGTATATAAAGATCTAATCTTTAATAAAAAAATAACACATTGAAATCAGTGACTGAAATGTCATTGACATCACTTTACATAAGAAAAATATTCACAATTTTATCTGGCAATACAGATTGTTACTATGAAGTATATCAAAAGCATTTTTATAACGCGTTTTTAAGTATTTATTTTTCTAATACTAAATTGTCCCATTATCCACTGGATTCAATCAATCGTTAATAGTAAAAATAATTTATATAAAATATTTCAGATAAATTTCTGTCATATTAAAACCTTTCCCCTAAATTTTCAATAATCTTCTATATGTTTCGTGCATTTCGTACATCATACAGACACTTTAAAAGAAAACGAAAGGCACCCGGGATTACACGAGTGGGTACCCACACCAACTACTCTAACAAATATAATGATTAAAATCTAAAGTGGAACTGACGATTTTTCTCATAATATGTCCCACTGCACAATCATATTTTGGAAAAATTTAAATTCTCTGTTGGCGGTATCTTTGCTGTTCATAAAATTAAATATCCTGTGATCAAATGATACACAAAAATTTAACAGCTTTTTTTCTTCTCCTACATTTTGAGTATATCACAACAATGCCCAAATATGCAAGTAAACTGCTTTCTTGGATTTTATATAACTAACACTTCATAGTATCAGTTTAGAATTTTCTTATATTTTTATTTCAACAGCATACTCTACCAACAGAGAAATAATCTTATAAACCTAACACACATTAACTTTAATTCAAATGGATCTGAAAGAGAATTCACAAAAAGTTGCAGCATTATAGTTTTTATGCTCTTAAGTTAATCTTTAGTAGCCAATGCAATTTTTAACATTAGTCATTATGGTAATGAAATATTGTCCACACATTTAGTAAGTAAAAATAATTTTGTAAGCCTTCATTCAGATCTAACAAAAATAGATGAAATTAATAAAATATTATTGACATCGAAATAATCAACACCCCGCTTAGACATAAGGATTATCAGATTTTATAGCTCCAAGTACCAGAACATGGACAATGAGAGAGCTTAAAGGGAAATCTATGGTGAACATCAATATAACTATTACGTCGATAATGCTATTATCGCCTACAAATTGGCATACGACTTTAAACCAGTTGTTTTAAAGGTAGAGCTTAGAGGCGGCGTGTCTTCAAAAACTAATTACTGCTGCACTGGAGCCGCGTACAGCAAGGGGCCAGGGGGCAGGTGCGCGTAGGGGCCGCTTACTCCTACGGCCGCTTGGTATCCGCAAGGGCCACCGCCGCCAACTCCGCCGCCGTAGAACTTGCCACCTGATGTAAAAAAAAAAGTTAAACCAATAAATCACTACTTTTTTGTCCTCACCTCACAGTAAGAATTTGAGCAATTACATCATACTAGAGCTCCTGCATTATACGCATGACGTGCATCTGAACATGCATTTTTTTTAACAAGTTATTTCTAGACTTCTTTATAGAAAAAGTACCAACCTAGCATCTCCTGATGATGAGGGTGCATCTGGGGGTAGTGTTGTGGTGTGGCAAAGTGTGGGGGTGGGGATCCGTACGATGAGCCTGTGCCGTTATTCTTGTTACCAGCATTATTATTGCGGTACTGCTGTCCACCGTTGCGCATATCTAATACAGATAAAAATAAAATAATGTTAACTGTTTATTTATTTGTCAATTTCCAGTGCACGCGTGCTCTGCAACTGAAAACACGAGTCAGTATGACTGCCACCTAAGCCTCTATTTGGCATTAGAAAGTTTATTTTGTTTATGTCAGCAAGACTAGGCGATTTAAAAAAATAAAAACTTGTGCATATACATAGTATTAATTTATCCAAATAGTCAATTTAGATTGCTTTAAAAATGTTCCCTATTGCAATAATACGTGAATGCAGTTAATACTTACTGTTGTATGGGCGTTGACCGTATCCATTTTGGCCTTGGTATCCATTTTGGTACCCATTGTTATATCCACCTTGGTAGTTACCCATAGATTCAAATACATTAGGGCTGGGGAAGGGCACTTGCTTTTGATAGCTGTTCTGCCTGTAACCCTGATTTCCTTGGTTTTGGTTTGAGAATCGAGGAGCTTGTGGATTGCCGCGATTTTGATAAGAGTTTTGGCTTTCTTCAGGATTTGGGTTGGCCATTTTGTTGTTCCATTGGTTGTTCTGTTGACGCGGTGAACTGGCACCACTGTTATTTTCTTTGCGTTGTTGCCAGCGGTTGCGTCCTGCAAATTTAAGTTGTTAATAACAAATATTGTTGTACATGATGAATATGTACTTACGTAAAGAAAATTTTAAACTTACCAGAGTTATTGTTGTTATTGCGAGCCATATCATTTAATTTAGTTGGCGGATTCTGGCCAGTTTCGCGAAGCACAGCTAGTAAGCCGCGAGCTTGACGCGCGTCTCCGTTCGTGAAGTAGGTGTAAGCTGTTCCAGACTGTTGGCAACGCCCAGTGCGTCCTGACAAATATAATATTTTATATAATTAAAATTTACATTTTAATTGTGATCAAAACTAAAAAAGGTGTTGAAAAAAAGCTTGTGAGACTACTATTGCTTCGTGGGAATAATATAAATTATTTAAAGAACTAACCAATCCTATGAATGTAATCTTCAGAAGAATTTGGGTAATCAAAGTTTATAACAAACTTGACGTCCTCGACGTCAAGGCCGCGTGCTGCAACATCTGTGGCAATTAGGATACTAGTCGCGCCGTTTCTGAATTCCGTCAACACTGCATCGCGCTCAATTTGCGACTTGTCGCCATGTATAGCAAGAGCATTGTGTCCCTTGCGACGTACAGCACGAGCAATATCGTCCACCTGGAATCATATTGTCTAGTGAGCTTATTTTCTTCATGGCTTATGATGAAGATTTTGATTACTAATAAAAAGTGAAATAGCTAGCTATACCTTTTTCTTTGTCTCCACGAAAACAATGACTTTGTTATCCCTCTCTTGAGAAATCTCTTTCAGTAAATTAGTCAACTTTATTTCTTTTTCATGTTCTTCACAAACTTCAATTATTTGTTTGATATTATTGTTGGCAGACAGATTCAGTGAACCAATGTTTACTTTGATGTAATCATTAAGGAAATCTTCAGCAAGAGCTTGAATTTCTTTTGGCCATGTAGCAGACCACATCAGAACTTGGCGATCTGGGCGAATTTGTTCAATAATCTTACGAATTTGAGGTTCAAAACCCATGTCCAACATTCTGTCGGCTTCATCCAGAACCAAATAAGTGCATCGTCGCAAGTTAGTAGTGCCACGTTCCAAGAAATCAATCAATCGCCCAGGAGTAGCAATCACTATCTCAACACCCCTCTCCAAGTCTCTAGCTTGAGGTCCCTTGGGGGAGCCTCCAAAAAGGCATGTGTTTCTAATGCAGCCACGCGCACTGTAACTCTGAGCGACAGATTGTATTTGCTGAGCTAGTTCCCTGGTAGGTGCAAGAATAAGCGCAATAGGGCCGTCACCACGCTGAATGCGTTGTTGATTTACAATGTGAACAGCAGCAGGTAACATGTATGCAAGGGTTTTACCAGATCCAGTGGAAGCAATGCCTACCATATCGCGCCCAGATAATGCAATTGGCCATCCCTGAGCTTGAATGCCAGTAGGCTCAGCCCAACCCTGTTCCTTGATAGTGCTCATTATGTGATCAGGAAAATTGCCCTCATCGAAAATTTGATTAGGGCGGGGAATGTTATTGCCGCTGACAGTTATTTCCTTTGACACTCTAAACTTTTGCACATCTTCTTCTGAACGACCTTCTACATTGGCATGAGGTTTATAGAAATCTTTTTGGATTGGTTCAAGTTGTGACAAATCCCACATTGGCTTCACTAAGCTGTCACCAGGATGTTTAGTTTTCTTGCCCCTCTGTTTTCCATTAAAATCAATGGCTTGTTGCATATTGTTCGGATTGAATATCTTTTTTGGTCCAAAGCTTTGCTGGCTGTTATGTCCATTCTGATTATTAAAATTTTTAGGGCCAAAATTATTTTTAGGGAATCCTCCTTGTTTGGGTCCACCAAAATCATTTTTACCATTGGCATAAAACTGCATGTTTCCACCGGCAGCCTTATCAGCATCATACTCTTTCTTTAACGGTTGGTTATTGTAGTTGTTTTTAATTTTGTTGAAATCTTTTGGTCCACCAAAATCACCTTGGTTTCCACCATTTTCATTTTTGTGATTGAACTCATTCCTCATTCCATTGAAGTCATTTCTGGGCCGAAAATTGGGTTTGTTTCCCATGTTTCTAGGTCCAAAATTTTTGGGCCCCCCAAAATCCATTCCATTAAAAAATGGTATTTTACCGAATTGTTCATTCCGGTCTGGTCGAGGTCTGAAACTGAAAGTGATTAAATACATGTGTTTTAAATTAACACAAAGTTCTACTGTCAAATTGAATGATATCAATAAAAAGCCGAAAAAAGCTTTAAAATAATAAACAAGAATCAACAGATGTTTGCAGACATTGCGTACGAAAATAAAAATATCTGCGCAAGATTTAAAGCCGGAAATGGAAAGTAAAATAAACACAATACATAAATTAAAAATTATTCATGTGAAAAAAATGGATGAAGGTATGAACTGATGCTTTACTACTTAGATGTTTACATTTTGGATGTGAGGTCATAATATGTTTATTTGCTCAATAATGCTACAAAATTAGAATTTCATTTAAGATCCACTAACAAAAATAAGATCAAATTGAAATTGCTGACAGTATCAAAACAATCAATTGTTCCATGCACAACTATATTCAATACTTATAGCCACATTATAATTATATTGGTATAAACTGTGTGTATGTGTCTTATGTACCTGTTTTAAACTTGAGAAAATGTTGGGCATCTCTCATATAAACCAAGCAACATGACGAAAATTGCTATAAGAATATGTTATACCTTACCTTGTAACTCAATTCAGTTTGTCGAAATTATATTGACCTTGAGGGGCAGTTTTGGTTTCAACGGAAGAAAAATGTTTTATTTAAAAAAAGTTAGGTCTGGCAATACATCGTTTGCAGCAGTTTACTACTGACTACATGTAGTAAACTGCTGCAAGCATACATATGCTGTATAAAGTTACTGTTAAAGTAGTTCGTCGAAATTATACTAACCTTTTGGGACAATTTTAGTTAAAGATAGGAACAAAAAAGATAGATTTTTTTATATTATTTCTTTGCAGTTTCAATACTGTACTTGAAGCAGTTTACTGCTAGTTTATGCTGCATAAAGTGACTCAAAGTCAATGTAGATCGACATGTATACAACTTCTTAATGCAATCAAGTGTATTTTAGGACTAGTCAAGATCTTTATATTTGTTTGAATATGTCTTAAGTCCTATGATACACATACACACAAAGTCCCATAAGACTTTCTTAATCTAAAAACTTGATTATGAATACATCAAAGAATGGAACAATGTTTTTTTGCAGAAAATAGGGAAATTTCAGCTGATAATACTTAGTAGATTCCTATACTGTATTCATAAAAAAAAAAAGCTAACATGGCTAATTAACTTATTTCATGAAATCTTCACAGAGGAAGTAAGATGAAGCAATTAAGTTTTTTACTGTTAAAAATGAAAAAAAAAAAGGTAAGTACAATTCAAGTACAAGTATAACCCTGCAAATACAATCATTCAGATCTGGCTATACTTTCAGCCTTATTAAGCTGAAAGTAGCTTGGACAGATGAGGAAGTTGTGCAGGTACCGTACTTATTTTTCAAAAAATAGGTCAGAGTTCATGATTAATAATATTAAAATACAATTCAAACAATTTTTATCTTAGGACTTGCTATTATGCAGGTTTTCACTGTGACAAATAAGGACATCTCTTTGAGCCTGGCTGTACATGGGGCACGAAATCATATAATAAAATCAACAATCACATTTTGTATAATAATATTTACTGGAAGGTGAAAGAGAAAGTGAACCCCACCCAAATTCAGCAGAGTGAGAATCTAAAATCCTAGCTTCACCACTAGAGATAAAATGTAATTTTGCTCTATGTTCAAGCTTTTGAGCTAGAGGTCAACATATTCCTCCTAACCTCATGCTAATTTACTTAGTGTCAGGCAGCACAACTATCTTCACATTTTCTCGCTGATTCTTTCATTGCCATGTCATCTTTCACAATAGTACATAATTTTTATTGACTGTGTAAGATTATTTAACAAATCCATAGCTTCTAAGGGGGTTACTAGAACACTTAGAAATGGTACCAGACTAGACAATGAAATGAATACGGAAATTGAAATAACCTAAGATTGATATAAGTACAATTTTAGTAGCATATTTTTGAGTTTTATCACCATGGTGTTACTAAGGAGAAACTCGTAGACTAAAAACTTAATTAGGTGTGACCTTGAAATTAATTTTTAAGTCTGGGTGGTTGTCATGCATGCGTATTTCTTTGTCATATATGATTTGTGGTAGGTATAAAGCTAGATAAGGTAGTATTTTGAATGTAAACAATATGAATATGTTGTTTATGATTTCGAATTCGATTCAGATTAACACAATATTCCAACAATGCCGCATGAAAGTTTCGTGTTAGTCAAATTTATCCTCAGAAGCAATCATGCTTCAGATAGGTCAAAACGACAAAGAAAAAACAAATTAAATCACCAAATAAGCAAAATCTACGAACAAAGTAGATATTTCCAGAAAACAAAACTATTGATTTTCTAAGTGGGTTGCGTTCATTATCAGCTGAGCAGAATGAATGCACTTCACAAAATGGCCGCCTGTGAAGTACGTGATCGATAATGTGAGGAAATTCATATAGATGTGGAAGATTGATAATTATGCCAGATTCTTACATCGGATGCTGGTTGTGGAATCCGTTGTACTGCATCCTGATGCGTTGTGATTCTTTTCTATGATCTTATGAGGTGCTGATCGCTTGAGTGGGTATCTGGAACAAGATGACGGCAATCACATTTTTTATACAAAATGAAATTAAAATTATGCTAGTAATCTTATATTCATTTGCACAAAATACTGACCTCTCGATTAGAGAGAATTTGGAATTCTTAAAAAAATTTCATTCACTAGCGACCTTTCTCAGACCCGGCGAACGAACAACTCGATAATGGCCGCCGACCGGAAACGGAATTTGCCAAAATGGATTGTTGCCATACTTTTTAATCCAAACATATGGCAATAATCCATTTTGTATGTTAGCAACAAGGAAAAAATACCTGGATTTTAATGGCTGATTTACACATTCGCAAGATTTGATTCCTGCGTCGTTATTATAGGGCAGGCTCACATAGTTTTTGTACCACAATAATATCTAGACTTTAATAAAAACTTATCTGATTTTGTTTCAGCATTGATTTCTTCTCAGGGATAGTTGTTTGCCCATCTTGCACAGACTAGACAGGGATATAATCCATCTTGTCTGTGGATAGTTAGACAGGAAATGTAGACGCCGTCTAGTTTTAAAAAACACATAAAATTGACTTGTAAAAGTGTCTGAAATAGATTTATCTACAGGAATACAAGGGTTATGTTCCCGAACCTTGACGTTCTTACACTATCCTATAGTACTTATTACTTCTATTCTATGTCGTATACGCGCTACAGATAACACGATTTAATTGGCAATTATTTGAATAGGTGATCTTCCCATTTGGGTTATAATCGGGTGATTTGGGTTTAAGCCGAGTTTTAACCCATTTTCACCCGATTTTATGGGTGAAAATGGTTTGCGTAATGAATTACGTAAAATATAATTTAAAAGGTATGATCAGCGGTTGGCAATCCTGCGATCACAAACTTGGACGCATACGCATCAAACGGTTTTGTGATCTTAATAATTTTACATAGCAAAAAAGATTAAAATCAAACATTTATTTGCAAAATCACAAAGTAGTTCTCTGACAAAAATCACATTTGTTACAAAGTTCGTGTAATAATTTTATAACTGTGTTTCATGTCATCGTCAACTTGATTCGGTAATACGATCGCAATCGAAAAAATCGAATCTGTTAATCCCTGAACTTGATGTAGATTCTGGGCTAATGGTACGTGTTGGTGATGGTAATGAGGAATTTTGCCTTCGAGATGGTAGGGGTAAATCAGACATACATACTTCAGTCTCCTCAGTCACATTCTTCATGCGCTTGTGCAACAAATTCCAGTTATAGGATATACACCGTGTCCCAGAAAGTAGTGTCAAGCGGAAGTCCAGAGTTAGAGCACCTTTAGAGGTACGCGAATCTCCCCCATGTATGTTCCGCGATTTTTTGTAGTTTTCGAATTATTATTTCATCATCATCATCATTCAGCCGAAAGACGTCCACTGCTGGACATAGGCCTCATAATCGCCACGCTTGACAGGCGGGTTGGGGGTCGCAGTATGATTGTTTGATGTGAGATGGGGTAGTGCTGTTCTTTACGTCCGGCACACGAACGCTATTTATTTTCATGTTTTAACCAAACTCTGAATTTTTGATCAAAGTGTCGTGAATAGTTGAGACAAATGCGTGTTCTATTCATCTAATTTAGAATAAATAACTATTCATGTCACTATGATCAAAAATGTCAATATTACTGTGAGCACTAAAGGAACGCTCTACTGCAGCAGAAGTTTATGGTGCTGTGAGAATTCGGTTAACGAGTTTGCTCAATGCAGTAGACCCACAAATACCCTTCCTCCATGTTGTTGGCCTAACGTCGCTTATGTTTTCCCACAGAAATCTTCTACTCCAAAACCCATATCTCGCTTTGTAAGATGCTACGTTTGTCATGACATTTACTCCAATACTTTGTCCAACGTCGTTTATAAATTGCATGGCATCTAATTGTTGCTGTTTGTCAAGTTCTGGGGGCATACCATGACCTCTTACAGCAGGGCAAAAGTTGCCTGGAAGTTGAACTGCTCTGCTTTTTTGTACTATGACATCGTTATAGCAGGCCTTCGACAGGCCTGCTAACGATGTCATAGTACAAAAAAGCAGGGCAGTTCAACTTCCAGGCAACTTCTGCCCTGCTTTAAGAGGTCATGGTAAGCCCCCTGCTCCTTGGACTGTAGGGTCTTATAAGTATGCTGTGCAAAATGTATGGGTGTCAAGCACATATTCATTCTCGACATCAACATTGAATAGGATTTCATCACAGACTAGTTAGGGATACAATGATTTCATTCTTTGTCATTGTCTACGATTGTGAAATTCGGTAAACCAAATAGTACACATGCACTCAATGCAAAGATAGACGAAGTGAGTGTACACTATACGTCGCGTAATATACGGGGTAAGGCTCTGTATGATCGGCGCGTACGTCACGCACTCCAGCACCCCCCGCGCTCCACCCCGTTGTGTCCTGCATGTATTAAACTAACGGACTGTTTTCACCCACAGAAATGGGTTATAACCCGGGTCGAAATGGGTGGTAACTGGGTTTTAACCTATGCGTGGGTTTTTACCCGGGTGGTTACCCATCTCTAATCTTAGCAGGTTTTGCTGCGCATGTGAACTATTGTATTGTATCCCTATTTAATCTGTGAATGAACTTCTGTATTCAACTTTCAAACAGTGGACACAGCTGCAGTAAATCAACTTAATTAACTTCTGCAAATTCCCGAACAAAGCGAGCAATAGAGTAACATAAATTGCACAGTAAAACTTGCTAGTGGATTTGGCACATAAAATTAATACTGACGACACGTTTAGTGCAGTGGCTAAGCGATTGGCTTCTGCGCTACGGGTCGTGGGTTCGATTCCCACACGGAACAAAAATTTGTATGGCCTACAGATGGTTGTTTCGGGTCTGGGCGTTTGTTTGTGAGATTTGTGTCCGTAAACGCACCCACGATACAAGAGAAATCTTAGTGTGGGGCAACGTTTTTAAAAAAAAAAAAAAACGAGAATACGAGTGAATAAGTTACTTCTAGGCAAGCGAGCACTACCGTCGACTTCATCGATAATGCATTGGCTCCCTGATTCAGAACGATTCGTTATGTCACCTCACAGTTGTGTATCGATTCGGTTTTTTACCTCGTTTTGTCTATGATTTTCGTAACAAGAGTAAAAGAGACAGCAATTGAGCGTAGTTACGCCAAAAGATATGCAGGAAAGCAGGAAGCGACCATCGCCGTTTTAGTGTTTATTTTTATACAATAAAACAAGGATTGAAAAGTTAGATTGTAATAATCAAAACTTGAAACGAAAGATTGCAAATGGTGAGCGTATCGTGCATGCGAATGCGAAAACTTCGAAGATTTCAAACCTCCAAACAAGACCGAGACCACAGATAACTAATAACTAGTCAGAGAACCGAGACGCGCCGAGCACAGAGTTTCATTCATCCGCCGCATTCAAGGTTCCGCATCAAGCACGTATCCGTTTTATAAATTCATCCAGCGATACCGATATTACCGATAAATGCAAGCAACGAAATGCATTTGAGAGTACCGATTCGGTACTTCGAATCGGGTGGTGTACCCGTTACTCAGTAACGAATACATACGGTTTGCCACAGCTCTATAATTGACGTCATGACGTCATTGACGTCACACTATCTGTCAAAGAGTTGAATAAATTCTTGAAATAAATTCAAACGCATAAGAACAGGAAAATATTAATACCGGTCTGCTCTATAAATTAGGAAAGGAATAATTCTGGAAAGTAATTTTTATTTGGTATTAGGGATATTTTTTTCATAGTTGAATTAATTTATTTTTTAAATCCAATGGCGTAAAACAATTGTTTATAAAAACACAATACTTCCACGATAAAAACCACAATTAAGTGGTGATTTGTGATCATACGACGTTTAATAATATAATATTAAACGCATACGACTATGGAGCAAGTTGTACTTGTTGAATTTGAGGATGCAACTGATAATTTATATCCAGCTTTGTTCCAGTGTTTCACTATCATTCTATGCGGGTAAGGTTTTGATAATTATTTTTTCTATTTATTTTCCATGTTACAATAGACTCACTCCATATTTAAAAATAAATATTAGGATTAGCTTACCGAATCCATAAAAAAAAAAATACGCTCTATTTAATTAGGAGTGCTATTTATGTATCCTATTATGTAAAATAACCATGCCTGTGAAGCATGAACGAGTAAAATTTGAATTAAATTCTTGACCGACCAATAATTACCCAATCTTGTGAAATTTTATTTTACCGATAATAACCATTATTTCCAAATCTTGATTCTAGCATTAGTACGCTTAATATTTTTATGAATTTTATGAATTGTGAATATACTAATGCATCTTAATATTTTGCATTTAAGGTATGTAGCAGGTCGTCTCAATGTCGTCACACCAACAGAATCTAAAGGCATTGCCACATTTGTTGGTACTTTTGCCTTACCATCTCTCATATTTCTATCACTAGCCCAGTTAGACTTTAGTCTTGTGAATTGGACTTTCCTCGGTGCAATACTGCTGGCTAAAGGCGTAGTATTCTTCGGTGTTATGATTGTTACCATGCTGGTGTCTAAACCATTGAACTTGGGAAGAGCGGGTATATTTGCAATATTCTGTACGCAGAGTAATGATTTTGCTTTGGGGTATCCAATAAGTAAGTATCTATTATTTGTTATAATATAGTTCATCTTTGTTGGATAAATCTCCTAAAACTTTAACTGAAAGACTACAGTTGAATATTGTAATCAAATGCTTGTATAGTTTCCATTTTTGGAACCGCAGCCAGATTTTGTGTATAAAGTGTGTGCTTTTATAAAAGATAGGTAGCCATACTATCAGCTCTGCTTATCTAATTGTAAATCAGTTCTAAGATACAAGGTCAAATGATTCAACTTATGATAAAACAAGTTTTAAAAAATGTCACTATATAATTAACATAATTTAATTGCAATGACCATGGAAAGGTTATAAATAGATTGAATTTCTTATGGAACTTTTTAACTACATTTTTTATACCTTAATGTTCTGCTAATATTGCCAACTTTTATGCAATGTAAATTCTAAATTGTGTTTTTATTTTCAGTAAGTGCATTGTATCAAAAAACTCATCCAGAATATGCTCTTTACTTATATTTGATGGCTCCAATTTCACTTGCAATTTTGAACCCTATCGCCTTTGTGTTGATGGAGATCCATAAACAGAGAGAGCAAACCCCAATGATAAGGGTAGAGGGAGAAGCAATGTGGAATTTATGTAATTTAAAGCTGTTGAAGCAAATAGTGAAAGGAATTGCCTTCAATCCTGTTGTGGTTATGACTGTTTTGGGCATTTTTGGTAATGCAGCATTCCAACACCAACTTTCTATTTACATAGAAGGGCTTTTGCAGGTTAGTTGTATCTCATAACTATACATCGTGGGCCCGAGGTATCCGAAAGATATTAAGCTTCGATTCAAATGCCTAATTGGAGAAGAAAAGCTAGGATATAGTTTGTTGAATAAAGCTTAATTTTCGAAATATTCATTATTACGGAAATTCACAAATCGAAAAATATCTATGGTAACAAGTCATATGAACGCGGTGTTGCGACTTTAGTTATACCATACCCCTCTGGCCGCATGTCTTATTTGTTGGGGAGGGTTGTGAAGTGAGAAGTTTCTTATCCACTTACACAATAATTTATAAATGTTGCCAATTCAACCTAAGGTATTGTTTACAAGGAAGCACTAAAGTAAATTTTTTTTTTTTTTTTTTTCATAAGGCTAGAAAAACCTTTTTCACCTTTAATTGATATAACATTTGACTCATAATAGCATCAGAAAGGCGTGATTAAAATCTTTCGGGTACCTCGGGCCCATATATTTGTACTCTGTCCAATACTTAATACTAGTTAGGTTAGGTACCTATACAAATATATAACAATTGGCCAAGTGCGAGTCGGACTAGCGCACTAAGGGTTCCGTATTATTAGTTGCTTTACTATAAGTACGCACTATAATCATAACAAGTTTCACGCTTGTATGTATTACCAATATTACCATATTTAACCCTTTAACCGCCAGTTGGATATATTCTACAAAAAAAAAGTGTCCATTTCGCCCATGTCGGGTAACACACAACAAAAAAACTGTGTTTAAAATGTATTCATTTAATGAGATATCATGTTTATAATACTCTTTTCATAATATTTATTATTTTGCCGATTTATGAGTTGGGCGCTAGGGGCACGGCAACTGATAATAAACCAAGCAGTCAAAAGGTTAAGACAAAAAAGGCAAACTTTGAAAAAAAAACATTTTTTTCGAGGTATCTTGTATGGTTTTGTATGTAAGACAAAGTATAATCCCATCAAAAACATTCATGTAAAAAAAGCCAAGACTTGCAACTCTTTTACCGTAATGTTCTGAGATGTAATGTAGAGCCAAGTCTGGCATTTCAAAAAGAAATTTTTCGGACTGTGCAATCACGCAGCATAACGATATATGAGACTACTTCCTGTTTACCCTGGTACAGATTTGTTTAAAAATTTAGGTATAGATATAACTGGCTGGTGTCCGCAACTCCACGTCTAAGCGCGTATTTTGCGTAATGGGTGGTAAGAATAGTTACTCGATCCACCCTAGCTCCTCGATAAAAGCCAGCACACACTTGATGCTCGTGATCTCTCGGAGAGTACCTGGGTTTCCGAAGTACTTGGCCCTGTATGTGGCGACCTCAGGACAGTTTAGTAGCATGTAGGCTGCCGTCTCGTCCTCCTCCATGTATGCTCTGCACAGTGAGCTGTCTGTAACTCCAATGACAAAGAGGCGTTTGTCAAATGAACCATGGCCAGTGATGGCTACTGTGACTGCTGTACGCAGTTGTTGCTTTGACAGCCAGAGAACTTGTTTAGTGAGACGACCGTCAATAGCGAGAAGCGCCTCCTTGGCTTTTTCCTTGGTTTAAAAATTTAACAAGGTATCTCGAATCACAGTCTTCATAGTACATCCTCATGCTGCACGATTATCAAGTTCGAAAAATATCTTTCTGCTTACGTCAGATGTAGCATTACGTCAGATAGTTTACTAAATTACATTAATGTTTTCAGGTATTTGGTCAATCTTTTGCAGCGTCTGCTTTATTTTTACTGGGACTCCGCATGGTGGGACAGATTCACAGACTAAGAGGACCCGCCCTCTTGCTGCCATGTGTGCTGATCATGGTTAAATTGTAAGTTATGTTGTTACTTGTCTTTTAAACAAAATACGTTAATAAGTTTTGAAATGTCCTCCAATTTCAGTTGACCACTATTTTGAGTTCACTGACCGTAAAAAAACGTTGTATTTCATAATAATATTGTTGAGAAATATTATGAAATACAAACTTATTCCTATTAAATAAGCATACAGAGCGAATTTTAATAGTTTCCGTATGATAATAAAAAGTGATTAAGAAAATAAAAAAATATATCTTAAACTAAGGCAAAAAATCTTGTAGTCATACTAGTTGTACTGGTTACAGAACTGTACACTGTGTCTGGTCCGACACTCATTTGACTAGGTTTTTTTCTCTTGTTACATAACATAACATCATACCTGGGGGCCTACTAGGCCAATCAAATTAGCTAAACCTGGACATAATTCGATAACTCGTTGTTTTTATTATTTTATGGGATATTGATATTAAGTATCAAATATTAATTAGATATATGATGTAAAAAACCCGCGGTGGTAACCGTTTATTTAAAAAAAAATGAGATTTCGTACACTACTTAGCTTTTTTCTAAAAGCAAAATAGGTAACCAAATACCTTGTTAGTATAATTTTGAGGGGCATTCAAATGCTATCACCTAATAGCAAAATTAAACTGAAACCAAATTCGTATGTATGTTTTTCTTCAAAGTATTCATCTGTTCTCAATATCTAGATAAGCAAAAATGGTAACTGTGGTGGTTGTATCTGATTAAGCTTTATTGCGTCTTTTTAGACATTTATGACAAAAATTAAACATTTATTTCTTACGTTTTAATAATAATGTTTTTCTCAGTAGTTAAAAATCGAAACTGTGAAATTTTTGTTTAATAATAGGTTTTTGTGTATTACAATCATGTTTTCATCAAAATTAAACATGTTAATGTTACGCTTTTAAAATTGAAAATATTATTGATGATACGCGCGAAAAAGTATTGGAGCGGGATGCATGCGGTGGGTGCGGGGCGGGGCGCGGCGTCAAGGGCAAGATGTCTTATCGAGTTAGTGAGGCCGCACACCAGAGATTCATTTGTATTACAATAATTGTAGCGCCACATTTGAACCGCGACACATTTATCGCCCCCGTATAATATTTGTATGTAAACCCGCGCATCAAGGACACAGTTGTAGTAGGTGCAGTTTGTGGTGAGACGTTTGCCGCGCTTTACAAAAATGAAAGACAACATTGAATTTTACGTTGAGTTTATTGCAGAGGTTGAAAACCCCTATTTTATATAATCACACGCTCACTGTGTATAGCAACAGATGGATTACAGAAATGATATGGACTAAGATCGGCGAAAAATCTAATGAAAGGAAGTACCTACCTATACCTAACCTATACAATTTTGATTAAACGGATGAACCCAATAACATCTATTTTTTCTCATTAATCGCCACATCAAAAAATCGTCGTCGTCAGACGATGATGTCGACATTCTGTTGCTAGTGCCACATTACAACTGTGTTTCCGATGTGCGCATACACGATACATTTGTCGCCGCGTAAATTTTATCGCAATAATTGTGGCGCCCTAAATGTATGTTGCGTGTAGCGTGTGATGCCGGTGTGCGGCCTCACTTAGGGATGCAGGAAGTCCCAAAAAGTATCGATATAAATCAAATTAATATTAAAAAAAATATATTAATTTCAAACTCGATACGTCGAAAAGAACAATCGATACATCGCTGAAATTTTCAAAAAAATATGTGGTTATGAAATTCTATTGTGTTTGTTTTTACGAGTCTAGTTCAATAAATATTTCACTATTACTATTCGTATAAATACCTAACTAGGAAACTTGCTATTAAAAATAAATCGTATTTGATACATTTTCGATACTTGATATTTTATACAACGTGGGCCCGGCTGTTTTCTCAGTTAAGTTAAGTAGCAAATTTACTTCCATGATCTTACAATAGCTGCAACGCCGTACAATGCACACTTACCTAACCTAACTGAGAAAACAGCTGATAATTACGCAACGGCTGAACCGATTTCCATCAAACTTATAATGATGCTGATTAAAACCAGCTTGCTGAGCTGCTATAACTGAGTATAGATAGACTTTAGCGTATTTTTTAAGAAATCTTTGAAGAGCTATTCCTCTTAAACTATTGACTTTTGGGGAAAGTTATAGAACAAAAGTTATTCATTATTATTGGTACTTTAATATTTTAGTGCCTACCCCCTTTACGACTAACCTTGTATAATGAGTTTTATTTGCTGTTATACATAATTATACCGTACCATACTGCGATCGCCAACCCGCCTGCCAAGCGTGGCGATTATGGCAAACCCCCCCAACATGGATAGCACAAAGAAGAAACGGCCCCTAGTCCCCGGCGGCACTGCTAGCCCTGGTCAAGGTAGCGGCCTAGGTATACGGCAGGGCGTAGGGTGCTAAGAATCCCCGGCAGAGATCCGGTTACCACAAACAACGACGACTGGACCTGGCAACGTACAACACGCGTACACTACGGACCGACGAGAAGATTACCGAACTCGAGGAAGAATTGAGCAGGTTACGCTGGGATATTATAGGGTTATCTGAAATCCGAAGAGAGTCCCGGACTCGATAATCCTCAAATCCGGTAACTTGCTCTATTTCCGGGAGGGCGATAGACAGTCCCAGGGTGGTGTCGGGTTTATCGTCCACAAGTCCCTTGTGAACAATGTGGTGAAGATCGAGAGTGTGTCGACCAGAGTGGCGTACCTTATACTCAGAATATCCAAAGGGTATTCGTTGAAGGTCGTACAGGTATACGCCCCGACCTCGGCACACTCCGACGATGAGGTGGAGACCATGTATGAGGATATCTCCAGAGCCATGCATGGCTCTAAAACTCACTTCACTTTTGTCACCAGCTTTGTGGAAAAGGAGGGGCTCTTTATGATGAACTCCTTCTTCAGAAAGCGTGAGCATAGGAAATGGACCTGGCTGAACCCTGATGGTGCAACTAAAAATGAGATTGACTTCATTATGTCGACGAGGAAGCAAATATTCAAAGATGTCTCTGTGATCAACGCGGTGAAAACCGGAAGCGATCACCGCATGGTAAGAGGCACATTGAATCTAAATATCAAGCTGGAAAGATCTCGACTGATGAAGTCTACGCTCCGTCCTGCACCGATCCAGGTCCATAACCCCGAGAGCTTTCAGATTGAACTTCAGAATCGGAGCTCCGTGGACGATTACAACGATGGGTTTGTGGAAACTGTCCATACTGTCGGGTCTAAGATCTTCAAGACCCGTCGTAGAAATAGAACCGAAAAGCTCTCTGACCCTACTCTTAAGCTCATGGACGCAAGGCACGAGGTGATTCTGCAGTCTCCAGATGACGCGCTTATGTACCGGCAGCTCAATAGACGGATCTCTAAGTCCTTGAAGTGCGATCTACGCCGATTTAATATAGAGCGTTTTAAGGAGTCGATTGAGCGGAACAAGGGCTCCAAAGTTTTTGCAAGAGATTTGTCTATTGGGCAGAGTCAGCTTATGAAACTGAAGACCGATGACGGCAGAATCGTATCCGCCAAACCAGAGCTTTTGAGAGAGGTCGAGAAGTTCTATGGACAGTTGTACATTTCAACAAGCGAACCCGTTGCGAATCTGGCAAACGACCCAAGAGCTAGATTGATCCGACACTATACCGAAGACATCCCGGACGTCAGCCTGTACGAGATTATGATGGCTCTGAAGTACCTTAAAAAGAACAAGGCGCCGGCGATGACGGAATTACGGCCGAACTTCTGTAGTCTTCTGAAGCTGTTTAATTCCGTCATACATGGGAAAACGCCACAGGCATGGAACAGAGGTGTGGTGATACTTTTCTTCAAAAAGGGTGATAATACCCTATTGAAGAACTACAGGCCCATCTCACTTCTGAGTCATGTCTACAAGCTGTTTTCAAGAGTCATCCCGAACCGTTTTGACGACTTCCAGCCTCCCGAACAAGCCAGATTCCGAAAAGGCTTTAGCACCGTAGATCACATACATACGCTGCGGCAGGTTATACAGAAGACCGAAGAATATAACCTGCCTCTTTGCTTAGCGTTTGTGGACTACGAGAAAGCTTTCGATTCGATCGAGACCTGGGCTGTACTGCAGTCTCTTCAATGGTGCCAGATTGACTATCGGTACATCGAAGTGCTGAAGTGTTTGTATGAAAACGCCACTATGTCAGTCCGATTACAGGATCAGACCTTGAAACCTATCCTTCTGCAGCGAGGTGTGAGGCAGGGAGACGTCATCTCTCCGAAACTGTTCGCTGCTGCACTGGAGGATGTCTTCAAGGTTCTGGATTGAAAAGGGCTAGGCATCAACATTAACGGCGAGTACATCACTCGTCTTCGGTTTGCCGACGACATAGTCATCATGTCTGAAACCATGGAGGACCTCAGTACAATGCTCGATGACCTTAGTAGAGCTTCCGAGCTTCCGAAAGAGTGGGTCTTAAAATGAACATGGATAAGACAAAGATCATGTCAAATATGCATGTAACACCCACTCCCATGAAGATCGGAGACTCTACACTCGAAGTTGTCGACGATTATGTTTACCTAGGGCAAACTGTCCAGTTAGGTAGGTCCAACTTCGAGAAAGAGGTTAATCGTCGAATCCGACTCGGCTGGGCAGCGTTCGGGAAGCTGTGTAGAATCTTTTCGTCCCAACTACCGCGGAGTCTTAAGACGAAAGTCTTTGACCAGTGCGTATTGCCAGTGATTACATACGGTACTGAAACGTGGTCGCTCACAATGGGCCTCATAAGAAGGCTCAAGGTCACCCAAAGGGCAATGAAGAGGGCTATGCTCGGAGTTACCCTGCGTGATCATATCAGAAATGATGAGATTCGCAGGAGAACCAAGGCAACCGACATAGCTCGAAGAATTGCCAAACTTAAGTGGCAGTGGGCGGGGCACATTGCTCGCAGAACGGATGGCCGATGGGGCCGAAAGGTTCTGGAGTGGCGACCGCGTACCGGAAGACGCAGCGTGGTTAGGCCTTCCACAAGGTGGACCGATGATCTGGTGAAGGTCGCGGGAAACCGCTGGATGCGAGAAACACAGGACCGGTCGATGTGGCGATGCTTGGGGGAGGCCTATGTCCAGCAGTGGACGTCTTTCGGCTGAATGATGATGATGATGATACATATACCTACCAAAATTTACAAAAAATTGGAAAACAGTACCTATCACAAAACAGTAAAATCATCATAATACCTCATCCTGAACAATTTAGTTATTATCGATCTAATGAACACAATATTTCAATAAAGGGGAATGCCCATCAGCCACATAAAAAAATGCCTGAAATGAACAACAATGAAATATACGCCAAATTGCACTATAAGTCGTAGGGAACCCATATCATTTTCAATAATTACAAAAAAACTCGGCAAAACTTGTTCCAAACATCTTTTTCTAAAATATAGGTTAAGTCAAGGTTTAAGATTATTACGCAATAATTAATAAACAAAACTGCATTTAAATGTTTTAATCATCATTAAAAACCACTAACACATCATCAAGAAACTGTGCAGGAGGATTGATATTGGGTTGGTACCGGGCCCATGCTAAGTACCATATTATTGACATAGTATGGGCACAGGTACCAACTGTTCGCCGTCCCACGAGGCAGTTACAATAGCGATGCTGTAAAGCCCTTATCCCTGATAAGGAATTGTTAATTATTATATAAACAAAATATATTTTTTGAGAAATATGTCTGCTTTGTATTTTTCCTCGAAGTAAAAAGCAATTACCCGGAAGAGATAAATGCTCAACTAATTCGTTATCCAGTTCCCTACATATTTCAATCTTATAAATACCATTCGCTCGTGTGTGCTCGCCATAGTATGAGCGAGCCTGTTTTATTTGGTACGTACCACATGCCAACAAAACCATTTCGCTGTATGTCAGTTGTGGGAAATCAGCAACATTGTTAGGATTTATATTAATGCTTTGGAATTGCGCTCTGCGACGATTCAAATTATTTGTGATCACATAATCAGCTAGTATATTTTCTGTATACATATTCTGATGTATTATTTGCAAAATATCAACAGCATCTGGCCTGTCAACTATTCTAGTATAAAACCTATTAATTAATGCTGCTGCTATAGAGAAATCTACCATTAAATGTCTCGAAGCTCTATTAAAAAAATCTTGGCGAAATAATTTGAATTGCTGCTTGAATATTCCATTTACGGCTTCCACAACCCAGCGGCAAATAGTAACTCTTCGGCTTTTATTAGCTTCCAGAGTGGATAATTGAATTTCATTTACTTGCAGTGTTGATGGCATGTGAACACTATAATTGCAAGATTGCAAAAGTGGAATGGAATCCCTGAACCCTCTATCAAGAATGAATACGTCACCATCCTGAAAATATTGTCTCAATGGCTTACTGGGTTCATCAAATTCACTAATCATTATCTGAGCATCGGAAGTTGTTGCTGGATAAGGGCCTAACACATCGATTATATAGCCATCGGAGCAAACAAGCAAAAATGGCTTCACAAGGTTTCGATATTTGTGAAGAGAATATGTCTCTTTTTGGTACAAATAGTTGGAGCTTTTTTGTACATAGATATATGTTCCATCAATAATTACGACAGGCTTCCTTATTCCGTCGACTTCGCCAAACAGCCCATTTGGTAGAACAAGGTTTCTTGCTGCTATTTGTTCTCTTGTTATATGTCCAATTCCAAGGTTCATAGGAACAAAATCTTGATGCAGTTTTTCCCTTGCTTTAGCCATTAGACGTTCCAGAGTACTTCTCGGTATTTGTAGAAGAGATGATAATCTTTCATCAGAATCTCCAGTTCTCAATTTCATCAGGTAAGCTCCAAGGGCAGTAGAACCTCTATGCATTTGCGCCAATCGGGGCACCTCTCCCATTAGAGTACCAAAACTATTTCTACTCATTCCTAAAAAGTACCACACCATATGTTCTTCCATTAAGTGTATATTTTCGAAGTCCAAAGCACGACATTCATAATTCACAAATGATGCAAAGTCTTCAATGTGGTCCACAGTGAATTCATGATTCATATCTTCCAAAGCAGGGAGTTCATGCCAAAAGTCACTATTCAAATGATGACTACATATTTTTGAATTCTTTGGTATATAAAACTTGTAGTCCTTGAAGAGCCACACCCTTAATGAAAGTGGTACCACATGTCTATCAATCATATTACATCCTGGATAGAAACAATGACTTTGAGTATCAACTGCTCTTCCGTAATTAGGTAACAGTACGCTGGATCTTATTTGAGGAGGTTCTTCATGTAGAGGTATATTCAAACTACCTGCCTGACTGGGTACCGGACTCGGGCTTGGTGAAGGAGTAGTAGGGGGTGAGGTAGCCCGGCTGCATCGTTGCCAACATGGGTGGCAGATCAAATCCGAAGAACGTAGCTGCAAGCAAAATGAAAAGTAAAAGTTGGTTTTGTTTTACTTCAAGCTCGATGAACGAAAACCTATGCATAAAAAAGTACTCTGTGATAAGTTTTTAAAAGACATGATAGTGACGTTATTTGCACGGGATAAGAGGGAATTACACAGAATTAGGGCAGAGGAATGAACTTACCTGGCGTGGTTGGATTCTGTGTGCTACTACATTCATTATGTGCCTCTCACGATCACTGCTATTTCTTACAACATGTGATCGTTGTCGTAGAACAGACTGTCCACAGCAAACGCACACATGTTGGTGGCCTACTTGTCTACCTGGCCGGCTGGTTCCAGGTGTCTCGGTGATAGTGTGAACCGCTAATCTAAGACATGCATCACAAACAACACTACCTGGTTCAACCTGTGAGAAAGAACAAAAAACAATGTACTAATTGTTCAATGTCAGTGCGTTCAGTTCAATATAATTATTCACAAAAACTATGGAATGAATATACTTACAGCTAATGGTGTTATCCATGCCTGTATTAAACGACGTACTTCATCATTTTGCTCTGATACGACATTACGTCTCATCGCTGTAAGATCGAGATAGCAATTAACACAGTGTACGTTTCCATCCATTTTTAAATGTACACGGTGTAAGAGTCCAAAACAATAGCAGAGTCGTATAAAAAGCAGGTCCAGGTCCGTCGTCAAAAAGCCGAGTCGTCGTCAAGGCGGGTTCAATCTAAGTCGAGTTCGAAAAGGGGTAACGTGTGCAGAAGTAAAATCAAAATCCTTAAAAATGGCCAAAGTCGTCGTTATTATATCCTATTAAGTTATACTCAAGTCGCAAACGCAAAATGTGAATCGATCAATTCAAAACCACAATTCAACGGAAAAATGAAATGCAGTAATCAATATCAAACTGTCAGTAAGGCAAAGGACATGTTATCCATGCAGCCTACGATACTTTTTCTTATTTGAAAATAATTTTATTTTAATTAATATTGACATGCATATAATATTACTTTCATTAGATAAACGTTATAATTAGGTCGAATTATTCTAAATGAACGATAACTGTGCAATAATTCTATAAAATACTTCGATAAATTATTTGAAAATTCTTGTTTGGCTGAATGTCGATTACACATGTCAGATTAAACACAGTTGTCCATTAAAAAATAAGAATGAATTAGACGGATATCAAGCGAAATATTTTAAAGATCGTTATATTTTCCTCCTACGTTTACAAACTTGAGAATTATTCATTATGCATATTTAATTCTAATTAGAATTAAGGACTATTCGTATTTTCTGTCCATTTCAGGCATTTTATGGGCGTTCCCCTTTCGGCCCTAGTCGATCCGCGGTGCCACGTGTTCATAAAAGTTTGACAATCATTGACTATATAGCCTATCGAATTCTTACTAGGTATATAATATTATAAAGAGGTAAAGTTTGTTTGTATATTGGAGGTAATCTCCGAAACTACTCATCCAATTTCAAAAATTCTTTCACCAATAGGCTAGCTAAGCTACGTTATCCGTGAGTGCCATAGGCTATATTTTATTATCAAAAAATTTGGGATCCGTAAGAAAATTACAATAATGTAACCCAAGGTATCAAAAATTTGCTTAAAAAAAATATTATTTGGCGTACGCTGCGAAAACTATTGACGATACATAAAAATAATGTACTACATGTTTATAGCACTCTTCATTATCCACAAAAAAGTCCATGAGGGTAGGTATATGTCTAATTATTATAGTTATGTCACATCAACCGTTTTTTTGTTCAAATGAGTCGATCAAAACACGAGTAGAATCGAAAGATGAAGACATTCCTATCATGATATTAATCCTTATCCAAGTAAATAGCTTCATAATCAAGGTTGATTATGTACATGTAAAATGCTCTTTAAATTATTCGAATCGGACCTTTCGTTTAGAAGTGCTAAAAATAAGAAAAATGCCGCGGTGTGAGCGAACTGCCCAACGTTTAGTCTATTAGTTAACTACACATTTTATTTTTTGTAAAGTGGAAACAATTGAATAGTAGTTTATAATCTATACAGGTTGTCCCTGGAAGTATGGATCAAATCAAATAGAGGCGTGGGCAAGGTCATTTCAAAACTTGTAGTAGTAAAAACTTGAGTGAAATTGCCAGACCAAAAAAGCCTTTGCAGTAAATGTTTTTTCTTATTTAACACATGTTTTCTAGCTGCGTAAAAGTACTACAACAAGAAAGGCATACTGTTCGCCAAAGTCCTAAAAAAAATGATAGCTCTGATAAGTAGTTTTTTTTTATGATTTTTTCTATGCAAAGTGATTGAAAAAAAAAACAATAATTGGTCATAACTTCTGAATCGTAAAAAATTGCACCGACATTCTCAGGGTTACAAAGTTTGGAAATGACATTGCCCACGCCCCTATTCGATTTGATCCATACTTCCAGGGACACCCTTTATATAATTAAGAAGAAGATAGCTCGACCCCTAGGGAAGGACAAAGGCTAATTTTTAATTCGTGACTTCGTCAGCATCCGTGATAATAACCGACATTCACGTGGTCGAAGTAGCGGGCAAAAACTAGTAATAAATAGTGAGATACAAAAATCGCTCGTTACTCGCGATAGCACGGTCGGGAAATGGGACACAAAGAAATTACGACCTTAAGCTGCAAGGAATAACGTTTATATTGAAATGTAACAAAGAAAAAATATCAATAAATGAATAATCGTGAACATTTATTGTTTAATTTGTTTACTAAGGTACTAAACATATTTTGAAGGCATGAATTAAACACTTTTGAAGTAGTTATGTATTTTGGCATTCCAAAAATTACAAATATTTGTGACTTTATAATTCCGCAAAGAGAATCTGTTTAATTTTTAATAATTTATTAACACACATGTTAAACTATGCAGAGTAAACTGTTGAATTATAGTTATCTATAATTTCTGGTAAGATAATCCAAAAAATCTGTAACTTACTGAACCTTCTTCATTAATGATAGTCCCGAAAGATTAATTAGTTTAATTTAGACGTTTTTTACTGGAATACAAGCGTCATATCATAATAAAGGTACTTTTACAAAGTTATTTATTATGCTGTACTTACGAAATCAAAATGTGTTGATAATTTAGTTTTTAATTTTTTTTACACTGACGCGGAGCTTTAAAATGTTTAATTCTATTTATTTTAACTATAATTAACAATACTTTATGTCATAGAAAAAGAAAATTACAGTTATCGAATTATGTCCAGGTTTAGCTAATTTGCTTGGCCTATACTCCCTAAGTCCGTCAACGAAGTTAGTCGCCCGTCCGAAAGTAGCCCGAAACGTAGGAGGAAGTAGGAGTGAACAAAACAAGTGTCAAGTTCAACTTTTCGGACGGGCAAAAACATATCGGTAGTAGGGACAACTGTCAAATCGTGTTGTCATTCATTCTTAGTTCGGGCCCCGAAATAATCGTATGTCCGTGGGTGATAGGGAGTAGGAAACGCTCGTAACTAAGGCCGAACCACGGTCTTCGTGCTTAGGGAGTAGACCCCCTGATTTCCCAAAGAGAGAGAGGTGTATAGTACACTATCATTTCGCCGTTCTGTTTAATGTAGTAGGGGGCGATCCTTTTGCCATCAACCAGGCACAAATCCAGACTCTGGGCTGCTACTGAGAATTTCCACATGAAAAACTCAATAACACTTTACCCGACCTAGGGATCTATCTAACCTAGGTCCCCACGCTCAGCATTCGCGCTTGCGACTGCAAGACCAACGAGGCAGTAAATTTTCTATTGTTCTTGTTTATAAACATTGCAATGACTCAGTCATGTTTTGAATTTATGATTCACTTTTATGAATCAGAACGAAGTTTGATAACAGATTAATGAACCTGTTGAAATTTGAACTCAATAATATGAGATTAATTATATTAATCGGCTTATAATCACATTGGAGATGCGTGTCCTTCTATTGTGCAATTTGACTTGTGCAATCGACTTTCAAACTGTGGGCACACCCACAGCAAGTCGACTTCTGCAAGTTTTTCGAACTTAAAGAGTACTTGCGTGCAATAACCCGCACAGTTAAACTTGCTACTGGATTTATTTATTTATGATTCACAAAATCCACAGCTCATTGAAATTTTATCTTATAATATACATATTAGTCTTACAGCCAATTACGGATTTACAATTTAATAGCTATATAATAAATGCAGCAGAAACAAACATACAGAGTGAAGTGAACTGCTAGTACCATCTAAGCATTGCTAAGTGTACAGTGTGGGTGAGTGTGTAAGAGTGTGCATGAGGAGTTGCAAATGCGTGTGTGAATATGCTATAGTGGTGATAGTCTGTATACCTTCTATTCAATTATATTAAGAGCGTGTACGCCGTACGGCATTTCATACAAATTTTCAAGTCTTTGTTTTTCGTAATGACTGAACCGATTTTGATGAAACTTCACACACATAAGCAGGACACTTAGGTCTAAAAAGATAGTAGAAAACATTTTCGAAATGTCTTACTTAAAAAAAGATAATTGGAAATTTCTGTTTGTATGGAAAATTTAAAATCAGTCTAATTTAACTGGAACACTATTTTTCGAAAATGTTTTCTACTAACTTTTTAGTCCTATGTATCCTGCTCATCGGTATGAAGTTTTATTAAAATCGGTTCAGTCATATCGAAAAATAAGGACTTGAAAATTTGTATGAAATGCCGAACGGCGTAAACGCTCTTAATTTAGATTTATTTGTCAGTTCGTCACATACTGACGTTATTAAAATTAACAGGCCAAAGGTATATTCAGGAAACAACTATTGTTTCCTGAATATACCTTTGGCCTGCAACTTGAACTTGGCCGGAGTTGATGATGGTCCATAACATAATTAAACTCACGTCTTTTTCCTCCTCTCCTTTCGCTTCGTCCACGTTCATGCACGCCGTTTATAGATGCTGGTATCAATCATAAACCTAAACTCGTACGCACGGCTACATATCAAGCTATAATTTCCAGTATAAACTGACCTTTCATTGTACAGAGAGCCTATACAATGCGAGATCAGCTTAGAGCCATTACGCATTGTCGACTAGTCGCCTGCGACTTGGTCGACGGCGACTGTGATTTTCTATAGTTTAAATAAGTGTTTACGCACTTGGTCGCCTGTCGCCCGGGCGACTATGCTTACGTTTTGGTCGCCGAGAGACCAAGTCTCCGGCGACCAGTCGACAGTGTGTAATGGCTCTTATTCTGGAAATTATAGCTTGATATAGTAGCCGTGCGTACGATACTTCAAAGAAATACACGCATACAATAATTATATGGCTAATATCAGCCTACGTAGATTGGCTATTAAGCCTAAAATCAGTGAGTAATATTGTGAGAAATATGATCGAATGTCAATATTTCGTTTTATTATAATTTCGCTAGTACTTACACATTTACAATACATATTGTGTTGTTACAACATTTACAGTACAAGGACTACAGATATAGATAATCTGTGACAAGGACCTATTATGAAACACTTCACTTGACGCGCTGTCGGTTTCTCTTATTCCAAATGGTGCGATTCTGTTTTACACAAACTAAACTAGGTCATGTTTTTCACTTATTTTATACAAATTTAGACGACAGAACGTGTCAAATAAAAACACGGTGAAGTTCAAGGCGTAAACTAGTTTTGATATCTCTAACTTAGTTCTTATATATCGCCGACCTTTTCTTGCGGTGTATGTTAGTAAAATATAGCGACACTTTAATTTTAGTTTAGTTGGTGAAAAGAGAATCGGCACCGTTACTTAGGTCCCTGTGTAGAAGGGTTATGAGCGTCGTCCGTTGTGAATTGTAGAACTCATGACGGACGACCCTTACGACCCGCGTTTGGTATGCCGACGGCTTTAGCGGGAGAATGTGTCCATCTTATTTTAACAGTCCGTAAATGTCCACTACTGAACATGGGCTTTACTGCTTCGTTGGTGTAGTGGACGTAAGCGCGACTGCTAAGGGTGAGGGCCTGGGTTTGATCCCCAGTCGTCGGAAAGTCGAACAAAGTGTTATTGGGTTTTTCCGTGTGGAATTTCTCAGTAGCAGCCCGGAGTTTGGATTTGCGCCCGGTTGATGGCAATATAACGGCAAAATGAGGGTGTACACACCGCTGCCCAACCCAACCCTTCGGGGAATACAGGCGTGTTGTTATGTTAAACATGAGCCTCCCAAAGACCGCTTCAATCAACACGGTCAGATGGTACGCTTTTCAGAAGACGATTATCGCAGCGCTTTACTTTATAAAACTGTTCTGATGAATAAAATTATTACTTGTTTCAGAATCGTTCTGCCCGTAGTGATGAGAGAAAGTGTCAGCGCCCTGCATGCTGGTGCCAATGACTCTGAAACTCTATCCCTATCTACCTACGCCTTCCTATATGGAACAATACCGACCGCACCTGCAGTGTTTGTCTTTTCTAACTTATATCAATTGGAAATGGATTTGGTAAGATTCTTTATAATAATTACCCGGAAGACTGTAATGCCATTCTGCAAGGCCGCGAGCATGCGCAAGACCGGTTTGTCTGGTGAAAACTTGTACACGACGTAACATGCAAATTGGGTCACTATCCTCAACCTTGATGAACCAATTTATAAGAATATTAATTACTATAGTTTCTAATAACTAAGTACTTATGGCTGTTTTTTCGGTTGATCGCGCTTGTATTGGCTTGTGTCTAATCACTGGTTTCCTAAGCGGAATCTGCCCGCCTTACTTATTGTGACGGTCAAAGTAATACATTCGGTTATTTATAAAATTATCAGTACATGATAATAATAACATTGACCTGTAGGCTAATTCGCGTAATTTAATGGCGCGCCGATCAAGTTGTAGTGACGCTGCAGTTAAGTTCACGCGAAAGTATCTGACAGCGATCGCCTTTAAAAGAATACGAAAAGCGTTATTTTGATCAAAACCTGAAACTGAACTTCTTTTGTTTGGTGAATCAGGCCCCTTATCATAATATTATAATTTTTATAAGTTATTAATTCAGAATGATCGACCCTTTCCGCCTAAAATTTTCTTCACTGCTCCATTAACACCCTGTATTTGAAACCTCTTTGGCGTATGTGCCTGATTGATAGAATTAGCGCGCCTAGCCATAAAAAATATCAGATTTTCCATAATAAGTAGTGTCTGACCGACCAGCCGAAGCCAAAGCCGATGTCCGGCTATCGTAATAACCTTTCGCCGAAGTCGAAAGTCAAGTTTTTTTTATAATTTAGATAATTAGTTCTTAGGCCATTTTTTGGCAGTAGCCGAAGCTTCGGTAAGACATTATTATGTACTGTTTCCCCCTCATTGTTTACAATTCGGCAGGAGACCAAGTTCAAGTCTCGCCAATAACTTCCCGGTTATGTTGAAACGGTCCGCAAGGACCATCTACAAGCAGTCAAATAGAGTATTTTTTTTAAATTTCACAATTTTGTTTTAGATGGCATCCTCCATGGTAATTTGTACATTCCTGTCTGCACCCATGATGTTTATGTCGGCGCAAATGATTGCGATCAACAAAGACTACGCCGATCAACTGAAGAAGTTCGGTTTCGATCTGTCTATAGTATCTTTGATCGCATCGATTTGGATACTCTTTGTATTTATAGTCACTAAGAAGTACAAACGGATGCCGCATAGACTGACGCTGTGCTTGATTGTGTCGCAGGTAAGATTGATTTGTACTTACATAAAACACACTAAAGTTTATTTTAGCTATAAAGGAGTTGGTATATTTTATTTATTGTTGCCCATAAATGTTTCTATACAAAATTAGAGAAGAATCGAGACCTTTTTTTTTATTAAATACTAATTAAGGAATCTGGAACTCTATTAATTTTATAATTTACTAATTCACCTATTCATGTGCAGATTGTCATTGTGATAAAGACTCTGTGTATAAAACACTCTATGTAGATTACAACGGCTCGCTTTTAGCCGCAATCAATGTAGGTTAGCTGATTATCTATGTGGATAAAAGCGGAAAATATGCAGTCCCAGACTACTAAATCGAGCCACCCTGCATTTATTTTTTGTCTAAAGGTCTGTAAAGTTTCCACCAAACGGAAAAATCGTCGCACACTCTTTTGATGTCACCGAATAAAGAACTGTATCAGTATTGCCTTTAAGTATAAAATCCGATGCAGACAGAAATCGTTCATGCGCAATGGAATATATTACAAAACAATTCAGGGTGGCTCGATTCACGTGTCCTACTAGATTGTAATCCTATAGTATCACATCAACATATTTTTTATTGGACTTTCCAGTTGCTTCTGGCTATAAGCGTGGTTTGGGGAGGGCCCCTGATTGGCTACACGCCATCTTGGCATGCTACGGTGCAACAGGCTCTCAGAATATTCAGCATGTACTCCTGTTTGCTGTGGACTTCTATGCTCTCCGTCGGGTTACTAATGTTGCAGGTAAACATACATTAACTTGAGTGAAACTTGCATTTTGCAGCATGAAAAGAGCCTACCTAAGTGTGGATATTTAAGTACATCCGGCGCACCCTGGGCAGTCAGCCCTACTACCAACCTTGCCGACTGGCAAATCTTTTCACCACGGCATGAGCAATATTCGTAAAGTTCGTGTCGACACTAGAGAAGTATAAGAAACAGCAGTTGTACTATCTCTGTATTACCTGAAGAAGACAACATGCATGCATAGTCAACTACTAAAAATATAAACAGCATAAAATACATCCTACACGTATACATATTTAATAAACAATTTTAATGACTGTAAAGTTGTTTACTGTTAAATGGTGGTTGTCATTGTGGACGCTGACGTCACTGAGTAAGCGCGCCAAAATGGTGGCGTTTAAATCACCCCAAACTGTTTGTAGTTTTAAATATTTATTTAACGCTGTGCAGGATCAGGGTTGTTCGTCCAAATTAAGCGACTTGTGTAGTTCAAGAGATGTTTAATAAAGTAGAATATTGGTTATTACAAAATTGTTTTGCTGTTATGGCGGAAGGCGGTTCGTAAGAGAGCTGAATGAATGAATACAGTACAAGTTTTTGACGGAGCGGAGGCGCGATTGAATGAAAACGAATGTGAGACCGAATGTGAGTCACCGAAGGAACGACCGTGTCCAAAATCGATGACAATCTTCTTTTCTTCAACGATAGATGTCTGTGACCTGTGTCGCGTCCGATTGCGTGTTGCGTCTATAGATGGCGTGGACAAACGCTAAATATTAATATTTTCGAAGTGTCATATTTTTTTACGGTAACTAACAACGAAGAAAATTGTCTAAAAAAAAGTATGCATGTAACCTATTGTACCGTATCAGCTTCAAATCTTCGCCTTCAATGTTCTTGCAACTAACACACGGCACACATACATACAAGCATACAAAAACGCCGTACATATCAATGTAAACATCCTCCGACCTCGGGGATGCCATACGCGAAGTGTTGGTTCCGTCACTGCATCATTTATCCAAATACATAAAAGGCTGTTTGTTCCAGAGTCGCGGGCCATGTTTCGTCGTAACACTATGGCCGGTGCTAGGGTTCGTAGCGTGGGGTGCTCCCGTCGTTATGGTGGTAGTGTTACTGGCCACTAAAGGCAACGGCGAACTGGACTGCAAGGCTACTGATGCGATACGACTTTGTCTACTGGTCTTCTGTATTACTGGTATGAATTGAAAATAAGTTTTTTTTTTTTTAACTTTGCCTCTTACTAAGATTTCTCGTGTATCGTGGGTTTGTTTACAGACACAAATCTCACATACACAAACGCCCAGATTCGAAACAACCATCTGTAGGCCATACAAATTTTTGTTCCGTGTGGGAATCGAACCCACGACCCGTAGCGCAGAAGCCAATCGCTTGGCCGCTGCACCAGACGTGTCGTCAAGTTGTTTGTATTATGTTTCTGTTTGCATACCTTTTTACAGCCTTTACGAAACGAGATGTATCAAGGCCTACTTAGTTGCTCTCGGAAAACTAAAGCCAAGACCAAACTTGATTTGTATGAACAATAAAAATAAGATTTACCCTTCTAATCAGCCTGGCTAAGTGGCTACCAAGCTGAATAATTGTGGCATTCAATTTTTCACGATGAATTGTGGTTTCAAGCATAAAACATTTCAGCCTCCCCCTATTTAGAACCTTTTCGATAAGCTGTTGTCGACCGATTCAGTTTGTTATCTCGTTTCGTCTACCATTTTTTCGCCAAAAGGCCAAGTCCTTGGTGAGAATACAGCTGCTGGAATCGCGCCGTCACGCCAACTTCAAGGCGTTTGTGGTGCAAGTACCAAAGTGTCTTCTGCACCTCGTCATGGAGGAGAATTTTTGGCCGGAGGGAGTGGTGTTCCATCGCTTCCGCGGACAAGTGCCACACGATCGCACGACGACAGCGCTTAAGTGAAGTTTTATAATATTATGTATTAGTTTATAATTATGTATTGTTTTTATTATTTATGTATTAGTTCTATGGGCCAAGTTGCCTGAAATAAAGGATATTATTATTATGTAACGAGACAAAAAGAGATAGCAAATCGAGTCGCTCGACAACTGACGTCATCGAATCACGTAGCAAAACATGGCCGATTCTGAATACCACATTTTTGCAATACAACGTATTTTTATCACAGTTGTATTGTTACAGTGACCACAGGATGTCTGACACTCTATATAAGATTCAGACGTCGCAGCGCACAGTTTGCGTCCCTTTCTGCAGAAATAGCGGCAACCACAAGTCCAAAAGAAGAATCTACGAGCCTGATCGATAACGCTGAACCTGTTTCACAGACGCAATCTATATCTGCTAATGGAAATGGTAAATATGTCATACTTTAGATAAAATTATGTTTTAATAAAGTTTCATACTAATTAGCGAACCAGGGCAAATATTAAGTCATGCCTTTGAGGCAGTTGTCTCACCGCCGGCGAGGAAGCGACTAACTATCGCCTGTTTTTTCGCTCAAGAAACGTACAACAGATATAAATTCCGTGTAAATAAAAGAGATGCATATATTAAGAGTCGATCGCTGACTGTTTACACTGCCGGCGAGGACTCGCTCCACTAGTTTGTCGCTAAGCGACAAGAGCTGTCAAAGATAACACTCGCTCAGCGAACTTACTCAGCGATGCTCGCTTGGCAGTCAGAACTCACGCCGAGAGACCAACCAGTGGTCATTGCGAGTGGTGCGAGTAATCGCCCGTCGCACTCGCACACTCGCTTATAGCCCAGCGACAAAACTATCGGAACTACACACTCGCTGCTCGCCAACTCGTTTCTAGTTTTTAGCTCTACTCGCTTCTCGCTCATCGTTGGCGGTGAGACAAGTGCCTAAGGCCTTAAGCAGACGACGGCCTTTTTGCCAGACCGACTACCGCGGATAAAAATTCCCGTGCTTGGTAGTTGTTTCCATTGAAGACACTAGAGTTCTAACGACAACTACGGACAAAAAGAACGTCGTGTGCGTTGAGTCCGTGCCGAATGTCGCGACAGGCAACAACTACTAACCATGATAATTCTTGTCCGCGGCAGTCCGGCGGACAAAAAGTCCGTGGTCTACTCAGGGTCTTAAGAAACAAACAAGAAAGTACTTATACTATAGGTCTAGCGCTTAACTGAGGCAGTGCCTGGGGTATGGGAGCGGCACGGGAGGGGTGACATGTGACGTGAAATGACGTGTCCGAACTATCTCGCTATACACGTGATAATTAATATAATGAAGATATCTCTTACGATATTTTCACTACTACTAGATAATGAATGTGTTAATCATTCATAGTGATTCGGGTACAGAAAGCGATAAGGAATCTGATTAATTAAATTTTTGATTTCGGGATTTGTTTGTTGTTTTTTGTTGTTTCAGTTGAAAATATTAATACTTATTAAATAAAATAATTTAATTATTGTAACTTATTTTTTTGTTTACATTGTCACGCGCAATTACATTAATTAATTTAACTTAAGTATACACGCTATCCTAATAGATATCTTCATTATATTTATCACGTGTATAGCGAGATAGTTCGGACACATCGTCATATGTCACCCCTCCCGTGCCACTTCCATACCTCAGGCACTGACTCAGTTATGCGCTAGACCTATAACTACAATATGTACGTATAGTACAAACCTTGGATGAACCAGAATTGTATGGTGTTTAAATCGTCGCAAATCCCCTCAACTCTTCGTCCACTTTTGTCACTTTTTGTACTCATTCAGTCCGCTCCGCTCACTCGTTTACAGTGGAAGAATTTGTACGAAGTTACCGTTGCGACTCAAATGAAGTACTTACGGAGCGAAAGCGGGCATACAATCTGGCCTTTCGATCATCTGTCGTTACAAAAGGCTAATGTTTTATGTTTTGTTAACAGGATGCTATGGAACAATAACTGCGACTCCATCGCCTAACAAACAACCTGTATGTTGCTCTGATGACCCTAATTGTGAGAACGGAATAATAGCCGATACGCACGATATTGAAGATATCGGGGATGGCAAGTAAGTGCATGTCGCGTTTTTTTTGTGTAGACAGTATGACAAAAGGAAGGTGAGAGGGTTTAAAAATAAAAGCTGGTAAACTATATCGAAAAAAAGTGGCCGGTTACGTCGGTCGTCCGAATATAATTATGTAAATAATAAATATATCTCAAGCGTGTCACTATGTCCAGCAGTGGACATTACACGACTAATAATGATGATAATTAATAACACCTCCACGTTTCTCAGGGATTGCGCATGCCCACCGTCTCAGAAGCACCGCTGCACGGCTCCGGGTACGTGCCAGTACCTAAACGAGTTGGAGCCAGCGGCCGGAGCCCTAGGCCTCCTGCCGCCCGAGCAATCGCGCGGCCGCGGCGGACAACTACTGAAACATACTGTGCTCATCATCGTGTACAGTCTCAGCATGTTCATTGTGAGTGTATATCTTCATGTAGATATAAATTATTGTTACGAACGAAGAGTGAAGGAACATCTTTTAAAATTATGAAGCTGATGCAAAGACAAAAAACTGTGTTACAGTACGCTTAAAATAACTTTGCCCTTCCAAAGTGAGGAACAAAACGCTCAAAGCATGGTTTCAGAGCGGCAAGTTATTTTTCGAGTAACAAATAAATTTGCCCCTCTGAAGTGAGGAACAGAACGCTCAAAGCCTGATTTACGCGTACTGTACATTCAGTACATTTTTTTGAGATTTGTGTGAGAGGTTCATTTACTCTCAATCATAAGGCTTCTTAGGAAGAAAAGGATAAAAAAATGAATGTCCCGAGAAAGTAATATTTACAATTAAACAATAAATGTGTTATCTATCAAAATTCCAGGGCATAACCTACACAGTTTGGAGCATGATGTTGAAGGACGAAAGCGGAGTGTTCGTGGAGATACAGTTCTTAGACATCGTGGCTAACTACGGACAGGCATTGGTCATGTTCATACTGTTTGGACTCGACCCTGAAGAAATACTAATACCCACAATCAAATTCTTGAAGAACAAATGGTGATTATTACATATTAAATTCCCTATAAACCTTATTTGTAACTTTATGCTGTTTGCGAAAAGCGAATTTAAGGTCTGATCAAAGTGGATGTTGTGGTATTTAATTAAGTTCTTATAAAAATACACATTTATATAATTTTGGTACAGGTATGGTGGTGACGCTGTGGTACTACCGTCAGTAGAAGACTTAAGCTTCGAAACGAAACATGTCTGCGATCAGTTCATTACACATCACCTCGAGCGTTGCAGGGAGGCTATTGCAAAAGATACAAGGTAATTTTTTTATTTGTTTTTGATTTGCTCATGACTCTGGTCAAGGTCAGAGGTGATAGAAACAAAGTCTACGACGGAGCGAGCTTACCCAGAAGAAACCTGTTCACTCTAACTTTGAAGAGATTCGGCTTGTAAGCGTTCGGGAACACGGACGCAGGTAGTGAGTTCCACTCTTTTGCCGTGCGCATTATGAAGGATGTTTGGAAGCGCTTAGTGCGAATTGGTGGAATGGCAACTAGGTATGGATGGTAGCTTGCATTGCATCTAGATGTCCGATAGTAGAGGGGGGCCGGTGGGATATTTTTAAAAACATGTGGCTTTAATGCGTCGGTACGCAATACGTACTGTACTTTTGATTGTAACTCGTATACCAGCATAGATTTACGTACATTTCGTTTCGTTGTCTCAGGTGGCGTATGCGTACATATCGGGGCGTTTTCCGCGGCGCCTGTCTGGTCCGTTGGCTAATAAACTGCGGTCTTGCTAAGAACGAGCATGAGGCAGTAGAATACGGACGACATCTACTTGACGGAAGACTCATAGCGCACGTGAACAATGCCCATCACTTTAGCAACTCACCACTCCTGTACACATTCAAGTAATCACTAGATGCTATGAAGTAGTAAGTAAATTGAGTGTTAATGCGTGTATCATATCAATGAACCCCACTTCCAAGTTTGTGAGGTGCACAGAAGGAACGTCGGCCATTGAACGATCAGTGACATTGCGTCATACGGCATATTTCCTATTGACGATTGTCGCTGTGATAGACATAGTCTTTCTACACATGTTCTAGTGCACTTATCACTCCATTTGCTTAGTACCCTAAGATTGACACAAACGACCATGCTTATGCCAAAACTGAAATATTTATTAGACCAGAATCTAACTTTAAATAATAACGTAAGACTTACTGTCCTTTAAGATTTTATATTATACTATAGGAATGGAATATTTTATTTAATAAAACCCAAATATTTCTTTGCTAACTTCACCGAGGGTATGAATTACTAGAGAATAGCCACAACATAAATATATTATTATTTAATTATGTTGCAACAATAGGTGCTTGGTAAATTATTGACAAACTTTTCTGGTGCTGAAGTTGACCAAAAACTAACTATTGTTGTTTTTTTGTTTTCAAATAGTTTTAATAGTTTCAAAGGACGTAGTAATAAGTTTAAGTTTTGTGATCATGTTTACTTTTAGTTATTACATAGTATAATATGTATAAATAAGTACATGGTTAGTCTTAATTTCATATGGTTTCTACATTATGATCTCAACAATAGATAAATCAAACTGCAGTGTATTTAGTTTTAAGCATCATTTATATTATATTTTAAATCTCTGTGTTAGAGGAATGTATTTATCAAAATGTAAGTTTTATAATGTTGCTGAACTTACAACTCCTACCTAAACTTTATTTATATTTACAGTTATGTTCAGTTATAAGTACAGAGTTTATATGCTGCTGAAGGTTTGTCAGCTGTGGATATAATATAAACTTACTTAATTAGTTGTTCAAAACATCGTCATGAATAAAGACTGGCCCACATCAAACGCAGCGCGTGTGCGACACGTTTGCAACGCACCAGGAATTGTAATTATATTCTATGTCTGTGCAGTGCGCTATGCGTAGGGTTACCATTTCAAAATGGAGAAATACCTTTCAAGGGTGCATAAAATGTTAGCGTCAGAATGGCTGGTTGCCTATGGCAAACGGCTCTGAAAGTACATTCAAGAATTGCTGATTGCTTGATTTTATAGACAAATCCCTGTTTAAGGTCTCCCTCTCGCTTTTCGGCACGAGTTATACGAGAATAGCTAGTCAACAAGGTTGGGGTTGACTCGTTTGTATCGCCACTTTTGGCAGCTTTTTTATGCACCCCAAAGGTAAAAACCAGGAATAATATTAATGCCTGTCTCAGAATAATGTCTGCCGGCCTGTCTAAATCATAAAATGCTTGTAAACTGCCTGTCATGTGGTAACCTGCGCCTGTCCAAGAACGGTACACTTGCTGCGCTACAAACGTGCTGTAGTAAAAGGCTGACCAATTGAAATTTTGCCTCTATAATGTTCGCCATATTAGACACTTCTGTTTGAAGTGAAAATTTGGGAAACAAAAGGGTAAAAAGGGGTACTATTATTTTGTTGTCTCGATTTTATTTATGTACTATTTTTTACGAAATACAAGCTGAATCTTATAGTTGGCCGAATTAGCCGCTATCTCACTACACCCTGTGATTAAGCTACGTAGTCTACGAAGTTAAATCTCGAACGAAAGCAGTGTAACTGTAATTATTTAATTGAAATGCCAGTATTTTTAAGAAACTTTCAGTCTGTCTTGTAGTGATAACATGAACAAATACTTTAATAATTTTTTTATGAATCTGCGATTCACGTAGGTATTTAGTTTTAGTCTCATTTTAGAAGCTATATCGTAAATGTGCGCATAAATATTTGTGATGTTCGGCTGTTATTGTTTGCCGTTGTTATAAAGAATATTGTAATCAACATTATCTGATCATTATAAGTAATAAGTGTAATTATATATGTAGGTATAATCAAGTGTATTATCATATTTAATATTATATTGTTGTATTTTCAGATTGAGCATGAAAAAAATGTTAAAAAAATAAATATTTGTTGCATATTAATGAATGTGGTCTTATTTTTTTATCTAGGAATGACGTTTTTTGCTTGTCTTAATGAATTAACCGCACTAATGCAGAGTACACCAGTAAAATCTGTTTAACAGTGCTGTTATGATAGTACTTAGCAAATTAAAACAGTTTGCATTTGTTATACTTATATTTATTCATCATTCTCTTGTTCGTCATTTTCTTGACCATCGTCTTGCTCTGCAGCCTCCCACCAAGTCAACAGACCCAGACCGGGCTCGTTAATTCCACCAACTATCCTGTAAGGTGCAACTGTCTGTATCGTACATTCTGTGCCTGGAGGGCCAGTGGGTAAACTTTCTTCAAATGCTTCACTTGTGATGCGAAATCTTATTGATTCTCCTGAAACACCAAAAAAACATTTGGTTGTACTCATAATTATTCGAAATATTCAGGTACTTATGTTTACCTAATCTAATGGTAAAAATTACTGATCTGAGGGCCTGATTAATGAATGAGAAGATGATAATGATTAATAAATCTCAATAGCATATCTACATTTAGATATATAGATAATATACTTTATTGTACACCATAGAAATAGTAACACATGGCACACAGTTACAATATTAGATATGTTATTAGGCGTACAGTGGCCGTCTTATTACTTACTACAAGCAATTTCTTCCAGTCAACCTTTAGGCCAGATAGGAAAGACAGGAAAAGATTTAAAATGAGGGTGTTCCATTGTGTACCTACTACAATATGAATATTTTTATAAAGATAAAAAATAAAAACATTTAAACAATAATATATAAATATATTATGCTACACAAATATGATTATGTATACATTTAATTCTACTATCAATCTGCTTTCTTCTTTTCTACAAAGAGCTTAATGCCAAACATTATTAAATTTACATTGTGGATGAATTAGGTGTGGTGTTCCTCCAACCAAAGGGAGGATCTTCCAACCAGGCGGAGTCTTATGCCTGGTGGGCGGGCTACTGCCCAACGGTTGATGTTGGGAGGTTGTATATACATACTATCTGCGTGTTAAATCTTGATATCGCGATGTAGGCTTGAATAGTTCGCATGTGGCGTGGATAGATGCCGCCACAACATATAATAATAAATTTTAAATAAATTCTTCAAGTTACCTGAGTCCATAAATAAATCGTGTTTTTCTCCATCTTCCTTAGGGTACTCCCACACCCATGCTTGGTCAGTTTCATCAAATCTAGAAGGGTGCTGGAGAGCATTCACTGGTATTAAAATATCATCGAAAAATCCTAGAGTCACTGAAATATAAAAGTATAGTATAATGTAGCAAGCTGTGTCGCAACTCAATGACTTTTTTTTGCATGGTATTAATATGTAAATAAATACATTATAAAATAGCATGTTTTATTCTTTCATAGGATGTAAGTGTTTAGATAATGGATATTGATTGAATGATTACACTTTTACGCATTTCCTAAATCATACCATCCTTACAAAGTAAGTCTAGGTCAGTGGTCATCACACTTTTATGGTCAAGGGCCACATAGAACAATGTGAGGTATCACTGCGGGACGCACATTTATTGACAGGATAGTTGACACCCTGATATTGATATATTTTTATGAACTATCAAAAAGCGATTGCCTCATTAATTTCGTATGGCAAGTTTTGATAGTCATTCTCTACTAAAATTGTTTGCCTATGTTGCGGGCCGCACAAATACCTGTCGGGGGCTGCATATGGCCCGTGGGCCGCTGTTTGACGACCAGTGGTCTAGGTGTTAACAATTAAGGGGTAAAATAATTTAAGTACAACCCAATTATATGAAAATGGGATTAAAAACTGTGGTGCTTCTGTTATTGTTGTTACTTGCATCTGCATGTGTGAGCGAAAGGCAGATAGTTTGACATTTTCAAACATATTCTTAAAGTATTGTGTTGTACAAAGTAACATAGGCATGTTACTTTATACTCACTAATAAATAGATACAATGTGTAACTGTTTGATCATCCCTAATAAATGAATAAATAAATACTAATGACATACACCATATTTATGATTAGTTACGGTTTACTCACGTGCATTTTTCGGGATTGCCCGACTAGTTTCGGACCCAATCGGAGTCCTTAATCATGAGCTGATCACGCGGCGAGGTCGCGAGTCGAACTAGCGCTGCACCGCGCCGCGTAGCGTTGCGCCCGCGACGAGAGGGGCGCGCTCTGTGTCGGTATTGCTCGTGCATCTTCGTCACTTGTCGTGTCCGTGTTGTTGTTATACTGAGTGCCGGTACACCGTAAACCGTAACTAATCATAAATATGAATGTGTCTCACGAAAGTTATAATAATAAGACATACACCATTCCCCAATATTATACTGACAATGGGTTTTAATAATTGGTACTGTTAAACATTATCTTTTTTATATTAATTGCATGTAAGCATTGGTATGGCTTATTTTCAGTTGTGAGTTCAGCTACACTAGTTCCTAATCATCCAGCCAAGAGTTTTAGTTTTGGTACCTATTATTTCTCCAAAATTACATACCAACTAAAACTAAACTAAATAAAAGTTATAAAGTTTGTAAGTTTGGACATAGGAGGTAATCTCTGAAACTACTCATCAGATTTTAAAATTATTTCCTCAATCTTTAGAATGGACCTTCAGGATGGACATAGATTATAAATTATCTACCACACGGGCGAAGCCACGGGCACAGCTAGTTATAATATTATAAGTATATCAAACAGACATACCATGTACACCTTCTCTACTACAGTTTTTTATCTTTCCAATAAGTATTTCTTCAACAACAGGCCGGAACACAATATACCTGAACTTCACTTCTGTATGTGACGATCCATCCCCAGGGAAAATATATGAATGTCCAATTTCTATGATGTCAAATAAAGCTATGCATAATCCTACATTCAATACTACCTGAAAAATTAAAAACAATATTGCATGTTAGACCAATAGATTTAATAGGAAACCAAATATGTATAATTTATATAAGTATAATATAATTATAGTAATGCTACTATTATTATTTTCCTCCTTGTTATAACTATTAATGCTTTATTACACGTTGTAAAGTTAATAATGATAAAATAAGAGGTTAGGAACATTTAATACTTACTTTATTAGCAAGTTTTCTATTGAGCAGTGTGGTAATTGACTCTGTTAAACTTTGATGAAAATGCTCTGGAGTAATTCTGATCACATCTTTCATTTCAGCTAAAACAAACATTGTTATTTTTGGAAAATATGCAATAATTCATTTCAAAAACAATATTATTCGCGGTTTGTTCAGTCAAATGTCAATGCAATGCTGTCAAAATGCCAACAACAGACAGTCAACAATTTAGATCCGGTCTTCCGCTGAACACGGACCACAGACTAACAATTGACAGAACACGAACACTAATAACTATTAAGCCCGCAACAGATGACACGATCTGAATTGGATGACAAAAGATTGGGCATCCAGGGGGCTTACCATGACCTCTTAAAGCAGGGCAGAAGTTGCCTGGAAGTTGAACTGCCCTGCCTTTTTATACTATGACATCGTTAGAGCAGGGGGCTTACTATGACCTTTTAAAGCAGGACAGAAGTTGCCTGGAAGTTGAACTGCCCTGCTTTTTTGTACTATTACATCGTTATAGCAGGCCTGTAGCAGGCCTGTGACGTTTACGAAATCCGTTCACCTGTTTTTTTTGTATAGACTTTTCGTACCATAAACAAGCTTATCCGTACAACTTTGTTGAATAGTTGTTCACCTTTTGTACTGTCATGGTACGATTTTTAGCGATTCAGAAGCAGGCCTGCTTTTGAACGGATATTGACTGGCTGGCATTTGAACGTTTTCTTAAGACGTCATGGTAAGCCCCCAGGCCTGCGGCAGTTGTTGACGTTTACGAAATCCGTTCACCTGTTTTTTTTGCATAGACTTTTCGTACCATAAACAAGCATATCCGTTCAACTTGGTTGAATAGTCGTTCACCTTTTGTACTGTCATGGTACGATTTTTAGCGATTCAGAAGCAGGCCTGCTTTTGAACGGAAGTTGGCTGGCTGGCATTTGAACGTTTTCATAGGAGGTCATGGTAAGCCCCCAGACCTATCCAGGCGACATAGATTCGCCAAAAAAGTCTTTAAAGCTCTTAGAGCATATACCTATTATAGCTAGATGCACGGACTAGAAAAAAAAGAAGGACTCCGCGCCACGCATAACAAAAGTGAAGCACCGTACCGATCTATGTGTGCGTGATTTGAGGGATACCAGATAAATGAAAATTTCCCCATTTTTTTTTTATATTTTGAAAGTTTCATTTCTTTATATGAAGCCATATAAGAAGTCCGCTTACATTATTTAATTGAAATTACAAACATATACTTAGTTAAAACTTAAAATTAAGTATTTATTTTGTATGAGTGACAAGAAAAACGTTTTCGACGGAATTCAATGTTCTTCATCTCTGCAGGCTCTTATTATTTTAATCCAATCATTATTCCATGGTTGATTTGCTGTAGGAAATCTATAAAAATAATCATATTCAATACTTGCAAAAAACTCACAAAGAACACAAAAAAAAGGATTACCCAATCTCTCGGGAAAATTACCCATTTATTTTCCGACAGCACTACTATGTCTTTTGAGGTTTTGTGTTCCAATAGTAATGATTTTAAAATATCAAAAATACAATAAATCAACAGGTTAAATAAGTGTCTTACTGGTGAATGTTATTCCTTGACACTTTTTCTGGGATGTAGAATTATTTTTAAACCATTTTACAACACAAGAAGGCATTATTTTATTTTATTACTTGACGTAAACAGTACCTACAATGACGGCGCGGTGCCGCGTAATGGCGGCCAGTCGGCACCTTATGATGTAAATGTGTGCGTGAGGCATGTTTGTACAAACGGTCCGGCATACATATAGTGCTTCACTTTCGATACACGTGGCGCGGAGTCCTTCTTTTTTTTCTAGTCCGTGGCTAGATGTATGAATTTTTTGTTTCAAATGGTGGAGAACTTAGAGCATATTAAGAACAATAAATTACTACTACTAATTACACAGATATTGTTCATTGGCAACAATTTCACTTCTATTCTAATCTCTAATCTATTTTAATGATGGTTTCTGTCGGAAATGGAAAAGCCAAAAGTCAAAAGCAAATTGACAAGTATTTTCATCGACTTAATGTCTATGAGTATTTTAGACAAATCTAATTGTCAAGTTTGACAACCAAGCTTGAAGAACAAACTAAGTATTTGTGATTTGTGATTGCAATATTTAAATCAATGGATATTTTACATTTAGTGCATTGAATCGCGATTAATTAAAAAATTGAATTACTAGCCGACTCTACTTTAAATATTATAAGTCGTTGTGGTAAAAATCGCAGACATACAAAGCAGTCTGATAATAAGGGAACCATGCAAGGTTAATAATATTATACCGTAAAATTTAATAAAAGTAGACACATTATATCTTAATACGATTAACCACCCAGTTAATTCCGTGGGTATTGTCGTTCTCACAATCGTGCATGAGATGTGTACTGTTGATATCGTTTACTGATGGCTATAGCTGTAAGCCTCGACAGCTTTCCGTAAACAATATTGCTTTATTTGTATCATACAGGTAGCAGAAGAGACAGGTCCAGGTCGCCTGTCAGGGTTGATAATGTCGGTCGCAGGCGAGACAACAAATCTCAAGATGCTACTAAATCTAGTGATAGCAACATGAATGTCATGAATCCTATGATGATGACCAATATGTATCCACAAGGTATTTATTTACTATTTATTTAGTGTTTTTGTATTTCACACAGTTTTCCTAATTTAATATAATATTATTCTAGCTAACATGATGATGGCTGGTGGAATGTACCCAAACATGATGATGCCTGGAGCAATGTTGGGTGGAGGCATGATGCCTACTGCAGGAATGGAGATGATGTCTGGAACAGGCATGGACATGGTCCCACAGACATCTATGGACATGACAGCTATGGGAGCACAGGCTATGGCACCTGCTGCTGCTCCTGCCATGGACATGAGTATGATGGGAGGAATGATGATGGACCCCACCATGATGGGAATGTACCCTAGTATGGGTGGAGATATATCTACTATGCAAGAGAAGAAAGAGATAGTTTTTAAACATGCCAAGCTTATTCCTCCTGATGCTGGCACACCACAACCTCCTCGTAGGTCCAAACCTCCTGGATGCCGAACTATATTTGTGGGAGGTTTACCTGACAAGATCAGAGAGAGCATTGTTAGAGAGATTTTTGAGACATATGGCAGAATACATACTCTAAGATTGTCAAAGAAAAACTTTTGTCACATTCGTTTTGATAGAGAGGAGTGTGTGGATCAAGCTATGATGATATCTGGTTATCGTATTAAACTTACTGGCCCTAAGGACAAAGATGACATTGAAGAAGATGATGATGATGAAAATTCACATTCTACTTCTGGTTGGTTACACGTTGACTATGCACTGGTAAGTTTCTATTCAAATCAACTGGATTAAAACTTAGTTTTTTCAGTCTTGCTTTAATCATTTTTATAATTTTGTAGAGTCGAGATGACCAGAATGACTTTGAACGGCGACAAAGGCAAGCCTTGCGCGCTCAACAGGCACAGATGCAGCAATTGACAGCTCAGCATGAAATGGTCAACCGCACCATGGGCTCCTATGGTGATGTGCGAAGGAGATCACCTTCGCCAGTCAGGATCCAACCGTTTTCCAATGCAGCTATGGTACAACTGGCTGAAAAATTAAAAAATGAGGAACATTTCTCGAACACTTTACCAGTAAGTTATATGTAAACTAAATTGCTTCTTTTTAATGTTATTTATTCTGTGAATACATAAAGCCTCCTCTAAGGTGTTTAGCGTATGTTGGGAAAGACAACCTGATGGGAAAATTGATGCCATACAATAATAGCATGCAAGATTTTGAGATAAATTATTATTTGTAAAAGTATATTAAATGTCTAGTCATAGAAATAAAGGCTATTTTTATGTTTTGTCAGTACATTTTTAATTACAGACATTGCTAGCTTGGTTAGAGCGTGGAGAATGCTCAAAGAAAAATGCAAATCAATTTTATTCGATGATTCAAGCAACAAATGCACACATACGTAGATTGTTCAATGAGAAAATGCAGGCTGAGGAGGAGTTACTAGATTGCAGGGAAAGAGTCAAGACCCACATTGGGAATGTGATCGAACAACGTAAGTTGGCTTAGACTTGATTTCAACATTTTCTCAATCACCATGTCAGGTGATAGTCTGAAATCAGTCATAATTATCTCTCTCTAGTTCCCAGCTCCTTCCTCATTACTGTTTTATATTTCAAAGTAATTCAAAGGTAAGACGGCGGGTCACAATGTTTTCATATACGAAAACATTAAGGATTATTAGAAACATTTAACACAATAAAGCATATTTATTATATGTTTTGAGGTAATTAGAAACATAAAATATAGTTTCAATGAGTCTACACATTGAATGTTGTAAGATGCTTTGGAATATTATGTTCAAGCATTGCAGCAACTTCAGGGTGTATTCAATTTCTGCAAAATGGTCACTCTGGTCTGTTCATGCTCAATAGTCAGCCACAAATGGATCACCCTGGTTCACCAGACTTCTTCCGGCCCTGAGTATTAATGAATAACAACAGCATCAATGCTGAAAAGTTGGGTATTTTTGTAAGTTACCGATGTTATGACAATTTAATTTTAACTTATGCATTTGAAATGTTATTTACAAATAGTTACTTACCTTCACTGTTGCTGAGTAAAAATAAATTGTCAGAACATTTCGGGTACGGCTGTGCAATGACACAGTATCATGTCTTACGTCACGTCTCTGTAACGCGAGGTGCAGCGTGTGCGCAACATTGGCAACTGGCTCGTGACCCCTCGCACGTGATAGGTAGACGTATAAAGCTGCGTGTGACTGCGACGTAATTAACCACAGTATTGAGAGCCTGGGACGACCGATCGATCGAGAAAATACGACGGTATGTTTTGGTCGCGAGACCAAAGTCGGATCTCTTAACATAATTTTGTGAACCTCAGTCGAACAGGTGGGGAAAGTGTTTGCCGCATCGACTCATCAACGTGTATGGGATCACTTCACAAAACCGCAGAGAAAGAACATTGAGACATGGCAGAAAATGACACAGGTACTACTAATACAGCAATTGTTGTTTTGTTAGGAAACAATGTGTCAATGAAACAATAAACAAGTAAATACTATAAATGTAAATGTTCCTGATAATGCTGCTGTTCATTACATATTGTATACTTAAAATATGTAGCAATTGTAATACCTGCAACTACCTTAACTAATTGTGCTGTAAGTATAACTTCAGTAGGATCTAAACTGCGATTCGTTCAATATTGTAATGAATGGCGAAAAATCTAGGTGGTCGTGAAGACAGCAGAAACAGGTAAAGAGGCATTGGAAGGTATAATTTTATTTTGTCTAAACACAACAATTTAAGTATCCACATAATTTAATACTGAATGAAATCTTTCAGGAGTTTAATTCATTGAAAGAAGAATTTAATGAGAAGTTCTTTAGTGATGATGGAGACTACAATGGTTTTAACAACAGGAGCTCTGAGAGTGGCAATGAAGATATCCAACAGCTGAAGGTAGAAAACCATTATGTCTATATATATTTTTTTTGACTGAAAGGGTTACTACCTAACACTACTAACTAAGACTAACTAACTAACTAAGACTATTCGAAAAGGGTAGTACCCATAATAATTAATAACTTTTGTTTTGCAACTTTCCCCAAAGCTTCCCGAAACTAACGAAATGTGATGCATGGTAAATGAAATACCCATAATAATTAATAACTTTTGTTTTGCAACTTTCCCCAATGCTTCCCGAAACTAACGAAATGTGATGCATGGTAAATGAAACCAACAAAGACTCTCCACCACTGAGAGAACTCAGTCAGAACTTAGTCCAGACCTTATGTTATGTTACTTGTTAATGTATCCTTATTTTCTAAAATTACTAATTTAGTAATTACGCAAGGTTAGAAAATAAGGATAAGGTAGTCCAGACTTCTTTGGCTGATCGACACAAAATGCCTCGTTTTCGAGAATTTCGAAATAGCTGTACAAAGATTCTATATAAAAAACGCTAAGGCAATTTATCTACCGCTGTGTTTACATTTTAGGTTATATTGGGGGTCATGGATTAGTAGCTCCATTCTTGGAATTCGTAACTAAATCAGGGTTGTCCATTTTTGAAAGTAAATAACTTTTTTTTTTTACCATTTTTTGTTTACTTTTTTATTATTGCTTGGTCTGTAATACATTACATTCCTCGCGGCTTAGTACCCCCTTTTCAACTAACCTTGTATGTATATGTAAAAGAACATCATTCATACTTTGTTTTGACATGTATTGTGAGTAGGTATCAATATTTATAATATTTTGTCATGATTTTAGCGTGAGAATGAAAGCTTACAGTTTCAATTGGAAGCATATAAAAACGAGGTTGATGTCATAAAGTCTGACGCTCTGAAAGAGATGGAGAAATTTAAGGCACAGTTCATAGCGCGACAAGCTTTACAGGGAGCTATTGAGAAAAATGTAAGTTGTCGTGATTTATCATACGCTTCAGAACCATAATACATAAATAGTTCTCTGCCTGCCTGTTTGTATTTGGGCTTATTTTAAAACCAATAGGTTTTATTGAAATATAGAAATCGTTTTAATATTAATAAATAAAAATAAATTTTATATCCAGCCACCTTTGCCGTCGCCGATTGTGAAACCCCCACCTCCACCACCATTGCCTGAGGATCTGGACTCCAAAGTGCATCTCAAAGAAGCCGTCGAGGCGGGATGCGGGGAAGCCAAGCTAATAGGAGTGATGTCTGCTTTCTTACAAGTAAGATCTTTCTCATAATATATTTTAAAATAGACTTTCACCCCCTTATTACAAACGATGGTCTTAGAAAAACCTAGGTTTTAAAATAGCCCCGTCTCTTTTTGCTATATGGCACAAGAAAGTGATGGGTATATTTTAAACCTGGGTGTACCCCTTAGTCTTGGTTTAAATATTTTTTTGTAATAAGGGGGTCAAAGTTTTAAAAAGGAGGCTTGTATATTTTGACTTTACTTTCCACTATGAGACTGAAGTGTTGCCTATAGTCTGTTTTTAACCCTAGTCATGTCAAATACTACTATCCAGCTCCACTATTCTTTACGTGATCATATAACTATTGATTCAGGTACATCCACAAGGGGCCAGTCTCGACTACGTAGTGTCGTACGTGCGCGCCATTTTCTCACACGTCTCGCAAGCGACAATACACCACGTGTTGCAGAAACACACGGATGTGTTCGAACGCACCACGAGCGGGGTCGGAGCTAACATCGAACATCGTTGGTCGTTCGTTGCATTCGCAAATAAAGACGTACTAACTACTTAGTTCTTTAAAAAAAATAAGAGGAATAAACGCACCTCTCAGCATATCATAGACTTTCTTCATGTAGTGGTAATATGTGCATTCAAGATTATTGATGCAAGAACAAATAACACGTCATCATGTACAAACGAGATTTCTATAATGTAAATTATAATATTTTTACTGATAAAAGAAGCAATTTTGAGTAATTAACTAAGGGCATAATGTAATATGCTCATGAGAGGAATTCAAAATCTGGGCTGTAGACACATTTTAGTAAATAGTATTTTCATTACACGAAAGTATTTTTGAAACACCAAAATTTCGTTCAATTATCATTAACAAAAGATAATTGATCAACTAGATTTAAGTTTGAATTCTTTGTATTCATTAATTGAATAAAAGGAGTTACTAAGACCTGTGTAAAAGGCATTTAAATGTGATACATTATTATTTTTGGCTAAAACATTTTTTGTTAATATGGAAAGACATAACTATAAATACATAGTCAAGATTGTGTATTCCAAAAAAATTTGAATGGTTTCAACATCGTATCAAACTACTTTTATGACTGACAACTAGGTATTTAATTTTTAAAGTAAGCTTATTACAAATATATCGTGTATAAGAACATTTTCTTTTTATTTAAGATGTTACCCATGTGTTTCCTAAACAGTAGGTACATTAAGGAGCTCCTTCACTGGGAGCATTCGCGTCGTGTAACGTAATAATGCAAGATTAAATGTTGAGTATTATTACTTGGCGATAATGCTCAAAATCGAATCTTGCATTGTTAAGGCTGGCGTCCACTAGGCTCGCCGAGTCGAGTCGAATAGAATCGCAATAATTCGCCTTCTATACATCTATATATATAAAAGAAAGTCGTGTTAGTTACTTCACTTATAACTCAAGAACGGCTGAACCGATTTAGCTGAAAATTGGCAGGGAGGTAGTTTAGAGCCAGGAGAAGGACATAGGATACTTTTTATCCCGTTCGACATCATGTAGGTAGGTAGTAGGTAGGTAGTAGGTAGGTAGTAGGTAGGTAGTAGGTAGGTAGTAGGTAGGTAGTAGGTAGGTAGTAGGTAGGTAGTAGGTAGGTAGTAGGTAGGTAGTAGGTAGGTAGTAGGTAGGTAGTAGGTAGGTAGTAGGTAGGTAGTAGGTAGGTAGTAGGTAGGTAGTAGGTAGGTAGTAGGTAGGTAGTAGGTAGGTAGTAGGTAGGTAGTAGGTAGGTAGTAGGTAGGTAGTAGGTAGGTAGTAGGTAGGTAGTAGGTAGGTAGTAGGTAGGTAGTAGGTAGGTAGTAGGTAGGTAGTAGGTAGGTAGTAGGTAGGTAGTAGGTAGGTAGTAGGTAGGTAGTAGGTAGGTAGTAGGTAGGTAGTAGGTAGGTAGTAGGTAGGTAGTAGGTAGGTAGTAGGTAGGTAGTAGGTAGGTAGTAGGTAGGTAGTAGGTAGGTAGTAGGTAGGTAGTAGGTAGGTAGTAGGTAGGTAGTAGGTAGGTAGTAGGTAGGTAGTAGGTAGGTAGTAGGTAGGTAGTAGGTAGGTAGTAGGTAGGTAGTAGGTAGGTAGTAGGTAGGTAGTAGGTAGGTAGTAGGTAGGTAGTAAGTAGGAAAAAGTGCATTGCAACGCATGCGGGTACAGCTAGTTTACTATAAAACTGCGTCGATCAGCAACGAGTTGAGACGCGCAGAGTCTCATCACTCGCGCGCATTGGTTGTCACGCGAATTTCGGTTTTAACGACTTGCGATTACTGACCGTTTCGCCTCGCACGGAACAAATGCGACTCGACTCGATTCGACGCGTTTCGGCTGTAATCGACGTCAGGCTTTACATTACACGCGAATGTTCCCGGTGCTCCCTACTTTAACAAACAAATACTTTGATCGTTACAGACCTCAATATTTGGATCCTTGCCTGGATTAGTGTTTAGGACTGTTTAGCTTTTATTTTTGCTATTTAATTGCTTTATAACTTTGTCCTGGTTTAATGTTAAGGTACAGGCGCCAGCACATCAAGCTACCCGAAACTGTCAAATTTTCCCAATCAACTTGAACCTAATGTTTTTGCGATAAAGATGAAAATCTATTAAAGAAATTTGACGGATTGTAGTAGCTTTAAGTGCTGGCGTCTGTACGTCAGATATTAAAGTATTACATCATCAGTGCGACTCACAGACGTAAGTTTAAGTTTCTGTTTTCTGCTGTGCCTGCAGATCATTGATAGTCTGCATATACTCTGCAGTAGCCTCCTCAAGGTCTCTATCATTAGCAGAAGGGTCACTCTCAGCGGCCGGTTCACCTGCGTTGCCACCTTGACGCATCTTCAATCTCAACTCTCGCATGCGAGCCTCCAGAATCCGCTCTCGTTTATTTTCACGATCCAAAACCTTGAATTAAATTTAGTATGAATGAAGGTACTCTACAACGCGTAACAGAATAAAAATAAAAAATTAAAAAACAATGTGTAAAAAAAATCAAACGTCCTTTCCCTTCTTTCTTTTAAATTCAATGATATAAAGAATTGAGCCTTCTGTCAAGCTCATAAGACTGAATTTTAAATGTAGTTAACAATGATAAAGTAATACTATTTTCTTAATAAACATTATTTAATACATAAAAGTAAAATTTCCGTGTATGTATTATGATTATAACTGAATATTCTAATTGAGGTGTTTATTCCTGTTATGGTGTTTTTAAACATAGAGCGGTAAGTGCGCGGCAGCAACACCCAGCGTTCTCAGGACACAATTTTGCCTAGTGGAAGATCGCGGCGTTCACGCGCGGCAGACATCCAAAAACTGCGCGGCATGCCGCGCGCGGCAACCGCCCTCATTTGCCGCTTTATGTTAAGACACACCTTAACGTGTTGTATCATAGAGACATTCTATTTTGCAATGCGACAGTGAAGGACTCAATTGAAAGATTAATGTCTAGAACGGCCAAAGCTATTTGTTACAAGGACTTTAGATAGCACTTTGTATCATAGGTAGCTTGGTAGTTTAGTACTTACGTGAGTTAAAAGTTGTTTGTCATTTTTGTCTGCTGTACCAAGGTTCTCCGTAAGTTCAGCTAAGTACACTGTTCCTTTACTACTACCACAGGCTACCAGCAAGCCCTGAAATGTAAATATTTGTAAATTAATTACTAGCAGACCGCAGAGATTCGCCGTTGCCGTAGAGTGAAAACCTTGGGAATGCAATTTGGTCATTTTAATTATATCACGACGTACACACGGCTACACATCAAGCTATACATTTCCAGTTTACACTGACCTCTCATTGTAAGGAAATCCTATACAATGCGAGATCAGCTTATACTGGAACTGTATAGCTTGATCTGTAGCCGTGTGTACAAGTGCTATAATTTATAAGGTTACTTATAGACGGTGACACTGACATTCGACAAATGCAATCGCGACACTGAAATTAAATCCGAGCTAATGCGCAACTCAGCGTAGTAACAGCGGTGTACACACTACAACAATCAGTGTCGACACTGAGTGTCGAGTGTAATGTGTCGCCGTGTATCCTTACCTTAAGAGAGCCGCTCTATGCGAAATTAGTTTATTGGGTATTCGTAATATTCGTCTAATTGACTAGCTTATACCCGCGACTTCCTCACTGGAACAGTCCAATGGCCAAATACATTCCCGAGGTGTTTACTATATGGCGACGATATGTGAAATTGCTAATAATATTTTGTTGTTGTAGTTACTAACCCCTTCATGTGGACGCAGACAAAGCAGAGGTTCATCGCAAACCTGAGCTGTCACGATAGGTGCGCTTCGTCTTCGTAACAAATCCCAGCAGGACAGGCATCCATCCCATTGCGTCACCAGTATCACAGAAAACCTACACATGGCAAGGAAAGCGTATAGGTAATGATTACGTATTTTGAAAATATACATAACGGCCGTATACACCTGCCTCCCTTTTGAAAAAGTCAAGAGTGGTAGGTAATAAGCTGTCGGTTTTGATAGGTTGAATAGAATATGGATATAAGCAACTGTTTTTATTAATGTACACTTGGGAGCAAAGAAATCGAGCCACTCCTTTTTTCACGTGTCCTGGTTATTTGTTTTGGTTTCATGAATTATATAATTCAAAATACAAAAAACTACCCTCATTGTAAAAGGTATCAAATAACCTTTCAGGCTATATATGTTTAGAATTGATCTGTTCCTTAATACCAAAAATAATAACAATTATACCAACGTGAAAAATAGAAGTGGCTCGATTTATTTGCTCCCAAGTATATATTTATGCTGTGGCGGACAGGGACTAGGTTTAACTTATGAGATAGGTAAGTATCAACTACGATAACATGGCCCGTCCCTCCATTGTAACTGCAAGTAAAAATGTGTGGGAAAGAATATTTACAACGAGTCATTCGTTCAACGCAGATGTGTGCATTCTGCAACTGTAGACCAAACTTAAACAAAAACATGGATCCGTCACTTGACAGAGTTGACGTCGCTATTAACAGTATGGTACAGCCCGCGAGGCGTAAGCTGAGCTTTGCATTTGTGTGAGTGCATATAGAATCGATTGCCAAAAAGCAATATAAACCGGTTTAAACCAAGCAAAGGACGCGTCTGCATTCATTCTCACACACAAATGCAAAGCTCAGCTTAGGCCTCGGGGACGATACATCCCTTTTTAAGAGTCAAGAGTAGTACCTAGTAGGTAAGTACGCTGTGACTTTTGATAGCTTGAATAGAATGTAGAAATAAGCAACAGTATAAGTAACGTATTGACGCTGTGGTGGACAGGGATAAGTTTAACTTCTGAGGTATCCGCCCATTATTTTATTTATTTAGAAACAAAGACTTCTATCATTACAGGATATCCCAATACGATAGAGTGGTTCTTAATTAAACAACGATATGAAACTCATATTTTAAGACTCACGTCTTATGTCGATTCCTCAAAGTCTCATGTCGTAAGTATCGTACCTGACAGGGTTCCATGCACCATCTGTTAGTTTCGTGCGGTGAGCATAAGTCCATAAAATAGCAGATTCGCGGCAGTCTTCGCTCCATACTCGAGCAGTCCAGTCACCCACTGTTAGGAAGTTTTTGACGAATGTCGGGTTTCTCTGCAGCGAGTATACAGGACCAAGGTGCGCTTCGTACTAAACGAAAACGGAGAATAATAAATACTTAAAAAAAAAAAACAAAGGTCCCGACTTCTTAAAATGCGAACTAAAAAGATGGAAATAAGATGATTTAGAAAATAAAAAATAAGAACGGCAAAAATGTACAAGACGTCTTAGAATTTGGTTTTCAAAAAATCATGCTATCATGGAGCACATGAATAAATCTTTATTCATGTGGTTGGAGGTTACGTAGGTATGTTTTTGGCCAGCCAGTTCGCGAATTACATAATTCGTAGGTGGCCTCCGACTGCATGTTATGATTTGATAGCATGATTTTGTCGGGTAAAAAATAATATGGAGAACTTATTTTAAGTCAATGTATTTAAAAACATGTCTTTCCGTGACCTTACCTTAGTTGGAAGTTTTTCTACAGCATTTTTTCCTTTGCGATTACCTCCAATAACCAACCCAGTTTCTGTTCCTACCATGAATCTGTAGAAATGATTCAATTTTAAGTATAAGATATCGTCCGTCAGCGAATTTGTCTATCATCGTGAAATTCTTATTTTATTTTACCTCGTTGGTATCGTTGGCTCATATTCAAGTGCTGAAATCCCTATAGCGTTATCAATACTTTGTGTATCAGTTACCGCTTTCACGATATCTATAATCATGGAGTCAGTCGGTTCACTCATGTTTCTGGTATCCCACCTGAAATACAGAAAAGAATTGACAGAAATAAGCGCATATGTAGGTAATCTGATTTGTATGAATTAATGAATATAAATTAACTAAATTACCAAAAATGGATATGATAATCATGGCTCACCATTTGACTACACCATCTGGAGATGCTGAGAAAAACTCTGCTCCAATTTTGGAATTTATGAAAAGTACGTTTCGTGCTATGTCGCGATGTGCAACATGTGGCGGACAAACTCCGGCAGGATCTCCGCCTTTCCGTGTATCCCACCAACCAACCTACAAGCATATTATGAAGTACTTAAAGACAGTTACAGTGTGCTGTGGAAGTAACAAAGTAGTCCGGGCTAATAAGGCCAAATCTATATTTTACCTGTCCATTCATCATTCCTCCAATTATAAGATGCGGATCACGGGGATTGTAAATTAAGTCCAGTAAAGGCTGTGGAGGCTTTATTACAAGCTCTGGTGCATTAGCATTCTCTGTAAAAACGATATAGATTATTTTTGTTGCGTTCATATTATTCCAAAAATATTCTATTTCAAAAAGGCAGTTTATTCGTAGGTACCAATGTCCCAAATGTAAGAATATTGTGGTGTTCTTGAATTCCTTATGAGCTCTATATCAGCATGAGCAACCGCTAGTTTCGCTCCTCCGTCAGCTTGCCACGACAGTGATCGAATCGGTCGTCTGCCTTCTGGTTCACGGTACACATTAACAGTGTTACAACCGCTGTTTTCTACTGGTGGGATGGTAGGCAGTTCAGTACAGTAGGTCTCGTACATGTCTATAGCATTGTTTTGAAGTATGTTATGTTCCATACTCTGCGGGGTAAAACATAATCGAATGGACATTATTTATACTTGTATTATTGCACATTTTGTAGGCCCTTAATCACTTACATGTCCTAAGTGCATAACGGCGTGAACATAGGCGTCATCCTTTTCGATTTTACGTCGATATCTTTGTGTTGCTTCAGGATCGTTCATGTTGATGTCTTTGGGCCAACCGCCTTCAACGTGGCTTACACCAGAACTTGTGTATTCAGCTCTAAAATGATTAATTTTGTGAAAAACTGAAAACTTAGTTGCAGGAATTTATACATTACTGTTTAAAAGCGGAAGGAACTTCATAGGCTTGCATGTTACTGATACGTACCTTACAGAATTAACCCAGTGTTCAGACATGGTGCCTGTGTTTTGTATGGCTACGTGTATCGGATTTCGCAGAATGTAGTCCTGATAGTGTGACGGGGTATTAGGTATGCTGACTATCATTTCAGGGCCATGATCTTCAAATAAAGTCTGTCTTCCAAACTCTTTTCTACGCTTTTTGTATTCGTATACAAGTTCAGTTTTTTCCGGTTTCTCCATGATTGTAAGCTCAGTGCAATGGGAGCAAAGATTGTTTACTTTAGATAGCCTGTTTGATCGATGAACTTACGGGGTTACCTCGGCGATATTCTGATGTGTGTGTGTGGTCTTCGGAACAATTGTTAAGTAATATCTCACAATGCGTCGCATAAGTTGTAAAAAGATTGTATTGATATTGTGAATAAGCATAATATAAACTTTCGGGGATAATACACTATCTGCGTATCTAAGTTCCAGACGCATACAGCTACGCCCATTGTATTACTTCTTTGAAAAGCACTGATTATCATATTTAGTTCATTTTAAAGGCGTATAAATTAAATTACAAAGGTACATAGATAATGTATTTATTAGTTTGAAAACAAATTAATGTAACAAATGCCCAAACAATTTAATAGAGTGGTATCGGGTCTGCCTGCGTGGCTCGTCTCAGAGCCAGCACTATGAGCCGCGGGGGCGAAGCCGCTAGTTTCACAGTGCATTGTTCAAGGAGAATGGTCCAGCGAACCGCTGATCGGTTCTCAGCTATCATCATCTTCAACTGCTCAGTCTACAAATAAAAGTCTACAGTCACGGATATTGTTGGAATACTTTTTCTTTGTACTGGTGACAAGAAACACAAGACAAGACAATGTTTTTTGTACAATACATTACACCTAGTGCAATGACTACACGTCTGAAAAGACTTGATATTTCGAGTTGCGAGGTAACTTACTACATCTAAAAGCAACCAAATCCTTTGAGCGCAAGTGGGCACTTAGCCGACCATCAGATAAATTCTGACTGGGGTGGCCTATTCTAAGTCGGAGACTACAATCTGTGAGGTACAGTTTAAGAAAAATTTTCTATTTACAGAATATCCTAACGTATCTTCTAGAACGTTAACAGGGAGTCGAGCAGTCAACTCTCCAGTGTGGTCAGCGAAGCGTACCCGGATGCTATCTTCTGTATTGTTATCCCTGCAAATTTAAATTCTATTTTTTGAAAATAATACAAAATGGTATTATAACTTTTGTGAGACACATTCATATTTATGATTAATTACGGTTAAGGGTTCCGTTTGGGTCCGAAACTAGTCGGGCATTCCTGAAAAATGCACGTGAGTAAACCGTAATTATTCATAAATATTAAATTGGTTGTAATGAAGCCAACCATGGGCCATAAAACCAGGGCTACATCCATTAGGAGCCTTCGATAGGTTATTTATTTATTTAAAGGAAAATTTACAGCTAAATATATCTACAGTAGTAGCGATAGTAGGGGAGCAAAAAGCCATGAATGATTGTATCAAGTTAACAATATAATACCACCGACAATTCGTCTGACACGCGCTTGTGTAGGTTGTGTGGTGAATTCGGTGATGGAAGACTTAGGATGGCGATTCTTCCTTCCGCTTCTTCAACCTTTCTCGGACTTTATTTCGTAGATATCTAGTATAAGTGAAGTGCTGTGTATCATATAAAAAGCGTACCTACATAGCATCAAGTTCGTCCAAATCGAGATGTGTTAGCAGCGCATGTAGTGACGCACAGAATGGTGCTGCACCTGCGACTCTGTCGCGCACCTGTGACACGGATGCCACACATGAACGCTCGCCACTCCACGCCGCCCAAGCCGCAGCTTCGCCACCACCTAGATAGTTCCAAAAACTTAAATACAGGTTCGGCGATATATAAAAGAAAAGTTGAATCAACAAATAGTTTATGATTTTCCAGTTATGGTTCCAGAAATTAATCTCGAATGTAAGAAAAATGTGTTCTGCGTTCCTAGTAGGTAGAGACGATGAGGTTTTTTTTCCAAAACAGCAATATTAAAATGTTGTTCCTAGTAGTCAATTTTATTAAAACTGAAACAAGCGTAAAGATAAACTCGACTCGTATTCAATCAGATAATAGGTACAAGCCATTCGTATTTTGAAGTGCCTTGGATAATCGCTATAGTTAGAATGGTGACTCACGCACGCGTAGTGCAGTTGCCTATTTACCGCAGTTACGTAGGTACCTGTGTGCAATCTGAGAATCCCCGCGACGGCTTGCGGCTGTGTCATACTGATAACGTAGCGCGCAGCTATCACACGCTAACAGGGGATTTTCACAACGGCCTGTCTGTTTTCACGGAAACTAGGGGGGCGCCCGGACGTGGGAGTTCAGTCGCGCCATACACAGATACGATGTAAAAATTTGTCGAGCTATTCTTCAAATTATGTCTGCGGGGGTGTTCCAAGTCGTTGGGTAGGGGGTGGGGAGGTATTAGCGCCCGGACCTCGTTTCCATCATGACACTCAAAATCATGAAGTGGTCTAAATGTGATAATCATTATAAAAATTATTCACGCCTTAATATAATTTATATTGTCGGTCATAGTGTGAACCTGCTGTACCGGACTACGGCACAGCCCGATCCTGCCATGAAACTCCATCATCCTCTATGGAGGAGTGCCATTCTTCTGGCCTACTATAGTATGAAATGAGACTCACGTGCACTAGCTTGGTTACGTATGTGCAGTCTGAGGGCCTCTGCGTCTGCGGTGTGTGGTTGATGTGTGATCACACAGCGCGCACACACTTGCACGCTCACCGCTCGAGCACGCCATGATACTCGCGCATCCGCTATGAAAAGTACGCTTTCCAGCGGACGCCATTCTTCTGCTCTATATTAGGAAGATGGAGAATGATATAAGCACATCGCTATTACGCTGAGCGATGGTTGGTAACACTGTTCACCGTTCTCCTGCCATTTCTAAATCTTCAGAACCTCATTGGTCAGCGGCACACCAAGTACCTTTGAGCACCCATACCTACATACAAGTTCCGGTCATGGCGGAGCTGTGCCCAGCACGAGGGTAATAACGGCTGAAGTTGAATTAGGGATATTAATTATAGGGCACGCCGCAATAGCGGCGGTAAGACCCGTAATGGAGGAGTGGCTGGATAGGCGGCATGGCGCCCTCAACTTCCGGCTGACGCAGGTGCTCTCGGGACATGGTTGTTTCGGGAAGTACCTGTGTCGCATAGGCCAGGAGCAGACGCCCGGATGTCACCACTGTGTCGACTGCCCCGAAGATATGGCGCTGCACACGATGCAGGCGTGCCCTGCGTGGTCAACGCGGCGCCGTGAACTAGTCGCCGTGAGCGAGAATGCGTGGGAAGCCGTCGTCTCCTTTTGCGAGGAGGTGATGGCGACCAAGGAGGGAGCGGAGAGGGAGAGAGAGGCGACTGCTACTCTCCCTTCCCGCGCAAGACGCACCGGGCACCGCCGGTGGGCGCGAGACGACCTCCGGCCACCCTAGGGTGTGGCCTGCGGGCGGCGGGTTTGTGTACCCGTCGCCCGTCGAGTAACAGGGGGCTTACTCCCTAAGTCCGTCAACGAAATTAGTCGACTGTCCGAAAGTAGCCCGAAACGTAGGAGTGAACAAAACAAGTGTCAAGTTCAACTTTTCGGACGGGCAAAAACACATCGGTAGTAGGGGCAGCTGTCAAATCGTGTTATCATGCATTCTTAGTTCGGGCCCCAAAATAATCGTATGTCCGTAGGTGATAGGGAGTAGGAAACGCTCGTAACTAAGGCCGAAACCACGGACTTCGTGCTTAGGGAGTAAACCTCCAGGCCCGAGAAGGTGGCGCGGCGTGTTCTACGCGCGCCTCAGGAGGACGTGGGGCCAAGCCCCACAGAAGGAGAGGTCCGCCGGCGACCCCGGCCATAGGTCAGGAGAAGGAACACCGTGGGTTTTTAGCCGGTAAGAGTCCGGCATAACCCTTCGCCTCCCCCGGCATAGGGTATCCATGAGGATTTTCCGAAGATTAAAAATAAATTAGTTATATTCGGTAATTATGCGTGTACAGTGACTTTGAAAATGAACCTTTGGATAGTGTCGATGTCAAAAATGTCCAAGGTGATAGACGCTGGCGTCGTATTGTCCATAATCTCTACACCACGAACCGACATGTCTAAACCTAAAATAGGAAATGACGAGTTTTATTAGGTACTATTTACTCTCAATTTTTTAAGGATCATGCTAATTATGAGTGTGACTTTAACTACCTGCTTTAGTCTTTATAGTTTTCGCCGGTTTCACTGATTTCACAACCACCAGCAAATCAACGTAAACGTTGTTACTCTCGTCTGTAAAATCAAAGTTAGGTAAATGTCAAATCGTTCAAACATTTTCAAAATGATAAAGTAAAGAAAATGGGAGCGCACGACGTAGGTACTACATATAGGTAGTACGAGTTAGCAAATTACGAAAACTACACAATTGCACAGAATAAATAGTAACAATAGTTTTCTAATTTGTGAGTTCGCTAAATTCAATAATAATATTTGTCTCTTTTTCTTGTGCTAAGAGAGAGATCCCCCTTACAAAAGATGGTCTAAGAAAAACCTAGGTTTTAAAATCATTCCGTCTCTTTTTGTTATTAAGAAAGTGATGGGTATATTTTAAACCTGGGTTCACCTTAGTCTTGGTTTAAACCATCTTTTGTAATAAGGGGGATAGAGTTTAGCGAGCTCACGAAAACTATTGCTCTTTTGGAGGTACAGTACAATGCATTGACACTGCTATCAACAGTTCTTACTAGTTCATTCATTACTTTGGAAAGTCGTTTGGTGTCTTGCAACTGTCGTCATGATAGATAAATGAGACGAATACGACATATTACCATTATCCGTCTTTCTAATACAGAAAGAGGTAAATTGTGGTCTCTTCTAAGCCCAAGAACGTCGTGGCATAAAGCGACTTGTTAACTAAAAATTAAAATAGGAATGCAAGGAAAGTACCTGGCAGTTTTAGTACTTCAGCAAGTCCATAATATCCAGAAGATTGTTTGGTAGGTATGTGGAGAAGCGGCAAGTACATACTGAACGTATCTCCGCTGTGGATGCTTACATCTGACATACCTTCGTTTAACGATAGGTAAAATGGAGAAGTAACCTTGTGTTAAAGAGAGAAAACGACGTGAAAATTGCTTAATTGATCAAGTTGAGAAATATTATGGCAGTAACGTAATAGGTACGTCTTTGTAAGTAAAGAAACGAAAAGCAACTCACCTGGGGTCTATACGCTTCGTTATCACCAGTTTTAATGCAAATTTTTGGAGACGTAATCTCAACTGTGGAATTATTTTGATAAAGTAAGTGAACATTTTGATTTTCAAAGAACAAATAGGTAGATACATAGAGGAGCTCATTACCAACATCTCCTACTAAAAACCTTTCGTAAAAAGTTAGAACAAAGTATTCGGAGCCCCAAACATCAACGTTGATCGTGTCTATATCAGAATCTCTAATAGTGAAAGATGTCACTCCTCTTGATTCACCGTTTTTTTTCTTGGAACCTACTGTACGAGGACTATTTTTTGCAATAATAATACCGACAATCAAAGCGTTTTTTATATTCATATTCAAATGATTTAATCTTACTTTTTGAACTCCCGCCATTTTTGACAAAAAGGGTGCTCGAGTGTCGAACTGTCGAACATAGATTATATTAGTGACTTGAGTGATTTTGAGTGCCGGCCAGCTAGGGTCGTGCTGTCGTGCTCGTGAGAATGATATTTTTTTCTTTTTTTAGAGTTATCTAAAAAAAAGAAAACCTTTGTGCTTTAATAATTTTAAAAAACCTAAATATACTACTCAAAACAAAATAAGAGCCACTCGTTATTTTCACATTTCAGTGTAATTTAATGAACGTTAAGTAATTAATAAGTAACAAACTCTTCGATATTTAACCTCTTTGATTTTGTACTTGAGACCATAATCAGGGGGCTTACCATGACGTCTTATGAAAACGTTCAAATGCCAGCCAGTCAATATCCGTTCAAAAGCAGGCCTGCTTCTGAATCGCTAAAAACCGTACCATGACAGTACAAAAGGTGAACGACTATTCAACCAAGTTGAACGGATAAGCTTGTTTATGGTACGAAAAGTCTATACAAAAAAAACAGGTGAACGGATTTCGTAAACGTCAACGTAGCAGGCCTGCTACAGGCCTGCTTTAACGATGTCATAGTACAAAAAAGCAGGGCAGTTCAACTTCCAGGCAACTTCTGCCCTGCTTTAAGAGGTCATGGTAAGCCCCCAGGCCATCATTTAAAAAAAAATGAATTTGAAATTTTCTTGTTATTTTGTTTCGATCTTTCTATATGTTTCGTTTCGATTATCTTTATGGTAATCTGAAACAATCGTTTAGCTCTGTTTAGTTAATTTGTAACATCTTATGTTAATATGCCACAAGTACGAAGACATATGGATGCAATTACTGCAACCAGAGCCGTTACAATGATCCAAGAAGGAAATTCGCAGCGGTCTGTGGCTTTGCATCTGGGTTTTTCTCGGAAAGCTATCCAAAATGCTTGGAATCGCTTCCAAGGCACTAGTAGTATTGCAAAAAGACCAAAACGTCGAGTTGTTCGAATTCCTTTGTCCAGGTTTCTCTCGTCAATATTTAGACTGGGGCATAAACGAGTGGGGCATGGTGCTTTTCACCGACGAGTGTAAAGTAACATTATTTAATGACGATCGGCGCATTAGAGTATGGAGGCGACGCCGACGTGGCGAGCGATTTTCTGAAGCCTGCATTCGCGAAGTTGACCATTTCGGTGGACCCAGTGTAATGATTTGGTGTAGAATAAGCTTACACGGCAAAACTGAACTCGCTATTTTAAATGAAGGTTCCGTAACTGCTCAGCGTTACATTGAGGAAGTCATCAGGCCTCATGTGATTCCATTTGCACAGCGAATGAGTCCTGGGTTCGTCTTGATACAAGACAATGCCCGTGCACACACAGCTCAAGCGACCCAGTCTGTACTGGAAGGCTCTCACATTCAAGTGTTGTCGTGGCCAGCAAACAGTCCGGACTTAAATCCGATCGAGCACACGTGGGACCAATTAAAACGAAGGGTTAGAGAGAGTGCGCAAGAGGTCTACAACCAGCAGCAACTGATTGACGCTTTGAAAAGTGCCTGGGAAGAGATCCCAGCTGAAAACGTCAGGCATTTGATAGAGAGCATGCATTCCAGGCTACAGGAGTGCATAGCCAAAAGAGGAGGGCAAACCCGTTATTAAAAAAGAGAAAAAGAAATTACAAGTGAAGTTTTTTTTAATTTTTAGTGACTTTTTGATAATAAAATTGTGTTTTTTATCCTAAATTGTAATTTTTTATCAAAAGTTTAATAATTATACATGTTTATTAATCACTAATTTCAACAGTTACTAGCTTAAGGTGAAAGATACGGGCTGTTCCCAGCACTTTTCCCGCTAGATGGCGCTGAAATCATTATTTTGAGTTTATTTCGTTTTATGTGAAATCTGAGCATTACAAAGTTGTAGAAGTAGTGTTCGCGACACCTGGTCATTACCTTTTAATGAACTTGATCATAACAATGCCTCAAAATCCACCCAATTTGACACAGAATCCCATAATAACATCTGTCATTGAATTTACACACTTTTACACACACATAGACGTATTCCCTACATTTACAAAGTTTACCACTAGATGGCGTGCATTTAAAAAAGGGCTAAAATATTTTGTAGAAATACTCTCAATAGGGGTAGGCAGAACGACACCTACGATAAATTAAAACTAGTACTATTTTAGGAAAATAAAAGTTATATTTTAAGGCGTAAAACATTTAATTGATTAATAAAAAAAGGAAATAAATAATGTCAAATATACACAGTAAAATATAGTTTTATTTTATTACCTAAGTTTTTAGTAAAACAAAAATCTAAATCTTTATTGAGTTCAATAAGGTATTATTTCACCTTTTATAGTAAATACAAATTAAAAGCTTTATACAATGATTATGTAGATTCTAAACAAACTACTACAAAAAATTTTCAATTGAACAAAAATTATTTCTTCTTGTCTTGAAACCACTGCTTCACAGGTGCTACAAAGAAAAATAACTTTACTTAGTATATTTGTAAAAAATAACTTTACTTAGTATATTAGTACCAGCGTCACCATCATTGATTTTTAACCGACTTCAAAAAGGAGGAGGTTCTCAATTCGTCTGAATGTTTTTGTTTTTTTTTTTTTTTTGAAGTTAGATTTCGGTGAGGTTGGCGGTGTTCGATTTAGCGGCATATTGGGCGTTCAAATGCACCAAAAGCAAAATAAAGCAACAATGAATGCGGATTTTTCTTTAATTAAGCAATGTTGCAGGCAGCAATTTGTGCAAGTATTAATTATAATATTTCAGAAATTTCTCCAATTTTTTCGTAAAAAAATCTCAGATTTTTCTGGTATTTTAGCAGCATAAAAAAAAACATTCCAAAAAGTAATGTGTTTTGCGGAGGTTTGAACTTGATACTCACACGATCACGTTCACTTACAGTCCGGCCCATGTGTCATCGGACCAAGTCGTCGTTACTAAGAGAGTTGAAAATAGCGTTCTATTTAATAAAAATAGGTACTGTAGCTGCAGGTGTAAAGCTTGTCCTTGCATTCACTTTCAAGGACACTTGGCCCGGCGCACGCTAACACGATTTTTTATAACAACTTGTCTTGATTTGCTGTTGATAATTTTGATAATATTGTTAATTGTGTGTTGTAATTGTTTCAATATTTTATCACTGAGATGGTAATCACTAATTAATTGATCGTTTCACTGATAGTTTACACAATATTTTGCAATTTAAACAATTTTTTTTGAATTTAAAACACGGAACGTTCAAAAATACGTCTGCTCGCGACGGCGTCTCGGCGGGGGGCTATATGCATACAAAGTATTCTTTACCTGGTAAAAACATACCCCAAGATTGCTTTTTCACGAAATTTAATGTTGTGGTTACTTTGGTGACTTACTGAATAATTTAATTCATGGTTGACCATAAAATATACATAATGACAACATCGACACGTAGGTACGTAGGTAATTAGTATTGTAACGAGATTGCAGCGTCTAAAACCCAACTCACGGGCCAACTTGCTGTTTCTAATACTTACCGTCGAAATATACCTAGGTAATTTTATTTTACAATAAAATTGCGTATTTTGAATAATTAATAAAATTATTTACCTACCAATAATAAATTGCAATAATTATATTCAATTGAAATCAATTACATAAGTACCTACTAGACATATTGCAATTTGAATAAATTAAAATAGCATACAAAATATAACACGCAACAAATTCCGCGCGCAAATCCTAGTGCATCAACATTACGTTCAACAAATTGAAAATGTACATGCATTCGAATCATAGTCAAATTAGCTGGCAACGCAGCCGCCGTCAAGGTTACAGAAGACCGGCAACGCTGCATATTTTAATATCTATTTACAATATCGCCTGCACGCCATCTATCGCTTACAATTTTAAACTATAACAAACATGGCGCTTAGTTTGCTTGTCAAAACAAACCCACACATGTAAAGAAGTGTCAAATTTTGTCTGAATTTCATGATTGTTTTTCTCAGTAATTAGTGTAAGTTATTTCCTAAAGAGTGAATTCGCGAGCACATTTGATTGTAGAAAAGTGATAAAATGATTCGTTTTAAACAAAGAGTGTCTATTTTTAGCGTATAATCCCTACAAACATTGTATGGACGGTCCATCGGTACATGCACCTTAAACAGTAAACAATAACATTGTTTTAAGTTGACGTAAATTGAACGTTGTGTTCATTTTATATTCCTAGTGGCTCTTATTTTATTTTGAGTAGTATATATAGCGTGGTTTCTGATATTGGATGAACAACCCTTCTTTTCCTGTGTTGTAAAAGGAGACTAAAGGTCACAGCTCATTAGACCCACCCGGCACCCGACCCGCATCCCCTCGTCGCTTGGCGTCCACTCGTTGTCAGCAGTTGGTTCACGGGTGGACGCCGCATTATCACCAGTAAACGTCGTGTGGTCAACCAGAGGACCTCGCGTATTCTACGAGTGGACATCGCGTGGTCAACCAGTGGACCTCACGTAGTCAATGAGTGGAAATCGCAGGGTCCACGAATTTCCGAGTAGTCTGTCAGCACTGGTCTACACGTGTGTTTGATTACGTCAAATTTTACCAATATTTGTCATACATTTTTGAACTTCTTCGATAAGTCTTTCTTTATTCATTTTGAAAGCAAAAACTATACGTCCGACATGTTAGAAAGAAGGGCTGGAAATGGCGGGTGGGTGGGAAGCGGCGCATCGCTGACGCATTGTCCTCGCGTGAAACACTCGCGGGCCGCGCGCGGTCCACTCGATGACAGCGCGCGGTTCACTCGGGACTTGTGCGTTGACAATGCGCAGCAACGCAAGGCAAGCATGCTAGCAGCGAGTTGTCACCGAGTGGTCAACTCGTCGTCTGCGCGTGGACGGCATACGCCCGAGGCGATCCGGTGATGACGCTACGGAGTTGATGTAGTAAGTGAGCGCACATTCATACAAGTTCATAGAAAGAATACTAACCGCACGAGGCGAGGCGGTGCGGGTCGGGTACCGGGTGGTTCTAATGAGCTGTAACCTTAAGAGAGCAGCAGCAACTTGGCTGCGCTAGGAACAATAATGCGACCACCAACTCTTTTGCGAAGCGGGGTGATTATGGCAATATACCCGAACGACCCTTCACTACGATTTCGATCCCAAGGGTCCCAATGTGTAACTATGGATATTTAAAGGCTGATTTACATTATGTCATGATTAAAGATTAAATTTAATTCTATTTCATCACGTCAAGTGGCCTATGAGCAAGCATGCGGCGCGGTGTCTCGGACTGAACGGCCGATTATCGAGCAATGAATTGTTGTTTTATTTTTCTATTGGCCTGCTGTAGGCCTAGGGGACGGTTTCTACGTAACCGGGCAGTTATTGGCGAGACCTGAGGGGTCTCCAGCCAATGGGGGGGAAGTAAAATACTTAACCTAAGCTAACTACTTGTACTACACTAACATCATGACTACCTGCAACAACAGCACTAAGGGCGACCCCTAGTGGGACTCGGACCTCGGCTTAGGGCGTTGCTGGCGTGGACATAGGGGGGGGGAGACAGCTTGATGAGGGCTGAATTATCGGTGTGACTGCGGAGTCTGAAGAGACGACCGGCTCTACGACGGGAGAGCTCGGTGGGTCGTGACCGGCGGCGGTGGGACGTCGCGACGGGCCTCGTCGGCGAGGACGGTATGCCGGACGGCGGCGGACGTTGTGTATTGTGCTGGTCGATTTACTCGCCTCCTGGAGGAGGGTTATTTCGTCATCGGGTTCTAAAAGTGTGTGCCTGGGACGGCGAACTTTACTTATGAGAGAGGGATTGTAGTCGGCCGCTGCAGCGACTAGGGGGTTCGGATGGAGGGGAATTGTTGTTTATAGGGTAGCCTTCCTTTATAGCAGGTTGGGGAAGCCCGCATAGCTCCTTGCATTTTCACAAAGGTAGCATTGCTGCTAGACGCCTATGTTAGGCACGCGTCTACATTATTTTGTGATTTACGCGTCGCTCGTCGTATCAAACCCTCTCATTGTGACGCGCCACGCGACCGACCGCTGTTTTTTTGATATTAAGAGGAGAGTACTTAAGAAACACCCGAAAACGCACTTACTGTTTTCAAAATTTCTATAAACTCTCCGCATGGAATTACGTAAAAAAAATAATGAAGAACCTTAATAGATGTGCCAACAGTTTCACCGCGAGATATTTGCGAAATCATCATTAATTTCGAGAAAAAAAAATGTTAAATTCCCTCAAAAACATCTAAATCGACCTTTTCTATTTGCAGAATTTACTTAATTTTAAAGGAATATATAAAAATCTATTTAGTTTAATCGTGACACGAAAGTATGAATAACACGTCTACCGTTTTATTATTTTAATAAATCAAACCAAATGAGAGTAATCTACGTCTCAACATTGTTAATTTTTTACGGAAATTGTTTTCCGTTCCCCATACATTTTAGTATGGAGCAATACTCTCCCGTAATTTGTTTTATAAAAGAGTACGCACGCGAAAAATTTTCAGTGCCATCCTAGAATCCAAGGTAACAGCACGTCCGTTTGAAATTCGAGCCGAGCTCTCTAAAACATCTACGCACAAGGCATTAGGGTGGGTTGCGAGTGTCGTGACATGACTGCATTTTTTCACTCGTCGAACAATAAGACAGACGACTCGGACAGTGACCGAATTGACACATTTTAATTTCAATATTTTTTTCAGTGAATATTCGGACACCATCAAATTATTGAAACTTTTTAGTACAGTCAGATAAAAAAGTTTTAATCTGTGGCAAAAAAAGCGTTGCCAAAAAAACTATTTTAAGGTGGCATCTTTCAGTAATAAATAGCTTTGTGGACTCACCACTTTGAACTGCACCAAAAGTATTCCTCGAAACGCACCAACGATGAAACATAGAGAAGAGCACGAAGGATTCGTAGTGAATTATATCGATAGACGTTTTAAAGTTTAGCTGCCCTTATTGTTTATTTATTAAAACTACTAGGAAAGCAGAAATGAACTGCAACTAGGTGCTTAAGCGACTTAACTCCGGTTTCTGAATTGAGAATTCTAGGATAAGCAGTATAAGTAAAATTGAGTACAGAATTGTCAAAAAAATGACGGATTTTAAAGCATTTTTTTGATAACTCCGTACTCAAATACTACATAAGTATTGCTTATCTTGAATTCTCAATTCAGAAATCGGAGGTTACTACTTAGCCCAATAATGGTAAAAATATAGGCTTAGAAATTGAATCATTTGTCGTTTTCAAAAGTACCAGGGTGATAGAAATGAACAGAAAATGGGCACCTAAACGATGTCACTAAGTTGTGCACCAACGATTAAACACAAAGAGGAATATAAAGTATTCGTTATTATTCTTATATAAATAAGATAGAAAACTTAAAACTGTCCTATATCTTACCTTATAGGTCACTGTCACTTAGTCAGATCGTCTACTTACGTACTTTTCAAAACAACAATTGATTCAATTTCAAAACCTGTATTTTTACCATTATTGAGCTAAGTAGTAACCTCCGGTTTCTGAATTGAGAATTCTAGGATAAGCAAGCAGTACTTAAGTAACATTTGAATACGGAGTTGTCAAAAAAATGACGTATTTTAAAGCATCTTTTTGACAACCCAGTACTCAAATACTACTTAAGTATTGCTTATCCCGAATTTAATTCAGAAACCGGAGGTAAGTCGCTTAAGCACCTAGTTCCAGTTCATTTCTGCTTTCCTGGTAGTTTTAATAAATAAACAACAGTTGAATTTTAAAACGTCTATCGATTTAATTTATCACGAATCCTTCGTGCTCTTCTCTATGTTTCATCGTTGGTGGGTTTCAAGGAATACTTTTGGTGCGGTTCAAAGTGGTTGCGCTTCGAGGAATACCCCATCTTTATTAACCCGACTGCCAAGGCGCGTATCTATCTATGTATGTGGGTTTATAATATAATTATTTATTAAAAACGGCTGCTTTAGTTATAATCCGGTTAAAAACTGTGTTTTATAACTATAGGCTGGGCGGAGGACGGATTTCCACAATTATTAAGGTATCGTGAAAGTTTTTTATCTGACTGTACAAAACAGCTTTTATTAATGGTGCCCGAATCATCAGTGAAAAAAATATTGAAATTAAAATATGTCTATTCGGACACTGTGTCCGAATATATTGTGAGTTTTATATATATGTATATATATTTTTCACTTATTATTAGTATAGTGATTTCCTTATTTTACCACGTTTCATGGCTACGTCAAGGCCGTGGGCAGACTTGCCAATTTTGACGTTTGATAGCTTGTCAGCTGAAGGGTTCTCTATTTCTTGTTAATATATTTTTCTGCATAATATTACTATTTCAGATAGAAATGGGAAAACGTAAAGAAAATTACAAAAGTTTTATCTTGATTGTATGCTTCCGGAAATAACAGATTCAAGATTAGACAGAAAAATGGAAATAAATGAGCCCAATTATTTGATTGGGGCAATTAAAAAACGAGAATCTGAAAGAAAATCAAAGAAACGGAACAGCGAAAATGTTTTATCTGATTTCAGCAGCCCCAAGCAATAAATAAATAAATTAAAGAAAATAATTTTATCAAGCATTAATTTTTGTATGTACACACGGCTACACATCAAGCTAAACATTTCCAGTTTACACTGCCCTCTCATTGTAATGAAATCCTATACAATGCGAGATCAGCTTATACTGGAAATGTACAGCTTGATCTGTAGCCGTTTTAAAATATCAAACTGAGAAAAAAAATTTACTATACCCAGTAATTGAGTTATGTACATTAATTGTTTTTCATTACAAATCAATCACACATTATCTCGTTTTCATTTTTATGTTGGCTCTTATCTTCCCTCGCAACATTTACATACCCTAAAATATTCCCAAACAAAAATTATGTGTCATTATATTCGAAAATAGAAACACAGAAAATCAACAATAATATATTACAGTAATTATTCTAAGTTTAAATCTGTCAATACCGATTACACTGTGACCCCACCCTTTGTTCACGACACCAATACTATGGGCACGCGTGCCTCGCGGTGCGGTGAATAAATAGCTAATACATTGCGCGTTTTTGCAACATACTTACTAGTCCTTCAGAAGCGAACGCGCACTGAAGGTTTATTTAACCCGGCGCGCCACAATATAAACCTTCGGTGCGCTTTTGTTTTTTGGTATGTGTACACTACATTGTGTGATGCAGCTGTATTAGTAGAAATGTCGAAGTGTGGGTTCGAAAATAAGTTCTCACGCTCGCAAACCTTCCTCTTAAATGATAATATGGGAAATATGGCAACACAATATTGTCGGTCAAACACTCAAACTCAAATACTCAAATCTAACACTGACAGTGAGTGACAGTAATCTTCAATGTCAAAGAATTAGAAAACCGCCAAAACGAAAAATATTTTTACCAACAATTTGATTAATTCAGTTTAAATAATCTAAGCTAATCAGGAAAACCTGCGAGTATACGAATCATGTTATTTAAAGCGGAATCTAGTGTTAATAAACCAAATAATGAGTTTGACACACGTGAAGTAGAAAGACAAACTGTGGATTACAAGGATTGCTCTAAACGCTTTCAGGAAGTGGCAAGAGATTTTTCAAAACAATATGCACATATTTATGCAGCTAGACTTAACACCTTTAGAAACATTTTGACCCCAATAATCAAGAAAAAGTGGTCAGATCGACATAAGATCTTGAAATTATGTGAACTTCGTGAGAAAGGTACAACTTGCGTTATAATTGGGACACTTTTTAAGTTTCAACAATTAAAACCTAGTATTCTGAAAGAATTGTCAGATCAATTGGAAATTATACCACAAGCTCCTAGGTGAGTTAAATAAGACATAAACATTATGCAGTTTAAAAATAAATACTTATTTTATAAAAAATATTGTTTCAGGACTCATTTTGTACATGAATCTGATAGTTTGGTGTTGGAAGATGAGCTCCAAAGAATTAAATTGGTTGCTGACTGTGTTGATGTTAATTTAGTTGTCACTGGTGTGGTTTGTGCCATGTTAGGTATGTACTATCAAACATCATAATAAAGACTTGTTTAATTTTGTTACTTTACTACATGAAAGTACTATTTAACTGACTTCTTTAAATAAAGTATTTTCATAAAAGTGCTAAACTAGCATTATCATTTTGAATTTTCAAATTAACAATTGATACAAACTATACAATTGGTAACTAAGTATTGTATGACAACTTCAGAGACCCTATTGAATGGATTAAATAATAATGCAACTGAAACAGCTGAAGAGTCACCAGCACTTAATAAACATCACTTTTCAGGATCTGAGGATGAAGATGGTATATTCACAGTCAAAGATGTGTGCTGGGCTGGCTGTGGTATACAAAAACCATTACCAAAATTAAGTGCAGATAGGTAGGTATAATTTTATAGTGAACCATGCGCAGCCTATTGTTAACGTCTAAAGCTGGAGAAATGTATACCTTTTCTAAAATAAGTCAATACATAACTAGTGTGTTATCATTACAGGTACATTGTACTTATGTCTGGATTAAATACATCTAGAACAGCAGATCACATGTTTGCAATGCATCTATTCTTGGAATGGTTGTCTGGACTTTCAGGCACATCTGAATATCAAGAGGAAGTATCTAAGATTGTTAGAGTTATAGTTGCTGGTAAGGTTTTTGTCCTACTAAAACGTTTCATATCATAATAATGATGTCTAACAGCCAAAAAGGGATAAGCACCATTTTTTTGCGAAGTGGACTTAATATAGTTGGAATTGTTGTTTTTTCTCCATCAATTGGTCTAAGTTTCATGACTCTACGATGTACTTTTTGTCACTTAGGCAGTAGGTATGTAAATTAAGGTCCTTATCCTAATTTCTTTGTTGTAACTTTAAACCACTCTTCTGTAAAGTTTGTAAATTGGCAGTTATTCCTTTTTGGCAGTTAGGTATTGAAATAAAAAATGTATTGCTGTTTTTTTTTTTGGATTTTAATGATAAACTAGTATTTTTTGTATGTATTATACATACATAATTAAATTTACCATGATTTTCAGGTGGAGTATTAGCAAGTCATTCAAATGAGAGTGGTGTCAATGAGTCTGAATTTATTGCTTCAGTGGAATTAATGGACTCTTTAGCAGCTGCCGTTAGTGCTGTTGCACCCCTGGACCTAATGCCTAGCAGCAAAGACCCAGCTGGAATAATGTTACCACAGAAACCTTTTCATTATTGTATGTTAATTTTATTTAATGTTTTGGTATGTAATAAATAATTTTAATAAAATGTAACTGAATTGTGTAACTAATATTTTCCTATATTTCAGGTTTATTTCCTAAAGCTATTGAGTACAAATCATTTAATAGAGTCACCAATCCTTATGAATGTGATGTTGGAGGTATGCAAATGTATTACTATTAACAACAAAAATATTGCATAATTTAATTCTGCTGGTTTTAAACTAATTGTTTTTTTTTTAGGTTTCTTATGTTTAGGTACCTCAGGTGAACCCATCAAAGATATTATGAGATACAGTAATCTAGATAACAGCCTGGAAGTTATGAAGAAAACACTGCAATGGCGAAATATTGCGCCAACTTGTCCTGACACCATACCATGCACCCCTTGCATAGATACGGATCCTTTTATTATTTACAACTGCCCAGCAATATATTTTTCTGGCAATTCCCCTGAATTTGCTACTGATCTATATGAAGGTATAATGAAATACAAAACTTGGAATAAATTTATATTTATCACTGAACATTAAATCTGAAATATTTTATATTGTTATTTTTCAGGAGAGAATGGACAACGCACCCGTCTAGTATGCATTCCAGATTTTTGTGATACTATGACTATTGCTTTAGTCAACTTGGCTAATATGGAATGTTACAGCATGAAATTTTCATAAAATTGTTATTATGATTGGAATAAAATATAAAGTAATCTAAATACTATGTACTATTTTTTAATACCCTAATAAAACGAACAAAAGGGAACTAGGAATCCTAAGAGTGACGTGGTCGACTGGTAAGAATATTATTTGTTTTATAACAACAAATTATTAAGGGAAATAATAGTTATGTATGTACTACGTACAGTCGCTCCATGTAAAATACTGATATTCAGCTGCATCCGGTTCGACTGGAAGCCGACCCCAGCATAGTTGGGAAAAGGCTAGGCAGATTGCAGATTGATTGTACTACGTACATTCACAGAAGTAGTAAACTCCTTCCCCCTTATTATAAAAGATGGTTTAAACCAAGACTAAGGTAAACCAACCTTAAGATATACCCATCACTTTCTTATGTCATATAACAAAAAGAAACCGTCCTATTTCAAAACCTATGTTTTTCTTAGACCATCTTTTATTATGGGAGCTTGTGTACAGGGGAAAGAAGGAATGAAGGTGAAACCATCTATTAATAATCCAACTTATCTTTAATAAGGCTGAAGTTACATATTCTACGTCAAGGGCTTTATTTTTAGATAAGTTTTTGATTAGAATATGTAATAAATGTAATTGAAATGTTTTCAAATAATAATAGATTGTGCAATACAAAGTAGCTATTGCGTCATTTTCTTGAGAACCTAGAGGGCGCTGTAGTTTCAGACATTTAATTATCTACCTGGCAACTTTGTGTTCTTTCCCACTCCCACTTGCCACTGACTTGCTTTCCTCCCCACTCCCCTGAGCTTCTGTTTCCCCGCCCCGCCCCCTTCTATTACTCATCAATGGCTTGCAACTAGTAGACGTGTATTTGTTTTTCCTGTGCTATTATTGCGTTCAAGATGGGTTTCTAGTCCCTAAAGTTTGCACACCAACGTGTGCCTTCACACGTTATAAAAAATGTTGTAAGTAAAAGTTATTTTTATTATTTGTGTTAAAAATGTGGTTTCCCTAACATATTGCTATCTGACAGAACTGCTACATTCCAACCAATTAACTTTCATAAAAAGGTACAAAAGTATACATTACGAGCTCGTTTGTATTAAAACGGAAGCATTACCTAATTTCTGTCAACAATATTGACATAGTTTTTGTTAAGTCGAGTCTACTTTCACCGACCAAGTTGCGCGGGAGATCTATCGTTACGCCTTACGTAAAATACTCCAAGCGGTGCGCAATCTTATTATGTGTACGCTTGTCGCACATGCACGAACAGGTCACCAGTTCATAACATCACATTACAGTTATAACAATGAAAATCTGATTTTCCACTTTAATGTTCCACTTTGCAATGATACTATAGCGCAAAATTTTGTGCTGATCTGTTTTCTTTGAACTTTAAATATCACTATGCACCTCTTGCAATAATTACTTATTTGTTGTAATTTAAACTGAATTTAATTTAAAATTTTCCAATTTTCCTGTTTCACTATTTTGCTGTGAAAGATATATTTAGATAATTTGTGTGTTCTGAATCCAAAACAACATTTAATTGTACACTTAGGTTATAAAATGTTCATATCTCGTTTCATAATACTGCGGTCAAAAACGTAGATCTTATTTTCTTGTGTATGAATAGTGCTTGTTCATACAATGGATTAGTTATTTTGCTATCTCGAGTTTACAGACGCCTTATGTACATTAGTCAGTGCATTACTCATATCAGCAATGATTCTGTGGTATTGTGCCTATGGTTTAATGCTATGTTATGATTATGTCTGTCACATTTACTTAACTTTAATTTTTTAAATCAATACATCCCTTTGACTAAGTTACACTTATTATTTATCTATAACAACAAAAGCATTGGTGTCAAAAAACATAAACTTGTCACTATGGTGACTTACTAAAAAGTGCATAATGGCCGTCCGGGAAAAGGACAATAGCACTCAAAGGGATATCCGTAACCATAACAAAATTTCTGTCAAATAAGTACAGATTCGATTTAAATATGGCAATTAATGATTATGGTAAGTTGGTGCAACTGAGCCGTAATACCTAAGACATTGTCATAGTTAAGGAATTGTTATAGTACAGGTGGTGGATCAATTCTTTGTTGTAACTTGTTTAATAGAATAAAAGATTTGTAAACAATACCAATTCTTGAAATATGTTGTCATAACATTACAGTTTTTATCAAACTTAATTGTTATTATTGTGTTAGTAATTGGTCTGGGTTAGTTGTTATTGGGCTGAATTAAAATTTTAAAGCTAAGATTTTAAAGCTTCTTGCCCATATTTCTTTATAATCATGTATATTTTTAAAGCTACTAAGTATGGTGTAAACTTTTCAACATTACCATCTGTCTGCAGTATATTTTGATGAACTGCAAGTTTTTATTTCGAAATGAACAGACATAAATTAAAAAAAAAAGGTGTTGTTGTTTGAAATTCTACTGATATGGCAGTGAGTTCCAATGTTGTCATATTGAGAGTTTTTTTATCAATACTGGCCTTAGATAATGTCAAATGGAAATGCCTTTAAATTCTAGAATTAAATGATTTCTTAGTAATATTCTTTTGAAGAAGAGTAGGTATCTTTAATAAATGTTAAGGTGATTAGGCAATTTACTTAAATAATTTCTTTACAATTTTAAACCCTGTGTTTCGCGATTTATTTAGAAGCATATTCATGTTATGATCTACTTAACTACTTAAGAACTACCTATTCCGATTCCTAGTGATCCCATCGAGTAGGGTAGTGAATCAGAAATGTGGGAGGTGAAATAAGAAAATAATTAAAATCAATTATTTAATCAAGAAAGAGCATTAAAAGTTCTTTGTTCAAAACTTGCAGCCTCTTTCTGGGGAATCCCGAAATTCCAGGAGAGTTGGCAACCCTACTAATGAGTCACTTGTTTTTGTTTGAGATGTTTATTGAATTGTTTATTTCTGCATGCAAGTGACTAATCTTATTGGGTTGTATGATTGTTGAATTAACAATATGTATTACTTTTTCTTTTAACGTCGCCTGTTTGCGATGGGCTAAGGACATCCTTGCAAATATAATAATTAAAGCACTAATGTTATGCCTATTATGTAGATTATTATTAAATTACGTAATAGGAAGCATATCTTTATTAAAATAAATGTTTCTGTCATCTTATATAGTAGTCCAATTGATTACAACAATTTACTAATCATGAATTTGACCTAATTATATTAATATCACTGTATGTACAATACATACATGTATTGGATTTCATGTTCTGCAATAAATTACAATAACAGGCTTTCTGATTATGTTTATCTCTCAACTAAGTTGTAAATGTCTTAATTAGAGTATAAAATATAAATTACCTACTTAGTAGTTCTGTAATTATTTAATACACACAACTTTCACACTTAAATTTTTCCGAAGGCTAAGGAAAGGTGCACTGACTAATATACTTGGTCCCATGTGATAGATCCCGTTTTTTACATTTAAAATTTCTTAGAAAAAAAAACCATGGGAACCGAACCTAGGACTTGCGTGCTTGCGACCATTAAACCAATAAGACAGCATAATGATTTTGAATAAACATACTAAATATTAAAATAATATCTAATATAGTTCATAATAATGAATGTAGAGTCTATCTACTATATTCAAATTATTGGTCGTAGATCAGCCGCCTACCTAGTATTTCAAAAGTTTGCGCAATCATGGCTGTTCATGTTGAAAGTCAATGCAACCAAGTGTTGTGACATAGTGAGGTAAAATATTCTGTACGTGATTTGTGCTAGCACTGAGACTAGTATATTACCTATCTATTTCATTTAAGCAATTTTCAACTTAATTCTTTAGCTGTAATCCAAGAATCTAAAAGACCAGGTGGATCAATAGTAACTACGCACTGACGTCAATGGTTTCAAATACGTAGTAGGTACGGTGCGGCATAGGGTTGAGCCTGGCTTTATATTTATAGCTTACATCAAAGGCGTACAAAAGCGATGACGTTGGTAAATCATATACTTATTTCTTTATTAATATTGTTTTGAGTAACAATTTTTTTTTTCGTTATTGTCGACATAATACTATTTTTTTTGTTCGATTAGATAGATATCAAGTTGCTTTTATTAGTTTAGTCTACTATCTACTACACCTACCTATCATTCATATCTGCGTAATACGAGAAGTGTTTTCTATAAATAGTACATACAAAGTAAGCATCATATTGAAAAACTTGAACACCTTTATCTCTCATTGGTAGTTTTTATAAAGTTTGATATAAACAAACTTTTACGACTATAAAGGCTCTTTCACACAAATGCGATGTTTTGTTCGATATTATCGCAATATAAATTGCGATAAAAATAATTATAAATCCGTGTGGCGCCGGACGTAAAGAATAGCACTACTATATCTCTCCCCATCATCATCTGCCTAGCCTTTTCCCAACTATGTTGGGGTCGGCTTCCAGTCGAACCGGATGCAGCTGAATATCAGTATTTTACATGGAGCGACTGCCTATCAGACCTCCACAACCCAGTAACTGGGTAATACGATACTCTTGGTAAGACTGGTTGTCAGACTTTCTGGCTTCTGACCAACAGTAACGACTGTCAAAGATCTACAAATGACAGCCGGGACCAACGGCTTTACGTGCTTTCCGAGACACGGAGGAAACTCGCTATGGTAAATGGTCACCCATCCACAGACCAACCTCGGCCAGCGTGGCTTAACCCGGAAGATCGGTCTATGCGGCTGTAATTATTTAGCCACGAGCTCCTCCATCAGATATTATCATTATATGAGCAGATATTAGGTATCGCAATATAAATTGCGTTAAAAATAATTATAAATCCGTGTGGCGCCGGACGTAAAGAATAGCACTACCCTATCTCTCCCCATGGGTATCGTAAAATGCGACTAGTGGATCCACTAAAGGATAGGCAGCAGCGTTCTCTGAGTATTTTAACAATTATACTGCGATCGCCAACCCGCCTGCCAAGCGTGGCGATTATGGCAAACCCCCAACATGGATGTGACGATGCATGGGGGAGGCCTATGTCCAGCAGTGGACGTCTTTCGGCTGAATGATAATAAATTGCGTATGAATGAGAACATTAGTAGGTACTCTGTGACTGTCATAGTCATAGGAGATGTGCTAGCAGCTTTACAGCTATTTTAATTAGCATATTATAACGGTTTTGCTGTTGACCGGTTTACAACAAATGCCAGTATCCACTTGTAGTACGAGAATATACAAGCGTTATAAAAAAACCAGTCACGTGCCTGTTAGACACACTTAGTTTTCAACCTATACTTTGATACATACGATGTATGAAATTATATGTCAACTAGCTTTGGCTAATTATACAGCCAGCATGACTGGGGGCCAATTCTAGGTACCTACTCACAGAAACTTTTATCAATTGCAACTGAATCGTTCATTCAGACTCAAAATGTTTGGTTTTGTTTTTGTTGTCAAACAATTTGATAGTTTTTGTAAACAAAAACTGTCTGAATAAACGATTCAGTTGCAATTGATAAAAGTTTCTGTTAGTAGAATTGGTCCCCAGGGGGCCTACTCCCTAAGTCCGTCAACGAAGTTAGTCGCCCGTCCGAAAGTAGCCCGAAACGTAGGAGTGAACAAAACAAGTGTCAAATTCAACTTTTCGGACGGGCAAAAACACATCGGTAGTAGGGACAACTGTCAAATCGTGTTGTCATTCATTCTTAGTCGAGCCCCGAAATAATCGTATGTCCGTAGGTGATAGGGAGTAGGAAACGCTCGTAACTAAGGCCGAAATCACGGACTTCGTGCTTAGGGAGTAGACCCCCAGGTTAGTCACTTGGGACAAATTCTGAATTCGTGAAACAAAAATCACGGCTGTTCCATACATTTTGCTATGAAATATTGTTTTTTTTTTACGAATTTTTAGTTTGTCTTATAGTAAAAGTTGTACAGAATGATGAGCAGAGTTTATGGTTTTCGGAAGTAGAGTGACTAACCAGTCATGCTGTATATCTTAACCTAGTCATTGTAGATAAGGGTTAACTGAAAAAATGTTGGTTAAGAGTTCTTATCAAGTGCTCGCACCAAAATTCTTTGAGATATTTTGATATGATCAGGATTTGGGCGCACATTGGCAAACAGACGGACGGACAGATAGATTGCGTGACGAATTAATTAGGGTTCGTCTTTTGCCAATTTGAACCCTAAAAACAAGTCCGGTTAACACTTTGACGACTACACATACATTTTTTTATCAGCCAGTACTGCGCCTTGTCCACGCGCCGTTTATGTATGTGCGTTTTCATACAAAAAGTATGCAAACACACGGTGTGTGCGCCCGCCGCCTGCGCATAGCATTGCGCAAACGTACCGTGTGTTTTCCCGCAGTGAACGTGATATTTGTAGATATGCATGCTTGTGTGACGAAAACTGAGTTATGAGAGAAGGCCGACAAAGGCCACAAAAACCAGTCTTACTACTCATATTTTTCGCGGCCCTTTGACTTCCTGTTAACGATTGTTATTGGTCCAAGAACTTCGCAAAAAATGTTAAGACCGCACGCAAAAACACGTAGACATGACATCATGTAATTGATGTAATTTATCATATTTGTTTCTTATTAAAACGACTGGCATGAGTACCTATGTGGAAGGTAGAGAAAAATAAAGAAAACTAAAAATAATTTCTTGTGTAAGGGTTTACAGAAGCCGAGTTTGTAGATGACGTTTATTTGCCAATGTATTGAAAAACAGATCATTTACAAAGTAGAGCAACCCAGATAGGTGGGCCGCCCGTAGAAAAAAATCGTGTAAGGGCCTGAGCCACTGTCGGGACGGGAATGGCAAGGAATTCATTAAATTCAAATAATTTTAAACCTTATTTTAATAAGTTTAGCACTTGTATTTGCTTAGCATATCGCGGTATGCTTCGTCGTGCCGTGGCATTTACGAGTCCTAAAGGCTATTAATTAATAAGGTTCAAAATTGTTTGAGCTTAAAAAATCCCTTGCCCTGCCGTCTCGCCAGTGGGCGCAGGGCCCATGAGAATGATAAATTTTACTTTCGAATTCATCACTACTACGGAGTAACAGTGATTCACGTTTATCCTTCGTTTATTGTACGTAATCTTGTAGCATGGTAAACATTAGAATAGATGCTGTTTCTGGTAATGTTAACAATATGGCTAAAATAAGCTCTATAATGTGTTTACATTACCACTGCACTGGTACAATAACAATGGTACTATAAGTGCATACTCGAATGATCTGACTCGAAAGGAAATAATTACTGCTGACTGACACGCTACATATTTTCTCGTTTCTAAGGTAAGAACAATCTGATGTTCTACAGAAGGATTATAATTTTAAGCTATATCTCACTTCTAGAATTGTTTCATTTATTTTTCGATTTCGTGCCAAATAAACAGGTACGTTTCTGGCTATGATTTTAGAATTAGTTTTGATTCTAAATCGAACTTCAAGTCATTCCAGGGATGTATCTATTTGTCATTAAACAATTCCATATATCCAATATTTCCATCAAAAACTTTAAAATATATAAAAGATTGTAGTCTTCCGGCATCGAGAACGGAGTTCAATCTGCTGCTGGTCAGGGCTCCAGTGAAAGGAATCCTCACAATGCGTGTCGTGTCTAGGAGCACCACTTTCCGTATCAAACTTTTAATCCAGCCGCCTAACGAGAACCTCTTGATTTGTTGCTCTTGGCTAGTCCATTGGCCGTAACGACTATCAGAATAAGGACTTCCGAGTCCACGTCCCACATGTTGATGACATCGTGTGTTAAGTCAAGATATTTGTTTAACTTTCTTAGCTTTCATCAATATTTATTATATCTATACCTTTATTATTGTTGTTTCTTAGTTAAAATAGGAAGCCATTTGTAAAAAAATGCATTATATCCAAATTAATTTGTATTTGTTTTGTTTTTCAGTGCCGCCATGGCGCCCTCACCGGACAGCTTTGTCCTTCGACAACAAAAACCACCAAAATCATCATCATCGGACTCTGATCTCGCAGCTCTTGTTTTTATTTCTTTGGTAAGTTTTATTTTTATCCGGACATATTTTAATTTAACGATGGCGATTGGTGACCAGACTATTCTAAATATTACGTACCTAACCAGTAAGACTTATGTCTCAAAACGGGAAACTAAATATGTATAATTCCAGAATATTTAATAACACATATTTATGAACGCCATGCCAATGACCCTCGAAGGGTTAGGAAAACAGAGGTGTATTGTTGCCGTTCACTAATAATGGTATTAGGTCTCATAATGGACGACCTGTCGTAATATCGAGCAGAATTCCATTCCTATACTTTTGATTTCAAGGTGTTTTACAAAAGTTCAGAACCATGTTTAAATTATGTATACTTATATGTATAATAAATAAATATTAAAATATAAATGTAACATTTTACAGAGTTTACATCGCTCCAAGAATGAGTGCGAGGCTCTGGGATCAGTTGCCGGCTTCGGCCGGCTCCCTACTTACTACTGAAGAGTGCTTCATGCTGCTCGATACTGATATCGACCTCTTCAACAACGACGACGGTACGTATGGTAGAAAGTCCGACGAAACTATAATGTGACTTTTAATCAAGACAAGAAAACATACATACAAGCACGATCGTTGAACCTTCCCGCTCCGCTCGTTCATCAAATTCGACCGATCCATAAGCCAGGCTAAGATAGTAAATCACGATGGACGGCATCCGCACTATACTTATTAGGGAATTTGACAATTTTGGTTTTTAATACAAATCTCGAAATTATTACGAAAATATTAAGCAACAGTTAAAAAAAAAACAATAAAATGCCCAAGTTATAAACAATTGTACTCGAAACAGAGACAACACTACTTAAAAAAATGACGTCATACCTTAAAATCTTCATAGTGACTTGACATCACTCTGTACATACAAATACAGTTTCACGTCACAAGAACAGAAAATGCCCCCTCCACAGACTTCGGAAACTTTTATCTCCTTTATTTTTTCACAGCATTTTTTTGACATACCTTTTACTTTCTATACTTACTTTCCTTAAAATAGTACCAAATTGTTGTACATTTTTAATAGTACTCAAATACTCTATTAACTAATTAGTCTAAGTTCGATATCTATATTAAAGCTTGATAGCGAGCTTTCAGCCCAATCTTTAAATCAGACTGTGTGGAGGGCTATTTCAAGGTTTCGTACTAGTTCGCGCAAAACTCCTTTAGGTAATTTAAATGAGGTCATGTTTATCCCCATTAGAGCAATCTCTAGCTACCGCAATAGAACTATTTCGCCGTTTACAATAGGACGGTTGGACAATCAGTTGTAAGATTGGAAGATCGTGAAGTGCATCAAAACGCATTCACTAGTTGTGATACGCTTGGATTGTGACCGTGTTCAACATGGTGAATTCGACTAAAATATTTGATTTACCTAACGGCGTCGCCAAATCTACTGATTATTATTGGTATATGGTTGCTTGTAAAAATTCAGTGTGGTTCTTTCATATTTACATAGATGGCACACGGAGATGTAAAGGGAAGATGTTAAATTATAGTATACAAAGAATTTCAGGAACTTTTCTAAACAGTTATTTTGTTGTAATATAATAATTGCACCTAATTCGGCACTGTGCAACTTTTTGGATATTACTTAAGGAATTGAGGTTGGTTCTATTTTTAGTAATAAAGGTAGTAGAAACTGATAATTTGAAAACTATGCGACTGCAGAACATGTTTCATAAAACATGTTCTGCTAAAATCAATCGGTTGGCGTCTGTTGGCGTAAATAAAATGTGGCCACATTTTTGCTGTCAAAAATAGGTCTTGATTTGAAACGATGAAACAATGTATTTTATTTAATTATCATGAACCTTAAACAAGCTTAGATTTGTATGTAAATTGAAAGAAAGATTAGCATTTTCGTAAGAGTCTTGGCTGAATTACCAAAAGATTTATAACTATTGTCAATTTGTGTGTTTGATTGCCATTAGTAGCTCTGTATAATACAAAGTCTACCAATGTTTCTTTGTGCATTTCTTGGCCAACAATAACAATTAAACATTAAGCTCAAACGCTTATTTTGAGCTGCATAGAGAGGCACATTTCCACTTCTCCAGGTCTAGGTATATACGATGATAAAAAAATGTATTCCCTTCATATAGTTTTGGTTTCTGTTGGATCATTGGCCATTTTGCCTATCATTCTTGGTACATTGAACTTGACATTTTTGCATGGAAGAGCACTCACTATGCATCGCGAAAGTGACGGAAGTCGGACTTCTCAAATTAATGTGGCTATTATTACACCAACACGGCTTGTTCATTCGGCGTGCAGTTAACAGCTAATACAAGGCCAATGCCTCAGTTTTTTGCCTCAACCATCATCAATTCATTCAATTGTACATAATGTGTAATGATGAATAAAAAATTTCATAAAAAAAATACACATTGAAAATAAATAACTTTCAATGCCTTTCACGCGAATATAATGACGTTTTATTATTCATTGTTAGAATAAATTATGCATGTTTATTTCTTCGAAGTGGACAGGAAAATAAAGCTATTTATTAAAGTCATATTTGCGTAACTATGATTAGTAATCATAAAGTAATGAAACTACATTAAAAATAAAGTTGTTAGATAGGCGTATAAGGGTTTAATAGGTAAGTGAATCTCTAGAATTGCCTGGATAAATACGTTTATAATTGTATTAAAAATTCTTAACAGACATTGATTTTAAAAGCTTAGGTAGGTGTGTAAATTATTGGATAAAAATCTATCAAAATTATTATAATGAGGAATAGAACAATTTAATTTATAAGCTGAGAAACAGCTCAACGAATTTATGAATACACATACACTGCTGATTGATCTACCTGACGATGGTAAGATTATTAATAGATATGAAGATATTTATACTTGGAGTCGAAAGTTTTAACCGTCCCGCCTGCAGTGACATACAATGCTGAGACGTGAAGACTACTTCTGCTACAAAATTGGATCGAATTGTGAAACAACAATCAATGCAATGAGGTTAACTAAAAAGCTGTTCGTATCATTCCGGAGTTTTCGTCATAGCTTGCGTCATACCATGCAGAAGGGAATGGGCTAGTCATGTCTACTTGTCGGAGGCCTAGCTGGAATTTCTTTATTTGTGTATGTATTTAGATATCCAGGGTTAGTGGGATAACTGGGATAGGTCTATAAAAAAAAACAGCTTTTCCCTGTTTTTTTTTTCGCGATTTCAATTTTGGTCCCATACTAATAGTTGTTCATAATGATGAGTACAATTACCCCTTAAGAGGTTGTTGGTGTTTTTCAATTAACCCTGTATAAGGACTACAATAGTCTGAGATATAGATGAATATGTATGGAAGTTGACTATGCAAAACGTAGCAGTCTCAAAATTTAGTACGATTACTTATTGACACAGTAGACAAATCAGTACTTCAACTACCTACAATCGTCCTATTTGACACACTCACACAGACACGCACTGTAACAAGACACATAAGGTATTTTCGGGATACAGTTCTATACAAAAACAAAAAACTACTCAGTATACAGAGCGTGTCTGTGTGAGTGTTTCAATTCATGAGATTATAGTAAGTTGAGGTACTGCTTTAGCTTATATGTCTATTGTGTTATTGATGAACTTAAAGCTGTTGTGCGCGTCCCTTATAGTACATTTTCCTGATGCACGTGTGCATCGGGTTTAACTAACTCATGTGGTGCTAGTTTAGGTATGCATGGCATTAGCTAACATAACTTTGGAATCAGTTTCATAGTTAAGTGTAGGGTTACAAAACTTATACAACGTATTACATAGTTCCCCTTAAAAAAGAAAATTTCATAAAATAAAATCATCACAGAAAAGCAATCCTGAAAACATAAAACTAAAGAGTAGACTACCCAGAAAGTTATTCACATTCTTACCTAATTTCCTATGAGAGGTAAATGACAACAACCATAAAAGACTACTCGATTAATATTTTCTTTTTTAAGGGGAATTATGTAACACGTTGTATAAGTGGACGTCTTTCACAATGAATATGGACACCTATATCATTATATAAGATAATGATATAAGTGTCCGTCTTTCTTATCAAATACTTGGTCAGAAACGAACATTTTTTGCCATGCACGATGGTTGTACTCAATTTTAATGTTTTTTAATTAATTTTGTTTTTTTGTTTCTATAAAAAATATCAAACACTTCTTTAGCTACACGATTATGACTTTAATATTTAGAAATACGAAACATCAAAAACGAAACAAAAGAGTCGTTGTAAAGCTTGTGCTTTTATTTTATGTTCTAAAGTGCTGACTTTGACTTTAAATATGTAGCTCTCTGTGTTGAGTATAGAGTAACCAAAAACTTTTATTATGAGCATTCCTGACAATAAACGACCGAAGATATCAGGTCGCACAAAGAATGTGTTCAAAAACATCCAGACATATTGAAAAAGTGTCTTTTGTGTATTGAGCGGACGCTTATAGACGGTGGCTTTAGAAAAACTCTAGTCAGTGAGCTATGCAATCTTATCTTATTATTTAAATTTCTTTGGTGAGCTACATTGATTCTGAGGTCGAAAAGTTAATATAATTTCTTTGTTATTTCTGGTTGGATATTCTTGGATTTAAGCTCGCCCCTTTTCACATGGGAATAAAATAAAAAGTCACTGTGGCAATTGTCGATAAGAAGCATACAGAAGTTATAATTAGTTTGCTAGTTAAATCACACGATGATTCACGTGAAGTTATTTTATTTTATCAAAAAGTTATAAAAAAAAATGCCTATATTTGAAAATGTTTGTTGGAAATCTACCAATAGCAGCTAGCGTGTAACAATATTCAGCCCCACCTACAACAGCACGGGATCGTCCGACACTGATGCTGCGACGTTCCTTTATCTTTTTTCTTTATCTATCGCGCTATTCTCGTTTTATAATTTCGTGGGTAAAGTTCATAGTAAGCACGTGTTGCAAATATCCTCTGTATCACATAATAGGTCGGTTCGGAATCATGTGCGTACATTGACCACGTTATTTTTTCATGATACTTTGAGACATTTATTTTCGGCTATTATTAAAGCAACAATTTAAACAATTAAAATGATTGCCTTATGAACTTAGTGAAAACAAACGCAGATACGCCGATCGTTCCAGATGTTCGGACTTCTGTTAGAAAATTCTAGAAAGTCTAGCTTGAAGCTGTCAGTACTTATCGTTACGTGTATTCAGTTTTACCTTGCCTATCGTGCTTCAGCATTATCAATTCCAATCTTAGGTTTGCCCAAAAGAGGAGGAGCTAAAAGTGTTATAATATAGATAGGTTGCGTTAAGAATGGTAGGCGAAGACGATTGTCATGTATTGGGTGCGTGATCGCTGGGGTCTAAGCTAGGGCAAGGAATTTGGCGGAGTAATACGTATGGTTTTTGTGAGCTCGCCCAGAGAAAGCAACCATCATCTGCCTAGCCTTTTCCCAACTATGTTGGGGTCGGCTTCCAGTCGAACCGGATGCAGCTGAATATCAGTATTTTACATGGAGCGACTGCCTATCAGACCTCCACAACCCAGTAACTGGGTAATACGATACTCTTGGTAAGGCTGGTTGTCAGACTTTCTGGCTTCTGACCAACAGTAACGAGTAACGACTGTCAAAGATCTACAAATGACAGCCGGGACCAACGGCTTTACGTGCTTTCCGAGGCACGGAGGAAACTCGCTATGGTAAATGGTTACCCATCCACAGACCAACCTCGGCAAGCGTGGCTTAACCCGGAAGATCGGTCTATGCGGCTGTAATTATTTAGCCACGAGCTCCTCTCGAGCCCAGAGAAAGCAACCGAATAAGTTAAATTAAAACTGAATCTAGGACGAACAAGATAGGTTTAAGATAAATAAGGAATATACAGCTTCTCTAAAAACTTGATAAACGGAATTAATTCTTAATCTTCATCAGCGTTGTGTCCCTTATTGTTTTATCAGGCGATGAAAGTGTATAAAGACGTTCAAATGGATTTAAAACGATTATGAGAAGAAAGATAATTTTAAAGTTTAAATTTTATAATGTATGACAAGTGGCGCCCCCATTTTTTGTAGTCTTTTTAGAGCTGTAGTTGTATCCGGTGGATGACGAACGATTTGCTTCTCTATTATGTGGGATTTAATATTGTTGATAGCAGTTTATCTGATAGATAGGTTTTGCTACCCTGAAGTAGACAGCCTAAATCAATAATTTTCAAATTAACTAGATTTATTTGTTGTTTCCTTGTAATTATGGGAGAACAAATAATAATACGCAATAACATGTTCTAACCGTTTATTTAATTAAAGGCTTTATTCTGCTTACTCTCTTTAGTCTAGAAAGAATTCTTAGTCACGGACCTTATTGGAAGTCGTGTCTTTTTCGTAGCTGTGACACGTGTGGGTTTTTTCTCTACTTAGCGCATAATCGCCACACATGGGCAAAGGCAGAACCATAAATAAAAAATACCCGTAGTCTGCACTGGATTGGCCACAACAAAGCCATTTCTCTTATAGCTGGTAAAGCTACTCAATTTTTGGCCTTTGGTATAATTCATTTGTCTTTTTTTATGAAACTGGTGAAAGTTCATGGTGAGGTTGGCGTTTGGAGAAGATGAATGTGAAGGAGCTAGATGCTTACACAAGCCGTTGCCAGTGTAGAAATATGCCTGTCACGTACCTAATTAATGCGCTCAGGGTCGAACGTGTAGAACACCGCACGCGTTATTAATCGATGACCTTATTTGGCACTGCCAGATAATGTATGATCTCGGTAATCTATTGAACTATTTTATTACTTGAAATACGTCAGCGTTTGACTGTCTATAATGGAATTTTTGTACTGGCTGATAAGTATAATTGGACTTATCAAGATTTATTTAAATAGAAATAGGTACAGATATTTTTTTGAGCTTGTCTCGACTTGCAATGATGTTATTTTAACACGATAAGTGCAAAAAATAAGGTATCACGATGATCACTGAAATAATCTGCATTACACGATAGTTTATATTATATAAAACGTGTATGTAATCGCAAACGCCGCGTGTCATTCGTATTGGTACTGCAGTGGCGATTTGTGATCATGGTAGGCGTGATTGCAGCTTGTTGCTTTTAAAAGCTGTCTTGATACAAAATTTCGTTCACTAAGTAAATCTCGAATTTTGAGTCATATAAAGGGACTGAGTAGGTCCCATTCATTCTGAAGAGAATAGACCTGGCACTCCAGACCAGACTAAATAAGTGCACTGAATTAAGTATAATGTAATGTCAATTATAAAGTATAAAAATTAAAACATTTAAGCATCTTAAATGTTTTAATGGACTATTTGGGGTATACCTCAGCAGGTAGATCGATACATTTTTACTTAGGGACTAACAATTCTAGAGAACTCGTGATTAATCTTCGACGTGGGCGGTTTCGACGCAATTATGTTATACAAATCGAACACATCCCTTTTAACGGTCTACGTCACATCCTGGAGTGTAGTCGCTTTATCATAATTCGCTATATTGTTATCACCGTGTATAATCATCTCGCGTGACCGCTTGACACAACTAATATAATTAATGTGGTTTATTCCTGACGCGACAGCACCCCCACGAACTCACCTCATGCACAATGATAATGCGTTAGGTCAACATGATTATTATAATATTCCAGTCACTGTAAAGCTATATTTATTTTAAACTTGCTACAAATAGACTCAAGATAGTTCTCAATGCCAGAACCTGGTTTAAACGGTAAAGAGTAGGAAGATTTTTATATTTCTTAATTTTAGTTTGCAGAAGCTTAAGAAAAATTCTTGTGTAATTAAAATGATCATACTTTTTTACACATTTTGAATCAAATATTTGTTTATTGACTTTTATGATAAAATAATTTGAAAGTGAACAAATAAATGATTGTTTAAAGTATTTTGTGAAAATAAATATTTAAATCTTAATGGTGTGATGACTAATAATAAAAATACCTTTGGGTGACCTGCGTTTTTACAGACCCAGGCCCGGATTTAGGGCAACCGATTTTAAAGGGCAGCAAATTACCCTACTACTAAGGATGCCAACTCATTAGCACTTTAGGGTATCGTATACATAACATCACGCCTTATTCCCCGAAGGATTGGCAGAGGTGTATAGTACACCCTCATTTCGCCGTTATGTTTAAGTTTCATGTAATAGAGGGCGAGCCACACAAATCCAGACTCCGGGCTGCTACTGAGAAATTCCACACGAAAAACCCAATACCACTTTGCCCGACCTGGGGATCGAACTCCGGACCTTACGCCCAGCAGTCGCGCTTGCGACCGTTAGACCAACGAGGCAGTGTATCGTATATTCTTTGTAATTATACATCAAACGTATTAGGGCTGGTCTTACTGACTGCACATTTTTATTCGGAGATCCAAATAATTTCCAAAAACTTAAATCTACCTGGCTTTGTTAAGAAACGGTAGTGGGGGTTTACCGACTCAGGGATGTAACCATTCTAAATTTTTGGAATCTGTTCAGAGTATGGAAAATTCCGAAGTAATTGTAATTCGATTTTTTCTTTTTTCTAAATCTTTAACTTTTCCTGTCTTCTTATTTCAGTTAGCCAGTATAATATACCTGCTCGGCTGCTTGCTCTATGCCACCGAACCATTATAATGGTGTAGCCGAGCAAACGGAGACCATTAAAGCCACAACGAAGGAAACTTATTATAGATATGATATTTTTGTGTTATTGATTATCTACATGATTTCCAGACCTTTTGTTGTAGAACCAGTGAGGACTCTTAATTTGTTGTAGTTCACCCTTTCATATTCTTCGTGGTTTGTAGCTTCGCCGTCGCTAGACCAGGGTTACGGTTACTTTAGGATACATTAAACATGGCCAGCCTAGTCCAATTTGATGTCGCGGGTTCTTGGTTTCATGAGCTACGTCACCCATTTGGATTTACGACTGGAGTGTACTTTTCCGACCACGATCTGTTTACAACTACACTCCATGCTGTTAAATTTAGACCGTTGTATGTTATTTAAAGCCAAGTTTGAACGACATAGGTCAGAATTCGAAGAATGTCAATGAGAGTGCAATATCACCTTGCAATTATGATCGTTTTTGTCCTGCGATGAACAAGGTGTAAAGTAACAATAAGTAAAACGAATCGAACAGTCGTTACGGCGAATGGCCTAATAGCCAACACCTCATGAGGCTCTCGTTGGGCCGCTGGATCAATGGCTTGATACAAAAAGCAGTACTCCTTGACACGGCACGCATAGTGAGGAGGTTCCTTTCTCTGGAACCCTGACTGACGGCAGCTCGGACCCTGTTTCTGATGCCGGTGGGCAACTATTTTATATTTTCAAATCATTTTTTTATGAAATGTATTTAAAAATATAATTTATGTGTTTACAATGAATAAACGGCGTAAAATTAAATTAAAACTTCTTAATTTCGGACTACAGGAATCGCATTTTGTTGGTAAATAAACAAATTTACAAACTTTTTACATACAAACATACAAGTTATGGTAATTAGAAATTGTTAACAAATAAGGGAAACTAGCGTTTAGAGTTAATAATAAACAGAAAGTGTATGTAAAATAGGGTGTTTATTATTGAATTAACGGTAAACATAATATTATCCGAAAAAACACGTGTCTTCAATGCAGAAACGTGTCACGTTAACTTCAATTTCATTTGGCTATTAAAAATATACTCAGAGTCGCCTCTATACTTTACATCTTTGATAGAGATATTGATTACTCTTATGTAATCATTGACGACATATAAAGCAAAATAATAATTATCTCGTTGAAATGGTTCTACCTATAAAAAAGTAGAGGAACTTTACTGGTTGCTATGTCAAATAACGTGGGTGTGTCTTGATAATCACTTGCCTGGTTAGTGACTGTAGTTTGGAGATAAGAACAACGTCATCAAGCATCTTCTAAAAACATATTTGTCTTGAGTTACTGGCCTCTGCTCATGTTTTCAATTGCATATCGCCTGTTTGCTAGTTTCCATTATTTATCTTGTTTCCAATGAAAATATGTTTTGACATTTAATATTATAACATGTTGTTTGTCTTGGGCTGCATACGGAATATTACGAATGACTCGTGCTTATTTTTGTTCTATTTATTGTGATTTCCTTATTAATAGTCATTGGAATGATTCTAGATTTGCTACAGAAAACAACAAATTTTACTGACTTGTTTTCAGCATTATTTATAAAAAGTTGTATTATAAAATATAATTAATATGAAAATACATTTCCGCTCCATCGCCGGGCAAGCGAGTTGTTAGAGGCGACGAACCTGTCACCATAATTTTGCCCGAAAAATGGAAATAGACTCGCCAGGGCCACCTATGACATGGGGTTCAATACAAGAGGCGAAACGTGGGTGTACAGAGGCCTGTAATAAGAGTAGTACACCTCTACTTACCCATTAGGGGATCATAGGCATGGATATAATGTATGTATTATATGAGAAATACTCTGCTACTGACTGGACTTAAAATTGGACGCATTTATTTAGAGAAAACTAAAAATTCTAAGTAGGAAATTAGTCAACCCTTAAAATTATTTAAGAAAAGAGACAATTTTATAACGAAAATGTTTAACCTTTTGATGTTCAAACTTACCAGTACGTGGCAAACGTAAAGGGATTCTTAATACATTTTAAAAACGTTTGCTTATTTTGAGGTCTTTTATAAACCCTCAACTTACATATCTACAGTCCTCACAGTGAATAATGAGCTGTGAATCTGTTCGAGTAGGTGCCGGTAATAGGACGGGAAAGACCGCTATCCGAAATTTTGACAAACTCGTTTAAAACTCGCATGTGCACATGCAGTCACACAAATTCGGGACTCATGTTTTGATGCAAGAACTGCGTAAAACTATAATTTTTGCAAAATTAAAAATACCCGATGATAGGGAGTTGTTGGTAACAACGGATCTGCCCCCTGATTCAAAACAATTCGATTAGTCAGTTGCCGAACGTTTCAGTAAGCTATCTTTTTTTCTCGGTCGATAACTGCTTATCGAAAAGGTTATGAATCGCGGGGAGTTGATCAGGACCGTAGCTAGTCTCTGGGGCCCCCGGGCCGCAAGTGTTAGAGTCCTTTATAAAAAAAAGGGCCCCGCCTTTATCTACTTTTTCGAGGCCCCATGTGTCTCGCTGGTAGTAACGCCTGTAGATTAATAAGAATTTACTTATTGAATTTATAAAATCATCTTCATTAGAATCTTCCGACCACAACACGTTTGAAGAAAACTACAAATGCGTCTCGGTGCCGCAACGGGCCACCTGGTATTAGCGGACGCTCACTCCACAATGTCCGCTGATATGGAAGCAAACAACCTCGCTTTACTCAACTTCCGCCTAGCTCAATCCGCGAAACCCGCTGGCAATGGAAGGCAAATACTCGTTTTCTGAAAACTCTTTCTTGGTGGAAGGCAAAACTATTTTACTTCGTTCCTCTCAGCCATTTCCCGCTCATTATCCTTTCGCAATGGCAGGCGGGCATAAAATCCGCCGCCAAGCAGTTAGCTGTACCTACTCCGTCGTATATATGTATGTGAGAGCCAGAATGGTATAGGGGAATCCCTCTATATCTGTTACTTGGATTCGTGTGCTCCATTTTAGACCCAGTCTGCGTTTATAAAGAGGTGTGACTTGAATTTTTTTTTTATCTTGAATCAATCAGTTTGCAAAGCGTAGGGATTCCGGCATGTTACTGACCGTTACTAATAATTTTATTGTAGCTTTTAGTGGTAGCCCCATTTTTAGCAGTGTACGGTTTCAAAAGTTAATTACTAAAAAAGCTATAAACTAAATGGAGCTTAAAAAACTTCTAATTGTTAGTCATATAATTACTGCCAAGTGTAAAGCTATTAAAAATAATTTTCGTAGTTTCACTTCAATTATTGGAAATTGGGAAAGTTTAATAATTACAAGGCCCGTACTGGAATAAATTTAATAAAAGAGAAAAAATGGCCGATAATAAAAGTTTACTGAATGAAACAAATCTAACGTGACCCTAATGTTATATCAACGCAATCTTAAAAAAATAAGGCATAAGTGAACAATGTAAAGATGTTTTTATAATAACAGAAATTATTGTTATGACATTATCGCTTAAGATTTAAAGCATCACGACATCTGGGCGTTACTTTGACGTAATATCGTGCGAGATATGGTTCATATATATATTGACGTCTTCTCTCCTCACGCTGTATTTTGTACATTACTTATCTAAGCTACTTACCTTGAAGCTTCTTCGACTTGTACATTCGCATTGCTCTAATTATTTTAATTAATTATTTTGGATAAATATCAGTTTTGTTTAGTGACTAAATCACAGTTGTGCAAAAATGTGTTGTTATAAAAGTAATGGAATGTGTGACCTGTGTAGGGAATTCCAGTTATCGCTCCTGCAAAGTAAGAAGTTATAATAATCTGCATTTAGTAATTTAATTTCTGTTAATTTTCTTGTGTATTGAAATTGTTACAAAACGTGGAATATCTAATAGTAAAAGATTTTTCAAGCTTATATAATTAACTTATGTTTGTACTTTTCGGGATAATATGATAAAATTACTCTTAAATATAAACTATATCAAAGGTGTTCGTGACCATGTGCCATGAAGGTTAAAAGATAATCAAAATATATACAATTTTTGTTTTAACTGCGCAATTTTAATACTGTATGCCCATTTATTCTCTGGTATCAATAGACTAATTTGATGACTAGTCAATATAAATTTTAACATTATCCTCTTTTGTCCACAGATCTGCTTAAAACCTTCCCAAGCGCTGCACCGAAGACCGAATATGACAGCTACCATCTTCAAGACGACGTGTCGACGAGCTTGTACCCTCCGTCCCCGCCGGAGATCAAGCCCAGTCGCGCCGAGCTCGCTAACGATCTTCTGCAGCAGCTAGACAACAACTGCAAACAAGGTAATACTTCATTTATTTTCATTATTCTCTCCGTTATTTCAGCCTTTTCTCTTTGGTAGATATTCAGACTTAGCATATAGGTACAGTTGAATATCAGTTTTTTGCACAAACCATCGGAAGATCTGACTTCTGCGAATTACTATGGCGTATCTAAGGCATACGCTATTTGCTAAGGTTGATTTAGTTGTCAGATATTTTTTAGGTTTCTTGAATACCTCTGAATAAAAAATATTTGTATGAGAGCCGGAATCGACAGATTACAGCGCCCTTAGAAGCACGGAGGAGTCTCGATGTGAAAAGGAGAATCACCCATCTAAGATTTGACCATGGCAATGTCGTTGAAAGATTTATCTGCATAGTAACCATTTAAGACTGATGTTCATAATCCTAACTGATCCTAATAGTAATATTACCAATACATAATTACTACTTAAATTGAATTTCTATCAAAAACCTACATCAATTCAAAGATTATGGAGATATAAATATCGGCCGTCAGCCACCAATCGATTTTCATCAATCAATTTTCAATCGACCAATCAACGCAGCTTATCGCAGTCCACTTCTGGACACAGGCCCTTAAATACTTTAGAACTTTAGAATTTACTTAGATTTTCGCAAGATTAAATATTTGCTGTGAGTGATTGAATTTTTGTGATCACAATCATTGTTTCTCTGTCAAAATACTGAAAATATACCACTGTCAAATAGCGATGACTATCTACAAATTTCTTAGTAGGCATACATGCTTGTTTAATACATTAATTTCTTATTCTTATAGGTTTGATATTTCTGAACACAATATGGGATTTCCTATTTGTGCCTATGTTCTGCCCTGGGTAATTAAGCGATAGATCCTCGTCTGTAGTCGCTAAGTTTTTCAGTCTAATGTGATATAGCTGGTCTAAAAGCTTCTGCATTTTACACTTATTGTTTTCATTTCCAAGTTGATCTATAATGTCTGTATTGTCATCACGCTACCTAGTTACATATTGTGTACTATACCAATGTGTTTCTTTTACTGCAATTAAAATCGCAACTTGTGAATTTATGTGCTTTGTCATCTTGCACTGTAATTCCAATTTAACTTAATAACATAGATTAAAAATTTAAACATCCTCCGTCATTGAAATGGTTGAGTGATTATCATCAAACATAGCTTATGATTGATGTATCCCGATTAAACCAGCTTTCAAACAAAATAAACCGGATTTTTATCAGTTTTTCGAGTAGGAGCTACCGTGCCACAGACAGACGAAGGGTTAGGGTTGCCAATGTTTTTTCGGCTGATAATATTATTTTTCAGAATAAGCTTGAGAAATAATAGTACGTAGATTTAAAAAAAATATAGTATTTTATGGTAAGAGTAAAAAAAGACAAGTCGAAGGGTAATTATAAGGTGCGTTCATATTTTTTACAAAGTGAGGAATTTGTTCGTTATTAGTTTCGGTGTTGCAAAATAAATATTGATCCATCCAACTGAAACAGTATTTTTGCGTACTGTAAATTTCTTTAACAGTAAATAGTCTGCAGACCCGAAATACACACAGTACAATACTATACAGGATGGTAATTTGAGATGGGGCATAAAGGGCAGCTACTTTAACCATTCTTCTTCTAGAAGAAGAAGAATGCTTAAAGTAGTCGTGTCGGCACGAGCTATACAAGAATAGCTCATGCCGTGGTGAAAAGATTAGCCAGTCAGCAAGGATGGTAGCGAGGCTGACTGCCTCCGCGCCGGACGCGGCGGACGTACTGAAGTATCGTCACTCGTGGAGGCTCTGTTCATGCACCAACCAACCATTGTAACTACAGGAACACGTTCTTAGAAAACCACCCCTAGCTTTTGTAATAATTTCTACAAGTATACACAGATTTTGAAAAAAAATGTACATACAGCGAGAAAAAGTGCAGTTTTCACAAAAAAAATGATGATGCCTATCGATCCTATTTTCCTTAGGGATCAAAAAACTCTGCCGGGCCAACCGAGTTTGGAGTACCTATTAGAAACGTCAGTAATCGCAAAAAACTAGTAATAACGGCAGCTACCTTACTCGTTGTGGCTACAGGAAAATGTTCGTAGGAGACGGTCCATAAAATTTGAATATCTTTCGAAAGCCATTCAAAGATTTTGAAAATCTGTGATTGCAGATGGAAATTATTTCTAAAGTTAAGGGTAATCTCTTCAGAAAGTTTTCCGGTAGCTACAATGATTAAGTTAGCTGCCCTTCATGCTCCATCTCAAATTACGTTGGGGGTTAAAAGATAAAAGTATATGCTGTATAAATGATAGTCTTTATTTTAACAAGGAAACTGCGTGAATTCAGATTTTTTTCTGGTGTTATTTTAATGGATTGTCGGCTGCGTTTACGTCACTCAACTCGATCTTGTGCAAAGCCAAAAATCAATCCTTAAGTAGGTCAATAATCTTTATAAGGCAGGGTATTTTGTTCGCATTGAAATAACAGTATTTTTTGTTTTAAAATTATAACATAACATCATGCCTGTTTTCCCTGAAGGGTTGGGCAGAGGTGTATAATATATCCACATTTCGTCGTTATGTTTAAGTCCCATGTAATAGGGGGCGAGCCTATTATTTATTTTAAAATTAAACCCGAAATTGTCATTTATTTATACTTAGTAAGTTCAATGCCGTTTTTACCTAATTGCGTTATAGACTTTGAAAGCGTTAAGTTTCGTTTTGGAATTTCAGAAATTATTAGAAATTAATTAAAGGCGGAAATCGAAATCATCAATGTGAACAGATAACTTAATATCCAAATAGGAGTTTGGACTGATATTAGGCGTTATTTAGGAGGTTCGATGAAGTTATGATTTTTAATGCTTGTGTTCATAATTATAAATTATGCAATCATCTCTTACAAAAACCTTTCTGTACAACAGTGGCGAAGGCTCCATACAACTCGATTCCTATCGGCTTCCCTTTCGAAACGAGTAGTTACTGGAATTCACGCATCACACTTGAGCAAGGCAAGCATTTTTTAGTCCGGTTTCCCTTTTAAGAAAAATCATCCTTCGCCACTGCTGTACAATCATGATCTCTTTATGAGCGATAATTTTCCCATGTCTATTATTAGGCATGATATCAAGAAGTACATTTTCAGTCAAATATGACACACCTCCAGCATTATTTGATGGCATGATTTTAGACAGTAGTAAATAAATATATTATCTTATTTGCAACCAATATCTTGTTTGAGGTGTGCTATCAAACTCTAGATTTGGAATATTTCTACATATATCAACATGGTATGACACACCTCTAGGTACTGTAATGTATAATTAGATTGCATGATGTTTAGGAGATACGTAAATAATATTTGTAGTATTTAAATTAAGATTTAAGCATATTCATGCGATGTGACACACCCCTAGAGTAAGTCATTACTTCGAAGCGTGATTTTGCCAATGCTAATTAAATAGGTATGTGTGATTATTTTAAGGCTGCTATCAAACTTGATATTATGAGCATAATATGATGATAGCCTTAGATGATAGCACCGATGTGACACACCTCTAACCACTACTTGTCATTATTTGTTTGCGTGATTCTAACTGACTTTATCAACGGTTGCTAATTAGCAATTAAAGTAGATAATGCACTGGACAGCTCGGCTGTCGTAGCCAATCTGATGAACCGCGACATACTGTTAGCATGCCTGATTGGTTAATGTAACGTGGCTGCTGCATCCAATCAGACTATTAGTGACGTAGTTTAAGCACATCCGATTGGATAACGCAGCTTGTCTATGGCCGTCGGATTGACCAACTTAACTGGCTGTGAAGCCGCGGCTTAGTGCGTTATCTGCCAATGTCACATAATTATCTTTAACTTAAACATAATTATCATAAGCGTTCGCGAAACTTAAGCATAGATAGAGAATTAACGTCCTAGAGCGTGTGATTTACAATAAAGTATCCCAAGGAATGAGTCTGATCGATTATTAAATCTAACTGGAATACTCTTTCCTGATTGGATTATATTCTTCTGATTGGATTATTATATTCTTCTGATTGGATTATTATATTCTTCTGATTGGATTATTATATTCTTCTGATTGGATTACTTTTACTGGATCCTGTCTTTCTCCCGCTAATAGATGCAAGTGGGTGGTCTAGTGAGGTCTGTTATTGATAGTGGTCGATTATTTTACATGTTGATTTAAATATTATAATTTTCATTTTCGGGGCTGTCGCATGAATGTAGAGAAAAAACATAAAATTACCTTTAAAATGTCGCTATCGTTAGAACTGTGAATAAGAAATTCATTCGATACACATACCCTATAACTATTTGCTTAAAAACTCGTAAAGGAGCAACCGTAATTTAAACATAATTAACTCGGATTTTTTATTTTTTTTGCCTCATTTAGATAACATGACTCACTGACTTTTTTGAATTGACAATCAAGCAGCATTAATACTAACAAAACGTTTTTTGTCTTTTAGTTTATATAACGTTTCCACGTGTATAATAATTATTAGCCTTCAGAATAAATATTTAAGTACTTATTGACATAGAAAGGCGCAACGGGTTCAGGTTGTTGCACTGTTGATTGAGACACGTTGTCGAGGCCCCGATCAATTACACTTACATACATAACGTCGGCTACTATCTAAATTATGTAGGCGATATTATGAAAGCACAGCTGCATAATTTTGCTTTTATTGTCGTTTGTATTCACAACATGAAATTATATTAATGTGACAAAATTTGTTCAGGTGAATAAACAAAATATTTTCAAACACATTACATTCAGTACTGTTATTGTGTAATCACTTTGATTTCCTTCATATAGGTTTTTAAGTATCATCACAATTTCTGGTAAATCGTTAGTAAAGGTGTAGTAAAATCATTAGAATGAACTTGGTATTAACTTTTGTTGATCCGAAAGTTGAGGTGTGATAATATCATACATTTATATTTCATGCATGTAATGTTGGTAATGCAGCGAAGTGAAACTGTGAACGCAGCATTGCACATTAGTGTTGTATTTATATGATTGTGATCCGAGAGAGGTAGTGGGGAAAGGCGCGGAGGTCCGAGTTCGGTAGTGCGAGTGTGCGCGCGCGCTCAGTAGTAACTTGCGCCGCGCCGCGTTTGCTGGTGATCGTTTTTTTGCTTTGTAACCCGTGACAATAAATTCGACTCGAGAAGCACATTTCGAGCGCTCGCGCTCTCGTCTTAACCTATGTCTGCCACCGTCGATGCGCTGTCTGGACGCCGTTAGAATGAAGTGCCACTATCGTTGCATCTGGAATAAAGAGATAGTTTTCAATTCACAAAAGCTTGTTAAAAGACGTTAGACCTTAGGGTTTGGCCGCTGAACCTTCAACGACGACTATTGCTCATACCACGAGGAATCCAGGTTTTAGAATACCACTGCCCATATAATCGTTTTAAAGTTATCGTTAGAACTGTATTGTAGCAGTAAGGATATTACAGGACATTCTTGTTTGGAATTGTAAAGCAGTTTCTATAACATAATTGGACTTCGTGATGGCTCTGGCAGATATGTATGTTGGTAGGTGTAAAACGCATTTTTTTTCTTATTTTCATATGTTGTTGACATTTTATGTTTTTGTTAATAAGAGTCATTTTTATCAGAATGGCGATCTCAAGGTCTGAATGCTCTAGTTGTTGTTTTGTTCTTTGTGTAATTTAATGTTTATGTCATTGAAATTTAATTCTATTGGTTTTTATGTGGTAAGTAGGTACAAACAGCGTTCAGCTAGAATGTTTACTCCAATTAAGTAACTGGACACATTAACGATTCGATTTGGAGCGATAACTCAACTGCGCAACAAACTTGTTTGTTTGTATAACAACATGGATACAATTCAAGCTTCATTTTGCCGGAAGCATTATGACGTACAGCCCTATAACGAAGAGATGTAGATGATGTTGCCAGAGATTCAATCGTAAATATCACTTCTTTAAATTCCATATAAACCTTACATTAAAATATATAAATAAATATCACTTCATTGTGTTGATGTGGCACTGACGTTTCCTTATAACTTTTTAAGGCGGCAGCATGTTGCAGAGTAACTTATTTATCATTTATCGCATCGGCATTCCTGGGTAAAATTCATGTTCCTCTGCGTAGTATATATACCTTAGCTTGTTTAGGTCGTGGTACAAGTAATGAGTTACAGCGTGCTCCAATTATAGCTACTTACTAATATGAACCATTAACTGGTTTTTGAACGTTAATGCCAAGCATTCTTCTTTTTGTGTTTTGTGTACGACAAGATTTAGTCTTCATTGTTTACAAATTCTGATAGAAGTTTAGTTTGCGTCCAAGAATAGCTGTTCACAGATAACTTGGGCCGTGTTTTACTGATAAACCAGTTCGCGCACAAGGCGGCCTCGCCTGCTCGCTCGCCCAATAATTAAAGCGACTTATTGACCACTTGTTTCCATTCCTACACATTGATACAGATATGACCTACCAATACACCTTTCGAATGCAGGATAAATAGTTATCTTGGCACGTATTGTAAACGTGACAAAATATAGTTTACTTTTTACTTTTTATTACCTTGCTCCGATTATTTTTCGTTGACTTTTTATTGAACAGCGTCCTCCGTTGCTTGTTGATATAATTTATTTAAATTGATACAGTTGGATGAATAAAACATGTTTGGAGTCGTATTTCTATTGAGCAATAATGTTTTTATGGAAGGGATGCATAGATTGATTTTTGATTTGGATTATCTGTTCTAAATGTCCGTCAAACGCCTACGCCTCGCGAGCGTCAGTGTGTTAGAGACCTTATGTTAATTAGAAAAAAAAGTACCGTTACGAATTCAGAGTTAATAAAAACTTGTTACTATTCTGCTACTGTTATAAAAAGCTCGATACAAGACAAGTTTATGATAACAAGGTCAAATCGGCTATTTTGATTTTTTCAACATGGAATATTCCTTACTTTTCCACGGATGGTTGCGGGTTTGATCATAAACAAGTTTAAAATAAGATGTTGACATCGCTGTGGTGAATTTATCTAGTGATTTGCTATCGAGGGCGCGGTGTCACCGAACTCTGATTGTGCAGGTTTATCTGAGGTCAGGGTGTTGCAGCCGACCGAGCTACGTGATAGATATTTGTCGCTAACTTGAAAGTTTCTGTAATAGACCAGTTAAACATACAAGAAAATACTGTATATCATATCAAATTGATGTTCTTTTCTCCTCTTAAGGTCTGAGACACCAATCTGAACAATTACGTCCAATTGATTGTTGATTGCGCTGCCGCGTCGGTCATCTCTGTTCGTTGCGCTTAAATTCTTTATAAATCGATGACTACTTTTACATTTTATATCATCACGAAATTAGTCCTTTAATTTAAAATGTAAGAAGAGCTCGGTCAAAGTCTGTTTTAATTTCTGTCATTCTGGGTTCTTTAGGGTTTTATATTAAGGTTTAGCTATTTTTAGACAATATACCTCCAAATTATGATATTTTAAAATATGAATCGTTTATTTATATTTAGAGTTTGTTGTTACTTAGTAAGAATACATGACTGATAATAATATACCTAACTAAAATCAGTAATGAATGTGCCTGGTGATGACTTTGATGATAGCTTGCTATAAATAAACATTTCTGTAAGTAATTTTGTGGTCCACGACCTAAAGTAGGTTGATCATTGTGCCTTGGTTTAATAATGGACATTTAATAAGGAATAAATAGAGTAATTAATGATTGAACAATGGCCCATCACTTGCGCGGGCGCCTGCGTGCAACATGAGATAGTGTTTATTTAGTTCAGGGTGGATACCTACTTTGGTCTTTGCTAACGTTGTAGTGCTACTACCAACGCTTATGAGTTGAATAATTTATTGTCTTGCATAATTTGTTCATTTTAATCGTCAACGGAATTTTCCTAACAAAGCTATCTTAATGATTGTTGTATCTATAATGTATTTATGTACTTTTAAACGGTTATTCAGTTTAAATATTTATGAAAAGGTTATTATTGAATAAAAATTGTCTTTGGGATGATTGAATTTATCTTGCTCAACAGAATTGTTGCATCATAATTTGTCATATTTTATCAAGAAACTGACTGTAATTAATAATATAGAAGTTCTTTAACATTCTTGTTTCTTTTTGTTTACAGAGAATATCTTCTCCAATTGGCTAGAGGAAAAATCGGAGCTTCCCATTTTTGAGAACATCTCGCAAGTAGCGGAGCGCGTAGGACCGCCACCTCCAGTGTCGCTTCCGATTGCACCAACATTCTCAGAGCCGCCGCCCACGGAGGAACTCCTCAGAGAGTTCGAGACTGTATATGGCGCCGTAGAGTTGACTCACTTGACACCGCCGCAAAGTCCCCCGGGACCTGCAACTCAATTGCTACTAAGTTACGCCCAACAAGCACAATGCGCCACGTTCGCGCCCGCTCTTCCCCTCGTGCCATCAGAAGACCAGTGGCCGGTCGTGCCCGCGCCGGTGCACGTGCCGGAGACGGTACCTGACTATGACTGCGGGTACGAGGACGTCGAGGAACTCGTGCGCCACCGCGCCGCGCAGCTCGCCTCCCCACAACACTCGGGAGGGAGCGCCAGTGTTTCTCCTCAATCGTCGCCGCCATCATCGCCGCGTTCATCGTGCACCGACGACGAGTGGTCCTCGTCTTCTCGACCCAAGCCATACTCGCGCCCCTCCGACGACCGTCGCTCTCGCAAGAAGGAGCAGAACAAAAATGCTGCGACGCGTTATCGCCAAAAAAAGAAGGCCGAGATCGAAGACCTACTCAACGAGGAGCAGAACATGCGTGAGCGGAACTCTAAACTTAGCGACAAATGTTCCGACTTACAGCGCGAAATTCGCTATCTAAAAGGATTAATGCGCGACCTTTTCAAAGCCAAAGGCCTTATCAAATAAAGCACCATCGCCGCCACCTCCAGAGATCGGATACTGTCAATATGGCGCGACAACTAAGCGCGCGTTGTGAACACTGTTCAAAAAGAAGTTATGGGAGTTTCGTATATTTTTGATGATAATTAACATTAAGATATATAGATATTACTTGTATCTCGGATAAGCAGATCTAAAATCATATCGAGCAGCACGAACTATTTACATCATTAGTAGAGGGATACAAAATAACACCATCAGAGAAATAGGTGGCGCCCTTTCTCATTTTCATTTTTCTTTCATTTTAGAGGATAGGTCGCATTCATTGTAATGAAAATATGAATTGTATATTCGCGTTCGCGACTGCTCTATAAGGATATTTTGTAACACCATATTTCAAATCAATTATTTACGTTTTAAATCAATTTGCATTTTATTGTCATCTTACGAATTTTTGATTATTTTTTCTTACAATATAAGGAATGCGACGGCGTACTATTATTGTTTTATTTATTCATAAAGATCAGCTCCGCAACAAACGTTACGTTGTCTGTTGGGAGGATATCATTATTAAATATAATCGTTTGTTGGAGGTTCCTGCTAATCGACTTGCATAATACCGACTGACCTCAATAATGTACAATAACTTCAATTATATTGGTATTGAATTATTTATGAAGCAATAGAAACTTGCGAGGCATTTTTAGAATCCTGTAATAACTGAAGTTTAATGTCTTTAAACTGGGCATATAAATAGTCTCATTATCTAATTTTACCTGAGATATCTACTGACATGTGCGAGGCTCTACTATGCACAGTTACGCTTTCAGCTTTGCAGTCGTTGCTTTATTTATCATAGGAGTATGACATAATAAGAAAATACTTAAAGCGTTAACAATTCCACGACACGTTTGGTGCAGTGGCTGAGCGATTGGCTTCTATGCTACGGGTTGTGAGTTCGACTCCCACAAACAAAAATTCGTATGGCCTACAGATAGTTGTTTCGCGTCTGGGCGTTTGTGTATGTGAGATTTGTGTTTGTAAACGCACCCACGACACAGGAGAAATCATAGAGAGGGGCAAAGTTTAAAAAAAAACTTGAAACCGAATTTAAATCTACTGTCATTTTTGAAAAATAATATGAGGGATTGATGCCCGTAGTAATAAACCTCTCTTAGGCGGTATGAGAGAATCATACTCTCTTTTATGGGAGCATCATCCCGAGAAGAGCTGTGAAACATATCATATTGAAATTCATTAAGTACATTTGTATCAACCTCTACATAATCTATTTTGAATATCCATTGAGAGGCTTGGAAGAAAGATTTCAAATGAGAGCTATCTATACAGGCCTTCGAAATATTTGCAAAGGTTGCGTGAAAACGTGTATGTACTACGATCCATTTGAAATCAACATTGATTTTCTTTACAAAACTTATTCTTGGAAGATGTTCAGGGAATGTTGAGTTTCTATGAACAAAAAAATGGCTAAGCGAGTAACACAATATATCTATGTATACAGATTTTAAAATAAATCAATTCGACGTCTGCAGACGTTAATTTGGCATTAGATAGATATGTGCTTTACGAACCGAATGAGATTGCCCCTAAATCTTGAGTACCCAGTAAAATATAAAAGTACTACATATATCCTTGCTACATATCCGTAATGATGTTAAAATACATTATTAATGCACATATTATTCATTGCGTGTTCGATATAAAATTTTAGTTTGTATATGACGTGTAAATGGTGCTGAGTTATAGATAACACAGCACACCTGGCTGGAGGATCACAATATATATCATTCTGATAATTAAAAGCAATATAATTTAATTATGCTACTATAACGAAGTGATTACAGTGAGAAAAAATACTGACATCGATTACAAGAAGAGATACGAAACAGTTACGATAAAGGTTGTTTCCATAAATCTGCAATTAATGTGATAATTCACAACACCAGCTACAGAACCTTGATCATTGTATTATATCATTGATTGTTTTGCCTTCCTCCTAACTTAATTGTCGTTATCATAATGAGTCGAGGTTTATGAATATTATCATGCATACGTTATTTATAATTGGCAAATAAATAAAAAAATAACATGTCATTATTTGTTAGATAAATGGTCGACCAATGTCCGTTAACGCGGTATATTCCTAACAAAGGGAAAACTTTTCCAATAATAGTGAGATAAGGGGGAGTTCAAAGTAGGTCGTAAGTATGCATGTATCGTACTTGCTAATGGCGTGAGGACAGGGCAAGGCCCTACATTGCTCGAATGTACCCTTCTTCGAATGTTATCAATGATTAAATTGGGTGTCACTAAAGAGGTGCTTTGCTGTAATTTAACTATAGTTTATTATAGATCTATCGATTTTAGTCCTTCGTTGGAATTAGGCAGGTAAGTTCAGTATTGTAGGTCTTAATTAATATCTATCTACCTAATTTTCAATGCGTTAGACTTATCAGTGTTCAGAAGCGGATCAAAGATCTGTAGGCCAATAGTATAATTAATTAATTGTACGAACACGGGAATCGAATCCACGACGCCAAGCAGAAGTGGCCTTTCCAGTACCCTTTTGATGATCGAAGCAGACAAGAAGAGTCTTCGATCCAAGAAGTAAGTATGTGTTCTTATATTCCGAGATGATAGTTTCCACCCGGGTGTCATACGAATACCTATGATAGTCGTTACGGGTAGTCAGAAGCCCTAAAGTCTGACAACAGGTATAATCTTAGGATATCGGCATTACCCTGTAACTGGGTTGCTGAGGCAGAGACGGCAGTCGCTCCGCGTAATATACCTACTGGTATTCAGCATTCAGCCACATCTGGTTAAACTAGAAGCTGGCCCCAACATGGTAAAAGGCTAAATAGAACAATAACAACATGGTTTATCCACCAATAGAGAAATTATAAGGTAGCAACTGGTTGTTGACATGTTTCCAGTAACGCAATGTTTGTAACTTAAGACTTCTAAAGACAGGACGTGTAAATCTGGTTTTAGCCAAGTTTTCACGAGTAGGCAAGGTGAGCAGTAGAGTTACGTTTTTTTCAGAGAATACTCTAATCTAAAATTTGGGTTGATATGTATTAATCAAGAAATATTGGTAGAGAAGAATTTTTAATAAGCAGTGTCGTTAGGGGCTGGTCACAGGGGCGCAGGACCCACCTGGGCGCAAATTAGGCCGCTCAGTACTTATTATAACTGAAAAATTCTGCACCAAATCTCGCGTTAAAATATGATGTTGATTTAAATGCAAATCAAGTATTTCGGAAATTGAGAGCTACAAATATCAGATAAAATCGTTACTGCCTTAATTTTTGACAATGTTTTAAATTAAATGGCTTTCTTATGTAGTGCGTTTTTTTAACAGCAGTAATTGTCATGCAGGTTGTACGTAGTTGCAGTTAAAATTAACTTTATGGAATAACAAGGAGCTAATTCACTGTGATTTTCATTAATATTCATGATAACCATGCCATGTAAATTAATTGTTACGTATTTCAGTCATAAAGTAGAGCTCGAGAACACGTAAACAGCTATTCTTCTAAGTACTTCTAACTACTATAAAAATTGTTTATTATGTGTAGGTATCTACCTAAATTTTAGTTTCCATAGACACGCTGTACTAAAGACTGGACAAGTGTAAATGAGGCTTTAAGTGCTTTGAGTGTTAGAAAACGAACTTTGAGATAAGCACTGACCTGTATAATTACCACTGGACGGGCTGTTCCGTAAGTTTGACGGCTATTTTTTTGTGCCAATTTGAAGCGCCAATAGCGTGCTAGCGTGTGTCCACAGAACTAATTTTGACGTATATTGTAGGGATGTCGGAAGTGAAAAAAAATATCGATATATCGATGTATCGATATTTATTAAAATATCAATATCGACTTCGATATCACGAGGAAAAAATATCGATATATCGGTCAAATTTTCAGTGATTTTCGGTTTTAAATACTTAATAATGTATTTAGTTCAGTCTGGCTCAATAATAGGTACTTAATAGTATTTTTTCTACAAAATGCACATTATTTTAATGTATGAGAATCTCAATAAAAACGAAGGTAATTCAATCATAATTCCTTTTTCTTAGGCAAAATCAATACTTCAGTACGCTCCCACCTTAATATAATATAGTAAGTAATTATGATTTTACGTTTATTTACTGTAAACACATATTATCAAGAGTTTTCTTTTGTATCGATATTTGTTCGCTGATGTCGACATCACTAGTTTTAGTACCACAGACACTCGCTACGTCTAACAGCGCCAAAATGGCGATTATCAAACGGGCACAAAAGCACTTTGACAGCCGCCAGTCCAGTGGTTATTATAGAGGTCAGTGGAGATAAGGCTGTACATAGATATGGAGGACCGAAGCTTGTGTTGTAGCAGTGGCAGAACATGGTCAGGGGCGGATTTCCCTAATAGGCCAGGTAGGCCCGGGCTTAGGGCGGCAAAATTTAGGGCGCGGCAAAATTTGGTGGTTTTTTTTAAGCCAGGCAAAAGACAATTTGTGAAGAACGATTCATTGTTACTTACAAATAGAAATGGTAAGCATCAGTACCTACTTATTTGAAACACTGATTGAGATAATTTTATCATTTACTGACTTTCGTTGTTTTTTATTAGGGTTCCGTACCCAAAGGGTAAAACGGGACCGTCCGGGCGTCCGTCCGTCTGTCACCAGGCTGTATCTCATGAACCGTGATAGTTAGACAATTGAAATTTTCACAGATGATGTAGGTATTTCTGTTGCCGCTATAACAACAAACACTTAAAAACAGAATAAAATAAATATTTAACGGGACTCCCATACAACAAACGTGATTCTTTTTGCCGTTTTTATAGATAATGGTACGTAACTCTTCGTGCGCGAGTCCGACTCGCACATGGCGAGTTTTTATTTTATTTAATTCCTATAAGTAGTTCATTTAATTTTTCGTGATGCGAGTAGGGGGCGGCAATATTTTATTGGCCTAGGGCAGCCAACGTATCAAATCCGCCCCTGAACATGGTGTTCTTCTCTGTGTCGGTACGAGCTATAGTTACGCGAACAGCTCATGCCGTGGTGAAAACATTAGCCAGTTAGCAAGGTTGGTAGTGGGGCTAAATACCCAGAGTGCGCCGGAAGTACTAACAATACCTACTTGTTAGTACGTCCGGCGGACTCTTCGTCCTTCGCGGAGGCTCTTTTCATGCAGCAGAACTTGCAAGAAGTTGGTGAATTTGGGGAGGTGGTTTTTTTACGTTATAGGTAAAATACGCTGAAGGTTTTTTAAACAGACTGAAGGCTCATCTGATGGACAGTGGTAACCGCTGCCTATGGATCTCGCCAAGAAAATTGCTGATTCGTTGCCGACCTTAGAGACAAAATTGGCAAGCCTCACGCACTCTAATTTTATAGGCACATATCCTTAAATTGGGGTCTCTTTGGGCTTACCCGAAATGGTGATATGTAAAGGCTACGTGCGGTCTACAGGTACCTACAGTCTACCTACGTATACATAGATGATCTAAGTAGATGAGGTAAGTATATTATTAAAAGATGAACTGCTGACGTGTTTTTGGTAGTTGGCAAATAATTTTGTTCTTGTGGATGCTCATGAAAGAAGTACCTAGCATAGGAATAATGTGGAAATATTTTCTTCTGAGTCATAAAAGGATATAAGTAGTTAGAATGGTTTATCAACATAAACATTTTATTTTTTATAAGTGTTTTTATAGACAGTTACTTAAAATAGAATTATGCGTTTGAACATGATAATTTAATAAAAAAACTGTTTTCAGAGCAGATAAAAAAAAATTATAAGAAAAGGTTTCTGAAAGGCTACCAGGCAACATCAACATTAACTCTCTGGTTAAACAACCTTTTACAAAATTTTGTTGTAGATACCTTTTTCGAGTAAACCGTTGTTTAACTAGGAAATTTATCTGTCATCAAATCTCATGACAACGACTGTTCTCGGCTTAAGGTATAAGGTATAAGTGTATAACGGGCTGGTGTCCGCAACTCCACGTCTAAACGCGTATTTTGCGTGATGGGTGGTAAGTGTAGCTACTCGATCCACCCTAACTCCTCGAAAAAGGCCAGCACACTCTTGATGTTGCTGGTGATCTCTCGGAGAGTACCTGGGTTTCCGAAGTACTTGACCCTGTGTGGTGACCTCAGTGCAGTTTAGTAGCACGTGGGCTGCCGTCTCGTCCTTCCATGTATGCTCTGCACAGTGGGCTGTCTGGAACTCCAATGACAAAGCTGTGCTTGGCTTACCAAAGTACCTACTTAAAGTCGTGTCGACACGAGCATAGCTCATGCCGTGATGAAAAGATTAGCCAGTCAGCAAGGTTGGTAGCGAGGCTGACTGCCCAGGGTGCGCCGGACGTACTTAAGTATCGTCACTCGTGGAGGCTCTTTTAACGCACCCTAGGTAACAACCAATCACAGTACCTATTGACAGGAGATTTGCCAACTGATTTGTTAATTTATTTATTTATTCAATCAATTACAACGGTTTTAAACCAATGACAGTAATTAATACATTAATTTACATAAAACAACACAAAGTTAATTCTAGGTTGTACATGATATCTTTCTGAAAATCTATAAACATGCTAACAGGATTAGGTTAGGTCTGTCGGTTAAACATCACAATCTTGAACAGCATCAATTAGGGCGTTCATTGCGCCATACATCCGACACAGGGACATAAACCACGGACGGAAGTATCGCTTCTCGCGTGACCATCCGGTCGAGTCAATGACTGACCGTTGGACAATAGGTCGTCAAAGTTTACGCCTATATCTAAATAAATACAAAATGTAGTTCGCAATTATCACTAATTATTTTGCAGATGCAAGAGTCGAATAAGATTACATCAGGTGGACGCGAGCAGCATTCATTTCTTAATTTATGCTTACTTGCTTATCAGGCGTGAGTTTATCAATGTACTTACAATAAAAACACTTGATAAAATGGTTAAGAATAGATTTGCCACGATATAAGCACAGGTATGCCTATGTGCTGCGGACGAATAAACTGCTCCTGCGGCCCCCGACGTAAGTGTGCGAGCGAACACCGGGGTGGTTTTAGTCAGTAAGAGTCTGACAGACCCCTCCAGCCTCCCCAACGCAGAGGACATACATGAGGAATTCCACCTGGTAAAAAGAAAAAAAAAAGGTATGTCTATGTAAGTAGGGGGCCATCCATAAATTACGTCACACGTTAAGGGGGTGGGAGGGGGTAGACGAAGTGTGACACTGTGTGACAAGGGGTGGGAGGGTCCTAAATTTCGTGACGTCACATTTAATAATAATAAGAATGTTTATTAACCATATAAAATCTACACATTTATTACAGGTGATATTTATTTCAAAATCTAATACTATATTCTATAATACTAATTTCGGAACTGCTGTTATAATTTCATAATTTCTAGATGTAAGTATGTAAAAATATGTGGCGTCACACTAGGAAGGGGGGAGTCTCACAAATGTGACCAGCTGTGACAAGGAGAGGGCGGGGGGGTCATAAAATCATGAAATTCGTGTGACGTAGTTAATGGATGGCCCCTAGGCAGGTACTGTACAGAAAATAACCAGCGAGTTGCCCATAAGGGCGTCTTAGCTGTCGGGTGTAACATCCTTGCTCTTAAGTTCCGGGATTAGTATAATAGCTTTGATGAAGACTTGTTTATTAATCAACAGCAAGACAATTTAATAAGAGAGTAGGTGAGAACTTATACGGGGTGGATATGATAGTACGACAATAAAATGATACCACGTGTTCTATGATGTGTGAATGTGTGTACCGTACATAAAAATCAGGTACTGTCAAACACTTTTTTTTCCGCATGATTTTTCAATTTCACTTCTTCTATCGTGTCGGCACGAACTATACAAGAATAGCTCATGCCGTGGTGAAAAGATTAGCCAGTCAGCAAGGTTGGTAGCGGGGCTGACTGCCCAGGATGCGCCGGACGTCCTTAAGCATCGTCACTCGTGGAGGCTCTTTTCATGCACTCCCAATTGCACCACATGCAATTTCACTCATTCATGTAGATGAAGGGACGTTGAAGTGGAAATATCCTACACGTGTAAATAAAGATAATTTGGTTTAAACGGGTCATAGATTTACATAACTTCGCGTAGAGATCTTGATATTCGTAAAATTATTAAATCGTACGAAAATTCCTGTGACTAAACTATTGAATGTACATGATTGATTATTTGTGTCCGTTCTTAAAACCCATCATAGAATACGTGGTATCATTTACAAGTATTGTCGTATTATCATATCCACCCCGTATAAGCAATATTCGTATATTAAGATTAAGATGTTTGACAGAAGCGTGTATCTTGTTTCAAACTCTATATTGGCTTATGATTAATCGTCGAATAGTTCACAAAAACAATTTAATACGACTTGCCTTGACCTCCTCGTTGGTCTAGTGGTCGCAAGCGCGACTACTGAACGTATGGTCCTGGGTTCGATCCCCAGGTCGGCCAAAGTGTTATTGGGTTTTTCCGTGTGGAATTTCTTAGTAGCAGCCCGGAGTCTGGATTTGTGCCCGGTTGATGGCAATAACCTCGCCCTCTATTACATATTATAGGACTTAACATAAGGGCGAAATGTGGGTGTACAACTCTTCGGAGAATACAGGCGTGATACGACTTCTATTGTTGAATTTGTAAATACAAGGTTAGAGTGAAAGGGGGTACTAATCCGCAGGCCACTTAAATTATACTGATGACGGTTTTAAAACAAGTGTTAAAATTCGATAATATTTATTTCCATGAATAATAAATTTTATTTTAGTTTTTTCAAAAAATCTTCGTCCCTACTTTAGTTACGAATTCAAAAAATGTAGCTTCTAATTCGTGACCCTAAAGGCCTAAATGCGAACTAAAATGTAAACATAAGCTGAGGATAGACAGATTTTAGCATACTTTTTATGTAATTTTTGAACAGCTATTTCTCTTAAACTATTGAGTTTTGGGGAAAGTGGTAGAACAAAAGTTACTCATTATTATAGGTACTTTAACACCCTTTTGGATTAGTACCCCCTTTCTGACTAACCTTGTATAATGTTTGACTTTAATTTTCCATGACATTTTGTATAGCGCCTTAGTGAATGCTGAAGATAATGTAGGTCTTACTGAAAATGAAATCAATTGGCTAATTTTTGTGTAATATTTTTTTAACAAATCAGTCTTTCATTACTTACCTACTGATTCTCTAAGTTGTAACATCCGTGAATCTATCAAGAAAATGGCCCCGCGCTCATTGATAGGTAGCGTGCACGGATGTTATTACACCTAAAAGAACCAGTAAATTATTTGATGGGTTCGTAAAAATATTTTTTAACTGAAATATATTGATACCTACCATCAGATTTATATTTTTGTGGTAGGGACATCATCTTTAGCGTTTACTAAAGCACTATGCAAAATATCGTGCATTATTAAAATAAGACTGTAGGTATATGTTTAATGTGTAGTTTATGGTATTATACAGGGTGTAAACGAATTCGTGTAATTCCTTAAAACCACATGATCTACTACTGGTGTAGATTGACACTGCATGGGATTCAGCGTGATTAAAAATAAATCTTTTTTTTCTTTTGGTCGTATCTTAAACCACCTAATAAGGATTCGGTAAAAAAAAGCATACATTATTTTTACAAAAATATTTTTTATTTGAGTTATCATTTCGATGCCACGCATAAATGAAAGAAAGCACGGCCACACAGCTGTTGGGCATGACTAGCGAGATATCGCTCTTTGCAGTCAGTTAACTCGGAGCTTTAAAATTTAAAACCAAGTTTTTGTTAAAAAAAAATATTTGTTTAAAAAAAAAGCCATTTCATGTTAATCTATGTCACCAGTAGATCACGCGGTTTGAAGGAATTGCTCGAATTCGTTGACACCCTTTAAGTATGTACCTATATTTATGCTGTTATTGTGTAGATATGTTTTTTGTATTCTTCTCAACATTTCATTCCCGCTGCACAGTTTTTCTGTCCTCAAACTCTACTCCATTCTCAGTAAGTACTATTCCAATCTTTATCTTTCAAAGGTTTTCTGCTAGAAAATGCAATTTTGAGTTAAGCTGGCCTTTGTACATACATGATTGATTACACACTGTATACAAGGTTAGTCGGAAAGGGGGTACTAATCCGAAGCCCACTTACAGTATCGCTGATGACTGTTTGAAAGCAAGTGTTAAAATTTCAAAATTCGATATTTTTTTTTTCCAAATAAAATGATTTTTATTTTAGTTTTTTCAAAAATTCTTTATCCCTGCTTTAGTTACAAATTCAGAAAATGGTGCTTCTATTTCATGAGCCCAAATATGACCTAAAATGTAAACACAGCTGATCATAACTGGGGATCGATAGATTTTAGAGTTTTTTTTTGAGATTTTTGAATATCTGTTTCTCTTAAACTATTGAGTTTTGGGAAAAACTGTAGAACAAAAGTTATTCATCATTATGTGTACTTTAACACCCTTTCGGATTAGTACCCCCTTTCTGACTAACCTTGTATAGTGTACAATAAAGAACAAAGCGCAGTTCAGACTACGCTATATTATTTAAGGTCTTTTGCCCCACACTAAGATTTCTCTTGTATCGTGGGTGCGTTTACAGACACAAATCTCACAAACAAACGCCCAGACCCGAAACAACCATCTGTAGGCCATACAAATTTTTGTTCCGTGTGGGAATCGAACCCACGACTCGTGGCGCAGAAGCCAATCGCTTAGCCGCTGCACCAAACGTGTCGTCTTACTTTAATAATCCACGATATTTTGCATAGTGCCTTAGTAAAAAAAGATGAAGAATCAACCACAAAAAAAATCGGGCGGTTTAAATATATTTTATGAAAAAAAAAACAAAAAAAATGAATCAATCAATTCATTTATTATGAAAAAAAATTCAATTGTTCAATTCGTAAAAACCAAAAAAAAAACACGCGAAAATGTAACTAGTATTTTATCAAAACAGCTGTAGGCATAGCACAACGGTATCGCTCAGCATACATTTTATATGGACACGTTCACACAACGCTATGCAGTATGCTATGAAGTATTTGCTTGCTGTACGCGATAAAATTGAGCGATTTTCAGAGCTATATCGTACGATTCTCGGGTCCCCGCCCAGCCTCACTTCTACCCCGTCCGTCGCCCAATGAATCGCCGTCAAATATATTGCTATACCTACATAGCAGATCGGCTTGCATCATAGCGTAAGGTATAAACGTCATGCTATATAGTTATAGCTTATGACGCAATCTGCTTTAGTTAGAGCGAAATAGTATAGCGTATAAGTTTTTAAACTGACATGGTCACTAACACAATCTTTAGAGGTTAAAACGGGATATTTACCATGTTTATTATTTGATGTGAGTTTCCGATATTTCGGCACCGTTACAAGCGCCATCATAGTTCATCCGTGATCATGGCGCTTGTAACGGTACCGAAATATCGGAAACTCACATCAAATAATAAACATGGTAAATATCCCGTTTTAACCTCTAAAGATTGTAGTATAGCGTAGTCTGAACTGCGCTTAAGAATGAAAGGATTCTCATTCTCATTAGCAGTTGAAAGAAAATAGTTAATTTAAAAGGTTACCGCTATAGGTACAATCAGGTTAATACGTACACCAAATAAGCGTGAGTGTATGTATAACACTTCTCTTTTGAGGCTGTGTTGTGTTCCTAATTAACTTTGAGGTTGCTATTCTGTTGGCGCGAGATTCTGTTAACGTTATCGCACTCGACCCGATGAATATCGAATTACTACGTACAATAACCACATTGACCGGGCGGATTAGTAAATAGAATGTTGCGGTTGGGGACGTGTCTGTAATTCCGCAGTAGCCTCCTAAACTGAGGACGAGAAGCGCTATTATTATTAGTTAAACGTTGGAAACGTCTTAATGAGTAGGTAGATTGTGTAGTATACATTGCAACATGGTCAAACTGGACACAGTGTCGGTTCCATTATCACAGAGGTTCTCAAACTTATTTCGTCTACCGCCCACTTTGAGAACCAATTATTATTTAGCGCCCCCTATATTTTTAAATTTACCACATCTTAAAAATCACAATCGCAATCATTACTTTTACGGCCCTTTACCGCCCCCCAGTAGGCCTCTAGCGCCCACAAGGAGGCGTTATCGCCCACTTTGAGAAAGACTGCATTATCAGGATAATCTTGAAAACGTAATGAATGACGTTTACTGCGGTTTCTACCGCCATAGGACCTTTTAAGAAGACTATTTTGGTATAAAATAAGCTTCAAGTTTCCCGATAAAGGATAGGCTACACATTGCATAACGCAGGTATCCAAGAGGGCGACTAAGGGATTATCCCACGTTTTTTTTTATGTAATAGGTTGGCAAACAAGCCGTCGGCACACAGTGGTAAGTAGTTACCGCCGCCTACATACACCTACAACATCAAGAGTATTGCTGATGAGTTGCCAACCTTAGAGACTAACCTCCGGTTTCTGAATTGAGAATTCGGGTGCAATACTTAAGGGCTTATTATTTTCCAGGTGACTAATAACTTAAAAGGCGACTAAGTATTTGCAACTAATAAAATGAGGCAAGGAGCTATAAATAATGACTTGGCGACTAATAATGTTAGCAGGGTGGTTAAGGGGAATCCCGACATGGATAGGTTAGGCTCGAAGGGGATGACGGGGGCTAGAGTGAGCGAGCGAAGCGAGCGAACGAAGCCCCCGTCATCCCCTTCGTGTTAGGTTACTTTAAACCCTGCAGACAGAAATATAGGAGCCCCGCGCACAGCGGGGCTCCGTCGACTTAAGCTCCTTCACTGTAGCTGCCAACCTATTATTTTTGCTACCCATTTTAATTATTTTTAAAACCCCCTGCCTGCTTAAAATGCTACTTCACTGTAGCTGCCAACCTATTATTTTTGCTACCTATTTTAATTATTTTTAAAACCCTAAATCAGATTAGTTTGTCGCCACGTTAAATACAGTATTTGAGTACGGAGTTGTCAAAAAAATGCTTTGAAATCCGTCATTTTTTTGACAACTTCGTACTCAAATTTTACTTAAGTACTGCTTATACTAGAATTCTCAATTCAGAAACCGGAGGAAAGCTCGCAAGATCCACCTTGAGCACTCAAGTGGTCACTCAGCAGTATGCCAAGCGTTGTGATCATTGTATTATAGCGGCGTGTGAGGAGGCTTCTGTTCAACTGTAGTTGTCTTCTAGCTGCTATGATGATGATAAAGCCAGTTATGTACCTATTTTAAGTTTATAAGCGTTTTGTTCGGACGGTAGTGTATCACGCAATTCTATTTTTGTGTCGCTGGCTTTGGTTAATTATTGTTTGAGTGGATATTGGAGTATGATAGGGGCCTTATCTGCTACGAATGGACTACATAGTCTTTAAATAAGTATTTAGGTTAGGTAAAGTACCTAAGTATTTTGTTTTGTGTACATGTTTATTGTGTGGTGCCAGGACTGCCAGACAAAATAATCATTATTATTTAAAAGTCAGGAATTTATTTTGAGAAATGACATTTTAACGGATTTCTCTTCGTTTTATATCACCGTTTAATAAGAAAGAATTTGGGAATGATAAAAGAGGTAAGATAGATAGGTGTAGCTAAAAGAGAATACGGGCAGCAGCTTACGCGCTTATGACAACATTAGTATTGCGACAAGCGTGGTAATCATGGTAATGTTGGGATCCCGACCGTGCTGAGGTTATTTTTGAGGCGATCAGCATTGTTTTTTTATTGAGCCCTCTCAGGTGTTTAGGTTTCCTCTCTATGTTTTCATTTACCTTTAACGCAAGTGATAATCAACTTTTAACAGTAGACGTTTATGAACTAATAAATGATGGTGATCATTTATCCCGCGTAAATTTTATATTCTCGCTGGTCCCCTAAAACTTCCTCGCCGCACGCTGGGAATAGACGCATGTTGTAAGTTACAATGAAACCCAGCACGTTTGGTGGTAGGATCTATACGGTCCGTTTGGCTAGCTACCACCCTCACTTTATTAAAGTTCGCTGCCAAGCATCCCTCGTGTTTATGTGGAAGCCAGAGGGGTACAAGGGAATCCCTGTTGTATCTCAGTTTCTTGGATCGCTTCCTCGTGTGCTCCATCTTAGACCTTGTCTGCGCTTAACATCAGGTACGACTAGGGTCAAAGGCGACCAAGCCAGAGAACAAAAAAACATATACATTTAAGGCTACAGTGTGACGACAGTTTTTTTTTATTTCTTTTAAAATTTAGGGACTTTTATAACGCACAGCGTATGTCAGTCCCATCGTACCCTAAGACAAGTTACAAATCGAACGAGATCAATGGATCTGGGCCATAAACTCGAACAACTTTCTCGCATCATCGGAAGTCGGCTTACTTAATATATGGTGGAATGTACCTATATTGTTATTGTTCAACTTCACAGTCCTGAACAACTTACTCCTATCAGCCTCATACTGGACACATTCCATCAACAAATGATGCATAATTATATTCAACAACTCCACACACCTCACAGTTGGGAGAGGTTATTTTTTTCATCAAGAAAGCGAATTTGTTACATGGAATATGTCCCGATCTGAGTCTGTGAGCAGTCACCACAAATTTTCTGCTTAGGTTAAAATTTAGAAACCAGGGCAAACGGGGAGGCTGACACTGTTTGGTTTTATACCAAATTCCTTCAACACGAACAGTTGATTCGTAAATTACTTTTCCCACAAAAAATACCAAACGTAGCGAAATAAACCCCAATCAACTATGTACGCAACAGCCAAGAACAATACGGTAAAAGGAATATCAGGTTTGAAGGCGTGCAATTGTACAATGCTCTCCCAATCGGCATCAGGAACGCATCTTCTACAAAGTTAGTCGGAAAGGGAGTACTAATCCGCAGACCACTTAAAATATCACTGATGACGGTTTTAAAGCAAGTCTTAAAATTTCCTAATTCGATAATTTTTATTTCCATTTAAATTATTTTGATTTAAATTTTTTCAAAATTTCTTCATCCCTGCTTTAGTTACGAATTCAGAAAATGGAGCTTCTAATTCGTGACCCCAAATACGACCTAAAATGTAAACACAGCTGATCATAGCTAAGGATAGATCGATTTTAGCGATTTTTTTTTTGAGATTTTCGTACTGCCATTTCTCTTAAACTATTGACTTTTGGGGAAAGTTGTAGAACAAAAGTTATTCATTACTACGGGTACTTTAACACCCTTTTGGATTAGTACCCCCTTTCTGACTAACCTTGTATAAATATTTTTAAAACTAGGCTAAGATTGTACATTGCGGGGAGTGACAATTTCTTGTTAAGTTGGTTAACTTTCCATTGCTGGTTAAGTTTAACTTGATATCTTATTTTGTTGATTGGCATGTATAATTAGAGACTCATTTTCCTAATGAATACAAAACACCTTTGTATTTGATTACTACAGCTATAACATTGTAATTTATTTTTATATTTATTCGTAAGTGAACTTGTTCTTTTGGATACATAAATAATCTTTAACCCGAATATGCTGCCGAACTCTCAAGTCTAGACTTAAAGAGTGTGAGTTTGAGCATACTTTATTTTTCCCAGGGCCATCAGGACTGCGTGCTACATTTATCAATTAATGTATCAGAATGAATAAATAAATGAGATTTGTGTTTTTAATCTGAGGGTCTGTCACTTATGAACGGGATAGCCCTCTTCACCCCACTCGAGGTACTTCAAACTGATCCTACCGTTGCGTTGTTTAAAAATACCAAATTTTATTTTATCTCTGCGGATATTTTTATCCATATTTAAACATACAGGGTGTAAACGAATTCGTGTAATTCCTTCAAACCACATGATGGTATTGATTAACTCCGCACGGGATTTAGATTGATAAAAAAAAACTTGTTTTTTTCCCAAATATTTTTTTATGTAATAGAAAATTTCGATGCCATGCATCAATGAATGAAGGCACGGCGACACAGCTGACGGGCACGACTAGCGCGGTATCGCTCCAAACAGTCAGTTAACTCGGGACGCTAAAATTACTCAGATACAGAATAGGTACCATTATGGTTCATTTTTCGAAAAGTGTTTTTTGTTTATTCTGATAAAATCCTATGCAGGGTCAATCAGTGTCACCAGTAGATCACGCGGTTTGAAGGAATTACACGAATTTGTTTACATTCTGTATATTAAGCCTTTTGTATTGAAATTATGACATAGATATTATTGAGTAAATAAGTGAATATTTCGTGCGTAGATTTGTGTGTTTGTTAAAATAATAGGTCACGATGACGTCTCACTGATGACGCATGTTTTGACCGAATGAATATGGCATTGAATTGTAAGTAAGTAAATATTATTCAATTTTATATCGATTTATAGGCCATCAGTATATCGGCGATCTAGAATTAGATTATGTAAGTAGTTATTTATTGTTTTTTTATTCCATGAATTGTGATTGACCCGCTATGTTGATTGTTGATACAATCATCTGACTTTGTTTATAGTTAGATAATTTATAATTGCGTTTCCAATTTCCTACTCATTTTATAATGGGAGAAAACCCAGAACCATACTTCTAATGCATCATTCGACATAATCCTTGTAGATAGAGGCGTAGGTAGGGTTATTACATATACAATGATGTTGATTTGATACTACGTATGGGATAGTGGTGAAGCTAGCCTTTTGCTGAGGTGTTGGCCAAGACTAACCTAACCTAACCCATATGGATAACTAAGAAAAGAAAAAAAAAACAAGCAGGTGCTTCTTTTCATTTTCAAGTTTTTTATTAATGACTAGCGACCCAGCCCTGCTTCGCACGTGTAAGTTTTATAGCTGAAAACGTTCCTCTTGAATCACTCTATGTATTAAAAAAAACCGCACCAAAATTCGTTGCGTAGTTTTAAAGATCTAAGCATACATAGGGACAGACAGACAGCGGGAAGCGACTATGTTTTATACTATGTAGTGATGATGCACTGGTCGGCACCAGCTAAGGGGGTAGTTTAGCCCCACGTGACCACCTCCCTGGATCCGACACTGGTAGCTGTAAAATAACTTAGGCTAGGCACAATAATAAACAACGGGCTTGTAACTTATCGGTAGCGCACTGGGTGCATGCATTAATAAGCTCTGTAGTTTTAGGAATTGTTAGTATACAGGTTAGGTATATCGTCACTAATGTTTATTTGAAGCTTATTTAAAGCTGGTGAAGGAAAATTACTTGTCACTTTAATTTGCTATTCCTTGATCTCATCTCTTCTTTTTTATTTTTTATTTATAATATATTTATTTATTAGTTTGTTTTAAAGATGTATGTAACTTTTTATAGGTATATTATATTTGTGTAATTATTGGTATGTATTTTATGATATTATGTTGAAGTATTTTTTTTTGTACGATACGTACTTGTACATCAGAACTGCCCATTATCTATTTCCGTTCTTCCAGTCCATCCTAAGGTTGTCTGGAAGAGATCGCCTTGTGCGATAAGACCGCCCATTGTACATATTTTGTGTAAATGTTTGAATTTCTTGTTTGTTTACCTGTGTATTATGTACAATAAAGAGTATAATAAATAAATAAATAAGTATTTTTAATTTAGATTTGTTTTTTATTTCTGTTTTATTTTGAAATACTTATCCCCACTATAGGATTTCTTCTGTATTGTAGGTGCGTTTACAGAGACAAATTCGCATGAAGCATTCGCATTTATTCACACGAAGAAACGCTTAGACCTGGAACAACTATTGGTAGGCCATACAAATATTTGTTCCGTGCGGGAATCTACTCCGCGACCCGTAGCGCAGATGCCAATCGCTCAGCTACTGCACCAAACGTGTCGTCGTCGTTGTGTGTCGATTTGATTAGCTTTACATTCGTTTATTTTAAGATTTGATTATCTGAATACTGAGGTGTATAACGAAAAACAATAACACAGAGCTGGATTTAGGGCAGGGCAACAGAACAGCGGCCGTAGTAACAACAGAGAGCAACAGAACAGGTCCGGGTACTGGGGCTTCCACAATCCCAGGTATAAGGGACGGTGTACCGAAAACTGAAATCAGCCTTTTATCATATATTATTCTGAATTGAAAATAAGTGGAAATTTTGCTCGGAATTTTCCGACTTTTCCGATTTTTCTTTTCACAACTTTTACATTTTTCTGCTGTAAAATAATCAATCCTATTAGGACAAGGGCAAGTTGCAAAAATTTATTTTTTATTTTTTATAAATCGGAAAATTCGAACGATTTCGTTGATATTTTCCACGGATTTTCAATTCAGAACAATGAACTAAATTCACTGTATCAATTTTTGGTAACCTGTCCTTTACACCCAGTTTATTTACCTGCCAAAACACATATTGAAATACAATAAAACATAGGCAAATTAGCAATTTCCAGAAAATTCGGAAAATTCCGAGAAAAAAATCCACTTATTTTCGATTTAGAATAATGGGCTGAATTCACTGTTTCAGTTTTCGGTACACCGTCCCTTACACCCAGTATAAGTTTTTGAATTATTTTATGTTCGATAAAAAAGTTCAAAACTCAAACTCAAAACTCATTTACCTGTTAAAAATTTCAAAATAGACTAGAATTACTTAGTTCTTTTTGAACGTCAATGTTACAATCTTAGAATAAGTAGTTACAATAGACAGCCCTAAAAAGTCTGTCCATCACCGCTTGCTAGTGTTTATGCTGCGAAGAAGAAACGTCGCAACAAACTCCCCAGCAACACAGTTCTGTCTGTCAGGTGAATAAATTAATTGAGTCTATACAAAGAAAAACATAATAGTATTAACAATAATCAAATTAAGGAAAAGTAATAAAAAAGTAGGTGTATAAAACAATTCTGTTTGAATTATTGCGACAAAATCATAAATATCTAAATAATATAGATAGATGCATAAACCTACATATAAAAACAATTGATTTCCAGGGAAACCACATGTGCAGAAAAGCACTAGCACATTCATGACGTACCTACTTTTTTTAACATTTCAACAGACCTCCACTTCTTCGTTGCCTCAGGGCCTACAAACCTTTAAATAGGGCCCTGAATAATACCCGAATTGGCGGATAACATGCGGTGGAGTACTATTTATTGCTATTTATCGGTCTTCAACCAATTTATTCGTAGAAAACCCAACTGCCCTTTCCGCAATCTGTAAATCAAACTCGACCGATGACTGATGAGGTCAAACTTATATCGCTCATTTAATAGTGAAATCAATTTATGAGTTCGTATAATCTAATTAAAATACCCAGAACATTGTTCAAATTGGAATTTCCCACATCTCCAAAGCGTAGTTTGACGCAGTCAGTTTACAAATTATACCTACAGCGAGTTTTAAATATTAAAAACTTAATTTAAAATTAATACGTTTATTCTTATTATCTGTATTCTTTATTTGAATATTGCAGACCCAGCGGTTTTCCCAAGACGTTTTTAAATGAACCCTCTCATTTGGAGATATATGGACGAAAAGAACTAGTCGGGAGAATAGGGTTCTACGAGGCCCTTGAGATTGTTCGGAGCGCCCGGCCAATAGCCCTGCCCTATCATTCCAAACAAATTGTTTTATATTTCACTTAAGAACACAAGTTTGGATCTTGGATTGAGCGAACATTGAGAATTTTGCTTACTTTCTTCGTAGTTTAATGCAGGTTATTTTAAAATGCTAATACATTATAATATTAGCTAGTAAGCAGTTTTGTTAAATCGAACTGTGTTATTGTAATAAAACACATACTTTTTAGGCAATAGGTACATAATGTTACTTCACATTTCCCGAAGCTGTCGTAAGGCACGACTAAAATTATTATTTTGACCTTAACTGGTGACATGGTAGCAGCAACCTAATGGGAATTGACAATTTAACACTGCTATAAACTGTTATAATAAACTATAGAACTGCTCGTTGTATATTTTTTGGGTGTGAGTTGCATGTGCAGTTGATTCATGGACTGCTACGACGATGATGGGGTGGGTGGCAAGCGCTTGGTATCCCTTACCAAAACGGCGATGTGGACCGCACGTGGTGTTTGCACCTTACTGCTAAGTGACAAGATCCTGGCGACAGACAGTTGGCAAGAATGTCTTTATGACAGACAGCGTCATAAGAGAAAAATGTACTCTGCTGTAACCAGTTCTCTTGCACTGCGTTAGTAAATTTGGATATCTTAATTTTTTCTTTTTTTTCCTTTTGGTCTGCTGTAGGTGGTCCTAGTGGACCATTTCTACGTAACCGGGCACTTATTGGCGAGAAAGGTCTCCAGCCAATGGGGGGGGGGGGGAGTAAAATACTTAACCTAAGCTAACTACTTGTACTACACTAATATCATGACTACCTGCAACAACAGCACTAAGGGCGACCCCTAGTGGGACTCGGACCTCGGCTTAGGGCGTTGCTGGCGGGGACTGGGGGAGACAGCTTGATGAGGGCTGAATTATCGGTGTGACTGCGGAGTCTGAAGAGACGACCGGCTCTACGACGGGAGAGCTCGGTGGGTCGTGATCGGCGGCGGTGGATCTTCATTTTAATGAGAGGCACATATAAATACCCAGATCCAGAACAATTATCTGTAAGTCAAACAAAAAGTTCCGTGCGGCTATCGAACCCGCGACCCGCGGCGCAGAAAGTCAATCAGTCAGCCGCTGCGCCAAACCTAGATCACAGAACCGTGTCGTCATTCAATTCATACCAATTATGGTATATTGCTCCATTTTGTTTATGGCATAGGCTACTTGAAAGGCACAGGTATGAACTTGACATTTTATAAGTCCTTAAAAGATCAATTAATTAACTAAAAATATATTGTTTGGTATGTAACCTAAAAACCGTGTCAATAAACTGGTTTTAAAAGTATTATTTATCCTTGTTTATATTTTAAAGTATTTTTAGTGCCGGAACCTTTAAACAGTTTGTAAATGTTTCACTTAAATAAACAATACGTAAATAAATTTATAGAGGTTTTTATTCTACCAACTACCACGCAACCGTCAGTTTTGTCGGCACTTCATAAAAACTGATTTATTGTTTCTATTTTGTTGTAAATCTGGGAAGGAGGGTAAATCAGAGTGCATAATCCTCTCGCCCACGTTGTTGAAATGCAATCCTCGTAGGCGAAATACTAACAAAGGCTCTATTTCTGTACTATTCCGAATAATTCCCTTGTTCTTTATTTATTATGAGAGAAATTTAACTACAATAGTGTGGTATATTTTACGGGTTTTCTGCAGATTTCGAATAATTATAATGCATAAATAAATAAGGGTATATCCGAGGTATACAAAGAAAATTACGATTGGCTGAGTATAGTATAGTTGGAAACCTTGCTTTCACATACATAAGTAGCTCTACAACAACAAATACTCATAACTGACAATAAACAATCCCACTTACATATAACATTACGCAAATTACCGCGTAGTAATTACCCGCTCATTATCATTACACAATTTATAAATGATGCACCACTTTTGATTAATGTTTCGGGTCAGGGTCCGTTCTCCGCACTATAATTATTATTTTAATCTATGATATACGTTCGGGAGGGCAGGAGGCGTGCTTGTCGCGTAATTGTGCGGATTATCGCAAATCTGTCGTCAATGACACGCGCGATTGATGTCGCCTCTGCATTTACCTATCGATTACTCTTTGCCTGGGGCGTTACCGCTGCGAAAGTCAGTTACTTGAATCGTCAGTCTTGTACCTGTACTTGTAACCTTTAACCTTGTATTCATGTTGTATTCGCTATGATTCCTCCAAGGGTCAAGGTTAGCTCCCCCACAAATCTCCTTCAAGCTCTTCTCCTATCTTAATTAACGTACTTAACTTCATTAATTAAAATAAACTTTCTTAAACGTTATAACGAAGCGTATGTCTGTGTATTAGGTACATATTATGTACGCTCAACTTTGTGAAGAGATCCATTTGTGTGATAATAAGAACATATTTTCTCTTCAATAAACATATAGGTATTACATATTCTATTATCTTATGTTTGTACCTATATGATGAAAGATTTCAATTTCATTCAAAGTATTTTATTTATAATGCCCTTTTCTAAGAATTTTCATCAAAATCGCAGTTGAGTGAGTGGTTATTTTCATGTTAATCTTCGAAATATTATACAAAGTTTTAATATTGTTTTCAGGGATAATAGGTATAATATTGGCACCAATCAAAATATATCAGAATGTTGATTTTAAATATATGAATACGCAAGTTGATCAAGTTATCATTTCAATACACAGGATTACAAGTACTACTAGGGACTCTATACAAATTATAATTCAAGATGATAAAAAAGAAAAAGAAAGAAAGTAAAAAAACCCTTAACGCTTCTTGCCAACCGTCTTGCGACGGAGGCCACTTCAGTAAGGGCAAGGTCCCCAAAAATTATACAAGTTTAGTTTTAGTATACACTAAACCTGAAACTAGTTTGTTCAGAATCACTTGGAGAATCGACTGACATAGTTTTTACACCACATTATATTTTTCCTTTTTTTATAAATTTCAATTCTCTTTCCATAGGTTTCTACGCATAACAGCGGACGGGAATAGACACCTGGAGGCTTGAGACGGTCCGCTCGGTCAGTTTCCGTGTATTAGACAACCCCTGCATAGCACATCTCAGGCATTTCACACTTTACTAGGGAACTTAACGCGACTTATACTAAGGTGTAACTCGGAGATTTATTAAAAAAAAACACACATTCAGGCAGTTCTGATGAAAATCTTGTTGGGGTGTCTCGGTTTTTGTGTATACTAAAAATAAAGTTGTATAGGGGGAAGAGTCAAAAGAAAAAACAAAAAAAAAAACAAGAATGTTCGCCTGTTGCTGATACCTCCTGCACTGCAATCGCTTAAAGTACTGCATGTCACACTCCGGAAAAGCGCAGTGGGTGTAGATGACGTGTTTTCACACAGGAATTGACGGGAACATTAAGGGTTCGTAGTGTTCAAGGAATATCTAAAACTCAATAATGTTTCTAAGAATAAACATTGTGTAGGTGTTTATCAACGTGAATATGACTAGTGGTTCTGCTGCCATTACTGAATTGCGTTCTAGGTAGTTACTGATGTTGTGGCCGTCACTTTATTTGTACATACTTACCTAGTATGTTTTGTAACCTTTGAAAAAGGTTGAAGGATAACGTGAAATGTTCTAAATAAGTGTGTATGCAATAGGTAGATATGCAACCGTTGCAAGAATAAAATAGTTGGACAACACAAATAGTCTTGGTTCCGAGCAACGCAGACTTTGCGGGAGCTTTGACCACAACAAAACAATCATTGTTCTGATGTAAAAGCATCATGCTGATTCGTACTAAAGGTGACTTTCGAACAAAAGCTCTGCGCCCAAATGACATGACATCTGTCTAGCTGACTGACGAAGGCTGCATCTGAAAGAAACGGATAAAGGGCTCACCTTTGTGCGTACCTAAGTGAGTGAGGATGCTGCAAAGTGAAGGACCCGTGATATTGGTGAGCGGATGCGGGGCGGGGTTGTCGAAACGGGGTTGAAGGTGCGACGCGCGGAGGGCGGCTACCATCCGCGCAGGGCGGGCGGGAGGCACGTAACAAGTGAAGCGGGCCCGGGAGCAACAGTCTGCCGCAGCCCGGCCACGCGGGCTCACACACCACCGCTATTATCGTACCCCCGGACCGCGCACCCCGCGTAAGTAGCGTTTAGCCGATTTAATTATTTACCTTAGTCCGGCTGATGCGTCGCCAGCACGCCGTCTTCCTTCCTATCTTTATCTTTCCGTCATCTTCGGGAGCCGCTCTAGAGACTCCATTATCGCGCTCGTATAAGATATCGTGAACGCACATCCATTTTCAGTGGATATCTGCCATATAACTGTACCTGTTGAATGCATGACGAAGTAACATATACCCTTGACGTTTATTTACTAAATGTATTTAGTTGATTGCTTCGAACATTTTGTGTTGTTTTAGGAGTATACAACCTATATAATTAATATTAAGTATTACCGTAATGGCGCTGTATGTATCGCGCAAGTGTTCGAGTTTATATAGTTATTTAGTGTTTGATAATGCTGTTACCGTCACGTCTCATTGAGATACCTGTATTATGGGTCTGTATAACGTCAGTCATTAGTCTTATCTCACAATTTCCTTCGAGCAGGAAACTCATAAAGTTGCTCTAGACCCGCAAGTCTGGGCAGCATCATTATAGTTATGAGACGTGATATTTGCTACCATTATTTTTAACGGCGCTCATTTTTAAATTACATTCGGCTTCATTCATTTAAACGATAATAAATTTCAGTGAACACATTATTACGTTTTTATAATGTGTGAAAGCTTAGAAATGTTATTGTGTATTTTTATTTAAAAAGTCGCAGCTGAAACCCCATCCTTTGTTTTGCATTGTGACCTCTTACCTCGTGTTTATCTGAGGGCTTCACTGATTGAACTATATTAAAGCGGAGTGAACCTTTTTCCTTTTTTATCCACTCGGATCTATAAAGTCTCGTTATTGTAAAGCAGCGAGTCAGATAAATATTTATTTATATCAGCGTAATACAGAACGAGGATTAACATTGTCTAAGAGACTCGAGAGAGAAAAAAGCGAGACTATAAAGGTGGCTACACAATTCAAGCACACCTCGCCGTGAAGAAAGATTCACAAGTCGGAGATAAGATAACAATGAATGTTCGCAAACACTCGCTATAATTGGAAACCCTTGAAGTCCTTTTGATGGAAGACGACTTTATTAACATGATGCACAAAGAGTGAGTTTGATTAAAGAAGGAAAATAGAACATGTTGTACGAAATGTAGCAACATGGTGTCTTTTATGTTTTAACGAAAGATAACAAGAGAAATCGCTTTAGTGAAATTGTCTTTTTTGTAGACAACATTTCGTGTGCTATTTTTGTTGTTCAAACACAAACTGTCTCAATGGTAAACGTGTTTCGCCCACGCGATTTAATATTTTTATTGTGAAGCTACATATATTTAATGTAATTCGCACACCGCTGTATATTGTGTCACCAGTGAGTATGTTAATAAGAATACTAGCTTTTGCCTGTGACTTCGTCCGCGTGGATTTCGTATATAAACTTTGTTTGGTTTGAAGAATATTTATATCAAGTTTCAAGTAGATAAACATAAGGAATCTAATTCTCTCATACAAAGTTTAATACATACAAGCACCCCTTTTTAGGGGTTGCTTTAAAAAATCCTGAAATACAGGCTGTATTACGTGGAAGAATTCAAGTTGATTCACAAACGTTTACACCCTATCAAACTCCAAAGGAGTTGGTTTTCAAAAAATATTGTTTTAGTGCACCTCTGTATTCTTTAAGAAACAAGTCTTCAGCGTTTTAGGCTGTGCGTTGTCAGTCAGTCACAGGACTGTTTTGAATACATAAATAATAATGTAAGGAGTCCTTATACCATATTAAGGACTTATGCATGAGATTTTTATCAATATTGCCTGCGAAGAAAGAAGAACATTATAATAACGCCTACAGGCACTTAGTGGCATTTATAAAAATACCAGCCAGAGGGGTATTGGGAAATCCCTCTATATTTCCGTTACTTGGTTTCTTAGACCGTATCGACGTATCTAGGTTTACCATCAGGTGCGATTAGGGTCAAACGCGACCAAGACCGAGTAGGACTGGCGCCCTGAGGGTTCCGTGTCATTATTAGGGTGTTAAAAAATTACCTCGGAGCATTTTGTGGGGTTACTCGGTATCGGAAATTGAACAACTTTTGGAAACCCGCGCATTTTTTATAACTTTCCGTACAAACCTTTTGCCTCTTTACATTATAAATTTAAAATTTAATAGGATAGTTTGTTATCCGCCTGAAAAGTATAGCGAAAGCGCGAATATTATTTTTAACCATGACGTTTTCGTGGTTATTTAAGGTTTTAATTTCTTAACTAAATAAATGTAGCGGTGGTTTGTTTGAATACGCGGCAGGAAGTAGGGAAGCGGAGAATTTCAGCGTCCAGCATCAGCGCGAGCGTAGCGAGAGTGTGTCAATAGCGCGCGAAGGGAGCGCGCTTTTTTTTTCGGATTTTTGTCGAATGCATGACGTCATTTTAAGTGCATTTTTAAGAATGTTTGTTTGGCTTCTGACTAAATTCTCAAACGCTCAATTTTATGTTGCCGTTAAGTCTAGCGCTGTCACTGTCGTTGGGCTTTCGTGATTCTAGATATTAAACCATTTCTTTTTTTTACTATATAATTTTTTTGTTACAACAAATCTAAAACAAAACAGTCTATAAAATCTTATCTCTAACAGATTTGGCTGTCCGGTTTTTTTCATGTATGATGTATGAAAAATCTCCGCAAAATTTAATTGTCAAGTGATATATTAATGATTTTCTGATATGATCCTCTACTTGTGCTATGACACCTTCCTTCGTGCCAAATTTCAAGATTTTAGATCAACGGGAAGTTTCCTATAGGTTTTGATATTCATACTAGCAATCTTTATAGTAGCATACTAGCAATCTTTCCTATAGGTTTTGATGTTCAAAAGAAAATACACTTTGAAAGACCGTATATTTTTATTGCATTAAGTAAGATACTTGAAATTTTTACAGGACTATGAAGTTGTAGACTTTTGTATTTAATATTAATTTCAACTGGATAACTGAATCGGATAATATAGATTTATTGGATATAAATAATAATATGATGGATAGGGGTGCATTAAAAGAGCCTTCACGAGAGACGATACTTAAGTACGTCCAGCGCACCCTGGGCAGTCAGCCTCGCTACCAACCTTGCTGACTGGCTAATCTTATCACCACAGCATGAGCTATACTCATAAAACTCGTGCTGACACGAGACAATAAGAACAGGATACCTGTAGCCGATCCATAGAAAAAGGCTCTCCTCGACGAACATTCAGATCGATTATGATAATTTCACATTGAATTAGAAATTAATGATTTATTATTCTAAGACCTTCTTTCATATCAAAATTCATGATTCTTTAGTCAACGGCAAGTATCCTACAGGTTTTGAATTTTTATGTGTCAGTCAGTGGGTTATGATATTACACTTTGAATGGCCGTATATTTTTATTGTATTGAGTTAGAAACTTATTTTTTTACAAGACTATGAGGACTTTAGTATTTGGTATTAATTTCAACTGGATATACCGTTTCTGTGAAAAGGTGTCTTGAAGGACAGACAGACAGAAAGACAGACAGACAGACAGACAGACGGACGCAAAGTCATCCTATAGGTAAGGGTTCCGTTTTTCCATTTTGAGGTACAGAACCCTAAAAACCAAGATTAGCTGAACACAAAGCTAAAAATAAAAAGACTGACTGTCTAATGAATCTGCTGTCATACTTTGCTCATACAGTGCAAAGTGGAGATAATAAGCGTGAAAAATGTGTGCAGTGTGAAGTGAAGGGAAAATAAACGCATGGAACATTCAGCGACTAATTTACATTGTAAACTGGCACTCGTACCGGGAACTAAAAAATTGTGACAAGAAATCATTTTCGATTTCTTCAATTTCGGTTACGATTTTGATGTACCTACATCTAGCGCACGGATGGATAAACTTTTCTCTTCAAGGGCTAAAAAGAACAGAGTCAATCTTATGGGGGCCAGATATATACTCTCCGCGCTAACTGTCAAAACTAGCAATTGATAATTATTCGCGTTAGCTGTGGCTTTATTAATGAATTAATAACTTTTTTATATTGCTTATGGCTTACTCTTTAAGTTAGTAGTTGCCCTAAAGCCCTAAGGTATCTATTTATTTATTTCTATTCATTTGAAGAAGATACGTCACTCTGTGAAAATTTGTCTGAAAAATTATCAATTGCTTGTTGTGACAGTTAGCGCGGAGGGTGACGATATGACTACTTATGTAGTTTTTATCATAATAAACATTTTTTTATGCCAATTGTCTTTATACAGATTTATGTCAACACAAACAAAACTCTTTATTTTGGAGACTATTCGTAAGATTAATACGACTACGGTTTTTGGCGGGCCAGCTCCGACCCGCGAACCGTACTTAGCCCATCACTAATCCAGAGGAGGGATAATGTTACATTAAGAAAAGGATGAAGAAAATGTCTACTTATTAGAATGATAAAAATGAGTTCTATCTCTTAAATTGGTGTGACATAGTTGCATGAACTTTACGTTTGTATGACAGAAAGACAGACGCTAGCCGTCTAGCAGTGTCAGCAGTGTTTATTGTGTTTGTTAGATACCCTTGCATTAGCATAGAAGTCGGTGATTTGTGCTCTCAGACAGGGTAAAGTTGAGTCTGCTGTCAGCAAAACGGCTTCAAAATAAACGTAGCTTAGCCAAAGCGGACAGCTTTAGTAAACCTGGCAACAACTAAAGCCGTATACCTAATTCGGGCGGGAGCAGCCATGCGGAAGAGAGGGCCTTTGCAGTAAACGGTCTTTGAAGTTTAAGAAAATATTGTGACTGCGATGGATTTTATGTATATAGGTATATCTAGATTATCGATGGGTACATCAAATTTCGTGAGCTTGCTTCGGCGTGGCGATGCATTGAAGATGTGTCAAGCCCATTGGTGTGTAACTGAATGAATCAATCTTCTTGACATATAAATTGGTATTTAGGTACGAATATTAATTAAAATAGACAATACATTTATATCATAAATCAACATGTTTTAATTTTGATCATCACTCACTTCGTTAAAATTGCTTCGGGGTGCTACAACAGCTGTGATATTTTCGTGTGAATTTTAATGTCGCGAGCGTAGTTAATGTTTTTATTACAATACTAAACGATCAGGTACGTAATAAATACAGATATCTAATAAAATTATAATATCTTTTTGTGCTTTTCAATCTTTTCATCTGCACATTATTTGTGATTGGATTTTAAGTAATCAACGATCCGGTTATTGGAAATAAGTTATTAAACACTTTGATCGAGCAAATACGTCCGATTAGTGGAGCAGCCTCCACGCGGATGCAATATTGATTACATTCGCGCCACTAGTCACGTACTCTTTGTTTGAACGTTACGCCTACACACACACACTCGTCGAAACTCTATTTTGCTACAACCGCTTTCAGGGCTGCTTTCTGGCTTTGAGAACAAAGGTTTTGATTAAAACTGATTTAATACTCCAACCCAGTGTCGTATCTAGGGGCTGGCCATGGCAGCCACCTGGGGCGCAGGACCTGCTGGCCGCAAACTAGGCTGCTCAATACAAAAACAGATAAACGCGCATCAGATTTCACATTAAATATGATGTTGATTTAAAATTAAATGTAAATTAATTGGGTCTTGAGATTAAGAGCTACAAATATCAGATAAAATCGTTATTGTCTTAATTTTTAACAAAATTGTTAATTAAATGCCTTTTTTTATTTAGCGTGTTTTTCGGCGGGCGTAAAATTTGATCCTTGCCCTCGGCGGTCATGACCCTAGCTACGACACTGCTCAACCGTGTAATATCGATCAGTCAGTAAAAAAATAATTGTTGCCTTTCCTTTTTCGTTTAAGCCATAACTTGTGGAGCATATTGCTAATGCCGGTCCGGGCCGACACTAAAAAGATAAAGGCGAGCGGCCAGCGACGAACACAGACAATAAAATGGGCTTATCGTTTCAAAGACTGTACCTGAAACGCTTCTGTACATAGGTACCTTATCTTATCTAATTGCAAGACTAGGACAACTAAAGTTGCCAGCACACCACTGATACGTTTGTAACTTTGTTGCTTCATATCCAAGGTTTACAAGAAAAGTTATGCTTTGCTTCTTTATATCTCTTTCCCGCGGTTTCTAGAAGCCCATTCATTGGTCAGTAACAGTAAAAACTCATGTTTAGTTGCAATGATTGGTTGTGTACTAATTGGGGATTTTGGTCAACCAATCACAACAGCTAACTATGAGTTTTGACAGTAGATTTGATTAGGCTTTTAGAAACCGAGGAAAAGAGATGCCTATAAATAATCGGAGCATGATTTTATGTGTATCTTCGGATATTGAACGTTAGTCAGAAAGAGGGTACTAATCCGAAAGACACTTAATGTATCACTGATGTATGTATTACAGCAAGTGTTAAAATTTGGTAAAGTTTATTTCCATTAAAAATGATTTATATTTTAGTTTTTTTCAAAAATATTTTATCTCTGATTTAGTTAGAAATTCAGAAAGTGGAGCTTGTAATTGATCTCAAACATTACCTAAAATGTAAATAACAGCTGAACATAGCTGAGGATAAATAGATTCTACCCTATTATTTATGAAATCTTCGATCAGCTATTTTTCTTAAACCATTGACTTTTGGGAAAAGTTGTAGAGCAAAAGTTATTTATTATTATGGGTACTTTAACACCCTTTCGGATTAGAACCCCTTTCCAAATAACCTTGTATAAGCACAGAAGACTTAACTTTATCACCGAATTGTAAATATTTGGATAATATAGATAAACATAAAAGATATTTTATTTTGCAAATGTGGGGTACATGGTCACATAAAGAAAAAATAGATTCGGCCATATTTTACCAGTAGGCATGCAAAATTACATAAAAGATTCTAACTACAACTATCTAAAAAATTTTAAACAACAAAAAAACAGAAACTTTACATTAAGTAACTAACAGCAAAAATATGTTCTTTTTTAGAAAAAAACTTGCTTATGTATGCTTTGTCTGCTAAAAAGTCACGAAGCTTTTTTTTAAATAAAGGTAGAGACAATTCTTTCCAACACTTAGGTAATTTATTATACAGGGTGTTAACGAATTCGCGTAATTCTTTCAAACCACTTGATCTACTGTTGACACAGATTAACGCTAAATGGGAATTTTTGAAAATAAAATAAAAGAAAAAATGAAAAAAAATCTTGATTTTCTATTTCTGAGTCATTTTAGAGCCTTGAGTTATCTGACTGCAAAGAGCGATATCGCGTTAGTCGTGCCTGCCAGCCGTGTTGCCGTGCTTTCATTAATTTATGCGTGGCATCGAAATGTTTACACAAATAAAACATTTTTTTTGCGAAAAGTTAAAACTTTTTTTTTTGCGAAAAAATAAATTCTTATTTTTGTACTGAATCCTTATTAGGTGGTTCAGATACGATCGGTGACAAAGTCGCATGAAAAAATACTAATTTTATTTTTTAATTTTTAATCAAGCTAAATCCCGTGCAGGGCCTGTCTACATCAATAGTAGATCATGTGGTCTTAAGGAATTACACGAATTCGTTAACAACCTGTCTATGAAAAGTATACGTAGGTAGGTACCTATACCTCTGCTTTACCCTTTAGGGGTTGAGATGCTTGATTAAGCGTTGTATTGCATCAAACCTACTGCCATAGTCATTAGAACTTTTGCGACAATCAAAACAAAACGTATCTGTCTACTATAATGAATATGGCGATATGTTAGCTCATGCAATTAGTCTTTGTTTGTATTGCGCTACATGCCACGTTTGCGGTGTAACGTAGACTACTTATGTATTACTTAGAACGTTCTATAATTAATATTAATTAAACTTGATATATTCTGTTCAAGTACTAGTCGCATTAACATGGAACTGGTTCTATTTATGTGACAAATAGGTGTTATGATCAAAGGTTGTTTTAGCATAGCATGTGTAATAAGAATATGGCGCATTAAGTGTTAAAGATTGTATCTTTGATAGAGCAATGAGCTTATTACACTAACCGCGTGGTTCATTTTTCTTTAACTTTTCAACGTCTTCTTTAATGAAAAATAATAAAGAGTTGCTTTTAGTATACCCAAAGGGGATCCTGAAGAGTGATTAAGAAAAAAAAACCCAAGTGCTCGCAAGAGTATCGCGGAATAGGTTTTTATAGCGTTGCAATTTTATTATAACTTATTTTTCTTTTTAACACTCAAAGTTATTTACAATCGCGTGTTCGCTTTCATTTCTTTGTCCCGCCGCCAAGCTGAAACTTTTAAATATTTTTAAAGTAGGTTAAATGGAAATCAGTCTGGAATTTTATAAAGGGTAGGTATCTTAAACATATTAATATAATTAGGTTAAAGTGTAAGTGGAGTAAATACATTTGTGTGCCCGCAGGCTGTACCTACGTACATAATTAATTAATTTCAGCCGTGTGTCTTATCATGCATAGTTCGGTACACACACAGCGGCACTTTATCATGCGTATTAACTAATAATAACGTTGTATAGGGTGTAAACGGATGCGTGTAATTCCTTAAAACCACATGAACTACTATTGGTGTCTAGATTAACGCCGCTCGGGATTTAACTTGATTAAAAATAAATAGATAAAATCTTTTTTCTTCTTGCGGTTGGGGTACGTAAGTGATCGTATCTACACCATTAAAAAGTATAAAAAAAAAATACTGTCAGATATATTATTTTATGTGAAAGAACATTTTGGTACCACGCATAAATGAATGAAACCACGGCGACACAGCTTGCGGGCACGACTAACGCAATATCGCTCTGAGCAGTCAGTTAACTTAGAGAGCTAAAATGACACAGAAACACAAAACAAGGCATTTAAAAAAACAGTTTTTTTGCTTCATCTGAAAATGAAACAGTGCTTGTCAGTCTGTGTCACCACCAAATCACGCGGTTTGAAGGAAGTACACAAATTCATTTACACCCTGTATATTGAATTGTTATTACTGTATCTCTTTTTACTCACGGCTCATCTTCCATGCGAAAGATGTCCGGTCCTTTGGAAGGCATACGGGGGACACAGTTCCAACGCGCAGAGGCCCCTTTGAGAACTTTAATCTAAAATGGGATGGGGCTCCAACCGGGGACAATCCACGGCTGCACTATTGGAGTACAGTAATAGGCCATCCCAGGTGGGTGCAAGACTATTGTAAAATATGGTAAAAAATATCTGGCCTATGGGAAGGGGTGTTAAATGGACTGTTTAACTTCTATTGTCTAAAGAAAACTGTCTGCCTTTCAAATTTAAAATTGAATTGTGTTGGCAGACGGTGACTCGCTAGCGCACTAGCTGAGCCCCCTGAAAAAACGCCAGTACATAGACAAAGGGGGCAATAACGTGTGAGCAGATAGAGGTGTAGAGAGGTGTGGCTTTCACCGTCGCGGGCCTAAAAGACCCGGAGTGGGTTTCCCGCTATTACGCCATTAGATACTTCCACCCCCGAGCATACAGCTCTGGCGGCCCCCCTTTGGCCGGCCGATACAGGCAAGTCAGAGTTGAGAGTCCTGCAGGCACTCTTGGGGTTCCACTCCAGCTAGCCAAAATAAAGGCAAACTAGAGCGAGGCCCTGACCGACTCTCAGAGGCAATAAGGTACGCAGTGTCGCTCTCCACTCACCAACAGCTCGTCACAAACTGCCCTGCGGTTTATATGCTTTTCAGTAGACCTCATGATACATTTTTTATTATATTGTGGGGTTGTAGAAAGCTAGTCTAATGTTTCCTCCGGTTTTACGTTTTATTGTTATTATTGAGGTACAAGTCTTCCGTTTTTATCTATTTACTAGTAGACGTGGGCGTTTTGATTCGATCTTCCCCGCTAGGCGGGCTATACATTTTTAAGCAGATCGCGAATTCGTTTTCCCGGATGGACGAGACGTATCATGTATCATAGCGTTACGAACTTCATAGACAGATAATGTGACTACTTCAATATGGTCGTATATCTGAACGGTTAAAATTTTAATGCTTAACAAATAACACTATCTACTTTGTTTAATAATATTACATTAGTTTAATGTTGCCACGACCCACTTACAATTTCATAATAATAACAGCGACCTACATTGTGATGAAGACTAGTGTACACGACAACCAATAACGTCTAAATACAATGTTCATCTTACCCCGCCAGTCCATTATTTACGAAATACTCCCCATTTCAAGAGACACACTCGAGAAATTATGTTTAGAGGAGAATGAGATTTTAACGACTCATTTGTTAGGAGATTCCGAGTATTTTATGAACACAACGAATGGTTTTTTTATAGCTACATTGCAATATTGTTTTATCAAACGTTTTTAACGTGGCGAGTTAAGTTCTTTCGCTTAAAAGTGGCGCCGCGATACTCTGCTGAATCTTTTATTATAAACGCAGTTGGTGATTCCGAGGATACTTCTAGTTATGAATAGTGTAAAACATATTAATTTTATTTTTAATAAAAATACAGACTGCCCCCTATTTTGTTACATTAAATTTCTGCATGCCGTTTCGGTGTACCGCCGGTGTATTTAAGCAAACTGATCTGACTTTATACTTTTGTTTACCTTTATATATTAAAGTTAAATAATCTAAAATGTTGTACTCATAGTTGATAGAGCCTTTAGCGTTTCTCGAGAGTTTGTTTGCGTACAACGGTTTATTGTTTACTCTGATGAGCTCGTCAAGTAGTTTGAGAAGTCAGACGCAAACGGATGATGCGGCAGAATGTGGGGAAAGTTCTCAGAATTCTGTTCGCTTCTTTAAGGTGCTTCGGAGTTAATATCATGTTCGATATTTGTACCTACTAATACGTACAGATATAAGGTGTATTTTATTTAGGTATTCTTACTTTTTTATTATTATTTGACTTATTCGCGTTCTTCCCTAGTAGCACCTGATGGTAAGAGCAGACAGGATCTAAGATGGAGCACACGAATCCAAGTAACAGAGATAATATAGAGAGGAATCCCAATAATCCTCTAGCTCTCACATACACACGACGGAACGCGTTAAACTGTGGAGTAGCCAGTCGGACCGTAGAGACCAGGGGGCGGTAAACTACGGCCAGTGGGCCAAAAAATATATGGTCATAACAAATAGACGTCATTATTTGAGCCAAAAATGTTATTTTTGGCAGAACAAAGTGAAAAGAAAGAAAGAAAATTATTTATTCTGGACTCACACAGGCAGTTGCAGAAACAAAAACAATATAACAAAAATTTAAAAATTTAAACTGCCTGCACGAGGCCCAAAAAGGCTCCTATCTCAGCATAATGCTGGGACATTAAAAAAAAAACAAAATGTCGCAACGCTGGTTTTCAGATAGGACCATTGTGAAGCCACGGGCATTATCGACACAAATTTTATTCTTTTGGAATTCTGGCCACCTCCAAAAATTCTTGTCTTTTTCTGGCCCCTGTTGAAAAAAGTTTGCACACCCTCGGTACAGCTCCTACCACCAAGCGTTCTGGGTTTTGTTTACGACACGCGTCTATTCCATTTATATATTTTATTCTAAAAAATTATCAGTGGATAACGACGACAACAATTGCTTTACAAGTTCGTCCACTTTTCCAAAATTCTATTTCTATTTCAAATAAGAAATAAAAAATAAGTAAACGCAAATAAAGACGCATATACAATATCCATAAAACAAAGCTAAAACATACTAACTACCAACACAAAATAAAATCAAAGTTTTTTTTTAATACGTAGTAACAATAAGTTAATTAGGATATTAGCATTAAAATATGTTAGTAATAGGAAATAGAATAATAGATATTAAATGCATTCTGATAGCTACATACTTACTAGAACTATCGTAGCAGCGTAGCAGCTCTTAACTCATTCAATAAACTGGACCTACACACATCAAAAGTGTCTAGGGATCAAGCATTTTTATGCGGATTTCTTGAGATTGAGATGTGGCTTTGTAATAAATTTATGATTTTATAAATTTATATGGATCCTTTTTGGTGCATTTCATAATTTGAATCAGGAACTGTGAATCAAATTCGAGTAAAAGATGAAAATCAGCTGTCAATATTTTCCCTATAAAAACATACAACGCATTGAAGACATTATTAGTGCTACTGTTTCCCTACTACTGATTAAAACCAACGTTATTATGGAGCGGCGACGTCATTTAAGCAGGGAAGAAATGCTCAGAGCCGTGGGAATGATAGAAGCTGGTTCCCGGCAACGTACTGTGGCTTTAGCTCTGAATACAAGTCAGAGTGTTATCAGTCGACGTTGGACACGTTACCGAAGCACTGGTACCGTGGCTGAGCGCCATGGAGGACGGTATCGCTGCACCACACGGAGACAAGACCGATACATTCAAATCTTAACTCGAAGAGCTCCTACAATAACCGCCATGATGTTAGCCGTGAGGCTTCATCACTCTTCAGGGAACTTAATTAGCGACCAAACAGTCAGAAACCGCTTGCATGAAGTGAACCTTCATTCCCGAAGACCGCTACGGGTACCACCTATAGCAATGCACAATCGTAGGATTCGATATCAATGGGCTCTTGGACACAGAAATTGGGCAGAAGAACAATGGCGTTTCGTGTGCTTTTCTGATGAGTCTCGTTTTGGTATGAGACCGGATACAAGACGTATACGACACTGGAGAACCCCTGGACGCCAACAGCGATTAAAATCCTGCCAGGAAGTCCATCCTTATAGTGGTGGAACCATCATGGTATGGGCGGGTATTTGGATCGGCGGAAGAACTGAGTTGATTTGGATCAGAGGCAACCTCAACGCTCAAATTTATGCTGAGACGATTGTATCAGACGTCATCGTTCCTCTACAAGCGCAAATCGGTCCCTTATTTCAGTTAATGCATGATAATGCACGACCGCACACCGCAAGAGTTGTAAGACAGACTCTCGCCGCAGCTAACATCAATGTCCTGCCCTGGCCTGCTCAGTTGCCAGACTTGAACCCGATTGAGCATGCATGGGATATGCTACAGAGAAGAGCTCTGCCGAATATGGAGGGTATCCAGTCGCAAGAAGACCTTTTTTTGTTGTTGCAACGAACATGGGCGGCCATTCCACAGCGTGATTTGGATGAACTCATTTTGAGTATGCCAAACCGATGTTCTTGTGTTGTTAGTGTTCGCGGTAGAAACACGGATTATTAATTGTTTAAGTTACCCAATAAAATTTTAAAGAAAACTGTTATTTCAGTCTTTTTTTCGAACTTTTGTGTTAGTTAGGTTCAAATGTCAAAAATCCCTTTATTAGGAAAATGGCAAATTTCTTTATTAATGCAAAGGTGACTTGGTTTATCGTTACTGTGACAAACGAAAACACTTTATTTGATGAATCCTTAAAGAAAATTTTAATTAATATCAATCAGGAGAAAAGTTATTGCAAAAATATATGTTGATCCCTAGACACTTTTGATGTGTGTATTAATGGCCATAAACAGGCTGAAAATTAATTCTTAATTCTAATAGAAATATGCTAGATCGAAGTTGTGTTACGAATAATATTACAGATAGAATATTATAATGTACTGTTATAAAGTACAAGGTTAGTTGGAAAGAGGGTACTAATCCGAAAGGGTATCAAAGTACCCATAATAATGAGTAACTTTTGTTCTACAAATTTCCCCAAAAGTCAAAAGTTTAAGAGAAATAGCTGTTCAAAGATTTCATAAAAAATACGCTAAAATCTATCTATCCTTAGCTATGGTCAGATGTATTTTATTTAGGTCATGTTTGGAGTCACGAATCAGAAGCTCCATTTCTGAATTCGTAACTAAAGCATGGAAGAAGAATTGATTAAAAAACTAAAATAAAAATCATTTTTATGGAAATAAAATTATCGAATTTTGAAATTTTAACACTTGCTTTAAAACAGTCATCGGTGATACTTTAAGTGGCCTGCGGATTAGGGCTCTTACACACCACGTTTTTTTCAGGCGCTGTCGATGCGCGTCGCACGCTACTACGAGTATAACGCGCTGCAACCGCGATGTTATCGCAACCAACTTACCTATTCACACGTTCATAAAATTGTAGTATGCAGACGACGACTTACGACGTCGACGCGCTCGTAGCGCGGAGTTCCATCGATACAGACGAGCTGGCACAGCTCTTCTCTTTAGCTGCAAACACATACGTACAGCGCGTTTTAATCGGTTACTTGCCCACACGCGCGTCTGTAGCGCGATACACGCTCCTTCGTGCGCGTGCTACACGCGTTTTACTTTGCAAGGAGAGTTGCTCACGCGCGTCTGTAGCGCGTTTCTCGTGAGTTTGCAGAGATGCAATCGCAAGTAATCTGCCTATTTCAAGTTTAGCAGCGCCGACAACGCGCGATAGCGAAAGGCGCGTCGATGGCGCCTGAAAAAAACGTGATGTGTAAGAGCTCTTAGTACCCCCTTTCCGACTAACCTTGTATATATGTTTACATACAACATTATGTGCTTATACTCCTAAATGATGTGAAGTTAGAGCCAGTTCGCATACAGGGTGTACCTGAATTTGAATACAATATAATGTGCTTATATTCCCCAGCGAATTGAAGTTAGAGCCAGTTCGAATACAGGTACACAGGAATACATATACACAGGTTGCACCTGAATTTGAATACAACACAATGTGCTTATATTCCCTAGCGAAATGAAGTAAGAGCCAATTCGTATACAGGTACAGCCGGGGACTTGAAGTGTTTATCAGATTTCAAATTCGATTCCTTCTCACATCGTGTGCAAAATTATAAGATGTCATATCAACTTACATAAGTAGACATAAGTATTACTTTTTAAAATTGTGAAGCGTCGACTATAGCAAAAAGGTAAAACCACGTTTTGACGTAATGAACTCCTTTTTGGATGTGTGTAGTCAAAAGTTGTATAGAGCGAATTTGATTGAATTTATCTTATTCTGTGCTACCTAGTGTATATCCTCTTTAAATCAACCTTTTTATGTCAATTAAGAAAAAAAAAAAAAAACTCCGCCCTGTCAATTTTTTGCGAGCTACCGAACGACTTTATGAAAACGTAATGCGTAAGCAATTATAGACCTTAGGTTGGTAAACATTTCAAGTCCGCGACTGTACACAGAAACACGGGTACACAGGTTGTACCTGAATTTGAATATGTATAACATAATGTGCTTCTATTCCCAAGCGAAATGAAGCTAGAGCCAGTTCGTATACAGATTGTACCTGAATTTGAACACGAGCAACTTTGATAATGAGTGTTGACGTCTCTTGTTGAAAGTCATTGCATTTTGATCCCTACCTTTCTACCTTAACCCTTTTTACAGCAGACTCATACAACCTTAATTAATAGACTCATCGATTTTTTAATATTTATACTCGTACTGTTTATATATACTCGTATATATATTTTTATGGCAGATCAACAACATAAACACAAAAATGGACATATATGGTATAGTGGTTGAGGATTAGTGGTTACTAATCAAATTAAAAACTAAATTAAGTCTTGTCTTGTCTTGTAAATAGCTCACGTACGATCGGCTCCTTCCGAAGCTTTCCCCAAAATGCCTACCTAATACAAACTGGACAAAAACGCCTGTCAACGTTAAAATGCCCGATAAAGGTATCCTTTTTATTGTTTTAGGTTCACGATCAGATAAACAATCTCTCGTTCAAGCTTTCTTGTAAAAATATACACCTTTTATACTCATCTATATTATTTTATCCGAGTAAAATAACTCACACAACCTAAGTGTCTTCTGTTTTGCTAAATCCCATGGGATTTAGCTAAATAAGTGGCGTGGGTGTCTTAGGCTCATGAAAAGAAAAAGCTCTCAATATCGATCTTGAGAGCACTGTAACTTGAGTTGCTCTCAAAATATAACCGGCAGCTTTAATTCATACAAGTGCCAAATTGTCAGTTATTGATACGTTTAGTAAACGAATTAGCATTTCAAGGGTTTACATTGAATTCAAACATAGGAGCACAGTTCATTTATATATTCTGAGAAATGTGGGCTTCATTATATATATCTCTTATACTTGCGTCGGTAGTGGATGTCAAACATGGCAGGTAGCTAGATGGCACCGATCTCAGTGCGGAGCAGGCACGTATCTCGATTCTCGATACATTTATGATACATTTGCGACTATGTTTCCGATTCAATGCGCCACACACCCGTTTTATTTAGTAGTGCTCAAAGGAATGCATGACGCGTTCCTTTATCATTTAATAAAACGTGTTGCATTAAATTTACTTGTTGAATAACAAGTCGATAAATATGTAACACGCCGTATTATAATATTACTTTGTGTTGCTCTTATTGCATGAGTTTATTCCGTTTTATTTATTATAAGGATTATATAAGGTTAGTCGGAATGGGCGTACCAATCCTCCGTCCACTTATAATTTCAATGATGACTGTTTTTTTTTATTTCCACACATTTTTTTTCAACCTTGCCTTCTCTCTTCTCGTTACGAATTCAGAAAGTACTAATTCGTGACCCCGACTATGACCTTAACCGGTTGCGTACCGTCCGTCGTCCCAGGAAGACACTTAATTGTCTTATCTATTGTGTCTATAATTACCGTGCTTGAGGTTTTATATCCAAACGCCTGTAATAATTGATGATAACTAAGTAGGTATTTAGGCGTATTTTTATGAAACCTTTGAACACCTATTTCGTTAAAACTGTTGTCTTTTGGGAAAACTAAGAAGAATAAGACTTATTCTTCATTATGGGTACTTTAATACTCTTTTGGATAAGTACCCCCCCTTTCCGTATAATATACGAAATCGAAAATCTGATCTTGTATAATATACGAAAATACAGTATATAAGTATATAATTTATTATATTAACCAAAGCTACTGCGTAAAATTTAAACACAGATGTAATCTGTATTTTCTTGTTACTATTTTATTTTAAGAAATAAATAACATATTCATATGAAAACTAAAACCAATTTTATCGAAGGAATTGTTCGGTAAATGCAAATGTCACTACATTTTGAACTCATGCAATTCTTGTACGTCGCTCATGTAAACCTTTCCTAAGGGCATTATAAGGCCACAGTTACGTGACTTCAATAAGCCTTTAGAAGTTCGATTGGAAAGGATCAATTTATAACGAAATAAAACGTATGGATATAAAATATTTTGATTTGGTAAGCGACCCAATTTTGGCGCGATGTTGTGGCAGCCATAATAAAGTCAGTAAAAGATTCAATTGAAATGATTGAACCTCGTAAAATAAAAATTGCCAAACAAAAACACGTTTATTTAAACCAAAACAAAATGTTCGCACTTTTGATATCCACTATAAATTTAGATTAGTGTACCCTGGTAACAGGAAGCTATATTTGCTAAACTTAGAACAATCGAAAATAAATGGTTGGGTGGGCACGCCTCGTCGTTTGCACGCCCGACCCCTTTTCGATGATCAGCGAATTTTTATCGCTTCCATCCGATTTGGGAGCTAGGTGCATTTGTTACGTCACCTTAGCTTTTATATCTATTGAAACGTGCATATTTTACCTCGTGTTCAATTGAATTTCTCAAGGTTTCCGAAAGGGTACAAATTCATCTTTTTTTGTGTTTTAAACTCATTCGATACGATTCGTCGAACTTCTTGTTCTGTGTTTCTTTATATTTAGTATGCAAATAACTTGGGAAACTTTATACGCTTATATTTTTTTAACTTCTGCATTTCTTTTATCCTGCAAAGTTATAGAACAAAAAGGACTGGGCCCATGACTTTTATAACATTTATTCAGAACTTAGTGATAGAGCGTTCAATTTATTATTATTTATTTACATCAATAATGCTATGTGTGGATTGTGATATCTCAGTATATTTTTGAACAATTACTCAATCTTATACTATTAGCTATTGCTTTCTTCTGAGTGTTAGAAAGAGTCTTATTAATAATGGGTTCTGTACGTAATGGGCCAATGGCCAACACCCAAAGCTCCATTCGTAATAAACGCTTCTTAAGAGCCCGCGCAGATAGACAGCAGTCAAGTTCTTTGTTATTTATTTTTCCTTTTAATCGATATAAATGCCACGATGCAGGCATATTTGCAGCAACAACGAAGCCACCACGATTTATCGCTCTTTCTCGGCCAGTTCTAACTCATCAATTAAATTAATTTTCAAATCCCAGAATTGACTTATAAATTGCATGTCTTCTTTTACATTTCATTAAACGATTGGAGAATAGTACCATCTGGCCGGATAAATAATGACGGCAATTTAAATGACGGAACCGAAAGAATGGTCCGTTAAATGTTCCGATTTCTATTAAATAGTAAAGAATTCTTTGTAGAACCTCTGAAATCTTTTTTACTGCGATAAAAAGGGTTTTATCGGTGTTGGGTCAGTAAAGTGTATGTAAATGAGAACGCGCTGAGTTTTCACGATAGAAATAAAGCGAAATTGACGTCTTGGGCAACATAATTCATAACTTTTAGTACGCCAACACAATGCTGCCTTGTAAAAATCTCGAAGAAATTGATAATTACGAGTTTTTCCTTATGAAAGATGAAAAGCTTGGTTTTTGTGAGTGATTGACCATAAAAGATAGTAAAGTACATTAACAACTTCGTAACAATTTTATGTAAACTCCTACACGCAAAATAATATTTTATTTTACAAAATAACGGACGCATATTATTTCTCAACTCCCACGCTGTATATTGCAGTAGCTTTAGGTACAAAACTAAAATAGATCTGCACGTGCCTCTGAATGATATTAAACGCAATGGTACATGAAGTACTGCTGTACGTATAAAGTGAACTGTGAATCCATATAGTACAAATATAACGTCGCTGTGATGGCAGGCGGCAGGTATCGATTTGTCGGAGCATAGTGTATTTTGTAAGCATTGGATGTATCGTGCGGAACGAGCCAATATCACCAAAACAGCTGTTCCCTCTAGGTAACTCTAGGAATTGACGACACGTTTGGTGCAGTGGCTAAGCGATTGGCTTCTGCGCAACGGGTCGTGGGTTCGATTCCAACACGGAACAAAAATTTGTATGGCCTACAGATGGTTGTTTCGGGTCTGGGCGTTTGTGTATGTGAGATTTGTGTCTGTAAACGCACCCACGATACAAGAGAAATCTTATTGAGGGGCAAGGTTTTTTAAATAAAAAAAAAACTTCTCTCGCTTTTGTTTCTCCACATTCCTGGCAGTAATTCATAATATTCATAATAATAATAATAGTTTTATTTTTCTCCACAATATTACTCTTAATTCTACGGTGACATAAAGGAGGGGCATGAAAAAGTTTCACATACCAATCACATAATGTCCGCCCGTCAACATGTCCGCGGTATGGAGACGCATATGGCTGTTTTCAATAACCTATCTATAGATGGTTTGCCCTACTGGAGATAGAAATTTGACATTACTTCTATGGAGTTTTTGTCAAATTTCTATTTCGAATAAAGAAAACCGCCGATAGATAGGTTTTGACCGATAGAAGATTAAATTCGTCAGTGTTGAACGTTTCACAGTTACATGTCAACATACATAATAGGTACAAGCTTGTTCGAACGCCAGAAAAAAAAAACGTACCTAAACTATTTGAATAAAAAGAATCCAAACATTGGATAAACCGACTGTGGTTTATAAAAAAGATTGTCTGTATTGTAACGTCCTAAACTACTTGTTTCAAATATGATGTGGATTTACCTGCTTCCACGTTATGAGATATAACAATATCGTAAGTACTTTGAATGTAAAGTAGCAAAACATCGGAATAAAATCAGTGGCAATGTGTCGGGCCGTAATCTTATCACAAATAAAAATGTCCAGGAAAATACAACTTGTTTCCGTTCAGATTTGACTTCAGACTCATTCGAGTGCGAAGCGTAATAGAACGACACATCTAGAGCTTCGGTTCTTAAGCTCTGTGACGTCATCAAGATTTCCAATTTATTCCGAGTTATTCAGAAGGATAGGGGTTTTATCTTCCATCCATCGTTCTGAACAAACTTATCGCATTTCGACATTGAAGACAAATTGTCACTTTGACATTTTGAACTACGGGGCCGTGTCGGGCTTTGGGCGGCCAGATTTTAAGCCCGGCTGCTTACCGGCCTAAGGTAAGCAGTTTCGATTTTGCTAAGGGCTTAATAATTTTGTAAACTAATATTGACGAACATTTATAAAGTGAAACAAAGGTACATAGTACAATATTACTTCATTTAGTCATTAATATATGTAGATAAAAATCACATTTTATATATTTCTAAATACAAAATAAAATAAAAGCATAAAAAAAATAGTAGCCCACCAGTATCGGGTCCAAGCTAGGTCAGGGCTCCAGAGAGAGTAACCTCTTAACAATACGCCAGGAGTACCGCCTTCTCATCCAGCTGCCTTACAAGAGCCTCTCCAGATGTTGTTGAGGCTCTTGGCTATTAGACCATTGACCGTAACAATTATCGGTACAATGAGTGTTCAGCCAACATCCCTATTACTTTATTATTACAACCCACGTTTGTTTTGTTTTCCATTACATTCCCATTATGATAATTTATACCTACAAGTCGGGAGGAAAATGTAAAAAAATCTATGTAAAAAGAAAGGGATGCGTGTATTTAGATTCATCTCATTTCAATGTACAAGTTGTTGATCTGCATTGATACGCGTGGGCACTAAAGGTTTTAACTTTTTCAAGTATTGTTATGATTATAAGGGAACATAATATCAAGTTTTGGTTCCCGCAACTGTTTATGTATGCATTGTTTTCGTTTAAATGTACATGCGTGCGGAGTGACAAGCCTACCCCACGGGGGACTCACATATAGATAATGTTGCTAACTTGTCTCGTAATTTACGGCTGACACTTCCACTTTCTGAGCCTCTTTATAAGCTTTCCGCGAGTTATCCTTAAGTAATTAGTTGTGTTAAGCAAAGTTAGGTAGGAAATAAATTGTTTAATTAAACGTGATATCATGACTCGACACTTTGGGAAAACATGTCTTCGAAGACTTGTCATATCACTTTCGGGGGCGTTAGAAGAGCCTGCACGACTAACGATACTATAAATCACGGGTGGGCAAACTTTTTTCATCGGTGGCCAGAAAAATGCACGATATTTTACAGTGGGCCAGAATTTCAAAAGAAATAACACTTTTTGTTCTACCAAAACTAACATTTTGGGCTCAAATAATGACTGCTATTTGTTATGGCTATATACTTTTGCTCAAAAAAGGAGGGATGGCGGGCCGGATTGAAACCCTTCGCGCGCCGGAGTTGGTCCGCGGCCCGTTGTTTGGCCACCCCTGCTTTAGAACATACAGTGCATGCTGGGCAGTCAGCCCCACTACCAATTTTGCTCACTCTTTACAACAAGGAATGAGCTATTCTCGTACAGCTCGTGCCTACAGGATAGAAGTTTACCACATTTTTGAAAGCTCATTCGTGTCTTATCGTATTTCAATGTTAACAAATAAATATTTGCGTAATATACTAGGTGACGATTGAAAGTCACGCTCGTAAACTCATATCAAAGGAATGTTCTTTTATTCGGAATAAATTACCATGAAAATAAATGGCCGGGTCGTTCGTCTGCGAAGACACGACAATAATAGATAATGACCTAAGCGTGAACCTAACCTATTGACAGCTATTGTTAACTATAGTTATGGGTGCTTTAGGATTTTTTGATCGATTCGTGCGTACCTTCGAACTGACTGTAATTATAAAATATGCCATATTGTCGTATAGTTACGATTATGACTACGAGCATATAATTTCTCATGTGTCAGAAGAAATTATAAAGGGTGTCTCAAAGAGTAGTGTCAAGCGGAACTCCAAAGATAGAGCATCCTCAATCATCATGATCAAGAATTTCATTAGTAGATCAAGAGTTTGGTTAAAACATGAAAAGACATCATAACTCGAATAGTTACTACAAAAAATCGCGGAACGTACATGGGGGTGATTCGGGTACCTCTAAGCGTTAAAATGCACTAGCGGCCAGCCGCAAAGCGGCGTGCCGCTTGCGGTTGGCCGCACATTGATTTTTACATGAAACCGCATGATCTCAACGCACTGGTGCACGACGGCTGGCCGGAAATCAGTGCGTTGAGATCATGCGGTTTCATGTAAAAATCAATGTGCGGCCAACCGCAAGCGGCACGCCGCTTTGCGGCTGGCCGCTAGTGCGTTTTAACGCTAAGGTCGCTCTACCTCTGGACTTTCGCTTGACAGTACTTTTTGGGACACTTGTATAAAAATATTTAAAAAATTCGAGGCAGCTTTCACCTATGTGAAAATAATAACAAAATCATAATGAGGTCGCCGAAAATGAGTGTGTACGTTAAGCTTTCCAATATATTCCCAGGGATTTTTGTTGTGACAGACAGGAAAGTACCATTATTTAGCAGAAGACTTTCCTGGCGATTACGATATTGTGTGACCAAGTGTATCTAAAATACTAGAGCAACTAGAGCAGCGTGTAAAGTATGGTTTTAACAAAATATCCTTCACAGCTTCATTTTCTGAAATACAAAAGAAAGTTGATTAAGGCACTAACCTAATACCGTGGGCGGATCTCGGGCAGGCCGTCCTTAAGCCAAACGTCTCGGTTGCCTAGACCGGCTCATGTGGAGTAATCAATCTATTAGTCGTAAGCCTCATCTGCCCCTTATTAGTGTTTTTATTTGCTACCCGTTTCCAAGGAAATTGAGTACGGAATATCAATATGGGAGAGCGTACAGTTCCTTTTTGTCTTGACGCACCGCCGTATCTAGTATCTGCATCCCAATAAAGACTGAATACAGTCGTTGAACGTATATCAGTCCTAATGTATCAGGGAATCATCATCATCATCATTCACCCGAAAGACGTCCACTGCTGGACATAGACCTCCCCCAAAAGGGGGGGTGGGGATTTGCCGCTATCGCCACGCTTGGCAGGCGGGTTGTCGATCGCAGCATGATTGTTAAAGTATTCAAAGAACGCTGCTGCCCATCCTCTATAGAATCCCTTAGTCGCCTTTTACGACACCCATGGAAAAAGATGGGGTAGTGTTATTCTTTAAGTCCGGCACTACACGAGACAGTATCAGTGAATAAACGTGTCAATTGCTTAACCTCGGTCCTCCTCTAGGAAGAGACCATTCGTTTGAATAGATAAGCTTTATGTTCGGCCACCAGGACAAAATTTTAATGCTGCTTGTTGTCAACTTAGTACGATAACTAAGTCACCTTTAACGGTACCCTCGGGAACGTTGCCCTACTTTAAACTTAGATTTTGCAATACCTAGTCAACAATAATAATACCTATACTCTGTTCAACGAAGATGAGTCCTGACATAGCGGTAATTTGGTAAATTGTAACCGTAAGGAGACTGCTATCGAGAGAACGTAAACGATATCATCAAAAACCGTAAAATAGGCAAATAAACGAGGATTTGTTTAAAAAAATTGATCCTTTTAAAACCTTACTTTTTTACCCCAAGTGTGAGTTGGGTAGTTTACTACACGTTTCAGTAACGAATAGTTTACTATGATGAGTGTCAAACCAATCGCACTCGCGTTTTTAGTCACGCTATTCGCCGCTAGAGGCGCTTCCTAAATGTTCATACCGTGTCGCTGCGCTTGTAAAATCCGCTATGTTTTTTTTTTTGAAAATCGGTTATTGGTGCTAAGTATTTTATAATACTTCTCAAGACACGTGGACTTGTAAAATCCGTTTTCTAATAATTTATTTGGTTAAGGAGATAGCAAAATAAATTATTAGGAAACAGATTTTACAGGTACACACGGCTTGAGAAGTATTAAAAATAGCATCAAAGACCGATCTTCAAAAAGAAATACTTAGTTGATTTTGCAGGTGCAGCGATGATACATTTTTGGCGTGACGCAACTACACAGTGGTTAACGAAAAAACTCACACTTGGGGTATTGGACTCACCTTGCGTTGAAAATTGTGTAGTATGACATATTGACTAGTTTTCTCATTTATTACAAATTACAAAATTAAATTAAAATTCATTTATTTCAGGTAATAATTAATAACCCATAGTGCACACAAAATCACAACAATTAAAATCAAGATTAAATCAAGTTAAATTAAATTGAATCAAATCAAATTAAATCAAAAATAAATACATATTACAAATCAAATCAAAATTAATTCATTGCACAATATTTTTTACTATACCTTCAGTTGAATACCTACAACTTCACAGAATGAATTCTGTTAAAGAATAAGCTAAAAAATGGCTTAAATAAAACTGGCCGCTGGGTCTCATTTTATTGAAGTATTATTAAAACAAAACTAAAGAGGTCGGCTTCGCGGAACGTGGCAGCTGCCTCGCGGTCGCGTCAAACGAATATTTTGAGTGGCCACCAAAGAAAATTCATTTCCTGCTGTTTCTTGTTCCGTAAAATCTTTACGAGTGCAAATTTAAGTGCAATTTCTATTCATTTATTTCATTAGCGAAGCCAGCATCCTCCTTAAACTAATATACATCTATTAAATAAGATTCCCTAAACCAGAATATAATTGGGTCAACATAAGAACGCTCTTAAAAATTTAAGATGATTAAATGGAAACATAATTAGATACATAATTATTATTTTAATTGCTGGTCTGAAATTGAATGAACGTTTACTATCGTTAAAAGCATTACCTTTATTGATCGTGCCAGTTCCATTAGACTGCTCTATTAACTTTATTTCATTTGAAAAGGTAGGATTATTATTAGTATAGTTAGTACTGTTCATTGAATGATGGCATTGAAGAAGCTACACAAATGGCTAGCTATCTCTTCGAAGTCTTATCTAATTTGACGGGTCTTTACTAAGAAAATAATTGCTTGGTGAGTCTGAGGTCGCCGGTCGACCATTAATAAAACACCGTGTCGCTATGAATGAAATATTCAGCAACTTATGAGACCGGTGAAGTGTAAGCCGCGCCATAGATTTCCTTCGTCTTGCTTTAATAATTAATATCTATTTCCTCCGAATTAAGTCACCTATTATAACTTGTTAAAACTTACTACTTTATCTGTTATTTTGTTTCCAACGCTTTGTTTTATGATAAATCTGAATTAATATTTCCCAGTAATTTTGATTAATGATTTCGATTCATTATAAACTTCGGTATTTTCTGTCAGCGTTATTATTTTGGTTTTTTATTTAACAAAATTTCACTCTCGCTGGAGACATTATTTATTATTAATAAGTACTTACATAAATATTTAATTCGCTTAACCATCGCGTACATTTCATATAATCTCAGCAGAAATATACCGTAATTTAATTTTAAGGAAGGTTGAAGAATTTTCATGTTATGCTTAATATTAAACACGATTTTCTCATTTAAACACGAGTGTTGTAATTAATAATAAATAAAAGCAACCTTGATACACACTTACATCCAAACATGATTACATTTCTTTATAATGGTTGAACGGTGTGTAAGTTCCAAAATATAATTTACATTTACATGGTACTTTGTGGAATTACCTTCGTACGTGGGTATTTAATTAGTAGGAACAAGCGTCAGATTGAAGGTCTGTTTTACATAATTTTCGATGTATGAGAATTCATGGTATTTCGTGAATTAAGGGTTTCATTTCAATACTATTTTGAGAGCCAAATAAAAATTGTTCACTGATGATTTTTTCAACTGTGGGTTTACCCAACAGATGCTGCAGATTGATGTGGAAGAAAGAAAACAAACATATGATGAACTTAAATTAAGAATCAATTTATTATGACCACACAAATGAAAAATTTAATACTATTGATGTTTGCCCCGATATGATCACAGAACCGGCTCTGCTTATGAACAGTGTAGAATCAGACGCCAAAAGATACTTTTAGTAAAAAGATACGTTACAAAGTCTTTTCTAAAAGTGGTTTGCTAACCTAGAGATAGTTCTAACTCAAAGTAAACTACAATTAAGAATGAACTTAAGAAAATTTAGGAACTTATCACAAGCACTGACAAGTTATTTTTAAACTAAACCTGTGTTAAATGTAAAAATAACTTGTCATGGAACACTGAGGACTAAAACAATTCAGGCAATCTCACTTCTATTATCGGATGAACGCTTTGAATTCCACTCTTTCTCTAAATTTAAGACAGTTCAAAAATTTCTCGTATACGCTGGTGTACCCTCATCAAAGCAAAACAAACCTAACTTATTTAACATATTTTCAGGTACAAAGGGAGCCTCTGATCTACCCTCAGGGTAAGTTACATATTAACTATGTATAAGGTATATTTTTATTGTTTTAACAGGCGCGTTACGTAAACATTGTTTCTACAATTTTTCAGCGACAACCTTTTTTATTCGATGAAAGCTTTTCCAAGATATTTTGCGAAACGCTTAACGAGATTTAAGCAAGGTATACGTAAAAGTATCATCATTAAAATTATTTGTATTTAATACGAGTAAGTTCGAAATGAGCTTCAACGTAGTTTCAATTACATTATTAAAAGTAATGAAAACGAATACCTAGATGTTTTAACGAATTAAATATTTAATGAAGCTTTACATGAAAACTTAATTTACTGAGAAATAAAGGTTTTTGAAGGTAATTCCAGTCTATCGTTTAGAAATCGTTATCTACAAAAGTTGTCGCTATGAATCTAGTAAGGTCGGGAAAAATGGTTGCCATTGAGCTAGATCGAAACGTTTTCGTCTCATAGGCGTTTAATCTGTTCAATGTGCTATTACAGTCACGAGTTAGGCCATTCTTTCTTAATTTATGTCCGGACGTCGAACCGTGGCTCTCTCGCCTCGCCGTATTTAAGAACCTACTTCGTACCTATGTCTAGCCTTAGGGTCTACTAAGTTAGGTTTAAAAACACTAAAATATCGCAATGTAATAATTTTCTACAAAAAATTGTGTTCTACGGATGGTTTTTATACATTTTTCCAATTATTTTTTGTACTTATTAGATTTTGAATGTGAAAGTTATATATTTGAACACTGTTTGAGCTGTTATTGTCTTCATTTCGAAAAATAATGTGAGCCTTTTATAATTTGATTCCTTTGTGTAGGCGGATATTTGTGTTTCCTTTTCAAATAACTGTATTGATAATTCGGAGCACGTTCTCAACAAAAAAGTTTTGGTAAAGTACGAATATACATATATATTAACTAGAAGTTCACTGAATTAGTATTTAAGGTGCTTTTTTGAGCCACCTTTAGTAAGGTGTATTAAATAAGCTTTTCAAAAGACCTTTACAGGGTCCTGGAAACAAAGTTATTTCTTCAATCGTTTAGCCAAACTATGTTTATTTCTTTTATAATTCTCCTAAAATAAATCTTGATAAATCACAACCGAACCAAGGCCGAACCGTTCATTCAGACAGTTCTCAATTTCAAAAGCTATCAAATTGTTTGACACAAAAAACAAAATTATTATTTATTTTAGGAGAATTAGGGCCCTGATGGCTGGAGGAGCTCGTGGCTAAATAATTACAGCCGCATAGACCGATCTTCCGGGTTAAGCCACGCTTGCCGAGGTTGGTCTGTGGATGGGTGACCATTTACCATATCGAGTTTCCTCCGTGCCTCGGAAAGCACGTAAAGCCGTTGGTCCCGGCTGTCATTTGTAGATCTTTGACAGTCGTTACTGTTGGTCAGAAGCCAGAAAGTCTGACAACCAGTCTTACCAAGAGTATCGTATTACCCAGTTACTGGGTTGTGGAGGTCTGATAGGCAGTCGCTCCATGTAAAATACTGAATTCAGCTGCATCCGGTTCGACTGGAAGCCGACCCCAACATAGTTGGGAAAAGGCTAGGCAGATTGATTGATTGAGGGCCCTGATGGTACACGCAGACGCGTTCTAAGAAGCACAAGTAACGAGATATAGAGAGATTCCCTATATCTGGCTCTCACATACTTACGACGGAACACAATAAACTGCTTGGCGCGGGAGTTTAATGTGAAAGTGGTAGCTGGCAGACCATATAGATCCTACCAGCAAACGTGCTGGATTTTGTTGAATCTTACAACACGCGTCTATTCTCAGCGTGCGGTGAGGAAGCTTTAAGGCTCTCCCACATAGGCGCGTTATTATCGATCGATAACATCTGATGCGTTATTGCGATATCTGTTTTTAGTATATTATGTATTAGGACGGCTACGAAGTTATACACTGTTGCGATAATTACGACGCAATAGAAGTAGGACGCTTGCGTTCCTCTGTGCTGCGATATTCCGATATGAGTTCTTAGAACATTTGTATTGGGACGCATGAGCTCCCATACACAGCTGCAAAATCGTTAGTAAGTCAAGGACGAAATTTGGTTTTACCGACGGTTACGAGTGTTCTAAAAATCTATAATATGGATATTAATTTATCATCAGGCGAAGAATTTTATCACTAACAGTAGGTATGGAAGATGACCGACGAAGACGCCAAAAATGAAGGTAAATACATAATTTGATATAAATCAAATTAAGGTAGGGGTACACAGACTACTTTGATAAAATATTGCGTGCACTTATCTAGCAGACACATAAACACGAATACGAAATAGAATTATTGGACGATAAAAATACAGTTGTGTGTAAGGAATCGGGACGCATTATCGCAATAACACATCCGGTATTATCGACCAATAATAACGCTCCTATGAGCCTTTATATTACCCCAAACGTGTTTATTTACTAGTAGTTAATTTTATTATTCTACAACAATTTCAGTTCTACAAAAGAGATCCATTATACTTACCCCCGGCTTCTGAAAGGCTGGTCAATTTAATCTGTTGTCAAATTTCATGTCAACGAATTTGATTAGTCAACGATAAATACTAACAACCAATCACTTCATTTGACATGACAAATTGACAGCTGATTCGTTAATTATTGATTAAGTTAACTGTCAGGCATTTTTTAATTCATAATTATTATAAAATAGTAATATGAATTATGTAATTGTAAACTCACCGTAGATAATAATATAGCAACTTTCTCTATTTCTGAGGTTAGGTAGAGCATTACAAGAAACGATTCCATAACTGCCGAAAGAAGAGTTTCGTTCAAATGAAATCCCATTAAAAGTTTTTCCATTAAACATTGTACTTTAGAAAAATGTCTTTGATCCCAACATTAAAGTTAATAATGGCACACGATTACAACTTAATTGAGAAATAACTTGATACTGAAATCATGATTTCTTAATGTTTGACTTTTCTTAAGCTCTTGCGTAAGATATTGCTGAAACTAAATTTATTGCCGATTTTGAAATTGCCGAGGCAGACGCTTTCTGGGGGCTTTCGTACGTTGTTTTTCATTTCCATTTGAATATCTTAGCCTAATAATGAAGAAATTGAACGAAAAGTTTTAAAAAGCGCTCGTAGTTAGTTACTAGTTTGTTTAAGCCTTAAAATCCTTTTTTTGCATCTCTCGTTTGTTAAAAACATTTATCGGAAAATCCCGACAGTATTCACTGTTCCTTCACGCCTCGATAAACGATATCTATCATTTCGTTGTATCACTGCGCACTGCAATAACAGTTTTGACTCAATCGCGGAAGCCATGCGAGCTTACTAGGGGAAAAAGCTAAGTAGTCATAAATATAGGAATCAAGTTCAATAGAATTGATTGTTTCCCGATATTTACCTAATATTCAATAGGGTTATTTATTTTATATGGAACCATTGTGAGCATGCCGAATACGATATCAATGAACGTGAGTTGGATTATCTGATTTTGTTTTCAAATACATACCTTTCAGCATTTCTATTCAACATGGAAGCGATATGAATCGCTCGGTTACATCCACACAATTTAGTTAAGTGGTGTAATAAGTATTTCTGTTATTAGATAGCGTATTCGTTCGTGTAAATTCAATAATCCTTTTTCGTTTATGCGAGTTCGTCGAATTTTCTGAATTGAGAATCAAAATCATGTAAATTTTTTTTTTTCATATTGAAGGTATACCTTCTGCTTTTTGAGAAAATGGATTACCTGTTAATGTGTATTTATTTTTATTTAAACGTAAGTTGAAAAATATGTATATAAGGTTAGTCAGACAGGGGGTTCTAATCCGAAAGGGTGTTAAAGTACCCATAATAGTGAGTAACTTTTGTTCTACAACTATCCCCATAAGTAAATACACACATCAAAAGTGTCTAGGGATCAACATATATTTTTGCAATAACTTTTCTCCTGATTGATATTAATTAAAATTTTCTTTAAGGATTCATCAAATAAAGTGTTTTCGTTTGTCACAGTAACGATAAACCAAGTCACCTTTGCATTAATAAAGAAATTTGCCATTTTCCTAATAAAGGGATTTTTGACATTTGAACCACTAACACAAAAGTTCGAAAAAAAGACTGAAATAACAGTTTTCTTTAAAATTTTATTGGGTAACTTAAACAATTAATAATCCGTGTTTCTACCGCGAACACTAACAACACAAGAACATCGGTTTGGCATACTCAAAATGAGTTCATCCAAATCACGCTGTGGAATGGCCGCCCATGTTCGTTGCAACAACAAAAAAAGGTCTTCTTGCGACTGGATACCCTCCATATTCGGCAGAGCTCTTCTCTGTAGCATATCCCATGCATGCTCAATCGGGTTCAAGTCTGGCGACTGAGCAGGCCAGGGCAGGACATTGATGTTAGCTGCGGCGAGAGTCTGTCTTACAACTCTTGCGGTGTGCGGTCGTGCATTATCATGCATTAACTGAAATAAGGGACCGATTTGCGCTTGTAGAGGAACGATGACGTCTGATACAATCGTCTCAGCATAAATTTGAGCGTTGAGGTTGCCTCTGATCCAAATCAACTCAGTTCTTCCGCCGATCCAAATACCCGCCCATACCATGATGGTTCCACCACTATAAGGATGGACTTCCTGGCAGGATTTTAATCGCTGTTGGCGTCCAGGGGTTCTCCAGTGTCGTATACGTCTTGTATCCGGTCTCATACCAAAACGAGACTCATCAGAAAAGCACACGAAACGCCATTGTTCTTCTGCCCAATTTCTGTGTCCAAGAGCCCATTGATATCGAATCCTACGATTGTGCATTGCTATAGGTGGTACCCGTAGCGGTCTTCGGGAATGAAGGTTCACTTCATGCAAGCGGTTTCTGACTGTTTGGTCGCTAATTAAGTTCCCTGAAGAGTGATGAAGCCTCACGGCTAACATCATGGCGGTTATTGTTGGAGCTCTTCGAGTTAAGATTTGAATGTATCGGTCTTGTCTCCGTGTGGTGCAGCGATACCGTCCTCCATGGCGCTCAGCCACGGTACCAGTGCTTCGGTAACGTGTCCAAAGTCGACTGATAACACTCTGACTTGTATTCAGAGCTAAAGCCACAGTACGTTGCCGGGAACCAGCTTCTATCATTCCCACGGCTCTGAGCATTTCTTCCCTGCTTAAATGACGTCGCCGCTCCATAATAACGTTGGTTTTAATCAGTAGTAGGGAAACAGTAGCACTAATAATGTCTTCAATGCGTTGTATGTTTTTATAGGGAAAATATTGACAGCTGATTTTCATCTTTTACTCGAATTTGATTCACAGTTCCTGATTCAAATTATGAAATGCACCAAAAAGGATCCATATAAATTTATAAAATCATAAATTTATTACAAAGCCACATCTCAATCTCAAGAAATCCGCATAAAAATGCTTGATCCCTAGACACTTTTGATGTGTGTAGATAAAGAGAAATAGCTGTTCAAAAATTACATAAAAAATATGCTAATCTATCTATCCTCAGTTATGAGTTTACATTTTAGGTCATATTTAGGGTCACGAACTAGAAGCTCCATTTTCTGAATTTGTAATTAAAATACGAAGAATTTTTGAAAAAACTAAAACAACAATTATTTCATATGGAAATAAAAATCATCGAATTTTATAATTTTAACACTTGCTTTATGACCGTCATCAGTGATACTTTAAGTGACCCGCGGATTAGTACCCCCTTTCCAACTAACCTTGTATATCATTTATTAACTGAACATACTTGTAAGTTTGTTCTGCTTAGCCTTTTCTCAACTATGTTCAGGTCAGCTTCCAGTCTAGCGGCTGAATTTCAGCATTTTTACACGAACTGCCATCAGACCTCCGCAACCACGTTATTGAGCAATGCCGATATCCTGAGGTCAGATCGGTTGTCAGACTTTCGGGCTTCTGACTAACCGTAACGATTGTCATACCTATCGTATGACACCCGGGACCGTCGGCTTAACGTGCTCTCCGAGGTACAGAGGGGTCACGATGTGTAACGAATGGTCACCCATCCACGGACTGTCTGCGGCAAGTGCAGCTTAACCTTGCAAAGCATATGATCCGCGCGGTTGATAATTAGCCACGAGCTCCTCGGAACATACCTGTAAGTATTTAATATACAGGGTATTAATTTGAGATGGGGCATGAAGGGCAACTACCTTAACCATTGTAACTACAGGAAAACGTTCTTAGAAGACTACCCCTAACTTTTGGTATAATTACAATCGGCATTCACAGATTTTGAAAAAAAAGTACAGTCAGCGAGAAAAGGGGCGGTTTTCACAAATCTTTTTTATGATGCCAATTGATCCTATTTCCCATAAGGATCAAAAGAGTCTTCCGGACCAACTGAGGTTTGAGTACTAGAAAAGTCAGAAATCGCAAAAAACTTATTGGAGATAGGGTAGTAATAAGGGCAGCTACCTTAATCGTTGTGGCTACAGGAAAATGATCTTATGAAACTGTCCATAATTTTTGAAAATATTTCTAACTGCATTCACAGATTTTGAAAATAAAAAAATCTATTTTTTCTGTGTGAACGTAACTTTTAACGAAATGTCGTTTTTCGTCATTTCTGATGTTTCTAGTACTCTAACCTCAGTACGTCCAGAAGAGTATTTTGATTCTTTTGGGAAATAGGATCGATTGGCATCATAAAAAAAGTTTTGTCAGAACCGACAATTTTTTTGCTGACTGTACCAATTTTTTTTTCTCTTTTTTTTCTGCATTTCGTAATAATTTCAAAAATTATGGCCAGTCTCCTATCAACATTTTCTTGTAGCGATAACGATTAAGGTAGCTGCCCTTACAACTAACCCATCTCAAATAGTTTTTTGTTATTTCTGACGTTTCTAGTACTCAAACCTCAGTTGGTCCGCAAGAGTCTTTTGATCCTTATGGGAAATGGGATCGATTGGCATCATAAAAAAGTTTTGTGAAAACAGCCCTTTTTCACGCTGACTGTACTTTTTTTTCAAAATCTGTGAATGCCGATTGAAATTATCCCAAAAGTTAGGGGTAGTCTTCTAAGAACGTTTTCATGTAGCTACAATGGTTAAGATAGCTGCCCTTCATGCCCCATTTCAAATTACCACCCTGTTTATGTATTTAAATACAAGCTTAGTTTTAGTATACACTAAACCTGAAAATAGTTTGTTCAGAATCACTAGGAGGATCGATTGACATATTTTTTACACCACATTTTTTTCCATTTTTTTTTCATGAATTTCAATTGTGTTTCAATAGGTTTCTACCCATAACAGTTGACGGGAATAGACACCTTGAGGCTTGAGACGGTCCTCTCGGTCAGTTTCCGTGTATTAGACAGCCCCTGCATATCACATCTCAGGCATTTCACACTTTATTAGGGAACTTAACGCGACATAAACTAAGGTGTAACTTGGAGATTTATTAAAAAAAAAACACATATTCAGGCAGTTCTGATGAAAATCTTGTTGGGGTGTCTCGGTTTTTGTATATACTAAAAATAACGTTGTATATGGAGAACAGTTCATCCTGGCTTCTTCATTAAACACTGATCACGAATTAATTACCTACTTATAAAAATGTACGGAATGTATTCTACCTTGTGAATCCGGGCCGAGTCAGCAGACGTCGTCGGGCAAGCTAAATTACTGAGTGGCTTTACAAATTATGCAAATGCATGAAGGATACGTGCTCTCGTCATTAAAATCTGACGCCCCGTTGACCCCCACTGACATGCCACTTTTTTGCCCTCTACAAAAACCTAACGCGAACAACCGACTCGCTGTAATTAAGTCTCCATGTTTTATGTTCCCATTTCAATAGCTCAGAGATTCGCTTGGAAACATTGTTCTGAAGTTAGTAACGTAAATATTTAATAAATATGTTACTCAAATAACACAGCACTATTTCGGGGGATGAATTGCTTTACTTGCCGCGTCGTAATGACCATTTGAACAAAGTATAACTTAAACATTTGGTCGTCAGTTGTTCCTAAATATATTTTAGCTCTGTTTTATTATAACAGACCCAACGATTATTAGTTGGGTTTAGAACTGACTGGTTCTATAGAAAACTTTCAAAACAGAAACCGTGTTATAACTCAAAATTTTACGTGGATTTATACTGAAAGAGTACCGCTGTTGATTTGATAAGAGCTCAGAGGAGGACGCGAAGTATCAACGGAAACTTTTGCGCTTGCCCTATTAATTAACACCTCTGCTATAACTGGTGCTCTGGTGCATCTGCTAGAACTTTTCTAGTTATAACGGTAATAAAGGTCTGACTTTTTGGCCGCCAGTGCGCTCATTAGAACACCGAAGTACAACTAGAGTCAGTCAAAAGTTTTGAACTATTCACGACGTAATTTAGTTATTAGTTATTTGTTTTACTTTCGTTTTTTATAAGTGGTGTTGTTTGTTGTTCGTTTAAAAGAACTGTTATTAAGGATAGATCAGTAGGAAAACAGATAATTGGGACCCACAAAAGTTTGAGCAAATTAATGCGTATTTATTTTATAAAATAGTATCGCCTAATCAGTAATTATTTAATTGAAATTAGTAATAATTCTATGGTAAAAAAATGAAGAAAAAATAACTTGTAAACGACGACAAACTACATAAAAATAAAGTTCATACCTATCCTCACATAAGTACAGATGTAAGTGCTCACAGAGACTGGGCGGGCCCTTATACTTAGTTATTTCGCTATCTTGTAACAATGTCAGGCCCAAGATAAAAGAATTACCAGACACAACATCTCGACTCGTAAATATGTTATCAATTACGTTACAGTATCATATTTATTCTGATACAGCGTCGTAAATTATGATTCGGTATAATCTTTACTGAACGCTGGTAGGTTATTAACCTCTTTGTTTCCTCTGTTCTTTTGGATATGACCCTGGCTTTTGACCTTTAAAAACCCAAACTACGTCAGACTTTAATCTAGCTTATAGTATTCTCCACTATGTCCATCATGCGAGCTCGGAGTCCATTAAAGCGTCGGATAGGAGTTTTCATAAACTTTTACAATGAACGATCGTAAGAGAATATTGTCCTTCCCCCTGATTCAGAACGGTTCGATTAGTCAGTTGTTGAACGATTATTTCTTTTTCTCTTGTTACGAGAATCAACTTCAAAAAACTTCAACTTCAAATATTCAAAATAGCCTAGAATTACTTAGTGGTTTTGAACGTCAATGACTACATAAGACAGTCTCCAAAAATGCCCGCCCTTTCAAAATCGTAGACGAAACGAAATAGCAAACAGAAACGGTCGATACATTTTTAACTTAACTGCCGCAAAGTTTCTGAATCGGGGGCTGGTCACAAAAGCAAGACCACGAATCTGTTTGATTGGTGATTCTAGTATGTTGGTATTATCAGGGTAAGAGAGCTTCACTTATAATATAATCTCTTATTGAACTTTTTAAAAGCACTGAAGTGAGGGTCTTCCTAGTATTTGACATCTTTGAAAGCCATAAGCCAGTCTATTAGCCTTCATATCTTCTTTTCTCAGAAAATTCAGCGCCTCTTTGGGCAGCAGCGAAGTCTAGCCTCAGAGAATACTAGGTCAAGGCAACTTCACTTTATTGAAACCTGGAAATTATAGTACTTTATTAAATTCTTGGCTTTTACTGGTAATAAAAGTTATAAAATCCTTGACACAATTAAAAACATAAAACTTAGCGCTTAAAATTGTACTTTTTCTATGTAGTGGTAATAATAGTTCTTAAATAAGTTTAAATTTAAAGTAAACGCGATGAAAAGTTGCATGTTACAACTCCATTAAATGGTGAGCACTAAGTTAGTGCTACCTTTTTGTTACGGGGACACTCAACCTCAACTGCCATTGTACTGTTTTGAAAATTACATTCCGTTCTAAGAAGGTTGAGTTGAAACCTATTTGAAGTTGTCTATGCCTTGTAATATCCAAAATTGGCTTGTTCTGTTTCGGACTAACCTTAGGTTTCCACCAAAGCGGAGAGGTGAGGAGATGAGAGGAGATGTGTTTTGAATAAACAATCAGATTTCATTATTTCCACATCTCCTCTCCGCTTAGCTTCGGTGGAAATGGATCAAGCGGAGAAGAGAGGAGATGTCTCATTTTTCCATAGAATTTTGTGCCGCGAGCGAGCAAGCGACGCGGCAGAGCGGAGATGTGTGTAGTCGGGCGGCCGGCCGGAGCCCGCGCTCGCGCGCCCCTTTCCCTGCTGCCTTCTCCCCGCGCCTCGCACACCCGAACTGACTGATTTCGAGCTCTCACAGCTCACATCTCTCCGCTACGCATCTTATCTCCACTTTGGTGGAAATAACCTGCCAGCTTCGCAGTACATCTCCTCTCGTCTCCTCCCCTCTCCGCTTTTGTGGATTTAGGGCCTTAGGATATCAGCATTGCCCAGTTACTGGATTGCGGAGGTCAGATGGCAGTCGCTCTGTCTAAAATACTGGTATGCGGCTGCATCTGGTTAGACTGGAAACTAACTCCAAAAAACTAGGCAGGCGTGACTTGTTCTGTTCAATATAGAATGGCAATTAGGCGATTGTTTGGTGAGGGGATAAAACAACTGGCAACAAAAAATGTTGTGCATTTCGAAACGGCTTAAATGGTCTCCGGGTTCGAGTTGTGACTGACAACTGAAATAACTGTTACTGTAACTGACAACTACTAGTTTCGTTCCGGATGTAACGTACCAATTTGGACGACTATTGGATGCATACATTCAGGAATACATCATCAGTGTACCTTTTGACTAAAAAGTTGGGGCCGGCTTTTAGCAAAAAGTACATGCAAAATACCATTCAAATAGATACGGCTGAATAGTGTTTTGCATGGCATATCTCATACAAGCATCATGGTGAAATAAAAAGTATGCATTTTTTTAGTAGCATCTATGATATGGACATGAATAGCCCCGTGCATGTTGGTTAGATTAGGGTTATAGTAATATCTGCCGGGGTTGCGGTGCATGCAGCTGCGAATCCCGCGACACTGGGCATAGGTTAGGAGAAGGAACACTGTGGGTTTTTAGCCTGTAAGAGTCTAACCCTTCGCCTTCCCAGGGAGGCATCCATGAATTAGATGTAAAAAAAATAGTTTTAGTATTGTGTATTGTAAATATACTTGGCAATTGAACCGAATAATGAAACTGGAAAATCATAAACGTAGACAATGGTAGTAGACAAGTGATGACGTGATAATAAAATATATAATGGAAGTGCTCTATTATCTAGTGCAATATACACAAGTTATGAACTTTTAAAAGGAAAATTAACTTTCTGCGTATTATCTTCTCATTCTCACTTTATTATTATTGTTTATGGTTTATAATATCTGAACGTGTTTCAGATGTTAATCTCTAGTAATATCACCCGTATCCATTTGGTACTATAATAATTTCGTACTGCCTCCGTTAATCCGGTTATTAGTGTGATTGTTATGACAATATCCCCTATAATCGTTCCTTGTAGTTGGTATATGAGAGTCCTTTGTTCAGTCTGAGAAATTTACGATTGTATTCATTGATACCCAACTAATATCTAACCGTTCTATAAAATTACTGGCTTCATATTCATCAGACATTCGTATTCTCAGTTCAGATTTTTGAGAAGCACTAGAATCGAAATGATATTTATAGTTAAGTGTTTGGAGGGGCGTATACAACGCTAATGGCAGCCCTAGGGCAGGCGCAGGGGAGCACGGATATCGGTCACACAAGTCGGTCATGGCCGTGCCTTCCTTTTAGCATCCGTTCACATTATAAATATTCCCTCGCTGATTGACCGCCGCGTGACGTCATGACGCTGCACTTGTGCACTCTAAAAAGTTACATTCAGCACTTTTTATATGATACTCTAAAGTTTTTTGAATTAAGTAAACAGTAGCTTGGAATTTTTAATTTGTGCCAAGTTTGTCGGAAGAGCTTATTCGTGGTGCATTGTAGATAAAACTGCAACACTGTTTAACATTTTAAATACTGCAAGGAACTTCGTTTATTTAGCTCGGGAAGATACAAAGCTGCTCTGTCCATGTCATCAATTTAAAGATTGTTTGACACGTTTGACTGAACTATTTTTCCTTTGTTTTTCTATATAATTCTTTGCTAGCATAAGGATAGGCATAAAGAATCGATTTCTGAATACTACGCGTCAGCGTTGATATACCTTTTATTATATGAGTTTAGTATAATTAGCCTGCAAATAACAAAGGAAAGTACAGTACTTATGTGGTTGTGACGATATTACCTAACTTAGCTTGCAACCTTTTATGGTTTATTGTATCGAAGAGGCGATGGGTCAACCTTTCGCTACGTTTGCACAATTCTGACCTCTACACCGAATATTTTACTACTTCACGTGTCCCCAAGCTGTGTTTATGAGCCTTCTGTTGAAACTACCCTTCCAAATATTTTACAAAAGCACAACACCCTACCTCCATTTATGGGCGTCCTAATATGCGGTTGACCCCAAAGCTTTTAACTGTCTCAGCGGTTTCCTACTGAATTCCAATTCGGCGAAGGTCAATGTCAAATACGATCATTAAAAACAATTTTATTGGTAAACAAAGTTACCGATGTTAAATATTCAAGGCAAAGTTGGCTTAATGTAAGGCTTTGAGCGGCCGCCATTACTGGCTCGCCATTTGGCGGCGTCTCGATACTCCTTACGAGTCATCTCTTATTTAAAGAGTGTTTCATTTCACTGTCCCCTCGTCCACTTGCGCTAATGGCAACAAGTATCTAAAGAAGTCTATTGTATATGCAGACAAAATCAAAGGTATATAGTTATTTCAAATAGATCAGATTTCAGGCACTTTTAAAAGATCAAAACTAGGAGCACGGTTCCAAAAGGTGAGGTACTATGGAGAAGAGCCGGCAAGACACTCCATGAATATATTTAAAAAAATAGTAGATTATGACAATTCCATTACAGTAGTGTGAGAATAATGCAGACTAATGCAAGGAAATAAACTCACAAAATAGTAACAAATACACAAATATGCCTTTAAGGATTGCCATAGCAATTAAGAACTTCCCCGTTCCGACAGGCGGTACTTGTTCACGAGCATGACGTGCACATCCGCATCTCTCAGCTCAACCATATTGTAGGGAACTCAACGAACATCAGTACGTCATTTTAGTGAGCATGTCAGACTACTGCTGTTTCACACATTTGCTTATCTTTTTCCTCTATTCTAAAGATTTTCGGCCTAAAAATGTAACAAGTAGGCGTACATACGTAGGCACTACCATCTCCCTTATCGCGATCAAGTAACGAGTATCTGGTTTTACGACTACCCTCCCTGTCACAGGTGCATGCCTTTTCAGTTTATGTATGTCACAAGGCAATTTTATTACGGCAGTAACACAGCTGGTGTTTGGAGAATATGAGAATGGGAGCAACTGACACGTCATGTGTATTTTAGTGATAATATTAAAGTTCATATTATTAGGCTTATGTCCGTGTGACGTGTTACCTCGAAATCCTTTATGACGAACGAAGCATCGTCTCGATTCCTGTTGCGTTATTATAATTAGCAAGTAAAGCTATAATATTCATTTCCTACACGTATGATTTGATTGAGGAGCTCGTGGCTAAATAATTACAGCCGCATAGACCGATCTTCCGGGTTAAGCCACGCTTGCCGAGGTTGGTCTGTGGATGGGTGACCATTTACCATAGCGAGTTTCCTCCGTGCCTCGGAAAGCACGTAAAGCCGTTGGTCCCGGCTGTCATTTGTAGATCTTTGACAGTCGTTACTGTTGGTCAGAAGCCAGAAAGTGTGACAACCAGTCTTACCAAGAGTATCGTATTACCCAGTTACTGGGTTGTGGAGGTCTGATAGGCAGTCGCTCCATGTAAAATACTGATATTCAGCTGCATCCGGTTCGACTGGAAGCCGACCCCAACATAGTTGGGAAAAGGCTAGGCAGATGATGACACGTATGATTTGATTTATGATTAGTTATGATTTACTTTGCATTTTTAGGGTTCCGTAGTCAACAAGGAGCCCTTATAGTTTCGCCATGTCCGTCCATCCGTCCGCAGCTTAGCTCAGAGACTCTTAGTACTAGATAGTTATAATCTGGCACAGATATACATATAAAACATGCCGACAAAGTGGTAAAATAAAATCACGAAAAATATTTTTTTTGAGGGTGCCTGATTGTACATCTAAAGTGGGGATGTTTTTTTTTCTCGTCTATCCCATCGTGTGGGGTATTGTTGGATAGGTCTTTTAAAAATATTGTAAGTTTGTGAAAACAATTTTTCGATTAAGGGATCCGTTTCTGAAATATTGAACTTTAAAGTGCAAATTTTTGTTAGAGTAAAGTGTCACCCCGGCCCCAGCCAGCTAAACGGCTAGTTTTGGATATGTGAAAAAAAACACGGTATTAGGTAGTAGAACATAGAACATAGAATATACTTTATTGTACACCAAAATTGTAACATAGCTCTTATACAGTAGTAGTATACACAACGAAGTTAAAAGGAAAACTATCACAGCTAAGTAGGCTTTACAAGTTTACGAGTAATAGTCGACCAACCGGAAAAGTAAAATTTCGTACAAATTCCATTGAAAAATTACTAAGCCCTCTTCTTAGTCCGCATTATTGTGCAACTACGGAACTCTATTACTGCGCGTGGCCCGACATGCACTTGGCCGGTCTTTTGGTATTGTTAAAACTAGATACAGACTAAATTTTAGAACAACCCGGACACGATAACTGACAATGACGATAGCAGTACCGATACAGAGTTCGCCTTTCTCGTCGCGAGCGCAAAGCTACGCGGCGCGGTGCAGCGCTGGTTCGACTCGCGACCACGCCGCGTGTTCAGTTCATGATTAAAGGCTCCGTTTGGGTCCGAAACTAGACGAAGAATTCACATGAATAAACCGTAACTCATCATAAATATGAATGTACCTCACGAAAGTTATAGTATAATATGATTCTTTCATCCGTCTTTAACCTAAATACCCACATTGTGAATATGTAATGAAGAACTACTGGAAGTTACTCTGAAACGAGGTCTCGTTTAATATGAGTTCGTAAATAATGCAGCTTCCGAGAAGATGTTCTTTACACATATTTAACAGTTATCGATTTTCAGAGCGGCTTCCCACGACCCGAATACATTGTTCCTCTACCCTTTTTATCATAGAGAGAAATTAATATTTGTACGGTTTTTTTATCCGAAAGCAATATTCGAGGGTTATCGAGGATATGGAGGAGAGAAGAGGAGGGCTCCAGTTTGTTACAATTATTATGGATGTAACGTTATTTCTTTTTTTCAGATTTGTTCAAACTATATTGTGGAAGCTATTGTGTATATTTTTAACACGCTTATTTTAGCTTCACCAGTAACTATGTTTTGAAAAAAACTTGGTATTAGATTTTCATCCACTTCTAATTGTCGCATTGATGTGAAACTTTGCAAATGTACATAATTCTGATGACCATACAATAATATGGTATCATCAGGCTGATGTCATGATGGAGCCAGAAGGTGGGTACCGCAACACATGTTTCATCACTCATGGTTTTTACTTTTCAGTACACTAATAAAAGCATGTTTTTTGTTTATTAAACTTTACATTTTAAAGCCGAACCGTGGAAACTTGTGTACATACAACAGTTGCGAAGATAGGATGGCATTATCTACCTGTAAACTCTTTCATGGGTTTAGTTGGAGAAAAAAAGATATGAGGCGTCTAATCTCACCGTCATATAATATGACGGATGAAAATACAACCAGTTCCATTAAGCGGAGGGAATCCTGGCTATATAAAATAAGCTGAAAAACGCTTACATTTCCTTTATTTAACACGTGCAAGTAATAACGTTTGCTTTAATAAAAATATGTCATCCCTTTTCACCCATTTTTAGTTCCAATTCCGGAAAATCCCTTGCGTCATGAAATGTTTTCGTTTCCTAAAGTTTGTTTTTGTACGTCCGGGAACATAGACCATCCTATACTAGAATTTCGTGGAATAACATAGATTACATAAATTACGGGATTGTGTATAAGTAGATTAATACTAATATAATAAACTCATAACCTCACGCCTGTATTCCCCGAAGGGTTGGCAGAGGTGGATAGTACACCCACATTTCGCCGTTTTATGTTTACGTCTCATGTAATAGGGGCTGAGCCTATTGCCATCAACCGGGCACAAATCCAAACTCCGGGTTGCTGCTGAGAAATTCCACACGGAAAAAACCCAATAACACTTTGCCCGACCTGGGGATCGAACCCAGGACCTCTCAGCAGTCGCGCTTGAGACCAACTGCCAACAGCTAGACCAACGAAGCAGTCATACTCATATATAGTCATACTAATATATCATCACGTAAGCTTTTGTTCCGGTGCGAAACAGGAATATTTAATGGAGCATTAGCGGTTAGGCGTGCGATTCATTTCGGTCGAACAACAGTTGGTCGATGGCTGAACAATGAATACGTATGAACGTTAATGATGTGACTAAATTATTTGGGCGTTGTCACGCAATAGAAGTACAAATCAATCGTCTGTCAGAGTGATACAATACCGTCCGAAAACAATAACCAATAATCAATGCCTAATCTCTGGATTGATGTAGGTTTTTAACATTAATTCTATTGAATTTCTGTTAAAAACCTACATCGATCCAGACATTTTGAATTGAGATCGGTTATTGGTTTCGGTCGGTATTCACAGGACGATATCTTCAAGATTGCGCGCGCTTTTACATTTAGCGTCAAATACATTTAGCGTATCTTGCGCAGTAATGCGCGCGCACGAAACTTCTAGGCATTGTTACGCTCGGCGTAAAGACGCGTGGTGAGGCCGCGCAGGGGAATTTGTATGTAGCCCGTAACACGACGAAACATGAGTCGCGCTCAATGTGTCTGCACCATAAAGTTCAAACAAATAGCTATTGAAATGTTAAAATACTGACGTGAGATGATCATAATTTGCTTTTAAATAAACGCACGCGTCTAGTTATATTCCGTTACATTATTTCGCAGACATTGGTGTGGGTTACACATTTACTTCGATACATTTTTTGTGAATTCTGTAATAGTTTATGTCCCAATATAATAAAAAATGCTATTTTAAATTCTTTAAGTTAAATACTTGCCATGCAGCGGGTCTGAATGGTGTTAGTTAATGTAGAACATGACAGGTAGAACAAACTGCTACCCGTTGCCAGCCGTTGTCACCTACAGAGGTAAAACGCAATTTACAATTTATTATTAACGTAAGGTTCCTTTACGGTTTTCTCTTTCATTGTTTTGAAAGTGATGTTATATTTAAATTGTGTGAATACGACGTACGAGTATGTTTGAGACGAACCCAGGGAGTTAAAGATATTGTAGTTATATATTATAATAGGGTATTTAACTTAAAAAATCTAATAACGTCAGTTAGATTATCAAAAAATATTTGACCCGTATTCTTTCTTTTGTTACGTAAACCAAAATTGACGAAGACACGACACTTTTAAAATTGGCAAAACATCACAAGCAAGTACAATTTTTACTTGCTTCTGATGTCACAAGTCCCCACTCTCGAATTTTGATGCGTTTTATCTTACCAAATATTCATAGATTTAACAAAAGAAAAACTACGTGTCCATTATTTTTCAAAACTCTAACTGGCGGACTAATTAGATTTGCAATTTATTATTGCTGTCAACATTATATTATATTATAAAAAAAAGTTTTTGTGTGCATCATTCATCCGTTTGAGTTGAAACTTTGTACAGTTGTTGTTAGCAAATGCGCGAGGGTTTCTGACGTAATAAAAAAGAAACATACGCAGGCGGAGCCGTGAGGGTCAGCTAGTGTTATAATCATCATCATAATGCAGCCGAAAGACGTCCACTGCTGGACGTAGGCCTCCTACAAGCATCGACGAAGTTTAAATTAAAACAAAAAAAAAACAAGAAGCAAAGTACACTTCTTTATGAAGAAAGAGATAGAACATTTTTCAGTGTCACGTCTTCAATAGTGGAACTTAATTATTAATATTCTACTGGACTTATTAAATGTGGTTATGATCGTGAGAATGTGCGAAGGGCGCCTCATAACTATGGAAGGCGATGCACATTTAACGACTTAGCACCTAACTATCATCATGCTATGTAACCGGGAAGAAATTCTTCCTTGCTTACAAAGTAGACAGTTTTATTAGGATTGATGTCTTCAATGTTGCTACTTTAATATTTCTAATGCTTTTATTTTATTTATTTAATTTTTAACTTATACAGGGTGTAAAAAGACCCATCACATAGCCGAAATCTACGCACTTTGTACATCAAACTAATCTACATTGACCAAAAATAATTGCTGGGAAACGACTTTTATTTTTTGGCATAAAAAAACGCTTTTTTTGTAGCGCGCAATGTGTGGTTGTGGCGGTGCGTTTGATATTCGTTGCGTTTTTGTAACTTTAAATGCGTAATTTGTGAGGAAAAATTGAAAATTTTGATAAGGTTGTTTGGAAGAAAGTTTAATTATTATCACTTAGAATAAGTTTTCGGAAAAAACTACAAAAAAAATGTATACTTTGACCTTCAATATCTCCAAAACCAATGGTTTCCCAGGTATGGTCTGGTAGAAAAAAATGATCCCAATGATGGGTAGAATATGTGGTTTTCGTTATCGTTAAGGGTCTTTTTACACCCGATATGTTGATGTCATGTGGTCATGTTATCGTGTGATTGTGCAGCGGTGACGGTCGCCTCGTAGCCTGTGAGAAGCAATGCACATTTAACAGCTAAGGACTATGATATCATGACGCTACATAACCGTAAATAAATGACTATGAGAATGATTAAAAAATACGAATAATATCATAAAGTGCTGGTGATTTATATCTGTAATAACAAAATTGTGTGATAATTAAATCTATCCGCTAGTCTCAAAGCGGTACTTTGTGAAAGTTCTGTCAAAAATAAACTTTTATTATCAATTAGCTTTTGCCCGCGGCTTCGCTTGCGTTAATTAAGTTCAAAAAAATTAACACACTACTAAAGTTTCCATAATAATATAATTCAATCGTGATTCGAAAGACACGTGGCGCCATCTATGAACGTTATTGTTGTTTTCCTCGGGAACAGTGCGTTTTTTCGGAATGTACCCTTCTACTTCATGTACCCGGATAAAAAGTATCCTATGTCCTAATCCAGGTCATGTTCTACCTGTGTGCCAAATTTCGTCCAATTCCGTTTAGCTGTTAAGGCGTGATTGATTAACAAACACCGAAATTCACAAAGTCACAAACATCCAAACTTTCACGTTAATAATATTAGTAGGATGAGCTGTTAAAAATTGTTATTGTAAATGATTTGTTTCAGAAGAACTTTCTTGTAAAATGAAGTTGCGTAAAATTGTGTAAAGTTTGGTCCATTAGTCCACTTTTTGTGACTACGCAAGCCTCATATGTACCTCCTAATATGTCGACATCAGGGAACCAATAGGCATGTTGACAGTATCAATAAATTGCAAATCTAATTAGTCCACCAGTTAGAGTTTTGAAAAATAATGGACACGTATTTTTTCTTTTGTTAAATTTATCAATATTTTGAAAGATAAAACGCACCAAAACTCGAGAGTGGGGGCTTGTGACGTCAAAAGCAAGTAAAAATTGTACTTGCTTGTGACGTTTTGCCAATTTTAAAAGTGTCGTATCTTCGTCAATTTTGGTTTACGTAACAAAATAAAAAATACGGGTCAAATATTTTTTGATAATCTAACTGACGGATTAATTAGATTTTTTCAGTCAAAACCCTATTCCACAACAGAGGAATCAATGCCGCTCACAATCAACCTACAAAGAAAGCTATAAATCTACCACACATACAAGATCTTTAAACGGTTATAGCTCGGCTTAATCTAGGCGCTCTGCCGATCAGTCACATTCTGCTCATCAAATACCACGATCAGCGGAAATCGTTCACTATTCTCACAGAGACTTCCACGCACGCTCATAATGAACGTTCTTGTGGTAATACTGTTATAATTACTACACTTAGTGGGAGGTATGATCATGTTATCCTACACGTTGGTGTCTCTGGCATAATAACTTAGTGCTCTATGACGACACCCGCAAGGAATAAAATGCGTTTACAGTATTGGGGATTATAATGTTGATACACAACTTTTGTTTGCTTATGTGGGACTAATCAGTGTCGAAAAACTATTAAAAAAGCAATGTAATGTTATGGATTCTTTATTTTATTCTTTATTAATTGCAAACATATGTTATAAAGGTGTTACATATCCATTAGTCCAAAAAACTTTCAAAACATTTTAGGGCACTGCAATACAACTTTTTTTGATTAATTTATTATGTTTACTGCATTTTTATATTTATTAGTAACGTTTATTATATTAAACATAACAGTATCAGTAGATAATCATTTTTAGGCAATAAGCTATTCCAAGTATGTACTATAATTATTTAATATTATTATGTCTAGCTTATTTATTAAATTAATCAATAGCAGTAGTAACAATAATAAAACATACTGATACTATAACATCATTCAAATGTTAATATTTTTATTATTACTAATAATAAAAAACCTTTGTAAATACAAACATGTAAGACCTTCCTTTAATATATACAGGTTTTACTACTTTTAGTCATGTGAACATTTGAAGAATATAATATATAACATTTAATTCAAGGGTATCCTTCATTTATTATTATACGTAACAATATTTCGTACTATAACTAATATCTAGTCACTTACTCTGCGTACCGCTATAATATACCCACCGTGTGGAAAGCTTTTGGAAATATAACACGATTATTACACGGCTACTGAAGAGATAAAATGTATATTTTTGGGATCCAACTATAATATGGTTCATATTTCTCTTCAACTTAACTTTTTCCCAGTATTTATTGCCAGTGCGCGTTTTGGTTAAAGAAACTACAATAAAATTGTATTGTTGCTAAAACAGTGCACATACTCGTATTATGCATTTTTGCTTTTGAAGGTGCTCACAGAATAAAATCTAGCATATCTAGCAATCTAGCATAGCAATCTAGTTTAAATCGGAAACAAAAGACAAACAAAACGATTTGCATGCAACCATGCATTGCTTGATTTAAAAATCAATTACATGTACTGTATGATATAAATTCTAAATTACGCTTATTACGAGTACATCCGTGATGAATATCTTGTAATATATGTGTATATATTACTACACAATACTCTAATATATCCGCGTTAAGCCTTTACACAACGCTGGAAATGGCTCATTGTGAGCTACGGGCGTGTCGTAGCTCCGTAGACTTGTAGCACACTCGTAGCGCTCGCGTAGCACCTGCCGCACTTACCGCAGATTACCGACCGCTTCCCTTCTTAGCATAAAAAGTGGCGTTTAGATCGTCTTTGCTACGTTACGTCGTGAATTTTCTCACAACGTTTACAATGACATAGAAAATTATGATGAAAGTTTTACTACATTATAACACTTTTGAAAACATATTACCAAAAATACTTCATGAATATTGTAGTGAAGGTGAACATTATTTGTGTCGATTTCGGTTGTCGAGTGTATCTGGATAAACATTTTGCAATGTAACCTCTCCGAAGGCTAATATCGTTTACTTCCCGTCGTATTGAGGGAACTAGAGTCAACTTAATTACGAGCGTCCTTTGAGGAGCCTCCGCGTACGGTGCACAAACGTCGAAAATGCGAAAAACAATATTCTATTGCGGGATTAACAGAATCAAAGTATCGCAATTGGTGGAAATTCGAATCTTTGACCTTATCGATTTTGTCATCGAACATTTTCCTTAGTAGATAACGATACTACCGCATTTAAATTCCAACGAGGGGATCGCTTTAATTGAAGGGTATCGCTTACAATGAGAGATAGCGTTTCAAATAATGATCACTGTTGTAACTTCCTCTTCTATGGCTGTCATTAATCCCTGCTGTTGCAAGAGCCCGTCTTCATAATGATTATAAGTGATCATGAGCATTAGCAATTAAGAGCCCGACTTCATAGTGATTGTAAGTGATTATGAGCATTATCAATTAATGGTACCTAATAACTTTGTGATACTTATTGTTAACGAGAATAACGGCTGACAAACTGTTATGCAGTTTGACAGACTTCATGTTTTTAATTTTTTTTTTTTTTTTTTTTTAAACGTACTTAATAATAAGTAATTATTTGTACAGATATAGAATAAGTAAAAAATAAAGTTGTGATAGCCTAGCGGTTGAACGCCTGCCTTCCGTGCAGGACGGTCAGAGTTCGATCCTAGCCCGCATCTCTGACTTTGCGGGTTGGTTATGCAAGTTTAGTTTTAGTATACACTAAACCTGAAACTAGTTTGTTCAGAATCACCAGGAGAATCGGTTGACATAGTTTTTACACCACATTATATTTTTCCTTCTTTTTTTTTCATAATTTTCAATTCTCTTTCAATAGGTTTCTACGCATAAAAGTGGACGGGAATAGACACCTTGAGGCTTGAGACAGTTTCCGTGTATTAGATAACCCCTGCATAGCATATCTTAGGCAGTACACACTTTACTAGGGAACCTAACGCGACATAAACTAAGGTGTAACTTGGAGATTTCTAAAAAAAAACACATATTCAGGCAGTTCTGATGAAAATCTCGTTGGGGTGTCTCAGTTTTTGTATATACTGAAAATAAAGTTGTATATTATATATTAGTGCCATCATAGTCATTATGAAAGAGCGGCCCAAAATTTGTTACATTTCAATTTTACTAGGCTTTATTTATTTACTATATTGTTCGTTGCTATGTCCGGTATATAAATTAACAAAACCCTATTACATGTACCAACTACACAATATTATTAGATCTACATAATTGCTCGACTCACCCACTCCATTAGGATAATATTATACATACATCCTTAATTACTCCGCACTCCACATTCCAAAACCTTGATTAAAATCTAGAGGTTTAACTTAGGCGTAAGCCTTTTGTGTGCCGTCATATGTTACAATAATGGGTACATATTCAAACGGAATGTGAGTAAGAAACAGGGAATCATGAAATCAGAGTGATTCGAGCGTCGTGGACTCGTGGAGTCGTGGTCAGGGAGGGGCGCACGCGGCGCTAACGATCCACCTCTCCTCCTCGCCGCTCGCCGCCCACCTTCCATATTCGTCTTACTTTTTATTATCTACCTACATTCAAAGCTTACGTCCCTACCGTACACTGTTAAAGGTTTCTATCTCCCAATTTCTTTATACATAAAATTTCCGAATAAGAATCGGGCAATATAATCTTATGGAAGTGGAATTTCAATTCGGTCTTCTATTAATGTGTGCGACGATTTATTTTTAGCAGACTCAAGGCATATGAATACTAGCTTTTTGTACTTGCGACGTTCAGTGTTATCGCAGATTTGGGTACATTAATTTTTATGTGTTCTTTTACATTACATAATGTTTATTTTTCCTTTTCATGTTGAATCTTGTGACAGCCTTGATGCCAAATCCGCTTATGTACGAGGATGGGCAAATGAAACGATGTCAGGACCCTCGACGCTATCAATCATATTATTCTGTGACAGAGTATTTTTTGTCGTTTTGTTAGTAGGTATTTATTAAGGCACAGTGTGCGACAGTCCGAGACGTAGGTGTAATTTTAATTAAGGTAACTCCTTTATATTTTCCGTAATACCGAAACTCGTTTTAAAAATACATTTTGCAGTACGAACCCATTCACGAACAATTTATTGCAGCAATATCGGAACAATCGAGGCTAAAAGTTCATTCAGCGATATGTTATCGTGTGCTAGGGTCGCCTTCCGAATCTCTAATGAACTGTGAATAACCGATCCCTTAGTCAGATCCACTATACAAATAGTATCTACGACAACTTCAGCTTGCAAACTAACAATAGAATAACTTCGTTTAAAACTTTATAACAAACATTTAGTTCCATTTTATAACGTCCTTCATTCCCGTTAATTCAGTTTATGTTCAAAACTAGGTTTAGCAAATCTTTGACTTTATTAAATCTGTGAGATTTCGGCTGGAATATTTGTAATTTAAAAATATTAAACGTAAAATGCTTCCCTTGGTATTTATTAATGTTCGTAAAAACGTTTTACAACACGTAGCCCACATCAAACTGTCTTAAAAAATGATGTACAGTCAAAGCAGCTCATTACCCCTTCACAGTTTACTAAACGAAGCGACTTTATAACATTTTTTCTGAATAATAGCCAGACATTGATAACGAAAATTATCCTCATAATTTTTGATGACAAAATTATGTCAACCTAGAAGTATCTATATAAAATGAAGTGAAAGATACGCTGTTATTCATCTCCATTTAGCGACTTCATCGTTTGATACTGATAAATCACGTTCTGTTCCTAAGGCTCAAAAGATATTTTAAGCAATAATTTTTCGAATTTTAAAGATAACAGAGTTAATGTTCAAAGAAAACGTAATTTGTTTGCAGTCTTATCACGTAGCTCAAACAAAAATCAGTATTATCTCAACGGACAGCTCACCATTAATCTAAGTTGGTGGAGTCTGTGTTTGTTCCATATTCAAATTATACGAACAGGTGCATTCAGCGCCATTTCATTCAGTACCTACCGTACGAGCCACACAAGGACGCTCCTACCGTACATTATTATAAAAGTGTTATTTTGGTAATTTATTATAAGCCGCAAAAGCAATTAGTTTTTTGTTCCATACCCTGCATTTTTTACCGGGAACCAAAGGGGAAGGAATATAATGGATGTGAATATAATAATGTCATGGGCTAAGGCACATGTCATAATTTAGAGAATTAGAATTTATTTTTATGGTTCAGACGCGCGATTTATTTTAATATTTCATTCGCAGAAATGTGTCATAGAGAGCTAACAGAATCGTGTAAAAAGTAGAAATTTATCTATCATTACAGTTATAGCTATTATCTGTATGTCAGGTACAATATGGGCATAGTGAATATATAAAATAAAACCAACATAGATTCTCTTTTAAGGCCTATTCAAACCTAAGCGGTATTCGCTACCGTCTGCGGTAGAGAAAACCGAGTGGGTATGCGATAATATTACTGTTCACCCCAAAGCGGATTTCGCGATCCTTGTGGGTAGAAGCCATGTTGCAAACGCATCCTTTCGCTAAGGAATATCGTGCGTAACTGTTGTCATGTCAACCCCGCTTGCGGAGTGAGGGGCGGGATGCATGCCGCTGCTCGGCTGCTCCCGCGCCGCGTTGACTGCAGGAATCTGTTTCGCCCAACAAGCGAAACAATACCTATGCGGTAAACTATTCCGCTCTAGCAGCGGAACTTTGAGCGAAACACGCGCGGTAATGTACCTCTACCCACAGCGGTAGCGAATACCGCTTAGGTTTGAATAAGCCTTTAAGAATGCCTAGGTAATGTCATACTAAGAGTATATGCGGATGGCCCAATCAAAATCTTTGTGACCGTGGAGGGATCTATTTGACCGCACGTTGCTGCTCATGGGATTTGAGCTCACTCACGATGGTGCAAAATGCCCGACGGAAAATCAACCTTATCTTCCAATGTTAAGGTTTATCTATCAAGGAAAATATATGAAAATACAAAAAAAGGTTTTTGTGTGCGTATTTCAAACATTTTACTTGTTTTACCCGACCTTTTAAAGTTAAATATGTCTGCTAAAGTGCTAACTAATGGTTTATGGTTTAATGGTTAGGAACATGAGATAGGTCGGCTGTCCTTTCAAAACCTAGTAAGGGACACTTTTTACAAAAACCGTTTTAATGCATAATCTTGCTAACCTAGTAAGTCTCTACCAAATAAAAAAACACCAGCGTTGAAAACTCACATAACAAGCAGATATATTTAAGCATCGATACCTAGTAAGTGCCATTCACTGCCTCTGATCATTTTAAAACCTAGTATGTCACTTTAACCACATGGTTTTACCTAACATTTCAACTTTTCAAAGGCTGACTGATTTAACGTTTATGCGCTCTCCTGTAAAATTTAGTTTTAAGCCCTTACTAGGTTTTGAAATGGGACAGCTGAGGTCATAAAATATTAATTTACACAAGAACAGAAGAATAATAAGGACAAGGTAGTCTGATGATAAAGGTCAGACTGATCGGCACAGCAAGCTAGCTAGCTAGCTAGTCATTCGACGCAGCTGCGTCGAATGACAACAGGTTTTATAACGTCGGGTGCGTTGATCCATGACGACGACTATCGACTGCCTCCTTTATCTTCTAAACGTTGCCCAACTACCGACATTAAATGCTTTCAAAGAGATTTTGGTTTTGAGTGCAAATAATAATTAAAATTTTGCCATTCAAAAGAAGAAAGAAAGGAAAGTTTTCACAATCTTTGTTTCTAATGATTTGATTATCAATTTAAATGATCAAGGTATGAACGCATTTTAAAAATGCCTAGGTAATGTTATACTACATGCGGATGGCCCAATCAAAATCTTTGTGACCGTGGAGTGATCTATTTGACCGCACGTTGATGCCGTCATGTGATTTGAGTTTACTCTCGATGGTGCAAAATGACCGACGGAAAATCAACCCTATTTTCCAATGCTAAGGTTTATCTATCAAGGAAAATATATGAAAATACAAAAAAAGCTTTTTGTGTGCGTATTTCAAACATTTTACTTTTTTTACCCGACCTTTTAAAGTTAAATATGTCTGCTAAAGTGCTAACTAATGGTTTATAATTATTTAATGAAACACTGGAGTTGTTGTGAAATATGTACCGAAAATCACCCCATTTTCTTTATTTTCGTGGGAGAAGTCTACGGAAAATTAATATTATTGAGTTATAAATTGTCAAATATAAAAATATTTTCTCTACGTTTTTCAAATAAATGAGTACTATGGGTTATCTAACCGTCAGTTTCAAGGATTTATTCGAAAATGTAGCGAAAAACAGCAAATTTCTAACAAATTTGTAAATACGTCGTTATGATCCTTAATGAGAAATGTTATGAAATGAAATGAAATCATTTATTCTGCAAATTGGATATTTAAAAATCACTTTTACATGTTATTATGTTCATATAAATGTAACTTCTAATATTAATTAATAGAATATCTTTCGTTTTATGTAAATGGCCGAATGTAGTACCTGGTTAATTGATAGGTATAGCAAGTTCTTGTTAATTTCCCAGGTATTATACCAGTAAATTGTGTAACGCAAAATTATTTAGTGAAGATAGAGTGTCACCTGAGTGGCTGCTACTTACCTTCAAGTGATTAATGGTGTAGTGACGTGTCGTTCACCCGAACAGTCTCGCCTCGCCGTGCTTCATTATAAACGTGCCGCTGTAAGTTCAACTGATGTTAACTAGGTACCTACACATCTAATAAAAAAAAACAATCTGAACACAGTAGACCACTTAATTGGGTTGACATTTTTAATTAAGAGAAATACTGGACTGTTAGTAAGAAAAACAGGAAAATTATTCCAGTAACGAATTAACCAAAGAGCAATTTACAACTCCCATTTCAGTGTCTCAACAAAACGTAAAAGTTGAAAGGAGGGTCCACGTTTTTCCTACTGGTAAAATCTACAATCATAATTTAAATCAGGTTGTGTTTTCTTTGGAGCGTTGCACACAACTCATTCAGCGACAAGCCGAGCCCCGGTGCCGCCGACGTAGGCCTCCGCTACAAATTTCCCGGCTCCATTCCTTAGCTTCCAACTTTGCGGTAAAATTTACGACAATCTTCCTTTTTCTATATTTCATTAAAAGTTCCTAAGCCTGAGGATTATACTTCTCGTTCTTTGAATAATACTTGTCGTAAATTTCAATATTCAAAATGAATCGTATTACTTTTGGCTGCAGTAATTGGTCTCTGATGTTTTAGAACAATATTAAAAGTGTCGGCCGGCTTTTAATTAAGTCCACCAAGTGGTCCTCGGACCGCCCGCGATCGATGTTCGTACTTTAATTTTTGTGAGTGATAATTAAATGTCCATCACAAAGGCTGTTTATATTTGTCAACCTGTTGTACGAATGATAAACAAAGTAAAACAGATAAAAGTTGGGCCATCGTAATGCTAACAAAAGCGGATTAATTTCATATCTCCAAATGTGTCCCTCGAGATACATGTTGACAAATCTGAATTTCAAATCAAGCTAATGGCGAATCGTTAATAAAACATCGGCTTGTCCTACATGTATTCTCCTTAAACGGATTGTGGATTTCGCGGTTTTTGCACAAAAAACAAGGTAATAATAAGCGAAGGTTTCGATTTGGTGGTGGTAATGTCGCCCGGGGAATACCCGGCCATAAAGTGGGTTGTGGCGCCAAGCCTCCGAACTTACGAGCCTTAGCCCTCTGAATGCTGTTAAAATTTAACAAGTCCCTAAAATCCAGTTTATTGCACGCACTTTACCCAATTTATTTACATTTTATCTCGCATTTACAAACGCTTTTAACAAATATTTTGTACATACATTTCCACATTTATTTTGTAATTATTGGAATACCCATTATCATTTAATCCACGTACAATATTAAATGCTCTTAGCAGTCGTTATATTCTTCTTGAACGCAATGTAAATGTTGTTAATAAAATCGGAACGTTATATTACACTTCAGTGGAGTTTAAAATATTCATTGGAATTATTGGAGGCGGCGAAAGAATTAATTAATCAACAAGAAATTAATAAGATCTTTTTTAATTGGGAAAGTCAATCCACAAAAAAGAAGTAGGTACTTTTTAAGTTCTTAATTGACGTTTTGAGGGCTCGAACAAAGCGAGAGGGTCCACCTTCTACGCTCAGGTTCAGATTCGACTTTTGGATCGCGATTTGAGGTAATTTGTGTAGCTTACAGATTTTGCTCTTAGTTTGAATGTTTGTGTGTATTTGTAATGGCAGCAACGATACCGGGAATACTAGTATATTTTTTTTACACTTGGGAGCAAAGAAATCGAGCCGTTCTTTTTTTCACGTGTCCTTGTTATTAGTTTTGGTTTCATGAATTATACAGGGCGTCCCACGACTTTGCCACATGGAGGGGAAGTACCTTAAATACTGAAGATAGAAAAAAATACTGAATGAAGACTTCATTTTTATTTTAAAAACAATACGAACTGCATTCAAAGAATTTTAAATAATCACTTGTCTGAACCGGGAATCGAACCCGCTAAATGTGAAAACAAAAAAAAACTGTAATTTTATTGTACTAATCAAACGGCTCGATCAGATACATGTATTTCTTCTAAATAACATAGCATCTAAAACAAAAGGAACACCATGAAATTTAATATTTATTTGAAATAACAAGACACGTTTAACTGTGCAACTTACAATCAATTTAATTGATTAAATGCTCAAAAGGTGTCTCTTCCTATTGTATACAAATTGTAACTCTTTTAATAAACTCGCTTACCATTGATTTATTTATTTTTTCATGGTGAATATTTGAAATAATACTTCGAAATAGTAACTAAGCAGAAAGTAGTACTTAAAGTCAGTTGTTGTAAGCACGACATAGAGAAAATGCTATTCATTATTTTAAACATTTTTTCAATTTAAATGTTAAATTTCATGGTGTTCCTTTTATTTTAGATGCTATGTTATTTAGAAGAAATAAATGTATCTGATCGAGCCTTTCGATTAGTACAATAAAATTACAGGTTTTTTTGTTTTCACATTTAGCGGGTTCGATTCCCGGTTCAGACAGGTGATTATTTAAAATTCTTTGAATGCAGTTCGTATTGTTTTTAAAATAAAAATGAAGTCTTCATTCAGTAAATTTTTCTACCTACAATATTTAAGGTACTTCCCCTCCATGTGGCAAAGTCGTGGGACGCCCTGTATAATTCAAAATACAAAAAAACTATTATTAATATTGTAAAGTTATCAAATAACCTTTTAGGCGTTATATGTTTAGAATTGATCTGTTCCTTAATACCAAAAATAATAAATATACATAAAAACAAAAATACAAGTGGCTCGATTTATTTGCTCCCAAGTATATTTTTTAAACTTGATTATTGTCGATCGTTTACTTATGTTTTCGGATTCATCTCCACTTTTCAGTCTCGTGCGTTGTCTGTCTTGTGCATCGTCAGCACTCAGCATGTATTTGGTAATATAATAATGTCATTATTTACATATTACGTGAACAATAAAAATAATATACTGAAACGTTTTATATGAAGCACACTCAACACCACTCATAAAAGTATATCAACAATTTTTGCGCTACTTCGTACTGTTTATTCCATAAATAATATAATAACGGTTGGTCCGTCGGTCGCGTGGGGTTGGTACCTACACATTATAATTGTAGCGGGACCGTGTCGAGGAGGCTGCTTAATTGATGCTCATCCTGTATTCAAGGGTACGGAGCCACAAGTGAATGTATTTAAATAAACTAAATTCTGCTTTCTGACGGATCTTTTGCGAGTATTTTTAGCTTCTGAAAATTGATTTTTCTTTTTTAAATGTCAAGCCTGCGAATGTCGTGGGGTTAAGCAGACTTCACTTATACTTACCGTCCATAGATTGTTATATTTGGTCCTAATATGAAAGGAAGTCGAATGGCCAATTATCGGCTATGATGTCTATCCTCCGGTTTCTGATTTGAGAATTCGGGATAAGCAAATACTTAAGTAACATTTGAGTATGGAGTTGTCACAAAAAATACGGATTTTAAAGCATTTTTTTGACAACTTTGTACTTCTTCTTCTCTCGTGTCAGCACGAGCTATACGAAAATAGCTCATGCTGTGGTGAAAGGATTAGCCAGTCAGCAAGGTTGGTTGCGGGGCTGACTGCCCAGGGTACGTCGGAAATACTTAAGTATCGTCACGCGTGGAGGCTCTTTTCATGCACCCCAACTTTGCAACTTTGTACTATGTATGTCTTTTCCAGTATTTGAGATGATCTTCAAAATCAGCGCATTTGGTTGACCTTTCTGGTGCATTTTATATATTGATATTAACTGTGTTCCATATTTTTACGTAGAAAAGATGATGTCTAAATAAGCCTAGATATTTTTATATTGACCCCGATTTTAACCAAGCAGTTTTGAAAATATTTAGGTTTGAAATATAAAGTTCAGAGCGATCAATTTTTATTTTGGAGATTGAGCCATTTATATATTTTGGACTCTGTGGTCCAAGGTAACCATCAATTTTATCAATGAAGCAATGGTTTTAACACACATTACTTACTTGTTTTGGCTTCAATGCAATCACATTTTATCTTCAATGGAAACAGTTCAAGGCCCTTTTCTTGAAATTATTGAAAATATCAGAGACTTGCGTAAATGCTGCTTTTTTCCACAATTTCTGCAAAGTGGATTGTAATATATATGTGATGATGCCAGCTGTTACGTTCATAAAAATAAAACTAAACCTGCGGAAAAGGCTGGTTAAGGAGACGGGTAGCAAAATGACCAAAAAAACCGGCCAAGTGCGAGTCGGACTCGCGAACGAAGGGTTCCGTACCATTACCCATAAAAACGGCAAAAAAATCATGTCTGTTGTATTTTTGGCTGGAGACCCTTCAGGTCTCGCCAATAACTGCCCGGTTACGTAGAAACCGTCCCTTAGGACGACCTACAGCAGTCCAATAGAAAAAAAAGGAAAAAAAAACTGTTGTATGGGAGTCCCACTTAAATATTTGTTTTATGTTAATTAAATTATTTATTTTTAAAGTGAATATATAACTAGGTAAATATTCGGTGAATAATTCAAGTGTCTACCTGTTGCCGTTATCAATATCGAGCAAAAAAATCACGTTTGTTGTATCGGAGCCCCCTTAAATATTTATTTTATTCTGTGTTTTAGTATTTGTTTTTATAACGGCAACAGAAATACATCATCTGTGAAAATTTCAACTGTCTATCTATCACGGTTCCTGAGATACAGCCTGGTGACAGACGGACGGACGGACAGCGGAGTCTTAGTAATAGCACAGTGTACCTACTTACTACATACAGTGATTCAACGCCCATACATTTGACAGGTCTTATGAAATGTCAAAATTATGTAGGGGCGGAGGTTATGTCCCAAGTACGCAGTATGGCTACTCGGGACATAACCTCCGCTCCTTCATCCCGCAACCCCCCGCACGATTGCTCTGCGACAATGTTCTACGTTGACCGACTGTAAGGAGTAAGATATAGGTAGACTGTGGTAATAGCGTCCCGTTTTATCCTTTGGGTACGGAACCCTAAAAAACTATTCAAGATATGCAAAAGAGGAATATTAATCAAAAACGACATATCGTATAGTATCACGTATACACTGAAGGGCAGAAGCAAAAAGAATAAATTTTCCTTTATTCTCCGTATCAGAAAGCATAGATAATAAGGCCTTTCTACACATAACGAGTTAAACGGCGACTCGCCGGCTTTCTACTGTTGACATATATTGCCGGTATACAGTGCCCTCATTCGTGTGTTTTGAATTTGATCAATACATGGACGTCGTCGCCGACCGCATCAATTTAGCTTTAATGCGATTATTCGGACAGTACAGTGACTAGCCTAATGGATATTGATGTAGGTACGTACCGGTCAGGTGGTATAGTTCTATAATTGCATATTCTTATGAATATTTTAGCAGTCTTCAATGCGAAGGTCTTTTAAACCGATTACATAAAGGTTTTCGTGTTGTATGTGTGTGTAGTTAATACGAATGAAGTTATATCAACTTGGAATAATACATAGCGTGCATCGGGTTAAAAAGTTCTTACCCGATGCTTTGTACTGTATTTCTAGGAATCCAATGGATCGATTTTGGTGGCGTTTAGTAGAATGTCTTGATAAAGTTCAACTTATGCAAACCCGGAAGGGGGAGAGGACGTGGAAGGTTGTTGATTTAATTTCAAATTGACTTTTAGATACAAATTGGTTCCACGGTCCGCAAATACAAACGGAAAAGTAATTTCAGTTAATGATTTGACACTTTTACGGTGTTTCCGGCTTGTAATAGGGCTGTGCGTGTGTGCCTGCGCTTTATTAGCGCGATTAGGGGCCGCTTTTATTACTAATAGCCCTTTAAGCAATTAACCTAAAGCTCGCTTATCTATGTATAAGAGCGTCCCGTTCACTTTGAGAACAGACTAAAAGGAAAATGTGTAATTAGTAAAACGAGTTAATCGATAGCGGAAAAGTGGAAATTGTAAATGTGGTGAGAGTTCCGTCGACTTAATATTCATTATTCTCATTAGCTCCCTAAATTACCTTATAATGGTGGACACCGCTAAACTAGGCTTACGAATGTTCTTGTAAGATTATGATTGCTATAATCATCACGCTTAATGGTCAGTGCAGGAACTATGTAGTTATTGGCGCATATATATATATGTATATATATATATATATATATGTAGTTTATATGTAGTTATGTAGTTATTGGCGCACTGAAGGCCACACATCCTCGAAAAATCTTTGGACGCCTTAACAATAGTATCTCCCTCTCTCTCTTCTTCACACCCAATGCTGAGTGTAAGTATCCTCTATTGCACGCTATTCTCTTCGGTCTTCCGCTTTCAGGTTTTCCCCGCTGTCTTGGCCAGGTCGTCTGTTCACCATGTACGCGGCGTGCCCACATTCTTACGATCAATTAGGCGTCTCCACTTCTTTACTTTTCTGCCCTAACTGTCCTCGACTTTTCGGCATACGTGGCCGGCCTACTTCCACTTCTTTCTTGCTATTATCAGGACCATGTCGTATAGGAAGAGGGAGGCCAAAGAAAAGATGTATGGATTGTGTGAAGAATGATATGAAAGAGAAGGGAGTCAGTGATATTATGACGGTTGACAGGATGGAATGGAAGAAGAAAACGTGTTGCGCCGCTCCCAAGAACTAAAACTGGCAGCAAGACTAGGACCATGTCGGGCACAATAGACAATATAAAATAAAAGAAATAAATAGTAATAATAGTGTCGTGGTGGCCCGGAGGTTACAGCCCCGCTTGTTAAGCACCGGGTTGCGGGTTCAAATTCAGGCAAGTTCCGATGTGACTTTTTCAATTTCATATGTACTTTCTTGGTTAATCTAAGACACCACTGACATACGGTGAAGGAAAACATCGTGAGGAAACCTGAACTTATGGTCTGAAATCGCCAACCCGCAGTGAGCAAGCGTGGTGATCAATGCTCGTTCCTTCTCTGTATGAGAAGAGGCCTTTGCCCAGCAGTGGGACAGTTACAGGCTAATATTTATTTTATTTTAGTAATAATAGAGTAAGAAATGTTGCTACTTTTCTCGCCTGCGGACACAGCCAGCTTCACTGCTGAGATGCAAAGAAACACGTCGAGCAAATTCTCCGGAGGCCGTTAACTCAAAATGATATTGTGACTGGCCATTGGACGCTCACTCACGCTACATATAGTTGACAGACAGCTTACACGTACTCATGTGCTCAAGCTTAGTTAATACCCCTGTCCTTGTTAGGATAAATGATTATAGCCAGACGCTGATAATTTAGTCTTGACCTTGACCCCAGCCAAGCGCTGGTTGAACTCGTGATTGAACCAAAGCATTTGAATAATAAATACTAGCTGCGTCGGCGGCCTGCCTCGGTACAATTAATAATTTTGCGCGCTGCATATTTAATTATCATCATTACGGTTTCATTTGCTTCACCGTCTGGTAATTATAACGTTGATTAACAACTGAAATTATCGATAGGTGTATTTGCTTTTGAAGCTTTTCAATGCCCTCGGGGTGTTTCGTATCTAGGTACGTGCTTACACGTGCCATGTGGTTGCCGACAAAGAAAGGACTATCATCCCATCTCTTTCCGTAGTTATCATAGATGACGAATAATGGATTTTGTAAAGTGGATGGCCAGCAGTATTCCTGTGGGCCAATTAATACGCCTTACTGCGATCACTAGTCTGTTCACCAAGAGTGGTGGATATGGCCACATTTCCTGTGGACCGTTAACTGCAATGGTCGATGTTTACGGGCTGATGTATACAAGGTTAGTCGAAAAGGGGGTACTAATCTGAAAGGGTGTTAAAGTACCCATGTTTAATAACTTTTATTCTACAACTTTCCCGAAAAGTCAATAGTTTAGGAGAAATAGCTGTTCAAAGATTTCATAAAAAATACGCTAAGATCTATCTATCCTCAGCTAAGATCAGCTATGTTTACATTTGAGGTCATATTTGGGGTCACAAATTAGAAGCTCTATTATTTGAATTCACAACTAAAGCAGGGATAAAGAATTTTTGAAAATTCTAAATTGTAAATCATTTTGTTCGAAAATAAAAAATATCAGATTTTTATATTTTAACACTTGCTTTAAAACGGTCATCAGTGATATTTTATGTGGCCTGCGGATTAGTACCCCCTTTCTAACCAACCTTGTATATGTGTATATGTATACAGTATGTTAAATAACAGGCGTTCCCTTAAACATTAAAATAAAAAACAAAAATAAGCAAAAAAAGAAAACAATATGGTACGGCCTATGGTATGTTTAAGACGAAAATAGTAGCGTAGATAGGTTAAATGCGATGTTGCCGTGTTTTCCAAATTGATAGACAAGTGCGCATGGACAGTAAGCGTTGCTTTTACGTATATATTTTTTTATTTCTCGAGATTTTTTTGTTTTTGTTGGTTTTTTTTTGTATGTACTACTATTATTGCTGGTTAACGGGAACGCCTTTCGTTAGTTAACATACTGTATATTATATTATATTTTCTTAATTACAAATGCATTGACAACGTGTAACGGAAATAACCAGAAACCAACACCCAAATTACAATTTCAAGTGAAAACTACGATTCAATACTCACAATTTTATTTAAGTAAATGAACTTTACCATATTTTTTAAGAAATTAATATGGCTTAAAAACTATGGTAACCTGGCCTTTGCTAAGCAGTGGGACAGAAAAGAAACCAGAAAAACAAAACTTTTATTGCTAGCTGCATTTAAAATTCAGTATAATTAATTGCCTTGACATCAGACTCAATTTAATTAACCTCGATTGACTGACTGATCTGTAAAAATAAAAATAAACACAAAAAAAACCTTAAATTGCGGAATTTGATTAAGTACTCGATTATGAACAAATTAATTTTTGATTTCTGGTTAATTATGTTACATCTCGTATACACCGTGGGCCCAAAATACCCGAAAGATTTTAACCACGCGTTTCTGATGGTATCATGAGTTAATCATGTTAAATCAACATAGTCCAATTCAGTCAATTTAATTATTATGTTCTTGGGAACAAAATAAATCAATAAACTTTAGTACAGTCCGCAAGGCCTAAGCTGAGCTTTGCATTTGTGTGAGAATTAATGCAGATGCGTCCTTTGCATGGTTTAAGCCGGTTTATACTGCTTTTTGGGAATCGATTCTATGTGCAGTCACACAAATGCAAAGCTCAGCTTAAGCCTCGGAGACTGTATTCCCTTGTAAACAATACCTCAGGCTGAACTGGCAACGTGTATTAATATTATCGGGTGAGTGGATAAGGAACTTCTCACTTTACGAACGATGAGTGGGATATAGTATGACCAAGGTATGACAAAAGTCGCAACGCTGCGATCATAGAGCTTGTTACCCTAGAGATTTTTCGACTTGTTAATTTCCGTAAATAGTGATAATCTCGAAAATTCAGCTTTATTCAACAAACTATGTCCTAGCTTTTCTTCTCCAATTAGGCATCGGAATCGATGGTTAAATCTTTCGGGTACCTCGGGCCCACGGTGTATATTTGTGTCCTTACATAAATATATACTCGTAAAATCACGTTTATCGTCCGTTATGGGTCAAGTTTCAATTAAGGATAAAGGTCTAATTGAAACCAAGTTTGATACAGTTGATGTGTTAAGAGTTGCTATCGCACTTTGTATTTACAGGTTATTCTCTAGCTTATAATATGTTTTAAGCTGTGTACGGACAGCGCGTACATTGGTACGCGTAGTCGGTTACGCGTGTCCTGGAACGCCATGTCCATACTTGCAGCTACACGTACAGTCTTAGGGAACGCGTACCGCGCGAGCTAGCTCGCAGCGCGAGCGTCGCGAGCCGCCGTCAGTCGGCAAGTACAAACAGTACTGTGTTGTCTGTTTCCGTACAGGAGCTGTACGCGTATCCAATGTATGCGTGGATAGCGTATTTCGACTACGCGTAACACAGGAACGCGCAGTCCGTACACACCTTTACACTATACCTACCTCTAGATCTGATTCAAATAACTGAAATTATACGTTTCCTCCATTTCTAGGATTTATAGCAAACAATATCATAGAATTAGCTTAGATGTTTCCTATGTTAGGGTCAACTTCCAGTCTAACCAGATGTGGCTAACTATCAGAATATTACCCGGAGCGTGCGGAGCGTATACGATTTTCTAACTTTAAAGCGAGTTTCAGAAATTCGAGATTCTAACTTCCTGTGTGCGACATTTCCGAAACGATTGTAGTATGACAACCGGGACCGGCGGGCGGCACCTCTAAACTAAACTTTGTACACAAATCTATTTGAATAACGAAATAACTTATCTAATTTAAAAGATTAAAAACAGTTTATCTATATCTATACATATAATAAATCTGTAGACATGGCGTGTCTGTACATAGCAAATATTTTGAAAAAACCTGGTTGGGATGTTAAACTATAACCAATAGAACCAATTTTTAACATTTTTGGAATTTTTGTCTGTTTGTCTGTTTATCTGTTTGTCTGTTTGTCTGTTTGTCTGTTTGTCTGTTTATCTGTTTATCTGTTTATCTGTTTGTTTGTTCAAGCATCACGTAAAAACAACTGATCCAATGTTGTTGACTTTTATAAATAAATATTGTGCTTATCTCCAAGTAACATATGTTTTTTGTTTCATCGCAATCGGTTCACGCAATCAAAAGTTATGCGAATTTTAAATTTTCTAGAAGAACTTAGCATGATGTATTTGTGTATATCATTTCTTTTCAATAGATGGCGTTACGTGTATCAAATCACGTTGTGAGGAAATATAATCAACGAATATATTACTATTCTCAGTCTACGGAAGGTCTATTGAAATGCTATCCGAAGAAGGTACTAACTAAGCTTTTTATAAAAAAAAACGAAGATAATGTTATTTAAAATTTATTAGGTACACACGGCTACACATCAAGCTATACAAAACCAGTTTATCTTGGCATCGCTTTGTATGATCTTTTCGCACAAGTAACGGTCAGCTTATACTGGTTTTGCATAGCTTGAAGTGTAGCTGTGTGTACCTATCTATCTGAATGGCAGTGGAAGAGAAAAACATTCAATTTCATAAGCGAGTGTAGGTATTCTAAATTTTTAATTGTGCAAGGCAATACGATAGATTAATTTGAAATACTCATTTATTTATTTTATTATTAATACTTTTAAATACGTACTTATAAATGGATTTACTATTAATAAAATTCAAAGTACACTTTGTCTGTACTTAATTAAATATTTTTCCAAAATTTCGATTCGGTGGTACTATACAGAAACCATAACTTTTTTTTTAGAATTATTGTGTCTGTTTGTCTTTCCGTCCGGATATCACGTAAAATCCCGTGGATGGATTTTGATGGGACTTTTGCTGATGTGTTGCGTAAAGAGCGATAATTTTGCTGGTACATATATCATCACGCTATTGTTCATAGGAGCCGAGCAGCGGAACATTATTTCCACATACTGCGAAGTATAAGCTGTAGACAGAAGTAAGTGCTGCAGTGAACGGTCGCTAGCTCAGTGTCCTGCGTTAAAACCTCACTTTAAAAAAATACACTTTTTGTAATATATGGCAATGCTGGTGGCAAAGCCGGCGGCATGTGTGGATGCGCTATTAAATTGAACGAAGTGGAAAAAATAAGAACTACTTAACAACAATTTTAATAAGTGCTTGAATTTAAATGTACCTAAGTTAGTCAATTTTCGTTTTATGGTCTTCCATCAATTTCAACACAATGTTTATTGGAGTATTATTAATCCTATCGATTGGTGAAATAAAAATACAGATGATATTTTTTCGCATTTGGGTTGGTTCGATTTCCAGATCAAACTTTTTGAAATCTTTGAAAGCAGTACCTATTTCTAACTTATAAAAATAAAATGAAGTCTTCTATAGGTGATTTTTTTATATATTTAAAGTACTTTCCTATTCCACACCTCGAATGAAATCATTTATTATATAGACTGCACTGCGTAAAATATTTTGATTTAGTTCGCCGATTGTGTAGCCATTTTTGTATCGCCATAAAGTTTCGTTACATTATCACAATAAATATCAATATTCAATTATAATCCATTTTGACAAGGAAATGTATGGAAATAAGCAACGCGTTTTTAGTACCTATTATGGTTATATGAACCTTTACGGTCAATCAAGAAGAGCTGAAACTCTACCTAAAGAAATGGTTTAAAAGATATAAGTGCCTTGGTGGGACACCTTTGTCTATTATTATAATAAATGGAATACATATACACTATTTAGTTGCTGCGACACAATGTTGTTTTCCGAGTTCCACGCGGACGGAGTCGCGGGCACAGCTAGTATTTAATAAAATCTAAAACAAAGATAGGTAAAATCACCTCGCCGAGCTCAATATAATTTAGATTGTTTTTGCTACAAAGGACAAATTAATTCATTTGATTTATCAATTTTCATAGTTTGAATCTATTTGAAAAAGCTTAAGGTAATACTAGAAGGCTTTAAATTGGTTTTGTGTTTTCAATTAAGTGTACCAAATAATATCTTTATAAAATGTAAATGTTTACAGATTTATTTGTGGATGAAAAATAGTTTAAATTTTTCGTAGACATGAATTAAATAAATATAAGTTGCGCTTGCATTCCCCGAAGGCAGAGATAGAGTGGCAGAGATACAGTAAATACTACGGCATAAGTTATGCGCCTCGGTAATATTCGTGTTTCCGAATTTGTACGAATTATGGCCGGCGCTCAGTAACAGGACGGCACGGCAAAGGATATTTTAAGTTCAAATAATTTTAAAGCTTATATTAGCTCGTATTTGCTTGAGCATACAGTGGGATGCTTCGTCGTGCTGCGGCATGCCGAAGCATCCCGTGGTACGGTAACTACGAGTCCTAAGGGTAGAAGGTTCAAAATTATTTGAGCTTAATAAATCCGTGCCGTCCTGTTAATGAGCCCCGGCCGTTATGCAATCCGGTCAGTCTTTCTTTGTGTGTATTTATAATATTATACATATAACTACGGCTTCGTCCTCTTCGGATCAATTCCTACTACTAGAATTGGTCACATACTTCGTACAAATTCGGAAACACGAAGATTGCGGAAGCGCATAAATTATGTTGTCGTACTGTACTGTTGTTCATTTTGCCGATTACGGTATTCACTATAGAGCGCCATGTAAAGGAGGAAGCCTATTGTCATTTATCGTGTGCAAATCGAAATAATGGGATGCTACTGAGAATTTCCTTATTGAAAAATCCAATAACACCGGGAATTGAACCCAAAGTACATGATCTACCAGACCAGTGAAGTATTTTAGCATACAAAAGTAGGTAAATAACACTCGTTGTATATAAAACCGTAATTAGTCGAGCAGAAGAGAGTTTAATCTGCAGCGGAAGCGACGTCTTTGTTACAGTAAAGCCGAGTCTTAAAGATTATGCTGAATTTCTGGCGATAAACCGACGCAAGTATCACTCACTGCGCTTCACGTTAAATACCTACCTACACATTTCTTCCATTTCGCTGAATAAAGGAAAAAGGTTTCATTCTTTAATTTATTTTAATAAAATTATGTATATAAATTATATAGAGCCACATTCAGTCTTTTGTGCTTAGATTACACGGAAGTCAACTTTCACTGAAAGAAAAAGTCCATTATTAATATTAATAGAACCTCAACCAGTTCTCGCACCTCCATTTCTTTTATTTCATAATGTTTTCCTTGGCAGTAAAGGTAGCTGCAAGATATTTCCGTCTTAATTCAACGCCTGCCTTTTAATTGCGTTTAAATGAGGGATATTTGGCGGTGCTATATATCATGTCAAAACCTTTTACCGTTTATTTATAGTCACGTCACGAAATGCGGTCGAGGCCGTAAGCTATGCACTGTATAAAACAATGCTACGACTCGCTGGGCCACGAAGCTGCGAAAATTCACTTCTATGTTTATAACAACTTCTGTTGCAATATCGCGCGCTAATTAATGTCGCTGGCACACTGACCTCTATAATACCACTGGACTGGCGGCTGTCAAAGTGCTTTTGTGCCCGTTTGATAATCGCCATTTTGGCGCTGTTAGACGTAGCGAGTGTCTGTGGTACTAAAACTAGTGATGTCGACATCAGCGAACAAATATCGATACAAAAAAAACTCTTGATAATAAGTGTTTACAGTAAATAAACGTAGTATCATAATTACTTACTATATTATATTAAGGTGGGAGTGGGAGCGTACTGAAGTATCGATTTTGCCTAAGAAAAAGGAATAATGATTGAATTACCTTCGTTTTTATTAAGATTCTCATACATTAAAATAATGTGCATTTTGTAGAAAAAATACTATTACCTATTATTGAGCCAAACTGAACTAAATAGGTACATTATTATTTAAAACCTCTGAAAATTTGACCGATATATCGATATTTTTTCCTCGTGATATCGAAGTCGATATTGATATTTTAATAAATATCGATATATCGATATTTTTTTTCACTTCCGACATCCCTACAATATACGTCAAAATTAGTTCTGTGGACACACGCTAGCACGCTATTGGCGCTTCAAATTGGCACAAAAAAATAGCTGTCAAACTTACGGAACAGCCCGTCCAGTGGTAATTATAGAGGTCAGTGCGCTGGCAACTTCAGAACAAAGAAACGAGGATTTATATTGAGCACGTTTTTACTTTGTTCGTGTAGTTGTAATTTGTCTTTGGACTTTTGACGCAAAGCGTGTATCAACGAATTCCGACTACTAATTAGGTCGGCGTTGAAGCCATTTCACCGGGCTCTAGTAGCATCACGGCTGTATTTCTCTGACGACACGCAACAAATCTGTGTCACTCGCAAGCTTTAATTTTGTCAAGTACGTGTCAGATAACAGAGAGGTCGTTTTGCGGGCTTGCCATCTCTTAATTGCGTCGTACTCATACGTAGTCAGTCGACAGAGTCGAGTATCGTCACAGTTTGACTTCATTGAGGGGTACAAGAGGCCGTTCCCCCTCTACACCCTTTTCCCGCCTCGCATGCCACTACAGCCGCAAACTAACAATGATTACACACAACTATACGACGTAACTTATGTTTTAACAAATTACGTTGCCTTTATCCAACTTAATACGAACTAGTGAGTCTCACAGGAATTCGTTCCCGAGTAGATAGCTTTGTTATATTATGGACTGTAACTATCCGGGTTCAAGAAACAATGTTATGATAAATTCCATATCGATTGGAGAGGTAGCACAATCAGCCGCTTACTGTCCTGTTCCTGGGCACATGCCTCTGCTTGTATTGCATTCTGAGAAGAGTCTCAGAATAGAGAAGGGTTTAGGCTCTGCTTGTATTGCATTCTGATAGGAGTCTCAGAATAGAGAAGGGTTTAGGCTCTGCTTGTATTGCATTCTGATAAGAGTCTCAGAATAGAGAAGGGTTTAGGCTCTGCTTGTATTGCATTCTGATAAGAGTCTCAGAATAGAGAAGGGTTTAGGCTCTGCTTGTATTGCATTCTGATAAGAGTCTCAGAATAGAGAAGGGTTTAGGCTCTGCTTGTATCGCATTCTGATAAGAGTCTCAGAACAGAGAAGGGTTTAGGCCTTAGTTCATCACGTAGGCCTCGTGCGGGTTGGCGGATTACACATACCATCTAGAACTGGTTTTTTGAGTCCACCAGAGAGTTAAATGATTCTTCGTAACAATTAAAACTTTTTATGTTCTGATATCATATTCCGTGCCTCGGAGAAAACGTTAAGCTTTCGGTCCCGGATGTCATATGAATACCTATGATAGCCGTTACTGTACAGTACCGCCAGAAGTCCGAAAGTCTGATAACCGGTCTAACCTTAGGATATCGGCATTGCCCAGTAACTGGTTTGCGCAGGTCTGATGGTATATGGCAGTCGCTTCGTGTAAAATTGGACTAGATGCTGACCCCAAAATAGTTGGGACGGCTAGGTAGAAAGAATGTTAGCAGCAAAATTATATTAGTCAAAGAATGTAAAAGTTTCATAATAATCGGACAAACCTTTTTCCTAGAATCCGTAAAGTACAGAAAACTTTCCATTTTATAGTATTAGTGGTACTTGTGATAAGAAATATTATTTCTTTGCGAAACTCGAGTTTCGTGTTTAAAGTTTCGCCAAGACTTTGAGGCTAGAAATAATGAATGGTGTACAGCCTCTGCAGGCTGAAGCCAAAGAGTTGTTTCTTTGAAGTAACTTGAATAAGGTCCCGCAAAAAAGTAGGCGCTTATTCAAATTTCTTTTAATTTTTCAAGGTTTTGTGTTTAAGGACGAAAATAAAAACGCGCAATAAATATGCTACGCCATGTTAATGTTTAATTTCGACATCTCTTAAATGTTGTTTGAATATTTCCTTTCAGTCCTCTTTAAATATTAATGAGAATTCATGAAAATCTGCGTAACATCAAATTAGAATGGGATATTTGAGTAAGAAACAATTAGGTGTGCTTCCATATTTTATAATTATGTTAATATTATGATATCGATGTACCTATGGCATGGAATAAAGTAATTGCCGTCTGCCTTTCTTCCTCTGCTCTGGAACCCTTAGAGAAACAACTTATCCTAGAAGGCATATTTTTCTATTTGTTACTCTTACGTGAGTTTATTTCCTACATTAACCTGCATTATTCTCATTCTATTTCTCACACTACTGTAATGGAATTATCATGAACTACTATTTTGAAAGGAGTATTCTTGGAGTTTCTTGACGGCTCTTCTTCATACAACCTACCTTTTGGAACCGTGCACCTAGTTTTGACGTTCTAAAAGTGCTTGTAATCTGGTCTATTTGAAATAAAATAATTTGACTGTGACTTATGCGAGATGATGTTATCACTTGACACTTTATGGGTAGACCGGGCGGTATGTTAAGTTTCTTGGTAGTTTCTTACATCATCACCCCATTACTGTCCCACTGCTGAGCTTGGGCCTCTTCTCAGAATCTTGTAGACTTGCTTGATGCATAGCCACTTTAATTTGTAAATTACTATTATTCAAATAGTGCAATTTTTTGTTGTTGTTAATTCTCGTGCTCAAGACTTGGCATTATTACTTACTTGCTGGTCTGTGCTCAAGGCTACATTGTTCTCTCATATCTATCCTAAATCATAGTAGTTACTGTATTTACTGAAATTTTAAAGAGTAACCATGGAGTTTCTTGTCGGCTCTTCTCCATAGGAAACGACTAATTGGAACCGTGCACCTAAATTCGACTTTTCATAAGCGTCTGTCATGGTTTATGTGAAATGAAAACCTTTGATTTGATTTGAATGAGAAGGATTTCGGCCTTAGTCATCCACGCTAGCCTAGTGCGTGTTGGCGGAGCGGAATACACACCATCGAGAACTGTTTGGAGCTCTCAGACGTGCAGGTTTCCTCACGATGTACCACCGATGTACGATATTCACCGGTAACGAAACTCTTAATTAAATTACCAATATTATAAGTTTATTAACAGACCAAAAAAAAATGCCTAGTAAAAGCTAGAAGAACACATTACATTAATTTTTAATGAAAAAAAAACGATCCACTGTATTGTATGTATATTCTTCTATTCCTCTTCTTCTTCCTATTTTTAATTATTGTAATTGGTCTAAAACCGTTTTAATTAAAGTAAAATAAATACATAGGAGCAGGAAGGTTTATTGTAGCCAAACATGAAATGAATATTGTTACAGTGTTGTTTCGTGAACGCTCGCATATGTTGTCATTTTCCTTTGACTACAGTAATGTTCAGTGTACGTCAACTCTGATATTAATCAATAACCGTCAGGTAGTGCATACACATGTTCAACGCTCGCACCGTCCTCGTATTTCCGAATAATACCTATACACAGTCGGCATCTCACTGTAGCGGCGGAAATTTAATTAAAATGTGTAAAACTCAATCAGGAATTCTAGATCAAACAGTCTATCACATCAAAAATATAAGTTTACTTAGCTAGATTGCAAAACCCGCGGTTTATGAAACCAGAAAACTAATTAGTCCATATATAAATTATTCGGTTAGCCGTACCATAATATTCGCCTAACTACATTATGTAATTTATTAAAAAAATACACCTGGATGCATTCATATAAACATGCAACTTTTCCGAGTTTTTCAGTGAGTAATTATCTCTCCGTTACCAACGTAGATATAATTGCTATTAATCATTAAATTTTTGCACGTTCCACGTTTTATATCGTGCTCGTAATAATTTAAAACTCGGATATAAAATTCTCGATGTATGAAATTGGAGGATCGCCGATTGTTACGACACGTCATAAAGGCTGAGTGAGCTCATGTTATAGACATTATATTCAAGTTATTCTTCGTATGCTTCATCCGAGCTTTTTCTAGGATATTGCTAGTTTTTACTAGTTACAAGAAATTGTTCGCGCATTAGCGAGCGGATGGATCCTTTATCTTTGATGGAAGTTTCTGATTGAGTGAGAAGCTAGTGACGTTTGATTGCGTGCAGTATATTCGCAATCCCAAGTCCCGTATGAAAAACAGAAGATAAAAAGATAGAGAATATGTTAACTAACGCAAAGCGTTTCCGTTAACCAGCTATACTATAGCGAGAGTACTTATTAAAAAAACTTAAAAGAAAAAAAAAGATACATAATAGCAACGGTTACTTTACATGCGCACTTTTCTAGTAATTTGGAATACATGGCAACATCGCATTTAACCTATTTACGCTATTATCACAGTGTACATACTACATGCAGTGTCAACGCCCATACATTTGACAGGTCCTATGAAATGTCAAAATTATGTAGGGGAGGAGGTTATGTCCCAAGTACGCAGTATGGCTACTCGGGACATAACCTCCGCTCCTTCACCCCGCAACCTCCCGCACGATTGCTCTGCGACAATGTTCTACGTTGACCGACTGTAAGGAGTAAGATATAGGTAGATTGTGCTATTATCGTGGTCTTATACAGACCGTTCCGAATTTTTTAACTTTTTTTTTTTTTCATTTCGTTTTTTTTTTATATTTTAGTATTTTCATTTCAATGTATTAATGATGTAGATTAACGGGTTTACGGGAACGCCCTCAGTTATTTAACATACTGTATGTAGCTGAGATACCTGATACGTTTTCTAATCAAAATTCTGATTACGTATTAAAAAGTTTATCTACCAATTTAGTTGTCGACAGACACAGATATAGGTTACAATAATGTCGGTTACAATGTCGCGGGCGGCCCGCTACATGTTTATCCCTGTTCCATTATATTAGTAATAGAAATAAGCCGGGTCTACACTGGGCGCCGGCCCACCTTGTCACCCACCTGAATTTAATAAAGACACGAAAATTGTTTTTGTTGCGTATACTTTATACGTCTCTCGAAGCAACCTTTTGATGATGAACGAAAATATTATAAAGTTTAAATTGGATTTTCAGTAGACTCTCAGTGGCTCTTGTTTGAATTGTATTGTCTATGAACTTATAGTTTAGAGCCACTGCGTCTGGGGGCTTACTCCGAAATTCGAACTACGAAGTTTCGGATGACGGATCGCACGTTTTCCAACCACGAAAGTGTTTCGGATCCGACGATCGATTCGATTTTCGCGATTTGACATTTCGTCTTTCATTCATCCTACTCCTGTTAATTGACATCTAGTAGTTCGTTGTTTCACAATACTTTGATAGTATATTATTGTATAAGTTCGTTTTTTGGGTTTCGATTCGTTTTTCGAAGTAGGCCGAATGATTCGAATTCGAGTCATGCAAACAAGTTTTCTCAGGTCGTATTTTCTGAGTTTCAAATCGGCAAAGAGCACAGACGCCGGAGGTCACATTAAAATGTATTTCAGCTATTAGCCGCTGTGCAATGTGTAAGTTTGCTACACAAGGCATCATGTCGGTAAACTGCCGGCGGCCGCGCCAGCCAAGTTTCACCGTGTCATTATGCACGAGTAGTATTTACTTGACATGTACGTATTGTGCTCGTACTCGCGTCTCCCGTCACTATGGCCCGTCGCACTAATAACAACGTTATGTTTATTTGTTTTAATAACAGCTATCCCAGTTTACAGTTGAATGAACCTGGAATTATGGCCGTGCATTTTGTTGTTTCGTTTTACATATATGCATATTAAACTCCCGAATTATCACGGGTTTTATTTGAGTTTGAGCAATGTTCGTTGTTACACAATTCATGTTAGCTGACAGAGGTAGATGACATAAAAGATTGCTTTTTGTTTCTGGTATCATGCTCTACATTTAACATTTTGAGCTTTATTGTGTTTTCATGCGATACTGTAAGTTCTGTTAGTTTAGAAATAAAAACTTATATTGAATAGTATGTAGATACGATCAAATTAACAGTGTGACCAATGGAACGGCTTTGCGGTTACCCGCTCGCTTGCCCAATGCAATGTAGTTTTCGGTCACGGGCAACTCACCTAGTACATACCTATATCAAGCAGAGAACTGCGACAAACGGAGAAACTAGTACAGCTGTTCATGTAGCTTGCCAACTTTTAAAGCAAGCATTGACAAAAAATATTTTACAAAAGAAGGAGAACAATATTTTCTAAAATAACTCGTGTTCGTCCGTTTATTGCATATAATAACACGGGAAACTCATAAACAGGCTACTTTAATCATTCTTTTCCCGAAAAAATCTACATCATCGTGAGTAATACGAGTTTTATGAGTGTTATACATAATATGGCGGAGCCGCAGGGCGAACGTTGTTCCGGTATATTTTTGGATAGCTTTAAAATTTAATTTCCTTCGGGCGGCGGGTCGGATGTTAGGCACCACAGGAGCACAGACAAATTACTGTTAAAACAGAGATATTTTGAGTGCGGCTGTGAGATCTGACAGAACCGTCGAGACTCGCTTCGTCGCGGGACGGTCGCGTCGTATTGGCATGTGACGCGTGGATTACCCACGACAGATTGGACTTAATTAACTTATTTATTTTCGAAACATTTATAATATCTTTACAGGGCATCCTAAAACGATATTATAAGCTAAAACACAATAGGGTTAGAAACTATGCACCTTTGCGCAATTTCTATAAATTTCGGCAGGCTACAGTGATATGTATCGACTTCAGCAGCAATTAAATTAATGAGCCGTATGGCGCGTGACAAGGGGGCAAATTTGAGCAAATTCGTCCTCGCCACTGGTACGCTAAGCGTGGCGGGGCGGCGGCGCGCGCCCACGTACCCCTCAGGGGCGCACAGCTGCAGCTCCGCCAGCAAGGCCGGGTGGTGCCGCTGCCCGCTCAGCACACGCCACAAGTACGCCACCAGCGATACGTCGCTTGTTACATCTTTCTCAGCCAATAGGTACATCAATATGTTAATTAGGAAATGATTTACAGAAACATAACTTCACATCCCTGCAATAGTTTATTTATAAACCGAGACATAATAAAGATCAATTATATGATAAAGTTTGTTAGAAATACAGATTATCAACTAGGTACTTACGAAGTAGGTAGATATTTACGGTTACCTCCTCCGAACCCCGACTAAGGGGCTACCTTTATTGAAATGAATATCAATGAACATTACTTTAATTAAATCCTAATTCACTCGCATTTTAAACGAACTGCTCGCCATTTAGGGGGAGTCCGGGAGAGTTTACCCGCCTTCGACTAAAATGCTCATAAATCGCTTTATATTTACAAAAAACTATTTTCTACAAATTGTACCCTAAGCTGCATTATTAAGCTTTATTTTTTCTTAAGAAAGTTTTATAAATCATTAATACTTTATGAGTAATTAACGATTTCTACTGAAGTGAGATTTGGCTAACATCTCCCGCCTAGGTGGGAGACTTGACCCCCAAGAAGGGAGACTTTACCCGGGTTTAAAACTAGGCAAAATAAAAATAATAAATTATAATTAAATAAAGAAATTTAATAAAAAAAACATGGCACATAATAATACGCAGTAAATGATAACACGAACTATATAATTTGAGTATCTTTGACATACAGGTAGTGAGGAATTAAGTACCTATCACATATTATATTTCTTAAGATAAGTAGTTGCGTTTAAAACAGTGAGTGTTTATAAACTTTTACCATTAGAAACTCTTTCTAACATAACTTATAACCTTATTAATAAGAACGTTCACAACCAACTGTTACTGCATAATAATTTCAGTCTTTCTACAGCAAAATATCTTAGAAATTTAACAATATCTTATCAAAATGGAGAAAAATCAAAGGTAACTTAGGTATCTTCATAGCAAACATAATAGTCTGAGCCTATTCTATCTATGTCATAACTAGATAACAAACTTACAAATAGTTAAACCTTAAAAGTAGATATTGCAAATCAGTTTAAAGTAGGACACCATGTATGTGGTCTGCCTGTCTGGTTAAGCCATAATTCATTTTGCTGCAAGTTAGAACATATTCAACAAGTGTTTTTTCTTCCTCGATCGTAAAAATATCATAGCTGTTTTGAACTGACTTCCCTGTTCACTTATTTTTGACAATTTAGTCCTGTCTCTTAAATAATTACGTAAAGTATTTCGATCTATTCCATACTCCAAAGCAGTAGCTCTAATAGACTTGCCGTTATCAATGTCACTTACAGCATTTCTTATTACTGACAGGTCTAAATTGCTTCTGTTTCTTGTTGTTTCTTTTTTTATATTTGAAGGGCATTGTGGATACTTATCTAAAATAAAACAGAAAATATTATTGCAAGAGAAACAGAGGGAGAGATTACCCTGGGTAAAGTCTCCTCCCGTCGCCATGGTAATGTCTCCCACCTCACGCCAAGCTGTCCGTAATTTAATTTACAAAAAAAACTATAATCTTTAAGCAAAAACTGTCTATCGTAAAGGTAACAAGGATAATTACACTAAGGATATGTATGCATGACATGCTGGAATCTATGAACAGTAAACAACAGTAATCAAATATCGAAAATTGAAAAAATTAACTTACCGGGCATAAAAACGTGTTTTCACTTGTAACGTCAAAACGAAACTGCTGATCGCAACATCGCCGCGTGAGCTAGGTGGGAGGCGCCTATGAGCTGTGAGAAGTGTGCCAACGTCGCAATATCTAGTTATACAGGGATTCTATGATCAGTGGCTATTGTCTCCCCCCTGCTAAACTCTCCCGGACTCCCCCTACTGCGTCTTTTAACTAACGTACTTACTCCAGTTCCTTAGTAGCGGGAACCTGAATGATTTAACATTTTTATTTCACTACATTAGTTCATTAGTAGAGAGAGTCGTAGATTACTCGTGCGCAGAGGTCGGTAGATGAAGCGACAGAAAAGCATTCATCGAGGAAATATTTCTATGAATGGCGGGAATTCACAGATGAAACGTACATTCTATACATATCTGCGTTGTACTGTAAAGAATTTTAGTACAATGCTTTTATTGTGTGTATCATTAGAAAAAATACATGGGAATAAAAAACAAACATTTCATTCCTCTTTGGTTCTTAAATAACTTTAGATTGCTTCTAGATTGAAACGTTTTTATTGAGGTTTGCTGTCCAGGCACGCCTGTTAGACTCCGCGCGATTCCTCTAGTACACATTTTTCCAAGTGAATGCAATGTGAAAAGGGTATACAAATATTTTTAAAGCGGGCTTGTTGTATTTTGATGCGGCCCGGCCCGGCGGGCGGGCGCGGTATCGACGTCGTCTCGTCGCCTCCACCACACACCTACATAAAACGGAAAGGGAAACAGGTAAGTTTACCTGCTTTTCTTCACACGACCCACTATCGCATAGAAGCACGAATACGTTCAGAAATTATGGCAGATACGTATTTTTTTTGGAAATTATTCGACTTTGCATACCTAGTGACATTTTTACGGTGTTTATACATAAGAATCGCGTGCCATGTGATGAAATTATTTTACGCTTATTTACTTGTAACTACGTGTCGATTATGTCACGAATGCGAGCGTGAACAAAGGTCGTTTGGTATATTAGTTCAACTTTACTGTTTATATGTTTGGCTTTTACGCTTCATATGTGCGTAAAGTTACTAGGTGACCTCGATAGACGTTAATCTGCCATTACATATGAACAAAGCATATCAGAAACATAATAATGGAAGGATGTCATGGCGTAAACGGACCATTACCGAGGAGAGGCATCAAATCATTATGTCGTGTCATGGTCACGATTATTATATGTAGGTATGTGTGTAGACTTTTTACGTAATTTACAGCTCTGAGTAGCTGCCACTGATGTCCGGAAATTATTCTCCGTGTTGCTTCGCTCTTTGTATACCTCACGCCAGAGAGAATCTCATTTTCTAATTTCGTCTCGGAAAACAGGAGCGAATGGCCGTGGTAAGATATTGTGTGTACCTACATTCCGTCGGTATGTGCCTAAAGTCTGGAAAACCAATAACGCTCTAAATATAAATCGGATTGTGGGATGAAAATATGATTTCGTTTTGCACACATGTCGAGTTTACTCAGATACATCGACATGTCGGCTAGCTCCGAGTAAATTTTCGTTCAGATTGAAATTCGTGGAATTCTAGGTATTTGAAGTCGCTGCACTCTCTATCATCTTGTCTTCGTTATAATTACAATTCGGTTTTAATCATATTTTGTATTTAATATACTCGTATAACAATTTTTTTATTACTTTATTTTCAAATGTTCAGTTTCTATTACGACATCTTACAAGAATCAATCTAGAAAAAGACATAATCACTGATAGTATTTTGTCAATTCACGAAATTTTTCAATAATATGTGGTAACCGGTTGGAATATTGTACATTTTCCGTGATTTCGTGAAATCACTAGGGATAGTAGGGATTTCACGAAATCCCGGTAACGTTATTTCCCTAAGACAGATATAAGCTGTATTTTAAAAATAAAATTGGCCGTAGGTGAAAATCTTGTAAAAGTAGGTAGAGGATAAGTCTTTTGACATTTACCAGGTACATTTCCAACTCCGAGTTGTTACTGAGAATTACCAAACAGAAAACTCAATAAAACTTTGCACGAACTGGAAATCAAAACCAAGCCCTCGCTCAATAGGCACTATGAAAGTCTTCTAAAATAATTTTATGAAAAGCCTGATAGGTTTCGAAACTTGAATGCAGTTTAACTTCGTAGACCAGTACGTAGTTAGTAATCGGGAGCAGGTCACGCAGCTTCCAACAAGTTAGTGTAGCGACAGTTATTCATGGTGGCTGCCGGAACACATCACTACTAAGTGGGGCAATATTCGACCAAATTCTTAGCGATTTACTTTCGTACGCTTTCACTGAATTAGTATTCCTTCACCGTCCCTTCTGGATATAAATGGAACTCGTAGGTAATATGTAAACACCTAGTGTTGTGAGTTATTAAAAGATATTGTCTATCCTATGTTTTATTACAAGAGAAATTGATCGATAAAATGTCTACAAACAAGGCTGAGCGTTATGTTATTTTAAGATCATGTCAGATCGACATTTTGAGGTTCTATTATTCATAAGTGACGTTAACACGTAAAAGCGCGCATAAGAAAACTTATGAAAACACATCAGTCAGATTTATAAATACGTATTATTATAAGGAGGAAAAACATAAATGACCTTACCCTACTTCATAAAGCACTGGCAGTGTCACCAGATCCATTACACGAGCATTGTAACGTCCTGACGTCATCACTAATAACTTCCCCTTGTTGGGAATTATCATGAACAAAGGACGAATGCCATGGCCGCAATAACTGGGAATACCGGTTCTGTCTCAATAATATAGTATTACAGGCACGTTATGGGGTATATATGTATGTGTAAACCCTTTGTAACACAGAACGCGGGTCGGTAACGGTGCATGAGCAAGGCGGGGCGGTTGTTTTGTATGGGCTGGTATAAGAATCGTCACACTGAAAGCGTAGCGGAGTGGGACGGTAATCTCACGGTCCCTGGCCGCCCCGCTACACTTTCACGCTCGTCGCTCTTAGGCCCGGACTCCACCAAAGCGGAAAGATGACGAGCGGAGCGGAGATGTGTTTTAAAAAACCAATAGAATTTCGTTATTCACACATCTCGTCTCCACTCAGCTTAAGTGGATACCACTGAGCGGAGATGTATCATTTGTATGGCGCGATGAAAGATGAGATGTGAGCTGTTACTCGCTGAGTTTGAGCTGGGCCGCGGTACAATGCGAAGATGTGAGCTTTGCCTCGCAAGCTGACGACGGCGCGCAGCAGAGACGAGATGTGTGCGGTGCCTTTCGTGTCACATCGCACTAAACTGTGCGTTCACATCCAACGCTCGCCGCACGCAGCTCAGTTCCGCTCTAATCTGCGCACATCTCCACCCTAGCCAGCACACATCTCCGCTACAGTCTAGCCAGTACGCATCTCCGCACAGTTTCGGTGGATACACCCTAGCTGAAAACATCTCTTTTCGTCTCCGCTTCGGACATCTCCGCACATCTCCGCTTCCTCCATAATACAGCTGCCGCAGTGACCGCGCTGCTACCAACTCGCGTTATATGTGGCAGAGGCTTAACTGTAGGAACTTGCTCAATAACCCCCGAGCGTATGGCGGTGACTAAGAGACGTAATTATAACAGTTATGCGTTCTAAGTGAACAGTTATACGCCTCACTGACTCCTACAACTTCATCTACTGATAGTTTGGAAACTATCTGAAAAGTAACGAAGTATTGGTGAAACATTTAACGGTGTTTAAAAGTAGCGAGAAAATATTTTATATTGCTTTGGGAGCATTTGGTTTTGTGTAGCATTTCGATCTATGTGAGAGGCCCATGTAAGCAGTAGTAATCCTAACTAATATTATAAATGCGAAAGTAAGTGTGTTGGTTACCTTTTCACGCCTAAACCACTGAACCGATCATCCTGAAATTTTGCATATACGTTGTCAGGTGTACAGAAATGGACATAGGGTACCTTTTGTCCCGAAAAAAAGTACTGTTCCCGAGGAAAACAACAATAACGTTCATAGATAGCGCCACGCGTCTTCCGAATCACGATTGAATTACCTATATTATTATAGAAACTTTAGTAGCGTGTTATGAGTTTTTTGAGCTTAATTAACGCGAGCGAAGCCGTGGGCAAAAGCTAGTGATAGATAAAAGTGTACCCGTTTTTAAAAATTATGTCTGTTATTAATATGAAAATTCAACTGCTAGTGTTTTTCATCAGCATTTCTTCAAACTCTATTTGTAATTCTAACAAGAAAACATCCACGAAGAACAATTACATGAAATGAAAATCGATTAGGATCAACGCGTGTCACAAAGGCACGTTCCTAGTTAAAAAACTCAAGAGCACCGAGACAGATGTTATGTTGCTCATTCCGGCAAATTGGACCCGAGCGAGAGGTCGGCACGGACAAATGAGGAGGGCTCGTAAAGAGGTTTAATTACCCTCTCTTTGCTCTCCGTCATTTTAGCGGCCTACTTTGTTTTTATCCAACTTGAACAAAGAAAAAGCAAAGTTACGACACAATTTACTCGAAATTAATACATTCGAAAATCAAACTTGACATTTTAAATTCGGAACAGACTATAATAGCGACTATCTTGTAAATATTTCAAGAGACAACGTTTTCGAGCGTTTCTAGACAACTTTTAAGTGCATACTCCATAAAAAAGACAACAGTTGAACGTGTGTATGAAGCGAGAAAATAAAGAATTGAATTTTTACATTTTAATTTAAGTTTGTTTTGTGTTCAACAATAGATGAGGCACTTTAAAGTTCTTTTTATATTTATGTTTTACTACAATAAATGGCTTCAACACACTTGTAAAAACTGCAATTACTCGTACGTCGCACTCTAGAGACACGTGGGACAGCAGACGTTAATTAATCACCTGCTAGTCATCGTTCAGAATTGCACTTTACTTGCAGGACCTGTGCCAGGTTAGGGATATTTATTAATCTTGTTTTTTTATAACACTATTTTTAATACACGCAGACCTTCGACCCTGTGGGTCTACTTCAAAAAACGAACGTCGAAGTTTCGGATCGAAACGAAACAACGAACTTATAAATATACGATCAAAGATTTGTCAAACAACGAACTACTAGATGTCAATTAACATTTGGGAGTAGAGTGAATAAAAGACAAAATGTCAAATCGCGAAAATCGAATCGATCGTCGGATCCGAAACACTTTTGTGGTTGGAAAACGTGCGATCCGTCAGCCGAAACTTCGTAGTTCGATCTTTGCCGTAAGTCCCCTTTGTAAAGAAACATTTTTACGTATTTTAAACGACAAATTAAATGAGATCCTCCGAAATTGAGCTACAAACGGCAACATAATAATTCAAAAACATCTAAATGCTTGTTAAATTTCTAACTCGAAGTCTATTGTCGTTATACAAATAAAACTGAGTAGCAAGGTAATCATATTTCACTTATACCCAAAACGCTTTTCGCATACAAAAAATATAATGATATTTGAAGTGCAAGAATGGCTCAATTTAAATCAGCTTCGCAGTTTTACAAAGCGATGAATAATTTTGTGTTGCGACAAAAGATTTCTGCAATGTAAAAGCTCCAGAGTGACAGGCTTTTTCTTTAATGACATCTTTAACTGGAGCCTCTACAGTAGCATTGTAGGAGCAATTTTTATGCCAGGCATTGAATTAGATCCCAAGGGTCGGCAGATTTTATTACTATCATCTAACAATTTATAAAGTACGCCTATTGCCGTAGAGGCGAGTGAGTGTAATTTGTTAAGGTCATAGAATAGACATTGTTCTCTCTTAAAAAAATACAGAGCTCATTAAACCCTTTGCTACCTAAGTGAAACCAAACAATGAATGTGGTCCTCTAAAATTCATTACTTGTGACAGTCTACAAAGATGGTGTGGCTACGAACGAAGACACAAGACGATTCGTAGCACTTTTTGTCCCCATATGCTATGGTTCTGATATATAATTTTCATAACATTGCATAATAAAGTAGTTACAGTAGATAACAAAAGATTTTTTTATTTAACTGTACATTTTGGGAGACTTATGAGTATTCCCTATTGTTCTCGTGTACACTTTTAATTGCGAAGAACAAAACCTCTTCTAAACTGTTTTTTTAAACGCGACTTTGCTTAGTAATGCTTAGCAAATTTATTTTTGAATAGTACCTATTATTTTTTCTTTTGGTTCATTAAGCGTGTTTTCACACGGTTCTCTGTTGGAATATTAATATGTTTAGCCGCTTCTAATCTGTCCGAAAATCTTTCGCCACATTTCATTTCGCCGAATAATTAAAACGCCGAACGATTAAAGTCCCTAATTATATTTTGTAACTTTTTGTTACGCCGACGACTAGTCGCTGGCCACTGTTTCATTTAGATTAGATGGCTCATTTTCCCATCATGCAAGCAAGAAAGCAAGCAAGCATGCAAGTGTTTCTGGGATTGCTACGCCAGAAAACTCGCTTTGTCGCCCATTCGCTTCGCTCGCACACTCAACCAGCGCTACGCTCGGGAGGTCGCCGACTCGCTTCTCTCGCCATGTTCCCCCATTCGCTGCGCTACGGCCTCGTGCACTCGTTCTTCAGCTTCTGGCTCCACGCTTTTTAAATAACACTCTAGGGGTAAGACATAGTCAGACCACGTGTAGTCGGGGTGCGCTGAGTCCGATTAACATTACATTCCGTTGTATGACCAAATTAAACATTTGCCTAATAAGTATTCGACTAAAACAACATTTTTGCCCAACCAATCATTGTGGATAATAATCATTCGGCGAAATCAAAATAGGGAAAACATTGCTTCAGCAAACATTACATCGGCGAATCGTTGTCGGCGTAATGAAATTCGATATAAAATACTTCGGCCAAAACACGGGCGCCGCTTTCACACCTTTTACATCTACTACGCATTCATGATTAGGTACGTCCTGGCTTTTATATGTAGTGCTTTTGGAGTGAATATAGTTCACACAGCATTGCACGCAAACGTTGTGCGACGAAACTTTCATTTTATTTTATCATTTATTCATTGTATTACACATATCAATTATATTTTTAAATACATATCATAAAAAGCAATATACATTTTAAAATATTTTATTTTTATTATTAGATTTGGTCGCATTTGACCCTAATGGCACCTGATGGTAAGCGCAGACAAGGTCTAAGATGGAGCACACGAATCAAAGTAGCAGAATCATAGGGGGATGCCCATATACCCACATATGGCTCTCACATACACACGACGGAACACAGTAAATTACTTGGCGGCGGACTTTAATGTGAGTTGACAGTAGCTAGCCAGTCGAACCGTATAGATCCTACCACTAAGCGTGCTGGGTTCTTACAACACGCGTCTTTTCCCAGCGTGCGGTGAGGAAGTTTTATATTCTATCCCGTCCCCACGCGGGAGAAAGCATATCCACAATAACAGCGAATTGTGGCAATAGCAACACCTAGCCGTATGGCAACGTACAGCACACAGTTGCAGCTGATGCTGCAAGGACTGCTTATGGACACAGAACGCAGCAGTCTAAATGGCCCTGTAGAAAACAACGCTTATAATTTCAAACGCGAACCATTAGTTAATTTTTGCTTTTCACTTCATGTAATAAATTAATCTCCAACTCGCGAGAGGTGAAATCGATACCGCGAACGCGGAAAACTCGTTATTGAACGGATCTCATGTTTCCACTTTGAAAATTATTCCAACCGGGGAAATATGATTGCTTTAAGCTTTATTTATTTAATTATCTACGGGAATTAAATTACTTTGATGTAGTGTAGTAAGTAGGTGTGGTTGAATGCTCGTCGGCTCGGGACTCGTGTTGCTGTTAGCCCGTGTATTTCACGTTAGATTTGTGAGTGAAGATAACCGAGGCTGTCGTCAGCACGACAGATTAGCAATTACTCGCAACCGATTGCGCGCATTTAGCTTACTCGAGCTTTAATTTCCTTCACACATCCTGCCATGTTTTCATAACGTATAAGAATAGAATGCTTGTGAAAGGATTTTTAGTGTCATGAGTAAGCTTTGCCGTTCGCTCGACGTTGGAGTCGTGAACTATATTCATTAGGTATTCTATTTTCCATTCTTATCTGGGTTGAAACACAGATGTATTCTTTTATATTAACATTGGTTTTACGTGTCAATAATCAGTCTATAAAACTGGATCGTTTTTACGCCGTTTTTATTAGCACTCTCTTCTCAAGCTGTATTACGTTCCATAGCGAACATCACACCGATTTTATTTTCTTGTTTTGTACAATGCTTTGTTAGGCGGGAGTGTTGGAGAACGGTTTAAATTGGCTCGTGAACAAGCGCGTACTGCGTAACGCCCGCGCCGCGATAAACAGTCAATTTGTGGGGCGAGACTACACGCCCTAAGAGATGCTGAATATAAAGGGGGTGGGTACTTAATGAAGTCATTTATACCCATCTTCTCAACGTAGTTGGAAATCACCGCTGTGATTGAGTAATGTACGACTTTTTAGGAATTTAGAGTGAGTCGTTTGAAGGGTGGCGGAATTTAAACCAAATTAAAGTGAGCAAGTAAAACGTGACGAGGGCGCCAGTCGCCACGTTGTTAATGCCCTCTATAGTATTAATTTTACTTGCGCAAGGGTTTTGTTTGTCTGCTATCCGAGGGATACAAAATGTCTTTATCGCGTTAATTGCGAGCCGTCTCCGGCTTCAGCGGACCCTTTATGGTTTAAATTAAAACATTGTTACGAGCCTATGCTTTAGTTACCTAAACTGTTCTAGCAATCTCTACGGACCTCCTCGAGTGTTATAAATTTCACAGATAATTACCGTTCTGTCTTTTTATGTTTCGAAGTGAAGTGTCATGAAGTACCTACAGCTAACATCAATTAATGTTCGTGGAGTAGAGCCAGCGCAAGTCGCTTCTTATCAACGTTGTAAAGCTCTAAGTTCGTGTCAGGAGCAATTTTGTTAATAGTTATTATCCTCGAATAATATAAAGAGCGAAACGTGACAACAATCAAAGTACGTCGTTCTACTTACAAAAATGTCACACAAATTGTAACCCGCGTCAACACGTACCCTGTTTTTTGAATAAAAATTTTAAACCGTCACAATACCTTGAGGCATAAACAAAACGGAGTGGGAAGGTAAACCCTGTTTTTAGGGTTCCGTAGTAAACAAGGAACCCTTACAGCGGTTACGCACTGCATCCGATCCGAATCCGTGAAAATAAGTTCCGAAGTAGCCATAGAACTATTTGTATGATAGTTTACGCACTACATCCGGCATCCGTCATCCGATTTCTATCCGTCATCCGTGAGTTTCTTACTCGGAAGAACAATTGACGGACCGAAGTAGCCGTAGTAATGTTTGTATGAACGCTTTCGCATTATCTCGGATTCAAATCAGACGCCAAACGGATATGCCAAAGATAGCCCCTGAATTATTTGAATTTGAATCAGAGATCGGAATAGTGCGTAAGCAACATCCGAATTCGGTCTGGGATTTTTACTCTAGATCGGTATTTTCACGGATTCGGATCGGATGCAGTGCGTAAAGCAATATCCGAATTCGGTCCGAGTTTTTTATACCGGTATTTTCACGGATTCCGATCGGATGCAGTGCGTAATCGCTCTTATAGTTTCGCCATGTCCGTCCGTCCGTCCGTCCGTAGCGTAGCTTGCTTGACTCTAACAAAAATTAGCACTTTAGAGCTTAATATTTCAGAAATGGTTCCCTTAATCGAAACATTAAAATATTTTTTTGATTTGTATTGAAAGTTATAAAAAATATACGCGAATTTCGAAAAGTTGTAGAACAAAAGTTGTTCAATTTCTGATACCGAGTAACCTCATAAAATTCTTAGAGTTGATTTTTTAATACCTTGTATACTGGTATTCAGCCCTATCTGTTTAGACCGGAAGTTGACCCCAACGTAGTTGGAAAAAGGCTAGGAGGAAGGTTTTATGTTGGCACTTAAATGTTAATAAAGAGTGATGGTCATCGGTTGTGCCGGTGTTCGTAAATGTTCACAGTACTGCGCCGAACAAAACCTGCTTGCTTTCCACATTAGTTTTCAGTGCGGTCGTCGACGATAAAATTGTTATTTATGTGGAACTCGTAAAGTTGGCCACTTGGCACTATATACATGTAGAGGTCGTCGGTTTTGCCCACCTGTAGCACCTCACCGAGCTAGTTAGACGTTACGTTTTCTCACGAAGCCTCCGAGGTATGTTCCAAGCGTCTGTACGTGAAAGGACTTAAATAGCTCCATTAGTAAGTTTATTCAGGACTGATACGCACGGTATATACATAGGTACTTACGCAGAGGTTCACTTAAGTTGGCCGGGTCTCTGAAGTTAACGGGAAATATTAAAACAATTAAGGTATTTAAAACTGCTATTACAGCTGTTTTATTTGTTTCGTTTCTCTGGTTGTTCTTAGATTGTCTTTTGGGATTGTTCTCATTAATAAACCTATCATTAGTGAATTATTTCAATTTCACCGATTGCATACCGCCCGTCGTCCCAGGACGACACTTAATTGTCTTATCTATTGTGTCTATTACGGTGATTGAGAGTTTGATAAGAAAAAAGACAGACATACGTAAACTCACGCTTTTTTCCCATGGGGGTAGGCAGAAATGAAAGCACGCCACTTGCTACGATCCTTACATATTCCTTTCGCTTCGTATACGTTCATACATTTTGTCATACACGCATGCCGGTTGCGTGAAAAGAAAGAAAATATTTTATGCTATAAATATATTGTAAGCACCTTATTAATTATAGTTACTTAGTCAACCATGTGCTAGGGCGACTTGCTATGTTTGTTCATTTATTTTACTTTAATTAAAACTGTCTAGGACCAATTACAATAATTAAAGATAAAGATATAGGTACAGTTGATTGAAGAAAATAAAATGTTATGTACAGTAAGTAAAATAACAGAGGGCGTTCCCTTAAACCCGTTAATCTACATCATTAATAGAATAAATAAAAATACAAAAATATAAAAAAACGGAAAAAAATATGAAAAACAATTATACGGAACGGCCTTTTAAAAACCAAAATAGTAGCATAGATATGTTAAATGCGATGTTGCCGTGTTTTCCATATTGATAGACAAGTGCGCATGTACAATAAGCGTTGCTTTTACGTATAAATTTTTATTTATTGTGATGTTTTGATATTTATTTTGTTTTTGTTTGGAATATTTTTTTCAGTGTGTGTACGGACACTATAGTATTGCTGGTTAACGGGAACGCCTTTCGTTAAATATGCTGTATATTACGAGTACATGTTGCGCGTTGCATTCAATTTGTTTGAGTTCTTTGCTAAATACATGTGTAATACTATACAGGATGTAAACGAATTCATGTAATTCCTTCAAACCACTTGATCTATTAATGGTAAAGATTAACCCCGCACGGGATTTAGATTGCATAAAAATAAAAATAAACCTTTTTTTCCCCAATAAAATTATTATGTGATAGAAAATTTTGATGCCATCATAAATGAACGAAGGCACGGCGATGCAGCTGACGACCACGACAAGCGCGATATCGCGCGACGCAGTCAGATAACTTGGGACGCTAAAATTACTCAGATACAGAATACCATGGTTCATTTTTTGAAAACCTTTTATTGTTTTTTCTGAAAAAATCCTATGCAGGGTCAATCAATGTCACCAGTAGGTCACGCGGTTTGAAGGAATTATACGAATTCGTTTACACCCTGTATATAAACCCACCAGTTTTTTAAATAAGTAACTAACATTCTTGAAATAAAATATATCATGATCATGATAATTATTATGTTGCTACATTATAAGGTCAGTCTATTCATACACGAAATATTTTAAGGGATACATCTTTAGGTGGTCAAGAAACCAAAGAAAAGTGAAAAAATATATTTTTTGATGACTTTATTATTTTACGTAATTATTATAATAAATTGTAACTATGCTTGAGACATTTTGAATTAATTTGAAAAAAAAATATTGCCCGCTTCATTGACAATAAATACTACGTAGAAACTAGCGTAATGGATGTTGCAAATAGTAATGAGCCAGTATTTGATACGTGTATCAAGTAAATTTAAATTATTTAATAAAAAAAAAATATATACTTAGTTTTTCTTTTTTTAATTTATATGGCTTCTTTGCCACCTATAGATGTATCCCTTAAAATATTTCGTGTATGAATAAATAGACCTTTATATGTAATAAGCGAAACTGATTGATTCACTAAACAAATATTACAAGTACCTATCCCGTTCATTTTACGAATAACGTAAAAATTGTCTGTAGGTATTAATTATCTTCGTCTTTATATTAATCTGACTGAAGATAAGAAAGATTTTCAGTTGAAGCGAGTTAGTTTTACACCTGACAGATCACGGGCGAGGCTGCTGCAAACTTAAGAACCCTCGAGACTTGTACAGACGACTCCAAAGCCGATCCAAGGTCAAGGTCGTAATTATTTATCCTTAGATATATTTATAAGTTAAGAGGAGAAGGGATGATTCGACCGCGACGAGTTTAATTCGCTAATTTTAATGGGAAATTAAATGTACCACTTTATCATTTGATGAATGTTTTGACTTTGACTCATCTGGGGGGCTTATAACGTCATATTTCGTGAATCATAACAGCACGCCTGTATTATTCCCTGAAGGGTTGGACAGAGGTGTATAGTACATCCTCCTTTCACCGTTACGTTTAAATCACATGTAATAGGGGGCGAACCTTTTGCCATCAACCAGACACGAATCCAAATTTCAGGCTGCTACCGAATAATTCTGAAACGGAAAATCCCAATAACACTTTGTCCGAACTGGGGATCTTGGAGTGCGGATGTTGGACTCGCAAACTCGCCGCATGTTCAGCTCATGATAGACACGCGCACGACTAGTTTCGGACCCAAACAGAACCCGTTTGGGTCCGAAGCTAGTCGTGCAATCTCGAAAAATGTATATGAGTAAACCGATATAATCATAAATATTAATGTGTCTCACGTAGGGTTACCATTCGTCCGGATTTATCCGGGTATGTCCGGACTTTCAGCCTTCCATCCGGACTTTGCCCGGCTTTTTAATTTGTCTGGATTTTTGACTAAGATGTATTTTTTTTAATGAATGTTTAATTGTTGCATTGAATTACTTAAAAATAAGTATTAAACCAGTCTCCAATCTTTTTAGACTACATACAACTAAGTTCAACTAGTTAATCAGTCTCATCTCAACATTAAATAAATCAATTAGTTCATTTTGTGACTATAATGTCTGGACTTTTTTTTTAAATGTCCGGACTTTTTGACAAACGTCCACCTTTTTGTCAGGACTTTTCAAATTTCGAAATAGTAACCCTAGTCTCATGGAAGTACTACAATAAATACAATCATATTTACGTATATTGTTTGGCCTACAGACAGTTGCTCCGGGTCTGGGTGTTTGTGCACATAAAGATCTGTGTCTGTAAGCGCACCCACGATACAGAAGAATTCCTAGTATTTTCATATTCATAATCTTAACTGCAAATAGACTACACGTCACAGGCAGTTGCATAGATTACAGCAGGGATGTTACGGAGGTGGTTTTATCGAAACCGAAGTCGGAGTCGGAGTTTTTAAATTTGGTTTGTCGGATTCGGAAACGGAATCGGAGTCGGATTCGGAGGTATTAGCAGAAGAGAGATGTGTTAAGGACAGGCCTAATAAAATAAAATAGTAAATACATAATTCAGTCAGCCTCTTTAATTTCAATTAAAAATAATAAGCCTACATGATATAGGCGATAAAAAAAATGCTTCGACCTCCTATTCAAACCTCCGATTTAAAAGTATCGGAGCCGAAGTCGGAACCGGAGGTGTAATATCAATCGGAAGTTCCGACTTATCGGAGTCGGAGTCGAAGCTCCGTAACATCCCTGCCAAATACTGCCTGAAGACAATTAAGATGCAGTCAGTACAACTTCGTGACAACTACCGACTGGGTGTGCAGCCCATTAGTTATAATTACGAATACTAAATGAAATATGTTTCACCAAATGTGACGTTGTCAGCCTACCAGTTATCGTTCCGATATCACTGTGAGTTGGGTTGACTCTAACTTTACTAATATGTACTGTTTATTCAGTTAGAACTGCACATTCTGTAACCACTGTCTTAGTTTTCATTAACAGCTCGCGTCCGTATTGTATCCGATTCCTTTGTTGTGTCAGTACCATGGCTTTGTTATGGAAGTTATAATTAAACTTAATTTATATTAAACTAGTTCAACACGTCTGCTCGCTTTAAAGGCTTTATATAAAAATAGTTTTCTTTTTTCCATGAGGGTAGAAGTAACAGAGCTGTACACACGGCTACACATCAAGCTATGCAAAACCAGTTTATCTTGACGTCGCTTTGTATAATCTTTTCGCACAAATAACGGTCAGCTTATACTGGTTTTGCATAGCTTGAAGTGTAGCCGTGTGTACAAGTGCACGAGCACGAGCGTGCTTCTTCTTCTTCTTCTATCGTGTCGGCACGAGCTATACGAGAATAGCTCATGCCGTGGTGAAAATATTAGCCAGTCAGCAGCAAGGTTGGTAGCGGGGCTGACTGCCCAGGGTGCGCCGGACATACTTATGTGTCGTCACTCGTGGAGGCTCTTTTCATGCACCCCACGAGCCCCACGAGCGTGCTACGATTCTTACATTGTCCATGAGTTTTTTCCACATTCATGCATCTTGTCACGTATACTCGCTAATTTCACTATTTATCATCGTCATCATGTCAGCCCGTAACACTCTTTCCTACATAACAACTGCGGTCAGCAATCCAATTCCCAAGCGTAGTGATTAAGGGAATTACCTGGAAACATCAAACATCAACATTTCGGAAAACCAATCAATTAAGACCTCTGCTTTGTACGCTGTTTGTTATCACAGTATGACGTTTTCGGTACAGGCACCTACTTGTGAATGCGATTACCTACTGATAAAGTTCTAAATAGCCTATTACAAAACCCACAGGAAGCGATAAAGCGGTCTATTTGCAGCTAAGACCACATGGCTACGCAATTTATCCCAAAACTTTTGATGGCGAGAGAGCAAACATCAACAACACGCGTAAACAAGTTCACGCACACAAATGAAAAAAACTTTCGTGTAGTTACAACAAAAGTAGACGTAGCTAACAATAACGCACTCAAACGTGTAATTTCAGTGGCCACTTGCTTAGTTTTTTGGCGTGAGGGGATGGTGGAATTACCTGTTAAAGTTCTTTTATAGAAGCATACTCCTTTTTCGGGCATGTTGCTACGATCCCTTTCGCCAAAAGAATATATAAATGCAAACGGGCAATATCAGAAAATTGGTTACCACTTATTTAGTTCTGTATTCCGGAACTATTTATTTAAGGTGAACTATTAGTGAATATACTGCTCCAAGTTCTGGAAGTTATCGAGCGGACCAGTGGCATCATTCCACTAGCTTAGTGTTCGTAAAGCGACGCTAACAAATTTGGCATATAACGTTCGTTGTTGGGATGTGGATATAGCTGTGACTTGAAAGGGCGGAGTCATCATCAGCGCAAACTTTTTTCAATTACGTATTAGTTCGGTCTTCTTAGTTCAATCAGATGCAGCTGAATAGCAAATTTAACAAGGAGCGATAGACCTTTGCAAAGGAATTATTGAGGAATACCAATATCCTAAGGTTATAAACTCATACCGCTTATCAGACCATTGGGCTTTTGATTGGCTATATCAGCTGTCCTGAGTGTTCGTTTCGTTTGACAACCGGAGCCGACAGTTGAGCTTGCTCTCTAAAGCACCGAGATGTAAAGAGTGGGAACCCATCCAGATTTATCGCCTTGGTTCCTTTGTTTGTTATTTATTTATGTGTTCTCGTTTGACCGCTATCTCACTTGATGTTACCATCAAGTGACATTGCGGTCAAACGTGAAGGTACGGTCGACGGAGGTGCGTGTTTAACCACTATCACCACCTTTTCATGAGAGAAAAGATAAGAGTGGTATTTACAATAAATAAATACCCTATTATGAACAGTGTGTTAATTTTGCTATTTCTTACACGTTTAAAATTTCAAAAATTAATGAAATTCTATAGTGACTTCTCTCTATCTCTATCTACCGCTGCTTGTTTATGTTTACGCAGTGGGATCTACAAGAAACAAACTGATATTGCGTAGTGTGATAGATAACACCGAAGCACATCCGAAACCACGTACAATATCTATAAAGTACCTACGTGTTACCATATTATTTGAATAAGTACAGTAACCGAAGAATATTCCACCCATGAGCATACAAATTGTATTCCGTAATCGGGAGGCTCACGATAACTGTCAGCTTTGCTTCAGCGCCGCCGACGCATTATGACGTAGCCAGTTTCCCAGCGAGGGAACGATACTGTTATTTTGTAAATTTGTAGGTATGAATCGCAACGAAGCGAAAACGATTTCATGGAATCGGATAGAGCATTTATTACTTTTCTATAAATATTTAACAGCAAAAACGGAGTGAATTTATCTTTGACGGGAAACTGATTCGTGAACGAGTCCAATTTAAATGGCTTTTTCAGTCATTGTTGAATGGTTATCACGGGTCATTCGACCAGAAGTCAATGTAGTGAGTTGTATACACAGGTGAATGCCTACCTTTGACATTTCAACAGGTAAATAATTTATCATCGGCGGCGCACGTTTATTTACGAACGTATAGGTATGTATTATAATCACCAACTTTAAAACAGTGAAAGAAATCATGGTAGGAAAATTCAGACAACCATAATAAAATTTAATGCGTGTAATTCTCCGATTACGAGGCAAGCGTCACCAGCCACAGCGAGCATAAAATATCGGCGCAACGTGGACTCTTACAGCGCAGCGTTCAGCATTCATTCCGATAACTGTCCAACTTATCTGCCTCACCCTCCAGGGCAATGGTGCTCGCTATCCCCTGATAATAGAGATGATACATATTTATTTTGGCTAAGAAACGTAGCCTCCTTGATTTTGCGCAAATTCCACAAATCTCGGTTGAATACCAATAAGCGGCGATCATAAATATTCCCGTTTCAAGTCGTTTGTAATAAAAAGATATTCATCCCGTAGTTGGGTCCATTTTAATATTTCCCAACAATGTTTCAATGCAAGGAAACTGTGTCTGAAGCATTCTTGGGATAGTAATTGAGTATTTATGAAAAGGGCTATTATCGACATGAGCCGGCGGCCGCAGCCTCTCCGCTTTCTCTTTATAGCCTATATTACGATGCTCCGCGTACAATGCCAATGCAGTATTCATTACTTTTATATTCCGCACTTCACTACCAACAAGTTAAAGAGTCTACAACATTAAATAAATATGCAATGTTTAAATGCACGTGAATTTGAACAATGCTTGTTACGTGAACATCCGACGAAAGCTGAATTAATTACATAACCGTTTCATTTTCACTGACTGAGTTGCATAATAAGGTATGCGAGCTTAACAACTTTGCTATTTCCGTGTTCATTATTTTTATTGATTTTCCTCTTGAATAAATAATGAGGACGAATAATATAATAGACTGAAACCTGTCAGAGACAACCTTTTGACCCAATATCGTATCGTGGCTTTTCTGTTTGGTATGTACCACTTTTTCTCTCAGGTATCAAAATAAAAGAACTTAAGTACATATGATATATTTATGGACATGTAACCATGTTAGTTGTTAATGTTATTTGTTAGTTAGTTAATGTTAGTCAGAAAAAGTATCCATAACAATGAATAACTTTTGTTCTAGAACTTTCCCCAAAAGTTACAGTTTTAGAGAAAAATCTGTTCAAAGATACAAAAATACGCTAAGGCAACCGTATTTTCAACTGTGTTTACATTTTTGATCATAGTTATTTGGGGTCACGAAAGTTCTATTTTCTGGATTCGTAACTAAATCACGGTTGTAGATATTTCGAAATTGAAAACAAATAATAATATTAGTTTGGTAATTAAAATAATCATTAAGTATATTACTGTTTTAAAGTTTTTGTAAAACAGTCATCGGTGATACTTTAAATTGTCCACGGCTTATTACCCCTTTTCCGACTAACATTGAAAGGTACGAAAATATTAGGTCAGAAAATAAATCACGAAAAGCTACTTGAACTTTTCTTTTAATAAATAGGTGAGACTTACCGCGAGAGTGACGTATAAAGATGAATGATAGGGTCGCGTAGCTTTTTGAGGAAGGAAATATTGTAAATCGTGTCTCATTCTGAATATGTCGCGAAAGTAGAGTAACAGGTATCAGTTTCATGAGACGTTCAATAATAAAATATGGATTTATTAATATTATTTGAGGTTTCATGAAGGAATCATTTGATTTTAAACGGTCTTCTTCGTTTCCTCTTCTTTTGTGTCGACACGAGCTATACGAGAATGGCTCATGCCGTAGTGAAAAGATTTGCCAGTCAGCAAACTTGGCTGCGCTGACTGCCCAAGTATCGTCACGTGGAGGCTCTTTTCATGCACCACCCCTTCCATTATAAACGGTATCTATCTTTTTAAATAATTAATATAGAGTTTAGGAAGTATTCTCGAAAAATACTTGAAAGGAAATTTGAATAGGTCCACATAATTCGGTTTTCACATTAATCTTACAATTTATGGCCTAGTGATCGCTAATTTCGCATTCGTAATTCCGTATTTTTATTGGAAATGCTACTTGTATTCATAAAGTTCTCATGAAAGCAGGAATTTTAAAATGGCATACATTTCAATGGGAGGCCTATCAATCGTACCGCGCAAACTGTGTAAAACAATATGGAGAATGCTTTAACGATGCACTCGATATCGACATGTGAATGCCTACACGCGATCGTTGGAAAGTCAGTAAAAAGTGAACAGACTATGTATAGGGCCAGCCAGAGGAATTTTCAATAGGATTTAATGCCTAACTATAGTTTAGAGGAATTCGGAGCACGCCCGAGAGATTTTAGTATCCACTCAAGTTTCAATGCCGGAGATGAATATAATAGACTGGCATCCTGATCGATTACGTCGGTATCTATCTATTTGTAAATTGACTCTCCGGGCAAAACTTAGACTGTTAAGCAAGTTCAACTTATTTTTATCTCCATTTATTTACCATTTGTTTGAAAATATTGAAGGGCTTGTGGCTACATAACAACCGCCCGGATCATACGATTTACAAGGTTAAGCTGCGTTTGCCTCGGTCAATCCGTGGATGGATGACCGGTAAGCCGGGTACTCACTAGCGAGCTGTAACTGTAACCATGCAGTTACAGTAACGAAGTTCTACGTAGTATGTACGTGATGTCCACATTGACTGTAACCGTAACAGCGAGCCGGCCGCTTGTTCTTCGTACATTACCAAATTACATTACCAGTATTGTACAAGGAAAAAATATTCGTCGTACAAAACCGGGTAATGTGTGAGGAATTATTTATTCTTTGTACATTACCAAGTTACATTACCAGTACTGTACGAGGAAAAAATATTCGTCGTACAGAACCGGGTAATGTGTGAGGAATTATTTATTCTTTGTACATTACCAAGTTACATTACCAGTACTGTACGAGGAAAAAATATTCGTCGTACAGAACCGGGTAATGTCTGAGGAATTATTGGTTCTTCGTACATTACCAAGTTACTTTACCAGTTATGTACGAGGAAAAAATATTCGTCGTACAATACCGGGTAATGTGTAAAGAATTATTTGTTCTTATTACAAAACCGAAATCTTTTGGATTTTTCTTGTACTCGTCGCAGGAGGTAGAGGGTAAAAGATAATTGTTTAAATAAAAAGAAATATATAATTGATTACAGTTTATTTAAATTATATTCAATATTCTGCTTAATATTTATTTAAAAAACAGAATAAATATAATTTTGCCTATACAAAAAATTGAGGAAGGTTGGATATACGTACAAAACGAGATTCCCACAAAAACTGGATAACAAATGTAGAATTTCGCAAAATATGGTGCTGTCATAATGAGCAGCAGTGCAATAGCAACTACGCGGAGGGATGGAATTCCAGACTCAAAAGATTTATTGGACGTACATATTCAACACTTCCTCATCTGCTTTCGGTTCTTCAGGACGATGCCACATTTTATGCAGTTTCAATATCCAAAAACAATCATTTCACTGGCAAAAAAAAAACATAAATGACATTGAAATTAACATCCGTATAAATAGAGCTGTACCCCAAGTGTGAGTTTTTTTCGTTAACTACTGTAGTTGCGTCACGACAAAAATGTATGAAAATTTAGGCTGCGTCTCTAGGCGCACCGTTCACTAACTAATATTCGCGTGTTAATTTTTGGCGTGACGCAACTACAGTAGTTAACGAAAAAACTCACACTTGGGGTACTGTATCTCAACTGGAAAACAATTCTATAACAACTGAACACTGCCTTGAAAGAATATGCCCATTTATATAAGAAATTTGAGCCTATTTCTATATTATTAGCTATACAGAATTAATAAAAAACTCGAGAATACCCGAATATGGTTTCAATTAAATAGAATTTTATTCTTTTAAAAAATAATAAGCAGAATAACTATGCATACCTTAAATAAATTATAATCAATTATATATATATATTTTTTTTTTAAACATAATTATCTTTTACCCTCTACCTCCTGCGGCGAGTACAAGAAAAATCCAAAAGATTTCGGTTTTGTAATAAGAACAAATAATTCTTTACACATTACCCGGTATTGTACGACGAATATTTTTTCCTCGTACATAACTGGTAAAATAACTTGGTAATGTACAAAGAACCAATAATTCCTCAGACATTACCCGGTTCTGTACGACGAATATTTTTTCCTCGTACAGTACTGGTAATGTAACTTGGTAATGTACAAAGAATAAATAATTCCTCACACATTACCCGGTTTTGTACGACGAATATTTTTTCCTTGTACAATACTGGTAATGTAATTTGGTAATGTACGAAGAACAAGCGGAGCCGGCGTATCCGCAGTGTTCGTTTGGAACTCGACGATGTCAGACGAACTATCTATCACTGCAGCAGCGTACATATTAATTAATATACTCATTACTCGTTAATTATAAACGACCATGAAGATGGTGGATTCATCATATGTATCAAGAAAGAAGTAATTTACTTCTTGTTTTAAAAAATCAACAAATCATGAATCTGTAGGTTCGTAGCATGCAACGGCCTTCAATCTCAACGTCCACGAACGCACTGCGAACGCCTTTGGTTCGCGGCAAAAACCGACAATTGTCGGCTCGCAGCGTTGGTTACACTGCAAACTTATGTTCAGCCAGCAGCACGTTCGCGAACCACGTACACACTATGATTTTTAGTTACAGTAACGTGCAACGGTTACAGTTACGGTTCGATAGTGAGTACCCGGCTTTACACATCGAGACTCATCCGTGCCTCGGAGAGCACGTTAAACCGTCGGTCCCGGGTGTCCCGGGTCGGGTCGGGTGAAGAATACCCATGTCAGTCGTAATGGGTAGACAGAAGCCCGAAAGTTTGACAACCGGTCTAACCTTAGAATATCGGCATTGCCCAGTAACTGGATTGCGGAGGTCTGATAGCAGTCGCTCCATCTAAAATACTCGTATTCAGCTGCATCTGATGAGACTGGAAGCTGAACCCATTATAGTTGGAATAACATATAAATGAAAAATTTAAAGAACCCCCAACGCAAATCACAAAACAGCTGATGACCCTGAAACGGCTGAACCGATTTTGATAAAAATGTCTAAGAACCACTGCTAGAACAACAGTTTTTATAAAAAAAAACGCACCTAAATCGGTTCACCCGTTTAAGAGCTATGGTGCCACAGACAGACAGACACACATAGCGGTCAAACTTATAACACCCCTCTTTTTGCGTCGAGGGTTAAAAAGGCTAGACAGAACATTGTTTGAAAATCTTAGTTTTTGTCTCCATGGCAGTTTGCCATACATCAGCCGCAAGTCTACTCCTTCCCTGCTAAACATGCTTTCCCCATAAACTGCAATAGCGATTAGTTTTTAATCCCACTAGCTGAATATTAGGTCCTACTAATTATGAGGTAAACCAACCATTAATAATAAATTCCAAGCACTCGTAACACCCTGAGAATGGTGGTAGCTAACCCACCTGTTACTCCGAGCATAAATTACCAGCTTAACCCAACAACCAAGCAACATACCTACGCACGCAACCAGGATTGAATGCCAAGTATTAATATACTACAGTGATTTTAATACTCATTTGCAATGGCCCGTAGAATTAACAACCACTTGATGATTTATGAAAGATTTTCTAACGATGATGGCTATGTTTTCTTTAAAACCACAGGCAGGTGTCGCGTTTATTTTTCACATGTAACAAAAAAGGTAGGTAAATATATTACTCTAAGAATTAGAACGAGAAACATGTCACAGCACGTCAGGTTATATAAATCTGATCTTATCGCGTTGCAGAATACGGCACAAGTATGTGAACCGAGCACGTATGTACATAATGTAGCGCGCTAGGAAGCAACAAATTTACTGGCGCAGGTTCTGCAAAGGGGCGCAAAGTGCCTCCGTTACTTGTTACCGTCGCGGGGAAAAGATTTATGAAAAGAATAAGGAATCCGCCGCTCCACCCCTAATCCCACAAAGGACAACGTCAGAATTATGATCGATTGTACAAAAATTGTAAAGACAGTACCTAAATAAGTTTACGTATCACACGTCACATAATATGCAGATTAGGCTATTGTTTTCCTGTTTCCAGTGAGGAAAAGTGGTATATTATGTTTCTGAACGTTTTGTTGATAAAGCGTTCTCTCTCAACCGTAAATTGTAAAACGATTTATCTACTTTGCTTGAAAGAGCCGACATTGTCTGCGACGTTGCCCGATTCAAAGTGTGGCAGTGAGCTGAGCTCGTGTTCTCTCTGCAAAGCCTCCCCAAGTCTCGGGTTTATCTGAGCCTTTCTAACATGTGTTATGGTTTGTACTTTTGTACGTATAATCGTTTGATCATGTGTCTATGATGGGCACACTTCATTATTGCAAAATTAGGTCACTTTTTTGTTTTCTTATTCTAGATTATTCACAGCGCCTCTTCGTTAATGTATGAGGCTTTAGTTAGAGTGATCGATCAAACCTTCTGCTTTGAATACTTGACGTGTTATTAAGGTTTTATGAAAGGTTTAGGAATACTTGAATATAAAATGAGCCCTGAGCTTGACCCAGTAAAAGTTTCGCTAGTGCCAAAGCATCACACGTAACCTTATTAGGCCTATTACTTACCTACCTATTTTTATGTGTACTTAATTCCACTGTCGACTCTCATTGGAGTTCAATGTTCACACAATTTGTTTTATGATTTACAATATTATGTTCCATTAACTGTTATCGGATTGGTGAGATGTAGCGCAACGAATATATTGTACGTAATGTGACATCATACGTTCGGCCGAGAATGTTTGTTGAACGAAAATACTTATATCACAGTAAATATAGCAAATAATCAGAATACAGAGTGCGCGTTTTCCTCTCATACAATATTCAGTATAATAACTGTAAATATATTATTTGCAAATCCACCATTCTGAATACAATACAAGTGTTGGAAACGCAATATTTTTATCGCAACATAAAGACGTGAGAAAAAAGGTGCGCCTGATACGATCATCAACTTCTCAGTTCCTCTTGGGTCCTTCGCTTTGTGACTTATCACAATGCTAAGTTTTCTAAAAAAGTCAAAGTTATTCGAATAGTAAAACTATTGGACACGTACACATGAATATATGGAACAGAATCGTGTGATGGAATTCGTTTCAAATACTAACTTGGTTGAGTATTTAAAATTAGATTGTCGCCGTTGAACCGAAATTGTATTTTAAAATGTTGACATTAAAACGTTTTGCCGTTTCAATCTCGTTTATAAAATGGTGCCTATCATTAAAATTATTCTAAATGGTGCGTGGTATCAATAAATGTGTATTTTCATACACATTAAAATAAATTATAGTTTTAAATTTTGCATTGATTCAATAGAATCAGAAATCAGATATTTGCTAACTATTTTAAAAATACCTAGGGTATTTGGTTCAACATTTTATTTTTAAATTATGGTACCAGTTTCCATTTTCTAAAATCCATTTATAAAGCTGCCTACTTATATTGTAATCTACGTACATTTAACGTCGGATTATAATTTTCCATGTAAGATATCACGGTAATGACATTTTAGAATTTGGCAGTAACGGTAACGAGTTGGATCGTCAGAGGCTCAACTCGGCTCAGGTGAGCGGGTAATGACATTCTGGAGCGTATCGATCGCGCGGAAATAGCCGGACGGCGAACAAGCCTCTGCCGTCGCGCTCCGACCGACCGACGACCGACGACCGACGCCCGACCGCACGACCTGCATTCGCTGTTCACTTCCTCATTATCCAAACGGTAAATGAAAATGTATTGAGAATAAACATGCTTACGTATCTTTACGACAAACTTTATATTGGCTAGGTAGAGATATATAAACATCACCTGCATTCCCTGAAGGGCTAATCAGATCTGGGCTGTTGTACACCTATATTTGGCATAATTATCTGACAGCATAAGGTCTATCTCTACTACCTCATCAAGTCTACTTACCTCTCTAGGGAAACGATTATTCTTCTAGCCATTTTCCAGGAATGTTAAGGGCGATCCCGACCATGGGTCTTCAGAGGAACACTGGTGGTTTTAGTCAGTAAGAGACCGACATAACCTTTAGTCTTCCCCAGGTGGCCCCTCCATGAAGATTTCCCCACGTTAATAAAAACCATACGCTGAAGTCAGCTTGCAATCCAAATAAATACGACTAGATATCAGTATATCCAGTGTCTCCAGTTTGACCACCGCTGGCCAACTATTTAAGGTTCAGATTAGGACTTAAATTACACATTGGCTGGAGACCCTTCAGGTCTCGCCAATAACTGCCCGGTTACGTAGAAACCGTCCCCTAGGACGACCTACTGCAGTCCAACAGAAAAAAAAAAAAAAAAAAAAAAAAAAAAAACTTAAATTACACGTGACACCTTTCATCGATACTTGTATGTTTGCCGGGATCCTCGGCTTCATCGATCATAATGTACATTTTTACATCCTACCTAGTGTAATATCTGTGCTATGAGTTAGGTAATACAGGCAAAAAAGTTATCGGACTGTGATCAAGGTGTAATCAAACCAAATCGAAATATGACGTGTAATTCTATGCATGTGTAGGAATTATAGGCGTAACAGTGTCAACCCGGCTGATTTCCATGAATCTATTAGGAGGCACACATAGCTTACTTACTCGTAGCTACAACACTGCAAACAGTATGCAATCTAGGATCGAGTTTGCGATTGAAAAGCATGCTCTATGCGGATCGAGTTGCTGTATTCTCGGAAGGACTATAATTTTTCGCCCGTGGCTTTGAACTACGCAGGTACAGTCAGCCGCAATCATTTGGCATTTTTTATTTTTGACAAGCTTTTATTTTAACTTGCAATGTATGTTTGTCCGAGTTAGGGTTACCATCCGTCCGGATTTGTACGGACATGTCCGGACCTCTAGACTTTTGTCCGGACTTTTTCCGGCTCTTTAATTTGTCCGGATTTTTTGGTTTCGATGGAATACGAGTAATATAACTTACCTTAGGTACTTAATATCAAATAAGTCTCTAATCTTTATTAACTTCTCATTCATCTAAAAACAAAATATAAATTTCTTTAACAATCAACATAACAACATCAAACAATAAATCTTCGTATGTTTGCATTTTGTGGCTAAAATGTCCGGACTTTTATTGAAATGTCAGGCTTTTTGTCAGGACTTTTCAAAGAACAATGGCAAAATCATTGCTGAGATTTAAATAAGCGTCTAATGGTAAGAGGTATATTAAAAAAAGCCTAATTTTTTTCTAGACATTCTTGTAGCTTTAACATTTAAAAACGAACTCTCTGAAAAAAATATATTACATTTCAAACTTTTACTGATATTCCCGTTAATTCGAATAATTTTTATTTGTTCTCCATGCTTCTTTAATTTTGCAACACTTTGAGAGATGCCCTTATAATTAATTTCGAAGATTTTTTACCAGCTATGTTAATACATTTAATGCTTAATTATTTCATAAGATGTTTTATTTCTATTAATAAATTCTTATTCAATAATTCGTGAAACAAATACCAAAATAAAGACAGCAAAGCTTGGCGTATATTAGGAAAAAAATAGATTTTCTATAATCCTTGTTACCTAATAGAAGTATATGAAAAAATAAGTATAGCAACACAGACATGACAATGTTTTCTTTCAAAAACTGTCACTGTCAATCCTAGAGTTGTCAAATATCAGTATATTACTAAGCCCCTAGTAGACGAGATCGAGGCGCCGGGTGAACCCCGGCCAAACTCGTAGACGATATGGTTTGTACCCGCTAGCTAGCCGGGTTAAGTGCCACTTATATAGGATGCGCCGTGCGTACAACCGGCCTCCGGAAGGAGTGCACATAGGCCACCGTACCAGTTTGAGCACAGGGTAGCCACGTCGTAACCGATCACGGCGGCAAGCTGGGCCATCGTTAGCAACGGTGTCGTCAAAATAGCTCCATACTGTCCCATACATATCCGACATCCAGACTTACTACGGTTTGAAACTGTGCGCAGCCGGTAGCCACGTTCCTAAAAACAGTGTTGTCAGCAAGGGGCCTAACTTTATTGCCTACACGGCTACGCTTTGTCGTTGGACATAATTCTTATAATTATATTATATTCGGTGATAGTGCTACGGCTTCTGACAAATATTTAAAACATCTACGTTGCGTTAACGTTACGTTGTACTACTCATTAACGGAATACGATTTCACTCCTCGACTTGGAGTTGAGAAGTGAAAAGTGGCACATGGATTTTGTGGATTTTTCTGTGTAGTGATTGACCAAGTGAATTTATCTGAGTAGGTATAGTCTCAAAGGGAGTGGAAATACTTCTTTAGTGAGAGGGGCAATAAAATCATGGTACCTATCTGAAATGTTCATTGTCATGACGTTGGTGTGTTACAAAGGAATCAAGGCATCAAAGAAATAAAGCAGCACCATCAGAATCACAGAACATATACTGATCAGAATCGTTGTGTTAAAAAGTGCAAAAGACAAATAAATATAATAACACGAAATCTTTTATTTATACCCTATACCTTACAAAATAGATTTATATTTTTTACTGAACTCGTACACCTATGTTCATACAAAACTATAACCGAGGTATGTACTCACAAATTATTGCAAAGGCTAGGCCCTAGCCTAGCCGCTAGGGTGTTTATATGGATTTCATTGAATTCACAACATTTTTTAGAATGATGTTTTGTTGGTTAGGGCATCAGGCATAATGCTAGGCGGCTAGACTATCAAAGTGATATTCATGGGATTTTTAATAGAGAGATCTGCTGCACTGATGAAAGATAGAATGAAATTACCTACTTAATAAAAAATATAATTTGTTTCGTATAATCATAAATATTCTAACCTAAATATACTTTATGAGCTATTTTCTCAAATCCTAGGGATAAGTGGCGAATCGCTCATTTCATCAGAAATGGCTCAGTTCATTAAGAATTAAAAAAATAATTGCGAATACACAAAGCCTACGATGACACGAAGACGTTACAATTTATTTATACAGATAAAGTGATGTATCAAAGTTCGCCATTGTTCTCTCTATTTCTAGCTAAGCAAAACTTCAAACTAAAATATCTTGAATTCGAGAGTCTCTTTAATAGTAAGCCTGAAGACAAATCTGTTCAGGAATTCAAGCTCTATACTTTTACATATGTTTCAATAGCAGACGCAAAAGATAATTTCAACAATAGTTTGTTTGGGAGTTTGCCGTTGTTCTTTCTAAATGGTAACCCTAGTCCGGGTGGAATCTTGCAACTGAATTTTAAATCAGTTATCTTTAACCGATTAAGCTGAAATTTGGCATACACGCTTAGTTTGGATGATAGTGCATGCTTAGCTATATGACGGCATTCCAATTCCATTACGGTGGATCATCCAAGATGGCGGACTAGAAATTTTTTTTGTACTACCACAGTATGGGTATCAAATGAAAGGCTTGCTGAGGAGAACACGAAAACAGACTTAGAAACATTCCCAATCATAACTAAAAACTAAAAAATAAATTAATGGTAAAAAAAACTTTTTAAAAACAAGCTTTTATTTAATTGCCCTAAAAAGAAGAAAATAAACTTTAAATTAAATCAAACCAATCAATTTAGTACACGTATTACATAATTTATTAAATTGTATAAAAGCTTGTCGCGAGACTTGCATATTTTATAGGAAACATTTTGTTGCATAGAATTACTTATAATATAATATGTATGTCAAGCAAGACTAGTTAATATACAAGTAAATCTTGCGACAAGCTTTTATATCATTTAATAAATTGTGTAATACATGTACTAAATTGATTGGTTTGATTTAATTTAAAGTTTATTTTCTTCTTTTTAGGGCAATTAAATAAAAACTTGTTTTTAAAAAGTTTTTTTTACTATTAATTTATTATTTACTAGCTTTTGCTCGCGGCTTCGCTCCCGTTAATTTACGGATCCCTAATTTTTTGATCCCAAAATATAGCCTATAGCACTCAGGGATAACGTAGCTTCCTATTGGTGAAAGAATTTTTAAAATCGGATCAGTAATTTCGGAGATTACCTCCTACATACAAACAAACAAACAAACAAACAAACAAACAAACAAATTCTACCTCTTTATAATATTAGTATAGATAAGCGATAATCAAATCCGACTGGAATTACACAATATGTACCATGAACCTACCCTTAGTTCCTTCATTGATATTCTACTTTATCAGTCAACGACTAAACGATAAATCTCTGAAATCACATGGGATTATACTAAACCGGCGCTTTATATTAGTGAAACTATTGAGGGGCTCGTAACTAATTAACAACCGCGACATTCACACAATTTGCTGGGTTAAACAGCGCTCGTGGCCTGCGGGCGGCGGGTTAGGGTACCCGTCGCCTGACCAGTAACAGGGGGCCTACTCCCTAAGTACGTCAACGAAGTTAGTAGCCCGTCCGAAAGTAGCCCGAAACGTAGAAGTGAACAAAACAAGTGTCAAGTTCAACATTTCGGACGGGCAAAAACACATCTTTACTAGGGACAACTGTCAAATCGTGTTGTCATTCATTCTTAGTTCGGGCCTCGAAATACCTAATCGTATATCCGTAGGTGATAGGTAGTAGAAAACGCTCGTAACTAAGGCCGAAACCACGGACTTCGTGCTTAGGGAGTAGACCCCCAGGCCCGAGAAGGCGGCGCGCAGTGTTCCGTGTGCGCCTCTCAGGAGGACGTGAGGCTAGGCCCCGCAGTAGGAGAGGCCAGCCCCTGGCGGACCGAGGCCGAGTGCATGCAGCTGCGAATCCCGCGACCCCGGCCTAGGGTCACGAGAAGGAACACCGTGGGTTTTTAGCCAGTAAGAATCCGGCATACCCCTTCGCCTTTCCTGGGCGAAGGACATCCCAGAGGACATCAACAAGAAAAAAAATGGTTAAACAGCACTTGCCACGGCCAGTCTGTCGACGCGTGACCGTTCATTGCACATCGAGACCCCTCTGTGCCTCGGAGAGCACGTTAAGTCGTCGGCCCCGGGAGCCATACGAATACCTATGACAGTCCTTACGGGTAGTCAGAAGTCCGAAAGTCTGACAACCGGTCTAACCTTAGAATATCGGCATTAACTGGGTTGCGGAGGTCTGATGGCAGTCGCTCCGTGTAAAATACTGTATTCAGCCGCATCTGGTTATACTGGAAGCTGACCCTAAAATAGTTGGGAAAAAGCTAGGAGGAAATCGTATAGTAGTGAAACTATTCAGTCGGATAGTGTAAGAGCGGTTACCCATTGCATCCGATCCGAATCCGTGAAAATACGTTCCGAAGTAGTTATAGAACTATTTGTATGGTAGTTTACGCTCTAGATCCGAGTTCCATCATCCGATTTCTCTCCGTCATCCGTGAGTCTACAATTCGGAAGAAATATTGACGGACCGAAGTAGCCGCAGTACTGTTTGTATGAACGCTTTCGCATTACCTCGGATTCAATCGGACATAATGCCAAAGATGGCCCCTGAATTGCTTGGATTTGGATCAGAGATCCGATTAGTGCGTAAGAAATATCCGAATTCGAATCGGATGCAGTGCGAAAATCAAGATCCGAATTCGGTCCGAGTTTTTTATATCCGTATTTTTACGGATCCGGATCGGATGCAGTGCGTAACCACTGTAAATGGTTCATTGCAAAGAAGAATAGGCCACGCCCTCTCTTACTGCAGCTGTCGTTAAACTAACTCAGGATGTAAAAAAGTGCGCATAGCAGCATCCTCTTGTGCGCCAATAACAAGATACCTACCGCAGCCATGAAATGTAAACAAAGTACGTACTTTTTCAGTACCTCTTTCAGCTGACGATATGCATCTTCGCCGTCGGTTCTTTTTAGTACAATGTTTTTTGGTTTTTTAGGGTTCCGTACCCAAAGGGTAAAACGGGACCCTATTACTAAGACTCCGCTGTCCGTCCGTCTGTCCGTCTGTCACCAGGCTGTATCTCATGAACCGTGATAGTTAGACAGTTGAAATTTTCACAGATGATGTATTTCTGTTGCCGCTATAACAACAAATACTGAAATACAGAATAGATACGGAACCCTTCGTGCGCGAGTGCGACTCGAACTTGGCCGGTTTTTAACAAAATGCTGTAACTGCATAATATTATTTTTATCATGGTGTACACTTGTAAGTCAATTCAATTATAAACATTGCAAAATTAAAAGATGACTTTTAGACCAAGTAGTGAATTAACAACTGTTTAGGTATTCGTATGTGTTGGCCGATGTTATGTGTACAATGTTAAAAGTTTTCGTTATAACTTTCTCTTAAATTCACTTCTTAAAATCACAGTGTAAGTAGGTACAGGGTGGTAATTTGAGATGGGGCATGAAGGGCAGCTTAACCTTAACCATTGTAGCTACGGGAAAACGTTCTTAGAAGACCACCCCTAACTTTTGGAATAATTTCAATCAGCTTTCACAGATTTTGAAAAAAAGTACAGTCAGAGAGAAAAAGGGCTGTTTTCACGAAACTTTTTTATGAAAAAAAGTACTTTTCCCGTGGAAAACAACAATAACGTTTATAGACGGCGCCACGTGTCTTTCGAACCATGATTGAATTATATCATTTTAGAAACTTTAGTAGTGTGTAAGAGTTGATTGTCAAATTCTAAATTAACGAGAGCGAAGCCGCGGGCAAAAGCTATAATAGTGAAACAATATATTTGTCGCAGTAACATGGTTATAGCCGATATACGATCATATACCTAGCGATATGATCATATATCGGAAGATGCCTACAGAAAGATTAAGGTTGTTTTGGGGCTCCAAAGCATAGTCGACAGAGCCCCGTTGTGCGGGGCTCCTGTTTCTGTCTGCAGGGGGGTTTAAAGTAACCTAACAACGAACCTAACCTATCCGTGTCGGGGTGCCCCAAATTATCGCTAGGAATATGATCATAAAACGGCTAGGGGTTCACAAACACAAGGAAGCCCCCACCGCCGCCTCCGCCGCACCCCTGCACTACACTCCTAAAATTATTTCACTAAACTTAATCTAGTAATATAATTTTATCACTAAACTTGAACCGTATTATAATTATATTCCTAGTAAGATAGTAATGAATCGCTTTCGTATAACTATGTTACGGTATATAATTATATCCCTAGGGATATAACTATATTACGGCTTTATCTATCATACTGCGACATGGGTATATGTATAAAAGGAGAAGCTGACTGACTGATCTATCAACGCACAGCCTAAACCGCTGGGGTTAGAAACTTGAAATTTTGACAGTAGGTTCCTTTTGTAATGTAGGCATCCACTAAGAAGAGATTTTTCGAAATTCAACCCCTAAGGGGGTGAATTAGGTTATTTAAGTTTGTATATGTTATGGCTAATAGCCGAAGTGTGGCTACACCTAGGTTTAGCCGGGTACAACTATAGGTGCAACCAGTAGCAGTTGGTTAGAACTAGGTGTAGCTTAAGTCGACGGAGCCCCGCAGAGCGGGGCTCCTATTTCTGTCTGCAGGGTTTAAAGTAACCTAACACGAAGGGGATGACGGGGGCTTCGTTCGCTCGCTTCGCTCGCTCACTCTAGCCCCCGTCATCCCCTTCGAACCTAACCTATCCGTGTCGGGGTTCCCCTTAACCACCGGTGTGCGGCTGCACCTAGTTCTACCCGCTATGATGAAGGGTAAACCTAGTTCTACCCGAGGATAAGTAGGATACATCTAAGTTTAACCGCATGTGGCCGGCTTCAAAAATGATGGACTTCTGGTTAGAAATATATGTCCACGTGTTTGAACGTTTTTGTAAATTCAACCCTTATGGCGGTGAAATGATAAGGGTTGAAAGTGTGTATGAGAAATCTGGTACTTTTGAAGTAAGAAGCAGGGGAGAACTTGACTGACGGGGCTGACTAAACCGAAAAATAATCGAAAAATTAAAAATTTCAAGTTAATTTTAACAGTACCTCTAATAACGGAGGAAATTTCATATTTACATGGGTAAAATGGGTTTTTTAACGTTCTTAAGTAAATTCTTATTCCATAGGGTTATTGACTTGAAATTTGGCACTAAAAATGGTTCAAAATTTCACGCAAGCGAAGCTGCGGGCAAAAGCTAGTACCTACATCATAATGGAGCTGTGTGTTAACGATGTATAAAAGGAAAAAAACAAGGAAGGTCAACTGTGGCATCTAAGAACTTAAAAGACGAAAGGGTAACTCTGTTTTCTTTTAAAGTTGGAAGAATAAAGATCATCGTCAGCTAGTGAGAGAAGAAAGTTCAATTGTTACACTAGTAAGAAGAAATAATATGGGGTACATAACCGTGTCACTTAAAAAGTTCAAAAGAAGAATGAGAAACTGTGTCATCCAGAACATTGAATAAAAAAACAGAAACTGTGTAACTGAAAGCAAAATGAAGGAAGGGCCAATCCCTACAGAAATAATCTATTTTCATTACAGTAGATAGGTAACTAATCTAATTTGTATGGACGTTAGTAAAAATATTTTCTCTACGTGTTTTTGGTCATGGATACCTAGTATCTACCTACATTTTTATAGTCTTTGGTCATGGAGGAAGGACAAACTTCACAACACCCAACTTACGATCAACCACCCTGCGCTCTACTTCAGCCCTCAGGTTTACCGACATATCTTTGATGGCTTTAATGATGTACAGAAGCTAGAGTTCATCCCTATTAGAAAGCCCAGAGCCTATGTTACCCATGCTAATGACAAACAATAGTGTCTTCGGCGCTAAAGGCCTGGCTGTCACCAATCTGGTTATCAAGCGCAGTCGATAAATAATAATGCAGAAGTGTATGCCTTGATCGGCTATTCAATGATACAGCAACTTGAGGACAAGTTCAGTATACTTATTTTGGCGGATCATAAGGTCGGTCACTGCTTGCAAACGCAAATATTAAATGAATGCGCCATCTGCTAAGATAATATTATTATAATGTAGAGCATTCTGTAGCCTTTAGAGTCCTATTTCACCGGAACGCCATGCTTGCTCAACCTTTTCTATGGTATTACCACAGTCTACCTATATCTTACTCCTTACAGTCGGTCAACGTAGAACATTGTCGCAGAGCAATCGTGCGGGGGGTTGCGGGGTGAAGGAGCGGAGGTTATGTCCCGAGTAGCCATACTGCGTACTCGGGACATAAATTCCAGGGCTCGCACTTTTTGATTTCGAATTTGATTGATATCGTTCATAGAAATTACATTAATTTAGTATGTATGTTGTATGTACATATTACGAGAATTTTACTATAAAGTCTGTTTACTAATCCAAGATGGCGGCATACATACATTTTCAAATGATTGTCATCACCAAATCACCAAATCCAAGATGGCGGCCATGAAAATTTTCATCTTATCACCATGGGTGTTAATTTCATGGTTTTCGGGGTCACTGATGCCGAAAATAACTTCAAAATCCAAATCCAAGATGGCGGCAATAAAAATGTCAAATTAGTGGTCATGGGTGTCATTTCCATGGTTTTCGGGGGTACTGATGCCGAAAATGAGGTCAAAATCGAAATCCAAGATGGCGGCAGTAAAAATGTGAAATTAGTGGTCATGGGTATCATTTCCATGGTTTTCGGGGGTGCTGATGCCGAAAATGAGGTCAAAATCGAAATCCAAGATGGCGGCAATAAAATGTCAAATTAGTCGTCATGGGTGTCATTTCCGTGGTTTTCGGGGGTATGATGAGGTCAAAATCCATTTCCAAAATGGCAGCTTTTAAAATTTCAATTTAACCATCATGGGTGTCATTTCCATGGTTTTCGGGGATGCTGATGACAAAAATGAGGTCAAAATCTATATTCAAGATGGCGGCCATGAAAATTTTCAAATTAGCCGTGATGGGTGTCAAATCCATTATTTTCTGGGATCAGCGGATTACAAAAACGAGATCCATTCTCAAACACCAAGATAGGGACCACGTTTTACCTGGCAAATTACATTTAACTGGTAAATTTTTTTGACCGCCGTAGATTGTCGAGGAATACTTAGGCTTTATTTCCAGCATCAGCACCCACGAAAACCATAGAAGTAGTAACCATGAATAATAAGTAATTTTCTATGGCTCCTTTCTGGATTTGGGAATCATTTACTACTCTTACCTACCCCCGCAAGCGTTAAATAGCCACTGCGACTGTAACCTCGACAAAATTTGTAGTTTTAAATATTCTTAGAAAATTCCAGGATAAGATGGCGAAATTGCTGCTACTCGTACATACCTTTGCATTATTTTGTCAATCGTCAAAATTACGCATGCGTAGTTTTCTTTTTGCGTGTCACTGTTTCTATAAAACGTTAATTAATTTGGACGTTTGCTTGACAAAGTTTGTGTAATTTGTTTTATGTGACAACCCTATGACAAGTGTTACCAATTTTGACATTTCATAGGACCTGTCAAATGTATGGGCGTTGACCCACTGTATGTAGTAAGTAGGTACACTGTGGTATTACTTTTCTCTATGCGGTCTAGTGAGTACCTACCTAGAGTGCGCGCAAGATAACTCTGCGCGCGACTGAGGGCGTGCTTAACGTTGCCGTGATCGCAAAAGTTCAAATTACCGCTTTTTAAGCTTAACTTTTTTATCGCTAAACATAATTTTCCCGTTAAATATTCCTACAATCAGGTAGTTCTACTATCAAAATTGATAAAACGGCACACACTTTGGTGGACCATGATTAGTTCCAATTTCGGCCGCGCGCAGACTTATCTTGCGCGCACTCTAACACTGTGTTGACATAAAACGGTAATCTTATTTTGAACCCCTTTTCTATACGTGACTTTCGTGAAGATCAAAATAATAAAAGAACGGAATCTACATAGACACACGGCAGTGTATCAAGTAATAACTAAATATTTTTAGATACACATTGTTGTAATTAATTCTATCCACGATTATTATATTTCAAACTTTTAAATATCCACGACTTATATTTTGCCGCGCCTGCTTATCTATCTGTCACAGTCACACCCGACCCAGTCCCGTGGCCACACAACCTTTCACAAGTTTCATTTAGTCGATATTTTGTATTGGGCCATCTATATTGTATTAATTCCTTTATTTTCAAATAAAACTTATTACTTATATTTTTAATAATACAATAATAGTATACTTATTACTTGCCACAACTAAAATCAATTTAATTCTAGATGCGTAAAGCGCAAACTCAACAGAATTTGGCACGGTGGAATGGGGCGTCGGCAATGTTTCGCCATCTCCGCGCATGCGTCAACCGAACCTCCGACCAATACCGTACCATAGACAATTATTCGTTATCTGGCAAGCAAAATCTGCTTTTTGTTTGTAGGTTATGTTTTAGTGATTAATTGTCAAAATTTATGTTGAATATTTTCGTGGAATTTGTTCAGTTAATATGGAGTGGACATGAACTTGTTACTTGTGTTGCCTTGTGAATTATTCCATAGATCGTCGGTTTTAGTAACGTATTTTACATCTTTCGTCCATTTAATGACTGTGTCGATCTCGAAGTATTACTTGACATTGAGTTATTGAATTGAGATGTGAACACGAAAGTGGATACGCACTCGTCACCTTACTATCAACAACGTGAAGTTTTCAAACCAAACTGAATACTTTGTAGATCTGTACATTTCAGTTTCGTTGTTTGTAAAGTGTAGACATAAGCCGTCAAGATGACGATGAGTCAGTTATCAGTTATGAAACTTTATAATACAGTAGTGGACGACGTGATAGCCGGAGTGAGGGATTGCTTTCTGGACGACGGTGTGGATGAGCAAGTGTTGCAGGAACTAAAGCAATTATGGAAAACAAAGCTTCAGGCAAGTGGGGCTATGGACCCACCACAGCCTGAACCGGCAATACCGCCGCCGCCTCCGGTACTACAGAACTTTCAGAAGGCCAACGGTAGCAATGTAGTACCTAAGAGGACTGATACACATTTAGGACAGCAAGGTTCTAGCCAAAACTCTGGTGTGGAGCACGGGGCTCCGGCATCAAACCTAGCGGGTGCTCATCCACATCACGTGCTGGACCCCAACAATAAAGTGCCTGTACAACTCACCTTGCCTGCTCAGCCAGGTGTACCTGGATCACAGCCGCGCTCATTTACCATACAAATTCCTGCATCAGCACTTAATGGTAATAAATTACACCAAGTGCTCACTGGCCCTATTATAAACGCAACAATAAGTTTACCTCAACCCCTAGCTGCAACGCTACTTCAGCAACATATCAACTCTGCTCTAGCGGGACAACAAAATGAATTTGATGGAGGTGGAGGTGGCCGCAGTGGAGCCGCACCCTTCTCTTTAGATGGTGCTTTAGACTCTTCTGATGAAGAGGGATCAAATGCTGGTGATGGCTCAGAAGACGGTGCAGGTGATGATGACGAAGATGAGGAGTCCGCTGAGGAGCGAGCAGAGGAAGAGGAGGAGGAGCGGGATGAGAGTGGAGGAGCCGAGGAGGAACCTCTTAATTCAGGGGATGATGTCTCTGATGAAGAGCCCGGTGACATGTTTGATACTGACAATGTGGTGGTTTGCCAATATGACAAAATTACTCGCAGTCGCAATAAGTGGAAGTTCTACCTTAAAGATGGTATCATGAACTTAGCTGGGAAGGATTATGTCTTTCAAAAAGCGAATGGTGATGCGGAATGGTGAAATTTTCCTAATAATGAACAAATAAGCTGTGTGTATTTTTATAGAAGGTGTAACTTGTTGTATCTGACTGTTGGAATGTAACTACTAGAGAATACAAAAGACAATGGTGAAATACTGTCACAGATATTATTTTTTAACTAATATTGTTGCTCATTGACTTCAACCATAGTATGAGTATGGATTATCAATATAATATTTCTAATGTATAATCTGTACAGTTATGCAATTATTGTAGCACATATTGCACAAACTATTTATATAACATAACAAAATAGTAAAACTGTGAATTTATGTTAGCTTGCAGTTGGTATATTTGTATTAATTTAATAATAGTAAATATTATTTGCTTTCAGAAGTAATAATTGCTATCGCTGCATAGCACAACTAAATATTCCATTAAATTGATTCTAATTTAATAATTCATTAAAATCCAGACAATCAAATATTCTGCTTGTTTTCATTTATTTATTTACTATTTGTATCTGTTGCTATGCAGTTAAATACTAATTTCAAAGTACATACATACAAATATTATAAAATGTTAAAATGCTTAACTAGTTTGAAGTCAATGTTGGTGATGCTCATGGAAAAAGTACCAAATGTTGGTGACGGTTCAATGATTTATGAGCTTCTAACATTAGATACTTTCCAAATTGATTAGGGGTGCTGTACATTTTGACTGTAATCTGCTATTTTAGCTTCACTAAAGTTGATACCTAAACCAATCGTTGTAAAACTATAAATAATCCACACTATGTATGTTATATAACTTTTGTGCCATAACAAAGCAATAGGTAATTCTGAAATCAGAACTAACTGTGTTTGAAAAAAACCCATTAACTGTATTTATGAACTTCTTATCCAAACATGTAGTATTTTATATACTGTTGGTAATCAAAAGGTTTACATGCCCAAATAATAGTTTCATTTTGTTGTTTCAGCTGTTGTAGCTACATTTTGATCAGAATGGAAATAATGCTAATATTTTGTGATTATGTGCCTATCTATATTGTAAAATCATATTTAGCACTAACCATATTACAATATTATATATTTATGTAATCCATATTTATACAACTACCTACTTAGTGAAGCTGGTAGCATGTATGTTATAATTAGTGTGATGATTATATATGTCCAACATTATATAGTAATGTGTACATACACAGATGTATCACATAGCTTTCATACAACATTTCGTTAATAGATTAAGCCGAGTTTTTACATCCAAACATTACTTTGTAAGTTTCTTCAAAATAAAAATAGTTGAGTAATTACTACTATAAATGTATATATTTTCTTAAATTGTCATTGATTATCTAGAAATATTTCCATGTAGGAATACATAATATTCATTCCCTCATATACTTCTTAGAAGGTACTTGTAAATAAAATCCGAGTACTGCCAAAACCTTTGCAAACAATAGCAGCGTCAATAATGAACATCCACATTCTGAACTCACTTTTACTTTTAGGATGTCTGTGTCACTAAGTTATTATATTGTGATATCTATGTTAATAAATATACTTATTGTTTTTTTTAAATTCATATTGAGTGGAACATTAAAAATGTATTCTAAATTTTATTTGTAATTTAATGATCTTTGATGATAATGGTACATGCAGCGAGTTCCAACTGTGTAGTTAATTCTCAAATAGATGTAATATAAGTTGTCTTATGGTTTGTTTCAATCCCTTAATAAAACGTTTGATGAAAGTGGTAATTATAATAAAATATGTTGCAAACACTTGTTTCGTTTAACTGTTGACTGGTCCTTGGAAAAACTGGTATAGATGTGATAAGCCATTAGCTATGCAAAATTGATTTCATTAATCAAGATGAAACAAAGACTGATCCCAAGATTTTATAAACGTATAATGACGACACATTTAATGCAGTAGCTGAGCGATTGTCTTCTGCGCTACGGGTCGTCCGGTCGTGGGTTCGATTCTCGCACGGAAAAAATATTTGTATAGACTATAGATAGTTGTTCCGGGTCTGCGTGTTTTTGCACATGAAGATTTGTGTCTGTAAACCGCTGTAAACGCAGGACAACGTTTTCTTCAAAAGTAAAGTAAAAATGTAGGTAAATTACATGAATATCAACGTACCTGACTTTCTACAACCGATCGTTTACATAACTTATTAAACATAATCAGCCCATTAACTAGTGTCCCACTGCTGGAAACTGGCCTCTTCTCAGAATTAGAAAGGTTAAGGCCTTAGTCCAACACGAATAGAATCTAACACATCGAATGTACTGGATGAATGGTGGTGAAGGGAGGGAAGAAATAAAAAAAACTCAAAATTTTCTACAAAGAAACGTATTTTTAACTTGATTGATTTTAAGGGTTGCTTTTTATTTTATAATATATGCAACATCAATTTTAAGCCATCATTATTGTTTTTATCTAAACAAAATAAAAAGTTTTTTTATAACAAAAGAGAATAGGTAGGTACTCATTAAATAAAATATTATTTTTCCTTTTTTGTCGATAAATTATGTTCTAAACACCCATTTTATTTTGTGCACATTATCCAGGTTTGGCTGGAGACCCTTCAGATTTCGCCAATAACTGCCTGGTTATACGTAGTACACACAAGCAGTTTTTTCTTCTCTATTGGAATAGAAAAAAAACCCTGGCAAGTACCAGTCACACTCGCGCACCGAAGATTTCGTACCTTGGACAGTTACATAAAGCTCTATCAACTCGATTTATTTCAGATTTTTCTCTTTGCTAACTTCGGGGATAAGGGGTGAATGGTATTTTCACAGTCATTTTTCATCATAACTCAAAAACTATGGGAGACAAATGAAAATAAAAATATATTTAATAATGTGCAAATGAAACCCTTTCATATGATAGCACAGTTGATCTATTGGTGTTATTTGGTCCCTATTGCAATGAAAATAAGCATATCTTTTAAATTATTTTACTTGCAATATGAATGGACAAGCATAATTACAAATAAAAGTATGTACAAATAAAGAAAAATGTATCCTAATAAAACTATAAAGTAAAATAGGACATCAAAATATTCCTCCGCATCACTGTCTACTGGTAACATGCCCAAAAGGCTGGCAGCATTGCCACGTTGTATGGCAATGCTAATCCTTTGACCAAAGTAGCAAGCATTATTTAAAACTATTCCAAATTTTAAGACGATAGCATTAGTAGTGCCTGAAATAAAGCATCTGTGACAGACAGATGGACGGACTTATGTAGGTATTCGCGCTTTAAGGATTCCTTTTTTAAAATTTTAGTGCTGAACCCTAAAAAAAATAATTATCCAGGAACACGCTGTATAATATTATGTCTAGATACCTTTTCCTACTGTTTTAGGACAATTCCATAGCGATCACAGGGGAGAAACTGTGCCAGTTATGTGCATAACCCAAATGCATTAATTTTCGTAAAATCAATACCATTTTTAATTTAGGTGGTAGGTATCTACCTACCAATCCAATATAAGATGAAACAGAACAAAACGACAATCAGCTTTTTTTAATCGACCAGCCAAGGAGTTTGTCTTTAATAGGTACCTAGGTACGTTGTGATGGAAATGATTCGGTTAAAAGAATTAGAAACGGATCATTTCGACTAAGACTTACCAAAGCCTTCCGTCAGTCAGTCTTAGAGCGAGCTTCACAGACAGCATATTCGTATGAAACGATTATTCATATTGGCTTATACGAATATGAACATTATTTGTAAACCAATAATGTTCATATTCGCATGAAACGCGTACTTAGCAAAGTAAATTCCAAGAGCGATCTGTGAATGTCGCCCTGTTCTGTCAGCTGGACGGACTGTCTATCCAGCTCAGCTCATAGCTGTCTCTAGTAGCTTGTAATCTTCTATGAACATTCACCATAACCCCTTTCGCAAAGTCGTTGATGCTCGTCAACCTGCGTCACGTCTAAACGTAGCTATAGTTGACATTACAATAGAGTGCTTTAGTTCGAGTCCGTCCCTAATGACTCTAGGTGTACAGTCACAGGACGTTTTTGAAGTGCTCTCGCCAATTGTTAACATAATTAAGTTGTAGTAAAGCCATTAGTTGGTTCAGAGTAGGTAGGTAACATAAAAGGCAACAGGCAAAGTCTCTCCGCTCGGATCTAACTGAGCCGGCTCCAATTATCTACGGTAATCCGGCGCAGCGGGCCGGGCTAGATAGCCGCCTGTAATCGACTTACCCGCGCGATTTAATATGGTACTCAATGTCCCAGCAAAATATTTACGTAATTTTCCTCCGAGCAGCTTTGTTCGCTGAAACAGGTTAAAATCAGCTATCCACAATGTCTAAGGTGAATATTCAATGGATATCAAATTTTATTCAGCATCGTTATTCGTTATCAAAGTAATGCGCAGCTGCCGATAAGGGAATTAAGTAGTTTGTGTTGTTTGAGAAATGGAGAGATACTCTATGATTAAACTTTTCCACCTTGCAACTTTGAAATGTTTTAACTTAGTAATGCTACCAGAAGAAGTTAGGTGTAGGTTGCGCTAGTTTGTTTAAGAGTTTGTTAGGGGTTTATATTCGACTCAAAATTCATTTCCCCCAAGGCGGATGTTTTAGACATTTTGTTTAAGTAATAATATTTTTCATTTATCGATTAAACAGAAATCAAAACATTATCTTCTACGTCTTAATCCTAATAACTTAATAAAGGTCAAGTGCGAGTTGGGATCACTTTAAGAGAGTTCGAAATCTATTTATCGTTTATGAAAATCAAGTAAAATGGGCCTACCCACTTATATTTTAACTCTGTATTTGTGGGCGTAGGTACCTACTCTTATTATGGAACACTTTTGACAAATGACTTCTTTGTCGTTTCGCCCGACCAGAAAATTATGTCTTCTGCAAACGAATTTATTCCCGTGTGGGGACGGGCTGATATACAAGGTTAGTCGGAAAGGGTACTAATCTGCGGGCCACTTAAAGTATCACTAAATACTGTTTCAAAACACTTGTAAAAAATTCAAATTTCGATAATTTTTATTTCCATGAAAAATTAATTTTATTGTAAGTAGTTTTTCAAAAATTCTTCGTCACTACTTATGTTACGGATTAAAAAAATGGACGTCCTAATTCGTGACCCCAAATATGACCTAAAATGTAAACACAGCTGATCAGAGCTGAGGATACATAGATTTTAGCATACTTTTTATGAAATCTTTGGACAGCATTTTTTCTGAAAGTATTGACTTTTGGGGAAAGTGGTAGAATAAAAGTTACTCATTATTATGGATACTTTAACACCCTTTCGGATTAGTACGCCCTTTCCGACTAACCTTGTATACAACTTCATCACCGCACGCTGGGAATAGACGCGTGTTGTAAGATTCAACACAACCCAACACGCTTGGTAGTAGGATCTACGATCCGCCTGGCTAGCTACCTCCTGAACATTAAAATTCAGCTCCAAGTCGATTACTGTGTTCCATCACGTGTATGTGAGAGCTGGACTATAGGGGAATCCCTCTCTATCTCTAGCTGTTACTTAGATTCGTGTGCTCCATCTTAGAACCTTTCTGCGCTTACCATCAGGTGCGACTAGGGTCAAAGGCGAGCAAGTCAAATAATAAAAAAATAAGCATACTTTGGCTAAACGATTGAGGAAAATATTTTGTTTCCAGGACCCTGTCAAAATCTTATAGGTAAGCTTATTTGATACAACTAGCTAAAGGCAGCTTAAGAAAGCTCCTCCAACACTAATTCAGTGCAGTCAGAGCTTACCTTCAAGTGCAACTGCGATAGGACAAATGCGACATAGCCAAAAAAAACGAAGACTGAATAACTACCAGACTACGACTGTGATAGTTTATTTACAACATGCTTACCTAACCTTACTCCAGACAGTTCAGTTTGACTACCTATTTCTACAGTGTTTACCCTAATTGCTCAGCAAAATATTATTCGCCACTTAAGCCAAAAGACTCATTTGAGCTCAGCAGACAAAGATAGCCTAGAGTTGAAACCTGTAAATAAAATAAATCACTATTCTAGCAACACTGATTCAGACCCGCCTACATTCATCTTGATACTAGACAGCTAAAAAGAGATACTACCTAGCTGTGTACCTTGCTGGGGACAGAAAATAACGAGTATCGATTTAACTAGCATTCTCCCTCCAAACGTGCAAGTCGATTCGATTCGGGTGACACACTTTACCGGTGATAGGCACTCAGAGAAGCGTGCAATTTGTTGCCCGCGTTAAGCTTACCTCCCAACTTATCTGAATCTTATTCATACGTAACTTATTCGAGGTTATTTGTTGTTTATGTAAATGTTAGTTTAGAATCCGATACTTTGAATGAACTTCGATTTACATAGTAAATATCTTATTACTTTATATTTACTCTATCGCTTTGGTAGCGGTTTGCTTATCTGACTCTTCCTTTGTAGGTAGGTAAAGTGAGGTAATTTTAAAACCGACCTATAATTTTCCTTAAAAATAGCCTTATTTAAAGTATACGACACACATTAACTCCTAGACGTTCACTTCTCAACATCCACGAAACATCGCTTTAGTAATTAATCAGTCTGCCGTTAACTTGAGCGCTAATAACAACATTATCTGCGATTATCATTTATGAAAGCAGCACCTTCGTTGTTATTTTACGGTAGATAAATTTTATGAAAACATCATTGTCGGGTTTGACTTCACTTAATTTAAGACCTGAAATTAAATAAGATGAAAATGTATATAGACTGCAGACATATAATTTATTTAGATAAATACCTACATAAGCATATAAGTCTGCCTCGTTGGTCTAGCGGTCGCAAGCGCGATTGCTGAGCGTGAGGTCCTGGGTTCGATCCCCAGGTCGGGCAAAGTGTCGCTGGGTTTTTCCGTGTGGAATTTCTCAGTAGCAGCCCGGAGTCTGGATTTGTGCCCGGTCGATGGCAATAGGCTCGCCCCCTATTAGATGGGACGTAAACATAAACGGCGAAATGTGGGTGTACTATACACCTCTGCCAACCCTTCAGGGAATACAGGCGTGAGTTTATGTTATTATAAGCATATAAATAAACATTCGCAATCCAAAAAATATTGAATTCTCAATAGCATGATTCATTGTTGATCGCTGATAAAAATGATTTTAATTTGCGATTACGTCCGTTGCCGTCATGTCTGTGTTATTAGGTAGGTAAGTAATCATTCGTATAAGTACATTTCTACAGGTAATTTCGTTCGTATTCGAAATCCGTAGACGTACCCCTACGAGTAATTTCAACGATAAACGAAATCCGTTTCATTTGACAATTGAGAAATAGAGAAAACGTCACGTGAAACCGATTCCAATTAAAATTGGAATTACGTGGTTAGGAACCTGATAAGGACATAATGTACCTGGGTACGTTGGGTACCTTCTTCAGCCTGCCCTCGTGCCTATTTTCAGAAATTCTCAATATCAGTCACTCAATCAGTGGAACATCATACCTAATTAACTAATATCCTTCCTATTACTGCTTACACATTTTGAGTTTACTGTGTATAATGCTCTTCGCAGAACCTTTTATTGTTTAAAATCTTCCATGAAAAGCAATATGTCAGTCAGACATCGATTTTGTAGAGTATATTTTCATCTAAGTTTCAAGCCATTATAATCTCAGTGAATCAATATTAGACAAGTACTTAGATACTTAAGCATCAATCTGAAAAGAAAGACGATAAGATCCCGTGAACAAAGTAGTAACCTGTTGAATGCTTGTGTGGCTGCGAGTATAGCTTCATTCTCTCTCGGCTTTTCCGACGGTGCGGTCGTTATCGAACGAAACCCCAACTCCACAACAATAAGTACCCATTCCCAGTACTACTCCACACTAAAGTGTCTGCATTTATTTTCTCTTTGATCTAACTTATATTTTTTTCTTTGCAGGTACTTTCTCAGAAACCAGTGTTGTGCGTATTCTCGTCTCTTGTGTTGAGATAGTTGGAAAATGTCGTGTTTCGGCGGCAGTGTGCTGATCCCCGATTAAGTAAACAGTGTATTTGTGGTGCTCAGTGTGGTGTGATGATGTGTGTGAAGTGAAGTGCTACGAAAAAGGAAAACAGCCACCATGTTGCCGACTAATGTTATGTCCTTTATGAAAAAGGTGAGTGAATTTATATATGCTTGCGCAAACCCACCCAAAGTTTAGTAGAGTTTAGGATTTCATAATGAACTGCTACGGCAAGCTACTCTGAAACTATTACTGCAGGGCCGTAATTAAAGTTTTGGAAGCCTTGGGGCAACCAAGAATTGGAGACCCGTTAAATGTTTTTAAAAAGTACCTTGTAAATTTGAACCTTTCTTTTTCAAAATCTCATATTGTGGAGGCCCCTTTGTTATAGGAACATCATAGACTTGACATATAACATACATGTAATATATCGACACTCTCTTCGTTTATCCCTTTTGTTCAAAATTTCAAACGCAGTTCTCTCAGTAGGTACTAACTGCGTTGTGAGGAGATTACTTAACCCAGTATGGACTTAAGTCCCTGTGGCCCTCCCCTAAATTCGGTCCAGTATTATTGCGTAATCCCCACACTTTGCAGGCGGATTGGTGATCACTGTATGACCTACTAAATGGGGCGATTTGAGAACCACAGAGCTAAATGAAATTCAGTTAAGGAAAGTGTTTTTTAAACCATTATGGAAACAGGTGCTTGTATTTACGTTTTCATGTATATTTTATTTAAAAGACATGTCGGTGAATCTCTTATGAGATTTCCTCCATTTGCCTCGTGGTGCTCTAATAGCCCCATTTTACCGGTACCCATTTGTATTAGTACACAGGTGGATGCTACTGCCCCGTCCTCGTGATATGATCCCTTAATCGCCTCTTACCACGCTCACGGGAAGTAATTAAGCGGTCCTATTCGTGGCCGAGACGGCACGGATTGATTAATAGTATTCCTACCTAACCATTTTCTATTGTGCCTCTAATCTACCTGCCGCCACGGGCGGAGGTTCAGCTTTCGTCCTTTTGTTATCTGTGCAGACGAGAATGTTTCTAGAATACTGGACGAGTAATTTAGAATACCCTTGATTTAAGAACGAAATAAAAAAATGCATCGGCTGCTCCTTATCTTGGAAGTCAACCGATGACCTAGCAACTGTTCTCTACAGAACTTTGCATTATTATGTTTTTTTCCTTTACCTACCCAGATTTCTACTTTCTGTCAGTGTTGTAAAACTCTGCTAAACGCAAACAGTAGACACTGAAGTCGCACCTAAGCGTTCCGTTTTGACTTTTTATCTTTTATGTACGGAATCCTAAAAAAATATAGAAAAGCACGAATACATTGAAACTAAGGAGGCTTATAGTATGCTTGCACTTAATACAGAAAAGAGAATATCTATACATGGTGCTTTTTAATCGGCCAGGGAGCTTCCGCAGAAATGGTGTGTACATAACATGCAATGTAGGTAACAATACGTAAAGAATCTTGATGAAAAAAAAATTAAGACGGCTCGGAAATTTGTTTAAGGATATGGTATCCAATCAAAACGTTTAAAGTATGATAATTTGATTGCAAAAAAAATTATACGAGTAGATTTCGCTGTTTTGATAATATGATGGATGGTTTAGATAGTATTTGGTATGTATATCACTATCGTGGCTGCTCCCTAGCCAATAAAAAAGCACAGTGTATAATATTAACTTGAATATCAATCCACAACTCATCTCTTTAGCTTTATCTGTATGAACATAAAGTTGATATTAACTGAATTCACAAAGGAAGATAATACACGAGCGGAAAACGCACCGACTGTTTTTGGACGTAAATTATTCAGTTTACTCCTGTCAGGATAAGCGAGTGTTAGTGAATGTGTGGACACCAGTGTAGAGTTGGTATAACATTAATCACAGAAGTACACATGCACACAGTTCATGTACACAAAAGCGTGTGAAGTCACGTTCATGTAATATTTTGTCGTCTCTGTTATCTTAAAACTCGCCATCAGTGTTAAAACAGAAATCATTATTTTGATTTAATTACCACCTTGCCTTAATTAAAATTCCCTGTGGTAGTCGCCCTAGACATAATTTATAATGTGCTCGGCTAGCAGAATTTCCTTGCTATCTAAATCTTTTAAACTTTTAACTAGGGCTAAAATATAAAAAAAAAACATAGTTATAGTTACTTACGCTCCTGTTCTTTCGTGGAATGAATGAAAGTGGGTCAACCATTGTTATCCAAACTTAGTTTAGTTATTTCAGTTGTAGGGCCTTTACCTACGTAGGTGAGTACAATAAGGTTAGAAGCGCTAAAAAAGTATAATATTTTACTTTTAACATGAAAAATAACAACAAAATAAACAGGAAATCTACCAATCTTGCACAAGTAGAAAAAGAAAATATCGTTTTATTGTAAACTATATTTTATCCGCGGCTGCGTTCGCAGAATAAAATATTATCCCCAGGGAACTACGTGTGCTTTCGGTATAAAAAGTAGCCTATGTCCTTTTCCTTGTATTTTATCAAACGAAATTCCATTACGAACCATTGTTTCGTGGAACTACGTGGTCGAAATAAAAGGACTCCTGAATTGATGTAGGTAGTTAAAATTATATTAAAAGTTGTAAATTGTATAAAAACTTGAAGGAGGGTGGGTCCTTTGCGGAGACAATCAAATAAACACCAGAATTTCCTGTGTTATAGCTATTATAGGAACATCATAGACTTGACATAATAACATACAACCAGACTTAGAACAAATAGTGCCATGCAATATATCGACAGCGTTTATATACTATTACTAGCGACCCGCTCCGGCTTCGCACGTATACGTTTTATAGCTTAAAACCTTCCTCTTGAATCGCTCTATCTATTAAAAAAACTGCATCAAAATCCGTTGCGTAGTTTTAAATATCTAAGCATACATGGGGACAGACAGCGGGAAGCGACTTTGTTTTATACTATGTAGTGATGTTCAAAATTGCAACCGCAGTTCTCTCAGTACTTACTGCATTGTGAGGAGATTACTTAACCCAGTATGGAGAAATACAAAGAGTTACAAAGTTAAAAGACAAGAAGATTGTTACACAACGATATGGCCCCAATGTGAGAAGCGACGATGTAACCCTGTGTAATATTGAAGAAAATACCAACTAGCTGTCCACGTTCGTGTGTCTATCGTAAGAATCCCGATTTAGAAGTCCAACCGCGCCCGCAGAAATCCAATTTGTAATTTAAAAAATCCCAACACGGCTCGTCCGTTCCGGTATTAAAGTTCGAAGTCTTATAACGAAACTATTCGAAGCTCCGACTCAGTTATCCGTTGCGCAATTTGTACAACATCTTCAACCGACATTCTAGAACGCTAAAAATGCACCATAAAAGTATGCTGTAAATTTTGCAGGAACGAACCTTTTAGCTATTGAACCAAAAAGCAGACAATAGAACTTTGTGTGTGTGTATTTGCATTCATTGTTTTCTGGTGTGTGAACGCGGTATCTATGCTCGCTTCACTTATCGGGAGGCAGGTGGAAGCGTTTGCAGTGGCGGCTCACTAGCACTTCCTGTGAGATGAATTAACGCTCCGCCGAGCGGAAACGTCTTTCTTTCTCATCAAAACAATATTGTTGAGTTCCGCGCTCACCAACAATACCGCTTGCGAAACAAACACCCCTATGCGGTGTGGAAAACAAAATATTCAACCACACGTGAAAATTAAATGCGCATAGTGATTTCTACATAATTATGTAGATTTTATTTATTTCACGCATTGTCGTATGTTGGGGCTCGTGGCTATATAACTCTAGGGACGTTGGCTAGATTTTCACAGGAAAACCTACGAGCAGTAATTCCACAAAACTGTGCCGAAAAGTCTATTCAGACTATCTAACTTGAAAGATCACATATCGTTTCCCATATTCATTATAATTTCCGAGGAAAAAAAGATAACTGTACATGTTACAAGCTTATTTGTAGCAACATATATCTATAACTATCGTCCTGATACTAATATGGCTACCAGAGCAAGTACTGGTTATATCTGAACAGACCTTAAGTCAACCGGCAGATAAAAGTGCGAATAAATGAGCCGTCCTTACAGACATTTTAATATTTCTATACAAGAACCTATGGAATATTTTTTCCCTTCAAACCTGTTAATCCCACATGGTGGTAGAGACAGCCTTCCTTTTTTTACCTTCACTTCGTTATGTCTTTGATTTCTGTGTTGGAAACGATGTATGTCACTAATGTCCTTGTGCTCTACATCTATTCACCAACTACCTACATAAAATATATAAACAAATTATGCATTGAAAAGGTGTGAAGGAAATCCCTCTTTTAGAACGAAGCGTTTGGTTAGTCACGTTCAGCTGCAGGCGTGTGTGGATATTTGCATGAGACTCGTATTATCGTATATCATAGTTGTAACCAAACTCCAATTTGATCTTTTTATATCGAGGTAGAAATATATTTTATGACATTTTTCTCACATTTCATTGCGAAACTACTTAATTTAAATTATATTGGGCAGCAAATTCCGCTATATGCAACTATAAAACACTCGTTTGAATGTACCAGTTCATGGAATTAATAGTTAACAACTATATAAATAAAAACCATTCTCGGTAATCCTGTATGCATTTAAAAGCGCGTGTAGGAAACTTTTACTGGAAAAACCGTGTGTGGTAAAATATGGTTCTTATTTTTTTGTAAAATCCTGGCAATTGCTCAGGGTTGGGGTGGCAAGGCGGGGAGATCGAGAGTCCACTGAATGGAGCCGCACTCCGTAATGGCGCCCTCCCTGACGACTCTATTAGCACACAGCGAGCTGCATAAAGGTGCACCTTATCAAAGCGCGCATATTAAAGCGACTCTTTTACTGAACTACTAGTCTACATTTTTTTCCCAAAATAAATAACATTTCGTGAATGCACTCTTTACTATAAGTTAAATTAGCAAGCGTATTTTTGGTATTTGCTTTAATTAATTAAAACTAAGATAGAATTACTTATTGACTTTTTTATTTAGTGCTTATGTTGCTGAATAATGCATCTTTACACACCTGTATGGATGCAGATTCTAATAAGTCTCATTGAAATGAAGTAAGTACGTTTAGTAAAAATGTTTACCGAAAGCTTGAACTTTTAAAACCAATCTCACTCCGTTTCTCAGCATCGAATGAAAACAAGACGAAATGAACGGGACGCTCGCTCAGTGAATGTTTTATGGATATTTTTTTGCTTTATAAAATGCTAATTTGCCGTAAGGTGAAACGAACACTTGAGAAAATGTCTATAAAACTTAGATAATTATATACCTTGATAATTCTGCGCTCAATATCGTTGTTTAAGCATAGTTCAATCAATCCGGCAGATCGTGATGAGCCTAGGCAATTCAAGACAGATGTTACTGTCAAACTATCGCTTCTATCGTTCATATAAATAAAATAAATAAATAAAATAAGGTTTATTTCCGAATCTTGTACACTTTGCAATAAACCTCACACAGGGACCTCCTTTTAAGTAAAGAATATACCAGTGCTAGGAGGCCCCGTTCTTGAATATTAAATTATAAAGTGTACCAAAAGAAGAAGATCATATACAGGGGCCCAATTCTCCTAAAATAAATCTTGATAAATCACAACCGAACCAAGACCGAACCGTTCATTCAGACAGTTCTCAATTTCAAAAGTTATCAAATTGTTTTACACAAAAAACAAAATCAATCATTTTGAAAGTTTTCGAAAACAAAAACTGACTGACGGTTGTGGTTCGATTGCGTTTGGCAACAACTTATTTTAGGAGAATTAGGCCCCAGGTGTAAACAAATTCGTGTAATTCCTTCAAACCGCGTGATCTACTCGTTACGCAGATTGACCTTGCATAGGATTTTTACAAAACAGAACATAATTGTTTTTCAAAAAAAGATGCTTTCTTTTCTATTTCTGAGTCATTTTAGCCCCCGAGTTAACTGACTGCGTGGAGCGATATCGCACTAGTCGTGACTGCCAGTTATATCACCGTGCATTCATTCATTTATGCGAGGCATTGAGAAGAAGAATCCGAAAAAAAAAACAAGAAAATGTTTGCTAATTTTTTATTGAAACTTTGTTAGGTCGTTTAGATAAGATCACTTATGGCAACCGAAAGAAAAAAAAAAACATTTTTAATTTTTTATTCATAATCAATCTATATCCTGTGCGGGTTTAATTTATAACAGTAATAGACCACGTGGTTTTATGAAAGTACACGAATTCGTTAACACTCTGTATATTTCAATATAGTGGGCAACATCAAATCAATTTGCTATCTAATAATCTATTTGCTATTATTTCACCTGCGCCGCAAAACTAAATTACGATTTACGACACTAGGGGTCGCTCGGTGACCTCCATCTTCACGAAGGACGGACGAGCATTGACAGGGCAAACAAGTACCCAAATGACGTTTAACATTAGGTAAATCTCTCCTAACATGTATTTCAATCTATATTAACTATTTAGTGGTATCTCTGTATTCGTGATTCATATTTCAACCCTTATCAAACTTAACTAGTACTTCGCCAGACATATCATTTAGCTGACACTTATCATTATTGCTATATTCAGTTGATTTTAGATATAGTTATGTCAAACATTAATTAATTAATGGTTTAGTAAATATTTTGGATTTATTTTGGATACGATGCATATGTTTTTAGGGTTCCGTACCCAAAGGGTAAAACGGGACCCTATTACTAAGACTTCGCTGTCCGTCCGTCTGCCCGTCTATCACCAGGCTGCATATCGTGAACCGTGATAGTTATACAGTTGAAATTTTCACAGATGATGTATTTCTGTTGCCGCTATAACAACAAAATAATACTAAAAAACAGAATACAATACATATTTAAGGGGGCTCCCATTCGTATTTCGTACGCGAGTCCGACTCTCACTTGGTCGGTTTTTTTATACCTTTCCATACTAATAATCTGTAAAAATAATTTTTTGTTTGTATGGAAACTTACATACTTCCGATAGCGAATTTCGAAAAGTTGTAGAACAAAAGTTGTTCTACAACTTTTAGAAAAAGTTTTTTTTCGCAATTTTCAAATTTCGCTATCGGAAACTGAACAGAAACGGAAATCTGTTCAGTTTCCGATAGCGAATAACCCCATAAAATTCTTAGAGTTAATTTTTAACACTATACAGGCTGTAAGGGTAAACACTGTTATCCTTGAAACCAGTGGTTTGGTTTCATTTATAGAACGTAAAATCAATGAAAAATAACAAACTTTTATTTTTTTATAAAATGTTCGTTTTTCCTCTAAAGCATTTCACCCTATGCGCGGGGGCAACAAGCTACGGGAGGAGGCGCGGGGAACTCGCCGCGTGGCCCGACGCACGGCCCCGCACAGTTTGCTACCCCAGTCAGTCAGCTGTCTTTTAGCGAGTGTGTATACGCCGCGTCGTAGCGCCGCCGCGCTGCTCATTTCTCGCGCGTATATTTTTTATTATTTTTTTACTCGTTCCTATATTTTTATGTTTAAGTCAACTACCCATGGTTTGAGTGATAACGGTGTTTACCCTTACATGCTGTATTTAGAAGATATAACGTATATCATTCACCTGCCGAAACAAGATTATTACATGACTTCCTTCCTCCAGAGCTGTGCTAAGCTGCGTAGCGAGGAATGTGTTTTGTAAGCACCAATAGAATCACTTCATTCATGTAGCTTCGCTCTGCACAGCTCTGGTGGATATGGGCTTAGCGGTGCGAGGTTTTTGTTCATACAAAACAAGCAAGAAATGCGAGCGAGGGATGTGTTGTGAGGAATGTGTTGCCAGGAATGTGTTGCGAGGAATGTTTGCAAGGAATGTTTATTATTCTCCCTCATATTCGAAACGAGTCCGCTACCTATCCTCGCACCGCTCATTTGTACACATTAACACCTTACACATTACACATTCCTCGCACAGCTCTGGTGGATAGGGTCACACCGTTTCACATCCTCGCTACACATTTTCGCACCACACGTTTTCCTCGCACAGCTCTGGTGGATGCTCAGCCTTATGGCTGATTTACACGAGGATAGTTTCTCGAAGCGAGTTTCATGTTGTCTCTGTTTTCACCGCCGTGAAAGACAAAGTAAGAACGAGTCTCGCTTCGAGAAAATGTCCTCATGTAAATGAGCCTTAAGGCTAGAACGGTTGGCAGACTTTCGGGCTTCTGAGTACACGTAACTACAGTCACATGTATTCGTATGATACCCCCGTTTAACGTGCTCTACAGGCACAGAAAGGTCTTGATTTGTAACGAACGGTCACCCATCCACAGATTGACTGCGACAAGCTCAGCTTAACCTCGCAAATCGTATGAGCCCGAATATTATTACATGACAACAACTTGTTATCTTATGAGTAGGTAGATATAATTAGTTAAGGAGCATTTGCAGAAAGCGTAGGTAAAAAGTAAAATTACGATATGCGGACGGCCAACACACATACAGCGTACCTTTATCTTCAAGTTACGTCAATTCAAATGTTTGTGACCGTGGAGGAATCTATTTGACCGCTTATTTCTGCGACTCGAATCTACTCACAATGATGGCTGATAGTAAAATGACAGATGGAAAGCCAACTTTATTTTCAAACAGTTAAGGATCATCTGCCTAGCAAAATATATGAAAAAAAATAAAAGTGATTTTTTATTTTCCTGTGCACATACCAAACATTTTCTTAATTTTTTTCTCTACCAGGTTAATATTAATATGTCTGTTAACTAATGGTATTGCATTTATTTATAAAACCCTTGAATTGTTCAGGAAAATGTACCGAAACTCACCTCATTTTCAGTATTTTCGAAGGAGGAGGCTACGAAAAATTAATATTAGTTAATTATAAATTAACAAAGACAAAAGCGTAGTCTATCCGTAGTTTACCATAACATCTAGCTAAGTTTCACGGATTGATCGGAAAATGTACCAAAAAACAGATAATTAATAGCCGTTTTGTAAATACCCCCATAACATAAAAAATATTGATACGTTTGCATTTACACATCAATTTCCAAGAGTAAAGGCGCTCATCTATAATTATATTCACAGCAACAAATATTGATTTTACCCCAGTTCGTGTTATTACCAAGTTAATTAATATTGCTCCAGGCTATTTTTAATTCTCATTATCGTTGACTTTACTCTCGACCGATATTGAAATCTTATAAAGACGAGTGACGAACTCGGCGTTCGAGAAGTACCCGCTCCACATTGGGAATATGTGCTACGAGCTACGAGTATGTAGGTTGGGGCCGTATAGAGCATAATAGGTACCCTCTGTAGTGGCTACGGTCATCTCACAATGTATTGAACCGAATCGCTATGACGTATGTGAAGACACTGCCATTGTTACTGTTTGAATATGTTTGAGGTACTTTGATCGTACTAAAAAGCTACATTTGTGTCACATGACATACATAGCATTATACAGCGTCAATGCTGGCTCACACACAAAACGTTCACCGCCAATCAAAAGGCAATTTCATCGCCGTCTGGTTCAGAAAGCCGTCAATGCCTCAGTAAGTAATTAAACTACTTCGATGATTGCCTAATTTTGACGTTGTGTGCCTGTATAGTTGACTTATGCATTATGTATTTGAATTTTAAACAGTTCCGTCAACTAGCTGAACGGTAAGCGAGCCCCTAGTATGTAATTAATTCTGTACATTTTCAACTTTATAGGAAGTTTTTCAATTTGCATCATCGCGCAGTGTGCAACCGTGAATATTTATGCAACCCTCGACACAAAACTCTAATTTACGTTTAAACTCTAGATAATTTTAAAAGGGTAAAGTTGTGATTCATTATGAAGCGTTTGCATTCTTAATTAAATGCAGGTGTTCAGTGAGCGAGCGCTGCTTTGTCTCGTAGCGAGCGTGGAAGGCGAGAGACAAATTAGCGACGCCTGCAGGGTTTGTTTGGTGTAAGAATTTATATCACTTATTATGTCGAGTGCCACACATGTTTTCTTATGTAAACCAAGCGTTACACATACCCAGTGTATGATTTTTGTCGTAACTGTGAGTCGAGCTAAGCTGTTCACTAAGTACATATTTAGCTCGCACTCAAGTCTGTGGACACAGTTCACGAGATAATGGGTTGGTGCGCGCCCGCAACACGTAGCCGGTCAAATTATGCGATTTGGCCCTCCGCCCCGCCCGCCCTCCGCCCCGCTCGACCGCGTAGATGAAAGGCTTACTGAGGTTATACGCCGCTCCGACCCTGCCATAAAGGCTTATAGCGAAATACTTGCGGATTCTTGCTTGATGTAGCAAAAACTTAATGTACGTTGTACATATTAATGATGTGTATAGAATGCTTGGATACAAACATATTTTAGACCCAAAAAATTATCACAATTTCAATTAAAGTTCTCATTTTCGGCATTTGTTACGATATACCTAACTAAAACTAAAATACTTACCTACAAACTTAATTTAAGTTTTTAATAACATAATTATTTGCTGTAACGAAAATAACACAAAAACAATAAATTCCTTCCCGTTCAGGAACATAAATAACCTTGAGGTAGTTTGTGTACACGAAAACTAAAAGTTGTAGCGAAAACTGGAGCGCTACGGCGTAGCGCGGTGCTACGACAAGTTAGTGGCACGACCACGACCGATTGTTTGCAGTCTTGATAAAACGTATACCTATATAACGACGTTTAAATTTTAAACACATTAGTGTTTTGTTGCCAAGTTCCTGAAACGAACAGCTGTTGCATTTAACAGGCGCTGTGTGCTACCAAACATTACGTGAAACGACTACTTATAAAACTACTAAAGTTTGAGTACCCAACATTTCGGTTGGCGTGTTTGCCAGTCTCAATTAATCTTCTTCAGCAATAAACGCCACAGAATTTGTAAGGTTCGTTGGATCGTACTTGCGTAAACTTTTCTTGAGTAATGATGATAGCTGTTAAAGGTTCGATCGCTCTAAAAATGTACGGTTCAACGAGTAATTAGCGCAGCCTCGGTGGAAGCGTCAAAATCCTAACTCTATTAAGTGTTAAATGTTCAGCGGCGCCGCTACTTCAACACTTATGATGACGATATTCCTCACTGTGAGATTGCCTTAATATTTAGTGCAAAACTTGCCTGGAAACTTTACCTAATGAAGTTAACTAGTTTTGGTATCGCCCGTTCCTAACGCACGAATATGTATGAAACGTTGGAAATATTATCTTAGTTATAACATTTGTTAGGGGTACTCTGAAAGTTTCAATTTTCAGTTGTACATTCTACATTTGCGTTACACCCAGTATACGTACAAGGTTAGTCGGAAAGGGGGTACTAATCCGCAGACCATTTAAACTATCACTGATGACGGTTTTAAAGCAAGTCTTATAAAATTTCAAAATTCTTTAATTTTTGTTTCCATGTAAAAGAATTTTTGTTTTTTCTAAAATTATTCTTCCCTACTTTAGTTACGAATTCAGCAAATGAAGCTTCTAATTCGTGACCCCAAATATGACCTAAAATTTAAACACAGAAGATCATAGCTGAGGATAGATAGATTTTAGCATATTTTTTTATGGAATTTTTGAACAGCTATTTCTATAAACTATTGACTTTTGGGGAAAGTGCTAGAACAAAAGTTACTCATTATTATGGGTACTTTAACACCCTTTCGGATTAGTACCCCCTTTCTGACTAACCTTGTATTTACTTCAACACAAAATATTCACGTGTAAAAGGCCTTCGAAGTTTAAAAAAATTAACTGAACATAATATACCATCACGCCTGTATTCCCCGAAGGGTTGGCAAGAGGTATAAAGTAACACCCTCATTTCGCCATTATGTTTAAGTCCCATGTAATAGGAGGCGAGCTTATTGCCATCAACCGGGCACAAATTCATACTCCGGGCTACTACTGAGAAATTCCACACGGAAAAACATAATAACACTCTGGCTGACGTGAGGATCGAACCCAGGAACCTCACGCTCAGCAGTTGCACTTGCGACCACTTGAATATCGAGAAATTAAGTAAAAAAAAAGTGACGAAATTCGAGTAGGTTAATAAGACATTACAGGAATCTGTAGAATTCAAAAAACTCCAAGTATTCTTCTCTATTTTAATATGAAGAAGTGATTACAGAAGTCGAACAAAATAGAGTAGTAAAGTTTTCCCTAGCGATAGAGCGCTAGGTAAAACTTTGACAGAGTAATCTTATCTGACACGTACCTCAGATTCGTACAAAGACGAGGCCTACAATTTCTACAAACATAAAACATGTTTCTATATTCTTATAAAGCTGTTTATCTTAGAAAATGCAAATATAGAACTAAGAAAGACTACAGAAGTTCCGGCTTTAACACAATCAAGTGTAGAATTCAGTGGATGCATGACGCAGTAGTTTCGTGGCTTCGTGGATACATGAGCGTAATGTGTGCACCCGAGTGTGAAGAGCATTAAAGTGGATTTAGGCGAGATTCAGGCCGTCGGAGATTTAGATTTATTCGCGTGTAGTTCCGACCAGCCGCGCTCAAACTACCTTAATGTGATTTCTAAACGGGATCCACATAAGTCTCGCGAGAAACATGGCGGCGGTGGCGCGGGAAATCTGCTAAATTACTTTTCTACTTTTCTACACATTGTTTAACTGTTGTGTTAGTGCGTGGCTTAGGGAACGTTAGTTGGTAGTTTTTCGTGAAAGGTAGGTTTGATATTTGTTATATCAAATACAGTTTCAGACAGAATATAAAAGTAAAGAAAAATGTTGGTAGGCTCGCCGAGAGAGGCAAGACAAAAAGTCTAAGCGTTGGACATATTTTAATCCTATCAAATATTGTTTTAGAATTTCTTTTTGTCTTTCTGATTGTTATCTCGTCTCGTTCTGACGTGAAAAATTTCACTCTTGTACGGTGTCGTATCTAGGGTCATGAGCGCCCAGGGCAAGGATCAAATTTTATATCCCCCAAAAAAACACGCTAAATGAAAAAAGACATTTAATTAAGAATTTTCTTAAAAACTACTAGTAACGATTTTATCTGATACTAGCTTTTGGCCGCAGCTTCGCTTGCGTGAAATTTTTAACCCTTTAAGTGACTATTTTCCATACAAACTTTCATCCCCTATTTAACTCCCTTAGGGGTTTAATTTCAAAAAATCCTTCCTCATTCCTTGTCTACATTATAAAGGGAACTTCTGTGCAAAATTTCAGCGTTCTAGGTCCAAAGGTTTGGACTGGGCGTTGATGAGTCAGTCAATCAGTCAGGACTTTTCTTTTTACTATCTGACATTTGTGGCCCTTAATCTCCAGACATAATTCATTTGCATTTGAATAATCATCATCATCATATTTTAACGAGAGATGTTCTGCGGCTTTTTTCAGTTACATATTGAGCGGCCGAATTTGCGCCTCCTAGGTTCTACGCCCCTGGCTTCCACCCCTATAGTTAGCCCAAATACTACACTGCTCTTGTATAGCGAATAGCTTAACATTTTACATATAATCGGCTAAATACAATTTGAAGTGCCGCATAATTTCTCTATAGTATGCAGTCCTACCACATACCACATAAATAATAATATACCTACACATACATATTTTAGTTGGTTGGTTATTGCAAAGTAATGTCTTTTTCCAAATTCCAAGCGAGTGAAGCCACGGGCAAAAGCTTTTACAAATATTATTACGTTGCAGAGTACCCACGAACCGCCGAAAGAACCTCATATCGCCCTTGTCCGTCCATTCAACCCTAGGGCAATATTCATAGTTTGCTATATTTTATGATGAAAATTCTTAACATAATGTTTCTAGGAATTTAAGGCCAAATACTAGCCTTAAATAGTTTATTTTCTTCAAAACTATGAATATATGTTCCTAAAATCAACTATACAGGGTGTTAACGAATTCGTGTAATTCCTTCAAACGACATGATCTATTAATGGTATAGATTAACCCCGCACGGGATTTGGATTGATTAAAAATTAAAATAAAGTTTTTTTTCTCGAATAAAATTTTTATGGGGTAGAAAATTTCGATGCCATGCATAAATGAATGAAGGCACGGCAACACAGCTGACGGGCACGACTAGCGCGATATCGCTCCACGCAATCAGTTAACTTGGGACGCTAAAATTACTCAGATACAGAATACCATGGTTCATATTTTGAAAACTTTTTTTGTTGGTTCTGAAAAAAACCTGTGAGGGGTCAATCAGTTTCACCAGTAGATCACGCGGTTTGAAGGAATTACTCGAATTCGTTAACACTCTGTATATAACCTATTATACTCAAAAGTTAGAAAAGTTAAGTAACATTCACCCACCTATTGTTTGTTGTTATAAGCTGTCTTTTATTTGGACATGTTGGACCAACAACCTTCGTCCCGTTTTGTTATTACATTCAGCTTTCGACTCAAAAATATAATACAATGGAAACTTTGAACGTATTTTTTCAACAACTGGACCAATAGAAATGTGTTTGTTTTTTGTTTCAACAATACCACAGTAGATACTTAAACTAAAGCTACCTCAACTACCTATAATCGCCGAATTGACACACTCACACATGCACGCACTGTTTACTGAGTATAATACACTCTTTGTAATGTACTCAACTAATGTATGACAGCTGAGACTGCCTGCATTGTGAAGCTCACTTAGAGGTCTTGTTGCAGTTAGGGTTGCCACCTTTTTTTGGAGCAATAAAAGTACATTTGTGTTTTGGGATAGCAAAAATAAAGTACGATGTATAAAAAAGAGCACTTTTATTATTTATGTTTACACACCTATTTTTCATCGCTTCTAAATTCTTGAAAACATGTTGCGATTCTTTCAAAAATATGCGAATGTTAAAAGTCTAACTAGTAGGATGAGAATCAAATGAGAATGGTGTCAGGTAAATAAGTTATTTTAGCGTACTTTATAACTGTCTTAGATTATAAAGTACACCTACGTGAAATAGAGTACAATACTCTATAATAGAGTACGGGTGGCAACCCTAGTTGCAGTGCGTGTCTGTGTGAGTGTGTCAATTCAGGCGATTATAGGTAGCTGAGGTACTGCGTTAGATTATATACAAGGTTAGTCAGAAAGGGGGTACTAATCCGAAAGGTTGTTAAAGTACCCATAATAATGAATAACTTTTGTTCTACCACTTTCCCCTAAAGTCAATAGTTTAAGAGAAATAGCTGTTCAAAAATAACATAAAACATATGTTAAAATCTATCTATCCTCAGCTATGATCAGCTGTGTTTACATTTTAGGTCATATTTGGGGTCACGAATTAGAAGCTCCATTTTCTGAATTCGTAACTAAGGTAGAGATGTTTTTTTTTAAGAAACTAATAACTTAAAAAAATATTTTACATGGAAACAAACACGATCGAATTTTGAAATTTAAACACTTGCTTTAAACCGTCATCAATGATACTTTAAGTGGCCTGCGGATTAGTACCCCCTTTCCGACTAACCTTGTATATATCTACTGTGACAATACATTTCATAGCATAGTTTTTACTCCAGCATACACATGTGAAAGCTAGATAGTGTGTGAGCTATTTTAATATGAACCTATATCTATATGTAAACCTAAAATAAGAACAATCACGTTGTGTGCCACTGACGCGTAATTACATTCCTTTGTGCTGACCGTGAGTGTAGCGCTGCGCAGTCTCCGCTCACCTCGCTTTGCGCCCGCCGCTCCGCTCGGTGCCTGCCGCGCACGTGAGACTTCGACACGGCCATTGTTGCTGCCGCCATTGTGCTCACATGTCTATACCAAATAAATATATCAAACGTTAAGAATTTCGTAAACATTCAACGACCCTTACACCTGCAACCAATAAAAGATATTTTACTTTATATAAGACAAAGAATGAAAATTTAATAAAATTAATTTCGTTCAGTAATGGATTACATTTGCACAAGTCGAACAACGAATTAGGAAAGGTTGGTCCCAAGGTGATGATAAAGTAAAGGCTTACACCTGCCGTTTGCCGACAGCAATTAGAGTTGTAATGTAAATACCGGGTTGAGGCAACAAGTGGGTCAACCAGGGCCGCGTCCGCCCCCGCCCCGCACCCCACCTCTCCAGTAGGTCATGAACGCTGTGTTCATGACCCATTTTATCTCAAAAATCTCCGCCGGTAACGCTAATCGAAGCGGACGTTCGTGTACTCAACGTGATACCAGTTGCGCTGCTGCGAACTTGCTACATTATTTTGCCCTGACTCGCCTATGAAAAGCAAAAACGCAACTCCGTTTCCTAAAAAATCTTTTAAGTAAGTATAAACAAAACCGAATATACAGGTTGTATCCGAATTCGTATAATTCCTTCAAACCGCGTGATCTTCTAGTGGCACAGATGGCAGGAGATTTTACCAGGTTCAATAAAAAAAAACACAGAAGGAGCTTGGTGTTCTGTTTCTGAATCATTTTAACGTCCCAAGTAAACTGACTGCGCGGAGCGATAACGCGGTTGTCGTGCCCGCAAGCTGTGTCTCGTGCTTTAAATTCATACATACATCGAAATGGTCTATCACGTAATTATTGTTCTTTGCCAATTTTTCTTTTTTTGCTTATTTTCTTTATTGAATGAAAAAGATTTTTTATTCTTAATCAAGCTTAACCCCGTGCGGGGTTAGTCTATGCCAATAATAGATCAGTAGCAATATATCTATTCATTATCTATAATATCATAATCAAAAGAATTACACTAATTCATTTAGGTACACTCTGTAACAGGCTTCTGAAGTTCAGTGACTACAAAGCTTTAAAAATGTTTTTCAGTAATAAAATAAATTCAAAGCATAATACAATTTATTCTAACAGCAAATAAAATCACCTACGTTCACCTGAAAGCTTTAAATTCCTAGCTTTCTTGGGAACTATTACTTTGAGAAATGTGGTGCTGCAAAATTCAGACTTGGTGTAATTTTCTATACCTATAAAAATTGTTTGGATGTGGGAATGAACCTTTAACACAGAAAGCGGACTCTCAGCCAATGTGCCATTTATGTCGTCATAATACCCGATTGAAAATCAAATCCGGAACATTGCCGGACAAGACATGTACGTAGTTTTGCTTTTATTTCTATGCCGTTTACTAATTAATGTAAAGCTAACAATCACACTAAATATTCTCATAGCTTTTTCGAGGGCATGAAAATTTTCTCAGAAATGTCTTACTCAAGTTCTACATTTTTTTTTTTAATTATGTTTTTACCGTAACACAATGTGATGCATTTTCAAGCTTTGAATTAATCGTATGTCAATTATTTCGAAGTGATCATCTATAGAAATTGCTGACCAGAAAATAAAACTTGCTAATTTGTAGACCAGCAATAAATACCATATTATCAGCGGGCCTATTCGTTGTACGTGAAGAACGGTTCGCTGAGCCCTTTGGGATCTCCGAACCCAACTTAAAAGTTAGGTACTATTCACCATTCGTTTCAACCTTAGAGATGTACAGAATAGTAACAAATATTGTGTAAATATTTATGACTTTATTGTGTCTTTACATTTTCTTTTATCTTTGTTTGTCTACTACTATTTATTACTTATCTACTTATTAGCCTTAAGTCTAAATAAATATAACAATGTCAGAGCTTCACTGGCTAAGGCCAATTTAAGTAATTAGGTACCCTTTCAAAGTTCGTTTTTTAATCTCTGAGACTGAATTGAAATGCGCGAAACATCAAATTTGAAAAAAATGTTCCTCATATTTACAAGTTTCACATTTGCGCCTGTCAATTTTGTGTCAAAGATTTTGAAACGGACTATAGTATTTTTTTTTTAAATCCTTCCCCCACAGTAGGATTTCTCCTGTATCGTGGGTGCGTTTACAGACATAAATCTCACATACACAAACGCGCAGACCCGAAACAAATACCTGTAGCCATACACATTTGTGTTCCCTGTGGGAATCGAACCCACGACCCGTAGCGCAGAAGCCAATCGCTTAGCCACTGCACCAGACGTCTCGTACTGGACTAAACACACGTATTTGCATGAATTAGTATTTCAATCACAGAATTTGGGGATTTTGTATGAACGTGCTTATGCATGCATACACCTTTTCACGCCAATTCAGTTTTCAAATTCACATGCACGCTTATGTATACTATAGAATGTTTCGCAAACGCGATCGAAATCTTTCACAAGTAATGCGGACAGGTGTGCCTAAAAGTATTTAGATGTTTGCGAATTAATGCTGATTATTGTGATTAGTCTCTTAATTTCCAAAAAAAACACATACTTTTAATTATTAAAAAAAAAAAAGTTAATTTGTGGTTTATATACAACAGTATATTTACCACAAAGTATACAACAGTATGCCCAATTAATTTATTCCTCGTGGTAGAGGGTGAGCTTAACATATTATACCTAATCAATTCTTAAAATAATCTAAGCTATTTTTTCATCTTAATAATCAGATGACCTTAAATGTGGACATCTTTGTCACAGACAAGAACGGCTTTTAACGAAAGTCCTAAATTGACAACTCACAATCAAGTGGCTCTCAATTTAACCAGTCGACAAGGCGTGTGTAATTGCTGGCAGCGGCTTCATATATAATGCATTTAACTGGAAAGCGTTCGGTCACGAACATGGCTTGGCTGGTGAATCCAATAACGCGAGAATAGAAGCTGTGAGGTCAGTCGCGGCCAGAGGCACACCCTCCCCGAGGAATCCGCTGTGGTGAATGCTTCACAGCTGATCTAATATTCATGGATATTGTATAATAACTGTCTTGTTGTAAGATTTAAACGATTTGTTTCTTACGTTTATTGTGTAAAGTAAATTTGTTTGTTTGTTACCTTTTCACGCCTAAACCACTGAACCAATCATCCTGAAATTTTGCATATACGTTGCCAGGTGTACAGAAACGGACATAGGGTACCTTTCATCCCGAAAAAAAGTACTGTTCCCGAGGAAAACAACAATAACTTTCATAGATGGCGCCACGTGTCTTTCGAATCATGACTGCCAAGCCGAGAGCAAAAGCTAGTACTAGCTTTTCCTCGGCTTCGCTCGCGTTAATTTAGAATTTAACAATCAATTCGGGTTGTATTAGGTACAATAATATAATTCAATCATGATTCGAAAGACACGTGGCGCCATCTATGAAAGTTATTGTTGTTTTCCTCGGGAACAGTACTTTTTTTCGGGATGAAAGGTACCCTATGTCCGTTTCTGTACACCTGACAACGTATATGCAAAATTTCAGGATGATCGGTTCAGTGGTTTAGGCGTGAAAAGGTAACAAACAAACAAACAAACTTACTTTCGCATTTATAATATCAGTTAGGATTAGGATGGTATTTACACCCTTATTGACCCTTAAACGATGATTAAAGTTTGTTTAACTAAAATTACTCTTAAGTCTATTGCCATCTCTAGTCATTGGCATAGAAATGAGAAAGACAGGTATGATTTAATCAGTGTTTAAAAATTACAATCTTTTGTAAATAAGGGGGTTAATGTTTATAGGTAGGTAGAATCATTTTGTTTTTCATATTATATGTAATTGTTTTTAATGTATGTTATATTTAATTAATAAAACAGAAGGTGCCTATGAGGCTTCCATAGCCACGTAAAGTGCACTAAATCCTCAACAAAAAATATATATAAAAAAAGAAAATATTTGTTTTATCATTGACAATAAACAAAGACTCCCAGTGAGCTAATCAGTTTTAGCCTTAATACTACTTCAAAAACCTGTTTGACTTAAATACGATGTTAAAATTGAGAACTTTTTGTGTGTTCGTGAAAAGTTAGCACCAACTACAGACCTTAGCCATCAATTGATCGAACTGTTCGATTGTGTCCGAGCCTTGATTGCATTTTTGGAGAGGAAACGGCAGTTTGATTAAGTCAATCCGTGTGAACTCCGTTGACGCCAGTGCATAGTTAACTACCAAATTCCATTCAAATTCAACTGAAAATTGACCGAATACTTGAACCGAACCCTTTCGTGGGGTGAAACTTTACGACTTATACGAGCGTGAAACAGCTGTTGAACATTCTGTTTTATTTTACTCCCAGATCTGTGTGGAATGAAAAATTCCATATAGAATTAAATAATTTTAAGGTTGCTACTGCTTATAAATGATAGCTATCCACAATATAGCTATCCACATCTTCTTTTGTTTTGTATATTCCACCACTTCCTCTCAAATTTGGAGCTTTACAATGTTGTAGTACGTAAGTGCAACCCAATTACTCTAATTTTTAAGGGTATGAGCCTGGAGATCTGTCATACAGGTCCCGAACCCAGTATAGACTCCAGCTCTCACAAAGGTTTGAATTTCCTTGTAACGTAGATACTATGTACCGAATTGTACCTTTTTGAGAGAAATAAACTATATTATTATTACAATAAGGCCATATCATCATAAATGGCAAATCTTAATTTTCAAGGTATGTAGATGCTAAAAGATTGTTGGCTTACCTAACGATTATTATGAGTATTCATTAACATTCATCGTAGCTATGTAAGGTCAGTCGGAAAGTGGATACTAATCCAAAAGGGTGTTAAAGTACCCATAATAATAAATAACTTTTGTTCTACAACTTACCCCAAAGTCAATAGTTTAAGAGAAATCGCTGTTCAAAGAGTTCATTAAACACGCTTAAATCTATCTATAGTAAGCTATGATCAGCTATGTTTACAATTTAGGTTGTATTTGGATTCACGGATTAAAAGCTCTCTTTTCTGAATTCGTAACTAAAGAAGGTATGAAGAATTTTTGAAAAAACTAAAATAAAAATTACCGAATTTAAAAAATTTAACACTTGCTTTTAAACAGTCATCAGTGATACTTTAAGTGGCGAGCGGGTTAGTACCCCCTTTCCGACTATCTTTGTATATTCGCGATCTTGGTATATAAAAATGTTTAAAATCTGAACGCCTCAAACCTGTCTCGTATCACATATTATACCGGCAGTACCGTCTCCTTCCTCTCCACGGTTCGTGCGCCTCGTGTTCTTGCGCCCACTTTACTACGTCCGCCAGGAGTTCGCTTTGTTCACGGATTACTCAGTTCCTTCCACCTGCGGCAGCACATTTTTACTCCGCCTTAGAAACAATTTCTAGAGCATTAAGAATATATCCTTATTTATAGAGTTCAGTATATTTTACGAGCAAGTTCCAATTAGCTGGAAGCCTATTAACGTAGCTCGGGTGCTTCATCAACTTATTTTATGTTAGGTGTCTTATTATCGTATAATAAGATATCGTATGGCTTTTATGCGTAGGGGGTGATCTCATTCATATCTATTTTGGTATCCGAAACCTGTAGTGAGTAATTGAAGAGAAAGTTTGAGATGCCTTGCGAGCGAGCAATAAAAAAGCTCCGCAGTCTAGTTCGGGAGACGACAATATTGATTTTCCCCTCTGTGATGTATTTCATTCTCCATCTGTTGCTCTCTATAAAATTTACGACGGTATTACTGAGTCGTTATTTTTGTATGAAGAGTTTTATCGCTGCGCGGCGTCGCTTTCCACGACATGAGTTCTTCTTCAAAACTAAGTGTTTTTATCGAGTTCACTAATTCACGACATTTTTATTTTTACACTGTTCGTTATCTGCACAATAAAAAATGTAACTTAGATTTATTTTATTCTTGTACGTTTTATAAACGACGACTTATTTATTTTCGTACTAACGTCGTGTACATGTTTAATAGAATGTTATTTATTCTGGTCAGATGGTGGCGACGGACGACACAGCGAGCACGGTGCCCGGACATATAGAGTCACCTGGGACCTTCGGCAAACTGCGACAAACACTCTCCTCCTCACTACTCACCGCCCAGGACAAAGGTAAACATGCTACCTGAACTGGAAAAGTCTACCACAAAGAAAGATAACATCTAAGGACCACAGTCAAGAATCCATCACCATTAATTGGATTAAATTGGGAAACATTTGCTTTTGAAAGTTACACTTTGTATGGCATATTAACATTGTAGCTGAACACTAATAATGCCAAAGGTAAATAAATTGTTAGACTTGGCGCAAAGTTACATAACCGAGGAAACTTGCGTAATCAAGTACATAGTATGTTGAAAATGTTGGAATATTAGCACAACTCCTGCAAGAACACTCACCTTACTTAGCCTCTACACGTTGTGTACAAAGTATACGAAAACAAGCAACAAAATACGGTAACAAATTGAACTTTCTTTTACATTTTAAAAGAATTTTATCTATTCCTTGTACTAAAGGCTGATCCAAAAACATCCAATACGTCCAAATTGGATCGGCCATGGAATAACAAAACCCATTACCCTTTTTACAGCGCCCGAGTCAGACAAAAAGAGACAGAAATCCTAAACTTAGTAATGCGTTAAATTGGTCTGACGGATCAGACGCGTATCTTTCTAAGCTATCTTGACGAATTTCAGACAGGTTTAAATTGTTTTTTTATCTATAAATAAAACGAAAGCAGGCTGTTTTTGTATAATGGACTTATATATGTCCTCGTTTTGTACTCTGCCTTGATATTTGCAGTTCATATTTATTATCTAAACTGTTCATGGGAATGACTGCACTCTCCCAGACTATATCGCCAAAACCTTAAGTACATAAGCACAGGCATACAATAAAGTACGTATTCACATCATTCATATATTTACCTATAGGTATGTAATTCGTATCGTTTTCTATGCTACGAGTATTATACAAGTTACAAAACAATACTGACGTTTAGTGAGCCCAAAATAAAATAAAATTATTTACTAATCACCAAATCTAGTTTTGATCTTGATCATTGAACTTCGTGATCTATTCTGTAAACAAACGTGGCGTGAAAATACTTTATTTCTAATATTTGTTGCGTTGGACATAACATTTCCAGTTTCATTATATTATAAGGATAGATGATATATCATAAAAAGTCAATGTCAAAATAATTCTCACTTAAATTAATTGGCTTTGATATTCATTATAAAAATCATCGGCGTAAGTCTTATAATATAATTAACTAAGCGGCCCACAGTGCCTGAAAGTTCCGTACAACTTCTGGGTACAGACACGGCTAGACATTTGCAAAAGCAATCCATTACAGGATCTAAAAATAGCGAGAGTGCATAGACTGTGATAGCTAGGATGCTGACCCATCGCCTACGTGTTTTACCCGATTAGATCAGTCTTGTAAGTTGCGTAGGACGATATGGTGATGATACGGCGAATTTATTTTTGGACCAATGAAAAAACAAACAACCTTTTTATTCATACAACCAGTAGCGGACTCGGGTGACGGGGGCGGTCCACTTCGGTCCTCGGGCTTAGGGGGGCCTTCACATCTCAAGAAGTCCACCCCTCAGGCAAATCCTAAATAATGGTACCTTCACACACACACATCAGTCACGTCACCGTCAAGTCGCCGATCAGTCACGTCAATGTTAAGATACTGGCACTGGTCAGGGGGCTTAGTTTATTTAATACGCCAGGGCCCTTTCCCATATAACTAGGTCCCGCTGGAGGGGCCTCCGCATTAAAAGCCGCCCCGGGCTTCCGACAGGGTTAGTCCGGCACTGCATTCAACATAAACACTGTCTTACAAGACTTCAAGAATTACAATAATATCAAAGGGTAGGTACAGACGCCAGCACATCAATCTACTACAATCTGTCAAATATCTTTAATAGATTTTCATCTTTATCGCGAAAGCATTAGGTTTAAAGTTGATTGAGAAAATTTTACAGTTTCGTGTAGACCTGCTGGCGTCTGTACATGTTTTATTTTTTTAGTCTTGGACTTGGTTGAATTTGCCCCTATTCACATCTGACGGTAAGCGCAGATAGTGTCTAAGATGGAGCATATGAATCCAAGTAACAGATATAGTGGAATTCCCCTATACTCCTCTGGCTTTCACATATACATACAACGGAACACAGTAAACTGCTTGGCATCTTGACATTAATGTGAGGGTGGTAGCTAACCAGGTGGACCGTATAATCCTACAACCAAGAAAAATACACGTTGAATTACACGTGTACCTTTATTACATACTGGTTTTAAGATTGATGTAAAGTGAACCAAGCATTCCTAGTAGGCAGGCGCCGTAAAATCAACATTCCGGTCCCGTTCTCTTTTGCGCCCGAATACTTACCTATCCGGGCGTTATGTCTCACGCCGAAACAATATCCATTCATCATACCGACGAAAAATCTGTTTATCGAAGCCAACAAGGGAGAATATCGCGTTCATGATCGCGAACTAACTCGAGTTTTATTAACATGTTTTTTCTTTTAGATATTCATACATAATAAAGATTCGATGGTTTACGTATACATACGAGTAGTTACCTCTTGCTAAATATGCGGTGCGAGCACGGATCTTTTTATCGAGTCGATTTGAGAAATGTATCTATTCTGAACGTCAAATTTGACATAATATAGGTACAAGGTTAGTCAGAAAGGGGGTACTAATCCGAAAGGTGGTTAAAGTACCCATAATAATGAATAACTTTTGTTCTACGACTTTTTCCAAAAGTCAATAGTTTAAGAGAAATAGGTGATAAAAGATCTCAAAAAAAATCTCTAAAATCTATCTATCCCCAGATATGATCAGCTGTATTTAAATTTTAGGTCATATTTGGGGTCATGAATTAGAAGCACCATTTTCTGAATTTGTAACTAAAGCAGGGAAGAAGAATTTTTGAAAAAACTAAAATTAAAATCATTTTACTTTGAAAAAAAAATTGCCGAGTTTTGAAATTTTAACACTTGCTTTAAGACAGTCATCAGTGATGACAATAGTTTGTCATTTTATCTATATGTTATGTCAAATTTGACGTTTGGAATAGATAAATTTCTCGATAAAAAGATCCGTGCTCGCACCGCTGAGATGTTTTTTCTTAACTAATTAATTGAAGTTTTTTATAAACCGACATATTAATTATTATGACCGCCTCGTTGGTCTAGTGCTCGCAACCGCGACTGCTGAGCGTAAGATACTGGGTGCGATCCCCAGGACGGGCAAAGTGTTATTGGGCTTTTCCGTGTGTAATTTCTCAGTAGCAGCCCGGAGTCTGGAGTTGATGGCAATAGGCTCGCCCCCTATTACATGGGACTTAAACATAACGACGAAATTAGGGTGTACCATAATAATAATATATCCTTTATTTCAGGCAACTTGGCCCATAGAAAACTAATACATAAATAATAAAAACTATAAACTAATACATAAATATAAAACTACTGTACACGAAGTGACGGCGTCGTGTTGCGCTGCGTGGTGTCGCGTAGCCTTCCGCGAAATCGACGATAGATAACACCCTTCAGCCAAAACTCTTCTTCAAGGAAGGTCTCAATTTGATGAGTCGGAACTCGCACCACAAACGACTTGAAATTTGTACTATCTCTGCACACCCTTCGGGAAATACAGGCGTGATGTTATGTTGTTATTATTAATTATTATTTAGCAAATATGATTGCACGATAAGTTGGTTTAAGTTAAAAATCTCACTCAAACATACAATATGTAACAAAAACCCTGTTGTTCCTTCTACCTACGTGTTAAGAATCGGTATACATACGTAATAAAGCAAGACATTTATAAAAAACTATTCAACAAAAATAATTAAAGTAAATATTTAATTATTGATATTTGTAATGTTTATCTGATTTCTTAATGTCTGTAATGGCATCAAAGAAAGCCGCCGCGCTCGTAGGCTATTTAGCGAAATAAATATGTGCTTGTAAAATCAGACAGTGTAAAAATTTTTTTGAATGTGTCGATTTTAATATTTATTTGATTTTGACCTCTCGACTAGCCAATGTTTAATTTTTTTAAATTATCATTTCCTCAATGTTATGCTTGTAGGTAAATGTATACGTCCCTAAAAGGAACAGAGTTTTTGTTACATATTGTATATGAAAATAGTCGTGTAATTGCGTGAACCACCTTTATTATCTTCTTACTAGAGAAAAAAAACAAGCTAGTAAAGCTGGCTAGTGTAAAATAAGGTATTTGTTAACAGCAGGTAATAATTCTTCCAACTATACGTGTATGCTCAAAATTGAAGCGGTGTTTTGTGCTTGTTCCCTAAGGCCGTTATTACCGTTATTTATGTCTACCTCACACCACAAGAGTGGTTACCTTAAACCCCACTATTAATAAACAATTTTTCTGTAACTAAACTCGGGTCTTTTTACTTTTATAAGAAGGAAATTAGATGCCAAGATGCAAGATGTTTTAATTTTATCAATGGAACAATTGTAATTGAAACTTTGTTCTTTGAATTTTAAGGATTTTGATTATGAAGATAGCAAACCTACGTTTTATTTTTATTCACATTAAGGGATTGAATAATTTAGAAGAAAAAGCTTTTTAATATTAACAAGTATTTTATGTAAAACACTTGGCTAATGGCCGTTCAGGGTGAAATAATAAAGTAGTGATTGCTTTTTACCTGATAATGCCGCAGACCCAACACTGACCCCCGTAGCCACCTTTAAGATTGTTATGTAGTGTAATTAATAGTAATAAGGTACAATGGGTTTGATATATGTCGATTCATAAAAAACCCTAAATAAAAAGAAATTAAAAAAAAAAAAAACAATTCCCAATTATTTAAATTTTGTCAAATTAAAATTTATTTATTTACCATTTTTTTTAAGGTAGTTTTTATTTTATCAAAATAATTGATGGTTATTTTCCCAAGTTTTTGTCAATTAAAAATAGAACGATTTCTCCTCTTACGTGTTAGGTATTTGACAGAGCTGAGAGAAGTTCGCTATGGAATTCATGATCATTTTTTAATATTCATAGCGAAATATCGCGAGCTTCGCATCTCGTAGGACTGAGGAGGGCAGGGGGGCTGGCACGCATTGTTAGTGGATTCCTGCTCGGAAGGTAGACACAAGCTGCGGACTTATTTGAATTCCCATCGTTTCATTCCAATTCAGTATTTCATAACAATGATCTGAATGTAATTTGAGTTTGAATAACTTTCAGTTCATTGTGGAGCAGTCAATTGTAATCCAGTTTGGGAGTTTGATCATTATTCTTGGATTAATAGTTTTGAGTTATTGATTGTGGCGTTCAGGATAAAATAATGATCCCATGTCTTGTTTCAGTAACAAAGTTGGGTCCACGACAAAGTGTGCCAGAGCCGGTAGCAGAGCCGGCGCCGACGCCACCACCTGCACAACCACCACCCACTGCTGCACAAATAGCTAAGACTGAACGGTATCAACTGCTACCCCGATCTTATCTAAGAATTTCTTTCAAACTTTGGTCTTACTTTAGACTTTTGTTACAAAACTCATTCAAGTTTTTCATTTAGATGTCTTATAAAAAGTTTCGTTTAAAAAGTTCAAGATTTTAATTCGTTCTTCTTTTATCATATTATTGCTTTTCATTAGTTCAAGTTTTCTTATTTATGTTTCAGTTTCAAACCGATGAGAAAGTTGAATAGTATTTTAATTTCCTCTTTCTGTTTCAATAGATATTATAACGACATAAAATCATGTTTATTTATAGCGAGGCGGGCAAAGCGCCGTCCCGGGCGGGTGCCTGTCGCGTCTGCCTTAAGGCCTTGAAGCCTGGTGAGGTATACCACACGTGCAACGGTTGCCAGCACCGCGTCTGCGAGGACTGCTCCTCGTACTCCAAACCGGCCAGCGATGAAGACGCTGTGAGATACTCTCCTAGTATTAGTACCACTTTTCCCTTGTTAATTATAAGCTCAGATAACGAATCAACGCCACTTCACCAAAGTTACTTGAGTAACGAAGTGAAATAAGCTTGTTTAGTTGTCGCATGAGGATACATTTACATAATACTGACATATTATGTTAGGTATCGTTATAGTACCGTTTACCAGGATCTACATGATAATACAAAATTCTGATAATCTGATTATCAGAATCAAAATAGGGGTAAAAATAAATAGCTCCTTCCACAAAAAATTGGACGTTCGCTACACATCTACGTATATGTATAGTGAATACATCTATGGTTGATGCAAGAACTTGTTCCTAAACAAAGTCACAACCAGTTCCACCTACAAACAAGCTAACTCTGGCAATATGCCACGAAAACGTTAGGAAGTTATTATGATTCGATAAACGCTTCGGACTAAGAAAAGCAATAACGACAACGATGGCCAATAGGTACAACGTAGCGCATACATGGAGCACAAAAATAAGTGAACTGCGTTGTTGTCAAAAAAACAAATTAATTAATACGGTAGGTATTTTATTGTTCTCGTCGTAAGTCGTAGTGCCCAGTGGACCCGCTTGTTAAGCACAGGGTTACGGGTTCAAACCCTTTTTTTTTTTTTTTTTTTTTTTTCGGGGTGGAAATCCTCATGGATGTCCTCCGCCCTTGGGTGGGCGGAGGGGTCTGTCAGACTCTTACTGACTAAAACCACCCCGGTGTTCCATCTCACACCTGCGCCGAGGGTCGCGGGAACTTACGACACTTCCGCAACCCCCGGCTAGTGCCGGCCCGCCGCAGCGGGCCTCCTCGGGTTAGCGGGGGGAGTGAGGTGTTAGACTCCCCCCGCGCCGTCTAAGAGGGGCGCGCTTGGAACACTTCGCGCCGCCGCCTCGGGTCCTGATGTGTGGGGGGCGACAGACTTCCCCAAGTCCGTCGCCCCTGGACCCATTTAGGGGGGCTGGAAGAGGGCGTTGTCCGCCCTCCGCCGACGCCCGGTGCGTCTGCTGCGGGCCGGGTGAGTGGAGGTGATCTCCCTCACCCTTTCCGCATCCTCCTTCTGCGACATGACCGTGTCGCAGAAGGACACCACCGCGTCCCAGGACTCCTCGCTGTCGACCATGGACTCGACCACGGCCGACAGCGACAGGTCACCGCCTACTCCTGAGATGAGGGCACGGCGCGGCTCCTCCCAAGCGGCACACTCTGCCAGCGTGTGCCACGCCGTGTCCTCCCGGCAAGTTCAAACCCAGGCCAACCAATGTGATTTTTTCAATGTCATATGTACTTTCTTAGTTAATCTAATACACCACTGACATACGGTGAAAGAAAATATCGTGAAGAATCTGGGCTTAATGGTCTGAAATCGCCAACTCGCAGTGAGCAAGCGTGGCGATCAATGCTCATTACTTCTCTGTATGAGAAGAGACCGTTACCTTGCAGGGGGACAATTGCAGGATAATTAAAAGTAAAAAAAACACGTCTATAAAGAGATTTAAAATCCAACATTTTAACAATATTCAGAACTCCTGGCGGTGCTCAGTGTGCCGTCGCAAGGCACAGCCTCGCCTTCCACCGGCGGCACAAGACAGCACGGACTCATTACTTGACGTGCCAGTACTGGAAGCCCTACAGCGGCGCCACTCGGAGGCTCGCCTCGGCAGTGGCGGCAGCAGCGCCGGCCTCGCGCCGCCCCGCTCTCCTGAACTCAGGCGGCACTCAGATGTGTCGCCAGCCTCGCTCAAGGAACTCGAAAAGGTAATGTTTATCGGTGGTTTTGACAGATATGGAAAGTTATCAATTATGCATTAATCATTTTGAACGTTGTAACAAAAAGTAAATTAATGGCATAGGTAATTAGAATGAAAAAGTAATCTACAACTGTCAGATATTTCGGTCATATTTTAGTCAAAGCCGGATGTTTCACAGCTCTTTCCGTTTTAGGCGCCCTTTTTGGCTTTTACGCGACAGTGCGGAAGTGTGTGGGAGCCGGGAGGTATGAGACATAAATAGACTACTCCGTTCCCTTGCTCTCTGTATGTATCAATATAAAGATTCACTGATGAGAATCAGTAATAACTATTCCCTACGTAATTTCTTGAAATTGCACTTCCACTCTGTCACGTTCTATCATCGATATGCGAAACAAAACACGTCTTGAACGTTTTGAACACAAGGTTGGGTCCACATATGTTGATAGTGTAATGCAATAAAATGCGCTTATTTGGACTCGCTATTGCAAGATGCACAAGAGTGGATCCATCCTAGTATACTATGTGGAGTGTGAGTTCGTAACCACGCTGCCCGCGGCGGCAGTTAAAGGGCGGCGGCAGCACGACGCCGACGGTGGAGTCGCGGCGGCCGAGCACGGTGACGCCGGTGCGACGCCGCTCAGTACGCGCGCCGCGCCAGCGCTCCTGCGACGAAGATACACCGCACTCGCCAGCGCACCAACCCGCACCGCTAGCGCCGCCTGCCATCTCCAGGAGGTATAATTGAAAAACCCACTTTATAAAAATCAAATTACAGTTACAAACCTTGTGTTATGTCAACACATTACCAAGTAGCGACCGACCCCGTCCTTTAACGTTATTATTTTTGAGATTGACCGCTTATTATACGTGCTCTTTTAAACGTAAAATAAATGTTGTTAATTATTTGAATCCCGAAGTCAAGCGCGACAAAATCGGGAATAATTCATGACGACGCTGCTACGTTTCGACGATGCTACGACGTCGTAGCTGGCGTAGCGTGTAGCTACAGCACTGCGTAGCTTACGTAAACTGTATAGCAGTTTCCAAATTACAGTCCCAAAGCGTAACATTCTTCTTTCTGTATCTGCATTTATTACTGCAGACTCCGGACGACTGCGTTTAGCTCTTATAACTTTTCTTGTTGACATGTATAAACCAAACAACAACATTTCCTAATGAAACAAGGCAATAAAACTACTGTACTTATAGATCATCAGCAGTGGACGTGGTTGCCGGTGCAACGTCACGGCGTGGCTCGTACCGCACAGATGAACCCAGCTCAACGCCACAGATAGCCCCAGGCCTCAGCGTCGACGAAGACCGACCCATCAGGCGTCGAGGAAGCCAGCTGTAAGTTGACCTTATTTGAAAAGATCCTTATGTATTTTGCAAAAATCTTAAAAAGTTTCAATTTAAACCAGACACTTGAATAACAAAAATATTCATCTCCACCTAGGCCGGACATAGCAGCATTGCAGCAAAAAACGGGTGCTCTAAACGCGTTAGCAGCTCTAGCATCTCGGGGATCTGAATCGTCCTCCGAAACCGCCGCCGCCGTGTCCGCGGCCACTACGGCTGCGCTTGCAGCGGCTGCGCGGCAGATGTCAGTGGACGCTGAGGCTATAAAGATCGTCATACATGACGTTGATGATAACACGCCTCGCCGTGTCTCGCTGCGACGTGACCCTAATGATAAGGGACACCGATGTAAGTTTTGAGTCTACATTTAGTAGTTTTTTTTTTTTTTGGATTATCTGTCCAAAATATTATATTTTCACCGGTGAATTTTGAAGCAAATATTTTCCGGCCGAAATAACTAGATAAAGCATTTAACTTCCGCCACAATCTTTTCTGTCATGTGTGTCACATTTACGAAAAGTGGTTAAACGTAATCACAAAAATGTAAGCTCAACAAAGGAATGTAGGCAGGCTGTGGATATGATTAATTACAGCTCGCGGTTTCGGTATGCGCGTTGTGGGCGGCAAGCCGGACGCGAGCGGGCGGCGCGAGGCTGTCATTGTGTGGACCGTGCCAGGCGGGCCCGCCGACCTCGCCGGCTTACAACAGGGAGACAAGGTAACAATAACATCACATTTTCGTGTTCAACAACACAACACTGATTGATGTCGTGTGAGGACAAGTGATGATAAGTCCTGTTTGGTTAAAGGATGTAATATTTTGCGGGGTTGCAAAAGAGAGATAAGGTAGTTAACAATAACAGGACATTTTCGTTTAGAACATCATAATAATTATTGAGGAGATACAGGTGGTCTAATTGTTTGAGAATGCGTACTGATGATATAAATTACCACAACGATAGCCAAAATTCATAAAATATAAAAACAGATCTAGTTATTATAACTAGTAGTTTTCATCCTTTGAACTTGCACCCAAACAATATGCTAGGGATAGCATCACAGCGTCAGCATTAAGTTGTCGCTTCATCAGCTCGATACACGGACAACACACATGTACAGACAGGCATTAATTAGTATAATGATAAGAAGTTTCCATCCACTGCTGCACTAAGGGGTGTAGTGTCTCTTTTACCCTTTAGGTTATTGGTATTTCAATTTGTATAAACATAGCCGGGGGCTCCATAGTCCAGATCTGGTAACCTCTGAGTACTAATTGGTATGGTAGCACTAAAACGTTTTGTTAATTAATGAACAACCCAGTCCTGGCAAGCTCATGATTAAATAAAACAGTCGTAAAAATAAATGGCACTCACGAAAGTTACAATACAAGAGCACTTAAACTGGTATGTGGAGTTGATGCCAAACTTTGTATGTCGAGGTGTTGGAGTGGGGCGGGGTCCCGCTAACGGAGCGCAGCTTCGAGGAGGTGTGTGCGGTGCTGGAGCGCGGCGGCGACAGCGTGGAGCTGCTGGTGGAGCCGGCGCCTCAGATGGACGACCCGCAGCCGCAGTCCTCCCAGCCATCCATGCACCATCACGCGCTATACGGTACTGTACATACTTAATCTTCATCTATTGTACTATATTTCATAAATCCGAATGATGAGCACCATAATGCGTCGTCCATTACATTACACCGTGCATTTGTAGTGGTTAGGAAAAAATCAGGATTGAATATATTTGTTATTCGATTTCCGAAAAAAAAACAAAAAGTTCTAGAAACTTGTAAAATCAATATTGTAAAATAAGATATAGGGAATTTAATTATTTTTTTATGTTGTAGAACAGGGGTTAGTTTGCATTGTTAAGTATATTCACCCCTAAAAGTTTTCTAATTGGTAAAAAAAATTACGTAAAAAAAACTATTGCTGTAACTGTAAAAAGTTAGCTGTATTTCGTACTGCGCGAATTAATTCTTTAATTTCAACTAAAATTGCATCGCTATCGTAATAACAAATTTTGCCAAAGAAGTCCTTACTTTTCTTTATTACGTTGCCAATCCTAAAAAATCTATACATATCAGTCGTTAATAAGTTAATCGAATCATGAACAGGAGAAACCCTGCACACTGTATCTACATCTTAGACGATATGACATTGTTAGGACTTATAAAATACATTTATGTAAAATACTTTATCACCTTCATTTATGTTTTGTTCATCTTTCCTAACTCTTAATCATGATTGCTATGTTAACAGCATTTTGTTCTCTACCTGTCTTGCTCCGCACCATCATTTCTCAAGCCTTCTTCTTATGCAGTATTACGGTATAATTTATACTTTATCGCATTCTAACTCTTTTACTGGCTTATGTTATTTTCTATTAAATTCTGTTTATCACATCTCGGTGATAGTACATTAGCCTGTGTTTTGATTCACAGAACCGGATACCGACAAATCACCATCGTCGCCGACCCGACGGAAATTGCCGAAAACCCCGGTATAATACCCATACATAGGCTTTAATTGTAACAATATGTGTTGTGAACCCATAAGACATTGAGCCGAACCGCTCGCTCCTTCATAAACTCTAGTAGAGACTGTCACTCGGTGCCTACTCCTCTGCGCTTCTCGGATCATTCATTATTATACGTGTGGTCTACAATCATTGTGTTATTATGTTATTAGATCATCTTCGACTTATGTCTACTAGTGTGGACTCTAAGCTATTTCCAAACATTTTTATAAGAATTTCAATACCTAAAATACAGATAAGGTAAATTAGTATACTTAAAGATGATCCACTAACTAGAATCACAATTGAACTTCATTATTCGCTAGTTGGTAACTTTTTTGAAGATGAGCTTTAAAGAGACGAGCCCTAGAACGACTCAGAATTGAACAATTTGATCAAACAACCGTTGTACAGATTTACATGTGATATAATTCAGAGTTAGTTTACGTTCATCTCTTTAACATGTGACGAGGAGTTGATGGTGCTTCCTGGTATAAAGTTTGTTCCATCGCTCGTTTCATGTCACTGAGACCACGCGAAGCGCGATCACTGCAGCTCCGCCGTCGGTCCAGTCTGTGTCCAAACATAATCCAAAGGCACATGTTTGATGTAATTTGTTGTAAAGGAATTATTTGCCTTTTGATTTTGGCTGGGTATAGGGACGGAGTGCAGGGGCTGGTCTCCACTGATCTGCTGTGATACTGTAGCACTAATCAGTCAGACATCTTCCACGTTAGTCTAGTTGTAAGAGATTAGTGTTTCTATATACGATCGTAGATGTACTTTAACTTTGTTAACCTTTACTATTTAGAGAAAGGGATGCTCTGTTTGTTTACTTGAAATATTTATACACCTACATATATTTTTAACTTTATTTGTTATCTATATTCGTTATACGTTACCGTTTATATAATGATTATCCTAAGTGAAGTGTGTGAAAAAATGCTACCTACTTATTTTCAGATTTTTATTTTTTCTATCACCTGACCAATTTCATAATGTCGCCATCGGCGCCAGGCGGAATTAGGGAACGATCGGCAAATACACAAATATCGATGAAACACATACGAATAAGTAAGTGTAGTCAGAGGCTAACTACAGTTCTAGTGTTCGATGGTAGATTAGGGGACTCGTCCCGACATCGAATATCATCTATAGGATACTGTGGATGATTAGTGCTCATTGTCTACAGACAATACGAATAAAGATGTAGTGAAGCTAGATTCGCCGCAGCTTTCAGCTTAGCCAATGACAACAAAATTTTACATTCTTAAAATCACAATGGTGTTAGAAAATACGGCACAAACAGTTCACTCCATACACCGACATCAAGTGAAGAAACACCAGTGACACAGTAAGGTAGTGGCAAATGGGAAGGTAGAGACGGCAGCGACGACGACGTAGCGAGGACAGCGCAGCGACGCGACGCCCAGCGGCGGCGCGACACCACTCTCGTTTGTACCGTCTCATATCTAGCGCATCGAGTGTCTGTTACCGAGTCTTGCTGTTGACTTAGATTAGTGTGATGCCGCACTTGTATCGAAGGCGCTCGCAGCGACTAGAGTCTCGTTAGGAGCTTGGAGTGGTGGCAGCACGGTACACCGCACTGGAACACCTTGTACGACAGGCGCGCACCGACGCTTCTGTCATGTGATGACGACACCTTACAGCGACACGATGTACATAACCGCTCTTACTATGTAGTTGATTGTTACGACCCTGTACTTACAGATTGAGATGCATGAAGTTGCACAATGTCGATATGTGCATATTGATCTAGTAAAAAGCACCGTATAAGACATGAAGCCTTTGTGTGTGATATAAGTATTGAATCAAATGATGTGTTTACGTTCAAGCTAAATGAGATGTCTAAACAATCCAGTAATGCGTTTTGTCATTGTTATGGTGAAAATACACATGTGTATCGTTAACGCTTAAAGTTTTAATATGTTATTTCATTATGATACTGTTATAAAATATCAATGTGAATGAATGCGCCGATGCAATTCATACCATCATGCTCTGCAATAGACACATTTCGCAACTCCAAGATACCGATGTTCACTACAGTATTTTATTAACTCTCTGAAGTAAGTCAGTTTTGTTTACGTGGCTGCCAACAAATTTTATTAAAAAATACATAAACAAAGTACATACATAATCCATAGAATAGTGTAGAGGAAAATAAAAAGCTTTCCTAATGCTTTAGATGATCTATCAGGAATTGACTGAACTTTTTGATAAGATATATGTTTGTACATTTTAAATAATATTTCAATATCTCTAGATTTAAATAGTAGAAAACAATTATTACGCTAAGATCTGCAATTATTACCTAAAGTAGACTTTGAAATAGACTTCCCCAATCCTATAAGAAGCTTGTGCAACAATCAGTATAGATATAACTTAGGCATAAGCCACATAATAAACGAGTATCCTTAGAGAATGTCCGAGTGAACGTATAATTTCGGCTACAGACGTAGGTACATGCAGCTTGTGAGACCGGTATCAGCATGATACAGCTTCCTGCATGGCGGATGAGAATATCCGATTTTATTCATTACTTTGTGTTTAATAGAAATGCCTCAGCCCGACGCATGTTACTTTAACGTAATATTTTGAAATGGATATTACAAATTCTGAATATATGGATGGTGATATAAATGCATTGCTATAAATCGCACAGAATGGATAACAGTCTAATGAATTTCTCTCTGGCTGATGAAGGATTGATAAATAGCTGATGGTTGCTGCATGTTACTTGATAAAGTACAATGCATTCCCCAAAGGTTTATTACTGATTTAGATTATGCATAACAGATCTTGGGAAATTGTTATATTTTGTTTATTATTTTCGTTAATGCCGACGTCACCCTTGTTTGTTTGGTAGACATGTATGACTTAAGTTGTATATACTATGTGACTTTGTTGTAAACAAATTGTATCTAAAACACATCTCAGGGTTATTGGTGTGCTAGTTTTCATATTGATTTAAATGTTAATACTGAATTGGTTGTATGTTATATTACAAATGTGGAATATTAATAAATCTGCAACATTGTTGAAATTATTCTGGCCAATAACCCTATGAGTCGCATTGTTGTACAACTTATATTTGATGGCGTGAGATTCCATGTGTTTGCTTTACGTGTAGGAGCAAGACCGTGCGGAGCGCGCGCGGGAGCGTCCACCTGCCCGTGCGCAACTGCAAGTGTGGTTTGAATGCGATCTGCGCAAACTTGTGGTTGTGCTCATCGCGGCCGACGACCTGCCGCCACGGGACCACACATTGGGATACGGTGATGAACCAGAAGCTTTCGCTAGAATACGTCTCCTGCCATCACTGTGAGTATGACTTCCTTGCTCTTCTGTTTCTAAGGAATTAACTTTACATGTTGTATAATTTCCTCAGTGAGAGCTGCCCACCCGTGGAGACAGACCCGGCTTCAGCATCATGCAGCCCCGTGTGGAACGCTACGCTAAGTTTCGGTGGACTCACAGCTGACTTGCTGGCAGGCCGAGCTTTGGAGCTCACTCTCTGGGATGCCTGTCCAGGCATTGACCCTGTTCTGATTGGAGAATGCACTGTGAGTTAATTTTATTAATAGATTATACCTATACATGTGAAACAAGGCCATTATACTTGGACTTAGGCTCGAATCGTAGCGAGCCGGAATAAAAAACAAACCAGCCATTAAGTCGCCATAATTAGCTTTGAAATGTGCTGTGGTAGAAGGTTATGAATTGTCATATTTATACAGAGGCAGCATTGGATGGCAATGGTAGCCAGAACTTACTTTTATTGATATTCTGTATTCTTATGTTGTTTTCTCCTCGATTGTCTATCTTCTTTCGTTAATAAAATGAATAGTCAAATATACGAATGCATTTGCAGATGGAAATCGAGAAAGCATTCGCGGAGGAGCGTGCTGTGTGGTGGACTCTAGAGGAGCGTGGTCCGCGATCAGCCAACGCTTCGCCGCGCGGCTCGCTCACTGGTGCGCGCGCATTACGCCGTGGAGACTTCGCCTCCCAGCGTTCAGTGTCAGGTACCGAACGCGGATCCAACCCCAACCACGTCCGAATATGGTCGCTGCTCACTTATCAATTTCATATCGTATCGCTATTCCTTCTAAAGCCTCCTCCACATTCGTGGCGGAATTGCGACGTGGGTTCATGCCGTGAGAAAGGGCGTGAACCTAGCATGAATAATCCAAATATCATAATTTGGCAATTAACAGTTCCTGTATTCAAACGCCTTAATATACTTTTCGCGAATGTGGTGTGTTTTGCCTTGTCATTTTGCAATACCTGGGCTGATCAAGCATAGACGCGACGTGAAACAGAATTCCACCCTCGTCTCCACGTTTGCGCCCTTTTCGCACCGCGATTGTGGAGTAGACTTAAGGGCCCAGTTTTTCTAAAGTCTATATAAATTCGCCTACGTGTCATGATTTAATGACGTATCTTATCATTTCCATACTACACCTATAATCTGCTTGACTGTCCCCGCTTTTTTCGGAGCCTGCTTGATGTTTGTTAGAACGACGTAAAGTTCTCACGTGACCACCATTTGACGCACCGTGATCGCGTCGATATAAAAGATAAGTTGTGTTTAAGTACGAATATAAATGTTTAGATGATTAGTGAGTGACAACCATTGTAAGTTAACGTAAATGTTTGATGTTTCAATGTATTAATTTAAATGTTTCAAAATTAAAAACATTGGTGCATGTTACAATGTTCGTAAAATTTGACTTCCTTCATGTCTTGGATCCGCGCTTAACGTATACCTTGACTTAGGATCCGTAGTTTCTTTAAAAACCTGCATGATATAAAGATGAATGTTGTTATTTCCAGACGATGTGGATTCCATCGGCGAATGTGCTTCATTACTCCACCCGGACCACGCATGGGTGGGAGGCTCTCGACGTGGGTCCTCGCAGTCAGAAACTCTGGAAGTGGAAGTTTATCAGCTCGGCAAAGATTTCTCTCGATCTTTACCCGGCTCTCGCCGATCCTCATTCCAACAACAAGAGAAGGGTAATGATATTTTACGGAACTCAGGCAACCCTATGCCAAATAGAATTGGGCTTTAGTTATTAGAAATCCATAAAGCTATAATTAAATTACACTGTTTTAAAACTACCTGTAAGTAAGGGGGCAACCGGTAGAATTTATTATGAACTTTGTTATCCATTTAAAATTTATTTCAAACTGCAGCAATGTAATAGAGGTGAGGTAATTGGGATACAGGTAAGTAATGTCTGTAAGTATACTAGTGACGGTTGTATAGAAGGTGGTGGCGATGTGTCGCCGGCGGTGAGCGCGCGTCGCGTAGAGCGCCGGCGCTCGTCGTGCGTGCGGCGCGACCCCGACGACATCCTGCGCTCACTCCGCGCCGTCAAAGGAGAACTCGGGCGCACTCTCTCGTTGTCCGGCTCCACGGCCAGGCGTAAGTGCTAAGCTTTTTCTATATTCTCCCATCACACAAAAATTCTTTATCCCGTATATTCCATAAATGAAAACCTCTTCATCCACGTTGAAGAGACAACTTTGATGCTTTTATATATTTTCATAGACATTTAAAAGATGTTTTAACTTATAACCCTTGACTTTCAGATTAATAAATTCAGTTCGAACATAACATTACTCATTAAATAAGTATTGTATCACTCTATAACCTAATAGCAACAATATGTAACTCCTCTGTAGAATCGATCCCATCACGATTAATTGAGTTGTTATATGTTTATTTACAGAATTATTATTATTAATATCACGACCCTACCTTTCGGCTTCTTGCCTTTAAAAACCATGTGCGATAATAAGGTGAATCCGAAATATGTAAACTTGTCCAGTTCGAGTCCCCACAGTTCCACCACAGAATCATTATAGACAATGCGAACATTGAGGGTAGTACTGATTTGTACTGTGTTGTGCTTGTTTGGTCAGCAGCGACGGACCGTTAGCACCTCGGTAAGCGACTGCTCGTTCGTGCCCGCGCCCGCGCGTACTCCCCAACAGGGTTTGTTCGTGCGCGGTGTCGGTGTACGCGATCCCTTGTGACGTCCGACGGCCGCCTGTTCCCGCATTTCGATCCTGCCGCCACGGCGACGCAGACTGGGCCCGTTCGTCCTGTATCGATTGCATCTGACCAGTCAAGCGGGGCAGGGCTGGCGGACTCGGTCTGCGCCGGTCGGGAGTCAGGGTGGATATTGGGGGCACGTAGTAGCATGGGTCATACATCGCTTGCGCGGCGGCCGCGCGCACGCACCGTTGAATGTGGCTGCGCCCGAAGCTTCTCATCACTTCACTGTGTCTGTACTGTACTGTCCTGACGCATGCCCGGCCGCGGGCGATCACGCTCACTTCATCTGTCTCTGTGTTCCGTCTGTTCGGCTGCCCGTCTACGTTCATCTCGATGGCATTGTGTCGCCTAGGATGTTTGGATTTCATTACCTCTGCGAATGTCACTCATTGTTACAAAGCGCATCTATTAGATTTCTTGTAAATATAATTTATTATCCTATTATACTTAGGCCGTAGTTCTTTATGACGTTTTATTCAATACGTTTCATTTAAATTTAACCGAATAGGGAAGTAGATAAACATACTTGTCAACTATAGGTCGCGGTCGCGCATGACGTAGCGGACACTCTCGGCTCGCCATAGCCAACGGTGGCATGAGTTATATTTCGGTACTCCTCCACAAATCGCAAGTTTTCCTAATAAAAATAAATGGCTGTTCATGACACGGAATGCTTTCCATAATATGTTGAGGAACGCTTCAAACAACTATTAGAAATCGACTCCACTCTTGGCTGCACACGATAAAACGCTTTCTCTTTCATTTATGTGTTTAGGAAAGGAAAGATTCGATTCTATGTAAAAGAAAACTGTATACATTTGGCACGAAGCTGTTTGACGTGCTTATTTTATGTAAATGTTTATTTTTCATCATTTTAAGTGTTCGATTGAATGGTTTAATATAATTTTGTACTTTGGTTTATGTTACTTTTAAGTGTTTTAACCAATTAGAGTAAAAATCATTATGACCTAATGCCCGCAACCCGTATAAAATCAGCCGACAAGGATAGTATCGCAAGATAGCGAGTACTGTACGGGCGGTGCACACGTCGTGTGTTGCTACGTTGTATGTGAGTGGTGCAGGCACGGCCACGGGGCGCAAGGGCAGCATGTGGGCGGCGGTGCCGGCGGCGGCGGCGTGCGACGCGGTCGGCGACGACGACGACAACGTGCCGCTGGGGCCCGGACAGCTGCCGCCCCGGAACGCGCACCTGCCGCCACTGCACGCTGAGATCAATATTAGCATCATCATGGTTAAGGGACAACTGGAGCTTGAGGTTAGTTTGATCCGGCTACGAAATTATGTAAACTGTTCAATAAGGAAATTCACGTAGTAGGATTTCTACCTAGTGGAAATATCTGTGAACCTCGTCTTACCTCGCTTTCGCTTGTCGCCCGTTTGCGTTCAACGCGTCGATTTGTTATCACATAGCAGGGCCATTGATTTTTCTTCTGGATACGAGTGATCCTGCGAACATTGACCTATTAACCTATTTTCAGTATTAAATTTTCTGTTTTATTATCCCTTCATTTTTGTAAATTAAACATGTAAATTAATCTACAATAGATCTTCTATCGTCATAAATTCCGAATGATGTTGATAAATTGATCGGTTTCAAAATCACTTATAACGTATCAGGTATCGCACGCTCGTCGTGTATACGGCGTGAACGGTGAAGTACCGGACTCGTACGTCAAGTGTTACCTGCGCGATGGGGACAAGTGGCTGCATAAGCGCAAAACTCGCGTCATCAGGCGAACCACTGAGCCGCACTTCAAACAGACGCTCAAGTATCAGGTACAAGTAAGAACAAGGACGGGTTTTTGCCGCACTCTTTTTAACTCAATTTGGTACTTTAGATAGTTCGAACCTCATGTATGGTAATGTATCATCACATCATTCATCACAGACTGAAATTCAGAATTAATTATTTCATTATTTCATATTATAATATTATCCTTTATTCATTTTTAAACATATTTTATTACATTTTTAAATATTCTAATATAAAAATAAAAACATTTAAAATATAAAAAATAGTATCCCAACGGCATCGGGAACAGGGTTCAAGCTGCCGGCAGTCAGGGCTCCAGAGAAAGGAACCTCCTCACTATTCGTGCCGTATCTAAGAGTACTGCTTTCTGCATCAAGCCCTGCATTATTACTTAGCGTAGAAGTATTAGCATAATCTAACTACATTCAGTCGACCATTGCACAGCTTTTATGGGGTTCCAGGATTTTATAGACGGGGTAAATTAATGTCCAGAGGCATTTTATCTATAATTCAAAGCTACTCATGTGACACCTAGATTCGTCATAGCGATAAATCACTGTATGATACTAGGTAATAACACTATAATGTAACTGTCTTCTCCATGCATTGCTTTTGATGTTGATAGACCTTTAAGACTTTTCACTAGATCATCATATGATACAAGAAACAAATTGAGACTATCTTGAAAGGTGAAAGTCAAAAAGTCAACTGCATTAAAAATCTGGATATGCCATCCGAATATCATGTATTGAGACACATTTCGGCAATACGAGCCATATGCTTCATTCATTTTCCCACGCATGCCTCTCACGTTTGCTATTTAATAAGGCTCGCGTTGACTTAGAGCGGTTACGCACTGCATCCGATTCGAATCCGAGAAAATACGTTCCGAAGTAGTCATAGAACTATTTGTATGGTAGTTTACGCGCTAGATCCGACTTCCGTCATCCGATTTCTCCGTGATCCGTGAGTTTACAATTCGGAAGAAATATTGACGGACCGAAGTAGCCGTAGTACCGTTTGTATGAACGCTTTTGCATTACCTCGGATTCAAATCGGACGCCAAATGGATATGCCAAAGATGACCCCTGAATTGCTTGAATTTGTATCAGAGATCGGATAAGTGCGTAAGCGATATCCGAATTCGGTCCGAGTTTTTTGGACTCTAGATTCGTATTTTTACGGATTCGGATCGGATGCAGTGCGCAAAGCAATATCCGAATTTGGTCCGAGTTTTTTATATTCTTATTTTCACGGATCCGGATCGGATGCAGTGAGTAATCGCTGTTACTGTATGGAGTAGAGATAGGCTGTGGTCACATTTTGGTAGCAGTAGTGATTGACATTACATTAACATTCGAGATAATAATATGAAACACCGTAATTATATGATCAGGCGAGCGAGGCGCTCGGTCGCACGCTAGTGGTGATGCTGTGGCAACGCTGCGGCGGGTTCGAGCACAACCTGGCGCTAGGCGGCGCGGAGATCTGCCTCGACAAGCTGACGCTGCCGCAGCGCACGTACGGCTGGTACCCGCTGTTCCCCGCCACCTCGTTCGCCAACGACGAGTCGCCCGACTGATCCAGGGAGCCGTCGCCGGAGCGCCGCGATGACTACTAGCGCACCACGACGGCTCTACATGTCCCGAGTAATCATGATCATATTCATCTCTGCCGTGCATATTTGACATACAACGCCCACAATGCTGCAAGTATCGGACTAATAAATGTGTTGGTTATATTATTATAGTTTTCCGTCATTGTATATACTGTGGTGTATTCCGATCAATGTAACCTGAAGATATTATTTGCTTATTTATATCGCAGTCAACATACACGGCATAATAATTATTTAATATCTACCAATATGATAGATTTCACTCGGGTTAAAACAAACTACTCATTAATTGCAATAAAACAGATCCTGACAGGACAACAAAACACCATTTTAGAATGTAGTTTAATAAAAAGGAGCTTATTGTAGAGAAGTGCTTCAATTTTTTAACTGTGTATGTTATGTCCATATATGGATGTGCCTAATAACCAATTAGGCCTTTGATATAGTAATTTATTATTAGCTCAAAGTATATTGCATTTTGTTTACAAGATGACTTAAAGTTTGCGCTTAAAATCTATAAAATATAATATATATTAGTAGCAATTTTACGTTTTGTATAATAAATCGTATAAATGTGTATCGCCGTATAATTCAATCAAATTCAGAATATTTAGTATATTACAACAAATTGTAGAACATTAAATTTCATGTGAAGTACAATAGTCTTACATAATTATAAGATACTTACACTGTGCTCTCGCATCACTTCGTAACTTTCACTTCAAATTCTTCAGAGAACATTTTTCGAGTCTTATTTTGTACAAATAACAAATGAATTCGATGAATATCATTATACTAATTGAACTTAACTTGTCATTAGTGTCTGTGTAACATGTATGTATTTCTAAGTACTTAGATATTCGTACCAACACTATCTTATAGCATACGTCATCAAAATGAACCCCAACTTCGACACTTTGCCTTATATAATTAATACATTTCTAAAGTTATTCTAGTAAGTAAGCGCGTCTAGGTACTATTCTTCCAAGGTTGTGCTTTAGTGAATTTTCCAACGTATACCTACTTTATTTACAAATCATCTCTATACCAAAATGGTAAAAAACATTATTTCTTCGTGTCAAAATTCTTACTCTACGAACTGTAAATAGTTATTGCGAACTTGATTTCCAAAATTTTCTACGCACAACATTTTCGTGATAGAATTTATAGTTAATCTTTTATAATATCTAGAATGAGAACAAATGTACACATTTCTGACAAATACCTTAAAATTTTCAAAATACAAAATATTGCTACATACGTTACGTGTTTAGGAATCATGTCATAGACGTAGACCGGGAATTTTTGCATTGTAATTTTCATATGATCTGTTTAAAATAAGTAACGAGTATAGTATGTACATATGGCGAGCGCATGATAGCGGCCCCGTAGAGTGGAACATCACGTAGAGACCGCGCCCGCGTTACTTAGCGCCCGCTCTTTTAGTTAGACAGACAAATTCATTAAGTAGATATTTAAATATTCGTGAGATGAATGATATTTTGATCATCGGTGTTAGTAACAAACTACATATCCTGTGAGAGGTATTTAATGTAATATATCTTGTCAAAATCTGTGTTCTTCCAGTGCTATCATAGCTTAGTGGCTCACCCGACAATATTTCACTTGCTTACTTACACTAACGTAATTAGTGCGTGGACAGTGACGCTGTGACACAGTGACGTCACACGTTTAGCAGCAACAGCGTCGCTATCGACACAGAGCTAGTTTACGATGCGTGGTTTTATTTTATTTTATCGTGGTTGTACATTTCCCAAGAGAGAGAAGTATTTATTAGAGATCTAAATATTCACTTATTAGATTAACTATATTTAAATATTAAAATACTCGAATAATTCAAATGCCTAAATATATATCAGGTGTTAAGTATATTTTTACACTATAATTTTTGTATTAGATTGAGTTGAATATACATGAAAATTATTAATAAATGTATCGATGAAAATCTAGATATTTAATAATAAAACTATCAATTCTGACAAAAAGTTGGGATCGATCTACTTACGCTTATTATCTTGGTATGTTAGAGTTTACAAAGTAATATTCTTACGTAAGTGACGTATGTAAAGACATAATCTAATATGATGTGCCTCGATGAGCCCCGATACCGCCGATCACACAGTACTCACTGACACATATCCACGTCGCAGACGACCACACACCACAACATGTGATATGGTATCGGATATCATTCTATGTACCTTTCTTACTTTAGCTATACCTAGTTATATATCGTTTCTTCCTAGAACACGATCATTTCCACATTCCGTGCCTTGATTAATACTGAAAATGTCTAACGCCTACAGACAACCAAAATAAAACTATTGAGAATAACTTTTTCTGCCTAATAATATCAAGTAGACACTAAATATACTTCAGTTCATCGAATATAAACTAGACACGGTTTCTGATAATTTTCAGCATTAATCACGGTAACGGAATGGAACTCTACAAATCCTAGTACGTAAAAAATATGTGTGTCAAAGTATATTATTAAATAAATGTGATAACAAAAGAGTTTATTATAGCGATATAAACAACAATATTGGTGTTTTATTAAGTTTCCATATCATATGCCACAAAGCCATAGGCTGCTGCAAAACTAATTACAGTATGTAAGGGTTTAACCGACGGCCGCGCCAAGCCAAGGCGAACGACGCGGCGACGTCGGTTATACCCTTATATCCGTAGACAAAGCTTTTTCCGATAGGCGTCAATAATTGTGGAGAGACCCTTAAAACGATTACCTTACTGACAGTTTCAGTAAAGTAATCGAAACCAAAGGCTACGTTGAGTACAGAACATTACTACATTTTATATTCATTAAGTAATTATTGATACACATTGCGATCGGCAAAATGTTTTATACCTTCACGAGAAAGGTACATCAAGTTCATTAGACTTTTGAAATATTAAATAACGATACCCAACAGTATTGAAACTAGGTTGAAAAAGAAGAAAAATAAGAAGACAACTATAATAGAATCAAATAAAGCCTTTAATTACACACATAAAACAGAATAGAACGAAGATATTACTATCTATCTACATATTAAAATATATCATACTATCCATACCCGCATTTGTTCTATTTCCGACGTGGTCACTTCTATTTTCAATGGTACAGAAACAGCAAGTGTAGAAACCCTTGGTCGTGTAATATTTAACTCCATCCGGTTGGACTGGAAGCCAACTGAATCATGCTCGGGCACGGCATGGTAGGTCGGATGATGATCTACACATGGTGGTAGTCAGCGGGCCCGCACCACGCCTCCACGTGGTACAGCAGCGCGGCCGGCGCGCCCCCGCTCCGTGACGCGCTCACCGCCCGCGACCACCACTCACGGTTCGCGCAACGACCTTGAGGGACAACATATTCAATTAAATGTTCAGTCATTGCAACCAAATTCAAATTAGCAGTAAAAAACACATGTCGACATGCACGCGTCGCACAGAAATCTGTGCCGGCACTACAACGAGGCGCAGAGCAGGGCAGACGCATGTCTCCGCAGCGTACGCAGCTCTTAGTACGTTCATACATTACAAAATCTGCTCTGCGCTGCGCTGCGTGCACCTGCGTCACCTGCGTCTCAGCATACGCTTAGCCTCATGCATTACAAAATCTGGTCTGCCCTGCTCTGCGTGCACCTGCGTCTCAGCATACCTTAGCCTAATACGTCCAACTAAACCACCTTCGAACAACAACTACAGACTGGCACTAAACAATTTGATAAAAAATAAACAATCTTTTGGTCATCATCATCATCATCATCAATCAGACCAGGATCAGACCTCGAACTCGACCCTTTTGGAGCGAGGTGTGAGGCAGGCAGACGTTATCTCTCCGAAAAAAAATTATTAAAAAATAATTTAATTACGTATTTCAACAAAACGGCTACAAACGTAGAATGCAATTGGAAATAGATTAAAACAATACCTTAATTTAGAATAGCAATTCCAGATAAAAATACAAAAAAAATGTTTAGATGACTATCTAACATTTCCATAAGTATCTATCGAATCCGTAGAGTAACACACGGCTCCGTGTGTTAGTCGCCTTATCTTTTATCACATTGGTTCGGGCCAGACTGTAGTTGGATGAATGCGCCTCAACGAAATGGGTCACACGTAGGTACCAATAAACATGCTAATAAATTTTTTTTCCATAAGAGTGAAGATTACGGAGAATTACGAATACGTACGTATTAGAATTACGGTGAAGATTAAAGAAGATAACGCAGCTAGATTTTCGGATTTAATAAAAGAATGGTTATCCCTGCTTCCCGTGAGTGTAAGCCACTAATGCCCGATTCTTGTGTCTTAATAATGACCGTTATTGGTTAAAACGAACACTCTTGTATCTTCATCAACATCAAAGCGTATCTAATCTTTATAGCTTAACATAGGAGACCCTTTCATTCTAATGAAGCTTTTACAATTAAAATAAATTGCCTTCAGTCTTTAGGGATCAGTTACGTATTACCAAATGCTACAATTAGTAAGCAAAACAAACCTCTTTTGGGCATCTAAAAATGTCCTCATTTCTATTCTTTATTGAGGCCATAGAGCACCATGAGAATCTAACTGGCTGATACGAGTACAATGATGATCATTACTAAGGATGTAATAAGGGGCCGTTCAAATATTACGTAAGCAGATTTATTACAATTATTTACCCCCCCCATCCCTCTTGTCAACAAAAGTAAGCAAAGCTCTTACCCCCTCCCCCCATGCTTATGTAAACATTTTTCAATTATAAATGTTTTTTTTTTTAATATTATAATTATAATGTTATAATTATAATTTTAAAAATAAGAAAATAGATTTAGGATAGAGATTAGATTTTACCGATACAGTATTCAACATAGAGTAAGGAACAAAAATATTATAATCTTACGAACATAACAAACTTTTCAAGCATAGACAATGTGAGGGTTGCCATTCTTGAATAAAAGTAAATAACTACCGATGACCTAATCATCACCTAGATTCCCCTATCCCCCATGTCATCCAAAATAAGCAAAACAAAGACCCCCCCCCCCCCCATAGTGCTTACGTAATACTTGAACGGCCCCTAAAGCGAATAAAAAAATCGCTTATTTGGCCAAATTCTAACACATAAATCTTTCTACAACACACTTGTATACCTGATACTCTAAGGTACACAATATATCACGAATCACAAAGTATTTAAGGATTGACACGCCGTTAACGCAATAGATGTACAACATCAAAGAGACTGTTTAATTAATGTATCGTGACAGGCGAGTCACGTCGACCCGCCACTTAATAAGGCTATATGTCATCTGCACCCCCATCCACCGGCCCGGCTTGACGACAGCGATAATTAATCATAACTTGTGTAGGATGGTTAAACACGATGGATGAAAAATTACTATTTTGACAAGATCATGGTGATTTCAGGGATTTTGAAGTAATAAATACGTCAGACAAGCATGTTGGTGACAGGAAATGAGATGATTTCCAAAATCAGAGTATTTAGTTGACCTCTTTGATGCATTTTATATACAGGGTGTTAACGAATTCGTGTAATTCCTTCAAACCACATGATCTATTAATGGTATAGATTAACCTCGCACGGGATTTAGATTGATTAAAAGTAAAAATAACTTTATTTTTATCCCAAATATTTTTTTTATGATAGAAAATTTCGATGCCATGCATAAATGAATGAAGGCACGGCGACATAGCTGACGGGCACGACTAGTCCGATATCGCTCCATACAGTCAGTTAACTTGGGACGCTAAAATTACTCAGATACAGAATACCATGGTTCATTTTTTGAAAACTTTTGTTGTTTCTTTAAAAAACCTATGCAGGGTCAATCAGTGTCATCAGTAGATCACGCGGTTTGAAGGAATTACACGAATTCGTTAACACCCTGTATTGATATTAATTGTGTTTCGCATTTTTATTTCGAAAAGAAGGTGTCTAAATAAGCCTATTTTTATATTGGCCTCGATTTTAAACAAGCGGTTTTAGAAGTATTTAGGTTTGAAATTTTTATTTTGGAGATTGAGGCAAATCCAGTTAATTAAATAAGTATGAAAAGTGTGAATATAATACATACCGTTAGTGAATGTGACGAGTCTAGAGCCTAATGGATAGCCGGTGACCACACAGCACGCTTCTGTATCAGCCACACTCGACGCATACATGCCGCGGCCATCCACTGGCAAAGTCTATAACCATCAAGCTTATTATTATTCGTAATCCGTCCGTGGGGGATTTCTCCTCTGTGGCTGGGAAGTAAGCTGTAAGAGGCGACGAACCTGGTACAGACGCCAAGCTACTACAATCTGTCAAATTTCTTTAATAGATTTTCATCTTTATCGCGAAAGCATTAGATTCAAGGTTGATTGGGAAAATTTGACAGTTTCAGGTAGCTTGACCTGCATCATAATTGTGCCTGGAACATAGTAAGTAATAGGCTCGCCACATGGGCCTTAATACAAGAGGCGAAACGTAGGAGGATAGACTACTGTAATAGAACTCCTCTTTTTTTAATTATTTACTTTTCCGCGTTTATCTAGTCGCACCTGATGGTAAACATAGACAAGGTCTAAGAGCTCAAACACACCACGTTTTTTTCAGGTACCGTCGACGCGCGTTTCGCAATCGCGCGTTGTCGGCGCTGCTAAACTTGAAATAGGCAGATTACTTGCGATTGCATCGCTGCAAACTCACGAGAAACACGCTACAGATGCGCGTGAGCAACTCTCCTTGGATTAAAACGCGCTGTATGTTTGTGTTTGCAGCTAAAGAGACGCGCTGTGCCAGCGCGTCTGTATCGATGTAACTCCACGCTACGAGCGCGTCGACAGCTCGCGAAAAAGTCGTCGTCTGCATACTACAATTTTATGAAAGTGTTAATAGGTAAATTGGTTGCGATAACATCGCGTTTGCAGCGCGTTATAGTTGCGGGAGACGCGCGTCGACATCGCCTGAAAAAAACGTGGTGTGTAAGAGCCCTAAGATGGCACACAAATCCAAGTAACAATAATATAGAGGGATTCCCCATACTATTCTGTCACTCACATACACAAGACGGAACACAGTAAACTGCTTGGCGCCGGACTTTAATGTTCAGGTGGTAGCTAGCCAGGCGGACTATATTTATTTTGCCACATAGCGTGCTGGGTTTTGTTGAATCTTACAACACGTCTCTATTCCCAGGTTGCGGTGAGAAAGTTTTATATTATAGCCCGTCGTCACACGGAATAAAAACCTCTACTTACCTCTTAATAGTACCTTACCTCTTAGTAGGTATATGTGTGAATAATTACTTTTTAAAATACTATAAAGTGCTGGAAAGAAATAATTCTGCCTAAAACATAAAATAAATGGTGCTTAATTAGTAACTCTATCTACTAAAACGGCGTGACCTAATCTGGCCACAATTAAGTTAACAAAAGACCAATTAGATTTACATCTTAAATCGATTTAATACTCAAGTCAAGAGACATTATAAAACTTTAGTTGTTGGCAAACTCGTTATTAAAAGCTTAAAGTTTTAGTTATCCCGCGATCCTCACGAGATCGTTGATCCGGAAACTCTCATTATGATTCAAATAATTTATATGAAGTCTGAAGTTAAGTTAGATAAATGAACATGAAGTTAAATGGGGCAACAATAATGAGAATTGTTTTTGTCAATACCTTATAAAAGTAGACAGATCATAGTAATAATTTCAAGTTTAGAAATAGAGTTTGAAGTAGATGCAGAGTTATTTATTTCAGGCATCAAGGCCCATAGAAGAATATATTGGTAAGGTCAGTTGCGCTTTAGGGTGGCAAGACTGCAAAATGCCAGTGGCCAAACCGTTTTAAGAAAGCTCGACCCTACTGGCCCGGGGTGCACAAAAAAGGCGTTTTAATTTTCTTCGTTCAAATAAGTGAACAAGAATAAATAATAAATAGTAGTCGTATTTTTAAATTATAATACAATTTTCTAATTAGATAACATAACGCTTGTATTCCCTGAAGGGTTGAGCAGAGGTGTATAAGACTTAAACATAACGACGCAATGAAGGTTCATTGCGTCATTCAATGAGGGTTCATTGCGTCGTTATGTTTAAGTCCGATGTGGGCGTTGTGTGGTGATGTGGGCGAGCCTATTGCCATCAAACGGGCACAAATCCAGACTCCGGGCTACTACTGAGAAATTTCATACGGAAAAACCCAATAATACTTTGCTCGACCTGTTGGTAGAACCCAGGACCTCACGCTCAACTTTTTTTTTTTTTATATTTTTATTGGAACTAAAAAACAGGTTTACAATAAGATTGCGTAGGATAATAGCTACATTAGTTATAGAACTGTGTCGCAGCCATTAACGCCCACCTCCAAGAGGTCAAAGGCGGCAGCGTTCCAATGAAATAAAAAGGTAAGTAAGGACTAAACATGTGACTAAAGTTACATAATGTTTACTAAAGTTTCAATACCTCGTGAAGTTCTACCAGTGCAGAAGTCAAAAATGGCTACTTTACAAGAGAGTGAAAAAACTATTTAAAACGAGCGTAACCTACGCTGAACGCAATATTGTTTTAAACTATCATTACAAATAAACTCTTTGATGATTTAATAAACCTATGAAAATCGTAATAATCTTTTTAATTTCAAGTTATATTGTGGCTTTCGCAGTGTTGTTTGTTTTTGTCACGAAATGACCTACACACATTTAGAACTTCACTGACGAATAGGAAGCATATTAATAGGGCCCAGTTTAAAACATTTTGCCCCACACTTTGCTGTTACATCACTGGATAAGGTGAAAGATTACATTATAACGGTGTTTTGAGTTACTTCAACGAGCACTCAACTTAGAACTCTTACAGATGAGCGGCAGTTTGCCGATGACAGGGGTAATTGCAGACATCATCAATTATCTACCATCGACACGCTCGTTTGTAAAAGCCCTTAACAAACACCATCATCTGCCTAGCCTTTTCCCAACTATGTTGGGGTCGGCTTCCAGTCGAACCGGATGCAGCTGAATATCAGTATTTTACATGGAGCGACTGCCTATCAGACCTCCACAACCCAGTAACTGGGTAATACGATACTCTTGGTAAGACGGTTTGTCAGACTTTCTGGCTTCTGACCAACAGTAACGACTATCAAAGATCTACAAATGACAGCCGGGACCAACGGCTTTACGTGCTTTCCGAGGCACGGAGGAAACTCGCTATGGTAAATGGTCACCCATCCACAGACCAACCTCGGCAAGCGTGGCTTAACCCGGAAGATCGGTCTATGCGGCTGTAATTATTTAGCCACGAGCTCCTCTCTCTCTCCCTTAACAAACACCAAACTACCAAATTGTTTAATTATATAAGAAGCAATTGTAGTACTCGCCTGTTCGACGGCTTGATCCATAGAGACAGTGAGCACCCATTCTCGTGCGTCCTCCAGCGCTCCGCCGCGCACGCATCCGCTTTCTAGTAACAGCGGTGTGCGACTCCAGTCCGTGCACTCTGAGTACCAATAGTTACCAAGTCAATCGGGTACATGATATAGAAATGTGTTGAAATAAGATACTAAAAAATATCACCCTCCTTCCTGGGGCATTCGAGTAAAAAACAAAGAAAACTTTTTGACCTCGTCTGTGGAGACGCGGGATCTGTCGCGCACACCGCTGCGTTGCGTTTTCTGTCGTGTACTGTTATAACCAGGGAGCGGAATTCTATGGCAAAATAATTGAAAGGTGATAGAGACGGGTCATAATTTTTTAGAGTATTCAAGCTATCGATACTTTTTAACAGCTAAGAATACAGACGGGCGGACAGACATATTAACCATTTTTTAGGAACACAAAATAATATATCTACACGAACTGTCAAATTGAAATAGATATGACGTAATAAATTTTTCATTTTGATTACCGTACTACGAGTATATTTTGAGTGCCGTAATCAAAAGAGATCAAATATCATAATAGTGTCTACCTATAGGGTAAACTTTTGAGTCGCGGTAGTTATCAGAATTTTTTGATAGATAAGACATTGTTTTATTTATGTGTCACTAGCTTTTGCTCGCGGCTTCGCTCGCGTTAGTTTATAATTTTTTGATCCCAAAATATAGCCTATAGCACTCAGGGATAACGTTGCTTCCTATTGGTGAAAGAATTTTTGAAATCGGATGTGTAGTTCCGGAGATTACCTCCTACATACAAACAAACAAACAAACAAATTCTACCTCTTTATAATATTAGTATAGATTAAAGATTATTTATGAGTAAAGAATAAATTTTTTAAGTATTTGTTAAGTTAATTAACAATAAAGTTCTTAACTAAAAAGTATCGATATCTTGAATACTCGATAAAATAATGACCCGGCTCTATCACCTTTTAATTGTTTTGCCATACGATTCCGCTCTCTGATTATAACATACAACTACAACTCAAACTATACGTGCAAAAAAACGCGTCACGCTCTCATACAGACATCGTCATTATGTTTGAATTGTTCGCCTTACGCCCCATCTCACGCTCCGCGCTAAGCTCCGCGTCTCTATAAACGAGGCCTTAGTATGCATAAGGGATTTAGTTAATATTTTTTAGTTTGGGAAGACGAAATATTAAAACGAGTCTATCGTAGGTCACATACGTGGATTTCATATAGGGTGAGTTTTTGTGATGGGCCTTTACAGACGAAGCCAAAACTATAAAGAAAATTGGTCATAGGAGTTTGATTTTAGAAAAACTAAAACTACCTTTTGCATTTTTTTTAAAGCAGCTTTTTTGGTGTGATTTTTCCATAACATACTATTCTGTACTATTGCACCCATTGATAATGTTTTTATACAGGATCAAATCCTGCAAAGGATCGTAAATACATCAAAGAGATATTTTTTTCATATTTTCCTTACGGACGGGCTGGATTAAGTACCCCAGACAACAATACCTACAGCCTACTTTTGTTATAGGTCCGATTCTAAAGAATTAACTGCAGAAATAAATTATAAAATCATAACAAATTCGTTTGATTACCAAAGTCAGTATAATCAAGCAAATGGGCCGAGTCGTCATCAGCGGCCTCTGCTAGGTCGAGGCAGCGGTTGAGCAACACGAACGCCTCACGCGCACCGCTCGCTCCCTCCGAACGCACTGCCATACCGCACGCGTAGTACGCTGGGTAGCAAATATATACATCATCATTTTTATATAGGGTTTAAACGAAGCAGTCAGTTAACTCGGGGCGTTAAAATTACTCAAAAACAGAAAAAACATGTTTTTGAAAAAATAATAATAATTGGATCTTTAAAAATCCTATGCAGGATCAATCAGTGTCACCAGTTGATCACGCGGTTTGAAGGAATTACACGAATTCGTGTACACCCTGTATTTATACAAGAATTATTTTTGTTTAAAAAACTTTCGTTGTTACAGGATCTCGTAGTTTTTACGTATTCTTTGCTACGAGCTACGAAATAGCGTAGCCAACAAGCTACACCACTTAGCAACAGAAAGATGAGGTTTAACGTTTACTCCACTATCAAGATAAATTGCGCAAGTTAACTTCTCCAACCGACTTTCAATGTGGAAACACCCGCATCAAGTCGACTTCTAATAGTCTTATCGCTTGCTTCAATGACATGCGCGATTTAACTTGCTAGTGGATTTAGCGCTTATACATATACCTCATCTTTCATGCTACGTGGTGTAGCTACGCTGTTACGTAGCTCGTAGCAAATAAAATGTCGCTTAAAGTTATACTGACCAACGTCAGCTACAATAATATCCGTGTATCGAGGCAGCGCCCTCGCTGCTTTGGCGGCTATTTGAGGCACGTGAAGCGCCATCAATAATGTTATAGCCTGAAAACAAATGAAATATTACCAATAGCGAAGCGACAGCAACCCGTATAGAAGACGCCTTGACTGATTCTCGAGAAAGGTCTGATGATTAAGTTCAACTTCTAACTGTGGCACTTCTTGCTATTTCGCTTATTACGTGGGATATTGTACCTAAACAAAGGCTGCGGTCTATAAAGCGTACTTAAGGCTTTACTCAGACTTTACTTTCGAGCTAAATCAAAGTCGATATTTATATAGCAATCTTCGAATCCCTCTGAGTGCATGCTTAGCAAAGGCTTATTATTTTCCAGGTGACTAATAACTTAAAAGGCGACTAAGTGTTTGCAACTAATAAAATGAGGCGAGGAGCTATAAATAATGACTTGGCGACTAATATAATGACTTGGCGACTAATAATGTTAGCAGGGTGGTTAAGGGGAATCCCGACATGGTTAGGTTAGGTTCGAAGGGGATGACGGGGGCTAGAGTGAGCGAACGAAGCGAGCGAACGAAGCCCCCGTCATCCCCTTCGTGTTAGGTTACTTTAAACCCTGCAGACAGAAATAGGAGCCCCGCATATCGACTTAAGCTCCTTGTAACGGTTTCGTTACTCGTCAACTCTTTTCTTACTGCTAATTAAAATAATAAATAAACAATTAACTCTAAATTATATATTTAATTCTTAAAACTAGCAATAGGCAATATACGTAGGTATAATTTAGTAATACAATTATAAATAATATAAAACAAACATATTTACAAAACTAAAACTACATAAAATATTAATTCAAGAGCAAACCCGGGAGACGCGGTATGTTTAGCTTGTCACGACACGATTGCGTGGAAGGATATGTAAGCGGCGATGTGTGGTGGATTATTATTGCACTCCTAGATAGACGACACTGAGGTCGGATGTGTTACGTTGCTCCTAACAATTTCATTGGTCTACCTACACTGTTGAGCAGAAAGTTATAACTACTCAAATAATTAAAATCGTATGATTATTCCACTATTATTATACCTGTGTTGTGTTTCACCCCGAATCGGGGTTCACCTCTCCGGTATTGTACGTATTGGCTGGTTGATACGGAAACCTGTTCCGGCTATACCTAATTACTACGACGCGACGCCATAGCAGCTACCGACTCGCCGCGCGCCGCGCCACCAGCTATCAGGGCAGTGGTTTGATTAACGGCAAACTTTTCACACCTTTCGTCTTGAGTGTTCTAGAACTCACGGCCTGTACTTTTATTAAATTATTATATTATAAGCCTTGGTTTTATTTCTTATCTATTAAAGAAATAAACGTTACACTACGTTCACTGTAGCTGCCAACCTATTATTTTTGCTACCCATTTTAATTATTTTTAAAACCCCCTGCCTGCTTAAAATGCTACTTCACTGTAGCTGCCAACCTATTATTTTTGCTACCCATTTTAATTATTTTTAAAACCCCCTGCCTGCTTAAAATGCTACTTCACTGTAGCTGCCAACCTATTATTTTTGCTACCCATTTTAATTATTTTTAAAACCCCCTGCCTGCTTAAAATGCTACTTCACTGTAGCTGCCAACCTATTATTTTTGCTACCCATTTTAATTATTTTTAAAACCCCCTGCCTGCTTAAAATGCTACTTCACTGTAGCTGCCAACCTATTATTTTTGCTACCCATTTTAATTATTTTTAAAACCCTAAATCAGATTAGTTTGTCGCCGCGTTAAATACATGCCCTTAGTAAATGCATACGTCCATGAAATCGACGACTTACTAGACATTACCTCGGATTCATATCGGACGCCAAATAGATATGCCAAAGAAGGCCCCTGAATTGTTTGAATTTGGATCAGAGATCGGATAAGTGCGTAAGCGATATCTGAATTCGATCCGAGTTTTTTAGACTCTAGATTCGTTTTTGCACGTATTCGGATCGAATGCAGTGCGCAAAGCAGTATCCGAATTCGGTCCGAGTTTTTTTATATTCTTATTTTCACGGATCCGGATCGGATGCAGTGCGTAATCGCTGTAAGTCTGAGTTTGAGAAATGTCTTAGTACGCTTTATAAATCTCAGAAGCTCCAACATTCATCTTAAGCGTTCTATACTCCACAAAACTCACCTGCAAGGCCCGGTCCTCAGCGCCACCAGTAACCATGATACCAGCAGCGTCTTTTAGCGCCGAAATAACCTTTGGTGCAGTAGACACTCTGATTAGTATCTCACTGCACACTGCCTTCGCGAGAGGCGCATCGGCTCCCGCTAGAGAGTCGATGCCCGGCTCCCCACTGTTGAGGTACTGGCGCAACACTTCCAGAACTTGCGTTAAGACTTCTGGAGCTTCTTCGCTTTCAATATCTATGCCTTCCATACGCTGTTGGAAAATTAGGATTCATTATTGTTTTTAGTATCGGTTTGCAAAATCACGCATTGTACAATACAAGGTGTGACAGAAAGATGAAATAATACTAAGAAAAAAACAGCTGTTCCATAGGATAATCGATGCCTATTCAATCAAAATGTAAGGAACACCAATGGGAACACTTAAAAACTTTTACGAATTCAGAGTTAGGTTAGGTTAGTAGGCGTCGGGTTAGGGAACCCATCGCCCGGCAGTAACAAGCCCTCAAGGCGGCGCGCCTCTCAGCAGGACGTGGGGCGAGGCCCCATAGAAGGTCGGGGTTGCGGTGCATGCAACTGCTAATCCCGCAACCCAGGCCACAGGTCAGGAGAAGGACCACCGTCCCCCTTATTACAAAAGATGGTCTAAGAAAAACCTAGGTTTTAATATAGCCCCGTCTCTTTTTGTCATGTAACATAAAAAAGTGATGGGTATATTTTGAACCTGGGTTTACCTTAGTCTTGGTTTAAACCATCTTTTGTAATAAGGCCCCGTGGGTTTTCAGCTGGTAAGATTCTGGCATAAGCGTCCGCCTTCCCCGAGTGGAGGGTATGCAAGGGGATTTTCCCAAGATAAAAAAAGGTTAGTGCGTATATTAGTAGTAAGTATACTAAAAGTTGTTCATATTCATGAGTACTTTCATCCCTTAAACTGCCACACCTTGTATGTTCTACCTAGCTGTTTCCAAACTATGTTGGGATAGGCTACCAGTCTAACCAGATCCGGCTAAATATCAGTTAATTTCAGTATTTACCAGACCTCCGCAATCCAGTTACTAGGCAATACCGATAGTCTAAGGTTAGACCGATGGCAGACTTTCGGGCTTCTGACTGAAAATCCAGTTGTTAGTGTCCATACCGGGTGTGCCTTGAACAGATGCGCAGCATATCTGAGCGCGTAGTGCGGCGCTCTCCGCCCGGCGTGCGCGAGGCATCGCTGCCAGTGTCCGCCGCGCGCTAACCGCTCCAACGCTTCCGTTTCCGCCTCCGCTTCCGCCTCCACTTCGCGTGGAGCTTCGGCTTCTTCTTCTTCATAGTCTGCTGATGTGCCTATGTTATACGAATAATAATTTATAACAAAATGAATTATAATATCTACTAACTGCAGACATAGTTTTGATTACCTGGAGCCTCATCGTCAGCCATGTAACCATCAGTGAGAGCCGCTCGAAGTTGTTCGCCGATATCATTCTGACCTATTGCGGCAAATCTGTTAAAAAAGAATAATATTAGAAAACGGTGTGGAATCACTGGTATATTGATTGTTTAGTAGTATCGCGACGTCGAGAACTTTACAAGTAATGCTTGAAGCACACAAAAGAAAGTTAAATAAAGATTGAGGGGCTTACCTTTCAGCGAGCATATCAGCGGCAGCACGTCGTCGACCATCATGCAGATGATCTCTCGCCAATCTTGCAGCTCTCAAAGCCGCTCGTTCAGCTAGCCTCGGTGCTGCAGCGGCTGCAGCGGCAGCACTAGCAGCCGCCAACAGTCGGACAGCGTCCCACCACTCGGCGGCGTCGGCGTGGTCGGCAGCTCGCTGCAGTAAGGCGGGCACCTCGCCCGGCACTCCCTCACCACCGCTGCCGCTGCTCTCAGGCACGTACTCACGGGATACGCGTGCCGCTTCCTCCCATAGCTCTGTTCCGTGTCGAAGATTGAAGCAGAAATCAATGTTTGTGTAAATAAAATCATGCAGAAATAATAAGTCTAGAGCATTTCGGGAGTAAAAGGCGACTAAGGGATTCATTAGAGCATGGGCAGCAGCGTTCTCTGAGTATTTTAACAACCATACTACGATCGCCAACCCACCCGCCAAGCGTGTCGGTTAAGGCAAACCCCCCTTGCTTCGGGGAAACCTATGTCCAGCAGTGGACGTCTTTCGGCTGAATGATGATGATGATTTCGGGAGAATTCTCTCACGTTCATTAACCTCAGTGAACTGCTTTCAGGGCATTATTTTTGCATTTTTATTACAAGCTTGTATTCAAATTGCAACGTTCATATATCTTACTTTTTCAAAATTGGTAGGTACTCGAATTTTAACCAAGTTCCTATCATTTAAACAAGCTATTTTACAAACACTAACTGAAACTGAGCAATGATGTATAGTACACCTTACGGATTTGGGTTCATCCTGTTTAGCTAACATTACTTTTTAGGTAGCTTGAAAAAAAGTTTATTTTTGAATAAAACTTATTTTGTGTCCAAATAATAAAATATTCCTCACCGAGATCTTTGTAGTGCTGTACGACTTCGCGTGGCCTGTTGGCTCTTATCATCAGCGTTTCAAACTGAGGCAAGTCACCACGTTCAGCTGCAGCCCTCGCACCTTCCACTAACACCTCCTCAACCTAAGACGAAAATAAATTCTCATCATTCATTAATTTTACAGAAAACTGACAGATAGGGGCCACTTCAGCCTCGCTGGACCATTCATCCGCAGTACAACACAGCTTCTACCTCGTCGGGCCGCTCGTCCGCTAACAGACACAACTTCAATATCTTACCATAAGTGGTGCATGTTGTTCAGCCAAGGCCAGTGCTCGCTGATGTTTCCCATGTTGTAGCCACATGCGCACCGCATGGTCGGGCGCGCCGGCTCGTAAGAACGCGGCCTCGGCCTCGTCGGGCCGGTCGTCCGCCAACGACGCGGCTTCGGCCTGCGCTACCTCACTGCGGGATATACCGCCGCCTAGGGTGCATAGTTCCATGGCTATGTCCCATCTGTAAACAGGTGTTTACAATGGTAGTAATAAGCTGTGCTATCATTGCTGTAAGCGATAAGACGGCGATTTGTACTGTTCTTAATTATGTGTATTCCTTCTGTGTCATTTATTTTAGAGTACAATGAAGTATGTCTATCTATCATTAAACCAATTTGCTATTGTCTTACAAGTGGTGAATATCAAATTCGCTGTCCCTGCATTTTTCTAGCTAGCCTAATGCAGAGACATAACTGTTATAACAGGGTGTAAACGAATTCGTGTAATTCCTTAAAATCACATGATCTACTACTGGTGTAAATTGGCACCGCACGGGATTTATCTTGATTAAAAATAAAAAAATTAACATAGCTAGTTCGTAACATATTGAAGCTGAGTCAAAAAGGGGGGACAGCTACAACAGCGTTAATAAGATAGAAAAAATTGTCACTCGTGTTGTTCAACAGTAGTAAATAAAACGTACCTCTGAGCTTGTATCGCCCACCGTGCTCCCAGCGCCGCAAGTCCCCTGGCCGCCAGGAGCCGTGCGGCCGGTGCACCGCCCAGCGCACCCGCCCATTGCAGGGCCACCTGAACATTATATCAATCATTACTAAGTAGTATCGCTTGTGGTCCAAATACAACCATTATTTTACATACCTTATCGGCAGCATACACACATGATATTTTTTGAGCACATCTTTGGCAGTCATTTTAAAATAACCTCGTAGTCACCTTTTACGCCCGAGATGGGTATCTTTTGGGAACCACTCATCTTACGACAAGTTTAAAATTACTGCGGAACTTATTGAAAATAGTGATGTATGAAGCACATACTGACAAAACCGTTAAACGCAAATCAATTGAACTTTGATGGGACGCTTAACTTTGCAAGCATCAGTCACAAACAATGTTTATTATATAGCCTCGTTCCACATTCGATAACGTTCGTTTTTACTACGATTACGTTGTAACAGCCTATAATTTAAACGCCAGTCAACAGTACCTGTTGCTGAACACCGCTCGGCGCATGCGCACGAGCAACGCGCTCTGCCCCTTCCCACTGACCGGCTGAACGGTACATCTGAATTGCATTCTTCCAGTCGCCTAAAATTGCAGTTTTATTAATTACATAAGTATATTTTACTGAGAAATTTTAATTGAATTTATAGTAATTACAAAATAACAATAACATTTCTGTCGCATATTACGTATTCGTACAGTCGTCCAAACAAAAAGTAGGTAAATATTTTAAAGCAATAAAACCTTATCCAGGGGACCAGTATTCAAGCTAACCAGAATATAATCAAATAAAAGAATCATAACATAACCAACCAGCTTGTAAATAATAATTCTCTGCAGCGCGCAGATCTCCTGAAGCGTGTAGCGCTTGCGCTACGTGACGGCGCGTAGCTTCCAGCAGGGAGCTACGGTGAACTGCTACGAGGCGTAGCATTGCTTCGTATTGAGAGGCTTCCTGACAAAATCGAAACATGGTATAAGTTTTTATATTTTGTGAACCCGATACCAGACTATACACACTCTCTCGTATTACCTATGTAAATTACACAATCAAATATGGATAGAAAATGGGAAAAAAAAATATAAGTAATAATAAAAGTCACCTTATACATGGATATAGCCTCATCTGGCTCTCCCAGGCCGATATAGATCTGTTCAGCTTTGCGCAGCTGTCCGTCTTGTCTCAGTTGCTGGGCGAGTGGCATGTAGATTTCCCTTGTTTGTTCTTCAGTAAGATGTGCGGCGGCGAGTTGTAGGCCATCGGCGACGCGCCCCGCTGAGTTGTATGCGCGTACGCAATGCTCCGCCATATCGCATGATGTTAACACACGTTCTGCTGTTTCCCATTCCTGGTAGTATAATAGAGGTTTTTCGTACCACATCTCGTCTCACAAAACTCTTATCTAAAACCTATTTTACAGGATAAACTTCAAAGAATGTGGAATACTTACACGAGTGGATATGAAATGATCGCCAAGTCTCTGACACTGCTCCCTTATGGAGTCCTTGTCATCTATAGCCTGAAAAATAAATATACTATAGTGACATCTTAGTTACACTACTGAATTTGAATGGCGTAGGCCTTTGCTACGACGTAGCACATTGTGGTAAAACGTCATGTAACACTACTCTAATGCAGTTCTCACTCCGTGAATAAAATGTAGGTTGTTTATCTCACGAAGACGCGTGAATCATTGTAGTATGAATTTTATGTCTTTGTAATAAACAGTGAGAGTTCGTGAGATAAAAAGACTACTTTTAACAGTACAGTCGAGTTGATTAATATATTGGCCCTTCCAGGCTTCAAAAATATATGAACGTTAATAAAGTTCATAATATTGTGACAACTATAAGCATCATTAAATTGTGGTCAAGATTTAGATTCATTAATATGTGACTGCTTTTTCTCAGTAACATGTATAGCCAAAGGCACAATACTGAGAAAAAACAGTCACATATTAATGAATCTAAATCTTGACCACAATTTAATGATGCTTAGAGTTGTCACAATATTATGAACTTTTTTAACGTTCATATATTTTTGAAGCCTGGCAGGGCCAATATATTAATGAACTCGACTGTACATTTGTAAATAAACATTTAATACGACAGTGCCAGTCAGGCGTGACCTCTCCGGACATACATACCTGCATTATCTGCAGCGCCTTCCTGTAGTGATGTGCAACGAGTGCGGCGTCGAGCGCGGCGCGGGACTGTCCCGCCTCTATGAGGTGCGGCACGGCCGCGCCCGCCTGACGAGACGCGACCAGCCACGCACCCCACATGCCTTCTAACTTTGTTACCTCGCCTGGACATGCCTATGACAAGAAATAAAAAAAAAGATTACAAAAAAAATTACAACATTCCCATTTAAAAAAAGGCACAACATTTTAGCCGTCTGCACATTGTCATTAGAAATTTGTGTCAGAAAATTTCTGACACGCATCTCTGCTCGTACATTTTGTACTAGACCTCGCACACTCAGAATTTGCCGGATCCGGCAGCCTGTTAAACTCTAGCATAAAAAGTGTGCACAGAGGGTCTTCGCGCACGCGCCAGAAGTTTTCTGACAAAAATTTTTGATAATGTGCAGCCGTGTTTGAAACTTATAACATGACAGAAAGTCTGTTCATCATCAAATTGGTTTAAGTACCTCTCTAGCCAATTGAACAGCCCTCGCATAATTGTTTCCTTTAGCATAGTACTCCACTGCTGCTCGGGTGTCACCCCTGCGTTCCGATATCTCACCCGCCGTCTCCCACCATTCTTCCTGAAAACCGAATACGTAACGTGAAATAAAGTCGTATCTGAAGTATCCCAAAATCACATCTCACAGTTCACGGGTGACATGTATTGGGAGGCGCGTCTAACACCCCAACGTGTATGTAGAGATCAACTACGATAACGTGGCACACCCCTCGAATAACACTGCAAATAAAAATGTGTGAGAATAGAAGATTGTTGCACCGAGCGCAAAGTGAGTCATTAATGCACGAGTGTTATGTTGGTTACTAAATTAGCACTAAATTAGCACGAGTGCATTAATCACTCACTTCAGCAAGGTGCGTAATCTACTTTTCTTTCAACTACCAATTTACCTACCGTGATAAAATATACCTACTCAAAATAAAAACTCAAGTTAATGAAAACAAGGTTATCCTGCGACTTTTGCGGCAAAAGGTTATTAACAATTTCATTTGCAGCTGTTTTTATACTTTCTGGACTTGAATTCATATCGCTATCTATTTCCATTTTTTAAAACTTTTCTTGCTAAATAAGAAGTATCAAAGTTTTACAATGGTACAAAATGCGCGCCATTTGTTTTTTTTTTCACCAATTCGTTTTTATTCAGCCGATTTTTATTTTCAGCCAGTATCTTTTTGATCTAATGCATAAGAATGCATACATTTAATATTAAACTTAACGGGAGACATTAAACCTCTGTGGTAAATTTATACCTAAATAAAAAATAAAAAACTGCACTAATGAAAAACAGTGCAGTAATGAAATTTCATACAACATTTCTGCACTGTTTGCAGTGCAGTAATGAGATTTCATACAACATTTCTGCACTGTTTTGCTTCTAAGCAGAAAATACGTATTTTGTGATCGGTTTTGTAGCGATTAATGATAACATTACCACGTAGTTGAAAGAAAAGAATATTTAACGCGCCATTCGCTCAACGCAGAAGTGTGCATTCTGTAACTGTAGGTCAAACTGAAACAAAAACATGGATCAGTCGCTCGACAGATTTGACGTCGCTATTTAACAGAATGATACCGTTTGGATCTTCGTGTGAATGACACACGTGCGCCTTGTCGAGCGGTTACTTTAATTATGCACTAGTCGAGCAATAAATCGACTAAATGTCAAACACAAACATGGTGACTCGTTGACAAATGCACACACATTTATGATTATTTACGGTTTACTCACGTGCATTTTTCGGGATTACCCGACTAGTTTCGGACCCAAACGGAGCCCTTAATCATGAGCTGATCACGCGGCGAGGTCGCGAGTCGAACTGTATTCGACTTCTAAGATACGACCTTCTAAGATAGTCGGGCAATCCCGAAAAATGCACGTGAGTAAACCGTAATTAATCATAAATATGAATGTGTCTCACGAAAGTTATAATACAAAAATGCACACACGCATTGAAGACAGATGTTGGAGGGGCGTGCCATGAAATCGTAGTTGATCTATAACGGTACGTTCACACGGCGTCGTGTGTTTCTCTACCGAATCGGTTTTTTGCAGGATTCGGTTTAGTGGCAACAGTATTTCAATACATGAGTTCACACATACATTCAGTTTCAAGACACGGCAAAAAAACCGAATCTTGCTGAAATTGACATCCGATTTAGCGACTACAAACCGATCCGGCCGTCCGGTGCAATGGCATAGCGCATTCAATACATGCGTTCATACGATACAAGCAGGTGTAGATTCGGTTATTTGCCGGATCATGAAACCGAATACATGTCGGGTCGCACAAGCGGGGGAGTGGGTGGAAAGGGACATGGGACGTGTGTTCACACGGGATCCCAATTCGGGGCCGTCGTATACTGCAACGCAAGATGTGCCGTGTGAACACAACATTCGGTTTTTCCAGATCCGATGAAAATAAGATTCGGCAAAACGTGACTCCTTGTGAACGTAGCGTAACACGATTGACATTCCAGAATACCTGAATGAGTTGCGTATGAACAGCGTCAACAAGATCCGTATCTCTTAATAACTGAGGGTGTTGTAATAACAAGGCGGCGGCACGTTTGGAGCGTCCGCCTTGCAGCCACAGCTTCACTGCACCTTGGACGTCACCTGATGCTGCTAAAACGGCGCCAGCCTCACCTAAGCGACCTAAAAGTGGAAGGGTGTTCAATATTTTGCAGGAACACGGTTTTTTTTTTGCTTATACATTGCTTGAAACTATTACTAATTAACCGAAAACGTACTACCAACATGCAACATTGAGAATGAAAAAAGGTAACATGTTCCCTCGATGTGGGAAGGGAATGTAAACAAGGTTAGTCGGAAAGGGGGTACTAATCCGCAGGCCACTTAAAGTATCACTGATGACTGTCATAAAGCAAGTGTTAAAATTTCAATATTCGATAATTTTTATTTTCATACATAATGATTTTTATTTTAGTTTTTTTCAAAAATTCTTCATCCCTGCTTTAGTTACAAATTCAGTAAAGGGTGTTTCTGATTCATGACCCCAAATATGACCTAAAACGTAAACACAGCTGATCATAACTGGAGATAGATCGATTTAAACGATTTTTTTTTTTGAGATCTTTGAACAGCTATTTTTCCTAAACTATTCAGTTTTGAGGAAAGTTGTAGAACAAAAGTTATTCATTATTATGAGTACTTTAACATACTTTCGGATTAGTACCCCCTTTCCGACTAACCTCGTATTTAAAATTGCTAAACCTTTTTGAATAACGTAATGTCAATATTCATCACGCTGATGATTCATCACGCTGATGATTCATCACCGCCGGTTAAGAGACATTCTCCCTTATTACAAAAGATAGTTTAAACCAAGACTGAGGTAAACCCAGGTTTAAAATATACCCATCACTTTCTTATGTCATATAACAAAAAGAGACGGGGCTATTTTAAAACCTAGGTTATTCTTAGACCATCTTTTATAATAAGGGGGATTGTGACTAGAGGGGCTAGTAACGTCATATTTGGTGAATAATATTTCATATTCGTAATCACAACTCCAATTTTAACTGCAAACTATACAACTGCCAAATGCAGCTTGAAGGCAGTTAAGATGCAGTCAGGGCAACTGCGTGACCACTGCCGACTGGATGTGCAGCCCACTTGTAGTTGTGATTACTAGTATGAAACGAAATATGATTCACCAAATGTGACGTTACTATTTAACCGAACGAGCACCTAGTGTTAACCTTTTGAAAGCACCAGTGATCTGTACCCCAAGTGTGAGTTTTTTTTGTTAACTACTGTAGTTACGTCACGCCAAAAATGTATGAAAGTTTAGGCTGCGCCTCTAGGCGCACCGTTCAATTAACGCGCGAATATTAGTTAGTGAACGGTGCGCCTAGAGGCGCAGCCTAAATTTTCATACATTTTTGGCGTGACGCAACTACAGTAGTTAACGAAAAAAACTCACACTTGGGGTACTGGTCTACTTGAAATAAAAACTATTTGACTTTTTGACTTTGACTTTGAACCAGCACCTTTTAGGCCAAAACTACTAAAAATATTCTTCACTACATCAAAGTCGCTTCCCGCTGTCTGTCCCTATGTATGCTTAGATCTTTAAAACTACGCAACGGATTTTGATGCGGTTTTTTTTAATAGATAGAGTGATTCAAGAGGAAGGTTTATATGTATAATACATCGCACCCGTGCGAAGACGGGGCGGGTCGCTAGTTACAAATAAAACTAACCAGTTGCAGTTAAATAGTCCATTCGCTGTTGTTTCAGTGTAGGCACAGAGGCGTGGTCAGTTCTCTCAGCGAGTGCAATAGCATCAGTCCAACTATTGAACTGTTTGTACATATCTACTGCAAGGTCGGGCCGTCCAGCTCGCCTTACGTAACACTCTTCAGCTGCGGATAAGTCACCAGCAAATATTGCCAAACGAGCTCTTACTGTGGCATTGTTTAATCCTGAAAAAAAAACCTTAACATACACGACTCAGCATAAAGAAATTCAACTTATTCAATGTACAATATGTTAAATAACAGAGGCGTTCCCTTAAACCCGTCAATCTACATTATTAATACATTTTTTATAAAAAAAAAAAAACATGAAAAATCGATTAAAAAAAATGGTACGGCCTGTTTATGACCAAAATAGTAGCGTAAATAGATTATAAGAGATGTTGTCGTGTTTTCCAAATTGATAGACAAGTGCGTATGTACAGTACCTAAGCATTGCTTTGACGTATTAATTTGTATTGTTTTGTTTTTTTTTTTGGTTTTTTTTGATAATATTTTTTTTGTATGTTCGGACGCTAATAGTATTGCTGGTTTACGGGAACGCCTTTCGTTGGTTAACATACTGTATTTTCGAGTTTATTTTCATTATGTTAAATCTTTCATTGTACATACCTACTGAGACGTCACCGTCGCCTTCAGCAGCGGCCATTTCAACGGTCTTCTCCAAATAGAAAGTGCGGGCTACGTCATCAACTTCGCGGTAGCATTTGGCAGCCAACTAACAATATTTAAAGGGCACATGTAAAGAAAGTAATACTGGTAAATACAATATATTTTATACAGGATTTCATGGTTTTCGGATATAAAGTGACTAACCAGTCATGCTGTATAAAATAACGGTTTCATAGAATTATGAATTATGTACAGCGAAGACTCACAAAGTTTAGCGAAGACTCACATTTTAGGGCTCTTTCAAATTGGACGGTTGCCGTCGAGCTGCAGCCGTGCCGTAGCGGTGCGGCTGTCGAGCTGCAAACGGGCGGTTGTGTTTTTTCATATAGTTGACGCAGCCTGAGAGCAGTGCGTCGTCCGTACCGCGCACACACGGCAGCAGGTCGGGCGTCACACTGCTCTCTCGTCGCGTCAACTGTAATAGTCGCACCGCTGCGGTACGGCTACAGTCCGACAACAACCGTCTAATTTGAAAGCGCCCTTAAGGATGACGAATAGTATCGCCCCTGACTAATTTCTGATGATTGATATTTATAGAATGAATCTTATCTTATAGACTGAAAAGAATCTTACATAAAGAAAGAAGCTCCTAGCTATCTGTTGCAAAAGTCAACTAAGATTGAAATATCGACGATACAATAAGCGACGGCGGTTCGACTTCGATTTCCGTTCAATTTGAGCCGGGTCGAAATACCGTTGTATAGTTTATCCCTAAGGGAGCACCGCCGTTATCTCTATTATTTAATATTAGGTAAACATATAGATAATTGGTTAATACAAAATAAATAGATAATATAATGAATGTTGGTACTTGAATATCGTCATCAGCCAGTGCTCGTTCAGCCAGTTGTCGCCACAGTGGAGCTACGTCAGCGTTGTTGCCGACACCGTCTAAATAACGCGCACAACCGGCCAGATCACCGCTACGGAGCGCGTTATCTGAATAAAAAGTGTTACGTAATACTGTGCCCAAATATTTTTTTACTGGTCTAATTATGATAATTCGATTAATTATTACGAAACTTCAAACTTGTACAATTTTTGAAATTAAAGTTATAGGTATGTTGTTTATAAATAGTGAAAATAAATGACCAAGATGGATTCAAAGAAATTGTGTACGCGTCGGCTACGATGTAGCATTGCTACGCGTTAGCTACTACGGTTGTAGCAGATGGTGGATCTGCTACGCTTCAGGGTGCAGTGATTGTATTCAAATTATCCTTCATAACGAGTTGCACTATTACAAAATGACAATCCTATATTTTCTATTAGCAAGCCCTGTTTAGTATACACAACCGTTAAACACGGTTTTGTGGTAGAACAGAATGTATCTATTTTACTGAACACAACATACTAAAAGCGAGTCGATGTTCGTCCAACTGCAAATACGGGAGCAGTCCTCCATCAAGTACGACACGTCGCGAGATCACTTCGACGGCAACCGCGCCGCCACACTCCGCCATCTCTACAGTGCCGGGGTCCCAGGCACTGTACCTACATACATACTTATTATTATGCTTAGATACGATTCTTAACAAGGTAAAACCACAGCGTACCTACTTACTACATACAGTGGGTCAACGCCCATACATTTGACAGGTCCTATGAAATGTCAAAATTATGTAGGGGGGGAGGTTATGTCCCAAGTATGCAGTATGGCTACTCGGGACATAACCTCCGCCCCTTCACCCCGCAACCCCCCGCACGATTGCTCTGCGACAATGCTCTACGTTGACCGACTGTAAGGAGTAAGATATAGGTAGACTGTGTTAAAACCCGTGATTGGTATAAATATGGAGTGACAAATATTGCATCACTTATTATGTAATTTTTATACAGTTTACATGAAAACTAATAATGCATTACATTATACATACAAAGTAGTTGTGAAAATAACTTTATAAACTCGAGAAGAAACGGAATAGCTCTGATTACTAACCATACAAGTAGATGGGTAGGTGTTTGTGCTACAACTGCGTCGCTGTTCTCAATCCACTGCACGAATGATACCCCACTTGCTATGATTTCCTGAGATTATTTATAAAAATGGTTGACATAAATTTAAAATTTAATCTTTTAATTAATAAAGTACTTAAAAATGCTTTAATTGTTGATAAAATAAATTATAGAAGAACACTAATATAAATAGTTTTTTTTTAGTAAGTATTAAATAACGCACCTTGTCGCCATTATGTAGACGTAGTAAAGCAAGCCTTCGTCTCGTGTCCCTCAACAGTAGTAGTTGTCCGCTTTCGTTCAGCTCGAGCCAGTCCACACGAGCCTCGTGCCACCACTGACCCAGCTGTATACCTGAATACTTATTTATTTTAAACTATTTCTCCCTCAAGAATTTTGAGTTTATTAGCATTAGGACATAGGTAATAATTGGTGCTTTAACTACCAAATTACATCAACAATTTAGTCCCAATTCTCGACTACAAACGAGGCCATTCTATCACTTTCTAAATTGGAAATGGCTTCAGCCGTCTACAGCCAACTCAAAAGACATCAAAAGTCATGTCTATGTGACATGTGGATTTCTTATTCTTTGTAACTGAATAATAATACCAAGACGCTTGGCAACGAGCTAGTATCATGATGACTTACCAGTGGTGAGGTCTACAACAGCAATAGTCTGTCTATCCAGCAAGTACGCTAGATGCTTGCGGTCGCCGGTCTCCGTACCGCTGGTGGCGCCCTCGTTTATACGCACGCTAAGTACGTGCGGGTTCACGCGTTCAGTTCTTACCTAATGACACATAAATAATAAGCTTCCAAACCCTCTTTAAAATGAACATTGAATGTCTGCTATAACTAGCGAGTAAACTTACAGTATGCAGTACTTTGTCAAGTCCGTATTCAACGACGCTCAGTTCACCAGCGCGATGTAATAGACATGCACCTCCCACAGCCGCGTACACCCGCTCACCGCCGCCCGACCACGGGATCTAAAACCATGAAATCTCATTTAAAGGCTAGAGACGTCATCATCATCAGCTCATTATTGTCCCACACCTGGGCACAGCCTCTCTCAGATTGGGAATGATTTAAGCTTTAGCCCAACATGCTGGCCTGATGCGGATTTTTGGACTACACAGCCAGAAACCGAGAAATGTTTGGATCCCTGTAGGTGTGCAGGTTTCCTCATGTTTTCCTTCATCGTTAACACAAGTTATAATCAATTTATGATCGGCACATGAACTCGAAAAATCAGAGGCCCGGATGATGAAGTCATGCCAATTCTGAAGGGAAAGAAGATTGACAGTAGTCAAAATAGGCTTCATTAACAAACAGAAGTCGATAATTTAATCACCTCACTCGTCAAGCCTCGTGCAATGTCACATAAAATCAATGTGCTGCTAGTGCGACATACTGCATACCAGTCGTTACCTGAAAACAAACAAAACTGTTGAGTAGGCTGAGGCAAAAATGTGCGAAAGGCGGGACAATGCTTCTTTAATTCGATTGAGTCAACAATGGCTAATCAATTCGTCTGACATTGTTCTAGATTACGTAAATATGGTCGAATTAACTGTACGTTAAATACATCGGGTACATGTTTCTTGGTCCCGGTGAGAGGTTGCGCGTCGATGGCGAGGCAGAAGACAGAACAGCACTACGAAGGGTGAATTTTCTTAAAAGGGAAGCCGGACCAATTATTTGTTTAAATGATAATTGAAAATAATAGATACTAGCAGTGGTGAAGGCTCCATACAACTCGATTCCTATCGGCTTCCCTTTCGAAACGAGTAGTTACTGGAATTCACGCATCACACTTGAGCAAGGTAAGCATTTTTTGGTCCGGCTTCCCTTTTAAGAAAATTCACCCTTCGCCACTGGATTCTAGTATTTGCCTATTTCGAAAGGGAAGCCGATAGGAATCGAGTTGTATGGAGCCTTCGCCACTGCTAGTTTATATCTAACAGCTACAGAACTATAGTCCGACAAGTTCGTGCGCGACCGTCCTACGGGGCGATAGATGTTGGGAGGACGTGGTAGCATCTAGTAACTTGTGGGGCAGCCTGCAGACTTAGCATTAGCAGGGAATTAGCAGGCTAATTCACATAGTTTCATGACGCGACGATCAAGTTGCAGTGACGCTACAGTTAAGTTCACGCGAGTGTATCTGACAGCGATCGCCTATTAAACGAATACGCAAAGCGTTGTTTTAATCAAAACTTAACTGTAATTACACTGCAACTGAACTTCTTTAGTTAGGTGAATTAGCCTACTGATGGAGCGCGCGTTTTTTCCTTCTCAACTGCAATATGTAGAGTAGTCGAGTTCCCCAACATCTGTCACCCCGTAGGACGGTCGCGCACGAACTTGTCGTACTATAATGTCTACTGACCAATGAACCGCACGTTAAATATATCAGGTGCGTGCTTAGTAGTGACGGTGAGAGGCATCGCGTCGTTAGCGAGGCGGGACAGCACTAGTTGACGCGCGCTCACGTGTTGAACCTCCACTGTGTCGCGCCACACCCAACGCCTGAATCATAACCACGGTACTTGAATCATTTAAAATGGTATTGGTATTTTTATGTCAGGTAAACTATCGTCGCCTTGGAGTGGAAACCTCGGAAATACAATTTGATCATTGTTATTATTTTTATCACGACGTATAGTTGCTATAACTTATAAGAGAGCCGCTCTATGTGAAATTAGTTTGTGAGCACTGAAAATTGCCTTTATTTTATATACAACATTCGTCATAAATACATATAAATGACTAGCTTTTGCCCGCGACTTCGTCTGCGTTAAAGCCCACAGAAACCGTGCAATGACCAAATGCATTCCCGAGGTTTTCACTCTAAGGCGACGCTATGTAGATAATGACTCGAGTGACTCGAGCCTCTAAAAAACTGAGAACTTCTTTTGTTTGAAGTCGGTTGAAAAAAGGCTAAAATGTTCTCCTGCGAGTTTACATTTGAAACCAAAACAATAAAGTGCTCCCAAACCTCAATACAGCTTCTAGTTGTATTACGGCGCCTGTTTGTGAAGCGAGGGCTAGCTTAGTACCATCGCCGCTCCAAGCGAGCGCGCGCACCGCATACAAGTTGGGAATGTTCAGCATGGAAAGCTCCACGCTGCCAGATTCCTTCACCTCCCCTACCAGGCACCCATCGAACACCCCGAATGCCACCGTCTACAATATTAGAAACAACATATTTTCCGGGTCAAGCCACAAAATCCAGCGTTGCCAAATATCAATCTAACTTGACTGATGATGAGGCTGTGACGACCGAGAAGTGGTGAGTCTAATCCTCCACCATAAAATAAGACACACGCGGCAGTCAGTGGCAAAACATTGACATACTTATGGTTTTTTTTCAATAATATTTAATGTACAGTAGCGTTCATAAGTCCATTAGCAATCTCACAAAGCATTAGACTGACACTTTTGTTTGACTTACGACCTTCTATAATTAGTAATTTCTATACTATAGGCACACACACACACTCAATATTGTCTACAACTGATTGTAGTTCGTAATTTCAATTATATTAACAGATAGCATCCTGGCGTAGCGGTTAAGAGGAGAGTCCTTAAGAAACACCTGAAAAGGCACTTACTGTTTTCGAAATTTCTATAAACTCTCCGCATGGAATTACGTAAAAAAAATAATGAAGAACCTTAATAGATGTGCCAACAGTTTCACCGCGAGATATTTGCGAAATCATCATTAATTTCGAGAAAAAAAAAATGATAAATTCCCTCAAAAACATCTAAATCGACCTTTTCTATTTGCAGAATTTACTTAATTTTAAAGAAATATATAAAAATCTATTTAGTTCAATCGTGACACGAAAGTATGAATAACACGTCTACCGTTTTATTATTTTAATAAATCAAACCAAATGAGAGTAATCTACGTCTCAACATTATTAATTTTTTACGGAAATTGTTTTCCGTTCCCCATACATTTTAGTATGGAGCAATACTCTCCCGTAATTTGTTTTATAAAAGAGTACGCACGCGAAAAATTTTCAGTGCCATCCTAGAATTCAAGGTGACAGCACGTCCGTTTGTAATTCGAGCCGAACTCTCAAAACATCTACGCACAAGGCATAAGGGTGGGTTGCGAGTGTCGTGACATAACTGCATTTTTTCACTCTTCGAACAATAAGACAGACGACTCGGACAGTGACCGAATTGACACATTTTAATTTCAATATTTTTTTCACTGAATATTCGGACACCATCAAATTATTGAAGCTTTTTAGTACAGTCAGATAAAAAAGTCTTAAAATGTGGCAAAAAAAGCGTTACCAAAACTATTTGTGGCTTTAAGGTGGCATCTTTCGGTAATAAATAACTTTGTGGACTCACCACTTTGAACTGCACCAAAAAAGTATTCTTCGAAACGCACGAACGATGAAATATAGAGAAGAGCATGAAGGATTCGTAGTGAATTTATATCAATAGACGTTTTAAAATTCAGCTGCCCTTATTGTTTATTTATTAAAACTACTAGGAAGGTAGAAATGAACTGCAACTAGGTGCTTAAGCGACTTAGCTCCGGTTTCTGAATTGAGAATTCTAGGATAAGCAGTACTTAAGTAACATTTGAGTACAGAATTGTCAAAAAAATGACGGATTTTAAAGCATTTTTTGACAACTCCGTACTCAAATACTACTTAAGTATTGCTTATCTTGAATTTAATTCAGAAACCGGAGGTAAGTCGCTTAAGCACCTAGTTCCAATTCATTTCTGCTTTCCTGGTAGTTTTAATAAATAAACAACAGTTGAATTTTAAAACGTCTATCGATATAATTTATCACGAATCCTTCGTGCTCTTATGTTTCATCGTTGGTGGGTTTCAAGGAATACGACTGCCAAGGCGCGTATCATCTATGTATTAATCCGGTTAAAAACTGTTTTTTTATAACTACAGGCTGGGCGGAGGACGGATTTCCACAATTATTAAGGTATCGTTGAAAGTTTTTTTTATCTGACTGTACAAAACAGCTTTTTTTATTGGTGTCCAAATCATCAGTGAAAAAAATATTAAAATCAAAATATGTCAATTTGGACACTGTGTCCGAATGTATTGTGAATTTTATACAGGGTGGAATCGTTAAGTGTCAACAGGCGATTATTCCGTCAGTTTAGGAAATATTTCAGAACTTATGGCTAATATCAAAACTAGGGCGCCTAGTCACGAAAATAACATAAATATTTTTGATAAAATAACCGCCATGTATCGAGAATTTTGATTTTACCTACTTCCGTACATTTAGTATGACATTTTGTTCATGAGATATTCAAGAAGCTTATAATTTTTTTGCATTTTTCATTCGAGCTAAATTGTTTACTGAATGACAGGATTAATAATAACTCGATAAAAAAATGGATAATATTTCTTTCTTGTAATTGACAAAGTCGGCAACATTTTTTAATTAAACTTTTAATCAATTGAACTGGATGAAAACGAAAAATAATAAGTTACCAAGACTTGCCAATTTTGACGTTTGATAGCTTGTCAGCTAAAGGGTTCTCTATTTCTTGTTAATATATTTTTCTGCATATTATTACTATTTCAGATAGAAATGGGAAAACGTAAAGAAAATTACAAAAGTTTTATCTTGATTGTATGCTTCCGGAAATAACAGATTCAAGATTAGACAGTAAAATGGAAATAAATGAGCCCAATTATTTGATTGGTGCAATTAAAATCCGAAAAAGGATCCGAAATTAATTGAATCTATTGATAATAAAAAATTAAAACCACTGTTAGCTAGCATTGATTGGGAAATGATAGATAATTTAAATTGCGCAAATGATATATATAAATATATAAAAGAAAACTTTATAAAATGCTATAATGAATGCAAATACACCAAAAAAATAAATAACTCAAGTAAAAGAAATAGTGAAAAATGGGTTACTAATAAAATAAGGACAAGCTGTAAAAATAAAGACAAATTATTCATCAAATGGAAAAATGACCCGGGCAATAAAACACTTAAGTTAGAATACAACAAGACTAGAAATAAAGTAAATAAGATAATATTAAACACTAGAAATAATTATTACAGAAAAGAAATAGGAGACAACAAAAATAATCCAAAAAAATTATGGGAAATATTAAATAATCTTACCGGGAAGATAGTGAAGTCAGTAGATGAAGTAATAACGAACGCCTTTTTAAGTGAATCAAGTAATGAATTAACTATCGCTAATGATTTTGCAATGGAATTTGAGACAAGTGTGTCTAATATCGTGCCCAAGTGTGACAGACCCTTGCTGGATGAATCTGAATATATGAAATCACAAGATAAGTCAATGTTTTTCAAAAAAGCTACTCCTCATAAAATCTCTAAAATTATAAACAACTTAAATATTAATAAATCAGCTGGATTTGATACAATAAGAATCGTAGACATTAAAATGGTAAGAGATAAAATCGTTAATGCAATAGTTAAATTAATTAATGCAAGTTTTGAACAAGGCAAATATCCGTCTGAATTAAAAACAGGTATAGTTAGACCCATTCATAAAAAAGGGAAATTTAATGATTTAGCTAATTATAGACCCATAACGATATTACCTGCCATAAATAAAATAATTGAAAAATATATATGTGACCAAATACACTCCTTTTATCGGTGCAATGACGTAATTTCCAAAGCACAATATGGCTTCCAAAGTAAAAAATCGACATCTCAGTTACTATCCAACTTTACTGATGAAGTTAACAACTGCCTAGACGATAAGCAACATGTGGTACTTATATTTATCGATTTTAGTAAGGCCTTTGACACACTTGGACACAACACACTATTGAAAACATTGCAAAACACTGGTGTAAGAGGGAAATTACTCGACTGGTGTAAGGAATATCTGCGTAGCCGAAATTACCGCGTCAAAGTTGGCCCCTGCCTTAGTAGACCCGTTAACGTGACACAAGGCACAGCCCAAGGCTCAGTGACTGGTCCCCTCCATTATCTGGCTTACGTCAATGACTTGGAAAACCTGATAAAACACTGTTCCCTCTACCAATACGCTGATGACACTTGCATACTCTCTGCTAGCAAAGACCTTAATGTGGCCGCAGCATGTTTGCAGAGAGATTTTAATTCGATGACCAAATGGGCACATGATATGGGGCTTGTCCTAAATCCACAAAAAACAAAAGTCATACACGTGCACTCAAGTCATATAAATACCTCTCATCCCTTTCAAATTAGAGCTCATAGTCATGAATGTCTGCATACAAATGTGCCAGACTGCCAGTGTTCGCCTATAGAACAAGTCCCATATCATACCTATCTGGGACTAATAGTCGATAATCGCTTCAACTGGAGTTACCAGGTGGAATCTGTTTGCGATAAGTTGCGTGCCATACTTTCCAAATTTTCAATTATAAAACGCAATATACCATACAGGACCCTTCTGCAAATGTACATGGCCCTTGCTGAATCAATAATTTCGTATGGACTTACCAGCTATGGACGCACATTTAAATCTTATCTTGATAAAATACATAATCTGCAAACACGTCTGTTAAAACTGGTAGTACCAAACCATGTAAAAAGAATGTACCAAGACAATTATATGGACGCTGTTAAGCAATACTGCGTGAACCCACATGCTCGCCATTTTGAGTAAATTGTGTTCTTAGTCTGATTTCTACTTATATTAACTTTGTTAATAAAATATTAAGAAACATTGAGCATGTAAACTTTTTATGATTTAACTTTAAAGGAAGATTATAATTTAAATAATAAAACATCGAATAGTAGTATATTCTTTGTAAAAAGCGCAATATTTGATATGACAAAATTGTGTATTAGCCATTTAATATTGAAAAACATTTTAATCCTCGTAACACACTATTGCTAAATTGGAAGCAGCTAATTTCAAATTGATTTGCTTTATGTTAAGTAACATAACACTGTATTGATCAATATTTTGTCGGGATAAGTTTAACCAGGATAGTGTCATGTCAGTCAAGAATGAAAGTCATTTAGAAAAAAAAAACTGTTTTTATTAAAATTAAAAAAATACTTATAATTACAGGACCATAAAAAGTAGTAGTCTCTACATGAGATCGGTTTACAGCCTTTTGTTTCTAGCAAATCATCAGTTTTAGCTCGAGCCAAGTCCTTCTTCATCTGATCTCGCAATTTATACGCATGTTCCAAGTGTTCTTTGTGTTCTTTCTCAAGTAACTCTTTTTTTTGCAGCTGTTATGCTTGCTTTGAAACGATCACACCGGAAACAGGTATCTTTTTGTGGTTTTTTAAACCTTTAATTAAAATAGTTGTAGAAGCATTGCTTAAACCTCGAAAGACTCACAGAGTTTTCATGTTTTTCTTTGTATAGGTCGTATAGGACTGCCAGATTGAAGTTTGGAGCCAAATAGTTTGATGTGGTGTTATTTCTGCAATAATGAGACATATACTTAGGTAAACTTTCAATGAACCGTTTTATTTGGTCCAGTTGTTCTTGAGAAATAGCATTTCTGCCCCCTGAATTAATTCCTCTGTTATCATTTACGGGAGCTTGTGATTTGAATTTCTTTAAAGCTATATCAATCCTTGATTGACTTATGCCCAAAGTCTTCAGAAATACTTTCTCACAAATTTCTATGCCGGCTAAATAATATCTTCTTGTAAATGCTCTTTTAGAAGCGAGTGAGTGGCTCTTCTTTGCTTCTTTAAACTACTTAGTAATATTGCACATCTAGCTTCGTAGGATCCTGAACTCCAAAACCTTTTAAACTTATTCTCACGCTGTTCCACGGTCAATTTTTCAGTGCATTTGCGAGGACACCTACAATTGAAATTGTTTCCTAAGAATTCCTTAGCGCTTACCTTCTTTCCTTTTGTACTGACATAATCTTTATTTGTATTGGTCTTTACTTTCCGTATATGTCTATTTTGGTCGGGATACTTTCTTTTGCGTCCACTTTTAAGCCTTCCTTTATCTCCTTCATCTCTTTCAGATTCGTCACTGTCGCTTGTTTCGGGTATAAAATCAGGATCTTCTAAATCCGTTCCCTCTTTTTCTCTTTTATCTGTTCCATCATTATCAATGGTTTCTGGTACAATATTACAAAAATCAGTCTTATTTCGTTCTCTTCTATCGGACTTATTATATTCTTGATTCACCCGTAGAAATTCAGCATCACATAAGTTTTTATCAGCTACTACATCATGTTCCGATTCTACTCGTTCTTTAGAAGTTTGTATTCCTACGTGGAAAATAGGCTTCAAATGTCGCTGTTGTTGCAAGATCTAGGACAATACCAGTACCCCAAGTGTGAGTTTTTTTCGTTAACTACTATAGTTGCGTCACGCCAAAAATGTATGAAAATTTAGGCTGTGTCTCTAGGCGCACCGTTCAATTAACGCGCGAATATTAGTTAGTGAACGGTGCGCCTAGAGGCGCAGCCTAAATTTTCGTACATTTTTGGCGTGACGCAACTATAGTAGTTAACGAAAAACTCACACTTGGGGTACAGGTGCTAGGGAATTTTCTGTCTGGTCGATAAACTCTATAACAGCTGGTGAAATAGCTGATGGACCTTCAGACTCAATATCAGAAAATAACCCGCTGTATCTGGAACCGTGAAACTCAATTGATTGTTGTAAATCCTGTTCAGATATACTTATAAATATTCGGAAGTGAAGCATCTCCTAGATATGATTCCAAATTCTCATTGTTAGGTCTTACATCTGCACCAGAAGACCTAATAGTAACGCTTTCATTCTGTGAGTAACTTGAAACCTCTGAGGAGAATGTCTCCTTAGACGGCAGAGAAATTTCATGAAGATTTTCTTTTGGTTTCACGAGATTCTCATCAGATCATCTCTTGATTTTGGCAGCGGCATCCTAGAATAATGTAAATCATTAAAAAAGTGTCGAGATTTGGAGTAATAAAAATATTAATTAATTAATTAAACTACTTATTAATAATTTTAATCAGAGTGAACCACTTTTTTTTCTCTTAGTTTTGACATTTTACAAAAACATGTCAAAGCATTTAAAAGCTAATTGAATGTAAAACTTTAAACTTGGAAACTATAATTTATATTATGCAATAAAGAGTTAAACTGCAGAACTCAATTACAAGCACTAGTAATTTGCCAACTTAGTGTTTTGCAATAACATGTCAAACGAATTATTTAAGTTTACCCTTAAATTTAAAAGAAACGAATAGAAACATATAATATTTTTAATTTTCCAGGTAAATTAAACATATTTGCTTCAATTACAATATTCATTACTATCTTACAAACCATTTTTTTAATAATTTTACCGGTAAGATAACTTCAAAAGGATTTTCTGACTAAAACCTATGAAATAAGAATATTTGGACTCACCTTCAGTAAAACACACACTCTTTTCACCTTTTATCAAAGTTGTATTAACTCACTGCTCATAACAATAACAAGATTATTTTATTACATTATTATAACCGATCTCTGTTGTTGTTGACAATCTGGAATTGACTGATTCAGTTTAGCAATAATGTGTTAATCCTCATGACCTCTTATTACTTTAGATGGATGTCACTGTCTTACGATGAAATTGATGTTAAGGAGCATGGTGTACTATTGTCAAATGTAATATGCCAGTTTGTAGTTTTATTTCAAGCGTTTTTTCAATATTTTTGGGAGTAAAATAGTTTAAATCCGATAACACTTTATTGAAAAACGTACTAAATCACCTATAGGAGTGGTTAGCATCAAAATCTCATTTTTTGTCATTTTGTGGGTTGACGCAATATTGCTTAACAGCGTCCATATAGGCTTATTCAAACATTGTACAGTGTTACCTGTCTTAGCCCGCGCGGAGTATTTGTTCATAATAGAACGATTCGATAACAACGATATTCAAATACCAGTTAAATATGAGCTAAACACACGACAAGCGAAAAATAAATCTCTTCAAGTGCCACGTAAAAATAACTTTTATGGCAGGCGCACCGCGTCATTCACATTACCCAATTTATTAAACCAAATACCTTTAGATATCAGAGATAAATTAAATAGTAAAAATATAAAACACAAACTAAAAGAGCACTATATAAACTCAATTACATTTTAACGTGTAGATTGGATTCTACTGCCAACAGCGCGTTGACTAAATCTCAGGCCATGGCATGCTAAGACAGACCCCAGAGGTGTAATAGTGTGCTTTGTTTGTATTTAAGAAAAAAAAACTGTAACGTGTGTATTAAATAAAAAACAATGTTTTAAAAAAAAAAAAAAAAAAAACCAGAATCTGAAAGAAAATCAAAGAAACGGAACAGCGAAAATGTTTTATCTGATGTCAGCAGCCCCAAGCGCCAAGCAATAAATAAACGAATTAAAGAAAATAATTTTATCAAGCATTAATTTTTGTATGTAGGTACTAAGATGTACCTATAATTTTTTATAATAAAATATAATTTTAAAATATCAAACTGACAAAAAAATGTTACTATACCCAGTAATTGAGTTATATATATTAATTGTTTTTCATTACAAATCAATCACACATTATCTCGTTTTAATTTTTATGTTGGCTCTTATCTTCCCTCGCAATATTTACATACCCTAAAATATTCCCAAACAAAAATTATGTGTCATTATATTCGAAAATAGAAACACAGAAAATCGGCAATAATATATTACAGTTATAATTATTCTAAGTTTAAATCTGTCAATACCGATTACACTGTGACCCCACCCTTTGTTCACGACACCAATACTATGGGCACGCGTGCCTCCCGGTGCGGTGAATAAATAGCTAATACATTGCGCGTTTTTTGCAACATACTTACTAGTCCTTCAGAAGCGGACGCGCACTGAAGGTTTATTTAACCCGGCGCGGCGCGCCACAAAATAAACCTTCCGTGCGCTTTTGTTTTTCGGTATGTGTACACTACATTGTGTGATGCAGCTGTATTAGTAGAAAATGTCGAAGTGTGGGTTCAAAAATAAGTTCTCACGCTCGCAAACCTTCCTCTTAACGCATTCACCTGCTTATCATGGCGATCCGTTGGTTCAGACCTCACGTGCGGGGTGACTTTTTGTAGTTTTAATAATTATTCGTAGTAGTTCGATAATGATTAGTTGTTGTCTCTTTCGTCTTGTAGTAAAGTTAGTAGGTAGACCACAGAAAACTAAATAAATTATTTCGATTTCTGTAAGGTAGACAGACGCAGTTACGACTCATCCAACTAAATCGAATAGAACGTTGTTGGTTGGGTGTTATTGTTGGTTTGTGACGTGTGAATCTATTAAAGTTTAAATATTTTCAATATGCAGGCAAATATAAATATCGAAGCGAGGGCGAATATTATTGCACTGCGTAAAAGTGGATGCAATATAACCTTCGATCAATAGAGGATTATTGATCGAAGAATATAACACAAATATCTAATGAAACCGGACTGAGTGTGAGTGTTATGATTTAATTATTTTATTGGATAAAAAACTAAGGGCCATCAAACATTATCAAAGATAACTATATTCGATCATTTATTTTAATATTTTTTTAAATAAAGTTTTAAAATCATGATGTTACAAAAGAAAAAGATAATAAATAACTTTAAAGTTTATTTATTTGGATTAATGAATGATGAATAACAATAATTTATGTGTAATAATTTTATTTTTAATAGTGTTGTGTTTCTAAATTATTAATAGCAAACTAATCAGTTTTAGTATTTTGCTTATGGATGCCTAACAGTATTCCTTTTTTTGTTTTAGAGAAATACTGTGAGTCGGTGGGTTAGGAGATATGAGGAGGAGGGAAGCCTTGCTAGTCGGGAGCGAAGTGGAAGGCCGGTGCTTACCTATTAAAGAGGCGCAGCGACGTCACATGGTAAATGAATATGAAAGAAGTGGTTTCATACCAACGAGACATTTTGCTGAAGTATTCGACACATCATTACTGACTGTTCGCCGTGCACTCCATGCTGAAGGTTTGCATCACCGAAGACCAGCTAAAAAACCCTTTTTAACGGAAAAACATAAACAAACACGTTTACGTTTCGCACAAGAATATTTAGACTTCGACTGGGTCACTACTATATTCACAGATGAAAAAACGTTTAAATCGAGCCAAAAGGGAAGACTTCATTTATGGCGTAAAGATAATACACGCTGGTGTAAAAAAACATAGTTCCTAACACGGAATCAGGGCGAATCACGGTCAATATGTGGGGATGGATGAGTGCAGCAGGGCCAGGGGAACTTGTATTTATTCCTCCACGCGCCAATAGCGTCACTTATATGGAAGTATTAAATGACGTCATGCTACCTACTGTGCGTAACGTTTATCCAGCTGAAGAGATTATGGAGATATCTTTTGTCCAGGATAATTGTCCAATTCACCGGGCGGGCACTGTGCGTGAGTGGTTTATCAGACACCCGGAGATAACTGTCATTCCATGGCCAGCCCGATCTCCTGACCTCAACCCTATAGAAAATCTATGGGGTTTGATGGTGCAAAGATGGGAAGCACGGGACGAGAGGTGTCTTGAGCAGTTAAAATCACATTGCATGGAGATATGGGAAAATATAAGAGGAACAGAAATATGTTTTAATCTCATAGGCTCCATGCGTCAACGTCTTCTTGACTGTATCGAGAATAATGGGGGATACACAAAATATTAAATGTTTTATTATAAAATTATTAAATATGAATATTATATCACGCCATATTTTCCGTGATTATTTATGGATTAAAATGTGAGGTTTAGTTTCAATCTTCTTTTCGTAAAGAAAAAGAATACTTAAGCTATAACTTCAATAAGTCATAATGAATAAGATTTGTTAACTGTGAGGTTTGAGATCACTCGCAGTAAAATAAAAGTAGTATTACTGTGTAATTTAATTGTATTGTGACAACGAGTCCGCACTGGATATATTTACGTGGGTAGATTTGCGTAGATTTGCTAGTTGTGGTTTATTAGAGTACCCACTATTTCAAACACAATATTGTTTTAATACTAAGATACAATATTTTAAGCCTGATTGTCATAGTTCACTGATTAGCTACTTTACTTCAATGAATCGTTCTTTATGAGAAAAACTGTTTTAACTAGAAGTTTATTTATTTATATAAATATATATTATATAATAATTGTAGCAGTTTTTTTAACTTTATGTAATTAATTAATTAAAATGAATAAACAATAAACATTTTTGTTTTGTTATCACTTATCACTTAACACGCATTTTTTATTCTAAACCCTATAATGCAATAACAATAATAAAAAGATAGCAATACTATCACCTAGGTAAATATTATTGTTGCAAACAAAAATAAAACATTGACAAAAAATGCATCACGAGATCAGAACCTAAACCGACACGCACCTAATTCCGACGCTTTACGCTTACCGCTATCGGTGTCCAGTAATTTTAATTGAATTTTAGCAATCCTATGAACCGACCAAGCAAGATCATGCGTATGCTGCGTGTATAACAAAAGCGACGGAAATATATTTTTGTTTCGTGTAGTGCGACGTGATGTCAGTGTGTGAACTCTGTGGCTGTGGTATGCGTACTGTATCGAGACACCACTTACACATACAAACATACGGACTACACCGCGTGTGTTCACAGCAATACAAACCTTAGCGTGCCAATGCACTTATGAACGTTTACTGTACCTACAGTTTTTACTTCGTTACGATTTTATTATAATAAAGACGATGTTTGACAAAAAATGATAAAAGTGGTGCGTTATTATCATACCTGACCAGAAGGACTTGGAGCAGCTGATATCAGATCGCGTCGATCAGGCGGCAGCTGAGGCTCTAAGCTGCGGAGGAGAGCACCGCGTTGCGCTTCGTACACTGCCACGCGGCCGTCACAGGATCCCACTATCAACTGTACAGAACGAAAGAGATGACTAGATTTGAAGATTTTAGGTGCACCAACGCGGCCAGAAATAGTACTTATTGCAAGAAAAACAGCACCAAAATCGTGAGTTAAAGTTGGTTGAAGCTTTCTCTGTTAATACCCAACAGAAGAAGATCCGAGCTTCAATCAAAACGCTACACGCTACTGTCGGAGAGAAATTAAAACGCTACATGTACTCATACAAACCAGCAGAACTTTTATTAAAACACACTTTAAGAAGCATAGCACCAGCGCAGTTGAAGGCATATCGCAAGAACGGCCGTCTGATGAGGTAGAGCGTGCCGTCGTCATGACCCGAAGGGAAAATGTCCTCCTCACCGCGTGCTAACAACACGCAGCATGCTCCTACTGCCCACATGCTGCTGTTCTTGTTGCTTTTTTACATACATACATAACATCATGCCTATATTCCCTGAAGGGTTTGCCAGAGATGTATTGTATATCCACATATCGCCATTATGTTTAATTCCCATGTATTAGGGGGCGAGCCTATTATCATCAACCAGGCACAAATCTCGGCAAATATTGTTTTTTTAGTAATTACATAAGGAGGCAACGGTTTGAACGCAGCAGTTAGAGGCAGCGCATAGCACAGTCCATTGACATACAGCATGCAATGGACGTGACCGAACTCAAGCATGCCTTCACAATCACGTGCTAACGATACGTTCTCTTCCTCCGCCTGTTCACATGCTTCTACAACAGTTACTTGTGAAGACTCACATAAGGCGGCAACAGCACCAGTGCTGTTGGGGGCAGCGCATATCGCAGCAACAGTCGTCCGTTGAGGTAAAGCGTGCCATCAACGTGGCCGGACGCGAGCGTGCCTTCCCCCCCGCGTGCTAACGACACGCAGCATGCGCCGCCTGTCCACATGCTGCTACTCTTGTTGCTCTTGCAATCCAGTGATCTATGCATGAAATTACATCAACGAATTACGTGTCTAGAAAAAAACCATCCTTACCTGATATATTCACCTTCAACGTTTATTGGCTATGAAAGACGAATCTTCTCCAAATTATGGTCCCTTTAAAGATCCTCATCTTATTTCCCTATCGATAGTACCAGTAATACATCGGTAGTAAGTATGTACGCCTCTCCCAGAGCAGTCGCTATCAACCTTGCTGACTGGCTAATATTTTTACCATAGCATGAGCTATTCTCTTAAAGCCCGACACGACAGAAATAGAGAGCGTAGGTACTCATAAAAGTCGTCATCCACCGGCAACAATGATACGCGGACGCCTGTCAGTGAGACCTTGTTGCAGTTATTTCGCTCCAGTGCAGCGCCAAGGAGCTCTGACTTGGTCACTGTTATGGTATGACACAACCTTCAACCTTTTGCTCAAAGACATGCCAGAAACTGTGAAAGAACATGGAGGAGACCTTTGCCCAGCTGTGGAACAGTATAGATCAAGAAAATTAAACGACATAACTACCCTCACCTGATTTTCCCATCAGTAGTGCCAGTATAAAAGCCGTTGTCTGCCGGCAACAGAGACATAGGTGCGCCAGTCAGCGGAAACTTATTGCAGATCACTTTCTTGCCTGTCCAGTCTGCTCCCACGCGGTACACGAACACCATATTGTCGCTCTGAGCTACGCCGAGCAACTCAGAGTTATCGCTGAATGATATGCCTGTGGAGCATTAAGTTATTGCAGCGAGATCAAATAGTACTTAAATGGTAATGGGTCATACCTACGGGCCTTATCACAGTGGCGATTTGCGAGCGAATTCAAAGCGAGGCGAGAGCGCAGCGGGCTCCCCGCGACGGCCTTATCACAGTGGCGATTCGCGAGCGAATACAAAGCGAGGCGAAAGCGCAGCGTGTTTGCCGCGAGAGCGCATTCGGCGCGCCGCGAGTTCCTGGCTCGCTCGCTGCGAACTCGCGGCGAGCCCGCTACGCTCTCGCCTCTCTCTGAACTCGCCACTGTGATAAGGCCCTAAAGGCTACCTCGATTCCTGTATTTTAGGAACAGCTTTCATCGATTTGATTGGGACTCACGACGTTGGCGAACCAATAGAAACGCTGAATCCAGAACGCTGTGCACAACCTGTGTGCATGACTTTAGTAGGTGTATCTTGAGTTCAAGTAGTAAATGAGAAGTTTCGTTAAGTTTTGCTCGGTTCAATATCAGAAAAAAACAAATAATAAATATGCACACTTGTGATAACATAGGACTTCTTCCCTGCGTTAGGGTCGGCAGGTTTGGTGGCGAATTTATCTCGACGAGTGCCCTCGCGGTCGAACAACAGCACCAATCGGTCACATGTCGCTACTGCTAACTTCACGTTGTTGGGAGACCAGCAGATGTCCGCTATAGGACTCTCCGTATCCTGAAATAACGTTCCATGTTTTTAAAATACTCAACAACTTATCTGTTATTAGCTGCGCCCTGCGGTGTTACCCGCGGTTTATCAGATACACTAAAACACTACATTTTTTCGGGATAAAAAGTAGCCTGTGTGTTAATCCAGGATTTCAGCTACCTCCATAACAAATTTTATCAAAATTGGTCCATCCGTTTGAGCATGAAGAAGTAACAAACATACAAACACACACTCACAAACTTTCGCCTTTATATTATTAGCACAGTCTACCTATATCTTACTCCTTACAGTCGGTCAACGTAGAACATTGTCGCAGAGCAATCGTGCGGGGGGTTGCGGGGTGAAGGGGGCGGAGGTTATGTCCCGAGTAGTCATACTGCATACTTGGGACATAACCTCCACCCCTAAGATCAAGAAGTATTAGTGTGAAATACAGTACAAAACCTAACATGGAAAAGTATGTCAAAGCAAATATATTTCAGGCAATGTCACAAACCTGTGCTTCCAAAAGCGTTTTAGAATATTTCAACCGCATGTTTATTCACTTAGTTATAAGTAATTAACAATAATATTAATACGCAGTTTTTATTTTTAATATCACGATTCTTTGTTGTGTTTACAGGGTTGCTTAGCAACATTTAAATTGCGCGCCTTTTCTCCGGGTGTCTCGGCGAAACCATAGACAACTGATGTTGTAAAATACGTTTCTAAAACCCTTCGGTATCTATTTTAAAGCGTACCATTCATGTTACGATAATAAATCCAATGCGATTACTAAATGGATATATCTGAAATATGAATGCATGAAGAAAGGTGATATTCGACGAAATGCAGACTCGAGTGCAAACTACTGGGTGGCGTGGCGACTATAATGTGGATTTTTTGTATTCAAGCGTATTCCAAACGAAAACGACTCGATTTCATTAACAATTTAATTCGACTTGCCAATCAAATTGGGTCGTGTAGGCGGCAGTTTGAGAAAAAGGTAATTTAACTTAAAACCACAAAGCGGTGGTCCGGAACGGCTGCAGGCCAGAGGCAGGACGGTGGCGTAGCGCGGCGCAATGATGCAGCAGCAGTTATAAAGTATGACTCCTCCGTGCTTTAACACCTAATTCTTCCCAATCAAATCATGGCGTCTAGAAAACATTCTAGATCAAGCTCATTTTAACCATAGACTAATGTTCACAGTAAAGATGCATGAGATATGGCAACACTGTAGTCCATAATGTCAACTTGACACGACAAACAAATCCCGAAATTCTTTTCTTGAAATAAAGTGTTTCTGTAAAGACGTTGTAAGGTTAGAATAATTTTATCCGTTTTGATCCAAGTGAATCCTAAGTTTATATCAATTCAAAATAATGTCGGAGCTTCGTTACTATATGTATATTCAGTTTTGCATTATATTTCCGCCCACTTTCGGTTTATTACCAACTGTGATAATCGGCAGGTGACGGCAATGTCGTGTAGTTGAGTGAAATTAACCTACAATCGTCTGTTTCCAGGACGTCATGCCTTTTGCGCGGTTTGTTGAACCAGGGCGTGTTGCCCTGGTAGCCGATGGTCCCTTGAAGGGAAAGTTAGTAAGCGTGGTCGATATTATTGACCAGACCCGCGCACTCGTCGACGGGCCATGCAGCGGCGTCTCACGTCAACAGATCCGCCTCAACCAGCTGCATCTCACCAAGTTCCGTCTCAACTACCCGTTCACAGCTCCCACACGCATGGTGAGGAAAGCATGGACGGAAGCTAAACTGAGCGAGAAGTGGACAGAAAGCCAGTGGGCCACAAAACTCGCCAACAAAGAAAAACGTGCACAGATGACAGACTACGACCGTTTCAAGCTGACATCCGCGCGCGTCAAGAGGAACCGTGCGAGGACAGCGGTATTCAAGAGCTTGAAGGTGAAGGCAGCGCGTTCCGGTACCTTGGGCAAGAAGCTGGTGCCGAAAGCGGCCGCCAAGAAGGTGCGCACCAAGAAAGTCGGCGGAAAGAAACCGGCCAAAAAGTAATTCTTTAGTGCCTGAAAGAGGTTAATGTGTGACTATCAAGGGACAGATTTTAAATAAAGAATTACTTCTAAGCCAATTTTGTTGTGTTATTGTTACTCATAAACAGTCCTTTGACTGGTAATAGGTGAGTTTAGTTGATATTATAGAACATGTGGTGTTTTTTTTTTACTCAATATGTTTTATGTTTCAGTTGCGGCTAGGTGCTATCAAATAAAAGTAAGGTTAGTTCATGATTTTCATAATATCTTCAATATATGCTGCAACAATTGAGTTGTTTGGTATGAAAATCAGTCAAGAGCCGGTTAGTTTCATATGGGTCTGACTGATTTTGATACTAAGCTATACAATTATTATGATGAATTTTATTTTATAGTCTCGTTCGTATGAAAATCAATGATTTCAAACTCACCACATTGCTGACCCAAAACTTAACAAATAATAGTAAATATTGTTACCTATATGAAATAATTAACAAGCTTTTATTGTTTTTAGGATGACATACTCCTGTGAAGAATAAACCACATGTGATCTACAATTCTAAAAATGTAAGTAGATTTCTGATTTATGTAAGGCCGGCCATACACGGGCAGCTCGAGCAGTTAGTGTATGCCTGGCGACTAATTGACCGCACGCCGTGCCGCCAACCGCCCGAAGCAGTTGCAACTGCTTGAACTGTTTCATGTATGTACGTACGTTGAAGGCTGTAGTTTACTATGCAGTTGCAGCTTAAAGCAGTCAATCCTGACTGCTTCAAGCTGCCCGTGTATGGCCAGCCTTAGATGCAAAAGCCTCAACTATTGTTATTATATTAATAAAAATTAGTAACTTAAACACTATCATGATGAATTGAAATTTTATAGTCTCGTTCGTATGAAACTCATGATTTCAAACTTACCACCTTACTGATTGTACCATAGTTAATTTAATTTTACTCAATTGATGTGTAATCATTATAATAATATTTTCTTTCTTCATTCCCAGGTATATGTTGAATACTGCAGAGACATCAGCAACTAAATTTAAAAAGGTAAAAACTTTTTTATAGTCTTCATAATATTATGTCTAAGCTAATAACTACATTAGGTTTGTGTCAGATTATCGTTCTCCAGATGAATACCCTACCAAAGCCGATGTGTGCACAGCCAAGTCGTGCATGCTTGACTCTGGATAGGAACATAAGCACACTCCGTGTAAGACATCCATCTCATATAGTTGTATGTCCAAGGGTTGAGTGTGACAAGCATTCCAAATTATAACCAAAAAAATCAAGTATTTTATCAATTTATTAATTTTATTTTTCTATTGTTAACAGATTGACGAGTGGATATGCATGGATCTACACTGCGATCACTTAAGGTAAATATTTGTTAGTTAATAACAAATTAAATAAAGTTAATGTCAATATTTAGCCCCAAAAATAACTAGGTATAAACTATTATTGAATATTAATTATGAGACTAAAGAGCACCCTACCAAAGCCGATGTGTGCACAGCCAAGTCGGGCATGCTTGACTCTGGATAGGAACATTAGCACACTCCGTGTAAGACATCCAGCTACCATAGCTGTACGTCCAAGGGTTGAGTGTGACAAAATACTAATATAACCACAGATTAAACTCAAGATCTTGATTCTATTGAATAACTTGCAATTCTCTTGTTGACAGATGGCCGGACTTTACAATGGATGCGGAGAATACTTCTAAATATTTTATAAGGTAAATTGTCCTGTAATTGAACAAATAGCAAATTTTTCCCTTAATTTAAATTATTCTATTCAATAATATTTTAAATGATGACCATAAGTATCGCCCCTGGCAGATGTTTGATGATTGATCTTTACTGATAAAATAAAATTTATAGAGCATGCAATGCAATAAAATCATGTTTGGATCTTAACAAAGAAATTATTTTTTAGGATTGCCTACATCTCCCACTACGTCTTGGTGTTAGTTCAAGATAGTAAAAAGGTATGTAAATATTTTTTCAAGAGTTACATTAATTTAATTAAATGATGACTTATAGTATCGCCCCTGTCTGATTTCTGATGATTGATAGTTTCTGAACAATATTTGCTTACACTATTTTTGCAGAAGCTTATAATTCGTTTTATTAATCTAAATACCTCTTTGTTATAGATGCGCCATCTGTAGACTGGACTCATGTCACTTGTAAAACCACAATGAAGTTATTACAATGTGGTAAGTGTTGAGATTTGAAACCATTAAATATTATTTTAACCACATCAGCATCTAAACAAATTGTTAGTACCTTTAAAGCATGACTAAAGTCACTACATCCGAAAACCACGAAATACTCATCATTTTGTGCAACTTTTACAATGGGACTTGAAAAAAAAACCGCTATTCCATACAAAACAATCAATGTTGCTTAGCAAAATGTATAACAGCTGATATATTTTTTCACAAATTCAGGTGTTTCTCCCATATACTTAAAATTGTACAGAATGACCAGATTTCATGGTTTTCGGATGTAAAGTGACTAACCACGCTAGGTTAGTTAAGCTTTATAAAATAATGGTTTATGGTTTCATAGAAACATGTATTTAATTAGAGAATAGTGAAGACTCAAAGTTAAGGCATTTTAATGATGACGAATAGTATCGCCCCTGTCTGATTTCTGATGATTGATAGTTACTGAATCTTATATGTATAACATCCAATTTTAGTGTTCTTGTAAATACCAATAACTAATTTTAACTTTTCATTGTTCAAAGGTAAATGCTGTGTTAATTACCAAGCAACCATATTATGATGATTCATTGTAACAACTACATGTAATGGTAAGTAAACATAATTTTATTAAATTTTCATTTGTCCTGTATTAATTGTGTCATTTCAAACTCATTTATTCAAAATAGATTAGAATTACTTGTTCTTTTTGAATGTCAATGTGTTATAATAGACGACCCACAATAAAGCCCTCCCTTCATTTCACCGCTTTAGTGTTTATGTTGTGATGAAGAAACGGCGCAACAAACTCCCCAGCATTGCATTTTGATTTCAATGCTACAAACGTCAACTGTTTTTGTCTTTTTTCAACCTTGACATTAGCAGAATCATGGAATAACAATAGAGCCTAGATAGATACAGAATAAATTAAATTGATTACATTTTATGATGATATTTATATCGCCCCAGTCTGAACAGATGTGTTGATTGATTCACTGATAAAATAATATTATTACACAATTTATGAATGTAGAAGTCAGTGGAATTAATCTAGCTTTTCATTGTTCCAGATATCCTAATAAAACAAATTCTGTGTTGCTGAAAAACAACAAAGTTCCTTATGAACTCCCAACATAATGCAATGGTAAGTGACGACTTTATTATAAAATTTTAATGTTTTATAGTGTTCCATAGTATTGAAGCTCGATTTTTGCCAATAAATTACCTTCAGAACATGCGGTGTTCTCTTTTAAATAATGAGACAGTCTGATTAAACTCATTCTTAGAGAACCAAATAAATAAATACATTTAGTGTTGGTATGGTTGTGTTTTACTAATATTATTTTGACCAAATTCCGAAATATGTAAAAACAAACAAGTCAACCAGAATATACCATTTTGCATTACTCCTTTTATGATGATTTTTATATCGCCCCAGTCTGAACAAATGTGTTGATTGATTTACTGATAAAGTAACTTTTATACTTTCTGCATTGTAAGAGAAGTCAGCGATCTAATTTAGGTTTCTATTGTTTCAGAACTTTAAGCAGTATTTTAGCAAAAGGTGTTCAAAAATAACAGATGAAGGGATGCTTCACACAAGGTTGGTAAGCTAAGTTATAAAATACATATTACATATTCGTGAAATTTGAAATGATGGTATTACAAGCATATATCATATACTTTTGATGAAAAGATTTTATTTAACTGATCATACTTGTTATTATAATTTAATTAATTCAATTATATTTCTAGATCAGTTTATAATAATTCTATCATTTCTATTTTAGATAACAAATTGACTACAGAATACTACTTGAGTAATAAGATCTCCAGAAGAATAGAAAAATAACGGTGAGTTGTTAAAAATATTAAAATATGAAAAAAAAAAAACAAGTATAACAAAATGATGAATATCTTAGTTATCCCTGTCTCACAAAACCATGGGGATAGAATATGGTATGGTAACAACTGAAACTTTCTTGTATCAGTCATGCTACATAATTTAAATAACAATCATGATATTAATAGTAAAAAATCTTTGCAGGTGTAATGAAATCTACCTGCATACAATGTGGCTAAGGAACTTTTGCAAAAGCTGTCACAAATTTGGTGAGTGAATAAACCTTTTATAAGTAATGCCATTTATTAAAAATATCAATAATTAGTAGCAAATGATGTCAAGTCACTTAACAAATACTAAATGATGAATATCTTAGTTATCCCTGTCTCACTAAATCGTGGGGAAAAATATGGTATGGTAACATCTGAACTTTTTTTTTAGTACCATAACCACATGGTTACGGCGTAATAAACATTATATTAACTGGACAATATCATTTTCAGGTTTATTCCAACATGCAACGATCCTGCATTGAGATTCTCTCAAGCTATCACAGTGTGGTAAGTGCAAACTACTGTGAAATAAAATAGTCAGATTAGCTTGTTTTTTTTTGTTATTGTTTATTGAGCTGCATTGTCGATTAGCGACCATATCGCCCGATTTGTTTGTTGTACAACTAGTAAAGGTACAAGTCCAAGACAGGTTGCAGACCGCAAACTGCAAAAGTAGTATCGCTTGCGGTACGGTCTGCGGTTGCAGTTTTGCAGTCGCTGTCGGAATAGCACCTTTAAAGTACACACCTTAAAGGCGCTATTCCGATGGCGACTTGCGAGCAGTCTGCAGTTTGCAGCCCGTCTCGGACTTGTACCTTAAGTCTTTGAGAAAAATGTAATAGTTAAAATGATGAATATCTTAGTTATCCCTGTCTCACTAAATCGTGGGGAGAAATATGGTATGGTAACATCTGAAACCATTCTTATTAGATCTTATATGTTACAAATAAAAAACTGTTTCATTAATTAGTAAATATCTTTTCAGGTACCTGGCTACATCAGCATTGAAAAGATAACTGCAGGTAATTGAACTCTTAATTTTTTTTAATAAATGTTCGAAAATGATGAATTGCTTAGTTATCCCTGGCTCACAAAATCGTGGGGAAACTATGGTCATGGTAACAACTGACTCGTAAATTAATTTAAAGCTGACCAAGAATATTTTGCAAGTATTAATAAATGCATGTTTTCTTACAGATGTACAGGGTCGCCATTTCGTGAAACCATCGTCATACAAGATATCAAACGAAGCCTTTTAATTAGGGCTTTCAAATACCGGACTTTTTCAATACCGGTATCAATACCGGTATTAGTGTGATCAATACCGTGATCACGTGATCACGGTATTGAACACAAGTTTAATTAGGACATTAATAAAACCTTTAAAATACGTGTTTTTATTTTCAAATCAGACTTTATTATGGTTACTTTCTGAAAAGAATAATAAAAAACTCTCTTAGTAGTATAACAATTTGGTATTGATTGATTATAGGACTAGGAATTAGGAACGTAATCAAAACTTAAAATAAATCTAGTCATTTTGCACGTAGCCATTTCACGTAGACTTTATAACGTATATATAAGTCCGACGATTTCGGAAATCAGCTTAGGTGGGGCGCGGGAGGGTGAGCTAGAGATAAGAGCAAGCGCTTGCGCTGGTGAAAACATACATCCGTTTAAAGAATTTCGCTGACTCCCGTAGACTCATCCCCGAACGGTTCGGTTTTCGAAACCAAGCACTGTTGCATTCGGCAATTGCACCGCATATTCGAACACATTAGCTCCCGCTTTATGTGCTCTTACAAAACTGGCATCATATTCTTTGATGTAGCGAAAACGTTTGACAAGGTCTGGAACAACGGTTTATTACTCAAACTGTACCAATTCAACATGCCGGACCGTCTCGAGCCCATCATTCGAGACTTTCTGTCGGATCGCACCTTCCGCTATCGCCTAGAAGGCACCCTCTCGTCCCCTCACCCCATCCGCGCTGGTGTCCCTCAGGGCTCCGTGCTATCGCCCCTTCTTTTCACGCCGTACACCAGCGATATTCCCAAAAGTGGCTTGGCCAAGTTGGATCTCTTCGCCGATGACACGGTCATCTACTATTCCGGTAGGAGTATCGATAGCATCACTCGAACTCTCTAAACCGCAGCCGTCACCCTCGGGGTATGGTTCCGGTAATGGAGAATAGAGGTGAATCCCGAAAAAAGCGCAGCCGTTTTTTTCGAGAGATACGGTGACTCCCACATGCATCCGTCCCGTCCTCATGTTCGGCAAACAGATCCCTTGGGAGATGAAAGCCAAATATCTGGGGGTTATCCTCGACCACCATCTGAGTGCGCGCTCGCGCCGCTTTCGTTATCGGTCGCCTCCACCCCATCCTTAGAGCACGCAGTAAGTTGTTACTTAGAAATAAACTGAGAATCTACGTGACGTGCGTCCGCCCCATCTTGACTAACGCTAGCGTCGTGTTCGCACACGTTAAGCCTTCCCGCTTCAAATCCTTCCAAACCCTCCAGAATCGAGTGTTGCGCAGAGCCGCGGCTGCCCCGTAGTTCATGCGTAACGATCAACTCCATCTTGATCTAAAAATGCCAACCATCAGGTAATACCTCAAACGCGTTTCCAAGCTTTACTTCGACACTGCCCCCCGCCATCTGAACCCCCTAGTCGCCGCAGGGGCCGACTAAAGTCCCTCTCTCATCAGTAAAGTACAACGTCCCAGGCACACACTTTTAGAGCCCGATGACGAAATTCCCTCCTTAAGGAGGGAGGCGAGTAAATCGACCAGCACATTACACAACGTCCGCCACCATCCAGCTTATCGTCCTCGCCGACGAGGCCCGTTGCGACGTCTCACCGCCGCCGGTCACGATCCACCGAGCTCTCCCGTCGTAGAGCCAGTTGTCTCTTTCGACTTCGCAGTCACGCTGATAATTCAGCCCTCATCAAGCTGTCTCCCCCCCCTAAGCCCCCGCCAGCAACGCCCTAAGCCCCCGTCAGCAACGCCCTAAGCCCCGTGCTCGTCCCACTAGATATCACATCGTAAATTGTACCACATAATACAATTTCCTACTACTTATTACAACAAACCGCAATAATTTAAATGAATGTTTGTAATACCGTAATCACGGTATTGGCTCGTCAATACCGTGATTAAAAAAAGACCAATATATATCCGTGATTACGGTATTACGGGATCCCGGAATACCGGTATTGAAAGCCCTACTTTTAATGTACGTATTAGTTATTTTTCATGTTTATTACATGACATAATGCCTGTATTCCTTTAGTGGGGTAGTTAGTGGGTCAGGCAAGGGTGTATGGTATACCCTCATTTTGACGTTACTATTGGCCATCAACCAGACACAAATCCAGACTCTGGGCTCCTACTGAGAAATTCCACACTGAAAAACCCTATAATATTTTGGCCGACCTGGAAATCGCAACTAGGACCACGCGCTCAACAGTCGCGCTTACGACCAATAGACCAACGTGGCACTCATTATAATGATGAATAATTTCTAGACAAGCATATATCTCGAAAATTTTGAAGATACTTACAATCTGAAAACTTTTAAAACTAAACAATAGTTTTATACAACACAAGCACCTTCTTCATAGCTTTTTTTTTCTTTTTACAGGATTTGTTGGTGACTGAAGAATCTACCTACAATGTAATCTTTATTTCCTATTCAATAAAATACAAATATTTATGAAAATGCGTCTATCATTTTTCAAACCACATCCCCAGGAAAACCTGATAATTGCAGATAACTAGGCACATAAATTGTAGAATACATTGCAAAAATAGAACAGTTGATTATTACTACGCGTACAGCATGTATTACATTCTTGTAACTGAGTTGGAGACTGATGGCTTCACGTCCTGTAAAATACAGGTATGAATGGCTCTATTTAATGCATTTTAACGTTTATTGAGTTAATTGGGGTTTTATGGCATTCATAAAATTCAAAGTAACAAAATACTAGTACCGTAAAATGGGGTGAATAGGGATAAAACCAGGAAAATATTTCGACACTCAATATTAATTCTAAATTCGTTACAAATTCTTCCATTTTTTGTGGTGTAATAGTAGAATATTGAAAGTTCTCATGGCAACACTGAATATGTATGACATTAGAGTGCGCGCAAGATAAGTCTGCGCGCGGCCGAAATCGGAACTAATCATGGTCCACCAAAGTGTGTGCCGTTTTATCAATTTTGATAGTAGAACTACCTGATTGTAGGAATATTTAACGGGAAAATTATGTATAGCGATAAAAAAGTTAAGCTTAAAAAGCGGTAATTTGAACTTTTGCGATCACGGCAACGTTTAGCACGCCCTCAGTCGCGCGCAGAGTTATCTTGCGCGCACTCTAGCTGCTAACTGTAAAAAAATCGCATTTGAAAATAACTTCCTGTGGCGGTAATTATTTTAGTGTTTGAAACTTTGCTCTCTTTAATTTATTTGATAATAATAGAAGACGACTGTGATTTAAAAACGTTATTTAGTGTTTGGGCCATCATATATATTGATGGTAAGTCTCAGTTGTTAATTGTTTCTTTTTTTTTTGATAAATTAGAAATACATGTAAAATCTGTTGTTTTTGGGGTGAATGGGGACGTCCCAGGTATGAATAAGAACGAAAGAGGGGTCAATTGGGATGAGAATAAGTTGAATAGGAACGACTAAATATAAATAGGGACAGGTTTGTAGGGTTGTCAATAAGTAGTTATAACATTCTTTTTTATATGTGTAGGCAAGAATTTGGTATTTCATGTTTTTTTGTAGAACTTTTATTTCATTATAAATGCAGTGTTCTTTTATTGTGTAGCAAATATTTATATTAACAGTTACGTATTGTTTTCCATTTTTAGATACCTATGCCTCGCGTGTACGTATCAAAATGTGCAAAGCCTTATAAGAGATATGATCCCTTAATATTAAAAACTGCAATAGAAGCTTATGAAACGGATATATGTCATATATAAGTATTATGTTGTACCTTGTTGATTTTAAAAAGTTTAAAAAACTTATTAAAAATTAATTTTATTAATAGGTACCTACTTAAGTTAATTTAAAAAATAAACCATTGAATTCATGTGTACTATTTTATTTCATCAGCTGATAAGAAATTCAAACAAAATAAATAGATAAGTGGAAATTGATTATTACTATCAAGTAGTGCCAGCCCTAGCAAATTTCTCTATTGACCCTATTCTCGTCCCCATTAACCCCAAGTTCCGGGTGAATAGGGATAGCATCTATTTTTGCTTTTTTTGCTTAAACTGGAATGCTAATTGCAGAGTTTTAAATGAGATAACAAAGATACCACCAAGACTCAATCATTTTGATCCTGATATAGCAATATATCCATCAACAACTATCTTAAAATTGTTCGTAAAGTTGGGGTTTGTCCCTATTCACCCCGTTTTACGGTACATAGAATTGCCAGGAAAAATTGTTACACGTAAAAGTACAAAAATGGGGGGCCCACTAGTCGTGCATTAACTTAAAACTTTAAAATAACTGAATAGTATTTTATTATTTAACATTTATCACCTGTTCACCATGACACAATGAACTGTCATAGTTTCCATTATATACAGACGAGTCGATCTGTACCTACGCAATACCCGCTTTGCAAAAGTTATTGACCCTCGTAGAATTTTTACGGAGCAAAGCTTCAACAATGAACTAAGCTCATTCGTTACATAATTCCTATACCTACAGTCACGTGAAATAACTGCCGCTGTAAAACCAGCCTTTCAGCGTTCTGATTCTCACTTCAAGAAGGGTAAAGTTATTTTATTTTAACTTTGAAGCTGCATTACAAGGCGTAACTTAATTAACGCACAACATAAAAGGGGTCACTGTACTCATCATTATGAACAACTTTTATTATGGGACCAAAGCTGAAATCGCGAAAAAAAATCAGCTCTGTTCTCTACATTTATGTTCGCATATCTCGTCAAAATGTAGGGAATAGCAGATATTTTTTTTCGCGGTTTTATATTTGGTCCCATAGTAAAAGTTGTTCATAATGATGAGTACAGTGACCCCGTATGAGATTGTACGTTATTTAAGTTACACCTTGTTTCTAAATATTTAATGCATCCCGTCAGAGCCTCTCTATCCGGGGGTGCAAGCACTATTATTTATTCTGTGGTACAAGGCCTTTGCAGGCGGATGCTGAGGTTTTGAAGGAGCCGAGGCCCGAGAATTATTTTACTCAGCAGTCAGCTAAAACACAGCGCTGACATGGTGGGGGTATGCTGAAATGGCTAGAGGGCGCCTGAAACAGCCCTGAGTCGCGTCGCTATCAGTCTTCCCAAAGGCCGCATTGTTGATCCGCTCCTTAGTTCCTACTTCTTACAAACGCCAGCACATAAAGCTACTACAATCTATCAAATTTCTTTAATAAATTTTCATCTTTATCGCAAAAGCATTAGGTTCAAGGTTGATTGGTAGTTTCGGGTACCCTGATGTGCTGCCATCTGTACAACACGTGTCCACAGTAAGGACCGAACTCCACCAAAACGGAGACGAGAAGAGATGTTTTTAAGCTAGGGTGTATACACCGAAACTGTGCGGAGATGCGTACTGGCTAAACTGTAGCGGAGATGTGTGCTAGCTAGGGGGAGATGTGCGCTGACTAGAGCGGAACTGAGCTGCGTGCGGCGAGACGGGAGGGCACCTCTCACTGCACGCCGCACACATCTCGTCTCCGCTGCGCGCCGTCGTCAGCTTGCGAGGCAAAGCTCACATCACCGCCTTGTGCCGCGGCCCAGCTCAACCTCAGCGAGGAACAGCTCACATCTCTGCTTCCATCGCGCCATACAAATATCATATCCGCTCAGTGGTATCCACTTAAGCTGAGTGGAGACGAGATGTGTGAATAACGATATTCTATTGGTTTTTTAACATTTGTACCTATAGCCTTTTTACAACATCTCCGCTCTGCTCGTGTCGTCTCCGCTTTGGTGGAGTCCGAGCCTTAATGTTTTGATATTTACGGGCATTGAAGTAACAACTATGTATTACGTACAGATGATAAGTTCTTTACGCGTCGCGTAGCGTCATGATGCCCAGGATAACGCTTAAAAATTGATCCCGTTTCAAAATAAAATAAAAGCCCGAAACAGACTAGCAACAATCGTAACAAAAACTTCTAGAAGTACAGCCTAACTTTTTTTGTAATTACAGGGTTTGAAGTCTGAGGAGTTGGTGAGTCTTGAAAAAGAATTCACTACCTCAAACTTAATAAACAGCAAACAAGAAAATTTCTTTGAAGTCGACACCCATGGAATTCATGTTATGAATATATTAGCTGGTGATGAATACAAGTATGTATAAGAATTTCTTAAAACGTGACTAACAAAAAAAAACCTCTTCATTACTGGATAACTACAATCTAAAGTAACGGCAACTACAATTTTGAATTATACGATAATGGCCAATCTGTGAGTTTTCCTGTACTGTACCCAGTTTTGTAACTAACAGAATGCCTTTTATAGTTACAGGGTCATCAGTCAATCCATGGCGATGGAAAAAACCAATATAGGCGGCAGAACCATTCAAGTACAAAAACTGGTGTGGACATTATGGAAAAACTAAAATGTGATGAAAGAATGTATTAAATAAAACATCAAAAATTATATTAGTTTGCATTCTCTAGAGTTAATTCACTTTGGCAGTCGCTAGGCACTCTGTCTGTAAAAAGTTCTGGTACCTGAAAAACAATAGCTGTGATTAGGTAGTTTTTACACCTATAATATCATCATCATTCAGCCGAAAGACGTCCACTGCTGGACATAGGCCTCCCCCAAGCGTCGCCACATCGACTGGTCCTGTGCTTCTCGCATCCAGCGGTTTCCCGCGACCTTCACCAGATCATCGGTCCACCTTGTGGGAGGTCTACCCACGCTGCGTCTTCCGGTACGCGGTCGCCACTCCAGAACCTTTCGGCCCCATCGGCCATCCGTTCTGCGAGCAATGTGCCCCGCCCACTGCCACTTAAATTTGGCAATTCTTCGAGCTATGTCGGTTACCTTGGTTCTCCTGCGGATCTCATCATTTCTGATATGATCACGCAGGGTAACTCCGAGCATAGTCCTCTCCATTGCCCTTGGGGTGACCTTGAGCCTTCTTATGAGGCCCATTGTGAGCGACCACGTTTCAATACAATAAGTAATCACTGGCAACACGCACTGGTCAAAGACTTTCGTCTTGAAACACTGCGGTAGTTGGGACGAAAAGCTTCTACGCAGCTTCCCGAACGCTGCCCAGCCGTATAATATAATAAGTTTACCTTTAATGTATGAACTTAAATACTTATGTATGTCTATTAATTACCTGAGGTGTATATGCTTCCACTCTGTCTAGCAATGAGTCCGAATAACCCGGAGTATAGTATCTGGAATAAAAAAAAAGTACATGAAATACTGAAAACAAAAAATACAAAATCATGTCCAGGACAGTGAGAACAAATAATAACCTTACGATTTCCTCAGGGAAACAACTATTTATAATATTGATATATTCCTTAAGTGATGTTCCCGGAACTGTATCAATTTCTTGAACTCGTTTCAATGCCCCTGTGGTTACAAATAATCTACGAGCCCTTGCATCGTTTGGTAAAATCTGAAATAAAAATGTATAAACCAACTAAAATGTATAGTCCAAAACACATTTTTAACACGCCGTGCGGTTCAGGCGTGCCCTTTGATAGAACATAATTCATCAATCGCATCATCATCATCTATCAGAGCTCGCATTATATTCTTCTACCTTATATGCTAACCATCTTAGTCCCAAGCTCACTATTGAGGGGTGCGTATGCCTTAGTTAGAGCATCGTATGACAACTACCTAAGCCATATTTTATTACTGCTAAACGCTTACTAGGAAGAATACCCGCGACGTGTAACTTAACCCTCAGCGAGGTCAAGACCTTACAACAGTGGGATACGACTGCCCCTGCCAAGTGCGTCCGTTCGATTACTAACCTTACAACCTTGCTCAAAATTCTCAAAAATAATAATTTTATTCATAGATAGTCTGGCAAACGAAAGTAGACTGAAAAAGTGCGGCAAATACCAGCATAGCAACTAGCAACCCCAATTAGTATGAAATCCCTTTTTAGAATTATAAGTTTTTGTTGAAAAAACATTGCCTTTTAAAAAGTTTGCAAATAATTCAAGTGCCTACTTTCGTTTGCCAGACTCTAGACAAACACAGTAACTACTAACACAGTAATTACTAAGATGGCTTAAAGGACATAACACCCGAGCCAGTAAAATATTATTAAAAAAATATTTATCTTTACAAACGTCAAAAACACATGTTGGTTGATGACATTTGACATGACAATAAGATTCCCATTTGCCAGACGAAATACGGAGCCAAGTTTATATACTTATTAATATTAATCAATTTATTTCATTTCTCTGAATTAATTAGCGATGGCTGGAAGAGGTAGAGGCCGCGGTGGTAGTGGTCTGTCATTAACACATGACCAACTACAAGCACTTGGCATAGCTAGGGGAGATAATACTCCACAAACTTTGGCACCACCACCGCTGTTTCCCAAACTCGAAGCAAAACCACTGCCGTTGGTTTGTGACGCCGCCACGGATTACATGTTAATTGTAAAAGATCAGTTTATTGAATATTTACACGAGTCGCCAGCATTTGTTAAGCAAAAGACACAAACGGACGGCGTTGAGCGATACTCTGACAAGTACAAAATGCTCGCTCTTGATGCAAAGAAAGGTAAAGTACTGGACTGTGTGTGGGCAAATGTACCGGCAGAGCTGAGGCCACAAGCTAATATAGTACGTGTATCGTCTCGCAAGCGCAAACTTGACGACCCAGCAACAATAGCTAAAAGGCTACAGACATTGGAGAAAAAAGAAACTCAAGAAGACGGTGAAACTATGGAAACAAATGAAAATGAGCAGCCTGTGAAAAACACAGAAACCAATGATGATGACGAGATTGAAGATGAACAGGAAGAAGAATTTGAAATTGATGATGGTACAGACTATGCAAACAACTACTTTGACAATGGTGAAGATTATGATGAAGAAGATGATAATCTAGATGATGGACCAGTATACTAAACAATCTGTGAGTTCTAACAAGATAATAGCGGTCTGAAGTAAAAAATATCATTATTTACATGTTTAAAGGCTGATTTACACGATGCCAGTTTCTTGAAGCAAAAATCGTTCTGTCTTTGTCTTTCTCAGCGAAAAAACAGAGATATCATGAGAGTTGCTTCAAGAAACTGGTGTTGTGTAAATCAGCCTTAAGGCATTAACTCAATATTTTTCACAACTTTCTGACTAAGCTATGACTATGTTCTGTGATATTGTATTCATAAATATGCCTTAATAAAAATTGGTCTTAGTTAATTTACATCAAAAATTTTTATTTTCTCTGTGAAATAAGCGTTTATACATACCTATACAAAACACACTTACCTTAGCATACTGTGCTAGAACATATTTGAGTATGCAAGCTGGTGCAGAATGTAACAGAGGTTCCAGTGCAGGTCGGTGCAAACAGCACTGCAGGGCCTGCTTCAATGCACATGATGTTCTCGCACGCACTTCTCCCGAGGACTTGGGGTTGGTGTACAACTGTGTCAAATATATCGGGTGTAAAAAGACCCTTAACTATAACGAAAACCACGTATTCTACCCATCATTGGGATCATTTTTTTCAAACAAACCATATCTGGGAAATCGTTGGTTTCGGAGATATTGAAGGTCAAAGTACACATTTTTTTTTTAGTTTTTTCCAAAAACGATTTCCAAGTCATAAAACTAAACTTTCTTCCATACAAACATTATCAAAATTTTTATTTTTTCCTAACAAATTACGCATTTGAAGTTACAAAAACGCAATGAATATCAAAGGCACACGACCGCCTTGGCTCGGCTGTGTGGCCGCTGCACGCATGCAAACGCGCGGCATCGCCACAACCATAATTTGCGCGCTACAAAAAAAAGCGTTTTTTTTCATGCCAAAAAATAAAAGTCGTTTCCCAGCAACTATTTTTGGTCAATGTAATTTAGTTTGATGTACAGAGTGCGTAGATTTCGGCTATGTGATGGGTCTTTTTACACCCTGTATAACTAAATAAGTATTGGCAAAAATTTGCTTTATGTGTCATTATTCATCTAAATATCTGCCTACATTAAAAAAAAAACATTTTGAGAGGCCGCTCCTTAATTTCTATAAGCTGTAAAAGAATAATTTTCATCTATACAATTGAAATGAAGGAAAGAATATCTATGCCTCTACATGTAAACATAAGCCTGCTGCAAGAACAGGATACTCATTATCCACCCAAGGTTCTTTAGATAAGGAGATAATAAACGCATCATCACCATGCCTGTTACGCCAATTGGCGATATTATTGCAGTATAAAGCCAACGAAAAACACGATTGTAGTGCAACTCGCGAGTTAATTAAACTAACTGAAAACAGCGGATGAGACTAGCACACGAATAGCCACGTGTCTTACCTGCAACAATCTTGGCAGAGCATTAGCAACAGCTATAGCGAGGCTGTGCTGGGGAGAGTGCTTCGCGATATGACCGAGAGTCCAGGCTGCTGCGCAAATCTCCGCGTCATCTGCTTCGGTGTTTTGAAGTATTTCGACTAGTACTGGAATGGCCTAAAAATATCTGCATAGTTATAGAACCAAATCCTATTTACAAAAATAAATATGAGACAGATATTCCTATTATACATTTTTAGGGTTCCCGTACCCAAAGGGTAAAACGGGACCCTATTACTAAGACTCCGCTGGCCGTCCGTCCGTCACCAGGCTGTATCTTATGAACCGTGACAGATTAGTTGAAATTTTCACAGATGATGTAGGTATTTCTGTTGCCGCTATAACAACAAATACTAAAAAACAGAATAAAATAAATATTTAAGGGGGCTCCCATACAACAAATGTGATTTTTTTGCCGTTTTTATAGATAATGGTACGGAACCCTTCGTGCGCGAGTCCGACTCGCACTTGGCTGTTTTTTTTTTATTTTATTTATCTTTCCTATTATTTTACAGTATATTACAGTAGATATTATTTCTAGCAAACATAACATCGTTCGTAGCTCCTAGTACCTATTTCCAAGTTTTTATTCAATTCCCGACTAATTATACACTGATTAAAAAAAACCTTGTTTAATATCTGAACATGCATCTTTTGATTCTACCTTTGATTCAATAATAGCCATAGCGAGCTGATCCGACTGTCCGGCGATGAATCCAAGCGCCATACAAGCAGGTACGCGTGCGCCACCAGCCGAGGCTCCCAAAAGCTCCACTAAAGGACCACATCCACCTGTGTTCACCACTAATTGCGCCAACTGCAAATATGACCCAAATAATTAAAAATGTAAAACTATCTTGTTACAAAAGTACCTACCTACTGTCACCTGGTTATCTCTGAGGGTTTGTAAATACCTACTTAGATACCGATGTTACTCAACGAATAACTTTGTAAAGGGGTAGCGCGCTGGTGACTACGCGGAATCCAAATATCGCTCTAGTCATATAAACATCAAACGATCAACCCCTTTTTTTTATTGTTGGAAAATCCTCATGGATACCCTTCACCTGGGGAAGGCGAAGGGTTATGCCGGACTCTTACCGGCTAAAAACCCACAGTGTTCCTTCTCCTGACCCTTGGCCGGAGTCATGGGATTCGCAGCTGCATGCACCGCAACCCCGGCAGGCCTCGGTCCGCCAGCCCCTGGCGGACCTCTCCTTCTGTGAGGCCTTGCCTCACATCCTGCTGAGAGGCGCGCACGGAACACATGCGCGCCGCCTTCTCGGGCCTGTAACTGGTCGGGCGACGAGTCCCCTAACCCGTCGCCCACAGGCCACACAAACGATCAACCCCTATCCAAAATGACGCTATTACATTATTTACGATGTTGACTGACGGCAGCGTATGGTGAAGCATTTATTTCGTTTCAGATTCGTAATTATAACTGCAACTACACTGCACATGCAGTCTCAATTGTAAACTATGCAACTGCCAAAAGCAGCTTGAAGGCAATTGGGATGTAGGTAGTCAGTGCAACTGCCGACTGGATATACAACCGACTTGCAGTTATGATTTCGAATATGAAACGAAACATGTTTCACCAAACGCGGCGTTATTAGCACCCCAGATAAGTTTTCTACTTTCTCGATTTCCAGTTAAGTTCCTGGGCTATAGATATAGAGTGAAGTTCTACCGGAGACCACAGATAAGACCCTTCTAATCTCTACATAGTATAAAACAAAGTCGCTTCTCGCCGTCTGTACGCTTAGATCTTTTAAACTACGCAACGGATTTTGATGCGGTTTTCATCAATAGACAGAATGATTCAAGAGGAAGGTTTATAATATGTACAATACATTGCACACGTGTGAAGCCGGGGCGGATCAGTAGTTAACAATATACTCTAGTTTACTACATTAAGTAAATCTCACATCAACGGAGTGTTTGACGATATCTCTGAGCAGACAGGCGGTGGCGCGACGGACGGGAGCGGCGTCGTGTCCCGCGTGTAACAGAGCCGGCGGCAGAGCTCCACCGGCCACCACCGCCTCTGCCAGCTCCGTGCGGGCACCCGCCACGGCGCCCAGTGCACACAGTGTACTACGCTGAACGATAACAACAGGATGTGGCGTTAGTAATAGTACACCCACAACTAGAAGGTGTAATGTAGTAACAACTTGAAGTATGGTACTTACATAATATTATCATGACAACACCAGAAGGTTTTTGGGTGTAAGGGACTCAACCCGTGGTACCTGCCCATACAGCTGACCATCAGGGCTCTGGCGAACGACACACTTCGGGAACCATTTGAATTGCCAGCGCATAGTCTTTTCCAGTTACCATATTTTACAAATGTCGAAAGTACCTATGTACCTACGTCAGCTGCCAAAGTAAGCGAAACTAAGTAGTCCTCACAGAAGCAAAACAGAGTTAGTAAGAAGATAACCTTCAGTTTGGGATCTTGGTTTTCCAATCCATGTACTAAATGACATATAGCGCCAGCATCCACAACAGCTTCTGGTTTATGCTGGGCTAAATCTACAAGAGCACCAGCAGAAATCTAAAATGAAGATTTTATAAGTCAAATATATAGTAGGTACTAGGACTGTCTACAAAATCAACATAAAATAATTTGGTAGGAAGTAATTATACTACTAACTTGTTTCAGGCTCATTTCCGGTTCCTGGAAAGCCAGTACCAGTAATGGGAGAGTGCCAGCGTCTACTACCAATCCCGCCAACTGTTCGTTGTGCTTACCTATGTATCCCAAAGCCCACGCGGCATTCTCTTTCACCTAAAGTATAACACAAAGATAAACCATTTTTGAAGAGCATTAAGCCCTGAGCAGACAACGGACTTTTAGACTGCCGTGGGCAAAAATTATCATGGTTGGCAGTTGTTGCTAGTGAGGGCACTAGAGTTCTAACGACAACTGCGGAGAAAATGACCGATAAGTGCGTTGAGTCCGTGCAGAATGTCACGATCGGCGACCACTACCAACTACGTTCATTCTTGTCCGCGGCAGTCCGCTGGACAAAAAGTCCGTCGTTCGCTCAGGGCCTAAGATAAATGGAGATCTAAGTACTAATAGACATATTTCGGTACAACGTTTGTATTCACTTGCGTATCAAAGTCTTCTAAACATGACACAATATGCTCTAAAGCGCCAAGTCTAACAATCGCAGCAGCCAGTTCTTCATTATGTCTGCAAACAATAAATGGGATACAATAATAGGTATTCATTTTTTACTTGGTTTGTGGTCTAGGTATAAGGTATGGACCGTATAGACGTTGACTTACTTAGCAACAGCTCTCATTAGGTACAGCGCGGACCTTTTATAATACACCTGTAAAAATAAATTGTTTGAATTAGCAACAATTACTTGCGACTTTACGTACCTACTGGCTTCTTAATAGATCAAGCCGGCTCAATTTGGACGAGCCCACGGAATACAGAATTTCTAATAAGTATTTTGTGAACGAGACCTTGATGCTTTCATCTAATCATGATAATAAACATCAGTCTTTTCTCAAGATATTTCAGTAAGTATACCTAACCAAATTCCCCAAACCTCATGAAACCTCCACAATCCTTTAATGTAATAGAAAGAAAGAAAAAATATTTATTTTGGACTTACACAGACAGTTACAAAATCAATTTATAAAAACAAATAAAAAATAAAAACTACCTGCACGAGGCCAAAAAAGGCTCCTATCTCAGCATAATGCTGCGACCAATGATATTATTTTTGTATATAATATCATTGGCTGCGACATTTAAAAAAAACAAAATGTCGCAACGCTGGTTTTCAGATAGGACCATAGTGATGCCACGGGCAATAACGACACAAATAATATATAGATTTCATACGATAATGTGCTCTACTTACATTATATTTATTAAGATTTTCGAGAGTGATGGTAACCATTCCCCCGTTGAGTAGTTGTCTGGCTACTCCTTCCTCGTGTTCGGCTAGTCTCGCTGCTGCTACAACTGCACATTGTCGGACAGTACTGCACGCATCAGACAGTAAAGGTCTCAGTAATTCTGCAAGCAGTTGTGTGTTAGTTGCTTCACGCCTTAAATGTTTTAGGAGCGAGCAGAAGATAACCTATTTAACGGAAACTCCATTTTGCCTCCTCACTTACCCCCAGGGGATCGACCCTATAGAACCAGATTTTGATAAGTAGTGGATACGTTAGGTAACTATTGTAACTCTCTAAGCATAGCAACTCAGTTTTCGATTCCCTCTTCTCTTCCGACTTCATCTTTTTTGTCCATTCCTACCTTCCTATTTCTCGACAGTATAAATAGGTATTTTTATTATTTGATCACAGGTAATCCCGTGATCTTTACCTCAATAGGTTAATACGTACCTAAAGCTACACAATATCATAATTTGCCGCAAACCAAGTACCTATCTAAGTTATAAATAAATCATATCATATTTACCAAGTACACCCGCGCTCTCCAAGCATTTAACATTAGTTGATCTTGTCGCCAGTTCAGCCATAGTTTGGACAAACACCAGTCGAGCCTTCTGATAAGTCTCGAATACTACAACAGTTACATTTAAAACTTAGTCCCCCTTATTACAAAAGATGGTCTAAGAAAAACCTAGGTTCTACAATAGCCCCGTCTCTTTTTGTCACATGACATAAGAAAGTGATGGGCATATTTTAAACCTGGGTTTACCTTAGTCTTGGTTTAAACCATCTTTTGTAATAAGGGGGAGTAGTATATAATATCTGTGAAATGGAATGGAACGTTATCACCCCGATAATTCAGCCCTCATCAAGCTGTCTCCCCCCCCCCCCTATGTCCACGCCAGCAACGCCCTAAGCCGAGGTCCGAGTCCCACTAGGGGTCGCCCTTAGTGCTGTTGTTGCAGGTAGTCATGATGTTAGTGTAGTACAAGTAGTTAGCTTAGGTTAAGTATTTTACTTCCCCCCATTGGCTGGAGACCCTTCAGGTCTCGCCAATAACTGCCCGGTTACGTAGAAACCGTCCCCTAGGACGACATACTGCAGTCCAATAGGAAAAAAAAAAAAAAAAAAAATGGAACGTTAGTAGGTAGGGATCGTTACCGACACTACCATGTTTTTTGTTCATCCCGCAAGAAACTTGTACCTACCTATAGGTACCTTCAATGAAATTTAATATAAATAGCAGACCCAAATCTTAATATTGCAGATCCGAAGTTCTTATAATACTTGGGTAGTAGGTAGGTAGGGACCTACTGTAATGGAAACAATGATCGAAGACAGAATACCATTGGGTAGTCATTGATAAAAGAATTATGTTATCAATGGATACCTGCAGTAGGTAAATAAATAGGCGATGTCATGCCACTGAATGTTTATAATTTTCTTCAAATACCGATCTCTTGCTTTTTATACACATAAACATTATTAAAAACCTACCTAATTGAATGTTCCTAGGACTGCTCATAGAATGGCTCATGGTTAATGATTATTTAATTAATTAAATAAGTTACGAATATTTGTACACAAACTTTTGATCATTAAAATTAGTCAATGACAGGCATGACACCTTGATTTACATTTGTTTTATGACTGACGAAAATATAACTCGCCAGATACTTCCGCAAGACTTAGTACCATACAACCTAATTATTCAAGAACTTGTATTTTTGTATTACTTAGGTACTTATAACTCCAACTTTCGGTTATCCTATATTCATTTTAACATGTAACAATCTCTTGTTAAATTCATAATACCTACCATAATATTGTTTGATCGAGTGCGCGCGACAGTCAGCGGTCGAGCGCGGGGCGACTTGCGTCCACGCAGAGCAAGCACCCGTGAAGGTCATTTAGCGTTCGACGTCACGTCTCGAACAACTACAAGCGCGTCATTAGCAATCCGTACAGCAACCTACATAGAAATGCCATTGTAAACCAACCACATATGCAGGTAGTGCTTATCTGGCGGAGTCAACTCACACATGAGTATACGAGCGGTCGCGGTTACAACAGGCTGTGTAGCCGCGTGGTAATCTGCCTTAGTTACAAGTTCACACGATATTATTAGTGATTCTGTTTGTATTTTGTATAATTAAAATGAAATACGTAATTTGTCGGTGATCCTTTTGTAGAATAATAAGGATATTAAAATCTTAGATCTAACTTCCGCGCGGTGTAATTTGTAAACAAACCAACATGCCGTACATCATGGTTATGGGCAGTCTTAGCGCACCGCATCTATCTAAAGATGAGGGCGTAACTGTGTATGGACTCAAGAGTGAGGAACGGGCATCGTTAGTACGGGTAATAAAACATTTATAAACCATTTAAACATATTTTCTTCAAGACTTTTCCAATTCTAATAAGTTTTTGTTATTCCTATATTTTTGTGAATTTACCCTCTGTAACTCTTGAATTTAATTAATTTTATTAAGTTCATGAAAACTGTTCCGAGGAACAATATGGTGCCAAACTATTTTAACTAAGGTAAACGCATCCATATGATACAAGAGAAATGAGAGTGGGGAAGTTTCGTTAAAAAAAAAATACCTACGGTAATTAAATACTATTAATGTTGCTGGCTCAATAGACAAAAATGCACAACCCTCCAGCATAGAATTAAAAAATAGGCACGTGAATTCAGAGTTTACGCTGGTCGGCTGCATTGGGAAACAGTTGCATAAGAGTTACATACATTTTATCAGCTGGATTTCGTAATTCTAATAAGTTTTCCTTTCCTTGTGTTAATGTTTCCTTGTGTATATCTACCTATCTCTATTAGATATTGTCTATCATCATCATTCAGCCGAAAGACGTCCACTGCTGGACAAGGCCCATTATACAGGATGCGTCGTAAATAGTGATCCAACGTTAATGTGGTTAAGGGGTCGACACACCGTGAATTCAGCTATCACATTTTGAACACACAATTTGAAGCATTTTTAATATAGGTGTAAGTTTTTTTTTTTTTAAATTAACTCCTCACTTTACTAATTTAGCTGTAATTTCAACCCAAACCCAATACATTATTTTCCTATTTTGTTTATAACTGCTGAATACAATGTGCTATCATAATTATGCCAATAATTTTTAGTTAAATTTTTCGAGAATATTTTTATTCTGAGACCTATGGTAAAAAAAATATCTAATTGTGTTAAGTGATAGCTGAATATATCGCGTATCGACCCCTTAACGTTGGACCACTATTTAAGGTACACCCTGTATATTTTCTATACTTATTGTTATTTAAAAAATCCGTATTTATGCATAACATATCTTTAACAGGAGTTAAACTCGTCCTTCGGCATGCAGGTCGCAGCTGCATTAGAACCAGAACGAACTGTCAGAATAACACAAAAAGGCCTAACCCTGGTTGTGGTGAACCGTCTCCACGCGTTATTTGGCTACGACGTCGTATCACACGCCATGGCAATGACTAATGCCAACCGAGAGCTGATCTCCTTTACTATGTATAAGAAAACTAGTACTGGTTCACAAGGTCATAGTCAAGGGCACAGTCACAGTCAAGGGCATAGTCACAGCCAAGGGCATAGTCACAGCCAAGGGCATAGTCATAGTCAAAGTCATAGTCATTCGCACAGCGGTTCTCATAAGGGTCACAGCAGCGTGGTCACCCTTTGATCGAACGCGAATGTTGAATAACATTAAATTAATTCATTTAGCGTGCGCCCTCCGTTGTGAATGAACGCTATGAAAGTATAAAATGAAAATTGAATCTCTTATGTATAAAAATCCGTCCTTTATGATAACTGTATATTTAAGAAAGCTTTTCGTGTACAATTAATACGAATTTACTGTTTTTAAATCAGTGTTAATTGTAACATCTTTAATGTCAGGGTTTAAAATAAAAATATGTGTCTATTTTTGTGTTATTTATTTTAAATAAATTTATATTATCCTTTACAAATACAGTGCATTACAAATACATTTGGAACAATATAAAACCTATATTCAGTCTTAAATTCTATGCATGAGGGTTCTTGTTCACTGGAACTGGAATGAATATAAAAGTAGAAAATTATCTACTAATATTACTTGGAGACTAGATAAACTATGCATGTGATTTATAGTAAAATGGCGAGATAAACGTCTTAATAAACATCAGGAGATATGATTAGTTGGTCAACTGTGGCTCTCTGGCCCTATCCTCTGTCTTTGCTCGCCTAATTTCTTCAATGCAGCAGCATACTGCCTCTGCACGTCCATCAACCTTGAGTACTCAGTATAGAGATCATTTTTCTGTTCCTTCTCACTCTTGTATTTCTCTTCGACCTTTTTCACCGTGTGGTTGACCCAGTCCACTATGGATTCGAACTGTGACATAAACTCTTCCCTCTTTCTAACCGAAGACATGGCCCTGCGAACATGAATGATTTATTTAATTTTACAAGTTTCACTAACGACCGATTCCTATAATTTACAGAGTGTTATTGGTTAAAATTAAGAGTGTTGTATATTTTCAAAAAATGCAACAAACACTCCCAATCTGAATTTCGACAAATCGTTCTGCGGCAAGATTTTACTTCGACACTATGGAACTCCGACATTACGCTACTCCGACAATTATGGAACTTCCACACCTAATTTGGGGCACCCCGACACGGATAGGTTAGGTTCGAACGGGATGACGGGGGCTAGAGTGAACGATCAAAGCGAGCGAACGAAGCCCCCGTCATCCCCTTCGTGTTAGGTTACTTTAAACCCCAGTGTCGAAGTTCCATAATTGTCGGAGTAGCGTAATGTCGGAGTTCCATAGTGTCGCAGTAAAATCTTGTCGTAGAACGATTTGTCGAAATTCAGTTTGGTAGTCGCAACAAACACCCCATAGATTTGCATAGTATACCATCCCATGCGTTAGTAGCTATCACAGGTAAAATTAGCTTACGAGTCCTTTTATATGCCCAGTTTGACAGTAAAAAATGCTACCATTGGTAAGTAAAACGATTCGATTTTGTTCATAGAAACCGGTCATAAGACTTAATTCGCCTTCGTACTACGATGACTAGTCGCTAATCAAGCCTCCTTTCAGTGTGACTGTAGCCTGATCACTTACAAGACTCATTTATAAGCTCACTAAAGGCCTTAAGATCCATGTTTTAGGTCGCACCTAGGCATAATAATAATTATGAATGGCTGCATTAGCACACACTAAGCGTCCAGGGGACCCGAAATTCCCAGACATTTCATTTTTCTAATAGATATGCTTCTTTCTAGACTCGAGGCGCTAGATAAGTCACAATCAATGCCTTCGTAACATTAAACGTAGTCAAGCCTCACGTGCATAGTTCTTGCACGTCTCAATGAATCATTTCAATTACTATGTCGTAAAACTTATCGATGCGTCATCGAGAAATGCAATAATCATAATTGCTTTTGTATTGTACTCAATGGCCCATGTTAGACTTGATTCCACAGATTATTTGATTTGGCGTAAAGTATTGATGTTATATGGGAACCGTTTTCTTTATTTGATTGAATGATTTAGATAGGAGTTTCTCTAGGCTCTAGTTTCTAAATAAGGCAGCTGGCGATTTATGCACAGAGCCAGAGCCTACGGCCAATGGTGCATCTAAATTGGTGTAAAATATTTTGAAATGGACATAGGAAAAATGGAAGTAAGCTGTTTTAGTGCGGTTAAACTGGTACCTTGTCTATCATATACTTATTTATGAACTTTGTAATAATTTATCTTATTATGGACCGATTTTTCAATCGTCAGATAACTTTTACCTTGGGAATAAGTTTGGCAGCTTTTGTATAAAAAATATGTCAAACCGCCGTATTTATTCCTCACACTCCTGTATTACTCATACTCACTTGTTATCTGACGATTGAAAAAACAGCCCTAAAGGTTACAAAAATTAAAAACAAAAACTTACTCTTCATAGTTATCCAGAATCGAGTTCAGCAGACTTAACTCTTTTGAGGTATATAGTTTTACTTCTAGTAGTGTGTTGTAGAATATGTAATACTGTTTCGTTTCCTTGTGCTTGGATGCAACTGCACAAAAAATAATCATATATTAAAAGGCGGCCGTACTCTCGTGGTATCTATTGTGCAATTCACATGGATATAGATTTCTTACAAAACGAGTGGCATATAATGCCTAGTCACCTCGCTAAGCAAGCAGGTTGATGCAAGCCCATTGCAGGACAAATATATCTACTTGTGCTGCACTACCATCAGATACCTATTTGTCCTGTTATCATGTAATTTTCGGTTGATGCACGAATTGTGAAGAGATACTACAAAAATAATAATTCGAGTGGACCATCCGTTGCAACGCACCCTGCTGCAGCACAACATAATATTCGAATTCAAAAGTGCAAAAAGGTCTACAGTAATATTACCTTGATTGTAGAGTTCAATGAATCTCTTTTCATATTGCAACAGCTCAGCAGTGCCTGGTACCTCATCGATGGCAGTAGAATATCTTAAGACTTCGCGGTTTAACTTGGCAAGTTCTAATCTCATACTTGTGATAAAAGACTTCAGTTTTTCCTCTCTTTCATTGAATTCTTTCAGCTCTGCAGGTGTCAATGGTTGTTCTTCGATTTTGGTGTTAGGATCTTTTGCAGCCCTGTATCAATTTCAAATTGACTTAATATTGTGAAAGGAATGGAAACAAGATAAGAAATCATAATATTGTAAGTAGTGGAATAATTTTGATACAAGACGCCTACAGCTTACAAAAAAAATATTACCGTAATACTTACCTACTTATTAAAAGCAAATGTATCTAACTTTGTGCAAATCAGACCATAGAAGGTGAACCAATTAGGATAAGGTTTCCTAAGTCCTTAATTAGCACATAGGGCTTCTTCATCACCGCGTAAAACAAAGGAATATTTCTAAAGGCGAAAACGTGGGCGCAGCTAGCCAGTGTCGTATATAGGGGCTGGCCACAGGGGCGGCTGCCAGGGGTGCAGGACCTAGGGGGGTGCAAGACCTAGGGGGCGCATTTTTATATGAAAACTAGCTTCTGCAAACGACTTTGCCTGCGAAGGAGGAATAAGACAGCTGCGAACTTTCGTTTAGCAAATTCAAATTAATAAAAAGTTTTCTATGATCGCAAATCAGCCAGATCTTGCTATTCTTTCAACTGAATATCTTATTGGCGAAAAAATATATTTTGTATACCTTTGTAATTGGCATATTGGATTTAGAAAAAGCCCCAAGAGCTCATTGTTAACGAAATTCTTAATTAAATGCTTTTTTCTATTTAGCGTGCTTTTGGAGGTCGCAACATTTGATCCTTGTCTTGGGCACTGGTGACCCTACTAGCTACAACTCTGGAGCTAGCCATAAACATTTTAAACATACTAATAAGGTAAGATTTCGAGTCAGAAACCAATCAAAACATTACCTTAATTTATCTTGAAGTTTGCTGTGTTCTTTATCTCTATGTTGAATTATTTGCAGTAATTCATTTCTCTCCCTTGCCAACTCTTTGAGTGACTTATAAAACTGTTTGACGTCTTTATCACTGAAATATAAATGACTTGTTAAATCGTACTAAAATCACATGAATTTATTTATTCATGTGCTAAAATGTTATAGCCTATGACGTAATAATATAAATTGCTATACACATTTACATGGTCTGAAATGAATGGATTAAGAATATAATTCCTCTCCATGCCAGGGCAAGCGAGTAAGAGGCGACGAACCTGGCACCATAATTGTGCCAGAAAAATAGCAATAAGTAGGCTCGCCACCTATTACATGGGACTTATTTCAGAGGTGAAACGTGGATGTTTGGACTCCTGTAATAGACAGGATAACAGCATACTCAAGATTACAGGCTTGAGTATAAATGTATAAAGGTCTGAAATGGGCTTTAGTCATTGTTCTGTATGTATGTATTGTATGACCACAGTAACGACACGCTATTCCCACCACCAATAAACGTTGGTTACTTCATGAAATCACGTGTTATAACTTTTGGCGGCATTTATACTAAATACAATGTCTCGCTGCAGGTGCGACAATAAAACGGGTGAGAACAAACAAACAACAAAATATAATATGATTTATGACCCCGCCTGCAGTGAGAAAATGTGTTTAGTATAGTAATATTTCTTGAAGTGAACAATGAACATGTGTGTGGTCGTGTGGCGTGTTGTTATTGCGGTCCTGTTTAGGGGTGCATCACAAATGCTGTAGGTACAATTTTTGTTCAGTTTACCACAACAAAAACAATAAATAGAATAAACATTATTAAAATACCTAAAGTCCTCAGATTTCATCAATTTATTTGTTATCGTTTGCAGCTTCCCAAGTACTTCAGTGTACTGTGTCTTAGCACTCTCCATCCTGTCCTGATGTGTGTCTTTGAAGAGTTGTATCTCCTTCTCCAATGCATCTATACTCTTAGTAAGTCGGTCAACATCTTCAGAATACTTTTGTTTTTCCCGCTCTTCCAATTCTTTTGAAACTTCCCCAGTAAGTTCTGAATGTAAGACTGCATAGTGAATTTTCGTGTCAGCATCAGTTCCCTTTGATTCTTTATTTTTTGCATATCTATTGGCCTGTAAACAGAAAAATTAAAGGAATTTTAATTGATGTTGTTCCTATTAATACTTTTTTCTTAATCACAGTTTTATGTGTACTTACTGCAGTGGTAATTTCTGTGGGGTCTGCCAATGTCTTTTCGTAATCATACTGAAACACAAACGAAATAAAATCAGCATTGAGTACTAAATAGTACAGACACCAGCACATCAAGCTACCCGAAAGTGTCATATTTTCACAATCAACCTTGAACCTAATGCTTTTGCAATAAAGATGAAAATCTATTAAAGAAATTTGATAGATTGTATGGTCAGTTTCAAAATCTCTGAGACAAAATTGACAGGCGCAAATGTGAAACTTGTAAATTTTAGGAACATTTTTTTCAAATTTGACATTTCGCGCATATCAATTCAGTCTCAGGGATTAAAAAACGAACTTTAGTAGCTTTATGTGCCGACATCTGTACATACAGCAAATAAACAAGTCAGTTTTATAGATCATACCAAGAAATCTAATCCATCATCATTCTTTACATCGCCTTTGTTAGCTGACACATGCATCAGCATGCGTTGATCATACTCAGATAGAGTGGCGTTCACTTGTTCCAGTTCGTTTGCAGGGAGTCCGCCTTTCCTCTTGCGCACTCTGCATGGTTTGTACAAGTTCTGAAAATTCATGTCGCAATAAAATTTGATATTTTTTTTTTCGTAACTTAGTCATTACATTAAATATGTATAGTCATATCAACATTTGTGAACAAAAATCTGTGTTGAGAACTGTTATCTTATAATTTATGACATTCAAGTGTGACATGGAAACAAACAATTAATTTTTATTGGAATGATAATATAAGAAGATAAAAATGCTTTTACGTTTTGAACATACCTGTACCACAGCTAAGTTTCTCAACAGTTTTTCTTTCTGAACAAAGATAGCTCTGTCCGACTCAAATATATGACTCTTATCATATTGCATGACTGCAAACTTTCGTAATTCATCCTCCTTGGCTTCTCTGAACTCACTGGAGTATTTTATTAGCCACAAGATCAATGGGTAAATGTTGATAAAGTCTAACCCCTGAATTTGATGTGGTTCAATGGTATAAGGACATTTCATTGATGGCAAAACTTTCACAATTTTTTCAGTCAATGCTCTGAAAAGAGTTAAAATAATTTTCAATAAATAGTATTTACCTCATTGAAAACCAGTTACAGAGACACAATAAATAAAAAATAGATGCTGCTGCTGATCTGCAGTGCTGGGACATTAGCGGTTAAAACATGGTAGACACGATAGCTGGATAATTTTGATGTATGAATAAACCTTAAAGAAATAAGAGCCCGCTCCTACTTAACCGCAACAGTGAGTTGTTGTATTCCTATAATCTCCAAGCTCCAAGCAATATTGGTGATCACAATGTTGTTTCTAGTGCTTAAGAGGTTGCTACTACTCAACCTTCTGTCATAATAAATTTATAAGAATTATGAAAATAAAAATTACATTTTCTTGCCAATGGTGAGATTCTCTTCAAACAGTAGGCTGACATCAACATCAATATCACACAGTTCTATACACCATGTGAGACCGCCAACAATTTTATCAAAAGCAGATAGGCCCTGCAGCTGCGCACGGTAGTATCCGGCTGCGACCAGCGCATCTGATATCTCATGCCACTTTACAAGCTGCTCTGCATCCTCACGCACCTCCACCTGGTTTTAGGACATTTGTTTTAAGTACTAAAGCAAACCAAAAACAAAAAAATTCAATGTAAAAAAGTAAGTATTGCAAGTGTTTTATTATTATGTTGATGTTCATACCTCTTTCCCTTCATGGTCTACTCCACTATATATATTCATCAAGGGTTTACTGCGGGTAAATATGTTCTTCTGTTTTGCTGCCATGTTTACAGATAAATGTATTTGTCTATTCAGAAGTAAATGCACTGCCTGCTAAACTATAGCTCAACCGGTTATCTAAACTGTGTCAAGAATCAAAACCATGTCATCATAAAAAATGTCTGTTTATATAAACGATTAGAAACATTTTCTAATGAAACCAATACGGTCTATAAGATACCATTATTTCGATGTCCAAAATTTTATTAATGTGGTATAAAAAACGAATGCCTTTTAGAACTTTAAAGGAAGGGAGGTAGCCGTGGTTTGCAGATCAAAGATTATAATAATTCTATTACATAAATCAATTTTATCACTATTCACTATCAACACCTGATCAACACCGACAGTGCTGGTGCTGTAACTTTACAGATGTTGTCTGATTGATGGATTTTTGATAATTTTTGTCAAAAGTTTTGACTTTGTCAATAGACAAAATGACAAAAGTTTTTTTTTTTAATCTCATATTTTACTGGCTCGGAGACATTGTACAATAATTATTAGTGAATAAAAATTACACCAATACTTTGTGATGAAAAATGAAAATGAAAGAAAATACGTCCTGACGCTCTAAGTACATAATACTTCTATGGTTTCTATACTCTTTGAGTTTATGGATTACTGAAAAAATAAAAACGCTTAAACGATTCGTCGATGTGTGAATGTCGTGCGTGAATGGGCTCACAAGGAGTCATGGGATGGGACCTTAGAGGATATAAGTGCTCTAAGGATGGGGCGGTGGACATGTGAGCCTGTTAAGGGTTGGACCTCATCTGGCAGCACGGAATCGCCCTTTTCCGTCGCCCTTTCTCTTTCTGTCGCTTAGAACTGCCATTTTTGTTGTGCTAATTTTTGTTGAAGTCAAGTGTCCCCCCCCCCCCCTGCCGGCTAAACAGTTAGTTTTCGATATGTGAAAAAATTCATGGTAGTAGACAACGAAGTTAAAAGGAAAACTATCACAGCTAAGTAGGCTTTACAAGTTTTCGATTAATAGTCGACCAACTGGAAAACTTAAAATTTCGTACAAATTCCTTGAAAAAATACTAAGTCCCCTTCTTAGTCCGCATTATTGTGCAACTACGGAACCCTAGCCACCCTAGCACTGCGCGTGGCCCGCCCGACGGTATATGCTCTAAGCGCCCGACACGCACTTGGTCGGTTTTTGTTTCATATCATTCGACTTTTGCTTAAAGGACATAGTATCCGAGATAGTAAAATACAAGAACATTTGACTTTGACTTGACATTTGTCATCAGCTGTCATTGTGACTTGAGATCAAAGCACAAAGCAGAAATCAACTGACCAGAAAAGAAAAAAAATATCTAGACGAAAAACGCTGAAACATATAACCTAAAGTATTTATTACAACAACATTTTGAAATAATTATTTTGAATATGAGCAGATTACATAAGCTTTTTCGCTGTAAGTATTGATGTAGTTTTTTTTGTAATCAAGTATTTTCCAACTTATTTATCGGAAATCGGAACAAATCGAAGAGTTACTAACCTCGCAATAGTAAAATAATACATATGAAGCACTTGAATTTCAGAATTTAATGGAATTAAAATCCATTTTATAAAGATTTAGATTTCATACAAATCTGAAACATGAATCAAAGTATAGATGTTGTTGATTTAATTTCCACATTATTGGATAACGAAAAATATAAGGAAGCTCTAAACGTCTCTAATGAGGAGAGATTAGCTGCAAGTTTTAAAGATAATTGTTGGGATTTAATCCCAGTGATTCTTGGTAAAATTCAAGATGATACCATTATTATAAAACCATCACTGTATGGTGCCTGTGAGAAATTATTATCAATAGTCATTGAGAAATCTGCACCAGAGGAAGCTTTATTAGAATTTATTGAACAAATTGAAGCTGCTAAAAATGATGCCCAGTTTGGTCTTATTCTACCACCTCTACAAGATCTTTTGAAGAGATTATCTTTAAAAAGAGGAAGGTCTTTGGAATGGAGTTTAAACTCAATAAGCACATACATTGAAAATATTCCTATACCTGACCATCATTTGGAAGGCAAAGAAAGACTGTTGATGGATTCTGACCCTAATTTCAGAAGAATTACAAGAGTTTACAGTTTGTTACCACCATTCTATAAATTTTTCATCAATGAATTGAATGGATCTGATCCTAATGTCAAAACAAAACAAATTATAACAGCATTTCTGATTAGTCTTCTTGGAAAACCTTTGATTTACATGGATTTGGATCCAGAAAGTAATGAAAGTAGTGAGGCAAGATTGAGCTGTTCAACTATTGTCCAAGACATTTGCGCTATTGAGAAGAATGTTTTTAAATTCCTAGTATACTTAGAAGTTTGTCATAGGGAAAGTAAGAAGAAAAGCACAAAAGATGATAATGATGATGAGAAGTCACCTTATGAACACAGGGAAAAGATTAATATGACTACTCTGTCTGGATTGTTCTATACTGTACTATCAGGTCATTTTGAAGTACCAGAAACTGCAATCCCACAAGTGTATAGCATAGATTATGTTCTTCATACAGTAATGCTTTCTTTAGTTCACTTGTTAAGTTTTGCTGAATATGGCCCTTTAGCCAAGGCAATTGCCTTATGTGAAGTGATTTTAAAACGCTTCCCCAATCAATTATCACAAGACCATCTCTCATCATCAGTGCATTTTGACATGTGCAAAGGATTAGCGAATGTCGCCATATATTCTAGTTATGAATCTTTACGTAAGCGATCTGTAGCATTGATTGGATGCCATGTAAATAAATTTGATTATAAGGGAAGATGTGCACTTATCAAATATTTGATTGAAGTATCTAATCACTCAGGAATGATTGGATATGCAATAACTTTGTATAAAAGCTCTATAAATGAAGCATTCAAGGAACCTAGGATGGATGATTGCTTCACTGGTCCTCAACTTTCAAATATGTTAAAGAAAATATGCTTCCTTCCACATGGTGCTGAATCAGATCTTGTTGAACTTGCTGATCAAATTATTACATCATTGAATTTCCTTAGATATTTGACAATCAAGGATACTGAAAACCTTACTGGTATTCGAGATTGTTTTGCATTCCTTGAGACTAGCTATCTGGAACAACTAAGAGTGGGCTTAAACATGTCTAAAGCACATTATGAAGTTAAACTAAAAGATATAGAAGAAGGAAAGAATCAACCTGAAGAGAAACTTAATGTTTCTCTTAATGTGGGAGGAAATGTATTAGACAATATACCTAAAGAAAACCAGAAGGAGATAATTTGTTCTGCATTAAATGCTTTTCATCTGATTGAAGGCCTGATTGCACGCCTGTCTGAGTGCATTAATGTTAACAAAATGCAGGGCTTAAAAATGAATTGTGACTAATATCACCTAAACTGTTTTTAATTAATAAATCATTTTTTAGTTACTCTCATTTCCGATTTGTTTATTTCATACCAAGCCCCTATTCAGTTCCATAAATAAGTTCATAATAACATCATTCTTAACTATTGAGTACCTTATTTATTTTGTTAACAGTCTTGAAGAATGGCCATAGAACCACTGGGCCATTTGCCTCTATTTCTGTCAGAAATTCACGGGGATTAAGTTATCCTAATACTCAAGTCAATCCTGAAAAGGACTCAAAACTACCTGTTCCTATTTCCTACGCAACGCGCGAACATGAACATGAAGAACATCAGTATGAGGAAAATGTTAAAAATCGCATTTTGGAAAATGCTTTACAATTTGTACCAAAGACTGGATGGTCTGTAGAATCTTTAAGTGCAGGCGCAAAAACCGCAGGTTACCCGACTATAACACATGGCTTATTCCCGAATGGTGGTGGTGACTTAGTCCATTACTTTAATGTAAAATGCAATGAACAATTAGTGGACGAAATAAAAAATGTAAGTGAAAATGATTTTCGTTTTCCAATTTTTTCAATGTTATGTATTTAAATAATGAATGAATTATTTTCTGACATGCAGTGGCCCAAAATAGATTTGCAGGACAAAGTACCAGCCAAATTCATTGAAAATGCGATAATGAAAAGATTAACAATGATTGACCCATACAAGTGAGTGTGCTCTTATTTATTTTTAAAGCCTTCAGTACATAGAAAGTGCGCCAGGAGCGGTGCGAACGCAACGTTAAAACCTCATCACTTTTTTGTGTTTACGCTCATCATGGTAACCAATACATGACAGCTGCCGCAGCGCTGTCCCCCCCCCCCCCCCCCTGCGCACCGCTACCCACCTGCATTCAATGTACTGGAGGCATAAACTTTTAGAAGAAACTTGTGAAGTTCTAAAGAAATTCTTTCTTTCTAGGACCACATGGCCCAAAGCGATGGCTATTCAAACAATGCCTAATAACGTACCCAATTGCTTGGCAACATTACTATCACTTGTTGATGATATATGCTATCATTCTGGTGACAGAAGTGTGGATGTAAGTATTATATGATATTAGTTTTCTTTTCTCATGTTGGTACGAGAATAGCTCATGCTGTGGTGAAGAGTTGGTAACGCAGCTGACTGGCCAGGGTGCGCCGCACTTGAGTACTTATCGTCACTCATGGAGACTTACGATATATTCAAAACTAAACAAAACTATATGTAATATTTCCTAGTCTCATTGAAAAATAGGTGCGGTATTTGCAGTAACATACCTTCCTAACTAAACATACATTTTCAGTTCAACTGGTATGTCCGCCGGGTGGGTGTAGCAGGAATCTACAAAGCTGCAGAATTGTTTTATCTCACAGACAGTAGCCAAGACAGTAATGCCACAAGAAATTTTGTTGCATCACGCATTAGAGATGCCCAACTGATTCAATCGGCATTGAATTTAAATCCTGTTGCTGCCGCTCCTCAAACATTAACTGCTGCATTTACAACGGTAAGATACATCGCCAGTTTCATGGTGGGTAGTCTATCAAAATGCAACTTTAAGGGTGAGGCCAAACGAGCGTAATTTTTTGAGCTGTGGGTCGCGTAAAATAAGTCGGCGTATTTTTTTGGAAGGATTTTAGAGACTCATTTTGCGTCGTCGTGTGAACGAAACAAGAGTTTTGTATGAAACCGAATGTAGCAGAAATTACGCGACCGAAAATCTGCGACTCACAACTCAAAAAATTACGCTCGTCTGGCTTCACCCTAAAGGTCATCCATCGCACATAACGACGCAACACCAACTTTTGAATTGACGCCAACGAACCGCTAACTCAGCGTTCACTAAGCGGTCCTCCCGACGGCAACGAGTGCACAACGAGTTGTCAACAACTTGTAATGATATAATGAGAGAAATAAAGACGGAAGGGGAATATTGGCAACGTGTTGACCGCGAGTCATCAGCGCGTGGCTGGCGAGTAGGCAACGGAGGTCCAACGAATGGCAAGCGAGCCGTCATTAAGTCATAGGTGGTCTGAAGTGTACGACGCGTAAGCAACGCGCAGTCCACGTGTCGTACACTACTTTCACGTAAATGGTAAAAAATGTCATGTACACGAAATAATATAAAGATCGCATTTCAATGCATTACTTTCAGTCGAGTTGGTGTTGAGCCATAATAGTGATGCGATGGCCTTATAGCTTATAGCTTATCCAAAGCCCGAGCACCGGCCCCTCTTCAATATGGAGCATTGGACAAATAAAGTTTCTAGTTGTTATAATATAGCTACATTTTGCGAAGCTGTTCCGACGACGCGACGTGTACATTTAGGCGCGCGCCGTCAAAATGTACTCTTTAAAGGACAACTAAAAGTCAATTTTTAATGCCATAATTGAGACGAAGCGGTGCGGTGCTTTAAATAATTGAATATCGGCTTAAAAGCACTTATGAACTTTTTCCAAGGTTCATCCTAGTACGGTATTGAATTAAAATAATATACCTACTAGCCCTAAGGAGATGTTAGACGTAAACACACACTATAGGATGTAGTAACAATTTCAATGGTATTATTAGGTACTACAATGTATACTCGCAGTGTTTGTGTAAATAAGTTTATTGATTTGTTTCTTAGTAAATATTATAGTCTTATGAGCAATGTTTAAGAAAAAGTTGTTGATTTCTTAATAATTGCTCTAATAATGACATTCTATAATCTATTTGATATTCCATATGGCCATTATATTTCATATGGCATGATTGATTATATTATTGTGCTAAACATTGCTTCTTATATTTCAGGCCAAGAATATGCTTGGAATGAATCCACTGAAGTAATATGAAGATTATATTAGGCAAATAAGTGATGGTTATATAAAACATTTCCACACAAAGAATTATAGACATTCAAAGTATTATTTCATATTTAGTTGTTTGTAATAAATAGTTTAATTGTCAAACGATGTTATCATTTAATTTTTATTTTCATAATTTTCTAATAAAATATTGACTTTAGTATAAAATTTACAATTATCATATTCATATAGTTAATAATGTGGCAGTCTCTTATAAAAGGTTGTATGTAAATATGCTTACAATAAACATAATGCTATGGATACTGAAGGCACATAAGTATTAGCTATGATGGTACAATGTAATCACTTCCAATAGATACATAAGATATTAAGTTTGGCGGTAGTGGCAACTTGTTCCATACATGTGCTGATACGGTTTGTCTTATAACAAATCTGCAAATCATTTGTAAAGAGTCCAGTTTCGCAAATCTGAAAATAATAATATTATCATTTTGTAAGTAAATACATACAATGGAATAATTCTATACACCGGAGGCAAACTATCATAATTGTGTGAAATTCTAAGTATTATAAGTATTATTTAAATTGTGTAGTCAAGTGACATACATGAATAATGTTCAAATTGAGACTTAAAAGCTTAAAACATGTGCACTGAATAACTAGCTTAATGTGACTTATGATAGTTTACCTCTGGTGTACAGAATTTAACTGTAGACAGAAAAAATGCACAGCTGAAATTTCTTGTTTCATTGTAATAATAAAATAGCTTTACCTATTCAGTGGTCTTGCTAATTTGACTGGCATCTCAAAAAGATTTGATTTGACATCAACAGCTGCACAGTGTTCTGATATTCTGTTTGCTGGCACAAAAGTCTCATTATTCAGAGAGAATAGTCCATTGGCGTGTCGCAGGCGAGCGTGAAGTGTGCGGCCTACGCATCGGAATGACACACAGAGAATATGACGGGAGTCGCACGAGTCTCTCACTAGGAACACGTTGTCATGCTGCCCAGCAAGCAATTCTTCAGCCTCACTTGAAGTGATGCCACCCCAGTACCAGCCATGCCTATAAAAAAACACTTTATTTATTAATCTATCAGGGTGTTCTAATGATAGGGCAGTTTATGAGACTGCAGAACAAATAAACTCCTGTATATGTTTAGGAAAACAACTCGTATGCGTTCCTATATCTACCATTCATTTGATTGCAATAAAACTGTTGATATAATTGTGAAGACGTCCGCAAAGGATGTAGAAAAAAAATCATGTGAGCATATAGTTTCAACAATAAAGAAATGTTATCAATTTAGAACAAACACGGATTCAACTGCAGTAGTGGTACAGCAGAAGGGTAGGCAGGGTAACACTGCCAATGAAAGGCTAAAAGTACATCAACTGATTGCTAGTTATGTGCATTTGGGAGTACAGAATAACAAATAGTACTATGCACAGAAACCTCCTCAACTTAAGCTCTATTCACATTATGATGGGCCTTACCTGGGCGGACATAGTGAGTTCAGTTCAATATCAAATAAAATCTATATACATTTAGGGAATACAATTTGATAGCATGCAGATGGCAGGCAATCAGATGGTCGGGATACAGGTGGGCTTAATGTGAATAGTGTGATAGGCCCTTACAGGTGAAAGGACAAGCTGTGTGATGATAATGAGTAATAAATGAAAGATGAAGAAAAAATGTTAATGCATGTGGATTGCATAGATATTATACTATCACAACATAGTATTATTTTCCTCAAAGCTGTTGTGGCTGCAAGGGACATAGTTTCTTTCATATAGTGATATCCTATCTGGTCCAGGCAAGAAGATGACTTTAACCAGCTCAAAAATTATTTTGATCATCATGAACTGCATTTAAAAGTAACCAATGGTGAAATAGCCATATTTAATTACATAAGAGTAACTAATATAATATTCTATAACTTGTGTATGTAATGGACTACATAAATTGCTAAGCCAGTCTAGCAATTTATCTAGTGCCAATTACTTGTTATAGTCAACAATTTGACACATCTAATTTGATAATAAACTAAACAAATTGTTTACCATTTTTATCAAATTGGTTTGTTATAATAACAACACTAACAAGAAGTATTAAAAACTATTTTGCTATGGAGTTTGTTGTGCTGTCTCCTCAGCCTGAACACTATGATGCGGTAAGGGCAGTCGTTTTTGAGGACTGTCTTTTATTGTTTGATGTTTAAAAAACACTAAATTGATTTCTTGTCTAATTTAAATAAACAATATTCTGATTCAGACTCTCTACAGATTGATGGTATTCTAAATAAATTATTGATGTTTTAAAAGAATAACATTCATTACATATAATATTATGCAAGGGAGGCAAATTTAAATACACCTTAAATTTGAACAGAACAAAGCATTACAATGTGTACTTACTTTGATAGCTGGCAATATATCGCGCATGTTTCAAGAGAGGCATGTTGATGGTGTCCCCGCAGTACTGAATGGCCATCTGAATGCTGGCATTTTATTGCTTGTTTGTTCAATTGATAGTCCTTTTTTATATCATATCCAGAAGCAGCAATAACTCTCTTGTCCGACGATGTAGATGGGTCGCTGCTACATTTGTTTAGACTGCATAAATGTTCACCACCATTATTTTTATTGCCAAAGTATCTCTGCAAAGACCTGACATTGCCAGTTATAAACAATTTGTTTTTCCAAAACTTCACAAATTTGTTTGTGTTTAAAGCAGGCTTGCGATCCGGTAAAAATACGCCGTTAACGATATCTGTGTTGTTAAAATCCCTTTTGTTATCAACAGTTCGCTGTAAATGTTTACATTCTAGTGGCTTCAACCACTTACGTAGGCAACCTGTAGCAAGCCACTTGCGACGATTACAATGGGTGCATCTCTCGTAGTTTTTATTCATTGCTGTTATATAGATTTGCTTCCTCCAAAGATTTTAACTGTAATTATTGTTATAAAAATAGGATGCTTCGAGCAAACATGACATTGACATGACAAGAATGACAAATAACAAACAACAACAGACAACTCAAAGCTCAAGCAAAGACAGATGAGCTGCATCTTCCTAATCTGTGGATGACTACAATGTCTATAGTATAGTGAGGCTAAATTTTAATTATCGATTGATTTAAATTGATAGTACGTACTACGCACCAAAACTGCTGTTTTGGTTCGGCATCGTTAAAATAAAAACTTATCCGTCACATTCGTACGAATACGCAAACCCACATGTGTGGGATGATATTCGCAAATGATTATGCAAATCGCTGCATTAGCGGTTTTCCAAGCTGTATCGATTTTTTAACGCACATCAAAGTGCGCGAACTTCGAACCTTCGCGTAGTCTCCCACACATTCGTGTGACCAGTTGCGCACACACAGACTAGATAGGGATACAATTGCGCACATGATTGCGAGGATAACGGACGTTTCGCCATTTTTAGAATTCGTGGCGTCCACTGTGTAGCTTACTTCTTATCATATTATATTTAATTTGATTGATTTGATTTGATGAAATTAAAAAGGCTATTAAAAATGTTTCAAGAACTAGTTTTTTTATTTAAGCAAGTAACAAAATACAAAGTAGGTTTCCTCTAAAGTGAGGAAGGAACAGAACGTTCAAAGTCTGTTTTCGCGAAGTTATTTTACCAGTACCAAATAACTTTGCCCCTCTGAAGTGAGGAGCAGAACGTTCAAAGCCTGGTTTCAAAGAGGCAAACTTATTTTATGCGTACTGTAAAACAGTTCAACCGTACTAATAAAATGAAATCATCTTTACTGTCCATGGTTCACAAAATCGCAAGCAAGACTGAAGATGCAAAAACTTGTCGTAATCATTTGCAAATGTCGTCCTTCACTTGTGGGTTCGCGTATTTGTACGAATGTGAGTGACCGGCTTATGAGATGGTATAATGTATGGATGCGGATGCAATTCAACTCCCTGAAAATAAACCTGACGGCGCCCATGAGCACTACTGTATAACACAGCATGTAGGGAAGGGTGATTTTCCGTAGGAAAACTTATATTGCTCGGTAAATGCAAGCCCGCAGAGTTAGAAATACTCGCGACTAGTTATATTTAACTGAGTCATTAATTCAACTGAATCAGCATCATTTGTATGATAAAATGTTATCTATACATATGAAAGGAGAAGCTGACTGACTGATCTATCAACGCACAGCCTAAACCACTGGGGTTAGAAAGTTGAAATTCTGACAGTAGCTTCCTTTTGTAACGTAGGCATCCATTAAGGAGGGATTTTTCGAAATTCAACACCTAAGGGAGTTAAGAAAGTTTGTATGGAAAATCGTCACTTAACGGGTTCAAAATTTCACGCAAGCGAAGCTGCGGGCGAAAGCTAGTTACAAATAAACGTTAAACGTACGATGTACAACGTACGTTTCTAGGCCCTGAAACACAAAGTGTTCGAGGGACCCTTTTTCTAAATATTCGGAAACCGGCAGAGAATACTACCACCTCGTTGCATCACGTGACCCGATGGTAGCTATTGATCCTGGCAAAGGTCGAACAATGATCATGTTGGTTCAGTAACTAAGTACAATTAGAAAAACACAGTATCGATATTATTGTTTAGTAAGTATTAGAGGTTTGCCCAACACCATCGGAGCATGTTTTTATCTGTGGTTCGTTACCCTTCCTCCTTCCCATTGAAGTGGTGTTGTGGTGGTTTTTAGGTCAATAATCCTAATAACTATTTACTAAGTATTTTATTGAAATGCACTATTTAAGTGTCTCAATGTTGCATTAATTATGTATTGTTTATATTGTTGATGTGTTGTGCCTATTATGGATGTATTGTGCATTAAAAATATTTACATTTTGTGGGAGTAATGACACTGAAGAAAATTGGGAAAATGTCAACAAAATCTCATATTTCTACGGAATTGAGTGGTTCGTGAATCTTTATTGTTTTTTATTTTATAACTGTTACATAAAATCAAATCTTCTCTGACCTTACTTCTTAGAACAACAGCTGCGGTATCTAATCTTGCAACTGACAGATTTTCTTTTATTTATTTTTTACAGACAGTATAAGCAATGTATTGGGGAAAAATGTTAAAATTCTTTACAAATCCCTCATCCGCATGGAATCAAGAGGTGATAAAGTGGACAACAAGGTTTTGGTAAGTAATTAAAAAATCCTGTTTGTTTGTCATTCAACAATAAATAATGTGATAAATAATAAAAATAAGTAACCATAAAAATAGCAAATTAAATGTTTACTAGTAATACTTTGTGTACGTTTTAATATTCTATTAAATTGTGTATAAACATATTATCATCATACCTTTATTAATTTTGGTTAAGTACAAAGTCATTTTCTATTTAACTTGCATTATTATCTCTGTTATCTTATCTCATTTTTGTACTGGTTTTAATATAACACCAGTTAATTCAATTGGTAACATATTCCACAGTAAAAAAATCTCTTTTGATGGAACAATAACTGAGTATTTCAAATATGTAATAGATGTGTTTATGACTATTAATTAAAATTTAAACTAATGAGAACACAAATTGAGCTAATAATAGCATGTTTATCATCTCTATTTCTATGTACTTTTTTGTTGCTATTGATAAGGCACTAACAATAGCATGAGTCATGTAGGTGTGCCTGTCTCTAACTGAGATAGATGTGTGTGTTCCCTGTGGATACATACATACACAATATAACATATGGTCAACTGTAGACACAATGACTAAACCAATTTATCCATTCATTGGCTTTATTATTTTCATTGACACAAATTCTAACACAATGCTAAATATAATCCTAGATTGTACTGTTGGTGCTTTCAGAAGCATAAATGTTGATATAGTTAATAAAAATTATAAATAGCCTGTATTGTCAGGGAGGCCTTTGTCCTGTAGTGAGAAAATATATCACTAGAAATAGAAATACCATATCGTCGCTTAGGTAACAATACCACTCAAGTTAAAATATGACGGTTTTTATATTCATTGGATAACTCGTTTTATCACGCATCAAATCATCTTAGTGAGAATCACCAGAGTCATATTAATATATTACAGTTTGTACATAATTATAACACATATTACAGATACAGCTTAATTAAATTTAAATTCAATAATTTAGCACTTTTAAGACCTTTCTGAAAATGTATTATAAGTTTGTTGCGCGGTATTGTTAGCTAAGCGACGATATGTGTTTATATAAAACACAACTTTATTTTATTGTGCTTAATGTATTACAGGTTGTAACAGCTTATAGAATTTTCATTACCACAGCAAAAGTACCAACAAGGGTAAGTTATATTATCATAACATATGAATTTAGTTTCTTTCTTTCTATCGACTTGGGTTATTGCCATGGTCCATGTCAACTGTATTTGGGGTTCCCCTGAACCCACTTTTTCATTACATTATTAAATACAAATTTTGTACTTACAATGACTACTAATCACATGTAGATATTTAACAAAGTTTGGCCCTATTGTGCCAAAGTTCATTTGTTTATGATCTTGATCTATTTTATATAATTTAATGAGATGATCAGGAATTTTAGTTAAAAATATTTATATTAAGAAAACTATCAGTTGATATTATTCAGTTGTAAAAATATTCACACAAATGATCAATTGTCTATTGTTATAATTATAGGTTTGCGTCTGATTCAACAGTTGAATGTCAGCACAGAAAATGTAGTTTATACATGTAATGGAATCTGTACACATTGTAAACATATTGCAATGTCCATTGAACATACAAAAGTTCTCACAATGCTGGTATTTAACTGTATACTTGGCAAATATATCTGGGCCAAAGGCATGCAGTATACAATTTGTGTATGATGATTTCACAAGATAACTAGGAGTGCTATCTGACAGTCAAATACATGTGCAAGACTCTAGTGCAACTACTTATGTGTCAAGTATGCAGTTGGGTATATGGCATTAAGTATGGACTTGGACAATGGACTTTATTGTAGGCCAAGGCTTACAGGAAACATTAATTTGTTTTGTCAATGAAATAACCTTTGTAAATTATATCAGGTTGACAATGGATTTCACTTGATGGAAATAGAGGCACTGGAAAGTAAAAAGGCCAATCATCTGTCAATAACACTCATTCATGAACACAAACCAGTATCCATACTCATAGGTAAGTCAGAGAATCTTCATTTTATATAGCCAATGCATGGGACTATTCTCATTACAATGGCATTTGGAACAGGCGGGCGCAAAAAGTTCAATGTATAATAGAACTTATTTAAAAACTGATAGAGAATAAAATACAAGAGTACGTTGACAACGGCGACTGACGTTCGCTCCCGTCCTTGCTCCGTCAGCCGACGTCAACCTGCTCTTCTATTCTATTCTCTACTGGTATTAAAATAAGATTTATTTTACATTAAACTTGTTGCGCCCGCTCATGCCTGTGCCGTTGTAATGTGAATAAAGCTTTAGGGTGCTTGTGGATGAGCGGCACTACATAGCCTACGACAGGTTAATTATTGGCGACAATATGCTGTTAAGAATTGGTGGCAGTCGAAGCCTTATTTACGGCAGTCGACGCGGCGTTTACGGCTGTCGACGCGATTTTTTACGGCAGTCGCCTGCTAAGGTTAACGACATGCGACGGCTGCAGTTACCTATCTATGCCATCGGTAAAGTGCAGACCGTTCGAAAAGTTAGTCTAGTCTAGGCAGTGACTACCTTTACATACATATTAGATGAAAGCGACAAGAAAGCTGTTTAGTCGTGATTTGTAATAGAAATAATCACTTAAGAGTCAAGACATTATTTGAACTGAATGCTGGTTTAACATGATAATTCTAAATCGCGTGCTAAGAGCATTATACAGGGTGTTAACGAATTCGTGTAATTCCTTCAAACCACGTGATCTACTGATGACACAGATTAACCCTAAATGGCAATTTTTGAAAATCAACCAAAAAAAAATTTCAAAAAAAAAATCTTTGTTTTCTATTTCTGAGTCATTTTAGAGTCTTGGGTTATCTGACTGCAAAGAGCGATATCGCATTAGTCGTGCCTGCCAGCCGTGTCGCCGTGCTTTCGTTAATTTATGCGTGGCATCGAAATGTTCACAAAAATAAAACATTTTTAAGGCAAAAAAAAATATCTTATTTTTTTACTGAATCCTTATTAGGTGGTTTAGATACGATCGGTAACAAAGCCGCATGAAAAAATAATAATTTTATTTTTTTATTTTTAATCAAGCTAAATCCCGTGCGGGGCCTGTCTACATCAGTAGTAGATCATGTGGTTTTAAGGAATTACACGAATTCGTTAACACCCTGTATAACTTTTGCGCACATATATGCACTTATAACAGAATCTTTCGTGCAGAAAGCTAATTAATGATAAAAAGATAAATAAACTAGTTGGAAAGTTCCAGACTTTTAATATTGCATAAGGATAGAATTCAAGTCAGACAACACAGTTTTATTTTACGCGTCTTAATATAGGTTCCTAGAAGAGTTACAGTCCATTGTATGCTAATGAATAACTCTTAACAACTCGACAAAACAGCTATCATTAAATAAATAATGATTACGTCCGATTTTCCTCTAATTAATGGATAATTTATTTAGCCTTGAATTTATTAGTGTTTTCTGCAGTTTGTAGCCCTCAGTAAAACGGGGTTATTTCGAAATTATTATAAGTAGGTCTAGGTTCCTACTCAATTTTAATTACGTGTTTACAAGGTCTATGGTGTACCTACGTATATTAAATTGCGCACCTTCACAATAAAACTAGTCATTGTAATTCTTTACATGTTTTACTCAATACCGCATGTCTTTACATAGAGGATAGAATAATAATTATTGCATTAAAAGTTATAAACTAGAGAAATATTCTGGAAAACATAGTTAAATAATGAAAGGGTTTAAAAATTAAGGATCCATCCATGTATGAAAATACTCGATCAGGGAAACTTAAAATTCAGCTGTGAGTTACATGCTATGATTGTTTTCAGGCGAGGAGGGGACCGCTGAAGGTGTAGTGAATGTACTACACGCATTAGTTGCTGCCTTCGACGATTTATTCCCAAATGTAGCCGTGGTTGACATTATATCAAAGGTTTGTACAAAAATTGTATAATTACTGTTCTGTAAAAGTTTCGCTGATTATTCATACGAACTGAATTAGCCGGACAATAAACACTAATTTCTCTAATTGTCGCGGCGGCTAATATATTTATAAGGATAAAAATAATCGTACTGTCTGAATCATCAATGTACACTCATGCCAAGTGAAATATAAATTCAGTAACTTAATAAGGAAACATGACGGTTGGTCCTCGGCCAATAAAGGTCTATTCACATTACAACGGACCGTGCACGGGCGTAATAAGTTCAATATAAAATAAATACAGGTCAGAAAGGGGATACTAATCCGAAAGAGTGTTAATGTACCATAATAATGAAAAACTTTTGTTCTAAAACTTCCAAAAATCTATGGTTTAAATCAAAGAGCTATTGAAAGATAAAATAAAATCACGCTAAAATCTACCTATCCTGTGCTATGATAGCTGTGTTTTTACATTTTAGGTCATATTTTCTGCATTCATAGCTATTTGGGGTCACGGATTAAAAGTTCCATTTTCTGAAGCAGTATGAAGAATTTTTGAAAATACTAAAATACGAATCATTTTGCATAGAAATAAAAATGATCGAGCTTTGAAATTTTAATACTTGCTTAAAAACAGTTATCAATGACACTTTAACGGGTCCGCGGATTTGTACCCCCTTTAAGACTAACCTTGTATAGGTCCGTACCTATACAAGGTTAGTCTTAAAGGGGGTATGAGAATAGATCATGCCCGTGCATGATCTATTCTCATACAACTCGTACCGTCACGAGAGAAGATAGGTACGGGTAGAGAAAAGAATACGAGGACACGTTGACCGCCCGTCCGTCCTGAGAACAGACCTTAAGGTCCGGCGCAGACGACGGACTTATTGTCCGGCGGACTACCACGGACAAGAATGAAAGTAACTAACTTAGTTGGTAGTTGTTGCCATCGCAGACTCTAGAGTTCTAACGATAACTTCAGACAAAATTACCGTCGTGTGCGTTGTGTCCGTGTTAAATTTCGTGACCGGCAAAGACTACCAACCACGTCAATTCCTATCCGCGGCAGTCCGCCGGACAAAAAGTCCGTCGTCTGCGCCGGGCCTAATAATCACCCCTTCTCTTTCTGTTGTGATTGTACGAGGTGATTAAGGGATTAATCAGGTAATGGGCTGTAGCGAGGAATGCCTGCATTAATGAAGGATTATGCCGTTCAGAAAACTTACGACTGAACAAAGCCTAGATCTTCCCGTTACGCTAGGATCTAGCATTATGTAGACAAGAAATACAATTTTAATAATCATTATACAGGGTTAGTCGGAAAGGGAGTACTAATCTGCGGGTCACTTAAAATATCACTGATGACTGTTTGAAAGCAAGTATATTTTTATTTCCATGCAAAATTACTAATCTAGTTTTTTCAAAAATTCTTCATCCCTGCTTTAGTTATGAATTCCGAAAATGGAGCTTCATATCCGTTACCCCAAATATGACCTAAAATGTAAACAGCTGATCATAGCTGAGGATACATAGATTTTAGCGTATTTATTATGAAATCTTTGAACAGCTATTTCTCTTAAACTACTAGACCTAGGTCTAGACTAAAAAAAGAACTAAAAAAGTAGACCTAGCAAAGACTAAGGTAGGTCCTAGACTTTTGGGGAAAATTGTAGAACAAAAGTTATTCATTATTATGGATACTTTAACACTCTTTCGGGTTAGTACCCCCTTTCCGACTAACCTATTATTTTGTACCCTATAAGGAGCTAAATTTTTTGTTTTCCGCAGGTAAATCTACCGTATCCAGTTCCTCAAGTGAGCGGCACTCGGAAACATTCCACATGCGGTGATTTCTCCAATCAATACGCAGCTATGTGCGACCTCTGCCAAACGCCCTTTAGGTAACTCATTAACATGTACATCATGATAAATGTTTTGGCTAACACATCATAACATACCATTTCCGGAGTTAAGGAAATCATTAGTAGACGTTTTATCCTGTACATGATTTATAGAAGTAATTGAGGAAGTCAGGATCAAAAACTCACATATCCACTTTTGACACTTTCGTTTTTTTTGTTCTTAATCGACTCCAAATGATAAAATTCACCATTTTTCAAAACATTTTTGGTCAAAACAGCACAAATCCCTCATTAAAACGCAAACTATAATAAGAGTTTCGTTCAAAACCAAAACAAATCCTACTGTAAAATTATAAATAAAACCGGCCAAGTGCGAGTCGGACTCGCGCACGAAGGGTTCCGTACCATTATCTATAAAAACGGCAAAAAAATCACGTTTATTGTATGGGAGCCCCCTTAAACATTTATTTTATTCTGTTTTTTTAGTATTTGTTGTTATAGCGGCAACAGAAATACATCATCTGTGAAAATTTCAACTGTCTAACTATCACGGTTCATGAGATACAGCCTGGTGACAGACGGACGGACAGCGGAGTCTTAGTAATAGGGTCCCGTTTTACCCTTTGGGTACGGAACCCTAAAAACAAAAGTGTCAAAAGTGAATATGTAAGCTTTTGATCCTGACCTCTTCAATTAACAGTAAAAGAACTTAGTTTTGCTGTATCAAATCTGGCTTAAATAGGTATACGTTATGTGTTAAACTATGTAGGTCACGAATAGAATGGATTCAAACAGGATATAATATAAATGGAGGAGGAAGATTGCATTCTGCATACATAGAGGTCAATTTAATTGAGTTCAGTCATAGTTTTTTTTTAGGCAGTAGTGCGTATTCTCTTGCTCACCAACTAAAAAAGACACCGCGAGAAATGGACGGTTATAAATAAGAAGTAAGTTAGATATGTCTACGCTATTCTCAAACTAGTTTACGCCTTGAACTTCACCTTGTTTTTAGTCGACACGCTGAACTTGTCGGTGTCGTCTAAATTTGTATGGAAAGGACATTCATTTCGTACCAAAAACGAAAGGCCAGAAAAAACAGTATTAAATTAATAAATAAATAACTAAATATTGTATGCAAAAAAAAACTAATATTTTTTTGGAATTATAAATCCACTTGGCAGCGCGGGGGTTAATCGTAGACTTTCGCCGTAGTAGTAAAAAAAAACAATAGGTAGTATGTTATTTCCTATCAGAAAATTGTGTTTTCTTTTTCTGCTTGGAACTTTAGATTTTGGGTAGGTACAAATTGTTTGAATCCTGAATGATTTCCTTTTCAGCTAAATTTGACAGCTCTTATTTACATCCGTCTCTTTCTTATTTTATCGGAGTGGAAAAGATGGCAATAGCCTAATTGCCTAAATTAAGGTTAATTTAGTTTGTGCACAACAGATTCTGCACCATTGTCTTCATTTCTTTTATTATCCACCTGTATTTTGTTACCCAGTAGGGTGAATTATACCTCTGACCATACCAACACTAAATACGTCAGTACCATTCTAAGGCTGAGGCTACACTTAGCAGCGACGCAAACTGCGACAGATTGAAACAAATGTATTAATATTCATGTGTGCAGTAACAGTAACACTCTACACGACAGCAATTTTTGTTGTATAGTGTAATTAAAGCAATACTTTTGAAGACAAATAGTTAATGAACAATCGATGAATTTGTCATATTCGTATAGGTATATTATTTGACGCGACCCAGTCTACGTTAAACCGCAAATTACAAAGAAAACTCCTGTTTATAGTTTTTGTATGACTAATTATTTTGTTAAATTCATTTTACGTTTGCGGTTTTAATTGTTTTTCAATATATTTCCGTTATTATTGTTAGCAACTGTTATTGACTGCTATTTGTTTTGTTTCAGAGCCGAAGTTGCGTGGGATATTGACACGATATATCTGGCGCATGATATCAGAATGTTACACCTAAAAGATTTCGATCATTTAGATCAAAGGTACAGTTTAATTACATTGATTCAGATTAATGTCACCTATGGTGACGACGTGATGACCTTCAAAAGTGTGTAGAACTCGTAAAAGAAAGGTAAAAGACGCCTAAAAGCGTCTTTAACACCCGTATCCTGTCTTTCTGTTTGCTACGTTTTTACGGCTGCACTACTAAACAGACTTTAATGATTTTTGGCGGGGTAACTTGGTACTAAAAATAGGAAATAGAGGTACTTTCGTCGCGGAAAATTAAAAACTTTACATGTGGGTGGAGTTGCGGGCATTCTTGTTTTTTCTATATTATCTTTTCTCAGTGCCTGTAGACGAATGCCAATCGATGATCGCTAGAGAAGATAAAGATGTACTGGATTGACATAAGCTTTCGACCGGTCAAGCGATCTGTTATATCATTTCGATACATTTAATTGGCGTTTCTATTTTCTAGCGATTATCGTTTGCCATTTGTCTACAGGCACTGGTCAGCCCTCTGATTCAGAACGATTGGATTAGTCAGTTGTCGAACGATTCGGTAAGCAATATGTAGATGGAACGAGATAAGAAACTGAATCGGTCGACAACTGTTTATCGAATAGTTTCTAAATCGACTGAAATGATAAGAATATATGTAGCAGAATTGTTGATTTGTAATCGTGGATTTTGTTGATGCAGGGACCTGATCCCCCTGGTGATGGCGCTACAACACAACACGTGGTTCAGCGGCGTGTGCGGGGACGGCGTGCGCGCCAGCGGCGAGGCGTGGGAGAGCGTGTGCCGCGTGGTGCGCTCAGCGCGGCCGCCGCCCGCGCGCCTCTCGTGGAGGGCCGCCGCGCTGCGACACGACCACGCCGCGCGGCTCGGACACGCGCTCACCAGGGCACGACATGCTCCCGCTATGCATACTATTGACTTCTCACAGAATCATATTGAGGACAAAGGTGACGTTTATTCCTTGACAGTTGAATTATCTAGTATGTCTGCACTTAGAGCGGGGGCACACAATGCGTTGCGGCGCCGCACCGCATAGATTTCACCGTATCAGCGGGCACACGAGCAGTGCGGCGCCGCAACGTTGTTATGTCGCAGCGGCGCCGTAGCAAAAAAATCGAAACGAGCGAGCGTGTGTCCTTCCTTGTGACGCATAAACAACTGAGCGGTGCCGCTCCGACGTCGCGACGCATTCACCCCTCCCCGCCTCGTCTTGGTGGTTGCAAGTCCGGTGCGGCGCCGGAGCGCATCGTGTGACATGCCACAGATATTTCTATGTAAGACGACGCAGCGACACCGCTCCGGCGCCATACCGCCGCCGCAACGCATCGTGTGCTCCCGCTCTTAGGCACAGCCACGCGGCAATCTTCTCTCGTGTCGGTACGAGCAAAATGAGAATAAATCATGCCATGGTCCAATATTAGTCAGTTACCAATGTTTATAGCAGGGCTAAGTGCCCAGAATACGCCAAACATATTTTAGTACCGCAACAGCGGCAATATAGAACATGCATTGAAGAGGACATCTCATCTCCCGTAACGCACATACATACACTGGCGACAGCAAGAATATCCCGTTACCGTTATGTATATTGGCTTTGTCGACTCTTAATAGAATTATATTTAGGTAGGTACTAAAACTTAAGATGTTAAAACTTTTAGTTTAACAGTTGTTTTTTTATTGCATGATCTCTCTTCGTCTCTTTCACTCTTGAAGACACAAAGAATGTTAGCGCTCATCCTCTTCATCCTCTTGACAGTTTTCCTTTGACATCTTTTACAACACCCACGGTAACAGACGAAGTTGCCGAAGAAGACGAAGTACTTTGGCCAAATCAAATGTTTGGTCCAATCTAGGCCTATTCATAATCTTTTCGATAAGCAGTTATCGACCGATTCGGTTAGTTTTCTCGTTTCGCTTATGATTTTCATAACGAGAGAAAAAGAGATAGCAAACCGAACCGTTCTACGACCGACTAATCAAATCGTTCTGAATCAGGGGGCAGGTCAGCCTTGTATCAACTTAAACAAATTGATCATATTACATTGTAAGATAGACAACGTTTGGAACACTTTCATCGGCCATGATTCACTTTTAGTTTTGTTTATTAAATATTTATGACGTCACATCATTGTTTGTTTATAGGTGCTATTAGTATACTGAGTGGGCTTGCGAACAATCCGGACGGGCTGAGACATATTGCGTTGTCGCAATGCGGCCTTACTGGGAAAACTGTGATGCATCTCGCTACCATGCTTAATGACAACCCGTGCCATCTCTCTACCCTGTCACATCTGGACCTCTCATATAATAACCTCAAGGATGACGTACATGTAAGTGATAACACAAATGGTAATATAGAAATCAACAACGATAAAGGTACAAGTCCGAGACGGACTGCAAACTGTAAAAGTAGTATCGCTTGCGGTGCGATCTGCGGGTACGGTCTGCGGATTCAGTTTTGCAGTAGCTGTCGGAATTAGTGGTGGTTAATATAAATAAATAAATAAAACGTATAGCGCCAAAATATATCAGACTATGCGTACATAGCGTATAGCGTTTGCTATAGCGGCTCAGACTTCGCGCTATATTATAACGCCTCAACCTACTCAACGAATAAAAGTCTAAACGCGCACAGCGGGGCCAGTACGAGATAGCAAGATAGCGTAGCGAATAGCAACAGCGCGTAAGGGAATGAAATATTATTATATTATTTTGTGTACAGCGCGTTGCGAGATAACATTTACCGCGTATCATCAAGTCCGTTTAGCGTGTTGTTAAATAAAATTATAGCGTCTCCGCGTTCAAACTGCGCCCGAGTTTTGTAACACCGCGTTATAATGATAGCGTATAAAATAACAGACTATATGAATATATTTTATAGTTTATAACACGTCTACAGTTTATAGCGGATTTGAACATCACTAGTCGGAATAGCACCTTTAAAGTGCACACCTTAAAGGCGCTATTCCGATGGCGACTTACGGTCTGCAGTTTGCAGCCCGTCTCGGACTCTTGTATCTTTACATGGCACGCCCCTCCATTGACACTGCAAGTAAAAATGTATGTGAAAGAATATTTACAACGCGTCATTCGTTCAACGCAGATTTGTGCATTCTACAACTGTAGGCCAAACTTAAACAAAAACATGGAGCAGTCGCTCGACAGATTTGACATCGCTAATTAACAGTATGGTACCGTTTTGAGATTGTATGAATGACACACGTGCTCCTTGTCGAGCGGTCATTTAAATTATGCACTCGTCGAGTAAGAGCAATAAATCAGGGGCGGATTTCCCTACAGGCCAGGTAGGCCCGGGCCTAGGGCGGCAAAATTTGGCAGTTTTTTTTTCAGTTGTCGCGCCTTCTGTGCACCTTTCCGCCAACTCAAACTCAATAAACTCAACTTAAAAACTCGAGTGTAAAAACTCAAAAAAATGTCCGTATTTCGCAAACCAGACAAAAGACAATTTGTGAATAACGATTCATCGTTACTTACAAATAGAAATGGTAAGCATCAGTATTTGAAACACAGATTGAGATAATTTTATTATTTACCGACTTTCGTTGTTTTTTATTTTAATTTAATTTCTATAGTTCATTTAATTTTTCGTGATTTACAGCGAATAGGTGGCGGCAATATTTAATAGGCCTAGGGCAGCCAACGTATTAAATCCGCCCCTGTACTAAATATCAAACACAAGGTGACTCGTTGGCATAATTATGCACACACACATTGAAGGCAGATGTTAGAGGGGCGTACCAGGTGTACGTAGTTGATCTCTATGAGGAAGGCTTACATATTTCTAATTCTTCCAATGTCATTGTTCCAGAATTTATACAACTTCCTCGCACAACCGAACGTTTTAACACATTTAAATTTGACAAACACAGAAACAACGTTAGAAAACGTAAGTAATAAAGTAAGTGGTACCATTCAGTACATGGAAACGTATCCTGTGCTCAGTTTAACTAATTTGCTTCAACTAACCCTAATCTTTTCTATTTGACTAAGTTCTTCAAGCTAATAGCATTAAGAATTTGAACACATTGACTCATAAGGATATATCTCCAAGATTTCCATCACAGTAGGCACAGTACGACACAACCAATGGCATTCGCTCATTTTCGCGCTACTCACACTTATTGCGTAAGCGTAAAAATCATTTTCACATTCATGGTCTTGCAGACGCACTTAGTTCGGGAGTGATCGTTTTTACGAAGTTTTCCGATTCGACTTCTTAGTTGTGTCGTACTGTAGCCGTCTTTTTATACTACTCAGCCAGTCTACTGCTGGGCATAGAGCTTGTAGTTATTATATTGAGCATTGAACACACGGGTTGGTGAAAAGCGAACCCAGTTTCATCATGCGCTGGTGATGCTTCTGCGTTATCACGAGCAGTATTTCTGCTGCTTGCTATGTTGATCGGTCATATGTCAGAGACTTAGCCGTATCCACTGTAACTAGGTGAGGTTCAATTTTGAGGATGCTAAATGCTGATGTATAACTTCTCTAAAAGATCCTAGTCCTATGTTTAATAGCAAACAAAGTTAAAGCAACAACAAAAAACTGAACTGCATGAAACTTCAATCGGTTTGAAAGTTAGTATGATAATGTAAGCTATCTACTCCTATCTTTCTCACTATGGGTCTTCATAGTAATAGCAGTGACCCAGAGGTTTGAAGTACCTGTTTCTACAGATGTGGGGTGCTCTCCTGCGCGGTTGCGCGGCCCGCTTGGCCACGTTGTCAGTGGCGCGCAACCCCTGGTCGGCCGCGAGGCGCCCGCGCGACCCTCCGCCGTCCTTCCGACAGTTCTTCACCGCCTGCCTCGCTTTGACGGAACTCGACTTCTCCTACTGCAAGATGCCGCCGGATGCGCTCAAGTAAGTTCACGTCATCATCATCCAAGGAAAAGGAGATAATGTCTTCGGTCATTACTATGGGCCGGGTGGGGATTTCAGAGAAAGTTCAATCTTCAAGAAAGGAATCACTCTGCAGTTACTATGTATTACCATCAGCAGCCGTATTAAGAACGGTCATCCAGTTCATTTCATTTCGGTTCATCAGTCATCAGAAGTTCGTTGACCCGCGGCAGTATGCATCGTTTATCAGTGTGGTCCACGTTTGGGGGAGACGTTAAGTATCCCCCTAATATCATCCAGTGTCTGCCTTCATTGATTTTTGAAGTTTCAGCTCGAATGTTTTGAAAATAAACTTGTATTCTGACCAAAATACTGAGTTACTCAGATTTTGTATTTCTACTCTGGTTTATCTGCGGTCAACGGTATTTGCGCCCTACGTTTTTTTGTATTCTTGTTTTAATAGATTGACGACAAATCTATGAACATCTACCGAATTTCCTTATATTTTGTTTTCATTGTTCTTTATTTTATTTTGTAATCTTTTAAATATTTCTGCTAAACAATTTTAAATAAACAATGAAACATCACAACATGAGCTGAAACAAACATGTCGTTACGTAGCAATATGTCACACAGCGAACAATATTATTAATTATTGACGGGAGATGTTTGTAAACATGCACGGGAAATGATGAATTGATTGCTAGAGGATTATTTAAAAGAGAGGGTGTTATGTAGCGAGTTGTTTGTTCGTATCGGAATTTCAAGCTGAAAGGTGCAAGCAAATGATTAATTAATCAATACAAACTTTCGCGTCGTATATGACATTAATAATACTTGAAGTGTATCAGTTCTTATTGCGATTCTGAGAGCGCGTGTATATCGTGCTCGATCCGAATCAGAGAAAATATTGCCTGGAAAAACTAGGACTGCGTTGGACGTCTCCTTATATGCATTCGTATTGTATAATATACTGTAATTTTTTCGGTCCAGTCATTCTTTTAGAATGTTTTGTCGGTGCTAATTCTGATCAAATGCTGTATACGGCTATCTGCAATCCGTGGAAATTGTGCCCTAAAAGATATTGAACTATCCGAAGACGTGACACAGTAATGTGGGCTACAAGCGCCCATACAAGAAGTTGTTTTGCCACTGTATTTAGTCGGATTCGGTGCTTTAACCCATCGTTTAACTGCACGATAATCGCCAACAATGATTTTAGTACTTAGGCCCGTATTAATAAACGACTTTCATTTAAAATCTCCCCCCTAAGCATCGTTTTGATATCGTCGGTGATACTTCAATAGGGTGCATTGGTAAATATCGCACAAAAAAAAAAGTTGTCTTATGTATGACATTCTACTCTGTGGCAGCGCATCTTGGGAGCTTGCTCCCATGCAGTCATGTTTAGCCGGGCAGCACATTATTAGAGATAAATGTTTTTAGACTTTCGCGATTTGTACACATTATAAAAATATAGATCGGGTCTACTCGCGGAAAAAACTTAAAGAAGCACAAAATACCCTTTATCCCGACGTTTCATCCGAATTACACCGGCCGTAGTCACGGGTAGACTGAACGTCGAGATAAAAGGTATTTTGTGCCTCTTAAAGTTTTTTCCGCGAGTAGACCTGATCTATATTTTTATAATTATTAGAGATTTTTGTTAGAAAATTTCTGACGCGCGACTCGACTTATACATTTTGTACTAGACCCCGTACACGGTCAGTATTTGCCGGATTCAGCAGCCTGTTGGCTCTAGTACACGTGTAAAATGTATGCGCAAAGGGTCTTCGCGTACGCGTCAGAAATTTTCTGACAGAAAATTCTGATAATGTGCGGCCGGGATTAGAGTGGTTTAATAATACGGGCAAAATACATACATATCGTAATTTGGATAATGGAGACTCAAAGAAAATTATTGTAGCAGTGCAATGTGAAAGTTAGGTAACCCTGAATTTACTTATTTAATGTTTGTTAGGAGCCTGTTACTCGGGTTGGCGTGCAACGAGAGTGCGACAGGGGTGCAGTTGAACCTGTCGGGAGTTCTTTCTTCGTCGCAGGCCGCACATGTGCTCGAGTCTTGCATACACGGAGTTAGGTGTTTGCAGTCGCTCGACCTTTCTGATAACAGTGAGTATTGCCTATTATTTAAGCTATTAAAAATAAAATGCAAATTACATACAGGGTGTTAACGAATTCGTGTAATTCCTTCAAACCGCGTGATCTACTGGTGACACTGATTGATCCTGCATAGGTTTTTTTCAGATATAACAAAAAAAGTTTTCAAAAAATTAACCATGGTATTCTGTATCCGAGTAATTTTAGCGTCCCGAGTTAACTGACTGCGTGGAGCGATATCGCGCTAGTCGTGCCCGTCAGCTGTGTCGATGTGCCTTCATTAATTTATGCATGGCATTGAAAAATTTTATCACATAAAATATTTATTCGTGATATAAAAGGTTTTTTAAATTTTTAATCAATCTATTTCCAGTTCGGGGTTAATCTATACCATTAATAGATCATGTGGTTTGAAGGAATTACACGAATTCATTTACACCCTGTATATACATTATTACAAAAAAAAAAAAAAAAACCTCAGAATTATTTGTGAAGCACGTGTTTAATATTTCTTATTTTTTAGGTATGGAATTCGAATTATCTGGAATAGTGAGAGCAATTGGAAAGAATCATTCCATTACACATTTATCTCTAAGTAAATTGACGGGGAAACGGTCGTACGCCCCACCTTTAATACAGGTATGTAAAACGCGTTTAGTTAATACGAAGTACGATATTTTATTTGGTTTACAGTATGGACTTATTGTTATGTATTTTTCTAGGCTCTAGTCCACGTTCTCCAAGAACCTGATACTGCATTGACGTCATTGGATCTCAGCGATTGTAAACTTAAGGTAACTGTTTAAATAAGTTTATTTTGATAGCTTATAATGTGGTATAAACATGCAACGCAATAGACTATCAAAGTTTTTCAAATATAATTTGCTTCCTAAAGAATATAATTACTTCTAATTTCCTTAAAAGTGTACCAAGATAGAGTGCTCATATCACTGAACGTAAAAAAAAGTAATCCAGCGTTATTTGCTGACCTTACAAGGATCTAAAGGTATAAGCCCGAGACGGGCTGCAAACTGCAGACTGCAACCGCAGACTGCGAGTCGCCATCGGAATAGCGCCTTTAAGGTGTGCACTTTAAAGGTGCTATTCCGACAGCGACTGTAAAACTGCAACCGCAGCCGCAGATCGCACCGCAAGCGATACTACTTTTGCAGTTTGCGGTCTGCAGTCCGTCTCGGACTTGTACCTTTAAGGTAGGACCGCACTAGGCGGAACTGCACCGCAGCGGAACTGAGCGACACGACGCGTCAAAATATTCTTTATATGAAATGATATGAGACAACACGCACTAAGCGGCAACGGAACTGCACTGCAACTGAACTGCGCGGCAAAGTTGAGCAACTGACCAAAAGTGTCGCAACCTGTCGCGACGTGTAGTTCCGCTGCCGCGGAGTGCGGTTCGACAAACTTCATTCCACTCCTATCGCTTTTCGGTGTGTCCATCCTTTGTATATGCGGCTGCATAATTTGTAATAACTCATTGAATTTATATTGAGACATTCTAAAATAAGTATGGAATGTTATTGGATCCTTCTTAAGTCGTGGCAAAAGCGTAAAATACTCGTCTTCTTCATATCGCGAGTTTGATATGTCATGTAGCCATATTCTTTGCTTTTTTTCTTGCCTGTTCTTGCTCGATCCTTTCCTCTTCCTCGCACAACAAGGAAATAATAATCATATTATTATCCATTTCGTCGTTCATCTTGCTCAGAGGTTGCTTAGCTACTGAATATATTTTTGTAGCGCCGCTGCAGTTCAAGTGCGGCTTACTGTAAAATGACGCGTCGTGAAGTTCAGTTCCGCTGCGGTGCAGTTCCGCCCAGTGCGGTTTCTACCTTTATAATGAAAATTCGTTGATGATATTGATAACAAATGTCTTTTTTCCAGGGTGATTTATACGGACTACTGAATGCATTAGGAGGTGCCAGACGGTTGCGCTCGTTAGACGTAGGCGGTAACTTGGCAGGCGACGCGGGCGCAAGACTACTCGCCAAAGCACTGCAGTGTAACTGCACGCTACAGACATTGTATATAGACCGGAACGCGTTTAGTTTACAAGGTAAGGAAGTTTTTTTTTAGTTTATTGATTACTGTTATTATTCATGACTCAACAGCCATACGTCACCGACGATGTTATAAATGATTGGGCTAAATTATTGGGGAAAATTATAATAGGGTTTTTAATTATTTTTTATTAGATATCTAGTAGCTTTTGCAAACGTTTAGGAAACAGTGAAAAACCTATAGAAATATTAATCAAAATATCCAAGTTAAGAGTGATTTAAAATTGTTAAATAAAAGACCGAGACAGCACTATGGGGCGATGACGTCATACCCCATGAACTTCATATCACTCCGTACAATGTCGCTTTCGCGTGGAAAGGACTGAGAATGCGTCTCCAAATACATGAATATCTTCTCCATTTCTTTCTTTTTTACTCTCCTTTCTGTACCTTCTTTGAAATAATATTAAATTCTAAGTTAGTATTTTTTTATTTAGTCAACTATCCTTTTTCTACTATTATGTCAGCTCGTAATCATTCACCATAATACGTGGGCCTCCTAATAAATCGCTACAGTGTACGATTGTGAAGGAATCTCTCCGCAAACGGATTGGTGATCGCAGTGTGTTTGTAGTTAGTAGCGCACGCGCACATGGGGATGATGTTGATCCTGTAGACGTAATCTTTGCTCGCCATCCATTCGTCCGAGGATCGAAATCTTTAGTCTACAAACAAGCGGCGGTTTTCTGTATACTGCTCATCAAAATTGTCGTTCAAATTATAAATTAATTATTGTTTATCCAGGACTAACGGATATAGCCACGGCATTGCGTCGCTCTGTGAGCGTGCGTCGTGTAGAGTTCCCAGGGTGTGACGCAGCGGCCGGCGGACGCGGGGCTAGTGAACGAGTGGCGACTCTGTGGAGGGACCTGCATGAACGGTTAGTTAAATATTTTATAGTTTATTTTCATAACTATAGGACGCAGCTACGGTATTCCGTCTCTCTATGAGCATGCGTACTTGTAGAGTTTGCAGGGTTTGACGCGGAGCTAGTGAATGAGTGGCCACGCTGTTGACAAACTTGCATGAACGGTTACTATCCGGCATAGCTACGAATTAGCGGCGCCCTTTGAGTGTGTGCCGTTTAGAATTGCCGAAGTGTGACACGGCGGTCAGCGGACGTAGCGGTAGTGATTGTATGGTCACGCTACTGTGAGGTAAATAAGAAGCGAGGGCGCCTTAAAGGGCGTCTAAAGTGTGTCGATAGCTTAACTTAACCAAATTTTAATTAATCATAGATATATCGTGTGTAAAAATACCCTTAACGATAACGAAAGCCACATATTCTACCCATCATTGGGATCATTTTTTTCTACCAGACCATAGCTGGGAAATCATTGATTCCGGAGATATTGAAGGTCAAAGTACACTTTTTTTTGTTTTTTTCCAGAAACGTATTCTAAGTGATAATACTAAACTTTCTTCCAAACAAACATTATCAAAATTTTAAATTTTTCCTAACAAATTACGTATTTGAAGTTACAAAAACGCAATGAATATCAAACGCACACAACCGCCTTGGTTCAGCTGTGTAGCCGCTGCACGACCCACACAGGCACATTCGGTTACATGCAATTACATTGTGCGCTACAAAAAAACAGAGTTTTTTTATGCCTAAAAATAAAAGTCGTTTCCCTACAATTATTTTTGGTCAATGTAATTTAGTTTGATGTCCAGAGTGCGTAGATTTCGGCTATGTGATTGGGTCTTTTTACACCCTGTAGATAACGAAGATCAAGCATTGATACTAGTGTAATTTTGCTATAGGTTGACAAAACTATTCGTTATTTTGATCCTTAGTCTGGCGAGCAACTGCAGTCCAGCGCAAACGCACACTCTTCGCGCGATGGCTCTGGAGCGCGCGTGGGCGGGCGGCGAGGCGGCGGCGGCACTAGCGGCGCACGCGGCGGCCGCGCTGCCCCCGCCCCCCCTCCCCGCCGCCCTGGAGCGTGCTGCCGCCGCCGCGCACCATCTGCTGCACCAGTACCTGCAGGTATGTAACACGCCGGTGCGGTGCTAGCGGCGTCCGTGTGACTATTGCGCTCGTGATTTCATAGCAACCGCGCGGTTACCGGGCTAAGACTTTTAACAACATAAGCGTGTATTTGTACAGAGGTGCGGCGAGGTGTTCGCGGCGATGGGCGGCAGCGGTCCGAGCGGCGAGCTGGTGACGCTGCAGGCAGTACGCGACGCTATGGCGCCCTGCACCACCACGCTGCAGGATCTACTCAAGTAACTATCTAGAATATTTATATCGTAGGATAGACTAAAAACCTAACAGTATTTACAATTTGAAGCGCTGTGCAGAATCGGAAATACCATGTGAAAATGGTCATTCGGAGATTTAAGTTCCTTATCTTAACATAATTTTTTGCTTTGACAAAAATACGCGAGACCTGTTAGGTATGTTGTCGTCAGCGTGTCAGGTGTTTGTCTCGCAATCAAAGAATACATATTTGATGAAATGTAGAACAGTTTTTGTTAATCACGACCTCACTTATCCATTTAAATCTTGACCTACAGCGGTCAAAAGCTGCAAAGCAAAGCTACACTAATTTTATAGAAAGACCGGACGGCATCCACTCAAGCCATATACAAAATAATTTTAGTTCTCTCTGATCATAAATATTGTATAGACTCGATAATATTCATGATCATACTATGTGTGGAAAGTGCCTTTAATCAGTACACACTGGCGATGTGTAATATCAGTAATGCACACTAATATTTCCGCGAATGTCACTAATCGAAATCGCCAACTCAACCAAAATTCCCAGTTACACCGTTTCACTCATTACTTCAACCTGTATAACTTACTTAGCTGAATGTTACGATGTGTGTACTAAATTGTTTCGGTATATTCAGTCAGGCAGTGGAGAGCTTGGCCCTGCTGGCTTGCGAGAACGTTGACCACATAGACAGCGAGCCGATGCCCAGTGTGGACGGACATATACCCGACCTACTGACTCCTATCTCACATTCTGGGGTAAGTTTATTAATTTTACGCAATTTTCTCACTGCGATATCGTTAGCACATTACATAGATGAGCTCCTGGCCTGTAATCTAAAATACTTTGGTCGTGTCATGCGTAGGCCGCAGGATATTGTCTTCATCTATATCTTTCTTCTAGCTTATTTCTTAACTATGTTGGTGTCAGCTTCCAGTCTAATCAGATGCGGCTGAATACCAGTATTTTAGACCTGCGCAACCCAATTACTTAATGGGCAATGCGGATATTCTAAGTTTAGACCGGTTGTTAGACTTTCAGGCATCTGACTACCCATAACGACAGTGGTAGGTGTTCTATTAATACCCGTGACCGACGGTTTATGTGGAAGATATACGACTGACGATGTGTAACAAACGGTCATCTATCCACGGATTGACCGCGGCAATTGCAGCTTAACTTCACAAACTGTATGATTGGCGTGGTTGTTATTCAGCCACGAGCCCCTGTCTATTCTATGTATACCTATGTCGTTAAAAATTACCCAAGAGGCACTGGCTGCAAGTGCTGACTATATATATGAACTGATTATGTACTTTTTGATTTATTTAACAAGCAAAAGACAGAATTGGTTACACAGTAACACTAGACAGATGTTCACAAAATGTGTTCCTTGTGTGATCTATTTAATCTTCTTCTTTTTAATACTACTTATTCATGATAATGATGATGGCTGTCTTCTGACGTTATCAGGGTATCCGGAACTGTCTATGGTGCCTTTTAACTCAGTGTTCTATTTACAAGGCCATTCTTCAGGGCGATAAGATTATAGATAAATCCAGATTTGGTTGTATCGGTAGTCAAGCCTTCTTAGTATACACGTCATAAAATAACTGGTTTATTATGTGATGGTATCCCAATCAGCCCGTCGATCGGTTTTGAAATTAGAACTTCTGGCTTTGGCTTGATATGGTTGCTTTTACATTAACATACATTTTATGCAATACTCGATCGTGATATGTAAGTCTTAAAATATGTAACACATGCAATTGATTTCACGCTACCTAGAAATTGGATTACTTGAATTTGGTAAGAAATTTCTTCATTATTTGAAACAATCATTATTGATGATGACGATTTATATTCATTACGACACATTAATCGTTATTTTATTATTAAATGCTTCGACAGATAACGTTGTTTACGAAATTCATTGATTGCTATACAATGAATTGTGCAGTGTAACCGTTTAGTCAAATGATTGGTTTTATATCACTAGTAGTGTTTACGTTTTAAGAGTGGTTTTAGTGATACGTATATAATGTTGAATCTATTGTCAAGTGTTCTATTTAGCTGTTTTCGAGTTCCGGATAAGAAACAAGCACATCCGATAAAATCGAGTCATGTGAGAAAATACTCTAGTTTTTGTACTAATATAAAAGTTATTTTAAAGTGAAACATTTGTTTTTAAACATTGTTTTGTACGTGTTCGTGTGTATAGTTTAATATTCACTTCCTGGGACGTTCCTGTTTATTTATAAAGTAATCTGGAAACAAGGCTACTGAGTTATAAAACTTTATCAGTTGAATAATTCGCTTCTAATGCGAATGTCTAGCTAACAAACAATTATTTAGATAATAAAAAGAGACCGAATAATTTTTACCTTTTGATATGAGTATTATAAGATAGTTTTCTCGCATTATTTGTCTGTCATATTAGTCAACAAAAATAGTACACTTTTTTGCACATAAAACCCTAAAAATGTATACCTGCTTTATTTCTTATTTCGTTTCACAGTTTGCACACATTTTTGCATTTCCCGCGTCATTGAGAGCATTTTCCATTGTTAGTAGTCTCTTTACGTTATTTCATACTCTTCGCAATACTAATATAAATGTATATCTAGGCGACGCCGCTCGGGTGTCGTCGTCGTGAGCGCGGTTGCCGTCGCGTGCGTCCCAAGTCGGTGGCAGAACAACAATGCAGCAGTAACGAGATGTTATCTCTACCGCCGTTGCACGCGGAAGCTGCGGACGCACTCGCTGAACTACCGGCGCATACGCTACGACATCTTGTTAAAGGTGAGACTTTATTTTAGAGTGCATTAACTTTTTGGGTGGGAGATGAGTGTAACCAAGTACGCTACTTTTTTGACCACGTCTCTTAATTAGATCATTTAAGCCAAACGCAAGCTTATAAAGTGCAAAAAATTTTTTTTATTTTTTTTTAAGTAAGCGAATCCTTTGAACTTTAAACACATTTATACCACGTAGGAATGTTTATATTATATTGTCTCATGTCGTAGTTTCACTTTGCGGCGATAAAATTGTGGTAGTCGTTCTAGGAGTATCATCGCATGTTTGATTTCTTTTCAGGTCGACCTAGACGAGCTAAGACAAGGGCGCCGACTCGGCCGATAACTGATCAGTCACAAGATATCGATGAAGGTATAAGAAGCGCTGTTAACTAACAAATTGTTATAAATGCCGTCACTTCTAAGTGCTAACACTGTGTTATGTTCGTGCATGATGAGTTGGTCAAAGCGTGTGGCGCTGTACGACATTTCAGCCGTTTGCTTTTGACGTGTGCATAGATCCATATGATATGGCCGTATACATGCTTTAGCGCCCGTAGCAAGACTGTAATCTGAGGTGGCACGGGCTTTTAAAGGCGCGTGATTCGCCGCTTTCGAATAACCACAAATAAGGCCTCGAATAAGAACGGCTCGCTCGCAATAGCACAGGCTGCCTCAGATTACGCCCAAGCAGACTTCCTATTTTCTGCAGAGAATATGTTAATGTGTATATTTCCTCCAGGTCTGGAAGAGTTCTGGCGTACATGCCGTACACCGCCGGGCAGCGAAGAAGCGTCACTATCAGCGCGCACGCCGCTCACGTCTCGCTCTCTGCACTCGCTGTCCTCGCTCGCGTCGCCCTCGCCGCTGCGACACTCGCCCACGCTGCAGCGCGATGACACCATGTATGTACAATATAAGCACGTAAACATCGACTGCTGAATATAACCTCGTAAACCCCTGGATAAAGTGATAATGTATGGGCATGGAAACAGCTGCACAACACTGCATTCTTCGGTACAGTCTCCAATCGGCTACACGTCTTATGACTCGTCACCGGCGATGATCTGCAATACACCTGTATCTTGGTAGATGGCGATCAAGAGAACTAAAATTAAATACACATTAGTTCGTCCTTGTTGCTTTTTCAGCCGCCATATATAGACAATAATATTTCTTTGTTGTTAATCGGTCATTCTGCTATCTTAACAGTTATGCGTACTTAAGCTAGATTTATTTATATTGATAGTGCCCTTACATTTAGGTTTGTCCGCATGAAAGTTCTAAGTTCTCCAGGATATATTATTTTAAAATCCTCTATTTTTACAGGTACAGCGTCACATCCGGTGAAAGCACGCCTGTTTTATTAGAATGTGGTAAGTAATTAAAGTCTATCAGATTCAATTTAAATTAAATTTACAAATTATTTTTCTTTAGTATTTCAACAAATCCTGGGATAGTTGTCATTCCGTAAGTCCTAGCGTTGTGGCTACTGTTATCAAAACAACGTCAACACGATTTTAATAAACGTGAAGTAACTAACATTTCTTTCGTTTTGTTCTTGAATATTGAGATTCTTCATATGGCAGCGTTTTATGTAAAAGTCCCAGGATACGAGTGCAATAGTATCTTCAAAATAAAAGTCTCCTACAAATTAGTATTTTTGCGATAACATAACTAAGTTTTATCTAAAGTCTTATAGTTTCAGCCTCTGTAATGTTTATCGTTTACAGAAGTATCACGTTGCAAGTCTTCCGACAATGTAGGCTTCAAGACCTCAGCCTCCACGCCCCCGCCATCACGATCATCCGACAACGTCAATACTATGGGTAAGTACCACATAAACACAACTAACGTAACAGTAAGGGTCCATATTCTTGTCACAAAGAAGTGAGGGTTTAAATTCAGAACATTCTGGGTATCACAAATTAATGTTAATGGGTAATTATAAAACACTGATACAAGTTTGGTTAAGAGCTCTGGCTTCTTTTTAATACTAACTGATTGAGTTGGGGACCTTTTGGATCTGAGCAGCGCGTTACGGTTTTTAATCTTATTTTGATCAGTACCAATGTTGACGAATATAAAGAGCAAGGGCTATCTATGTCTATGTGCACTGCATTCCACTTATTTTTATATAGCCTTAGGACCGGAGAGCGGAATCTAATGGCAAAAAAAATGAAATGTAATAGCGATAGGTCATTATTTTTTATCGAATATTCAAGCTATCGATATTTATTAGTTAGTAACTTCATTGCTTAAATAACTTAACACGAAGGCATTTTTTTAAACTGCTATTTCATTCGTGTTGGTTTGCGGACATTTTAGTCATTTCGGAGACACAAAAAAATAGAAAACACGAAATGTTCAATGCACGTGTAAAAAGAATCGATAGCTTGAATACTCGATAAAAAATAATAACCTATCTCTATTTCATTTCAATTGTTTTGCCATTAGATTCCGCTCTCTGCTTATGACGCTAGGCGAGCCAATGACAACGCTGAAAGTAGTTCGTGTGAACGCAGTTTGCGCTCACGCAGTTGTTCTGTTTTACAGTCCAATCAAACACTGAACCGCTACTCAGTTCCAATAGGTCGAATTTTAACAGCAACTCTGTCGGATAGTATTTGCGTAAAGTGGTTGTCCCCCTCACTGCCTTTTCTGAATGTGCTAACACAGCTTATGTGCAAATTGTACGCTGGTGTGAGTGTACGCTTCACGGGATCAATCATATCTTAACTGGACAGTGGCCATATACATATTTCCAGCGTAAACAATCATAAGATGGTCATACTATTGTGCAAAATATTCAAAAAAAAAAAATGAGCTAGTTTAATTGAATGTTTCTTTAGAGTTTATTTTTATATCCAGAAGGATAAAACATGCTCTAATAAACCCAATAAAACGAAACGGAACTTTAAAATTTATGTTTGTGTATTGCATTTTGAATATTTAACACAAAACAAGACGATGGCAAGTATGACTTTGCTACGTGTGCGTGTGTAACGAGTGCGTGTGACTAGGGAACGGGTGCGCGCGCACGCCCGGCAAGGCGCGCCCGTGGTCCGTGGCCGGCGTCAACCCTGACAATAACGCCGCCGCTTGCACTACCGGTGAGATATTGCATGACGTCATACACTTACTTTTTATTGCATGATCGTTCCCTTGCCCCTTGTTCGAATCAACCATTGGCATTCCCTTTTCTGTCTTTTACTTAAACCGGCTCGTTCTTTAATCATGTCCTTTAATTGTTATACTATGTCCCTACTTCGTAATTGCGTAGGTGGCTACTCCAGTTATCCATATCCTTCAAAACTTCAGAACTACCTTTCTTTCTGTTTATCGTAGTCTAGACAGAAATTAGCATCAATATTATGTTCCTAAATAATGAAAAATAGATCCAAATCTTTCTCGCCCCGGCAACACCTTTACTCGAGGCTTAGAACACATTTTTGAAGTCCAGTTGAGAGCAATTTGCACACGCTGATGCCCGACGTATTAAAGCCTGCGGCCAAATCAGTATAACAAACTAAATCATTTTTTCTGGTTCTACATTATTAAGCTTTTCCTTTTTGATATGCATGCACAGAAGCTATGAAGCTGTATGTGCAATTATTAATTTTACTAGCGTTTTATTCTTATTGCCTTCCTGTATTCGGAATTCTCAGTTTCGATAACAGTAGTTTGGTTTCACCATCTCATCTTTTAAATAAATCATGTACAGTAGGATTGATTTTGCTCATTGAATTTAGAACCATATTTATTTTATTTATTAGGGAACATTATTATATCTTTAATTTTACAGATAAAAGAAAAAGGTTCCATTTCACGTTAAACATGATTTGATGAACTCCGACCAGTGTCTAACTTTATTATAACTTTTATTTTAACATGTTGCATGGTTTTAAGTTAACTTTAGATTTATTTTATAATTAATTACTAAATATATTTTATTAATGATAATGTGTGTTTATTGGCAGTACTCTGCACAGTATAGGAAATTAAGATGAGATTCTCTTTTTAATGCACTTTCATTAAATTTTAATTAGAGACAAGTTTCCGGTTATATGCCATGATATCAAACGTATCAATATCAGTTTTCAATTGTAATATCAGGTGGTGGCATATAATTGAATAGGAACTAACGTTATCGTGTAATAAGACACATGTCTGAAGCGTTTAATGATTAATGACTACAGTTTTCAAGAAACCTGTTGGGATTTCTAATAAAAACATTTGTGCATGGATAAGAAAATAAAGAGAGAATCCAACAATTCAATCCCCGAATTTATGAGCACCGCGACACGTGATGTGAGAGGCGAATGTCCTTGTAATGTTTATGTGGTTAGTGTTTGACGTTCTGGTGGTGGTCTACAGAAGGCGTGGAGGCGTGCGTGGGCGGGAGCATCGTGGGCATCACGCCGGGCGCCGCACTAACCAGTAACCAACTTTCAGACGCTATTCTATACTGAATCAATGTGCCCGTGTGCCGTCTCGCTGTATAGGTAAACGCTTGACGCTGCTTTATGTGTGCTACTGTGTTAACGGCATGTTTTACGTTTTACACGAAAATTTACACACACAATCATTTAAAACCAATTCATTTGTCACTACATTAAAATAGATATTAATACTTTTTTTATATTTATGATTATTTACGGTTAACTCACTTTTTCTTTATTCTCATTTCAATCACTTTTGAATTTACGTGTTCACTTATAGTTAGGTTCCCGTGAGCCTTTCCCAACATAATTTGTCATTGTGTCTACTAAAGGAACCAGCGTTACAATATCTACAGAAAAGCGATGGTGACTATGTCTTTAACGATACTGTACCCACGGAATAAGAAACAAATGAAGTGATAATATGCCGTAGCCTGTACGCCATGCGCGCTAGAATAACACTGACAGTTTCCCATCAGAGCTACGTTAAAAGACGCGCCGCCGGCGATCGTCCAATGATAGCAATATCTTCCAGCGCATCTCTTGCCAGCTACACATTCTCACCGAGACAGCCCGAGACTTCGATGCTGTACTTTGCTATTTGATGTTAAAAGTAAAGGATAGAGATAATGTCTCAGGCTGTCTCGACGAGAATGTATAGCCGGCATCTCGCATTTAGCGCTGTGAAAAAATGCGTATTATCACTCCATTTGCTCTCTGCTCCGTATTGGATCCTGTAGCTAGCGCTGTATATAGGGACGTAGATTCGCGCGACATTTAATTTGCATGATATTATTCATTTGCACTTTGCAATTTGTAAATAACTGATACTTACTTAAGTTGCATGCCTTTTAAATAATGTAATGTTAGATTTCATTGAACATAATTTACATTTATAATAATATTGTAAATAACACAGGTAGAAAACAGGTAGGTGTTCACATTTATGAGAAGATCTTTTGAGGCCATATAAATCAGAGGTTCCCGGACTTTTTTTCTCATAGACCACTTTCTAAATTTAGCTGGTTCCGGTGGACCCCCTGCAGGTACATTTGTACCATATTACCATATAAAATGTGAAGATTAGATCTTTTTGTCACGCCAACGTAGACCCCCGTCGAGTCTTCCGTGGACCCCTGGGGGTCCACCTGGACCACTTTGGGAACATCTGATCTAAATGATGAATCAGTAATCTTAGTAACAATTTTCTCAGCCAGAATCTGTAAGCTGCAAGACAGCAGTATCAATTTTATCTTTGACGAGTGCGAACAGACCAACTCTTTTTGACAAATACCAAATTAATATTAGTGAAAGTGGTAATAATCGGCAGATTCTCTTCACCTTGTGACACGCTTTAGGCTCTAGCGAGCTAAAACATAAGTAATTGAGTAACTAGTTTATATTTAGCTCTGATATGCCTCGAATAGAGTATGTGCACGTTTCAATAAAGACGATAAAAAACCTGATTTGTAGGAGTTTCCTTACATAAATAGTACTTTAGTGTAATTTGGAAAAAATAAAGTATTATTATTTAGATTATACTTGTAACTATAGTCCAACCATTCAAATTTTGTATAAAAGGTAAACAAACAACCAATATTTAAAATGATTAAAAAACGTTTTCTTTAATAATCCAGAAGCAAACACGTTTTTTTTAGAAAACCACACAACACAAACCATAAACAACCAAAATAATTGAAGGATTTTCAATTATTTTAGTTTTCCAATGATGTGTACGTTTGTCCATTAAACATACACATCTTAAAAAACATTCCACCCCGGTTTCTGAAAGGCATATCATTTAATCTGTAGCGGTAGAAATGAGATTTGACATTTCAACCGCTGTGATTATTAAACCAAAATACTAACAACCTATCACGTCACTGGGCATGGATTTGACAGCTGATTAGTATTTTTTTTTGTGTTATTAGCAGTGATCGGAGTAGGTAGATTGAATTGGGGTCATTGATCCGAAACGTATATATTAATATGGACATTCCTCCGGAATTTCGTAATTTTCGGAAAATTTCGGAATTGGATGATTATTAAAAAAAAAACGGAACTTAAAATGAGCAATATTATATTCTTCATTTTTTTTTTTAACGGCACTCTTTCAATATTTGACACAACCCAACGATCAATTAGAACAAAGGATCATGGGTGGTGCACTAACCGGTTATCAAAACAATGCGTACGCTCGCCGACGACATGCCAGGTAGCTGACTCGTTTACTTTGGTTCGTAGAGTGCATAAAAATGTATTAATGCTTCGATCGGAATTCGATTGTTTTTATTATTCAACAGATAATTACTAAATTAATTTAGTTTTGATACTGTAGTGACATAGAATACTCATCACTCATCACTTTACCTTACCTTACCATGAATACCGTACCTTACCATGAACACCGTACCATACACCAATACCAGTACCTGCACCGTTACCACGTTTTGAGGAGCCTCTCAGAGACAATGAGAGAAACCGCCTTGAGAAAGACGACACGTTCAGGCGTCTACCGCAAAGAAACAAGAACAGCAAGAGACAAGACGTCGTCTTGATAAAGACGCTTCCGCGCCAGCGACGCAACGTAATATCGACGCGGCCAACATCGATATCACACCACGCCGCCGCACGCGTCAGTTCGCTCTGATAAGAGCGTTTGGTAATGAGGCAAGCCACGCAGCACAGCACATGCACATCTTCACTGATCACGACAGCATGGACACTGGACAGCAGAGAGGATCACCTATCTTCACTCGACATCGGCGCTCGGCGGAATGCGTGCGAAGGACGCGTGTCAGCTCTTATTTATAAGCTCGGTGCAGGTGTTCAACTTCGTCCCGCGCCCGCGCCCCGCGGGGCAGGGCGCGCCGTTTATTAGATTATGATTGGTGTAAATATTTGTAATATAGTTTAGCTAAGTTAGAATTGTAAGACGAAATTTGTAAATATAAATAAGGCATTTTGGGAATAAAATACATACACATATACATTCGATCATTCGCATTTTGGACCTCGTTACCATTGTTTTCTTTACGACGACGAGCAACCATCATTCCTCCAAATTGGTGACCCCGAAGAAGACCTTAGAAGACCCGAAGAACACTCAGAAGACTCCGAAGACCACGAAGATTCGAAGATCGGCATAGCAAGAAGACACCGAACCCTGCAAGATGTCGAAATCCACAGAAGAATTTACCGATGCGCAGGACGTCACAACTGTGAAGAGCAACGTGGCCACAATTTCGCTACCTGCCCGACTACCACCATTTTGGCGCCAAAACCCGCGTCTGTGGTTCGCGCAGTTCGAAGCCGCCGTTGCCGCCAGTAGAATTGGAGATGAGCAGAAATTCAACCTCGTCGTCCCGCTGCTCGGTTGCAGCGACCTGGAGCAGATCGCCGACATCATCCTGGAACCACCGGCCAGCGGAAAATACAGCGCGCTCAAAGAAAGACTGATATCAACTGTGCGGGACAACTAATTATTTAACATGTGCATAGTGTTTTGATTAGTGTTATTGTGCGGGACAACTAATTATTCAACATGTATATAGTGATTTGATTAGTGTTATAGTTTGTAAGCATAGTTTGTTAGCATAGTTTGTGTAACTTTACCTTAGTATACGTAAGTACGACTGATAATGTTTTGTTAAGTTTTGTTATTGTTTACATTTTTCTTATATGAGGAATAGGTTTAGGGACATAAAAATGTATAGTTTGCATAGGATTTACTCAGTTTAATTGCTTTAAAATGCATAAAATGTGTCGCGGCTTACGTTACGGTAAGGTTTCGTCGTAGGTAAGCGTCTGCGCCGAAATCTTACCAAAAACGTACTTGAATCTTATTGGACTAAAATACTTAGCTGTGATTGGTCGTCCAATAGCGAATTTAGATTTTTTGTTGTTAAAATTGTATAAATTAGGCGCAAAATTGCGCGCTCAGAACAGTCTACAGGCAGATATTGTAATAGAAGCAACAATAAAGAAAACTCAAGAAGTACTCGGCGTTTCACTCTACAGTCACCACGCAATCCAGTAACAGTCAGTGTGCTATACTGCACATTTAATGGTCCTTCGAGCCGGATCTACGTGGTCAAGAATCGCAAGCAGCCTCTTCGCGTAAATTACGTATCTACAGGAAGAAAGAAGAACGGGAAGCACCTCAAAACGTTACGTAAATAATTACGTGAAGAAAGAAGAACGGGAAGCACCTCAAAACGTTACGTAAATAATTACGTGAAGATAGAAGAACGGGAAGCACCTCAAAACGTTACGTAAATAATTACGTGAAGATAGAAAAACGTTACGTGAAGAAAGAATAACGTAAAGTGCCCCACTCTACGTGAACGTGCTACAGAAGAAAGAATAACGTGCCCCATTCTACGTGAACGTGCTACAGAAGAAAGAATAACGTAAAGTGCCCCATTCTACGTGAACGTGCTACAGAAGAAAGAATAACGTGCCCCATTCTACGTGAACGTGCTACCGAAGAAAGAATAACGCGCCCCGTTTCAAGTGAACGTGTTACGCGAAGAGAGAATAACGTGAAGCGTCCAATTTTACGTGAACGAGTTATACGAAGAATTTTGTTGCAAAATGCCAGTTACGCGCTCAGAAGGAAGAGGCCGCAGGCCACACGCGGAACAGACACCGTCATCGTCCGAGGACACTGCCGCTACCTCGGCGACCGACACCAGCGCGGAAACGGCCACGGGTTCTACAGTCACCGGTACTACCGCCACGGAGGACACAGAACGTACTCAAACAGCCCCCTCCGTGACGGCGCAACCGTCCCCCGCGACCGCAGCCGCCACCGCTCCTTCTGCAACGCCCTCCGCCGCACCGACACTGCCGATCGGCGCGGAACAGAAGCAACCGATGAATCCACCTGTAGCTGTCACCGATACAAGAAGAGATAAGGATGCGGAAACATCCACAGTGAGAAGAGTGAAGAGGATCATCGCCAATCTGCCAGAGCCGGGCAGACCATCGCCACCCCGTCCCCCTAGCAAGAAGGGGGGAGGGGGGGGATCCACTCACAGCCGAAATAAACAGTACAAGATAGCCAAGGCAAAGGAAGAGTTGCTGCGTCTACAGGTCGAACTAGCTACGGCACGCCTAGCTACGCTCGAGACAGAAGACACAGAAGATGAAGAAGATGACGGCTCCGAATACACCAAGTTAGCAGCTAACGAACGTGTCGACGACTGGCTGGAAAACCAAGTGACGCGACCCGTGCTAGCGATCGCCGACGCACCGCACCGCCCAACAGAAGCGCCGGTAGTCATCAGCACGGAACAGAATCCAGTCAGATCAACAGAAGGACGTCATCAACAGTCACAGCGCGTACAGGAAACACCGGCGGGAGTACAACCGGACTTCACGGTGCTAGCGGAAGCTATTACGCGCGCTGTAAAGGCAGCTCAACGACCGAAGTTCATAGAGCTACCTACCTTCAACGGGTCACATCAAGAGTGGCTACCCTTCCGCGCCGCCTATTTCGAAACAGAAGAAATGTTCTCTATGGTCGAGAACACGAACCGCCTAAGAAGAAACCTAAAGGGAAAGGCGAAAGAAGCAGTCGAAGGTCTTCTGATCACCAGCGCGCACCCTACAGAAATTATGAAGACGTTGGAATCAAGATTTGGAAGACCGGAATCAATCGCCATGATGGAAATGGAGACGCTGCGCGGACTACCACGCTTAACAGAATCACCGCGCGACATATGTATCTTCGCTACGAAAATCTCCAACATCGTGGCGACTTTGAAAACATTGAGTTGCATGAACTACACGTTCAACCCAGAAGTATCGAAGACGCTCGTAGACAAGTTTACTCCGACGCTACGCTACAGATATTACGACTTCGCTACGACGCAACCGAAAGAAGATCCTGACCTGATGAAAATAGAGAAGTTCCTCAAGAGAGAAGCGGAGCTGTGCGGACCATACGCACTCCCCGAACAAGTGGTACCACAAACCACGGCCACCACACAGAGAAGACCACAGAAGGTTCACAACGTCACCGAGAAGACATACACGCCGAAGTGTCCGGTGTGTGAAGAAACCGGTCACGCATCGATAGACTGTGAACGATTCAAGAAGCTGGATGAAAACGCAAGATGGGACATGGCCAAGTCCAAGCGCCTCTGCTTTCGATGCCTTCGCTACAGAAACAACATGCACAACTGCAAAACGAAACCGTGCGGCGTCAACAACTGCAAGTACTTTCACCACAAGATGTTGCACTATACGAAGACTACAGACAAGCCGCAACCGAAAGAAGATAAAGAGAAGACAGAAGTCATCAACTCCGCTTGGACCACCAAGAGAAAACAGTCCTATCTGAAGATCATACCAGTACAGGTGAAGGGGCCACGAGGAACAGTGAACACATTCGCGTTGATGGACGATGGATCGACGGTCACGCTAGTCGACGATAGCGTGGTCACTACAATTGGAGCAACAGGACCCATCGACCCACTGAAGATAGAAACCATCAACGACATGAAGACATCAGAGTCAGCATCAAGAAGGGTCACCATACAGCTGAAGGGGCCCAACAACCGTGAAGAACAAGTACAGGCGCGCACAGTGAAGAATTTACAAGTTTCGTCTCAACGGGTCTCAAGAGAATTAGTCGAAGGATGCAAGCACCTGTCAGATATCCGCGAACACCTTACGTACTCAAACGTGAAGCCTCAAGTATTGATAGGACAAGATAACTGGCATCTTCTGCTGACATCAGAAGTAAGAAGAGGTGACAACAACCAACCTGTGGCATCTCTCACGCCGCTAGGTTGGGTGCTCCATGGTAGCCAGACGCGCACCATGGGACGCAACATCGACTTCGTGTCACACGTAACAGAAGAACCAGAAGATAGCCTAGAAGACCTCATGAAGCAATACTTTGAAGTGGACGCGCTCTGCATCAACCCCAAGAAGCCGAAAACAGACCCAGAAGAGCAAGCGCTGCGCGTACTAGGGAAGACCACGACTAAAATAGAAGACAGAAGATATGAAACAGGTCTTCTCTGGCGTAAGGAAGACATCACCCTTCCTGACAACTACGATAATTCGCTGAAACGACTCTTCAATATCGAAAAGAAGATCGACCGCGACCCGAAGCTGAAACAGAAATATACAGAACAGATGGAAGCACTCGTCGTGAAAGGATACGCGGAACTCGCTCCAAAACAAAAGACACCGGGGAAAACTTGGTACTTGCCACACTTTGGAGTGATAAACCCCATGAAGCCAGAGAAGCTACGAGTTGTCCACGACGCAGCAGCCAAGACGAAGGGAGTAGCTCTCAACGACATGCTACTCAAGGGACCTGATCTTCTCCAATCGCTGCCAGGCGTAGTGATGAGGTTCCGACAGCACGCGATCGCAGTGACAGCAGACATCAAAGAAATGTTCATGCAGGTGAAGCTGCGCGCACAAGACAGAGATTCCCTGCGATACCTATGGCGCGGGGACCGACGAGACGACCAGGCTCCAGAAGAGTACAGGATGACGTCGCTGATCTTCGGCGCCTCAAGTTCCCCTTCAACAGCGATATACATAAAGAACTTGAACGCCAAGCAGCACGAAGACACTCACCCTGAAGCCGCAGCTGCGATCGTGGAGAAACATTACGTCGACGACTACTTGGACAGCTTCAGAAGTCTTGAAGACGCCGTGCGAATAACGAAGGGCGTGCGAGAAGTGCACGCAGACGCCAGCTTCGAGTTGAAACAATGGAAATCCAACTCACCGTCGCTACTAGAAGCACTCGGGGAAGACGAACCCACAGAAGAGATAGAACTCTACAAGACAGAAGAGAAGATGGAGCGAGTACTGGGCGTCATCTGGAAGCTCAGCACAGACGAACTCACGTTCAACCTCAACCTCGCACGCATCCCACCGACACTGCTAGAAGGAAGAAGACCTACGAAGCGAGAAGCGCTAAGGATAGTAATGTCGCTCTTCGACCCGCTTGGTTTCGCCTCACCTGTAACCATAAGGGCGAAGCAGCTTCTGCAAGAAGTATGGCGCAGAGGAACAGCATGGGATGACAAGATCGATGAGGACCTGACCGAACAGTGGGAAAGCTGGATGACGCACCTCAAGAATCTCTCCAACGTCACGATCCCGAGGCGATATCTACAGTACAGCGACGCCACTTCACTACAGCTGCACATCTTCACCGACGCGAGCGAGTCCGCCTACTCCACAGTCCTGTTCTGGAGGACGGTGGCACCGAACGGTGAAGTCGGCCTATCGCTGATCATGGCCAAAGCGAAGGTGGCGCCACTGAAGCTTACGTCGATACCGAGGCTGGAGCTACAAGCGGCGGTGATGGGGACAAGACTGGCTGACGCAGTAATAGAAGAGCACGAGAAGAAACCAGAACGAAAGGTGTTCTGGACAGACAGCAGGACAGTGCTCACGTGGATACGGACGGGGTCACGCTCATACAAACCGTACGTGGCTCACCGTCTAGCTGCCATAGAAGAAACAACGAAAGTCAACGAGTGGCGCTGGGTACCGACGAAGATGAACGTAGCGGACGACGCCACACGCGACGTCCCGGTGGACTTCAACAAAAACCACCGCTGGTACAAGGGACCCGACTTCCTCTATCACTCGGAGGAGTCGTGGCCAACAGAAGCAGCGACGCCAGCGGCAGAAGAACCCACCGGTGAAGAAAGAATACATCACGTGAAGGAAGACGCGAGACCGAAATTATCAGAAGGCCTGCCTGAAGTGTCCCACTTCTCCAACTGGGACAGACTTCGCTACACGACCGCGAGGGTGCTACAGTTTATCCAGCTCTGTAGGAGTCCTAAGCAAAGCGTAAACCACAGAAGAACAGCGAAGAATAAGGAAAAGGACCCTAGCTGGAGGAAGATCGGCAAACCCGCAACAAAGCAACAGAAGACGTTGACGAAGGAAACAGTACAAGGCAGAAACTTCCTCCCGGTCTCCGCAGAAAACCTCAAGAAAGCCGAGGAGCTCCTCATGCGTTCCTCACAAGAAGACTCCTTCACGGAAGACATCGAGAACCTGAAGAACAGAAAACCAATAGAAAAGGAGAGCCGATTACAGCAGCTGAGCGTCGAGTACGCCAACAGAGCCGTTAGGCTAAGAAGTCGAATTCAAGCCGTGCAGAACGTAACAGAAGACTTCAAGAGTCCGATGGTGCTCGACGGGGATCATCCAACGGTGAGACTCTGGGTGCAGTCGATACATCGCCGACTGCATCACGCCGGAGTGGAGGCAACAGTAAATGAATGTAGGCAACAGTATTGGGTGCTGCGCGTCCGTCCCATCACACGCGTCATCCTGAGAAGATGTCTGTTCTGCAGAATGAAGACGCAAGCGCCGCCCCACCCGAGAACAGGAGACCTACCAGCGTGTCGCCTAGCTCATCACAAGCGACCCTTCACATTTACCGGGGTAGATTACTTCGGACCCCTCTCCGTGACAGTCGGACGCACGCGACAGAAAAGATACGTGGCCATCTTCACGTGTCTCACCACGCGAGCCATACACCTGGAAATAGCAGGCTCGCTCAGCGCCGACTCAGCCGTACTCGCACTGCGGAGGATGATCGCCCGACGAGGATGCCCCACCGAGATATGGTCCGACAACGGGACTAACTTGAAGGCGGCCGACAAAGAGCTCCGACAGGCCATCGACGACGCGACAACTGAAGAAGCTGCGAAGAAAACCATCTCCTGGCGTTACATACCGCCCGGAGCACCGTTCATGGGAGGAGCATGGGAACGCATGGTCCGGTCAGTCAAGACAGCGCTCGCAGCGACGCTGCACGAGCGCCACCCGACAGAAGAAGTCCTCGCCACTCTGCTCGCCGAAGTGGAGTACACAGTCAACAGCCGTCCGCTGACACATGTCTCTGTCAGCGCGGACGACCCGGAAGCCCTGACTCCCAACCACTTCCTGCTGGGAGGGCCAGGACTAGTGCCGCAGCCAGGCACGTTCACCGACCAAGACGCAGCCTCGAGATCCAGTTGGCGCTGCGCGCAGCGACTGGCAGATGTCTTCTGGACGCGATGGGTGAGGGAGTACCTTCCTGACCTCCAACACCGGCGGGAGCCACACGGACAAGGGCCAGCTGTAAAGGTCAACGACCTTGTCCAGATAGTCGACGGCAACCTACCCCGCAACGTGTGGATTCGTGGAAGAGTCATCGCGACGTACCCAGGCCCAGACAACATCGTGAGAACAGTGGACATCAAGACTAAGGGAGGCGTGCTGCGGAGGCCGGTGAGGAAGCTGGTGATCCGGCCCCTGCCCACAGACGACGTGCCCGCACCGAAGACTGATGCGACGTAGTCACACGGCGGGAGAGATGTGCGGGACAACTAATTATTTAACATGTGCATAGTGTTTTGATTAGTGTTATTGTGCGGGACAACTAATTATTCAACATGTATATAGTGATTTGATTAGTGTTATAGTTTGTAAGCATAGTTTGTTAGCATAGTTTGTGTAACTTTACCTTAGTATACGTAAGTACGACTGATAATGTTTTGTTAAGTTTTGTTATTGTTTACATTTTTCTTATATGAGGAATAGGTTTAGGGACATAAAAATGTATAGTTTGCATAGGATTTACTCAGTTTAATTGCTTTAAAATGCATAAAATGTGTCGCGGCTTACGTTACGGTAAGGTTTCGTCGTAGGTAAGCGTCTGCGCCGAAATCTTACCAAAAACGTACTTGAATCTTATTGGACTAAAATACTTAGCTGTGATTGGTCGTCCAATAGCGAATTTAGATTTTTTGTTGTTAAAATTGTATAAATTAGGCGCAAAATTGCGCGCTCAGAACAGTCTACAGGCAGATATTGTAATAGAAGCAACAATAAAGAAAACTCAAGAAGTACTCGGCGTTTCACTCTACAGTCACCACGCAATCCAGTAACAGTCAGTGTGCTATACTGCACATCAACATACCAGGAGTCAGACCATCGCCAACTACAGAAACTACTCAGCGGCCTCGAACTCGGCGACCAGAAGCCGAGCCAGCTGCTGCGTAAGATGAGAGACCTCAGCGGCAAATTACTATCTGACGAAGCACTGAAGGTTATGTGGCTCAACCATCTGCCTACACAAGTTCGCGCCGTGCTCTCTATAAACACCGAGTCGGCACTAGAAACCCTAGCTGCTATGGCCGACAAGATGATGGAGCATTTCGAACCAGCCACAGTCGCCGCAGTCACAACTGAAAACCCTCCGTCAACCAACACATCAGGAGTACAGCAGAATAACTTGACAAGCCTACAAATCAGCATGTTATCAAAACAAATAGAAAAAATATCTCTCGAACTCGCCGAGCTGCGAAATCAACAAAATTCCACGAATCGCCGCCCCTGCGCGCACCCCGCACACCGTAGCCGCTCCCGCTCGCAATCGAGACACCGCGCACACAACAACACGCGCAAGCCCAGCGACCCTGATTGGCTGTGCCGTTATCACTACCGATTTGGCAACGAGGCGCGAAAATGTGAATCGCCGTGCTCCAAAACCAAACAGGGAAACTAAAAAGTACATCGACTGTGGCGGGTGTCGATGTAAACCAGAAGTCTCACCGCCTATGTGTGATCGACATTATCAACAGAGAGCGATTTCTTGTCGACACGGGAGCCGACATATCCGTATTAGCTGCCCGAAACAAGAAATATTTGAAGCCGGCAGAGAATACCTACAAACTGTTCGCGGCCAACGGCACGGAAATTCGTACCTACGGTGAGCGCACACTCGAGCTCAACTTAGGTTTACGAAGAAGCTTCAAGTGGACTTTTGTCGTCGCGGACGTGAAGACGTCGTTACTAGGTGCAGACTTCCTAGTACATCACAAATTACTAGTCGACTTACACCAAAGAAAACTTGTCGACCGCGTAACAGAACTCAGCGTGAACGCCATTCAAGTAAATAACAATGAAGAATCGATCTACATCATCAACAGAGACCACGCATACCACGACCTGCTGAAGAAATATCCAGATGTACTAAGACCAATGTCACTGAAAACTCCAGTCAAACACAACGTCACGCACCACATCGAAACAACCGGACCGCCAATCTACTCTCGGCCGCGCCCTCTACCGCCCGACAAGTACAAAGCAGCCAAGCTTGAATTCGAACGCATGATCGAGATGGGTATATGCAAGCCGTCTAACAGTCCGTGGGCCAGTCCGCTACATGTAGTCAAGAAGAAAGATGGTTCACTACGTGTATGTGGTGACTACAGAAGACTCAACGCCGTCACCGTACCCGACCGATACCCCATACCTCGAATTCAAGACTTCACCTACCAACTTCATGGCAAAACAATCTTCTCCAAACTCGACCTGAAGATGGCATATTTTTGGATGCCTATAGCGAAAGAAGATGCTCAGAAAACCGCCATAATAACACCTTTCGGTCTCTTCGAATTTAACTGCATGACGTTTGGCCTAAGAAACTCCGGTCAAACCTTTCAACGCTTCATGCACGAAGTACTACGAGGACTAGACGACATCGTATTCTGTTTCGTTGACGACCTGCTGATACACTCTAGAAACAAAGAAGAACATCGTCGGCACTTAGAATTAGTACTCGAACGCCTAAATACCTACGGCGTCAGTCTAAACATCGACAAGTGCGAGTTTGATAAGAAAAACATCGAGTTTCTCGGATACGAAGTATCCTCAGAAGGAATCAACCCCACTCAAGAACGAGTACAAGCCATAGTCAACTATCCGAAGCCACAGACAGTACAAGAATTAAGACGATTTCTAGGAATTATCAACTTTTACCGCAGCTGTTTACCTCATCAAGCAGAATATCAATACGAACTAAATAAGTACCTACACAACAGCAAGAAAAATGATAAATCTCCGATACAATGGTCTCAAGAAGCAGAGCAAGCCTTTGAGAAATGCCGACAAAGCGTACTCGAAGCAACAACGCTCACTCACCCGATACCGAACGCTCCACTTTGTTTATTTACCGACGCATCCAACACTAGTATCGGCGCCGTCCTACAACAAAAAGTGAACGACGTGTGGAAACCTCTGGCATTCTACTCAAAAACTATGAGTGAGACACAGCGACGCTACAGCGTGTACGACCGCGAATTATTAGCAATGTACACCGCTGTAAAACACCTACGACGGCTGATCGAGGGCAATGACCTGACAATATTCACCGACCACAAACCTCTAACTTACGCGCTAACCAGAACACCAAGTAGCACTGATACACCAAGAAGAGAACGCCAACTACACTACATAAGTCAATTTTGTACGAAGATTCAATATATTCACGGTGATAAGAACGAAGCAGCTGACGCCTTATCACGCATCGAGGAAATCGACTTATCACAATCTACGATCGACTACAACCAACTTGCTCGTGACCAAGAAGATGATAAAGAGCTGAAGACCTGCATGTCCAACCCAAATCTCAAGGTCTCACGCACGAACTGAGTCACCCAGGCGTTAGAACAACAAGAAGATTGATGGCAGCAAAGTTCTTCTGGCCGAGTATGAACAAAGAAGTCGGTCTCTGGGCAAAATCATGCATCGGTTGCCAGCGCGGGAAAGTTCAAAGGCACGTTATCAGTCCGCTCGGAGAATTTCAAAAATCTGCGCGCTTCGAACATTTACATATCGACATCGTGGGACCACTGCCACCGTCAAACGACTACAGATACCTAGTTACCATGATTGACCGCTGCACAAAATGGCCTGAAGCAATACCTACTCGCGACATCACTGCTGACACTATTGCTAAGGCGATCTACGATGGGTGGATATCGCGATTTGGCTGCCCGTTGCGTGTGACAACGGACCAAGGAAGACAATTCGAATCGTCATTATTCAACGCACTAATGAAAAAATTTGGCATCACAAGAATCCGAACTACTGCATTTCACCCACAAGCAAACGGTCAAATCGAACGCTGGCATCGAACTCTGAAATCCGCACTCATGGCGAGAAGCGCCGGCACACACTGGAGCGACGAACTATCGACCGTGTTACTTGGACTACGCACCGCCCTACGTGAAGATACACAAGTCAGTCCGGCCCTGATGACCTACGGATCGACACTTAGAATTCCGTCAGATTTCTTCGTGCCTACACAGCCGAATATTGAAGACGCAGATTTCGTCCGCCAGCTGACTGAAACAATGTCGACCTTATCACCATGCAGCAAGTCACACAATAACAACACGAGCACGTTCGTATATAAAGACCTAGCGACGTGTACTCATGTTTTCGTGCGTAACGACACCGTGCGAAGCCCGTTGACCCCACCATATGACGGCCCGTTCCGAGTCCTACAACGAAACAGCAAACAATTCACCATACAGATGCCCTTACGAACCGCAGTAGTCTCAATAGACAGGGTGAAGCCAGCACACCTACTCGACAAAGAACCCACCACCAGAACAGCAACACAGCAACGACACGAAACCACTAGCAACGGAGCCGCGCACACTACGAGCGACGAAGCCGTGCGCACTACGAGCGACGAAACACCGCGCGCTACGAGCAGCGAGCCACGGTCATCGACCCCAGCGATAACGCGCGATGCCTACGTCACTCGTTCTGGACGCTCAGTGAAACCGAACGTACGCTTCGCTTAGGGGGGAGTGATGTAGTGACATAGAATACTCATCACTCATCACTTTACCTTACCTTACCTTACCATGAATACCGTACCTTACCATGAACACCGTACCATACACCAATACCAGTACCTGCACCGTTACCACGTTTTGAGGAGCCTCTCAGAGACAATGAGAGAAACCGCCTTGAGAAAGACGACACGTTCAGGCGTCTACCGCAAAGAAACAAGAACAGCAAGAGACAAGACGTCGTCTTGATAAAGACGCTTCCGCGCCAGCGACGCAACGTAATATCGACGCGGCCAACATCGATATCACACCACGCCGCCGCACGCGTCAGTTCGCTCTGATAAGAGCGTTTGGTAATGAGGCAAGCCACGCAGCACAGCACATGCACATCTTCACTGATCACGACAGCATGGACACTGGACAGCAGAGAGGATCACCTATCTTCACTCGACATCGGCGCTCGGCGGAATGCGTGCGAAGGACTTTTTTTTTTTTTTTTTTTTTTCTATTGGACTGCTGTAGGTCGTCCTAGGGGACGATTTCTACGTAACCGGGCAGTTATTGGCGAGACCTGAAGGGTCTCCAGCCAATGGGGGGGAAGTAAAATACTTAACCTAAGCTAACTACTTGTACTACACTAACATCATGACTACCTGCAACAACAGCACTAAGGGCGACCCCTAGTGGGACTCGGACCTCGGCTTAGGGCGTTGCTGGCGTGGACATAGGGGGGGGAGACAGCTTGATGAGGGCTGAATTATCGGTGTGACTGCGGAGTCTGAAGAGACGACCGGCTCTACGACGGGAGAGCTCGGTGGATCGTGACCGGCGGCGGTGGGACGTCGCGACGGGCCTCGTCGGCGAGGACGGTATGCCGGACGGCGGCGGACGTTGTGTAGTGTGCTGGTCGATTTACTCGCCTCCTGGAGGAGGGTTATTTCGTCGTCGGGTTCTAAAAGTGTGTGCCTGGGACGGCGAACTTTACTTATGAGAGAGGGACTGTAGTCGGCCGCTGCGGCGACTAGGGGGTTCGGATGGCGGGGGGCATTGTCGAAGTAACGCTTGGAAATGCGTTTGAGGTATTGCCTGATGGTTGGCATTTTTAGATCGAGATGGAGTTGGACGTTACGCATGAACCACGGGGCAGCCGCGGCTCTGCGCAACACTCGATTCTGGAGGGTTTGGAAGGAATTGAAGCGACAAGGCTTAACGTGTGCGAACACGACGCTAGCGTAAGTCAAGATGGGGCGGATGCACGTCACGTAGATTCTCAGCTTATTTCTAAGTGACAATTTACTGCGCGCTCTAAGGATGGGGTGGAGGCGACCGACAGCGAAAGCGGCGCGAGCGCGCACCGCTTTGATATGGTCTCGGAAACTCAGATGGTGGTCGAGGATAACCCCCAGGTATTTGGCTTTCATCTCCCAAGGGATCTGTTTGCCGAACATGAGGACAGGACGGATGTGGGTGTGGGAATCACCGTGTCTCTCGAAAAGAACGGCTGCGCTCTTTTCGGGATTCACCTCTATTCTCCATTTCCGGAACCAGACCCCGAGGGTGTTGGCTGCGGTTTGAAGGGTTCGAGAGATGCTATCGAGACTCCTACCGGAATAGTAGATAGCCGTGTCGTCGGCGAAGAGAGCCAACTTGGCCAAGCCACGTTTGGGAATGTCGCTGGTGTACAGCGTGAACAGAAGGGGCGATAGCACGGAGCCCTGAGGGACGCCGGCGCGAATGGGGTGAGGGGACGAGAGGGGGCCTTCTAGGCGATAGCGGAAGGAGCGATCCGACAGAAAGTCTCGAATGATGAGCACGAGACGGTCCGGCACGTTGAATTGGTACAGTTTGTATAATAAACCGTTGTGCCAGACCTTGTCGAAGGCTTTCGCTACGTCGAAGAAGAGCATGCCCGTTTTGTACGAGCGCATAAAACGGGAGCTAATGTGTTCGACTATGCGGTGCAATTGTCGAATGCAACAGTGCTGGGTTCGAAAACCGAACTGTTCGTCGGGGATGAGTTTACGGGAGTCAGCGAAATCTTTTAAACGGATATAAATGAGACGCTCATAGATTTTCCCAAATACATTGAGAAGGCTGATGGGGCGGTAACTAGTGGGCTCACTCTTGGGTTTGCCGGGTTTGGGGATACCGATAACGGTGGCTTGTTTCCAAGCTTGCGGAAAGATGTTATTACTCAGAGCGCCATTGAAGATGGCGGTCATGAGGACTATGAGCGGGGCGGAAAAGTGTTTGATCACCTTATTGGTGATACCGTCTGAGCCGGGGGCTTTCCTAGGTTTGAGATTCCTCACTATCGTGTGGACCTCGTCTACGGTGATGGGGGGTAAGGGATCGTCGGGGTCTTCATCGGGAGGGAGGGAGGCCCTACGTTCGACCTCGCGATCCACCTTGGAAAGATGGACCGGGTCTGCGGGTTGGGTGCTGGGAGTACATTGGGCTTCTAGACTGTCGGCTAGACATTCGGACTTTTCGTCATCTTCAAAGGCCGGCCTGCGTGCGAAGGACGCGTGTCAGCTCTTATTTATAAGCTCGGTGCAGGTGTTCAACTTCGTCCCGCGCCCGCGCCCCGCGGGGCAGGGCGCGCCGTTTATTAGATTATGATTGGTGTAAATATTTGTAATATACAGGGTGTTAACGAATTCGTGTAATTCCTTTAAACCACATGATCTACTACTGGTGTAGACAGGCCCCGCATGGGATTTAGCTTGATTAAAAATAAAAAAATAAAATTCTTTTTTTTTCATGCGGCTTTGTTACCGATCGTATCTAAACCACCTAATAACGATTCAGTAAAAAAATAAGTTTTCATTTTTTGCAAATAAATAATTTTATTTGAGTGAACATTTCGATGCCACACATAAATTAATGGAAGTACGGCGACACGGCTGGCAGGAACGACTAACGCGATATCGCTCTTTGCAGTCAGATAACTCAAGGCTCTAAAAAGACTCAGAAATTGAAAATCAAATTTTTTTTTTGATTTTTTTTTTAGTTGATTTTCAAAAATTTCCATTTAGGGTTAATCTGTGTCACCAGCAGATCACGCGGTTTGAAGGAATTACACGATTTCGTTAACACCCTGTAGTTTGGCTAAGTTAGAATTGTAAGACGAAATTTGTAAATATAAATAAGGCATTTTGGGAATAAAATACATACACATATACATTCGATCATTCGCATTTTGGACCTCGTTACCATTGTTTTCTTTACGACGACGAGCAACCATCATTCCTCCAAAATACCTTCCTTTAAATTCTGAATTGAGTAGTAATAATTTCACTAAAAACATTAACATTATTTAATTGAATCCGGAAATACCGGAATTACTTTCCGGAAAAATGGCTTATCCATGTTATTCTTTCTGTGTGCATTTATGATACAAGTACCAAAAATCAATCTACCTACTCCGATCACTGGTTATTAGCCTTTCGGATACCGGGGGTAAATATTTTTCATGATCAAGGTTTTGTTTACCTTTTATACTTAGATTTTAATGGCTGGACTATACATTCTGCTTGATAAATTAGGTATGCTATTTAGCGTAGTTTATAATTGTTTAAAGTTTTTAAATTAATTTTGTTGTATTTGTATTCCAGGTTCAATGTTACGAGATCATCCTTTAACTCCAGGTAGATTTCTATTAAATTGTTTTTTTTGTATTATATTTTTTAAATTTTAATGTGAAATTAATATTGAATATTTACTTTACAGAGGGCACTGAAGCCTAAGCCAAGCTCGGGTGCAGTCAGCGTGACGGAGACAGTACGTGATAAGTTGAGCAGGGTTCAATGTCCAGATATTACACAAAAACGGATTTTATTCTCGGATGCTCACAATTGTGCCAGTTAGAAAGTTAACGTTTTAGACAGTAAAGTAGTTACTGATTAGGATTCTAATATTGTATTTGAATAAAACTGATCGCCATTTTAGTTACTGTGCGGAACGATTAATTTTTAACTTTTAACATTAAGGACATTATGAATTGATGATACACGGTCATAATAATTCCAAGTAACTTATGTTAGGATTAAAATAAAAATATTATTATAATCATTTTCTATTTACTGTGATTCAGTTAGTATTATGTTACTGATTCCTGTAGTCATTAATATATTTTAATCGCTTATAATTTATAGATATTCGTAACCTATCCCACCAACAGATATATTATTTTGAGTGGGATATATATTATTTGATGTAATGAATTATTATTTCTTCTTCTATACAAAAGTATTCGTAATAAAATCTCATGAGATTCGTATTTATTTAGTTTGAAACAGGTTTTTGCGTTGCCAATAAGCTTGCCGTGGTTTTTCGACAGAGAATATTACTTCCATTTTCATTCATGTTTTATATGAGTACTACTGTCAGTATTGGATTATATTTTACAATATTTTAGGCATTGATCAAATTACCTATAGTTAGACTAAAAACAACTGGCAACAACAATGGCAACTGGCGTTGACTCTTTAGACCGTTTTTCCACGGTACGACACGACAAACCTCCGACTCCGAGCGCCATATTTTTCTATAAATCGTTTATTCACGAAACGTTCGTAAACGGTTCATAGGAATATGTGGCATTCGGATTCCACAACACATTTAGTAGTGTCGTCGTAACCCGTGGAAAACCGGCCTGTAGCTTCATAAAGTTTATCATAAATTCATGGTTACCTACTAACGCACAAATCTTTAGATTTTAGTAGGTAAGTACGCGTTTAGCGTATGTAGTTATTTCGCATATTATTGTAATGTATTATTGCATTTATGATAATACGATTACTAAACCAGTCTCGATTGATTAGTGCTTTAATCACTAATGGCCGGTTCCTATGTCCAGCAACGGTCGTTTTACTTACTCGTAGAACAAATTCTACGATTGGTAACCAAAACGATCCGTTACATGCTGTCATTACCAAAGTAACGCCTAACAAACTGGTCTTTTGATGAGAATCTGATAGCAATTTTACCTGAAAACGCTTCTAAAACGTGAAAGGGTCCTTAAGCGAAGCTATGAAAACTACGTTTCGATATTGGCAAAGATACGAGACTTAGTTTAATCAAATAACGGTTGGTAAGATATAGGAATCGGGCATAAGGTGAACGTAAATGAACTCTCTTATACTACCATTACGATTTATTGTAATCCCGTTCAGGGAATCGGAAAAACATAAGCCATATAATTGAATGGCCATCGTTCAGTACCTATAAGTTTTAGTTCAAAACAAAAAAAAATGGCGATGGAATGTAGATAATAATCTTTGTAAATTCGTTCAGCATTGGTAAGTTAGGAACTCGGATCAGAAACTAATTGGTCTTAACTAGTCATATTTTAAAAGGCCTATTTAATAATTTACGCACAATTTATTTACGTCCGATTATATTATGAATTGTGAGAATAATTCGTTTGTAATATAATTTACCATAACAGATATATCTTCCAGTTTATACATTCCTTTGTAAATTTTAAATTAGACATGAAGTATTTTCAAAATAATGAACAAGTGTGATTTTAAAATGAAGTTCAAAACGTCAAGTGAATTTTTTAGAGTAGTGCACTTGCAGAGATGTATGTAAGGTTCAATTTTGCGATAATTTGGTGAACGTAGATGACGCGCCCCATACAGTTAAGTGTTCATTAGAGTAAATATTTGTAAAACTATTACATTCATTTATCTCTTGAATTCATAAAGGCTGTCTCGTACTGGAGTTTCCTGTATGTAAAATACTGATTGAGGTAGATGTATATTGCTAAATTATTTCATAGTATTTTTATATTCATTCCAATTTAGTTGGTTTTATCTAGCTCTTTGGTACCAGACTGATTTTAAGGTACTTTTATTTTATGGTGCAATTTATGTCTAGAGCGTTGTGATAATCGTTTAAAATTACATACAATATACAATGTCTGTGTTTTATTAGATCCTTCCTTAATATTTTTAATGTGTGCGTCACCCCAGCAAATAGTCTCCTATCGAAATTTTGTTTTTACAGAAATTAGTCCCTCATTTCGTGTAAATGTGCCTCTTGTTCTTCTAGAGATAATCACGAAAACACGATTCTGTTGGCCTGATTTTTCAAACGTCACCCCAGCATAAAGAATTTTGATTTATTGGGTTTAGTTTAGGTGCATATAAAATAGCCAAAAAGATAGCTTATACTTAGCGCTAAATGTACCTACAGAATCCTAATTTGTGCCTTATACCATTTCGAAGTTATTTCAGTTTTTGCTGGGGTGGGTTTACTTTTTATTTAGAAAAAATCTTAGGATATTTTGCACAAATTGAAACCAGTGGGTGTACAAAAAATCATGATTGTGCGCGTTACCGTTTCAGAGATATTTTATTGTAAAATGAATTTTAGTTAAATGAATAGTTAGTAGTGAAAATAGTTTAGTTAAATGTTTTTTTTTTTTTTGTAAAATGACGGATTTTAAAGCATTTTTTTTACAACTCCGTCCTCAAATGTTACTTAAGTATCCTAGAATTCTCAATTCAGAAACCGGGGGTATATCTCTGAAACGGTAACGCGCACAATCATGATTTTTGTACACCCATATGTTTCAATTTGTGCAAAATATCCTAGGATTTTTTCTAAATAAAAAGTAAACCGTGCCTTTTATTTAGAAAAAATCTATCGATATAATTTATTAATTTTCTAAAAAACTAAAATTGCTCCCTACTCTCGCAAGAGACATTCCAGATGCCTAGTCTCAGCAGCGGCTCTTTTTACTCGTTCAAATCATCTTATAAAGTTTCGTAACCCTACTATAAATTATTGAAGAGTTATAAATACTTTTTGCAAATTTTCTGCACATTTTTTAGCTTTCGTATTACAAGATTTGCTAAGCCGGCGATTTACCATCAATAGGCAATAATTAGTGCTAACGATGAATTGAATAGATAAGGACTCCTTTAGAACAACTATAAATGTTTTTGAGGACATTCCTCACTGCGCGAGCATAGCACGATGCCGAGTTTGTCATTTGCTGATCCGTGTAAATAAAAGTATCTTTTGAGTGTAGATAAGAGTGAAATCGGATACTCAGAATTATCTATGTTCACTATGCTGTACCACCAATGAAGAACCAGATCGCCGTTGATGGATAACACTGCATCGTCTCCGGGCGAGATGATAGGTGCGGTGTTCAGAGATCTTCTTATTCACCTTTTTGCCGACGGGCTTAAACTCCATTCGGGAGAGTTTAAGGGTTGGACCTCATCTGGCAGCACGGAATCGCCTTTTTCCGTCGCCCTTTCTCTTTCTGTCGCTTAGAACTGCCATTGCCGCCATTGCATTTTGTCCGTGATGCCGATCGCCTCGAGGATTCCGCCGCGTGCTATCGCATTATGCTTTCTGTCTCGGTCTAGCAAATGGCAGTTCTAAGCGACAGAAAGAGAAAGGGCGACGGAAAAAGGCGATTCCGTGCTGCCAGATGAGGTCCAACCCTAAGTGCTAAATTTTGCACTATAAAATATAGCTTCCAAAGGAAAATAAACCAGCATAAAATGTATGGTGGTAATAAAACTTGAAATTGGACACATTTTGATATATTGAACAATAAAAAAATGTATTTACAGTCTTATTCTATTTAATGCGAATAATCAAAAATATTCGTCATCACCTTCGTCATACAATACATAAACAAATATTTTCCTGATAAAAATCTTTTGCAACTCAAGCATGCTCTAACACATGTGTAATTGTTAACTGCTTGTAATATCAAATATTGTGGATAATGTCTGCACCAAAACGCGAAAAATGTAGGTGCTATGCATTATTTTGTTTACATCTGTAGGTTTCATTGTTGTTAAATAAATTACATGTTTAACGAGAAGTTTGTATACAAAGATAACAAACAAAATACTTTTGATGTAAGATAAAAAAAACAAAAACATCGTATCATTATTTTTAAATTATAAGTATCATCAACAAAATCTGTCTGTTGTTGGAAGAACTCAACAGGTTTCAAAATGTAAAACAGAACCTACATAATCGCATTTCTCAATCCCTCTCTTTTACAAAGATATTATAACAAGGTCGCTAATACTATGTACAGAATTACAATACTATTATGGTTATTATATTATAATACCTGGATGTTCAAGTTTACATACTGCAAGATGTAATGAAGAGAGACACGTCGATCATGACGATATAGTGGATTTAGCTGACATTCAATGTCTCTGTCAGTGCAGACACACTGACTGCCTATATTTTGGAAGGCATGTTTCGTAGGGAATGTTTGATAAAAAGTAAAATTCATACAGTCCCTACAAAAAATCTTTGCTGCGCCTTATACTTTTTAAATAACTAAACCGAACTTATTGAACTTTAATTCTTAAATACAAAAAAAAAATTGCTTGGAAGAAACGCGACAGGCGCAGACCGTTTCTAATCCTTAATGTCTCTAGTATGAAATGCCTTCATAAGTTAAAAACAATTTGTTTGATCGAAGATCTACATTACTTTAAGATGTCACTTTTATAAAAATAATTTACAACTAGCGAGATGATAATTCCTAAACTAGAACCAGCCACTATCGGTGTTTGACATTTTGTGCAAGTGTTTGCACTGCAACTCTTCTGAAGGTAAAAATACTACTATAGTCGAAGGTACAAAAATTATCTTATGGCCAAATACTCAAAACGCTACTCAATTTTAGGTTGCCGTTAATTTCTTGCTGGCACAGCAAGTGACAGTGGCAGCACTGAATGTTTGGCCATTAGCTTTATAATACTCAAAAAGAAAGCCATCACACATTAGAGTGACTGCCCTGCCTTTAATAAGATGTTTTTTAAATAATTAATTGGTTCATAATTTGGACGCTAAAGACTCGGCAGTGTGCGCTGGTTATAAGTAGAATCGTGCAAAATGTCAAACTCCATCTTTGGGCAAATCTATTACAATAAATTAGACCATTAAATTAAAATTCGAACACTTCATTACTGGTTTTACTAACTAAAGGATTCGTAAGGAAGTCATAAGGTCATAACTGTCAAAATCAAACACAATCTCTTTTCTGTAAAATATGGACTATAACTACATTATTATATTCAAATACAAAATTCTTAACTCTAGAGTCTCTAGACGAAGCTACTAATTGTGCAAAAGGGAAATTCACACATTACCTAACCTGAAAGATGGGAGACATAATATACGGGGGATAGAGGGCATTAGTTTCCTTACAAAAGGTTTCTGATGATATTCGAGTTCTAAGATACCACAACATACCAATGTAAGGACGTTTTTACACACAACGGGCTGACCGCGTGCGTTGAGATTGTCAAAAAAACAGTGAGAGAGTATGTCAGCGACAAACGGTTCTCAGGCGTGTCTACAAGTGACGTCTGCGAGGTGTCTTGACGAGGGAAACATCGCATAGCATAGTGCTATTTTATCTAGAATTTCAAGATGTTTGTCTCAAATATTGACTATGAGATTTTACCCCATGGTGTGGGGTGAACCATTTTGAGAATGGAGAGGAACTAGTTGTTATAAAACTTGAGATCTGGATGCCATTCACACACAATCTTCTTTATTTTGTGTAGGTATATCAAATATATATATTTCTTTTTTTTTAGAGCACTACCTCGAAAATCTAAGAACTATAAAACCGACAGCGCGCTTTACCGCAACGTCAACGTACTCATAGTTAAACACCATTGTTAAACTCGTCTCACCTATCTTGACTATTGCATGACAGTGAACTGTACAACTACGGTGTGTACCGCGTGCATCATGGATTCGGCGGCATGTCTTTCTTTGGTTCTTCTACACTGCTTATGTTCTTGACATCGTCTTTTGAGTCTTCCGCTAAAAATAAACATTTATAAATTAGCAACGTGTTACTGTAACCCTTTTGAATGGCGCCACACCATGCCGAAATTACCCGACCGAAATTCGGCGTGTTATGTTTTTTATATCGGTAAAACGCGACGTAATTTCAGCCTGGTGTGTCGCGGGTAATTTAAAAAGCATTGCAGGCGTAATCATGCTGAACTTCAGTCGCGTAGCTTCGGCATAGTGTGTTTAGACACTAAGAGGCCCGTGCCCAGCAGTGGGACTACATAAATATAGGCTGATTATATTATTATTGTAATAAAAACGTAGGAACATGGAGTACTAAGTCAATGCATTGTCAACTTTTGCCAGTGTCAACTTAAATAGGCATATTTCTTCTTAGAATAACAGTTCCAGAATTGAAAGATTAGACTTATGGCAGACAAGAACACAGTGTCAATAAAAGATCGCCGGCGCCACTTCGTACGGTATGAGATAAAGAAGACTTTAATAGGCTCGGCATAACGTGAATACATATAGATGTTACTCACATTTAATTTCATCTTTGATCGTTGATCCATCCTTGTCCAAGCGCGGACGCTTGCGTGGCTGCGGTGTCCGGTACGATCTATTATCGCGACGTCCACCTTCCCCTTCATCTTCAGAGTCCGACAGTTCACCATCACCCGTGATTCGCTTGTCCTAATAACAAACAAGTATTTAATAAATAAGAGAAGAAAAAAAAGCATCTATGAAAAAGAATAAGAGTTTATGAAAGAAAAAACTAGTTTTTATACTGAATTGAACATACTTTTTCACTTTGCGGCATCCTTTCGTCTTTATCAACTTTGTCTTCGTCATCAGATTCGTCGTTAACCGCGTCTTCTGGAATAGCTTGTACCTGTAAACAACATTGAGTTGAACCAATTGTTTAACCTAATAAATGCTAATAAATCAAAGTAGTAACAAACGAATATATCAAAACTAAATAATACATTAGTCAATAATTTAAAATAATGGTTACCTGAACACCGGGTGCATGCGGTAACATTCTTAGATTCTCAAAGAGCCTGTTCTTTATTTTCTCCAAATATTCTGGTGTGTTTTGATTCGACATATTACTCGGAGATATGTGCAGTTTGAAGTCTGGGCCGAAGTATTCAAAGTAGTCATTATAAGGAAGCTCATTTGCTATTTCCACACCAAGAGCTACTGACGTCTCGTAAGTCCAACAACGTGAAACATTACGAATTGTGTAACTAAAAAGAGAAAAGGAAAGTCAGACAAATTCATAAGACAATGATCTTCATGGCAAAACAAAGGAATAAAAATGTTCATTTAATATCTTACCCTCCTCCTCCAACAAGTAAGAATGGTAGACCGAATCTTTTCACGAGCTCCACGCATCGGCCGTGGCCTCGGACCGTCAGGTTGAAACAACCCAACCTGTCACCTATTATAGAAAATAATTAATATCTTATGTACACAAACTTTATAAATTATAAGAATATTATGTAAATATTGTTTGAGCAAAAAGTAAATTTAAATAAATGACCAAATGTTTACATCTAAAGAAAGTAAATAGGAAGTTCTGTAAAATTTATTAAATAATTATATGAATTTTGCGAAAAGATGGCTAACTGATTGGGTTCGATATTGATTATCATCAACTGATATTAAAGGGATTTTGCATTATTCCAGCATAAACAAAGAATAAGAAAGTGAAGTCTAGGCCCAAGCAGTCGAATAACAAACCTGTCAAAGAATCAGCGCCGCATTGAAGCACCACTGCGCTAGGTTGGAACGTCTCCATGACCTTCGAGATGATGGGCACGAAGATAGACTCGTACGACTCGTCGTCCATGCCGTCGCGTAGAGGAATGTTAACCGCGTAGTATTTGCCTTTGCCGGCGCCGATGTCGCGTAAATCACCTGTTTTACAGAATTAAATTATTAGATTTAATAAGAATCGGCTATTACGCAACTTTAGTGAAGAACAATGAGCAAGTGTCTGTTAATAGAGTGAGTTAGGGCTGTGTATTATACAGTAAAGAAAAACCTTTCTTCTGGCTTTACTAACCTGTTCCAGGGAAGTATTCTCCATATTTGTGGAATGATACCGTCATGACTCTGTCTGTTGTGTAGAAAGCTTCTTCCACACCATCACCATGGTGAACATCAATATCAATGTACAGTACCCTTTGGTGATACTTCAGCAGTTCTAAGATTCCCAGTACAATGTCGTTGACGTAACAGAAACCTGATGCTTCTGATTTCTTGGCGTGATGGAGACCTCCACCCCAGTTGATGCAGATCTCAGAAGCCTGTTGAAGTTATATATTATGAGGTATGGTGTTCCATGTAAACTCTCTACTTAACTGACAAAGAATTATGGTATATGGCTAAATAATAAAATTGATAGAATATGCACTTCCCAATCTCAACCAAGAGTTTAGAGCCTATTTTTATAAAATGGTCCTTTTTTTTATTTTACTCTATTATTTACTAAATAGAAAATGCAAGTACAGTAATAGTCTTAATAGAAGGTACATTGGGCGGCCTTATTGCACCCGGCGATTCCTTAATGTGTTAGCTACACACTGGACGGTGTGAGAAGCATGCATTTATCATGTGTCACAGATTTATCATGTGTGACAGAGGATCGCGAAACCCGCAATTTCTTGAACACACGCGGAGCGCGAAAATTCGGAATATGACATAGAGGTAGTCTCCTCAATACGCGATTTTACTGAACAAGAAATATTGGTATTCAGCCACAGTCAGCCACACATTATGCTTAGACTGGAAGTTGACCCAAACATAGTTGGGAAAAGGCTAGGCAGAAGAAGAACTGAACAGATTATAATTTCGCGAAACTAGGAACTGAGTCAAGTAATTTCAAGAGACCTAGAACTGAGTCTAGTATTTTCGTGAAATTACTAAACTGGTTTAGTAATAATTATGCAAAAATAAAGTTTTTACCTGTTTATTTAGTTTTACGGCTGCAGCAACTGAACCACCAGCAGAAAGTTGACAGAACTCATAGAGACCATCAAACACAGGACAATCTTCACCTACATTGACTATAAAAAAAACAATCATTATTAATTATGTTCTCACCATTGAACAACATTAAGTTTATAATAAATGACAAATGTATCAACTCAATCTTACATCTTTGCATCTGTTTGTTGTACTCTGACATATTATCAGGCCTTATTGATCGCAAGAAGCGAATATAGTCATCTGAGTGGAACTTTGTCATCTCATCAGCAGTAGCTTTGTGTGGTCTCTGAAAAAATAGGAGAATATTACATGTTTAATAAATAGTTTCACATATTTTATAAAAAGACTTAGACCACAAATAATAAATGTTTGTTAAAAGTAGTATTCCATTCATCCTTTCCACATTATCATTTTTTTTTTATAAAGCTTTCCTTTTCTCTCTAGGAAGGCTCTTGGATTGTGGTTGTACTTACTGACACAAAAACCCGAAAAAACTATTCACAGGCCATACCAATATTTAGAAAATCAATTGGTCAGATATTGCACTAAACTTAATTAAGCTTTATCCGGTAAGCCAGGGTTAGCACAATGTACCACAAAAGAAAGATAGGAATTAGAGGTTACCTATGTGGAAGTAGTGTGGTGGGCGGCAATATATTTTGTTATACAGCTAATAAAACATTATGAAGTTAGTTCGAAATTCGGCCTTGCAGCCAAACATTAAGTCAGCCGAAAACGAGCACGGAAACATATGCAAAATGAAAATAATATAAATGTGTACCAAATCATTATGGAATGTTCGGGGCATCTCCAATTATAGCAAACATCACTCATAGGGCCAGTGGAAATAAATATGTACAGTCAGCATCAGAAGTAGATGAACAACTCAGGTGTCCAAATAATTAAACACATTCAATATACCAAAAACATCTATGCAACAAAACTGTTCAAATTGTTTTGAGCATCATAAACTCCAAATATATCTGATCAGTCACAATGTCAAATGTTTATTTACAAACTAAAGGTCTATGGTAAGTAAACAAGCTAAACATTCAAAGGTAACTAAGCAACACGTTATTCAGAAAGTCAGGATAGCAACGTAAAATGAATTGTATTTGGTTGTACTTAGAGTCATAAATTAAAAGTTCAAAAATAGATACAATGTGTACTGTTGTGTCAGTACAGCATTTTTTCTTTTTCTTCATATAGCTATATCCCTTTCATTTCGTGCGTGACGTCATTGACGTGTCTTTTGTTTATAATATAATCTGATAGTCAAGTTATAGGAAAACATCGTAAGGAAATTGAAACGAGTATTTATTCCACGCGAAAGCCATTAAATTCGAAACAATTCATTTGAATGAAACTGTCATTTTTATTTGCTGCATTTTCTAGTATATCATCAGGAATTGAATTCGTAATAAATACCTACCAAATACCTCGGTTCATTTTAACCATGTTTCGGATTGATAACAATGCTCAAAAAAGTACAAAATCTGTTAAACGTCAATTTAATTACTCGGTTAAAAGATATCTGACGATGTAAAATCAGCCCGACTAAGCACGCACTGAGTTTCTATATGATTTTACTCAGGCGGTTTTCAAATGCTTCTTTTTCTATCGTGTCGGCACGAGCTATACAAGAATAGCTCATGCCGTGGTGAAAAGATTAGCCAGTCAGCAAGGACGGTAGCGAGGCTGACTGCCCAGGGTGCGCCGGACGTACTGAAGTATCGTCACTCGTGGAGACTCTTTTCATGCACCCCTTTTTTTTCAAACGCTAAAAGCGCCATACAGCTTATCTATGAACATGCACTGTAGCCTGATTTTAGTAGTCAGTTATCATCGAATCGCATCGAATATACCTTTAGCCAAAATCTAGCACGATACGTTTTAAAAGTCATTTTAAAAAGAACCGCTAGTGTGTGCGCTGGTATAGAAAGCCATACGCGTTACATTTTTTAGTGGCTCACCGCCTGCCTTTAATTGCAATCTAATCTGCATTTTAATCTTAATAATGTCGCAGGACACTGTACACCTTACAGCGATAACACACTGGTATGGCGCGGCGGTCGAATCCATATTGCAACAGAGAGACCCACTGGCAGTGCGAACAGTAGCATATACGTGCGTTCGGTTTTTTTAAGCGCGAAATGTAACGCGCTTGAATGCGCGCATGCAAAAACTTAAAAAAAAGTAAAAACCGACTCCAAAAAACATAAAATTAACAGTTTCAGAAGTCGGTGGCTACAATTTTTTTCAGTGTAGAATTGCACCGTCTTCTGAAACTGTTAATTTTATCTTATGGTAATTATTTTACTCCATATAGTTTTTTTTTGAAGTCGGTTTTTATTTTTTATAAGTTTATTTTTTATTAAATACGTTTTAGTGCCATAAATTAAACTCTCTCTCCTCCATACTCTCTCCCTCTCTCTTCATAATCCTTATTTTTGACTTTGCCGTAGTCGGGTATAATAAGCCCTTTCATGCTGTACCTTACACGACATAATTCAAACATTCCGGAAAGTGGGGGGCGGGGGAAGAGTTCCGTTCCATATCTCTGAAGTTCATGGTCTAATCATAACAACATTTATAAGGGACTAAACAGAAAGTACCTATACCCTCTCAAACAAAAAAGAATTTTTCAAATCGGTTCATAAATGATGGAGTTCTGAGGTAACAAATATTAAAAAAAAAATCACAACCGAGTTGAGAATCTCCTCCTTTTTGAAGTCGGTTAAAAGCGAGCATAAAACACCAAGGTCTGTAACCGCCCTAAAACGGCTAGGTTTGTAACAGGCCTTAGTATCACTGAGCAATGTATTGAGAAATGGTTATTGTTTTATTGTTTACATATTTTTGAACACTTTGGTTGCTTAGTTACATTTGACTACCTCAGTTGACAAGATGATTTGTTTGCATAGAAATATTTGAATTGCGAGTGTTCAGATGATATTGATACATTGGATGCTAACAATAATTTGAACGCTATTGTTGTGCAGATGTTATTGTGTTTTTGAGAGTGTAGAATTATCTGAGTACCTGAACTGCTTCTATATATCTGATGGTGACTGTACTATAGTTGTGCATAGTATTTTTTACAAATGGGACAAAATATACTTTATTGACTTGATTTATGGGCCCCAAACAAATTCAATGTCTTTGTGCAAACTTAAAACTTGCACAAAGCTGCGTAACAGCGTAGTGCCTTGATATCACTGCAAATTCTTCCCTCAGACATAACTGCATACTTGTAAACATCTAAACTTGTGCAAAGAAATAGTTTTGTGTGTGGAAATATTAATAAACGAAAGTAGGCATTGAGAGAACCACAGGTAAGTTCGATTGGGTCATACTAACCCCCTTCGTAGGAACAGATGGTTTTTATGAAACCCATGTGACTTAATTTGAAGACTGGCTGCACTAGTAAATATTTTGGTTGCATATTCTGGATTCAATGTTGAATTCCATCCCAAAATTGGTAAACATAGGTTTATCTATAGGGTTTACCTACTTCTTACACATTCTTTGGAATACTGCACAGTCTGTCAGTCTTTATTGACATTATTATTATTGTGGTATAAAAATAAAATTGTTGTTTTAGTGAGATGAAAAGTTTATACCGCTACTAGATTTGTGATGATTTCAATTGATTCTCATTTAATAAAGTAAGGAGCTGTCATAAAATGTAATTATCTTCTTCATCTTTAACTTTGGATACAGCGATAAATGGAAAAATTACAATTAACTTACATATATCTCCATTTTCCTGTATAACCCATAGTTAAGCAGCAAATTATGAGTCATGCGTATACGGTGAGGTTTCATGGGATGTCCCTGTCCATAATAATAGTTCCCAATATCACCTAAAAACAAATAAATTATGAAACACCAATTTCAACTTTTTAAAGACATGTTACTCAATTCATTTTATGGCTTGACACATAACAGTCTGTACCACACATATCAAGATGCGAATGAGAACCATGTGGGCCAATGACAGCACAGAACGTTGTACAGACGGCACAAAGTGACATAACACACAAGAGGATAAAATCTTCAAGACGATTACAGATTCTCTTCGGAAGCTAATTTTCGATTTTTTATATAGACGTTTTGGTAAATCTGGATCTTACTAGAAATATAGGGTATTTTCAGTGTTTATTACGTTGAAATAAGTACGGACGCTATAAGAGATAATAGTGGCGGGTAACAAACTTTATAATACTTACTGTCATAGTAATAGCACACTCTTTTCTTGCTATGTGGTTGCATCGCCATTATTATATGTTAAGTTACAATACTAGCACGAAATGATCACAAATTATCGGTTTTATTTCACAAATAAATAAAAATGAGAAACATGAACATCACCGCACAAACTTCCTCAATTGACAATTGAACGAATGAAATATGAATTTCGTTGAATGAAAGAGTGCGTAAAGTGAACGTCACGAATGAACAATAATAAACAACAGTAAAATAGGCAAATTTTTATACTGGTAATATTATAAAAAGGCAGTTTTTGGCGGGAAATTATCCAGTGAAGTTCGGTGTATTTATTATTTTTATTCAAAAAAATACTCATATCGGATAGATTATTTAAAACTGGTGTAGTTTTGTGTCTTATGTGTCTGCATTAGTGACCAAACTATGGAATAATTGAAATAATCGGTTACACAGGGAGTGCCATTGAAAAATTTATAGTGGAATAGACTACCTCATAGTGCTTCTCTATTTGAACGTAGTACTTATTACTTCTATGATTTGAAATAACTGGATAGATTTAATATAATGTTGGCAACATTGGAAAAACGTGTACCACAGGTTAAAAAGAGCGGCACGCGCATGCGCTCTAGGCAGGGACCGGACAACCCCGCTTAAGAGTTAAGCCTTTGGACAGGGTAAACCGTACATGGGGTAACTCATATCGCAATGTTACCTTTTGTTCGAGTTACATCCTCGAAACCCAGCGAACTGGTTAACACCTTTATTAAGGTAACCACGTGAAGGGGTTAACCCCTTCAATGACTTAAGCCTTTGAAGAGGTTACCTTCTCGAAAAGCTTTTTTTCGTGTTACCCTGGATTACCTAATAAACTTGAGCTGCATGTAGGTGGGGGGATACTTGCACCGCCGGTGCGGCGCCTTATTGCCTTACTATTTTTATTTAGTTACTAGCTTCTGCCCGCGACTTCGTACGCGGATTCTGTTGCTTATGCCAGCGACAACGGGGTCGTCAAAATCGAAGATCTGAAGCGTCTGATGTTGAATTCTAAGAGCCCGGGGACGGGAAAACCACGGGATGCGCGAGACGATTCCGAGACGTTCCAGATCTTTCATTTTGTAAGTCAACAGGAAATGCCCATCAGCCTAAACAATTTTTGTTAAGACGTCATTCGTATATATGTTCCACAATAGGTGTTCCAGATCTTCAAATTTATTCTCACAGCAGAAAATGCTCTTCACGTGGAATCATTTTTGCTATGGTACCATTTTTATATCTCTTATACTTTAGCTGGTCCACATCCGATTCTTCAGATGATATCGACATTCTGTTCAGAGAATGTCGAAGTTGATCAGAATTCAAACGTTCGTTGCGCTCTTCTTCTGTCTCTTCATGCCGTACTCCAGCAATTCTTTCTCTCTTACTTTCTAATTGATTATGAACATTTTGTTGTGTGCGTGTTCGGGACAATGTATGATAATCTCGATCAGCAGTTAGTCGCGCATCCCGTTCATCACTCGTTTCAAAAGACCTGTTAGTAGATGTACGAATACGCTGAGAACTCAAGCGTGATTCTGTATCGGTAAACGTTTCCGATTCGCGAGACAATGCATGTCGCTCACGATCAGCGGACAGTCGCGCATCACGTTCCGCACTTGTCTCTAGAGACCTGCTAGAAGTCAATGCGCAGATACGCTGAGAACTCAAGCGCAATTCTCTATCCGTGAACGTCTCCGACTCGCGAGACAATGCGTAACGTTCACGATCAGCGGGCAGTCGTGCATCACGTTCCCCACTTGTCTCTAGAGACCTAGAAGTCAATGCGCAGATACGCTGAGAACTCAAGCGCAATTCTCTATCCGTGAACGTCTCCGACTCGCGAGACAATGCGTAACGTTCACGATCAGCGGGCAGTCGCGCATCACGTTCCCCACTTGTCTTTAGAGACCTAGAAGTCAATGCGTAGATACGCTTGGAACTCAAGCGCAATTCTCTATCCGTGAACGTCTCCGACTCGCGAGACAATGCGTGACGTTCACGATCAGCGGTCAGTCGCGCATCACGTTCCCGGGACACTTGTCTCTAGAGACCTAGAAGTCAATGCGTAGATACGCTTGGAACTCAAGCGCAATTCTCTATCCGTGAACGTCTCCGACTCGCGAGACAATGCGAGACATTCACGATCAGCGGGCATCACGTTCCCCACTTGTATCTAGAGTCCTAGAAGTCGATGCGTAGGTACGCTTGGAACTAAAGCGTAATCCTCTATCCGTGAACGTCTCCGATTCGCGAGACAATGCATGACTTCCACGATCAGCGGTCAGTCGCGCATCAAGTTCCGCACTTGTCTCTAGAGACCTCGAAGTCGATGTGTATATACGCTGAGAACTCAAGCGTAATTCTCTTTCCGTGAACGTCTCCGACTCGCGAGACAATGCATGACGTTCACGATCAGCGGTCAGTCGCACATCATATTCTTCACTGGTCTCTAGAGACCTGGATGTAGATGCGTAAATACGCTGAGAACGCAGGCGTGCTTCGCGATCCGAAGAGGTTTCCACGGAGCGAGTTGCAGCCTGATGTTCTCGAACAGCATCAAGTCTCTCCTGACGCTCTTCGGTAGATTCTTGGGATCTTATGATCCTCAATCTTTTAGCTCCTTTGGAACATTGGGAAAGATTTGACCTCTTTCTAGGCATGGTTATAGTTTTATTGTCAAGATACCTGATCAATTAAAATCTAAGTGACTGCTCCCCTGCGTTACCGGGTAGGCTACCGTGTCACGAAGATAAATGGAAAAGGAAATTAAACACTCAAATAACATAAGCCCGAAGGCATATTTATTCGATAAAATAAAAAAAAATTGAAGTTTTGGCCAGTAGAGTCAAATTTTCAGTGATATACCATCGTCATCGAAAATCAGTTCTTAACTGTTACCGCCGTCACCGCGTGGAGATACTCCCAGCTTATGTTATTTTATAATTATACAGTCAAATTAGTGATAGCTTTTATTTCCACATCAGATGTTTCTGATCTTCAATTTTTATAAGTCAACAGGAAATGCCCATCAGACCGAACAACTTTTGCTAAGACGTCATTCCTATGTGTTATGATGTAGCTGGGCTCTTGTAATTCCACAATAGGTGTTCCAGATCTTAAATTTTTATACGTCAACAGAGAGTGCTCATCAGATTGAACAACTTTTGCTAAAACGTCATTCCTATATATGTTATACTGTAGCTGGGCGCTTGGAATTCCACAACAGGTGTTCCAGATCTTCGATTTTTATACGTCAACAGAGCAGTGGCGTGCCTAGGGTTCAAAGTTAGGGCAAGCCCGATAGATTTTTAGGAAAAAAAACCCCTGTAAAATTTGACATAATTCGTTATTTTGCGAAATTACACAACTATTATTTTCACTCTAATAATAAATAGGGTGCAAATAATACAATTGTGTGATTTTGCAGAATCATGTACAACTTGGTGCCATCTATGAGCATTACAGGTGCTTTTTTGCGCTCTTCGAGTTCGACGGGAAAAATGACACAAGCGCCCGTCGCCGCCAATAGATGGCTCAGAAATAATTGATGAGCATAATTACGCAATGTTTATACTGTTGAAAAAAATATTGTTCATTTATAATAGACCCGATCTATGTTTTTATAATGTGTACAAATCGCAAAAGTTAAAAACAATTTATAATTACTTTCGATGTAAACAGCCATGTTAATCTTCATTCTTCGCTTCTTTACTACTACTGATGACAAACAACAAAGCTCACTGAAGGCATGGTATCACTAGATAGATTTACAGACATCAGCAATCACATACCTTCGGTGGCTTTGATAAAAGCCGTTTGTTGTTTCGTTCTATTTGTTTAGAGCAATTTATCCTGGCACCAGATAAGTTACTCAAATCATCGTAACCTGATGTATTCCAGGCGTTCGTATCATTAGAGAAAAATATGCAACACCAGCAGAATAATTTGTTTAAATGAGAACAACCTACAATCCAAGGAATTTTGTAAGCCGATCTATGAAAATGCCTATTATGTGACTTTGATTTACTAGAAATACTCAAATCAGGAGTAGGTTTAGGTGAAGTAATAAAACAGTATTTGTCTGCTAAATTCAAAGTATTTACCTTCTCGAGTAACGATTGCACACACTTTAATCCATCACAAGGAACAATTATTTCCGAATTCATCTTAATGAAAGGCAAATTACAAAGAATACTAATAATCACAAACGTTAAAACAAACTAATAAAAGTTACACAATCCTATACATCACCGAAACTGAAAAAATATTTATTGCGTCAAAAAAATTTACCAATAGCGCTCAAAACAAAATGTGAACTAATTTTAAATTGTAGTATTTCTATCGAAATACAAACGTCGCGGCATCTATGTACCTAAATACGCATGCCACACAAATTGCACTCGTAAACACACTGGCGTAATGTTCAATTTCGTCAAACTAACAGAGTCATAAGCCCGGCTTTTCCCTTCATAGAAATTAGCTATGTCTAGCTATAAATATGTGAATATATACAAAGGATTTATCAATGAAATCGAAGGAAAAGAGACAGACGGCTTAAGCCGCGTAAGAAGCCAGCGCGTGCGACTGGAATGCAAGATCTTGCAGGCGGTTTGGCAACGTTACGTTACGGAGGCCGGCCGAGGCGCGAGCGACGCGGCGCGGCGACGCGAAATATATTGTTTATGTAAACCTGGCAACGTAGGCTACAGGAGGCTCGCTGTATTGCGCGCGGAGTTTAAACATATTTTTATTTATTACAGTAGGTATTAGTTGTTATGAGACATGATGATTCAATTAATTCAATACCACTTTACATGAGTTTTTTTTTGTTTTTTTTTTTATTAATCTCGCATTCTAGATATAAAGCCAGGCTTTTCGGCTTGTATGGAAGGCACGCCACTGCAACAGAGAGTGCTCATCAGATTGAACAACTTTTGCTAAAACGTCATTCCTATATATGTTATAGTGTAGCTGGGTGCTTGGAATTCCACAACAGGTGTTCCAGATCTTCAAATTTATTCTCGCAACAGAAAATGCTCATCACGTGGAACATTAGTATAGATAAGCCAATTTTTGATACCTAGGGTTACATTATTGTAATTTATTTACGAATCCCTAATTTTTTGATACTAAAATATAGCCTATATCACTCAGGGATAATGTAGCTTCCTATTGGTGAAACAATTTTTGAAATCGGATGAGTAGTTTCGGAGATTATCTCCTACATACAAACAAACAAACAAACAAATTCTACCTCTTTATAATATTAAGTATAGATTGTCCCGAACACGCACACAACAAAATATTCATAATCAGTTAGAAAGTAAGAGAGAAAGAATTGCTGGAGTACGGCATGAAGAGACAGAAGAAGAGCGCAACGAACGTTTGAATTCTGATCAACTTCGACATTCTCTGAACAGAATGTCGATATCATCTGAAGAATCGGATGTGGACCAGCTAAAGTATAAGAGATATAAAAATGGTACCATAGCAAAAATGATTCCACGTGAAGAGCATTTTCTGCTGTGAGAATAAATTTGAAGATCTGGAACACCTATTGTGGAACATATATACGAATGACGTCTTAACAAAAATTGTTTAGGCTGATGGGCATTTCCTGTTGACTTACAAAATGAAAGATCTGGAACGTCTCGGAATCGTCTCGCGCATCCCGTGGTTTTCCCGTCCCCGGGCTCTTAGAATTCAACATCAGACGCTTCAGATCTTCGATTTTGACGACCCCGTTGTCGCTGGCATAAGCAACAGAATCCGCGTACGAAGTCGCGGGCAGAAGCTAGTACTTAATAATAGGGAAGCTAGGTACTACACACACTTAAACATAAACACTGCCAAATTGCTTTTACTTCCGTAGTTCCGTCCGAGTACCGAATCAAATAACGAATGATGAAAATAAACAAGTATAGACACGAAAAAATAAATATTATTATAATGTTTAGCATGTGTGACGAGCAAAATTGAACTTTAAGATCATAATATAGACAAAAGTTATTTTTCCATGTTTACAAGTCGCTCGGAAAGTCGGTACACGCAAGATTGGCGGACCATCGGGCGCGGTACGATGTCACGTGCGATTGTGGTTATGCAATTTTCAAACTAATATCGATTGTAAACAGTGCATATTACAATGTCTTGAGTTGGAATGGCTTACCCTGTTACAGTGTTACAGGGTGTTGAAAGGGTAACCCGTAGGTAACGGGTTAACTACACCCGTTCGGAGGTGTAACATGTATCGTAGGGTTTTTTTTTTTGAGCGCTTAAAAAAACCCCTTCAAAAACCCTTTCAACGAGTATCCGGCCGGTCCCTGGCTCTAGGGTAGTAAGTAAAATAACCGCCATTGAAGAACGTCCGATATTTTTGCTATTTTCGCTTTTTATGATTAACTTTGTTGTGATAACTTAATAACAGATTGTGATTCAGTGTCTATGTTTTTAAAAAAAGTACCTTTAGTTCAAGCTTTACAAGAATAATATATCGCCAGGAACTCCAAGAAGTAATGAAATGTACGACACCGGCATTTCATTATTTTAAGGGCTGATTTTTCAACCGTCAGATAACTTTTAACTGGGGAATAAGTTTGACTTTTTGACAGGTTTTGTATAGAAAATATGTCAAACCGTAGGTAATATTTATTCCGTAGATAAAAGTTATCTGACGATTGAAAAATCGGCCCTAAAAAGAATAGATAACAAATAGTTACGTCTCATGGATTCGTATCCGCAGACGTTTAATAATATTAAAATAGTTCTCTTTTTTTTATTCCCATGGAAGTAAATCAAGTACGAAAAAAAGTAACTCAAGAAGTAAGTAGTATTAGTTAATGTTAATGACACTCGTCGAACGTCGCGTCGGGCCATCAACTGCAGTGTGACACCTTGCATAGGTACAGTTTCCATAGAAGTAGGGTTGCCATCCGTCCGGGTTTCCCCGGATTTGTCCTAGTTTAGTAGGGCGTCCGGGGGCGTCCGGGGAGGTTCTCAAAAAATATCCGGGTGAAACCCGGACGCCCGTGTTTTCTATTGCAGCGAGACATTATACAGACTTATATTTTGGCTATTTGAATTATATAAGATTTTTTTTGCAATTTTTTCAAGGGCATCCGGGGAATAATCTCGATTTCGACCAAATTTCCGGGGTTTATGAAACCTTTGTCCGGTGTCTACATTTAGGTGATGGCAACCCTACATAGAAGTAATGTACTTGTAAAGTCCTTGACAGTTTCATACATTACAACTACCGCCAGCCCACAGCCGTTTCGCAGCCGCTCTCTGTCTGTGGGTTTCAGCCATAGAAGTAATAAAATAAAGTACTCAAGGACTTTATATACAGAACTAGAATGTACTTATTACTTCTATGTATGTACTACGTTTGGTTTCAGCCTTTATAGTTATTTGTTAAAGGGCAGAATGTCGAAACTTATGACATTGGCAGTCAAATTCAGTCGCTTTAATGAAAAACATCTTTTCCACGCATTTATTTAATATTTTGGGGGGCTTAAAAACACAGAATGTTCAAACGAATACTTGACTTAGGTATGTGTGCATAGCATACGTTTGAACATTTTTTTGGAAATCGTGGTAAACCAAAGATTGTCTTTCATTGTACCATATCTGGCATCGAACCAGTTGATTTTGTAACAAGTTGTTGAAACTACTGTGCGCATGGGACAATAATAGAGGGAACATGTTCGATTCTTCTGTTTTATTAGTCTAGTTGGGTGCATTAAGAGAGCCTCCACGAGTGACGTTACTTCAGTAAATCTGGCGCACCCAAGGCAGCTAGCCTTGCGACCAACCTTGCTGACTGGCTGATATACTCCAACAGCATGAGGTATTCTCCTAAAGCTCGTGCCGACACGAATGAAGGGGATAGTCTAGTCCACCTAAAACATTACTCATCGATCAATTATTTACTCAAAAAAAGAAGGAAACAAAGTGGCAACATAAGTATAATTATAATTATAGCGGTGGTAGGTGCTATTGGACCTTTTAAAGAACAACACGACTGCAATTCTATAACATAATACGTTTATTACGCGAAATAGAACAGGGCAACGCAGTTGCACGGCAGTAAAATATTAAGATGTCTCGAGAGCGCGGGAGTTGTCGCACCGCGCGCGCATCTGTCATGTAGCGAACTCCCTGCTACACTACCGCCACTACTCGCTCTAGCGGACGGCTTGGTAAGTATTCTGTGTTGCCTGCGTACGCCACGCTATACACTCCCCCTCGAGTTCCTGAGAACGTCCCCGCTCACGAACTCGCACAAAAGAAATACTACATACAGGACAAACATGCTTTCGAGGACGTCCTCTCTGACGTTTAGGAACCACGGGACGAGGAGGCGAAGTATCCCGGTTATAAAATCGCGTAAGTTCTGACACATGAAACTTACCTAAAATACTTTCAGGGCTATCTACATTCGCGATAAAGTAAGCTGTAGGACTAGCTCTTTTCGCAATCACATAAGGACCATCTCTTTTGGGAATAAACTTAGCTGAAATATTCTTTGCTGCATTGCTAAGGACATGCGACTTTAGAAGAACCTGATCTCCGACCTCGAAGACTTCAGCAGACTTTTTCGACTTATCAGCACATTCCTTACGACGATCCTGTTGTGCTTCAACTCTTTCCCTTACGGCAATAAAAGAGTTAACAAAACCTTTCAAATAGGGAGTGATTTGAGGAACAAAATTGTCCTTATTAAGAATCGACCTGATATCATGTTGCACGTCGAGTGGCGAACGAAGCTCTCTTGCGAACGTGAGATAAGCTGGAGACACACCAGTAGTCTGACAAGCAGCCGAATTCATGGCGAACCTTATTGCAGGAAGGTGCTGCGGCCATGACGAATGGTCTGCATCAACTAGACGTGACAACTGAAACTTTAAGTCCCTATTCTTACGCTCAGCTGGATTAGCTGAGGGATGGTACAATGGTAACAACTCTTGACCTATACCTAAAACAAACATACACTGCTGCATAACAGCGGAAACAAATTGTACGCCATTGTCTGACACAATGCGTCGAGGGAGTCCATAACGAAGAAAATACTCCTCAATCAACGTACGAGCGCACGCCTCTGAAGTTGCCTCCTTCAAAGCGTAAAGCTCAGTCCAGCGAGTTGCAGTGTCCTCTACCAACAATATCCACCGTTCTCCCTTATCTCCTGTAGGAAGCGGACCGAACAAGTCTATGGCTAACACTTCTCCCCTTTGGTTCAGAACAGGAGTCTGTAAGAGACCTGACGGCTTCGTGTTTGAAGGCTTATAACGTTGACAGGTGGCGCAGGTCTTGACATAATCTGTTATGGCCCTACGCATACCCGGGAAATAAAACCCTTGAGCAACTCGATTGTAAGTTCTATCAACTCCATGATGACCAGCTATATCGGAGTCATGACATTCTTTTAAAATGTCAAGGCGCAGAGGAGCCGGAACCACCAGTTGCGGCTCTTCACTGTCTATATCAGGATTGTACCTATACAAGACGCCTTGCTGCATAAAATATCCTCTTTCAGACCAACGCTTAACACCTATAGACTCGGCATCAGATGTATCCTCTAGATCACTAATAATTTTCTTTAGTTCCAGGTCATCGAGCTGCGCGCGCCGGAGATCGGCAGGACTCCTAGCAGGTAAGTCTACGACGACGGAGCACACTCCACACTGATCCTTGTCTTCTTCTTTGCAGGTTGGACGACTAAGCGTATCAGCTATAACATTAGCCTTTCCAGGCGTATACTGAAAATTGATGTTAAAGCACTGCAGCTTTAAAGCCCATCGAACGAGCCTACCAGACGGCGATTTCAGGGTAAGAAGCCACTTTAACGGCTGATGATCGCTACCTATTATGACCTCGTGACCTTCTATGTAGCCCCTGAAACGTTCGACAGCCCATACTACAGCAAGAGCCTCACGCTCTGTAGTGCTGTAATTCCTTTCTGCTGGTATGAGGAGACGGCTTGCGTATTCTATAGGGCGCTCTTCTTTACCTTCGCCCTGTAACAATACAGCACCTATGGCATAATTGCTAGCATCCGTCCTTAACACAAATGGCTTACTATAATCCGCTTGAATGAGAATCGGTGCCGACGACAGGCGCGTCTTCAGCTCCTGAAAAGCACGATCTTGGTCTGAACCCCAAGACCACGGCTGATTCTTCTTTAGTAAGCGTGTTAACGGCTCAGCGACAGCAGAAAAACTAGGAATAAACTTTCTAACCCACGAACACGTCTGGAGAAAGGTTCTAAGATGACGCAACGATGAGGGTGCCTTCATGTCTAAGACTGCACGGACCTTATCGTCATCAGGCGACACACCATCCTGTGTAATGACATGACCGAGGTACTTTACCTTGTCTCGTGCAAAGACACATTTTTCTCTATTCGCGCGTAACTTGAACAAGCGTAACCTTTCGAACACAGTACGCAGATCCGAAATATGCTTCTCGAAGCTACCCTCAGATATTATTAGGATATCGTCTTGGTACGCCAGCAGGGTCACATCCTTCAGCGAGGCGCCTGTACGAAGTCTATCTATCAGACGCTGGAACGTTGACGGCGCGTTTTTCAAACCAAACGGCATGCGCTTAAAACGAAAAGAACCAAACGGCGTCAAGAAGGCTGTTTTATCCCTATCTTGTTCACGTACGCTAACTTGCCAGAATCCACTTCGCATATCAATTGTGCTCATAAAACAATTCTTTTTAGTCGACTGGACAAGCTCGTCTATCAATGGCATCGGATAGACGTCGGTCTTTGTTACCGCATTGAGCTTCCTATAGTCGACACAAAAACGAACCTTACCATTTGCTTTGGTAACTAGAAGTGCTGGAGAACCCCAAGCGGACTCACACTCCTCAACTATGTCGTCTGCCAACATCTTATCGAGCTCTGCCCGCATGACCTCTTTCTTAGCAGGCGTCAACCTATACGGCGGGACAGCAATGGGGGGATGGTCGCCGGTATCAATAATGTGCTCGGCGAAGGGAGTCGCGTCTCCCCCTGGCTCAAAGATATCCTCGTGTTCTACAAGGAGGTGGGCAAGAACCTCACGTTGTTCATCACTAAGCGAAGTCGCCTCATCATCCCGGAACACCTCTACAGCGGCACACGAAGACACAGGTGACACTTTCTCAAACTGCATCTCGAATTTTTGCTTACTATTTTCAGCAAAGTGCCAACTGCTGTCACCAAAATTAAATACAAGATTGAATATAGTAAGGAAATCTATACCCAATAAACTTTCATTACTATCAGATTCAGGAAAAATTATAAATTTTACGACTCTAGTTTTATGTTGGAGTGTCACCTGTACCTCCGTGCTTAATACATTCATCTCCCTACTTACACCATCCGCCAACCTAACAATTTTTGTTGACGGCGACAATGGGTGTCCTAACCTTAGTAGGAGAGCGTAGAGCGTGTGACCGGCAACACAGCTTTTAGCTGCAGAATCTACGAGCGCAGTGCCACAATTCCCTAGAATGCTTATATCTAACACAGGACGACGAAAAGGTGCATTATCGTTAACTTTATCGACATACTCACAACTATTGCAAAAACAATTACAATCATTAAAACTAGATACACACGTGTTAACATTAACATTACAAATATTTTTATCATCAACAAAACAGTTACATAAATCACCTACGGCACGCGTAGGGTTACCTCGCACCGACACTTGCATTGACGGGTTAACTGGCGACTGCGCGGCAGCGGCGGCGGCCGAGGCGGCCGGGCTGCGCCGATACCTACGCGAGCGCGCGGAATGCGCGCGGAGATCGCGTGGCGATGCGGCCGCTATGCCTACACAGTTGGTAGGCGTACTTAACGCCCCGTCTTGCGAAGTGTAGTCGACAGAATAAAACGATTGTTGACCCGATGAACAGTTTTTACACTTAGATTTTATAACGTTCGCGGCACCACAACCGTAACACTTAATTTCACTTTTAGACTTTACTTCACTATTATTACTACTATCACCATTACGCTTAAGTTTCTCGCACATTTCTTTAACGTGACCTAGTCGCTTGCAATACGAACAAAACTGCTTCTTCCCCTTTGTAGCAGCGGCGGCTGTCTCGGCGGACTCGGCGGTGGCAGCGGCGGCACCTGTGCCGCTCGGCGCGGTGATATCCGTAGGTACATCCCGCGACGACGACGCTGATGACGCCGCGCGCTTGCTTGTGTGCGCCTGCGGCTTCGCTTGAGACGTGCTGCTGGCCTGTCCTTTACTGGTTTCTTTCAGGGAATCTTCGATTGTGCGACACTTCTGAAGTAGCTCGTCGAAATTGTTGACACTTTCTCGACTAACGCGTTTTCTTATGCGCGGACTCAGGAGACCGAACGCCATGTCAAGTTGGACTTTTTCGGATAGGTCATCCTTCGGGAATTTTGCCAGCAGGGCTCGTACCTTGGCGATAAACAAGTCCGTATGTTCTTCCTCCTGGTTAAGCGTGAATAGTTTTCTATAAAGTCGATGTGGCGGGTCGTGCTCGCCGAAGGCGCTTTTTATTCGCGTAAGTGCCTCCGACCACGTGCTTGTCGACCTTTTTACACCTTGCCACCACACTGCAGCAGGCCCCTCCAGCAACATCGAAAAACCACGGAGAGCATTCTCGTCGGTAATATTCACGCAATCCTTATAAGTAAGTATCGCGTCGATAAAATTTTCCAATGACTCGTCCGTGCGTCCGCCATAACGTGTCGTGCATTTCGCGAAGTTTCCGTTCGCGCCAAATGCGAAGCCCGATGTTTGGACCTCGGAGACGTTACCTTGCGGCGTCGACGATCGCACCTCGCGCATTAGTTGCTGGCAGAACTCATTTTGGGTTTGCTGGATGGTGGTAATTAAACTTGTAAGGGTTTCTTGAGACATCGTAATATTTGAGGCGGCGGCACCGCCGCCATCATTGTTCGAGGTTTCTTCGGACCGTGTTCTCGGCATCTTCGACACGATAGACACACGCTATAATCTTGAATACCGATAGATAGAACACAACGGTGGATTCGAGAAGTCCCCAGTTATTTCACTTTATCACTTGTAATAATAACCTACACACGTTGGGCAGCCACTTATAGCGGTGGTAGGTGCTATTGGACCTTTTAAAGAACAACACGACTGCAATTCTATAACATAATACGTTTATTACGCGAAATAGAACAGGGCAACGCAGTTGCACGGCAGTAAAATATTAAGATGTCTCGAGAGCGCGGGAGTTGTCGCACCGCGCGCGCATCTGTCATGTAGCGAACTCCCTGCTACACTACCGCCACTACTCGCTCTAGCGGACGGCTTGGTAAGTATTCTGTGTTGCCTGCGTACGCCACGCTATATAATAATAAATATACATATAGGCAAGGGCGTTATATTAGTAGTACATATTACTTCAATGAATAATGCGACAGAGGCGCATGGCGTCAGACGCCTGGATATTACACAAAAGGAGAGGTCTGCCGGGAGCTGGTGGTTCCCCGGATGAAGGGTATCCATGAGGCTAATTAGTCCGCCAGTTAGAGTTTTGAAAAGTAATGGACATGTATTTTTTCTTTTGTTAAATCTATGAATATTTGGAAAGATAAAACGCATTAAAACTCGAGAGTGGAGGCTTGTGACGTCAGAAGCAAGTAAAAATTGTACTCGCTTGTGACGTTTTGCCAATTTTAAAGTGTCGCATCTTCGTCAATTTTGGTTTACGTGGCAAAAGAAAAAATACCGGTCAAATATTTTTTGATAATCTAACTGACGGCTGACGGCCTAATTAGATTTTTTCAGTCAAATACCCTATTTTACAACTTTTATATAGGAAATCTGTCATCTGACAGATTTCCTATATAAAGGTTGCAGCACAAGTTTATTCCTGAGTTAAGGCTATCTAACTTTGACAAAATCGGCCCTTATTGCATAAATTGATCAGATAAATACTAACTGTGTGACTGATCTCATAAAGAAAATGGTAATGGTAAATCTCTTATAACAAAAATATTTCATATGTTAAATGTGTAATTTATTGATGCTCTCAACATGCCTATTACTCTGAGGAATATTTTTCAAGAAAAAACGTGTTTTTCTCAGGCTTCGGGGCCCCTGAGCATCGCTGGCCCATAGGCAGTTGCCTACTTTGCCTTCAGGTTAATCCGGCTCTAGATAAGAACGGATTATTGTGATATTCGTGATCCGCTCTACAAGTTATATTAAGTTCTTTACCCTTATAATTTATTCATGCAATACCTTGCAAACATATCTAAAATTATGAAGAAAAAAAACTTCAGAAATATCGACTAAAATCATTGTACGTCTATGACTAACATAGTCTCCATAGTCTCCATAGATAACTCGACTATCAAATCGAATGAATTTGAAAAGTCGAGAAAGAATTGATTTTATTCGTTCCATGAGTGAGTGATGAGTGAATATCATTCCTTTCGGCGATAGCAGTGGTCAAGGTGGGACGTGTTTTATTGTCTTGTCCTCAATATTAAAATATATTACTTGAATTTAACACCCCTTAAATACTTTTTAAAATATTTTTAAAGTCTAGTTAGTCTCGTTATTTCTGTACAAGTGAAGTTTTCTGCATTAGTTAGATTAAAGGTGGTCAACGTGTGAAGTGCTTACTATCGTCCATTTTACTTTCAGATCGACCCTGCTACATAAATCTGGAATTACTTCTAACATCCTGAAATAAATCACATTAAGTAAAATGTAAGTATTGATATTTAATTATTTTCGTGTTGATTTCACTTTAATTTCGTTATTTATTTCAATTTCATGTTCAATTTCGTATGGTTGCCTGTAAGATTTAAATCAATGTCCTATAATTTACTTTGAGTAGGTACTATCCACATGTAATATGCTGAATCAAAGAAATACTAGTCTTCAACAAGAGTAATAAGTGTATAACATCCCCCATGATATTGTTACTATTTTTTAATAAATACATTGAGAAAACATTTGCAAAGGCCGACACGCCATTTTGTCTAGACTCTTGAATTGTATTGATCCATGTTATGTTGGGGCCGCACCTGCGTCTATCAGCACGAAGCTTCGCAGTCGCACAATTTTAAGATGTTTAGAAGATTAACCAACCATTATTCGCTCTCCCCGCAAAAGTTTGTGTTTCGTACCACTAATCGTTGCTCGGGGTGGCTGTTCATCGATGGGTTTTCGCGTGCTAATTATCATGCTGCGTGGTCGAAATATGCGTTATTCATTCCGACTGTTGTCAGCCTGATTTCATAATAGCTTTCAATAAATTAGAAGTACTTCCCTAATAAAATAGTCAAATTCATAGTCATTCATTCATAGTCAAAACGTCTATAAATTGTATTGCGGCCATGACAAGCTAAATTGCATAAAATTACGAAGCCTCTAATGTGACCACCATTAGAGCGATGACTTTTACCGAGTAAAATATAAGCTTCGATACACGCATTGCTTCGTGTCGATAGATTCTGCTCCAGCATTACCGTTCGCAATGGTTCGCAACTACGCATGCGTGGCAAGCCCAGTGAGTGACGCATTTCGCTAAAACGATCAATACACAACTTCCATCATTATTCCTCACATGAATAGCTCGAGTACGTATGTAGTATGTACCTACCGATGATTAATTCATTTTCTCGGTAGGTATAAACGTGATATGAGCGATAACACACGAAACACGTGCATGCTCCGCACGTTGTTTTATCAACACGTGCTTAGCACATTTATTGTAATGATTGATAATAACTGACGATAGTTACTACTTTGCGCAATTAATGTAATCATGATTGATAACTGACGAGATTACTTTTGTCATCAGGTCTAGTAGTTGGAACAGTAGCCGTGGTGGAAGCGGCGGTTCCAAATTTGGCGGAGACAGGAAGTTTGGAAGCAGCAATGGTTCATCACGATTTAGCAATGGGGGATCGAAATTCGGCGGTAGCGGAGGCGGCGGCGGTGGCGGCGGCAGCCGATTCGGTGGATCTGGCGGCGGTTTTGGTGGCAAGAAAGAATTCACTGGCGGCCAGAACATGCGCCGTCCGAATTGGGATTCAATGTCTCTACAACCATTCAACAAAGACTTCTATAACCCACATCCAACAGTTCTAAGCAGATCACCTTATGAAGTCGAGGAATACAGAACCCAACACGAGATCACCGTCAGTGGAGTAGAAGTCCCCCATTCTATTCAAAATTTCGATGAAGCCAACTTCCCTGACTACGTAATTCAGAGCATAGGCAATATGGGTTACAAAGACCCAACACCTATCCAAGCACAAGGCTGGCCAATTGCCATGTCAGGAAAGAACTTAGTAGGCATTGCCCAGACAGGGTCAGGAAAGACTCTTGCTTACATCTTGCCTGCAATTGTGCATATCAACAACCAGCCTCCCATTAGGCGTGGAGATGGTCCCATTGCATTGGTGCTTGCACCAACCAGAGAATTGGCACAACAGATTCAGCAAGTTGCTTCAGACTTTGGTAATTCAGCTTATGTCCGGAACACATGTATATTTGGTGGAGCACCCAAGAGGGAACAAGGCCGTGACCTGGAACGGGGAGTGGAAATTGTAATTGCTACACCAGGAAGATTGATTGATTTCTTAGAAAAGGGCACCACCAATTTACAGAGATGCACATATTTGGTCCTAGATGAAGCTGACCGAATGTTGGACATGGGTTTTGAACCTCAAATTAGAAAAATCATTGAACAGATTCGCCCTGATAGACAAACTTTGATGTGGTCAGCAACATGGCCGAAAGAAGTAAGAAAACTGGCTGAAGACTACTTGGGAGACTACCTTCAAATTAATGTTGGATCACTACAGTTATCAGCAAATCACAATATCTTACAAATTGTAGATGTCTGCCAGGAGCATGAGAAAGAAAACAAGTATGTATTAGCTTCTTCTTTACTCATCATTTCTCTGAATTAGTTTTACAATGATGAATTTATTATGAATGATAGTATTTTGATTAAAATAAAATATACTCCTCTAAGAAGATCTGACCATAAATATAATTCACAATCATTAGTATTAAAATCATTTGATTAAACAAGTTTTTAATGTGGATTTTTCTTTGCAGATTAAATGTACTTTTACAAGAAATAGGACAGAACCAAGAGCCTGGTGCCAAAACAATTATTTTCGTAGAAACTAAGAGGAAAGTAGAAAATATCACTAGGAATATTAGACGATATGGATGGCCTGCAGTTTGCATGCATGGTGACAAAACACAGCAAGAGAGAGATGAAACACTATATCAATTTAAGCAAGGCCGTGCCAGTATACTTGTTGCAACTGACGTTGCAGCCAGAGGACTTGGTAAATATTAGTTTGAGTTTTTCTGTGGGGTTTGTAGAAAATTATACAAATTCATTATGATAAAACATGAATGCTTACTTGTAATACTGATTGTACCTATATATTTTATGTAACTTGCATTTGTTTATACTTTCAGAGGCACTGGCGGAAAGTTATTGTGTTCTATCTGATTACTGCCTGAAATTTGTGGGCAAGTCACTACACTGGATTTGTAGATGACACTTAGTCTGATGCAGTCTAATGTTTAGAGTTTTGAGAATGCAATAACTCGTCATTATAACGGTGCCTCATAAGTGCCTTTCACTGCGATTGGACCCGAGGCCGGAAAGCTTGATGGTATGTCCGTCTATATGTATACGGACGGATACACTTGAGAGTGTGGAAAACCTGGTGATGCACTAGTACATAACAATCTGATTACCGAGATGTAAGATTCTCCGATGTGCATTGTTGAAAAACTTGACCACAGTTGAGATGTTATCGGCAGGAGGTCAAGGGTTTTCTATTTCGGCCAAATGGAGTTTTGGAGGGGGCAATATCAATATTGCAAAGATTTTCCAAACAGAACTAAACTTAACATCAATGCCCTTAATAAGACTCCAGGGTTCTGAGTGAGAGGCAAATATTGAATTGTATTTGGTACATATCTGTGTAACTCATTCATGTAAGTAATACAGCTATGAGTTACCATAACATTACACAGATTTTAAAGGTTAACTTTTTCAACTAATGGATTTCTTTGTTCTGTTATCAAATTACTGTTCGTAGCTTTTGTCTTTCTGTTTGCATGTATATTATAACAATTCAAATAACATGTAAAATTTTTACAGATGTGGATGGAATAAAATACGTTATTAACTTTGATTATCCAAACTCGTCTGAGGACTACATTCACCGAATTGGCAGGACAGGGCGTTCAAAAGAAAAAGGCACATCGTACGCCTTCTTTACGCCATCAAACTCTCGTCAAGCCAAAGACCTTGTGTCTGTTCTACAAGAAGCCAATCAGGTTAGTTATAAAAGTTTAAATTATTGTTAATTTCCTCATACCTTTGGCATGGGTACGCTTCTACATAGCGTAACATGAATGCGAGTATGAGGTACATTAATACAGCTATATGCCTTCGGTGTCCACACAATGTTGTCTGGATCCCATCCTCAGATGTTGTAACAAAAATGCAATCTTATTAAGTTAATTCCCATTAGATAATAGTGTGACAAAATTTAATTTGAAAATATTGTTTCAGGTGATAAACCCACAGCTTCAGACTATGGCTGACCGCTGCGGCGGCGGCGGCGGAGGCTGGAACAGAAACAGATACGGTGGTGGCCGCGGAGGTGGCGGCTCTTTCAAACGTGGAAGCAATTTCGGAAGGGGCAGTGGTGGCGGTAGCAACGGTGGTCCAGGCCACAAGAGATTTAACGACTATTAATTTTAAAGTACAAAGTGATTAATTAGTAGCAAATCCTCATACGAGTACTTGTGTGTGAAATTTAGTATTAAGGCGTTAACGCGTGTAGATTGGTTGATATTGCAGTATGTGGTAACATGACAGGCTAGATTAATTTAATTGAATGTTACTAGCATCTTGAACATCCCTAAATGTACTAAGTATATTTTGTTTACACTGTGATATTTTTTAACTGTGATTCTACAGAGGATTAGCTAATTTATAGTGCTACTAAGACAGTACCTACAGTATTTGTCTTGTGGAGGACTTGCTCTCAACTATTTATTTAATTTAAATAATAATTTCATGAATGTCTCAATTAGCGTGAGATAATTTCATCACTTGTGCTCGTCATTCCATGCCCCTTTCCGATAACATGTAATAATAATCAATAAATGTAATAATTAAGAATTGTTTTTTTTTGTAACCCTTGTTTTACGGCGCGAAACTCTTCAAGCAACTGTACTGTGAAACTTCGATTAGATTTTCGTTATGATCAATACGAAACTAGTGTTGTTGCAATAGCGATAGTTTCCCTATCGATAGTTGACCTTGAGAAACATTCCATAGCGCGGATAGTCCTATCGAAAATATCGAAATAGGGAATATGCATGTAATTCAGAACTCGTTCATTATTTAAATATACATTGTACAGGAGTCAAGAAACAAATTGCATTATTTTTTACATTTTTTAACTCATTACTTATTTTACAATTCATTGTTTTATGTTACGTTTTTTTCGTGGAACGGAACGCAATCTCGAAACGCGTCGTCTTCGAAAATGCCGGAAGTGACATCAAAATCCAGATTATTAAATCTTTAAATAATCTTTTTTTAGCAAACTGTTTGATTTCTCACTGCGGTTAAGTTAGTAAGTGCGATTTCTGCTTGAATAAAGAACAAGAAATAATTTAATTTACATGATTTGTGGCTAAAAAAGAGATGTAAACAAAGCAGGATCTTGGATTATGACGTCACATTATGACCGCGACAATAAAGGACGTTTGAACTGTAGAAGAAAATTGTTGAAGTTGAATAATTGTTTTGAGCAAGAAATAATAGTAACATTTGACTTTTAATACTTTTCTTGGGTTTATATTAATGTGCTTTATTGATTAAGAGAAAAAAAAAGTTACATGCATATTCCCTATTCTGCAATACTATCGATAGTGAAAAGTAGGCGATAGCGATACTATTGAACTTTGTCGATAGTATCGACAAAGTACTATCGATAATATAAATTATGTAATAATTAATTTTATCAATCGATACCGTTAGTATCGTCAAGGGTCAATAGTTTCGATAGGACTATCGATAGTATGACTGATTTTCAAGGCCACGATAGTATCACGATACTATCGATAGGCTATCACTATCGCAACAACACTACGAAACCATGGTCTTGAGATACTTTTTCGTTACTCTCGCGACGAAATAGTGTTGCCGAATTATCGATACTTTGCATTTTTAAACCCTTACGGGGGTGTCCTGCGTAAGCGACAAACGCGACGCCAGGCGACACTACGCGATCAAAATCACGTCTCGTTTCGCCGCAGACTGCATAGGCCGCCAGCAGAGAATGCCATTGCAGTATTTCAGACTGGAGGCGAGCGCGGGCGCATGTAAATCAAATGTATGTGGACGCTAGTTGTTGCATTCACAGTGCTCCCGCGAGTCGCGCGCCTGCATGAGGCGGGTGCCGGCGCGGTGGCGCGGGTGTTTCTAATGGCTCAGTCCGCCCGCGCCCGTATCGTTCACAGTGATAAAGCGTCTGTTTGATTCATCCGCCGAAGTGTCGGACGATAGCTCGTTCGGCACTACTGTGAATTCGCACACGCCAAGACCGAACCGCCCGCGCCCGCCCCCGCACCCGCTAGTGCAGCAGTCTGATTGACCACTGAGTTTTGATCGCGTTTGTCCCTCACGCAGGACACCCCATTAATATCGGTAGCACACAACTTATTATAAACACGCAACGATAAACTATTGACGGAATGCTATGCTATCGATACTATTGTTGTCTATTGCTTCTCATTAATTGTAAAAAATATCCGTACAATCGCCATAATGTGAAACAATACTATCGATTGTTTTGAGCTATCGATAGTTGTTTATTTTCAATAGTATTGGGCATGGTTAATGATGCAATGTAATTAGAAGACTGAAGAGCCTTCGGTCTTCTAAGTAATAAGCACCAGAAAAGAATTTGAGACTCAAGGTAAAAACAATGTCACTATAATTTATACCTGTATACCGTTAGCAATAATAATCGCTAGTACCTATTGTTTTTAAGAGCTTCAATGTATAGATAGTGGTGCCGATTCTCTTGTTCACCAACTAAACTAAAATTAGAGAATTGCTATCTTTTACTAATAGATAGCGCGAGAAAAGGACGGTGATAGACAACAACTTGGAGACAACAACTAAGAGATGTCAAATTCGTTTACGCCATGAACTTCACCGTGTTTTTAGTCGACACGTTTTAAATGCCGTCGAAATTTGTATGGAAATTTTAGTTCAACAGCTCTTATTTACGTCTGTGTCTTTCTTATTCTATCAAAGTGAAAAAGATGGCAATAGCCTAAATTAAGTTTAGTTTGTACATAAGAGAATCGGCACCAGTGTCGATTATACGCCTTCAATACTATAGTCACTTTTCGAGACATCGATGAAACGATCGATATTCTTGCAATCGCCGGTTAACGGTTATCGATCGGCAACACTAAGACGAAACCCAGTGACTGACACTGGCATGGTCACCGTCGGGGATTTTGATAACACAAAAAAATTGTCGCTATTCAGGTCTGGCGCCCACTGACGGCACGGCATCGCATGGCGAGACACGGCACGCTTCGGCATACCGAATCGTACTTACACTGTCAGTTGCACAGGGGGCTTACCATGAGTACCATGACCTCTTAAAGCAGGGCAGAAGTTGTCTGGAAGTTGAACTGCCCTGCTTTTTTGTACTATGACATCGTTAGAGCAGGCCTGCGGCAGTCCTGCTACGTTGACGTTTACGAAATCCGTTCACCTGTTTTTTTTTGTATAGACTTTTCGTACCATGAACAAGCTTATCCGTTCAACTTGGTTGAATAGTCGTTCACCTTTTGTACTGTCATGGTACAATTTTTAGCGATTCAGAAGCAGGCCTGCTTTTGAACGGATATTGACTGGCTGGCATTTGAACGTTTTCTTAAGACGTCATGGTAAGCCCCCAGTACCTCAGAGCAATCCTGTAAGACCATTGATTTTATCCTGTATACAGATTCTACGAAATAATCCAAAATATGTTATGAAAAACACAACTCAATCAACTGGTGTTGCCTACGTATCGATGGTTGACCTTAAAAACTAGTAATAATTTCGGCAGTATTGGAACAGTAAAACAATACTGTCGATGGTTTTTATTGAATTTTAATACTATCGAAAACCCTATCGATATTGTGACTAGGAATTTTCGAGGTACTAATGGAATTGACAACCTATCGAGCGGAATCAATAGTTAAGCAACACTACAATTAACTGACATGAATAACTGTCATCTGTCATTAGTGTCAGTTCATCACATGCTGATGATTGTGAAATTTGTGAATATTGTCACTTTTATGACGCAAGTTTCAGTATTTCGTAGAGCCGGTGAATTTTGAGTAGTATTTTCATATTGGAACAAAATTAATAGTTATTTTGAAGGGGAGACTCGGCTTTGTGATATTTATTGTTTTCTCATTGATTCTAACCTTAAAAGTACTCGACGTAGGGTTAGTCTTTACTCTGTTACTTAAACACAAGCATTAAATTAGAAGAAATAAATTGAAACGTGAACTACAGATATAATCATGGCATTAAATTTATTAACGAGACTCGTCAGACGGAGGGGTTTACGTAAATTGTAAGTCCAAACTACTACACTTCATTGCCAATAAATTTATATTTTAGTATCACATGCTCATGTTATAAATATTCATACATACTTATAAATAAAAACATAATTACTGACTTTCAAATTACACATCTTTTTCCAGACTATCAGATAGCTCCAAACAATATACTGCAGAGGTTACTTCCGTTCAGTTACTAAAAAGTATCTGTATTCCTTATTCAACTGCCAGCCATGAACACATTTTAAGCCAATTTAAGTTTAGAACACAATACCCTCAACGGATTTACTCAACAAAACCTGCTCAGCAGAGTGACATCGATGATTATCGCAATGAAAATAATATCACAGTTATTGGATCAGACATACCAAATCCTTACATAGATATAGAGAATAGTGACTTCCCTGCTTATATAAAATCATTTTTAAAGGATCAGGGTTTTTCTAAACCTACTGTCATACAGTCACAAGGATGGCCTATTGCTATGAGTGGACAAAACTTTGTTGGCATTGCTCAAACTGGTACTGGCAAAACATTGGCATATTTATTACCAGCAGTGGTTCACATAAAAGAGAAAAAGGCAAAGAGAGGTCTCGGTCCAATTGTTCTAGTCCTTGCTCCAACTAGAGAATTAGCTCGCCAAATAGAGCAGGTAGCAAAGGGTTTTGAAAGAACTCTGAACATCCGCTGCGTCTGTATATATGGAGGGGCAAGCCGTGCAGTACAAGCAGAAAAACTTAGAGAAGGAGTTGATATACTTATTGCCACTCCCGGCAGATTAAATGATTTTATTGACAGCAAAACTACAACATTAAGCCGATCCACTTATGTTGTATTAGATGAAGCAGATAGAATGTTGGATATGGGTTTTGAGCCACAAATTCGGCAAGCACTAGAGGGGGTACCTCTTGAGAGGCAAATTTTGATGTTTTCTGCTACATGGCCCAAAGAAGTTAGACATTTAGCTAAGGACTATCTGGGAGAGTTTGTGCAAGTAAATGTAGGATCTACAGAACTGTCAGCAAACCATAACATAAAGCAACATATCCATGTTTGTGACCAAGAAGACAAAATGAATTTGTAAGCACCGAGTTTTATACTTTGATAGTTTCATGTGTAACTTGTCAAAATTACTCATAACATATTTTGAATTTTCAGGTTTAAATCTATAATGCACGAAATATCAGGTGAAGGATTTGGTAAAATGTTAATATTCACGAATACTAAGAAGTTTGTGGATACTTTAGCACTAACGCTCAGAAGGAATGGCTGGCCAGCGGATGGGATTCATGGTGATAAAACACAATTCCAGAGAGATAAAATTATCAATAAATTTAAAACTGGCCAGACGAACATTTTAGTTGCTACTGATGTTGCTGCCCGAGGTCTTGGTGAGTATTCAAATGACTACAGCAGGAATCACAGTAAAAGATCATTATAAAAAAAAAAGTAAGATTATGACACTGATTGTGTAGAAACCTTATTAACCAGTACTTAATTTTTGTTTTAAGATGTGGATGGTGTGACACACGTGATCAACTACGATTTCCCGAACACATCAGAAGACTACATTCACAGAATAGGACGCACCGGTCGTCAAACAAACAAAGGAGTCTCTCATACTATACTTACCGAGGAGAATGCAAGAACAGCAAAAAGTTTAATGGAAGTCCTCAAAGAAGCTAATCAGGTACTTACAATGTGGTTATGGACCTACTTACACATTTCTAAATTATCATTTCAGCTCATAAATATACATGGTGCAACATAGACTATCTTGTAGACCACTGCAATGGATAGTGAGGAGGTGGATGTGCTGTTTTTTTTTGTTTGAATTCCTGTCTCTTGGTTCAAATACGAACATCCCATCATCCATCATCTTTTAACAAGGAGCAGGAAGCAGGGGACTCTGCTTATAGTCCACGTTATACACTGTGTCCCAGAAAGTCGTGGGGGTGATTCGGGTACCTCTAAGGCCTCGTTCAGGGCGACGCGGCGCGTCTGGCGCATGGCGTCGCGTCTCGCGGTCTAATCAAACATATCGTCACCCGGGAGTGAAAACCACGGGAATGCATTTGGTCATTGGTCAGTTCCTGTGGGCTTTCACGCGGATGAAGTTGGGGGCAAAAGCTAGTCAATTATATTTATTATGAATGTTATACACCCAATAAAGGCTACTTCAGTGCCTACAAACTAATTTCACATAGAGATCGTCGTGATAAAATAAAAATTACCAAATTGTATTCCCGAGGTTTTCACTCTCGGGCGACGATGTGGTAACGTATGAGAGCGTTCACGTAGAAGCGTCATCACGCGCGTTTTGTTTGATATTGTGCGGTACTCGTAGCGGCACACGCGGCGGCCGCCGCCGCGTTCACTGCAGCGGCCGCGGCGGACACCGTCATTCCCCATGCACCGCACCACGCGCCGCACAACGCCTCGCGTCTTCATAAACGGAACTACACATTACCATATGTTTGTATTTGTGCGTACAACGCTGCAGTTGACGCCGCGGGCCCCGCCTGCCGCTTCACGTGCAGCTTCCCCGTAAATGGTGGCAACGCGCCGCGCGACTCCACGCCTCACGCGCTGCGCAACGCCCCGCGTCTCCCTGAACGAAGCCTAAGGGTGCTCTACCTCTGGACTTCCGCTTGACACTACTTTCTGGGACACTGTGTATAGCGGGTTGGCCCTCTGACTAAAATTGAGTTTTTTTACTAAACCTTTGAATCGAATTCTAGGACCTCACGAACGCCACTTGCGACCACTAACCCAAAGACAATTATGCTGTTATTAATATTATAATCATGTTTCAGGAAATCCCTGCAGAGCTGGAAGACTTGGTTCGTTCCCACAACATGACTAAAGAAAAAGAAAGGCAGATGAAATGGAAACCCAGGTCAAATCAAAATAAGTACCAGTACGATTCAAACAAAAGATTTAACAGATTTCGGAGTAACAAGAGTAATAGATACGATGACTATTAAATAGTTAATTTCGATAAATATGATGATAAAGTTCTGTGTTATAGTATGTAGTGCAATATTATAATGTTACTGCAATTTTTGGCTTTCATTGTGTACATCACATAGTTTTAAATACTCTTTGACATTGTTCTGATTTTTTCCTACAAATGGTGCCTGATGACCATAAGTCGGATGCCAATCCGAAAATTGGATCTTTTATCGGTCTCCTTTCACGTTGCGCTTTCCAGAACGTCGCGCCCCCAGGCTTCAGTCTATTTAGCCTATAGGGTAAACCATGCCCTACTTCACTGATGACCAGGGTCGTAGCTAGAGTCTTTGGGGCCCCGGGGTAGCAAGCGACCGAGCCTATTATCGCGGCCCTTTGACTACTGTTGGGGGCCCCGTACGCTCGGGGTACCTGCTATCCCGGTTGTGGCTAGGGCCCTGCTGATGACCCTGCGCCTTATCCCGGCGTTGGATATTTAAGCTGGCAACCTAAAGGTTTATAGGGTTTTATGATGGGATTTAGACTATAGCTCTGCATAAAAGAGTACGAAAAACGGGGGCGCCATGACTTAACTACTACATTATAAAATTTAAACTTTAAAAATAAATCCCCTGATAGAACTTCGGATAGTCTTATTCATTTTAAATCAACTTGAACGTTCATAAACACATTAGGTGATAAAATAGTGACTAACACAGCACAAATAAATATAAAAAATCTGTTTATAGACTTATAAGTCGGGCTTTACCTACGTCTATAATATAGAGGGCGGGCTTGTCATCAGTCAATCGTCAGAGTGCTAAGCTACTTGTGGAGATGTAGGTATGGCATAAAGGGATTTTTCATTTTTCCGCAGCCTCCTTTCACGCAATGTTGAGTGCAGCCCTCTTTTGGTCTGCCAGGGTTGCGGAATTTGTTCGAAAGAGTTACCGCGGTCCTGGAACGCAAAGGGCATTAGGAGGAACACGGATGGGTTTTAGTCAGTAAGAGTCTGACACTCCCTTCCGCTCCGCCCAGAGCGGAAGGAGTCATATGATGATATCCCATCCATAAAAAAGGCCTCTTTTGGTAGGTACTTATTTTCTATTGGCAGATTCTCAGGTTTTAAAAACTTATAGCGGACAGCTGTGGGAACCGTCTGGGGTATTTAATAGACAGACCTAAAGAAATTGTAGATACTAAACTAGTTTATCATAATCAATCCCGCAACTGTTAGTGAGCTTTCGTGTCAAAAACTTAATAAGGTACACCATATCTACACTCAGAAAAGAACTAGGGCCGTAGATACCGGGCCCTAGAACAAAGGGGCCCCCAAAGAGAAAGATAAGAGCCTCTCGATCTCTTCCTGTCCAGGGCTCCCAGAACCTTTAGCCACGTAGCTACGGCCCTCTACGGCCTTGCCTGGGATTTTAAATACTAAACCAAGGAGGTGGCCTAGGTTTCAACTTATTTAATGCATAAAAGTTTATAATACCCTGTCGTTTCTATGGCTACTGGTTGACATTAAACAGCGTCTTGATTATCGATGTAATAAGAACACGATATAATCCGTGAAGTAAACAAAGTGTTATGTTACATTAAGTAAAACTTTCAGCTGCAAAGATGAACCTACCAGAACTTAATACAAGATCCATCTTACATGTGGTTGAGGAGAATTTTCAGAAACTCGGCTTGGTGAGACATTCATAGCCATTACAGTGTGAAGGTCTTTAACTCATGTCTATATAGTATTTACGCTTTTAAGAGAATTAGGTGTGCTAGATAGGTATGTATCTACTACATAAATACAGAATGACTGGGTAGTAGGTACTTTACATCCGAAAACCATGAATTGTGCTCATCATTCTGTACAACTTTTATATACTTAATGTCCCTTACAAATTGCATACATGAAAAAAATATCTGCTGTTCCACACGTTTTGTTAAGCAACATTGATAGTTTTGTATGCAGTGGCGTAGCGTGGGTTTCTGCCGCCCGGGGCGGAGGATAATTTCGCCGCCCTCTATTTAAGTATTTCAATTTAAAAGAGTAAGTAAAATAAACAGTAATTCTAAAGAACTTTTCGGCAACAAAAATTATCATTGTGTATTGTACAGGTTACAAATAAAATATATAAAATACAGAAAGCGTAGGTGCGTCAAAAATTTGAAGTGATTTTATCTCAAATTCAGAATTTTACAAAAAAAAATTGTGAAATTTTGCCGACCCCTAAAAGTGCCGCCCAGGGCGGGCCGCACCTGCCGCCCCCACTACGCTACGCCACTGTTTGTATGGAATAGCAGTTTTTTTTTCACCAATTCAGAGTTTATCCTATAGTAAAAGTTGTATGGATCGATGAGCAGAGTTCTATGTGGTCCTTATAGACCGTTTCAACGTAACCGGACAGTTATTAGCGCGACCTGAAGGGTTTCCAGCCAAAATCGATGCTATTTAGTTAACCTATGTGTCCTACTTACTTTTATAGATGAACAGTTACCTATTTTAAGATTGTTAATTTTAATGCTGGTAACCTTGTTTTTAGAAAGCCTATGCCATCCGTATGATATACATCGGCGAGCACACTTTACCCAAAGAAGAAATTATACAACACTTCAAAAAGACCGTTACTTGTACGAATGTAACTTATTGTGAGATCAATGTGCACGGTCTACTGCTTGTATACGACAGCTATTTTGTTCATATCGTTGAGGTAAGTTACCTATTACTTCAAGTAAGGGCCATGTCTACTCGGAGGTAGAGTGTGAGTTTTTTTCGTTAACTACTGTAGTTGCGTCACACCAAAAATGTATGAAAATTTAGGCTGCGTCTCTAGGCGCACCGTTCAATTAACGCGCAAATAGTAGTTAGTGAACGGTGCGCCTAGAGACGCAGCCTAAATTTTCATACATTTTTGGCGTGACGCAACTACAGTAGTTAACGAAAAAAACTCACACTTGGGGTACTGGACGCCGAGGTATAAGGCATAGGTATGCCTCGGCGCCGGCCTCTGAAGGCGGGTGTTGAGGCTTTGAGGGTGACATTTTTTTTTTTTTTATTGTTTCGGACATTTTTTACACAGCACCATCTAGTCCCAAACTCTAAGCAGAGCTTGTACTATGGCAACTAGACAATGGATATAATACAGTTTTTTTTTTTTGTAAACTCATTCTTATAATAGGGGAAAGGGCATTATTAATAGGCATAACGGGGTCGCGAAGCACAACGGGGCCACCAACAAAAACAAGTAACGACACGCACTAGACGTTTGTTGTTGTAACTCATAGACGACCATTTTATATGAGTCTTCAAACTGACAGTGACCGGCGACCAATCTGCACGTGTTTGTTTTTTACGACAAAAAACTTTTTTCGACGTTATTTCATGTAATTTTGAGTGATTACGGAAACACATATAAAAAGATGAGTGTTTACATTATTATTATTGTTTATTTATTGTATTTTTGTACAGACATTAATTATTGATATGTTTGAACAAAATCACTCTAACTGTCGATTCGTTTTTTTTGGTCGTTATTTTAAATAATGTTAAGTGCGGGGGCATAATGGGGACGCCGCTATGGGGCACGATGGGGTACCCCGAACAAGAGAAGAGAGATCTTGAATAACGAGAACACCTCAAACAGACGAAGAAGTGTTCCAATCCGAATGATCTTAGGTTGAAGAAAAACTCAGAAAAGCAGAAGACCTAAAAAGCTCACTCTGGTGTAGAAAACGTAGACGAGGAACCTTATGTCTACTGCCTTGACGAGAAGCATACTTATTTGAAGACTTCGGAGGGTTGGGTGGCCTGCCAGTTATGTGGACGTTGAAGTCATACAGCCTGTGCTGGTGTTGACGACGAGAATCCAGAAGAAATTCACCTGTGACTAAAATAACCATCAACCTCATACTGCCCCGAGTTGGGTACACCATGCTGCCCCTACCCTGGGGCACGATGAAGTTTTCATAAGGGTTTCGTAAAATTAAAACTTTATTTGATTAGTTACTGCACCAAATTCTATGCCAAATGATAATTTAATAAGTAAACAAAGTGCTATTATTACTTTTAGTGAATAAATATATTTTGTTTATACTTTTATTGTTGTTTTCCCTTAACGTCCCCGTTATGCCCCCCCTTCCCCTACTTACATAAGAAACACCCAGACCAACACAAACACTTATGTTCATCAAATAAATAGTTGTGTTCTGTGGGGATCGAACCTACGACCTCGTAATCAGCAGTGCGACCCTCGAACCACTAGACCACAGACGTCGTCTTTTACTCAGCAGTCAAGCGCCATTGGCGGGTCGAGGACCATGCCATCTTGGGGGCGTTTGAGCTGGGGTTGCACCCCGGCGCCTTATAACATAGAGACGGCCCTACTTAAAGTTACTAGCTGACGTTCGTGGCGTGGCCCGCGTGGTACGTTGATGAAAAGTATCGAGTGTCCTTCTCCGGATCTTAGGCTGACACGGTGCCAAGTTTCATCAAAATTGGTACAGTAGTTTAGTCGTGAAGAAGTAATAAACAGACCGACAAACAGACTTTTGCATTTATAATATTCTTAATTGTGGATCTATTGAATTCTTTCCTTTAACGGCCGTTTTCAAAAACCTTTATAATAGCGGTTTGCTCAATTACGAGATAGACATTTGACATTACTTCTATGAAGCTTATATCAAAAGACATCATTCATTTTGGGCTAAATCTGAAAGCGGCCAAATAAAAATATTGTTATATTCCGGTAGAATATGATATTCTCTTCATTTATTACTATGGCACCAAAGCTGTAGGGTCATTCTCCGCCAAGTTACGTAAGTTCGAAAATATAAATTTTTCATAATGTTTAGGTACAGGCATAACAGTGATGTAAGAAAATTAATTGACTTTTATACAGGGAAACATCATCATGAACATGTTATATTAGGTCTCTGAAGTTTAAGTCCATTATACTAGTTATAGGTATTTGTAATAAAATGTTGCTTTGATTACATTTAGTTACTTGTGGCAGTGAGTACCGTGTCCTAAAACTTGTTTACAACAATGCGTAAACAAAAGTGATTAAAAAAGCAATCAGCTGTAGGTAGGGTCATTCTCTGCTCTGTTATACGAGTTCGAAAAATATGTTTTACACTATTTTTTATCCAACTGCACTACAGCAAAGGCAGGGTTATGTTTTTCGCGCGTATCTATGTTAGTATAAGGGATTCTTTGTGCTCTCGTACCATCTCAATGTCTGGATGGATTTTAATGAAAGAGATATCATTAGATTCGTCTTAATCCCGATAGTGTCATAGGATAGTATATGAACCAGCACTTTCAGATTTAGCCCAAAAAAATTTCTATCTCTAGTAGCGGAAACCGCCAATAGACAGATTATTAAAAACAGCCGTTAGTTTTTCTTTCTCTTATCTAAACTCCTTTTAGGGTTCCGAGGACACTGTTCACAGACACCTAAGGTATTTACTCCAATGTGAAGAAAAATGGATCGCTAAAATGGAAAAATTAGACCAAGAAGCAAGCGAGGAGGATGGCACCGAAGGGCTGACGGTTTTCCTTTCTGAGGAGAAGACTCCAAAACCTGAGAGGAAAATGTTTAAGCGCCTAAAAAACGTGGTGACTTACCATTCAATTCGCACGGTAAATACTTAATACTCGTAACGTTATATTTTTGTTTAAACTGAACGTTTTTAGAGGTGTACATTGTAGGTTTCACCCACACCTCTGCTTCAAACAGAGAGCTACTCGGTGCTGTGGTTACTAAATACTTACTTATTAGAGAGCTTTTGAATTATGTCCGATCTAAAGAGCTGCAGTACTATTCGTATGAATGGCTGTGAACTAGGTACAACAAGGTCCAAATTTCATGGATTTGCAGCAGAATTACCTCTGACCGTTTGTATTTTCTCGAATTTGGTTCGGACCCAGTACGCGTTCTAACGTTGCAATAAAGACGTATTTAGAGTTTAGACGTATCTCTGGGAGTCTATTGCCAATCTGCCATTGATCGATTATAGACTTAAGAGTAACACTGGCCATCTAGGAATGGACCTCAGGCACAACTGGACGCTCGACAGCTTCCCTTTCCACCACTAGACTAGTCCAACATCTTAACTTCATCAAGCAATTCAAGATGTTTTTCCCTTGGATCCGCCCATCTCATCAAATATCTATCTGCCTAACCCTTTACCAACTATGTTGGGGTAAGCTTCCAGTCTTACCAGATGCGGCTAGATACCAGTATTTTACACGGAGCGACTGCCATCAGACCTCCGCAAACCAGTTAGGTACTGGGCAATGCCGTTATCCTAAGGTTAGACCGGGACCAGTTCTCAGACTTTCGGGCTTCTGACTACTCGTAACGACTGTCATAGCTATTCGTATTACATCCGGGACCGACGGCTTAACGTGCTCTCCGAGGCATGGAGGGGTCTCGATGTGTAACGAACGGTCACCCATCCACGGTTTGACCGCGGCAAGCGCAGCTGAACCTTACAAATCGTATGATCCTTGCGGTTGTTAATTAGCCACGAGCCCCTCCCCCCTCCTTCTCATCAAGTATATTAAGTTTAATTCTTGTTCAGCTCTTGTTTCAAGGTTGGCGAGCAATAACAGCCAGGCCTCCGTCGCTCATAGGCAAGTTGGATCTTTACGGGCCAATGCAAGAACACCTGGAGCAGATTCGTATCTTCCTCGATAAAATGAGCAAAATCTGTGCATTCGCGAAAGCTGACGACACAGTAAGTTATATTAGGTAACCAAGTTTTGTCGCGGTGCATGCAGCTGCGAATCCCGCGACCCCGGCCAAAGGTCAGGAGAAGGAACACCGTGGATTTTTAGCCGGTAAGAGTCCGGCATATCCCTTCGTCTTCCCCAAGCGAAGGGCATTAATGAGGATTACCCCAAGAAAAAAAAAGAAAAAAAAGGTACCTAGGTTGTGTTTCCGTCAAAGACAAGTCCACGACTTCCCTACCGTGAGTGTAAGGCAACTTTGTGGATTACGCTATGGGGATGGGCAGCGTCCTTCTGTCTTCTAATAGCTAACAACAAACAGCGATCACCAATCCGCTAAGCGTTGTGATTATAGCAATTTTAGTGGGAAGCCCACGTTCAGCAGTGGACGTTTATGGGCTAACGATGACGATAGGTCTGTCGTTGAGAAGTCCAGTGTAGCAGTGATAGCCGAGCGGTTGATATGCAGGAGGGTTTGAGTTCGATCTGCGCATCTCTGACTTTTCAAATTCAGGTGCAGACCATAATTTGATTATCACTTGCGTTGACGGTAAAGGAAAAAAAATCGTGGGGAAACCTACTTACCTAAGAAGGCATCAATAAGTTCTCGATGGTGAGGTCCGCCAACTCGCACCACGATAGCGTGATGCAAGATAATACAATTTTGATCCGCACATGAATTCCAAAAATCTGAGGTGCGGGCCGGGTTCGAATTCAGACGCTCCTGCATAAAGGCAAGCGTTCAACCGCTATTATATTCGATTACTGCTTTGGTTTATACCAAAGCAGTAATAGAATATAATAGCGGTTGAACAACAATAATAGCGGTTGTTATCAACAACCGTGTCTAAATGCGAGAACAAAAAGAGTTGTGGTCATCTTACCACTCGTCGTGCTTCAAGACAGTCAAAAGGTTTTACTTCTTTTTCGGGATAGACCAAAATATGTCTAAGGCCCAATGCTCACGTCAGTTAGGCCGTGGTCTGTCACAAAGGCCGTAGACCGCGTCCGGCGTGGCGCTGTATGCGGCCGACAAAGGCTTATTATGGAAATGCACTATAGTGGTCTCTCTCAAACGTCTGACGCGGCATCAGGCGTACAGCGTCACGCCAGACGCGGCGGCAGGTGCACAGCATCACTCCGGACACGGCATTTGTAACAGGACACGGCATTTGTAACAGCCCACGGCCTGGCTGTGGTTATTGATGCTGATGGTATTAAATTCGTGAACTTGAAATGTTTGCAGCTATCATTCGAGGGTTTAAGGGGGGTAGATCCCAAGATGGAAGCGTTACCCGAGGCGGCCCTGCTGGACTTTTTGTTACAATCTCCTTACATTCAGCATCTTCGCGATACCCTGGCTCTGCATCGACGTGTCGATGACTATCGATTTTATTTTGGTTAGCCTTGTTCTATGCTATTCAACATCTATTAGTTATTCGATTTGAAAATATGTATGGTCAGATGTTAAGCTAGTTAATCAAATAAAAATAAATATAGGCAAGTCTATAGTGCCCAAACTCTAAACTGCTATCAAAAAATTCTAAACAGAATACCTAATAACACTTCCTGATCGAACGAAGGATCTCGTATTCGGCAGCCGCATTTGCGGCCAATAGAGGTGTAGTTAGTATAGTATAAAGTACTGTAGTGACTATAAAAACGAACTATGTAACTTGAAAAATATAAGGTAAAATTAGGAAGAAAAAATAATTGTCCAAAAAACAATAATAGGCTCGCCACTTGTTTTGTGCGTTCAATACACGAAGACGCGCCCCACTCTTAATACAAGAGGCGAAACGTGAGTTTATCAGACCCCAGACTGTGGAGAGCGCCTCTACTTACCCCTTCGGAGATTAGAGACGTGAGAGAAAGTATTGAAAGAAAATATTAAAAGATATCCAAGCAAATCTTTAAAACCACTATTATATCAGTCGATTAACAATAATCTGTTTCTTGACACAGAGGATGTTTGGCCCTTACCTACCCACTTTACGCCTCGTTGCTTGTACAAGTTGAAGCCTGATGATTCATTCGTTGAACCGCTGCCCGTAATGCCTTGGGAGGTGGTAAAGAAGGAAGAAGATGAGGAACGGGAGGAACGAGAAGATGACGGCTCGTCATCTAGTAATTAAATTTCGAAAATTATGATATCGTTTACAACTATTACACCTAACTCTTATCATATTGGTGCCTAGTCATTTTTCTAGTTTTATGTTTAACAAATAGATACACGTTATTACAAATGATAAAACTCGTTTTTTTATTATGTACTAACTCGATGCTTGTAGCCTCATCCGCGTGATATTTTTTTTAGTTTTCAGGAATGATTAGTACTTTCGTGGTAATTAAGGATATATTTTAGTTCTGAACCAATTCAAATGGTTATTATAAAGTGATTACTTTATAATACTATAACAGTCGAATTTATTTCGATCGATATTATCAGTATTTTGTGGAAAATCGCGACATTTGTGACTTCAGAACAAGTCAATTTTCCATAAGTTATCGTGTTTAATGATAAGACTTAAATAGGCGTTGTCGAACATGTTGCTATAGCAATATTGATTTACGGTTTTATACGTTGTTTAGTGAAATTAGTCATAGTCGTTTTTGTGAAGCCTCCCGTAGTGAAACATGGATAATCAAAAAAAGAAAAAGAAAATAAAAAGGGAAACAAGGAAAACAATTGCCGGAATAAAACTGCCGCCTATTGAACCCATTGAAGACAGTGATATTAAAACAATAGTAGATGTAGATCCTGCCTTTTACTCTTTAGTTGAAGGACGCCCTATTCGACCGAACACATCAATAAAGGAATACAAAAAAAACATAAAAGATTTGGCTTTAAAAAGAACTCTTCATGGTTTCTTGGTCGACGAAATCCTCAGGATTGAGAGAGAAATAGAATCGGAGCGAAACATCTATGACACAGCTTTCAAGCATTTTGAAGACTACCAGAATAGTTTCGACAAATTTCTCGCAGACGACAATAATAAAACTATTGCTATAATGCAAAGGTCAGATGCTTTAGCAAAGGAACTTGCAAATGAAACTGAGAAACATAAGAAAGTTAATTATGAAATGGCTTCTCTTAAGTCCAAATTGCAATACATTGATGAAACTTTAATGATTTTGGTGTCATTCCAAAATTGTCTTAATGAGGCTTCCCCCATTTTATGGCAAGATAGTCATAATATAAAGCTAAATATAAAACATCCGGAGATTTTTACAGTGGACTCTGATATTTTTAAGAAAATTGATGTAGATGCTGTAGCGAAAAAACTTAAAGACCTGCCTGCTCCACAACTTTATTTCGAAACACCAAAACAGTTGTTGACGATTTTTAGTTTATTAGAACAACAGAATTTAAATTATTTATTGGTTACTACAGAACTAAGTTCGGAGAAAAACAGGTTTTTGAGAGCTGTTGATGTTTTAAAAAGAATGATGCGTCAGGAACTGGACTACATACAAGAAAAGGTAGGTGCATTTTTCTTCGTTAAATACTTTAATCACACATTATTTTAATTGCGTTTAATAATGGAAAGACTTCTATATTCAAAATTGCTTTCTTGACAAATGTGCGTATAAAACGTTGAAAAATATTTTTTAAGCACATAAACTATTAAATAATTTTGAAAAACCAAATCTACTTCTAGATGAGAACCTGCATGGGCATTTAAGACCATTTAAGGGATTAAAGAATATTATGATGGGCACATTGCTCGCAGAACGGATGGGTAGCCCTCCCACAAGGTGGACCGATGATCTGGTGAAGATCGCGGGAAACCGTTGGATGCAAGTAGCACAGGACCGGTCGATGTGGCGATGTTTGGGGAGGCCTATGTCCAGCAGTAGACGTCTTTCGGCTGAATGATGATGATGATGAGATTTAGGTTCGTAGGTGGTTGCCAGCCGTAACTTTATAAGGCATAAAAAATGAAAGTTTGCGAATGGCAAGTGATTGGCAAAGTAAGCTCGTAATATGTAGGTATAAGGGAAGGTATACCTGACAAGTATGCCTGTTAGGGCAAGGCCACAATAAGTACTAGCAAACCGTAAAGTACCGGCGAAGTACAATTTTAAAAAGATGTTGAAATTATTTGATTGCCATATTTATATTTATCAGGCCTGTATTTTTGTAAAAAACAATATGTATTTATACACCTATCGAGGTCAACGACGCTCAAATTGCACTTATTACCTACAAAAACATTTATTTCCATAATGATATATGAATGGCGCCAAAACTACGAGTACATAATGAATGACCCGATCAAATTAAATTCAGCAAAAACATCAATGAATTTATAAGGTATTTTTTAAATTCTTGAATTATAAGGCATATATTATTTTGTTAATGAATGTCACAATGACCAATTATAATAATACTAGAGGTCGCTCGCGGCCTCGCCCGCGTTGAAATGTCGTTTATCGCGTATTCCGTATTTTCGGGATAAAAGTAGCCTATGTCTTTCTCCAGGTTCCAGACTTATCTCTGTACCAAGTTTCATCAAAATCGGTTCAGCGGTTTAGGCGTGAAAGCGTCATAGACAGAGTTACTTTTGCATTTATAATATTAGTAGGGATTTATGTTATTTTGTATCTGTAAAATTAAAACGGAGCTGCATAATCATAATGATCCATGATATCTTTTATTGACATTTTTATTTCACTGCTATTGTATTTATACAAAGTTAGTGGACTACTGTTACTACCTGCTTTTATTGTGATTAGTTACGGTTTACTCACGTGCATTTTTCGGGATTGTTCGATTCAAACCGTCCAACTCGTGACCTCGCCGCGTGTTCAGCTCATGATTAAGGGCGCCGTTTAGGTCAGAAACAAGTCGGGCAATCCCGAAAAATGCACGTGTAACTAATCACAAATATAAAAGCAGGTAGAAACAGTAGTCCACTAACTTTGTATAAATACAATAGTAGTGAAATAAAAATGTCATTAAATATGAATTTGTTTCACGAAACTTATAAAACAAAACTACTTGTTTTTCTAACATTCAATTTTTTGTCGACATGTTCTCCGTGAAATTGTGACAGTGTTTTTTTTTATTTTGAAAACATGATTTTACCTAATTATTTTGTATGCCTTCTGGCGGGACATAGCAAGGACTTAATTTAAATAAAAGTAACAGTTTTACTCACTAAAATAAAAAAAAAAACATAACTTTTTGATTTTGGTTGTTATTTTTTTACAGATCAACGAAATACAACATATAATTCGATGGAATGATGATCGCGAAGCTGAAATAAAAAATGCATTCTTCAAGATAATAGAAGAAAAAATGAGGGAGATAATATCCTCAGAAATGGCTTTGCAGATTTATAATTACGTGGAGTTTGCTTATGAGCAACTGATAGCTCCGAACGATACTAAATTTAGTTCTTTGGATATGGCCTTAGCCTTAGAACGAGAATACGATAATTTGTTAGTAGATATATCGGTATACGATTTGGATATGATAAGAAAAATTGAAAAAGAGACTTATGAGCAAGGAAATTTAGAGATAAAGAAAGCCAAGAAAGCAGAAACACTTTTAAAGGCTGTCGATAAACTTTCGAAGCGGTTAAAGTCTTCTTATGAACCATCTAGACGAAAAATTTACGACTAATTGAGATCTCTTATTAATGGTTCATGTAAAACTAAATTACGAAGGCAGCTATTCCTACGATTTAGGTAATCATTATTTACAGACATCTTACGTCAGTAGTTAAGTTAATTATAAAACATATTTATTTTAGTTATTTATTTAAAAAAAATCGACAGCCCAAATTTTTTACAAATTCGGAAAACGTAGCTTTCAATCCGTGATCCCAACAAATATGATCCAGAATGTAAACAAAGCTGATCAAAAGGCTGCTTAGCGTATTTTTTATGAAATCCTGAAATTGCTATTTCTGTAACAGTATTGACTTTTGGGGTAGTAGTGGAACTACAGTTATTCACTGCGGATTAGTAGAGGGTACTAATCCGCAATGAATAACTGTAGTTCAGACTAACATTGTGTATATAATAAACCTTCATTACACCGATAATAAGTTCCATGTAATGGGGGCGGAGCCCATGGCAGGGTTACAGTCCTTAATTGGGTAAAATTGATACAGAAAACTTACATAGCTCTTACTGCCTTTCGTTATAAAAATTGCATGGTGATGGGATCTTAAGGGTGTCTTTCCACCAGAGATGTGCTATGCAGCTATGCTGCGAGAATGTCAAAGCTAAGCTACGAAACTATGTGACCGTTTCCACTGATACTAAGATATGTAGCTGTGCGAGGAAGATGCGCATCTCGAGCTATGCGACGCATCGACAATAGGGAAGATACGGGGAGCGGCGGCGCGGTGCTCTGCACATAGTTACACCACCTGCGACCATCCATAGCACGCATCCATAGCTCGCGTCCATAGCACACATCCACAGCACGCATCCTTCCATATAAAAAACGTAGCTTAGCTGAATCAGTTTCCACCAGTGCTATGCTATGTAGACCGATGAATATGATTGGTGGATATCAAACGCATCCATAGCAATGTTGCATAGCACATCTTTGGTGGAAAGGCACCCTAATAGCTAGCTACCACCCCCACAATAAAGTTCGGCGCCTGCAGCTTACTGTGTTCTGTCGTGTGTATGTGTGAGCCAAAGGGGTATAAGGGAGGCTCTCTATATCTTTGCCTCTTGGATTCGTGTGCTTCATCTTCGAGCCTGTCTGCGTTTACCATCAGTGCGAAAAAGTTAAAGAATAAAAATATAAATAAAAAAATTCATGATGTTTCCAATCAAGGCAAAACGACTAAGATTTAAGATGAATGAATTATATACCTAAGATTGACCGAATTCAACTTTTTCTGAATTTATGTTATTATTGTAGATTCATATGTTTTTTTTAAAATAAATATTTCATATTGCCTTTGTTTACTTTTATTATCACTTTCCCGACTTTGCATTGGACATCAATAGTATGAACGTAAGAACACTTCCAGCACTCTTCGCCACACAAAACGTGGGTCGGGCCGGGTGTGATAACATACTATGGAGACGGCTGTCAATTTAGCCAGACGCGGCTGAATATTTGTATTTCATACGGAGCAACTTCCGTCTGACCTCTACAGTGGTGAGATACCGATATCCGAAGGTTAGATCGGTTGTCAGACTTTCAGGTTTTTGGATAAGGTATGGATATAAAGACTGTCATAGGAATTTGTACCTTTTTTATCTTTGGGAAATCCTTATGGATGCCCTTCATCTGAGGCAGGCGAAGGGTTATGCCGGAATCTTACCGGCTAAAAATCCACGGTGTTCCTTCTCCTGATCTTTGGGCGGGGTCGCCGGATTCACAGCTGCATACACCGCAACCCCGGCAAGCCTTGGACGTCTTCTTCTGCGGGGCCTTGCCCTACCTCCTCTTGAGAGACGTGCGCGGGACATGGCGCGCCGTCTTCTCGGGCCTGTTACTAGTCGGGTGACGGGGCCCCTAACCCTCTGCCCGCAAGCCACACGCTAGGTTGGCCGGAGATCGTTGTGCGCCTTCCGGCGCCCGGTGCGTCTGGCGTGGGAAAGGAGAGTGGCAGCCGCCTCTCTCTCCATCTTCGGTCACCATCACTTCCTCGCAGAAGGAGGCGACGGGTCCCACGCACTTTTACTCCCGCCCAGGGACAGAGCCACAGCCAGAAGCGAGAGGTCACCACCGACTGCCACGACTAGCTTCACAGCGCTGCGTCGCCCACGCAAGGCACGCCTGCAGCGAGTGCAGCGCCGCACGGTTTAACATAATATGCTTTCCGAGGCAAGCACAGCTTAACTACGCAGATGGAATGACCCACGAGCCTGCCATCTAGCCACGAGTCTCTCAAAGTTACCTAGCGATAATGCTCCCAATTATATTTCTTAAAAAATATTTAAAGCCATTACTCGCACAACGGATGGCCGATGGGATCGAAAGGTTCTGGAGTTGCGACCTCGTACTAGAAGGCGCAGCATTGCGCCCTGGCCTGACCTTGACTTGATCAAGTTCGCGGGAATCCGCTGGATGCGAGAAGCACAGGAACGATAGTTATGGCGATGTTTGGGGGAGGCCTATGTCTAGCAGTAGACGTCTTTCGGCTGAGTGATGATGATGATGTCATTTCACATGTTTTAATTTTGAATCAATCTGGAGTCCAGACTCTGGACTGTCGAACTGAGGTCAAACTCTCTTCTATTTATAATGATTGTATTCTCTTTTATGTAGTAGATTCGTTACAGTGAGATGCTGGTGGTTTACGATAAGATTTGTTTATGAAGAATTTTATTGTACTATTCTGACATTAGATACGATTTGACTTTTAGTATTTTTTTTACTTTGCTTGATTGCAACAGATATAATTGCTTTTATATCCTTAGACACAAAACTTTATAATATTCTACTAATCAATCAACTTGGATATTTAAAACAATGAGTTGTTTAGAGAAAGAACGAAAGCCTATGGTTCCTTTAAAAACTTTGGACATTATATTTAGACGCCGTTATGTACCCAATACTCAACATTACTTTGCGAATCGTAAACATGCCTTGGAGAAAGACAAGACGACGAAGAAACCGATGAAACCCTTTCGGATTCCAAAGTCAGAAAAGCTGTTATCGTACATAAAGTATAGTGATCGAAAAGAAAAAGTGACTACACGAGAAAGGTTAGCTCAACCACTATTCTTAAAAGACAACTTAAGAATCGCGGCAACTAGAGATATTTCCAAACGATTATTCATCGAGGAACCTCCTGATGATGTGAGAGCAGTCGTGGAAATTCATCCTGAGTTTTATACCGTGATTGAAGGTCGTCCTCTGCGATGTTTCGACGATATAAAAGTTTATCTGAACAATATTCGATTCTACGCTATGAATCGTCAACAAATTGGATACCGACGAGATTTAATTTTACAGATAGAGAAAAGTGATGTCGAGGAATCGGAGCAATATGATCGCATAGTTATTCAATTAAAACAACACATAAAAAACTTTCAATCTTTTCTTACGGAAGATTACAAGATAGCATGTTTAAAAGTGGCTCGAGCTGAAAAGGTGTACATGGAATTGGGTAACAAAATATCCGAGTTTCTTAGCTATGTTTCTAATTTGACAATTTTAAATAATATTTTGTTTAAACTTGACGCCATAAGAAGCATATTAAAGACATACAGAAGTTTTTTAATGTTTGTAGCACCGTTATCGTGGAGGCAACAAAATGATGAAACTCTTAGAGGCAGGATTATGTCAATTCAGTTCGAAGCTGGAGAATTTGCAACAGATAATGACTTAGTTGAAACACTGGACATTGAAAAAATGATAGAGATTGCTAAACTTGAATTTCGAAACCCACTTCCTGCGTGTTTGTACTTTAAAAAACCTGATCAGATGATTTATTTATTTCGTACAATGGAGTTACAAAGTCGAGAATATCTGATACAACTTGCAAAGACTGATGGTCCAAATAGGCTATTGCAAGAACGCATTAAACAATTAAAACGGTCTCAAATACAAGAATTTGATTACTTTCAATATTATATTGATGGTGTAAATAATGAAATATCTAGAGAAAGTTATAATGAAATCCACTTAAAAGATAAGTTTTTCAGAATATTGAATGAGTCATTTTATGACAGTATTGCGCATCCTACTACGTTAAAATTAAAAATATGTATAGAGTACGTTTATGAACAGGTCTTCGGAAAATGTGAAGAAGGACACCATAGTTTGCAGGATCCTCTAAAAATTCTTGAAGTAATGTATGAAGATTATAATTTAAAGCTTGATGCCTTGGACTTCAAAATTGTTAATCAAGCAAGAAATGACTTTTTTGCTCAAGATTTGAAAATGATGCAGAACGCTTATAAAGCGGAAAGAGAACTTAGAGCTTTCAGAGAAATGACAAATGCTATGAACAAAGCATTCTTGTTACCCGCGAAGTTTACACGGCCGCCAGTGAGTAAATTTTTGGATAAGAAAGAAAGAAATCTACTTAGATTGGCGGAAAAAAATAAATCTGCAATGTTGAGTGGAGAACGAGCAAAACCTAAAAAATATAAATTGTCACCGGAGGAACGGGAGGGATTGGTACTGTTTACTGAGTGGAGTGAGGGTTTAAATCCAGCACCTTATTTGAAGGAATATTACGAATTTGCAAAGCCTGTATTTGACTGGAAACCTCGACAGTCGACCGACGATTTCTAAATGGATTTTGAAATTTTTATATGGTCTTTTCTGATGTTACTAATTGGTCAATAAATAATGTTTTTATTATAAAATTGGGTTTAATAGACTCACAAATTGCAAGCGAGTCAAATAGATTTTGAGTTATGGAAGGATTGAAAGTAGCTCGAACTCGTTTTTTTAATATAATAGACGGCCGGTGCGTCGCTGCGTCGCCTTTTTCTTTTGAGAAGCTTGTCACATTGCCGTGTGTCTAGATTAATAAACTTTTAAAGTATGAAAATATTTATCTAGCTGGTTCAGGCGTATTATCTACATTATATGATGCGTCTTTTTCCAATAATTAAACTAAACTTTTAGTACTTATATTTATGTAGATTTAAGAATGCAGGATGAAGACACACATTCTGTTATTGTCGACATACCGAAACCAAGAACGTATGTGAAAAAGTTAACAAAGTTTTCAAAACGGAAGGATATTAAACAAGTTTTGGAAAGACGACCCAAGCCTTCTAAAGATTTAACCGAAAAATTTTCATTGCCTAATATAAAACCGTTATCTTCAGCTACTTTTAAAAAGGAAGAAGTTTTTTTGCCTTACATACGTTATTCAACAAAGCAAGAGAAAGATAAATTAAGGCAAACTATGAAAATCGGTTTACGCGAAAATTACAAAGCTATTTATGCTGATATGCAGAAGCGGCTGCATACGAAAGATCCACCGAATGACTGCCGTGCTGTAACGGACTTTGACCCGGGATTTTTTAAGTGCGTCAATGCCTCTATTTTGTCAAGTTATATTGCTCCATTTAAGTCCCTCAAATATTTGTTTAACAGCCTGTTAAGATTGAGACAAGAAGTTGGCTACAGAAATGATTGTATGCTAAATATTGAAATCAATTATAAGAAAGAACAGGAAATATACAATGCAAGTATTAAGAGATACTTGGAACAAGTAAAATATTTCGATGGTTTCGTCTCGGATGATTACCGAAAGTCTATGTTATCGCTGAGTAAATGGGACGAGGTAAAATTGGCAGTTTATAAGCAAGCTTTTGAATTACAATGTTTGGCAGCAAAAAATTTCACAATTACGTCTAGGATTGTAGGATTAGATTACAGGTATGGCCTACAGCAAAAGTACGGAAGATTTTTATACTACCTATCTCCTCCAAGCTGGCGCTATAAGAATCGGAATTTTGCTCGATCTGTAGAAATAGAAGCAAAAGGTTTTGATTTTGGAATTTCTAGTGAAGAAGATACGTTTAATGTTATGTTTGACAAACTTAAAGGAGAGTGCTGCAGCGGTCTTGTTAAGCCAGTGTTATACTTCAAACATCCTGATGACTTGATGAAACTTTTTGATGGCATAGAAAAGCAGCATTTTCATCATTTCACTCATGTGGTTCAACTAGCACCTCACACAACATTTTTGAAGAAAGGAATAAAACTTTTTAAAGATATTATTGCACAAGACAGTGCTAGAACTCTTAACACTATTAAACAGTTTGAAAAATTATTAGAATTCAGTGAAGATCAACGATCACAACTAGAAGAAAAATTCTTTAAAATAACGAATGGATTATTTTATGAAAGCGTAGGAGCTCCGGAAGTTTTAAAAATTCAAATGCATTTAGAATTTTGTTACGAGAAAATATATAACGAAAAACCAATAAATATGGATATGGTAGCAACAGCCAAGGCTTTGGAAGATGTTTACATGGATTATTCCAAGCGATTGGATGCAGTAACCGGTGATAAAATTCAGGCTGCTTTGGCGCAGTATGTAGAATCCGAACGACGAAAGTTTAAGAGAGCCAAAGTAGCGGCTAGAGAACTGCGTCTTTTTGAACGATTGGAGCGAGAGTTGCTTCGTGCGTATGCGCCAATAGCGGATAATCAGTCAGGATTTTCCTTTACTGTCAAGCGTGGTTCGAGAAGAAAATTGTTTTCCAAATCGAAATACGATGAAAATCGGAATAGTCTTACTGAGGCTGAAATAGAATATTTGACCCTATTTACTGATTGGACTGATAAAGAAGATCCAGCTAAGTATTTACACAGCTTAAACCTGTCGTCTGATGACACAAGACCTCATTATAATTAGTGTGTGATAATTGTTTGAATTTTTTAAATAAAATACTATTAAAATTTGTTAATGAAAACAGTTTATTTACGGGGTTCAGTATGAAAAACGTATATGTATCTCCATAAAACACAATACAATAATACGCGATGTATATAGATATAATAAAACAAATATACTTTAATAACAAAATTTACATGCTACTCATAAAAATGTTTGGTTTCATGGTATTGACAAGTATCTACTTGGAATTTACATATTTACAAAGTGGGTACCTAACACAAAATGGTAAAAGCTTTATTCAATACCTATGTCTTAATATTAAGTTATACCTCTATGAGTAAATAAATAAATAGGTACTAATTAAAACTATTAATAAACAAATGATGACAATAAAACACATTTTCTTCTGTAAGAAGTTTAAAGCTTTTACATGAAACTTTATCAACACTTTAAGGTTGATTTACGATCAATGGCCTAGGCTAGTCTTTCATTATATCTTCATTTGACATTATCTTAGCTTTACAATTTTGTCTGTTAAGTGATACATTTTATCCGTAACAATACTGAAGATCGTCGACATTTCTTTACGGTTTATGATTCAACGATTTAAGACTGGCGTAGTTAAATTATATTATTAAAACTAAAATTTTGTCCAGGTTTTATGTTTTAGGTATTGCTTATTTTATAAATCAAAGTTTAACAAACATAAATTTACCAAAGATAATAAGAAATTAATTTCAAAGTTCAGTAATATTGAATACTGACAAACAATTATTGTATTCGAAAGATACCGGTAAACCGGGGTTACTTTCAAATACAGGGGCGACATTGATAGTTACTAAACATTTTGCATTTGGTTAAATATCTGTGTGAAAATGGAACTTGTGCATTTTAATTTAATATTGTAGGGAACGTTGACAGTTTTCCTATTTTACCATTCAGTATAGAGGTGTCTGCGATGTTAGATGGCGATGATAAAAAATATTAAATGACACCCCTGAATATGTAAAAAAAACGAGTTTTAGATTTTTCGATTGGGGCTACTTTGAAATTCAATGATAGAACAGAGATCATCAAAGTAGAAGCTCTACGGTCCAAGTTTGATAAGGAACATTTCTCCTTTTTGCTATCGAAAACTGTGCTCTATAGTTTTTTTTATCTAGTCTATGTGATTTTATATATCTCAGTTAATTGAGTCTACATAAAATATTTTTGATGTAGCAGCTAAAAGCGAAAATAAATAAGATACAAACACATGAAGCTCAAAAAATTTATCAAAGTAACCCCGTTCTACGGTATACATATTTACGTTGTGTATTTCGTATGATATATTCCCCTACAGTATTTACAATATGTATGTATGTATATGTACAAAAACTTGAAGCTCTCCAACATAAACGTAGTAACTACAAGCCTCTTCATTTGTTGTAAATAATGCCAATATGACATCACAATAAAATGTAAAAATCCTTTATGGACTAAATTGTTGGCTACACTTGAAAAATAGAGCAAAGAATTTTCAGGACAAAGATAAGGATTGAGTTGTTGCATAACATAATTATGTTAAAAGGTTACTAATAGGCATCCAAGAAAGATTTTGATAAAAGGAGCAATTTGACGAAAGTACTTAAGTATTTACTTATTGAAAATATGTTAAAGTGACAAAAACAGGTAGTAGGTAAGTATTCCGATCAAAACTACGAAGGTTTAGCGATTAAGCAAGTAATAAATTACACCACAAAGGATAATTTCACACATGATAATAAAGTATGACATTCAGAAGGATAAATCTAGTGAGTTTTCACAGACATGACTAAATTATTAACTTGACACTTTTGTCTCTTGACTTATCATCACGCATTATGTAACGTTACCTAAATATTGTAACACTAATGGTCCCACATAATATTGTGTGTGAGCCACGTTTTGCATACTATGAAAACCATCTAAAAAACTTATACGTCGTTGGACTTGCATATTTAGGCTGGCCGCGAGTTAAGTGGCCTTTTACAAGCTTCAATTCACCATGTATGTAAGCCAGTAGTGGTGTATCAAACGGACATTATCTAAAAGATTTAGTATAGCACTACCTTTATCTCCCACCTAGCTATTTTCAAAAGAAAATGACTAGTAGTTAATTTATAATATTCGTTTCCTTCAAAATGTTCAATATAACTTGAGCAACATGATGATGGAATATTTCATAAGACGTTATACATCTATAGTAAAACAATATTTGGTGTTTCTATCTCGGACGTTATAAAAATCATCCATACAGTGAGCATTTCAAAATACTTAACGTTCACGAACCGTACCGTTACAGCGCACGGCTGACTTGTCACAAACACTTTAACGCGACAGTATATAGTTTATCTGACTCGTTTCTTTTGCAATTTGGCCAGTTTTCTTCTCTTCAATATCATTTCATAGAGCGCCTCGAGCCCTTCGTGCAGACCCTCGCCGGTGATGGCACAGGCAGGCTGCACGTGCCAGGCGTGTGCGTCGCGCGATCCGTGCGGCGACGACACCAGCTCGTGTAAACCTAACAACTTCTCCAACTCACGGGGCTCTTTCGCCCCGGGTAAGTCTTGCTTATTTGCTAATACGAGTATCGGCACGCCGGTGTTGTCCGGGGACTTGGCCGTCCGTATTAACTCCATTTTGGCTTCTTCCATACGTTCTAGATCGACAGAGTCGAGCACAAATATAATGCCGTCCGTGCACCTAGTGTAGGATTTCCACAGCGGCCGTAGTTTTTCTTGACCACCAACATCCCACACGAGGAAGTTGACACCCTTTGACTTTCCAAGAGTACCTTTAACTTTTTCACAGTTGAACCCGATGGTGGGGACGGTGTTTAGGTACTGATCGAACTTGAGGCGGTAGAGCGCAGTGGTCTTGCCGGCAGAGTCGAGGCCCAACATGACGACGTGCAGAGTGCCCTGCGCAGTGGGCAGCGCATCGAGCAGGCTCGAGTTCTTCCCCATGTTAGCACCCATACTTCGAAGCCGCGCGGCGGTTATCTGACACTGTCGTCTGAGCGCACCATCACGAGATTTTCTTGTTACTCTGAAAAGTGTAAAGAAAATACATTTACTCAAAATGCACACAACAGTTTCACTATTAACTGTATACACAAGGCAGTTTATAATAATAATCTCTATGAGACGATGACCTTAGGACCGTGTTGTTCTATTCTTGCGTATATATTGCGCCATACGTCTGGCGAAATAATGACGCTTTCCTATTAATATCCTAGCAAGGGAATAATATTCTCGCTCTTTATTACCAACGTATCGTATACATTATTATGTTTGTTCCAGTACGAAGACTGTAGTAGGTATACTATTATGATGCTTTTGAAAGTCAAATTTTGTGTTTTTTTTTCATTGGAATGTTTTTGTAAGTATTTTATTAAAAGGTTTTCTTTTGGCACAGTTTATCCACAATGTACGTTCTTTGATGTATATACGTTTTGTTTCATTTTTGTTATTTTAAATTTATTACAATGTTATTATAATTCTTTAATTACTTGATTTATTGATATTTTAAGAGAATTTTTTAATTAATAACTTGATATTTGCACGTCACATCAATTGGCAAACTTGTCTGTACCTTATAATGTTGTTACCATCTTGCATGCATGTCTTTTCTTGTATGTATGACACATGTTTAAGCAAATAAATATTATCTTATCTTATACCCTTTGGCAGTAATAAAATATTCGGGCTAAATTGAAATTAACAAAAAATGTTAAGAGATGTCAGTTTCACCAAGTGTTTCAAAGCAATCGACCTCATGCCCTTTAAGGGCTTTAAGTACTCGAATCTTACTTAATCTCAACAATTTATCAATTTCATTCTGTAAAAGATGTAATCGTGTGAAAGATTTGACAAATGAATGATGTTATTTATTAAAACCTAAAATCTAAAGCTTTTGAAATATAATTTTAACTTGTTTTAGTCAAACCATTATAAATTGTTTTGTATACTGAGATATTTAACAAGACTTTCAATTATATTGAAACTTTGAAAGCAAGTTTTAAGAATGTAACGAAGGTTTTTTCTTGTTGATTATAAAACGTTCGTACTTGTCCATAGTAAAGTGGAAAATTAGATTCATAAGTGCAGTGTAAAGTAACAGTAAAGTGTGGGAGCGGGGCATGCGGGGGGGATCACATCGAGACGAGACAAGATGTCGCCATCGCTCGCGCCCTTTTAATAATTATTCGCGGTAGACGAGTCGACGACTTTTTGCACGGAGGCACGGGCCGGCCTGGTTATGAAGCGAACTTATAATTCAGCTACAGCATCTCTGCGGTTACCGCAACCCGTAACTATCACGTTACAAAGTTCACTTTTGTTGAGTTTGACTGTCGCAGAAAGTTTGCGAAGTTGATACAGTGTGCAGAGTACACCTTGCGTGGATAAATTTTGATCTTTTCACCGAGAGGGCAACGACCTAACACGGTTCAAATATTATTCAGGAGCTCCAGAACTTTATATCGACGATCATTGAACGTTGATTTTTTAATCGGATCCTTTTTAAAATCACAATCTTTGATAAATGTCAGGCCAATCAAGTTCTTTTAAAAATCAATCCAATTATACAGCAGTAGTTAGCCAATATCAGACGAATATTTATGGATATACTTAATTGGCTAAGACCTTTGTAGATAATTATACTATTTATTATATTATTGACATAGAGCCCTGAGACTTTAGGGAAAAATGTAAAGATAAACACGTAGTTTCTCTTTTTAAACATGGCAAAAGAGATCCAATTTTTCTAATTACAAAACAAAATCTATACAGCACGGAACATAATAAATTATCATCAAATGCTATCAAACTTTTCACAGCGATTTTATTTACTTACTGTATTGTATTTGGTGTAAAAATCGAGATATTTTCGTCCGTTATATCTCATACAACATAAAATTCATCAACAGGTGTATAAGTTGTTGTAGGACATCGAAAGTTAACATCTCTTTATTTCGAGGCCAAAATTATCGCAAGTGGGACTCGAACATTGGCTGTATCGACCTGTCTATCTTGAAAAACTAGTATTGCAACTTTTGTTTTTATTCGGCCGTATTTAGGAGACTTACAAAGGTTAGGTCAGTGTGTCTACTTGAGGATCTAATTTGCAAGATGAATAAAATGTTTAGTTATCACCACATGTTAATGATTATTTATTATGTTTAATCCGAGCTTAGCTGGTATTCCTCGATGGAACATTTGTTTTGCTAAATTAAATGAGGAATAGTTTAAATCATTGACATGAATTAGTTAATCCAAGTTTAGATTCACATTAATACACGTCTCAATGAGTTTGAATAATCATGATTATGTAACATCTAAGCCTATTTGCATGCTTTTATAATCTTAAGAGATGTAGATATTCAAGTGTAGGTATTCAATGTACAATATCTGGGTTTCTGAGAATTGGATAATGATTCAAGCTTCACATGAAGATACATGTGAAACACGTAGTTATTATAGAATGTAACTGATACTTGGTAGAGTTAAAACAGCAACGTCGTGATTAGCAGGGTCAACATAACTGAGAGAAAGCATGTGATGCGATGATGGCGGCCCTTTACTTTCTCTGTGCATGATCTGAACCACGCCTAGATGGAAACACACTTCACTACGCATCACTTACTAATTTAAAACACAAATATAAAAACAGAGAATGAACTGACAGAAAATTAGAATTGTATTACATGAATTGACAGTTTTAGTTCTTTGACATGTAACAGGTGAGAAAATTGTAACGTAACAGAAAAAAACAGAAAGCAAAGAGGCTGTGTACAAGGTGAATAGGGCGCATAAAATTGAAAAACTTTTCTTTCTAAACAATCCGAAATGGTTGTAAAACTCACTGCTATACAGCCAACAGCTGTTCCGTTCCGTTACCTTCCTTATTGTCAAATGTTTTCGTGAATAATCTACATTACAAAACATTGGTAACATAGAAACATTTTCTTTGACCTACAAACGGGAACTGCTTTGGTCTTGACCGGCTTTGAAGCATTTGATGTAGAAAATGAATTCTCATTATAGATTTGGAACACTGATATAAATTGTATCGGTGTATTCTGATAAGGTAGGCTTGTATAGCAAGATATGATAGTACTACGCCCCTTTTATAATGGAAACAGATACAGTCAGTGCACGTGAGTGAACTAAATTCGATAGATTAGACTCGTGGCTCTGTTTGCGGTTTCTACCAGTATTCGTCCAGTAAACAATCTTAATAGATGTGTAACTAACTCATAAAGAAAAGTATCATTAGCCAACGGGGTTAATGGAGTTAACCTATTATTTTTTCATACTAATGTATTCCGGTCACATATTGGAACGGTGTAAAAATTAAAATTCATGATATGCCGCATATTTTTTTATTATGTGAATGATCGGAAGATTTGTAAAATAAAAACCGATTTCATATTCCTTTCACACAAGACCAGTGAATACTGATAAGGAAATTGGTGTTGTGTTCTCAAAATATGATTTTATGTACAGTGCTCGATAAAAGTAAGTATAATTAGATGCAATTGGTGCATTTGTATGGTCTGTTAACGTGTAGTCCAGTTACGCGGTGTTCCGCTAGTCAGCCTGGTATGTGAATGCAACAGGTCCAAGCAATCCGCATGCGGCTCGTGTCCCCTCCACATGGGGTCACCGTGACTCGGAGTGAGCCATCCCTACTTTTATTGGTGCACCTAGTTCCGATTTCGTACTAACTACTATTATTTTTGGCCAATGTATCGTTACTTGCTCATTCTCATTTCCTGGCGCAGTTATTCTAACTGTATGATGACCCAAAGCACCTTTTGGTATTTATGCTGAAGTATGTATTTGAACAGTATCTAAGCTGTACGACCAATTATCATTTTGTGCTAGGGTTGCCTTTTTGAAGAAAAGTACTGCGTCAGCTCGGCTTCGAGTCCTAAGTAAACCAATACAGGTATCATCGCTAAAATTAGAGGGTCCATGTTTGAAAGAAAGATATATATTTGTGAGTGTGGATGGAATATTGATAAACCTTTACTCATTAATTTTGAATTTCAAAGGTATCATAAAATGTATCGCTGTTTAACTTTAGCCAGCAAATAAACGAACTTACAAAAGAGATCACGTACTCCACGTGATAGGTGAAAGGAACCTTTTAATCAATCTTATTGGAGCTGCATATTAAACCATGTATGTAAGCAGAGTAATGGATGCAGTTTTGTGTGCGTAACGGAGTTTCATAGTGTGTAACTAATGTGTATGAAGTTCTAATTGGTTCTCCGCAGGAATGATCCGTTCATGCTTCCTACATATTCGTCTGTTTTAATATAAATTTAAAGCGAACATGAGTTGGGAGACGAAAGTTCGTATTTACATCTATAAAACTTGTAAATTGTAGTGGGATAATCGGACTGGTTTGATTTTCTGAGAAGGTTTTATCACCTTTGTACATGCTTTAGAGATCTATAGAGCATTCGGTTGTGAGAAGTACCTCAACGTTTATTAGAATTCGCGCGAAACTCTCATGAAATCATTTCACTCAAGTTCGCTGAATTATTAAGTAATGTTGAAAATGTTGTTTTGTTATGAAATCTCAGACTTGTATGAAAAGCCAAGTAATAGAAAAGTCTGCGGAGTTTTAAGCGTTATAACTTTAATCTATTTTTAAGAAGGACATGAAAGTTGTGTAAGATTTTTTGTTTTCAGTCTGTCTATTGAAATCTCATAACATAGAAACAAGGATTCAAATATTATCTTCTCTTTCTACTGGTATATTAATTATCGATCTTGAAGATACTCAAATCGTCTCTTCTGACGTATTTCTGAAAATTGTTCTCAGATAATTGTATGCTATTCAAATAATAGTCATTCAGGGAAAATTTGATTCTATAGAAGAACAGAAAGCGTACTTACGTGTGTAAAGTAATGTAATTGTTGTCCTCTTAAGTCAAGTCTTCAGTCTTCAACACTCTTAGTACCTGTAACGAAAAACAAACCTTCAATATGATTTTATAACATTTGTTAATACACGGAATACGTTAAATAACTTTGAAACTTTTGTTTCCGTTGTTGGCAATTAATCTAATTATCCGGATTCTTTAAAAATCGCAACAATCGCAAGGCGATCTACGTATAATATTTTATTTGTTTACGGATCTGTGTTAAAATACTAATAAAGCATTCATAAAAATTTGCTTGAATCTTCGCTTTAGGACTGGATTTTAAATCTTCGGGAATATATCCTCCTTTATTTTTGGAAGACCAAGAGCAGACTTTCGTAGCGCATTATGTACCCTTTCTAAAACCTACAGCAGCCAAAACGTAAGATGTTCCGATGCAAATGCATATTCAAAACTTACGGGACATGTACGAGTATATGCAACTACGTCATAATCAGAAAATCTTGTGTTCTTGTTGCTGCTACAATTTCTCGGCGGAGGTGAGCAACATCCTTACTCCCAGATTGTGGAAGTAATCTGTGTTGGAATATAATCTGTTATGTTACATAATAGTTTTCATGAAGGCGACTGGTGTAACGTCGGCGGATGGTAATTTCCTACGCTAATAATGAAGGACGGGGGACCCGCCCAGCGGAAGAGGAGTGCGGAAGGATGTAATGGAAATTTAATCATTGACTATGCGGGACGTTCGCCCTTCATGAGCCAATAACCTTTACAATTCAATGCAATGTTTGTATTATTTGTTTGTTGTTGCTTTATGTTTGTTTACTTTAAGTATCAATTTATATAATAGTACAGTAGGCCAAGCATAATCTTGTGACGTATGGAAATACTCGTGTCGCACGTAATATTTAATTGAATTGAAAACTTTATTCGACTCTATCTATGTTACAAATTGTGCTTGTCGCATAAATTTAAACCAAAATTCTATGGATAGTTGTATTTTCGATTTGAAATTCATTCGCATTACGTGAAGTTTACGTTACTATACTGTAGTCAAAACATTCGTACTAGGCCTACTGGGGCCTAATTCTCCTAAAATAAATCTTGATAAATCACAACCGAACCAAGGCCGAACCGTTCATTCAGAATTTCAAAAGCTGTCGAATTGTTTGACACAAAAAACACAATAGCATTTTGAAAGTTTTCGAAAACAAAAACTGACTGACTGTTGTGGTTCGATTGCGTTTGGCAACAATTTATTTTAGGAGAATTAGGCCCCTGATGTCATACAATTCTCAATACGCTATCGCTTTGATACATGTCTTTTGTCATCATTAATTATTAGGTAATGTATAAGTACTGGACGAACTATGGTGTATACTGTGTGTATATCTATACAAGGTTAGTCGGAAAGGGGGTACTAATCTAAGGCCACTTAAAGTATTATGACTGTTTTAGAGCAAATGTAAAAATTTCAAAATTCGATCATTTTTATTTCCATGCAAAATTACATTTATTTTAGTTTTTTCAAAAATTCTTCGTCCCTTTTTTAGTTATGAAATCAGAAAACGGAGCGTGTATTCCGTGACCTCAAATATGGCCTAAAATGTAAACACAGCTGCTCATAGCTGAAGATAGATGGTTTTTAGAGTATTTTTATGAAATTTTTGAACAGCTATTTCTCTTAAACTATTAACTTTTGGGGAAAGTTGTAGAACAAAAGTTATTTATTAGTATGTGTACTTTAGCACCCTTTCGGATTAGTACCCCCTTTTCCGACTAACCTTGTAATATCTTTTGTTTTCTTAACATAGGTTTAAAAATACCTCCTCTTAGGTAGGCTTTATTATCAGCAGTAGTTAATACGTAGTCTTTGTCGATTTTTTCTCTCCATTTTTTTCCATTTCCCTAGCTTTTATTATTCGACAGTTTTTCACGAAGGGCAAAAACGCGTGGCTAGTGAGTAGTGGATGGCAATTTCCGTTTCTTTCACCAGTGGGCACTTTAATGAAAGACGTGTATTCCGGCCGACACCGGCCCACGCCGACGGCGGATGGCCGCGAATTATGTTTACCTAGCTACTACAGTTATTGAAAATTTATATGTTTTTGTATAGGTATACGGTGTATAATATTCATCGTACTTTAAGTAGTGCGTTTGATTTATGAGTATTACAAAAACTGCGGCGCGTCTTCCTTGCACAATATAAGGTCCAATCAAAATAGTTGGACAAACTTTTACAGATCACAGTACTCATGAAAATGAACAACTTTTGCTATGGGACCAACACTGAAATATAAAAAAAATATGAGCTGTTCCATACAAAAGTGCAATACCTACACGATCAAAATGTATGGAACAGCTGATATTTTTTTTATATTTCAGTGTTGGTCCCATAGTAAAAGTTGTTCATATTCATGAGTAACTACTGTAATCTGTAAAAGTTTGTCCAACTATTTTGATTGGACCTTATATATTATTATGGAAATCAAATTTAGAGTCTTAGTGCTAATTTTAATTGTAATACCGAAGATCAAACTATTATTTTAATAATCATAATATTATACATGTTTTCTTATTATGTCTTGGTACTTGGACCGCCTCGTTGGGTAGTCGTAACCGCGACCGCTAAGCGAGACGTTCTAGGTTTGATCCCCAGGTCGAGCAGTGTTATTTGATTTTTCCGTGTGGAATTTCTCAGTAGCAGCTCAGAGACTGGATTTGTTCCCGGGTACATGGCAATAGGCTCGCCACCTATTACATGGACCTTAAACATAACGGCGAAATGAGGGTGTACTATACGTCCCTGCCTAACCCTTTGGGGTATACAAGCGTGATGTTATGTTATGTTAGGTCTTGGTAGAAATAACTCACTGTTGGCAATATTCTCATTACGCTTGAATATGGAATAAAATGCTAATAATATAAGGAGCTCGTGGCTAAATAATTACAGCCGCATAGACCGATCTTCCGGGTTAAGCCACGCTTGCCGAGGTTGGTCTGTGGATGGGTGACCATTTACCATAGCGAGTTTCCTCCGTGCCTCGGAAAGCACGTAAAGCCGTTGGTCCCGGCTGTCATTTGTAGATCTTTGACAGTCGTTACTGTTGGTCAGAAGCCAGAAAGTCTGACAACCAGTCTTACCAAAGAGTATCGTATTACCCAGTTACTGGGTTGTGGAGGTCTGATAGGCAGTCGCTCCATGTAAAATACTGATATTCAGCTGCATCCGGTTCGACTGGAAGCCGACCCCAACATAGTTGGGAAAAGGCTAGGCAGATGATGATGATGGAATAAAATGCTAAAGTTTCATTTATTTAATTGTACTTTATTTCACAACTCATTTTCTTACAAGAATATCTATTAATTGCAAATTGGTTATTTTGTTTCGATAATTCATACGTAGTTGTGTATTGGTGTCATGGATATCGTAATCGATACTTTTTATAGCATTATGTTACATTGGAACATGATACAAGACATTGATACTATCGACAAAAGCGCTGCAGAAACTTTATACACCAGTGTGTAGCAGCCCATAAAGCAGATGTACCTAACTATCAGAATTACCGGAAACAAACTTCATATTTTATGAGTTCCGCTATTAACTCAAATTGCATGCTGTTCCTACTTCAAATCTATTAAGGAAATGAAGACCTTGTCCGGCCAGGTTCCAGGCTGCTACCTAGGCTTACAATAGACGAAGGATTTTTATTTTTAACGGTGCTACCACACCAATCGATCGATGATGGATCGATGGTCGATCGATTGGTGTGGTAGCACCCTTAGTACTAAAGATGGGTCTTTATAGTGTACATGTTTAATATTCACCGATTGCTTTCGGTCATTGTCTGAACGGACGTACGGTACGGGCCAACCGTGAGATTGTTTTTGCTCATGCGTACTCTTGCGCCGCGTACGAAGTCACTATCAAATATATTGGGACAAACAGACTGTTCATAATTACTTAAACAACTAAAGAAATTAAACTTTAAATCAATGGGATAAAATTCTCGTAACAATGACAGTTGTCGTGAACTGTGTTCATTTTGAAATACCCGTTGTATCATTGAGATAGAGTTTAATTTTCTTAGTTGTTCAAATCATTTTGAACAGTTTGTTCGTCCCGACATATTTGATGCTGACTGTACTTAGTACGTAGGTAGCACGCACCAGCCGCTTCCATATTTGCCTTCGATATAATTAGGTAATACAAAAGCTTTCTTTACATAACATACGTTGCTTTTCATGAATAACCACAAAATCCAAAATTTTCAAACTAGATAAGGAGACAGCGGAATCCAAAACAGCCCTTATTTTTTAGCAAATAAAACTCACATTCATGTCGTCAAGAATGACGAAGAGGCATCACAAAAAATGTCACTGCCATTTCTTTAATTTTTGGCGCCATTTTTCTCCAACAATATAATAAGTCTCTTCTCTAAAACAAGCTTTTTTGAATTGTGTCATTATTTGTTTTATTATTTGTCATATTATTCATCCGGCATCAAGCAGCATACAGTGAAAATTTAGATAAAATTGGTGCCTACGTAAAATACGTACCTATCATGTTTCATCAGGGACATGCAAAAAAGTTGAAAAACATAGGTTTTACGACGACTGCCACACGTTAAATATTGAGAGAAATTTAGTCACGAGTCAACAAAACCTGGTTTGTACTGTTAAATAAACGATTAGATGGCGAATAAAGTTAGAGATGTCACCACTGTCACCGGTTTAAGCGGCCATTGTTAAGTAAATGTAGCATGAGCGATAATATTCTTCGTTCGTGAGATTTTTTGTTAGATTTCGCAGATATATATCAGTACTTAATGAACGTTGTTTTCTTTTTTAGGGTTCCGTACCCGAAGGGTAAAACGGGACCCTATTAATAAGACTTCGCTGTCCGTCTGCCACCAGGCTGTATCTCATGAACCGTGATAGTTAGACAGTTGAAATTTTCACAGATAATGTATTTCTGTTGCCGCTATAACAAAAAATACTAAAAAATAGAATAAAATAAATATTTAAGGGGGCTCCCATACAACAGATATGATTTTTTTGCCGTTTTTATACATAATGGTACGGAACCCTTCGTGCGCGAGTCCGACTCGCACTTGACCGGTTTTTTTTTACAGAGTTGTTCTCGCTAACTTAGCGGCAGATCTGATTGTCTTTTTCCCATATTATTTAATGTGAATATCAAGATTTTTGCAACTTAATCCTGAACTTGCCAGAATGCTAGTCAAAAGTTTGTCATTTGCGTTAACGATGAAGAAAACATGGTGAGGAAATCTGTACACCTGAGAGGGTTCCAAAACTTCAACTTCAAAACTTATTGATTCATAATTCATAATACAATAGAATTACTTACTTCTTTTTGAAAGTCAATGTTACAAAACACAACCCCTAAAAACGCCCGACCTTCATCGCTTCCTAGTGTTTATGCTGTGAAGAAGGAACGTAGAAACAAGCTCCCCGGCAGCAAAAAAACTTCTCGATTGTTCTCCAGCCCGTAACAGGCCAGCGTGTTGGACTAAGGCCTAAACCCTTCTCACTCTGATAAGAATCCCGTGCCCAGCAGTGATGATTATGTAAGCCTGAACTTTAGGCGTATATATTTACTTGCTCTGCCAACGCACGTTTGACAAATCCTGTGTAGGTACATGATCTCCATATTCGCCTCCGCTAACTAGTCTCTACATATACGGAGCCGTAATGTGTAAATATGAGCTATAACCGGGTCCTATAAGTAGGTACTGATCATTCAAAATGGCCGGAAATTATACGTTAACTAGCTTTTGCCCGCGGCTTCGCTCGTGTTAATTTAGAATTTGACAATCAACTCTTAACACACTACTAAAGTTTCTATGATAATATAATTCAATCATGATTCGAAAGACACGTGGCGCCATCTATTATCGTCAGAAAGTTATTGTTGTTGTTTTCCTCGGGAACAGTACTTTTTTTCGGGATGAAAGGTACCCTATGTCCGTTTCTGTAAACCTGACAACGTATATGCATAATATCAGGATGATCGGTTCAGTGGTTTAGGCGTGAAAAAGTAACAAACAAACTTACTTTCGCATTTATAATATTAGTTAGGATTTGGAGGTAGGTAGGTACCTATCACAAGAAATAGGTATGTTAGCATAAAATTATTTCTTCAGAATTGGTTTTAGGAGGGACGCCGGACGCTCTATAATACAATTTGCCAGGAAAATCTAATTTTGCGCTCAAAGCTAGAAGTAAACCCACAGCAAAGGATTTTAATTAAAAACAAGTAACTACCTACGTTTAAAATCATGACCGAACTAATTTCGAACCCCATGGCGGGTGCTCGTGTAGCTAATTACCTACTTAAACATTCGTGACGTCATTAAAAATCGTTCGCGACAAAACGGTTGGCACGAGATCATAGAGTAGTTAACGGATTCCATTTCATTTTCCTGCCCACCTGGCTCGCCACGACCGTGGAGAACGCACGCAAAAACCAGCCTTGAACGACTATCGTTCAACTAGCACGTGTGTACATCGCTATATTTAACATTTTTTGTATTTGTTTGTTATGAACTCTCTGAAATTGTTTCTACTCTGTGGGATTATTGTGAACGTTAACATAGTTCGTGTTTATAAACTCAATTTGTGTATGTTCCAGATATTTTAATTGCCCCATCATACAGTTATGTCCTTAACGTAAGTTAGTTAACATAGCACGTTTATGGGTTATTAAAAGCTTCGCAGCTTGTACGGTACTGTTAAAATCATCATTCAGCCGAAAGACGTCCACTGCTGGACGTAGCCCTCCCCCAAAAAGGGGGGAGTTTGCCGTAATCATCACGCTTGGCAGGCGGGTTGGCGATCGCAGTATGGTTGTTAAAGTAGTTACTCATAGAACGCTGCTGCCCATCCTCTAAAGAATCCCTTAGTCGCCTTTTACGACACCCACGAGGAGAGATGGGGTAGTGCTATTCTTTAATTCCGGCACTACACGACACACTATTAAAATAAAATTATAAAAATATTGATTTTTAAATGTTGTATTAAATCTGAAGTTTTTATTTCTAACCATTTCTTGTTTCTGTCTTGAGAGAAAAGAAATGGTTTTAGTAGTGTTGAGTTTTCATTTTGCTATATATCTTAATAGCTCCTAGGAGACTAAGATTCACTGAAAATACGCTTAACAGTTCTAATGTACTTCTAGAAGTAACATAATAAATAGGTGGGTCGCTACAATACGGCCGACGTATCTTGGCGAGTTTGAAGTTAGTTGTTTGGCTGCGCAATGAATCTTTTATAAACGAAATTGTCTACTGCGCAGCTAATCAGCTAACTTCAGACTCGCTATGATACGTCGGCCATATTGTACTTTTCACGTTTTAAAATGTTTTTTTTTTTAAATTTACGCAGTTTGTAAACGAGTTCGTGTAATTCCTTCAAACTGGTGACACAGATTGACCAAGCGCTGGAGTTTTCCAGAGAAAGCAAGAAAAAATTCCAAAGAAGAAAACTTTGCTTTCTGTTTCCACGTAATTTTTGCGCCTCGAGTTAACTGATTGCACGGAGTGATATTGCACTAGTCGTGCCCGCGCCAGCTGTGTCACCGTGCTTTCATTCATTTATGCGTGGCATCGAAATGTTCTATCACATTCTTTTTTTTGTGCTCTCTTTCTTTTTGCTTATTTTTAATGAAACCGTATTAGGTGGTGTCGACTTGAACAAGCTCCAAGAAAAAAAAAAGATTTTATTTATCGTTGAATCAGAGCATCATTCAAACTAGGTTTGACCGGCAAGTTTGATAGCAACCAAACACATATTACGAAGCGACTATGTTCGTCATTCATGATGTATTACTTCCATTAATATTCCGGAGACAACAGTCTTAACTGTCAGTCTACGTAGTGCCGGGTACACTGTCGCGTAGTAATTATTATATAATGTACAATGTACCGGTCTCGAGGACGGGAAGCAATCGCTTTGCTTCATTTACCGAAGGCGTATGTATGAATTGTATGGTAATCTGTATGAGTTTATTGGCGTAACAAGCGTGGGACAGTGTATTGAACACCTTGTTGTTGCTATTCTGGTTTTCTAAGCAAGCTTGTTACTTGGCTATTTTGTTAAATGATAATTGTTTCATTGGTTCAAGTGTAGCTGCCAAGCGTGAGCTGAGACTGATTGGTCAAAGTTTTTTTAGATTTTTTGTTCTCATCAGCATTCCGTGTTTGGGAATTCTGTCTGGCGACAGGCGAAAGAACAATTTTTCCCAATTTATCAAGCTCAACCAAGCTTTTCTCTAATTTATCAAGCACAAATCTAAATCCGTGTAAAGAAATTAAAATCAAAGCAAATCAAAATTAGAATTGTTTATTTGCATTGAATGTAGGTATAAACAATTTAGCGTTGTTAGAATTAATTATAAGTGAGCCATGTACATTCTGCCATAGTTTAGGAATGCAAAAAAAACAACATTATTTAAATTCAAAATTTAAAATGATTTAAACAAAGCAAAAATAAAATAAAGAAACCAAATTACAAATTAAAACATATGAGTAAAAATAACTAAAATAAAATAATTAAATGTCCAAGTTATGCATAAATGCCTAATAATAAGTGTGTTTATATTTCCTATAATAAAGGAAGTCTTTTTTTCAAGCGTTGGCATGTATATTTTTTTATTGACTGACGCTTTTCAATAGGGTCGCGCTCTATTATGTGGCGTACCAAATAACGAAATCGGCGAAATAAAGGCATGTGACAGTACAACTTAGCCTACTCCTTCAGTGAATAAGCTTGAAGGTTGTAATATTGTCAACTATTTTGTATGCATTGTCACGCTATTAAACCTCATGAGATGAGCCATCTTATAGCGGTTATATGCCGCGTGCCGATCGTTTATGCAAGTAAATGAAGCGTTAACACGGTTTTAAGCCGCGTTGAGGTGATTTCACTTTGCGGTCTTAAGTATGCGTAAAGACGTCCCATATTCACACAGATTGTACGGAGCCAATCAGGATGCTTATACGTTAGTCGGTACGACGTTCGTCGGTTCCAATTTTACAATAATCAAATAATAGCACAGCAGATTGAGTGCGAATTGAGTCTGTATTCACCTTAAAAGCACTTTACGATCTGTGCTTTCAACTTCACTTCGTGGCCTATCTATATCTCAAACGATTTCCTGAGTAAGACATTATTGAGTTTGTTTCGTAGGTCAAAGGTTAGCGATGTAGGTCAAGATACGACCACTTGAGCGTACAGTACGGCTTTGATCCTGTAATCAAACAACCCTTGTTTTGTGCCCCTGGAGCTTGTTACGTTTAACATGTGCCGGGTTAATACCTCGTGAGAATAACATGTTACGAGTTTTGTTCGTTTTGCATCAACTTTGTTCTTTGAGTCAAACAGTATTTTTTTGTAGCATTTTTTTTAAAACGTTTTACAACTTTTGGTCCTTTGTCGAGGAATTTCAGTTGAATTGGCAGAGGGCCGATTGTCAGGGGACCGACAATCGTTGGAGCAGACAAATTCTTGAGTAGACTAGAATTGGCAAACGTAGCGAGCAACTCCTTCTGGCCAGCCGGGCTAACATGCGCAGTGTGAGATAATTTTCTCGATGCATTATCTCGTGACGAGACGAGATAAGCCATACATTTTCACGTCTCGGGACGAGATAATGCGTTGTGGGCTAGCAAATGGAGCGATGATCAAGAAGGCAGTTGAGGTAGACTGAATGCGTAAAGCGAAGGACCAATAAGTGTTAGGGCGCAACTAATGATCTACGTTCAGTACTGGACGGCGATAACTAAAAACAAATGGTGATCAACTGTGTCTCGAGCAACTTCCACTAAGTTTTTTTTCCTCATGTGCAGTCAGTCTAAATGTATGGTTGATTTGCTTCATATTTGAAGGTGTAGAATCCTTTACTTTTCCGTTCTTTGGCATTCTAATTAGTATCAGCGCGGAACAAGAAACTCAATTATTGATATTAATCACGCCGAGTAATTATTAGACAGTATACATTAATATTGTTTTTACGCACGACTATACGGAAATGCGTGCACTACCTATTCGTAATTTTTGTCACTTTAATTACCAATGTCCTTTATAATTTCGACAGCATCGTTTTATAAGTTGATTAGAAAAAAGAAAGCATCAAACCATTCTTTCCTGCTTCTGTAAAACATTGTGTATCACACCTTAACTCCATATCTGAGTCAAAACAACAATTGACGAAACTTTTATCTACTGACACAGTCCCGACGAAGAGCTTCTTGTGAAATAACGTCTCTACACACGATAGCACGGTTAACGGCTCTCATTTAGTTAATGACACCACGAGTGTGTACTCGCATTATTGTCCAATGAACCCGTCCTCGTGATAGCGAGCACACGCGGTGATTTCTGCCACGACGGTACGTTTCGTGACTGACGCATTTATAATCGGTTTTTGTGAACATTACCAACTGTAAGAAACAAGTTGTGTTCGTGAAATCTTGTAGAGTAAAAAGTAAATTAAGTTAAGTAACTCATCAGCGGGTTGCAATCAGAATTCAGATGTGAACACATACAAGTGAAATGATGCTGTTTGAAGTCCAAATGTAATAATAAAATCAGATCAGAATTGCCTGTTATTGGCGTTAAAATTTTGATGTTTTTGTTAAAAGATACAGTCTAATTTAATTTTAATTTATTCGGAAGCATGCCTTTTCGTCAGTTGGAAATCATAGTCTAACTAGTATTCGCACCCGAACTAATTGGATTTTACAGTAGAGTTTTCACCATTACATTTAACAGTATTTACTCTGAAGAAAGTTCGTCGAAAGGGGAGGTCTGAAGTCAATAACTAACAACATTAATCAAGATTGGCAACTCCGTTTCAACAGCCGGTCATTTGTGGCAACTATAAAATTACTGAAGGAAATTACAAAACCCACATTCTCGCTAACGTTCAGAGAAAGCTGATTATATCCAGTTTACCAAGAACAAAGGTAAAAAGAAAATCATATTTATGGATTTTACGCGTCATTTGGTGAACGGATAATGTAGAGGAAAAAATAACATTAATGTTTATAAATATATTATGGTTATGGAGTCCTTGCTGCCTAGAACACAAATATTGTACTACAGTTTCGAACGTATTGAATATTTTGCACGTTTGATAAAGCACGTCGGTTGCTATTAATAGTCTATTCAATAAGTTTACGGCGATGTCACCGTTACTGGTGCCGACGGGCGACCAGCCGACTGCGGGATTGAGGCCGAACGAAACCACACTGTAGGTACGTCCAGTTCGTTTCCAATTTGCTTTCCATTTGCGCTCCGGGACGGCTGAATGTTTGAAGAGCCGGATTAAAAAGTCGCTTTTACGTGACTATGTATCACCGTGTGCCGATTAATGTTTGCACATTTACAAACTCTACAGCTGTATTTAACGTTTCAACGAGTCTCAAATTAGGTGCACACTGCACACATTCCGGTATATCAATATATCTCCTACAATAGTTGTTCTTATCAAGATCGGTTTTTAGTTTCAAACTCGGCCATTGTTATGCTCACACAATAACAGGTAACAACCTCTAGGTAATAACACACAATATGTCTTTAAACTAATAACGTTTGTGCAGTCAAGTGCAGTGGGCACATTTAGTCCACTAGGTCACGTCATACGGCGACACAATGACTGCGGACGCTGTCCGCTTCGATTTTATCTCATGGGCAACTTGTTTGTCGGTCTTCTCTACGGCTTCGAATAACAAGACAGAAACTCGTTCTAGGCTGTATGGTGTATCATCCATCTACTGTCAAATGATTGCGGCGCGCACTGTGATTTATATGACCAGTATTCGATATAGGATACGTTTCAAATGGCAGGGAGGTCGCCCAGACGTATCAGATGACAAGTTGTAATCGAATTCGATGTGTATGGTGTGACATTTGCCATGTATCGAATGATGGGCGGATTCGCTTGCTGATTCCGGTTCGTCTTACTTGGACTTGAATGCAGAATAGGGTTAACGTTGTCATTAGCTTTTATTGACGGCGTTAACACACTTTTGGATTGAAAAGAAGGAGGTTGATAATAACATCGTGCCTGTATTCTCCGAGGGGTTGGGCAGAGGTGTACAGTACACCCACATTTGTCCCATGTAATAGGGGGCGAGCCTATTGCCACTAACCCGGCTCAAATCCAGACTCCAGGCTGCTAGGCTGCTACTGAGAAATTCCACACGGAAAAACCCAATAACACTTTGCCCGACCTGGGGATCGAACCCAGGATCTCACGCTCAGCAGTCGCGCTTGCGACCACTAGACCAACGAGGCAGTCAAGGTTGAAAATGTTATAAGATAAAAATCAAAGTAAGTTTAGGAGATTTTACACTCACAATAAACTTATAAAAGAAAGAGATACCCGTAATAAATGCGAGACATTCAGACAGGTTATTAACTTGATGTGCATCTGAACTGAGACATCAAATCTTGAATCCTCGCAAAACAAAAAGGTGGAATTAATAAAAAAAAACCTGATGCGATACTCCAAAAATTCGTTAAATGCGATTTAAGAAAGTTATGGTCGAATAACTTGATCCCTCAGAACTGTTCAGACGCCCGAAGTAAGTGTGCATGAATCTCAGAATATATTGTATGTGCGAGTAAAATTTTAATAATCGATGCCTAATAGCCGAAAAGGGATAACCGCCAATTTACAAACTTTATAGGAGAGCGGTTTAAAGTTGGTTTACGACGAAGAAATTAGGCTAAAGACTTTAGTTTATATACCGCCTAAGCGATAAAAAGTGTGTCGTAGAGTCATGAGACTTAGACCAATCGACGTAGAAAAATAAAGACGATTCCAACGATATAATTATACAAGTCCATTTCGCAAATATGGCGCTTATCGCTTTTTGGCTGTTAGGCATCGTTATAGTTAGTATAATTTGTTCAGTATTTGTAAAAGCTTTTAACCAATTCCCAGCTCACTAGAACGCTGAATATAATATAACTGTAGGATTTGTAAATTAGGCTTAAGTATGTCAGTAATAACTAGGTAGGTTGGGTAATAATAACACTTCAAATAATTTATTCAGAGTTCATGACATTGATTACTATAAAATATCTAACTCAACACTTTCATAGACATATATTTACTTGACGTGTGGCCTTGTTTGCATTTGGCAAGAAATATTTACATCTAGGAGCTCACGGGTTTATCGAATGGTACTCTAATAATTACGAAACGAAGATGTCGAGTAATTACAACGATGTGTAACTGGATGTTAAAAATATAGCCTAAGAAATTAATGTTTGTGATATCTGTATTGGTAATATTTAAGACGCCGGATACTAAATGTTACAAAGACAAAAAGTCAATGGGCAACAAAGTCCTAGTGTCAAAATGTACAAATTGCCTAGTGCCAAAATGTCATTTTGCCCAAATGCCGCTATGATAGAATACATTAAAGCTGTAATGTTCAATTGTACAAATTGCCCAGTGCCAAAATGTCATTTTGCCCAAATGCCGCTATGATAGAACAAATGAAATGACATTTCAATCATCTTTTTCAAGGATACCGGACTTTTCAAGAAGTATTTATACTCAAAGAGATTAGATAGAGAAGAGATTTTAATTAGATATCCAGTGCAGAGAATTATGTTGATATCAAGTAGCAAATAGGTGTATGTAGGCTCAGTCGTTAGTGATCGTACCTTCGAAGTCCAGGTTTGCGGGTTCGAATCTTGACTGTGTGACAATTGGACCACGATGCATTTTGGCACAATTGTGTTTTATCTTTTGTACATTTTGACAATCTAACAATTAGACCCTTACGCATTATATCACAATTATTTTTTGTCATTTGCACATTCATATACATTAAGACATTTGTACATTTTGACACTAGGACTATGTTGCCCATTGACTTTTTGTCTTTGTAACATTTAGTATCCGGCGTCATATTTAATAAATGTTATGGACTGATCAGGGTCGCATTTAGGATCTAAATACCCCTAGGTTATCTTGTTGTGTTGGCCCTACTTACAGGGGTTTTAAATTCGTAAATTCGCGAATTGATGAGATAATAACATTTAAAGGAATTAAAATTCGTAGTAAGTAACTTGATTGATTTTTATATAGTTATGAAACAATTATATCAAAAAACCAACAAAGTATTGAGATTCATGTCTATTTTCAGAAATCTGCAAAAACTAGTATTTCAAAATTATAGAAATAACATTGTAATATTACACTTTTTTTTGTGGTGCGGGCCTGTTTCTTTCCCCCCTAGGCCCCTAGGCTGCAGCCTATTATCTTATGTTTAAATACGGCCCTGGAACTAATAGTTTGATGTGTGTATTCTGCAATTAATTCGCAATCGGAAGAATCATATTAAATTGCAATTATTATGATTTACACACAAAATTGGCCAATTCCTTGGCGGAATTTTCGAAACAGGAAAGCAAGTCAAGAAAAAAACATAAAACTGCTGCATTTGTTTGTAATCGAGAGCGCCGCTTCCTATTACCAGTCACAGTGTAGGTAATCTTGTTTGCAAATGACCTGGGGCTATCGCAGGTAGGCGATTTGCGGTCAATGGCTCGAGAAATTGCACCGACACATAACATTTCTTCGCTTGCATTTCGACTCTAATAACACTAATAATATCTAGTCTGTGGTCGAGTCCACTTAGCAATTTCTTACCATAACATATAAAATATCGATTGTCATTCCATCGATTTATAGGCGGCAATCTTATCAGGTAAATTGATGGCTAGTGACAAATTGGTCAATACTTAGTACTGCTTTCTTGTGCCATTTATGATAATGTAAGTTCATTTGTTTTGATTTCAGATATATTTCCTTACTAGAGATCGCCCGCAATTTTACCCGCGTGGATGTCGTTTATCGCGTAGATATTTCGCGGTTTTCGGAATAAAACTAGCCTAAGATGTTCTTTTTCGGGTTCCAGACTAAGTATATAAACATACTATGCCGAAGATACGCGACCAAAGTTCGGCATGATTACGCCTGTAATGTTATTTGAATTACTGACGACACATTATGCCGAAATTACGTCGCGTTATAGCGTACAGCCGAACTTCGGTCGGGCGTAAGTTCAGCGACAATTCGGCGGCAACGTATTCTGTAGAGCACACATTATACGCCATATATATTGTCGCCGTATAGATTGCCGACGAAGATCCGGGGCGGGTAGCAGCGGGAGGCAGACATGCTAGTTAGTAGCACAAGATTGTGCAATTGAATTTCTGTCGCGTAAGTTCGGCACTTATGGTGTGTCATATCAGCCGAATACGTCGGAACATAAAATCAGCCGCGGAACTTCGGTCGCGTATCTTCGGCATAGTGTGTTTGGACACCATCTCTGTACCAAGTTTCATCAAAATCGGTTCAGCGGTTTAGACATGAAAGCGTAATAGACAGACAGAGTTACTTATTAATAGTTAGCATTTACATTCTTAGTAGGAATTGAAGGAAATACAAAGTCAAACTTGTAGAGGACAAACGTAACTACTATTGGTTTTTTATAATCGCCTATTAAGAACACTTCGCGAAACGTCCAAATTCAACCTTCACCTAACAAAAAGCCTTAAAATAAATACAGCTGTATTCGAAGTCAAGGTTCATTCGATTGGACGGTAATTACAGGGTTTGATTAGACGGTGCGGTGTACCTTGACGATCTAACCTGCGAGTCAAATTACAGACAGCTGGACCAGAATATCGGTTCATGAATATTCAGCATAACTGTACCGAAAGATGGAGAACTGGGCTGAATTCTTCGTATAATTCAACTTTGAATTGCTGGGCATTTTGAAAAGCAGCTCTCTGTTAGAATTTTGACAGTTTGAAAGCTTGTAACGTAGTCCAAATTCGATTTTATAAATGTTATTGTTGGTCGTAAAAAATATCGCGAATTGGGTTCACGCCAGCTTTGCAGATTTTTTGTTTGGCATCTACTTTTCTAAAACGAAGTTCATTGAATACTATCTCTCTAATATTTTGAATTACAGACGTTTCAGTTGCCACAAGCAATCGGTATACTATTTTGGAGAAAATTTGACTTAACCTTTCTGGAAAGTTCTTCTTGAATCTTATTTAATCGAATTATTTGCAGGGACTCTACCCGATCGACTCGAGACGTTGACATCGTATTTGCTAGTTTGAAATGTAATTAGGCATGTTAATGTAGAGCTTTTGTTGTTCTATAGTATAAATCAAGATTGTCTTTCCATATATCTAACCTATTTTATATTTATTTATCACGTCTGTCTATGAATAACTATAATAAATAATAATAAAGCTTCTTTAATTTCATAACCAATAAATGATTGGCTATGGATGTAACACAGTTTGTTTATTATACTGCGCATACTACGCAGTCATTGCTTAATCTTTGTTCTAAATAAGACGCTATGTTTACACCACACGTGCGTTATCAGTAAGGTCAAACAAATGCATCATCGGCGCAGGCGCAGGACTACTTAGACCTTGCCATTTGACTTTAGATAACCGTCGCGTCGGTGACTTCCTACAAACAAAATCATGAGAACCGTTATTTATGTTTTGAAATATTGTTTCTAGTAAAGATGGTAAAACGATGAGCAGACTTAAAGGTACTACAAACGTTTAAATTAAACACTTGTTAAAACCGTGTCTAACGTCATACTCCATCCATAAAAAGGTATTTAAGCCCTGTTTAGTCTAAACAATTTTTAAACACGATTTTGTTGTGAGACGGAATAGGGTTATAATTGGCCAAATATTTAGTAAGATGACTAATGTATTGAGATAATGTTAGACATATTTTAATTTTAGGTGCTTGGGCTATGTGCTTCCAAACAATGGTCACATATCGTAGATTTATGCCCGGTTCCTATGAACAAAAACGAATCGTTTTGCTTACCAACGGTAGCATTTTACGAGTATATTGCCAAACTGGGCATATGAATGGATTTGTAAGCTAATTTTACCTGTGATCGGTAATCCTATGGACTCTAAGGTCTTTGCTTCATTATTGGTAAAGATACAAGAGTCTTAATTTTAACAAATAATGCTTACAAATAAAAATTGTGTTTACAAGGAGTAGTGAGCTAACGAACTATCAATTATTATTAATTAATCAAATCCAATCAGCCCATCGCAACCCACTGCTGACAAACAATACTTCTAATCCAAGATCTTTATTCATCTAATTTCTTTACATTCATACATTTTTTGTAGGCCACCGTTAGCTAGTTTAGAAACTTTTCTTTGTCCCTTCCATTATCTTTTCAACGAGTAATTATGAAGTTGTCTGATAAAGTGTTGACTGATAACAAGACTGCGACAAAGTAGCTGCACGTTCTATTATCAACTTTTAAACTGGAAAAGTACTTTACAAAGTCGTTAATATTACGATGATGAATACACTCTTGTCATGTTTTATTACAAGAATAAAGTTTCCTACTTACTTTGTAATTGACGATATTTTCATACTTTGTGGATACTATTTAATAAATAGTTATGCTGGACTGTTGTTACTCACAAGCTACTTTTTCTCTCGTGATGGCACTAGTTATGTGAGAATAACGCATAACGTGATGAAAAGAATTTCCAGTCAGCAAAGTTGGTAGCTGGAGCAATGGAGCTGACTGCCCAGGGTATACCGGACGTACTTATGTATCGTCACAATAAGCTACTAATATCAAGGTATTATATAAATATAAGATGTTCAAAAAGTAACTTTTAGAACTCTGTGGGGGGGTTACTTGGTATCGGAAATTGAATAACTTTTGTAGAATAACTTTTCCAAATTCACGATTTTTATTATTACTTTCTATACAAATCAAAAACATATTTTTATTTGATTTGTAAGGTAAGTTTAAAAGTTCTTCAATTTCCGATACCGAGTAACCCCACAAAATTCTTAGAGTTAATTATGTACTACCCCCATATCGAGTATCGATTTTTAAAACGTTTAGATGGTAAGTTTTCCTCACCTACTGGACAATCTATTAACAATTCGTTAAAGTATCTATCCAAATCCATTAGCAAGTTTGACTGTGCAAGTACTTGCGTAGTTCGTAGAACTTGCAGACGTCGACATGCATCGGTTGTATGTAGTTTGAAAGTCGTTTGCAGAAGTCGACTTGCGCAATAAAACTAGCTAGTGTATTTGGCACTTTAGGGGCTTGCTGGTGAATTTGTTTCTATTCATAGATATCGAAGACGAGTATGCTGACGTCACGGTGAATGTGCAAAACTATTCACTTGAATGTGCAATAATTAAATCAATATTTACTAACACGGCGGTCGCTGTCCGATAAATCCAGTCACTCGCCAAATCATAGACGAAGGAACTCACAGTGTTGTGAGTTCCTTCGTCTCTTCTGCCAGTCTTCGTCCTACCTAATGACTACGCTGTATTCTATTTTTAATCTATGTAGCAACTAGAATTGTTTTAGTATTTAATATTCTAACCAATTACTTTAATTATAATTCCGAACCTCACAGTGTGCTTTTAAAATGGCGGCCAGTTCTTTCAATAAAGCGAATAGCGCAAAAAGCGATGACGCAACAAGTGCACCAAGGCACACCAAAAGGATTGCTGATGCGTTGCCAACCTTAGAGACAAGCATGAAAAATCTCATGTGCTTGTAATTTCAGCGGTACCCTTACCCTTCAAACCGGAACACAGCAATGCTGCTTAGCGGCAGACATAGTACTCACATACATAGGTACTTCTCCGGACGAACTCTTTCAGAACGAGCATTATTACTCTTCTCTGATCCTGGCAGAAAGCCAAGAAAATTCTCGAACGAAAAAGAAGAAATATTATACGCATACAGCACGTATATACAATCTTATCTTCTCGGTTTTGATTTTCATGTGTCACACCGAGTAAGAATAAAGTGAAAGCGATAAGGAAACAGCGCAATTTTTCATGTACTTTGATCGGTTTAAAATGCAAATAATTTTCCAATAGACATTATGATACATAATTTATTTCTACACGCGTATGATTTATGAATTGAAGTAATATGATACGAATACGTAGTACTTATTACTTCTATGTACAAAATATATTCGGAGCCATATTAGCTGTCACGGTTTCAGTAATTGGGTGTCAAATTAATTTTCCTTTACATAGAATGATGCTTTATCATGAAACATGGCGACGGTGTAACCATAAAAATAAATAATGTGAAATAACGAAATGAATGATCGACTAGTTTATACACCGTGGGCCCGAGGTACCTGAAAGATTTTAAGTACGCCTTTCTGATGCTATTAAGAGTCAAATGTTATATCAATAAAAGATGAAAAAAGAAAAAAAAAATTTTTAGTTTTTCTTTTCCTTATAATTATCTTTAGTGCCTCCTTGTATATAAATTATCATGTGAGTGGATAAGAAACTTCTCACTTCACAACCCCGTCAAATAAAACATACGGCGAGATATGGTATGACAAAAGTCGCAACACCGCGTTCTTGTTACCATAGATATTTTTCGATTTGTGAATTTCATTAAATCTATATACATATAATAAAACAGTAAAAAAACTGTCTGTACATTGAATATATTAAAAAAAAAATAGTTGAGGGGGGTTTAGAAACAGTAATAAAGCACGAATCCAAAAAAAAAAGTCTGTCTGTTTGTCTGTGTGTCTGTTTGTTTGTACACGCTAATCTTCGGAACTACTGGACGGATTTGAATGATTTTTCTTTTGTTGTATAGGTGTTAAGTCTAGGCAACATATAGGCTATAATTTATTTTGGAAACTTGAACACCTGATGCAGAACCGCAACAGACCAGCTAAACTATAAGAGATACAAAAATGGTGCCATAGCAAAAATTATTTCACGTGATGAGCATTTTCTGATGACAGAATACATTTGAAGATCTGGAACACCTGATGTGAAACTCCAAGAGCCCAGCTACATTATAACATATATCGGAATGACGTCTTAGCAAGAGTTGTTCAGCCTGGTGAGCACTCTCTGTTGACGTATAAAAAATGAAGATCTGGAACACCTGTTGTGGAATTCCAAGCGCCCAGCTACACCATAACACATATAGGAATGACGTCTTAGCAAAAGTTGTTCGGTCTGATGGGCATTTCCTGTTGACTTATAAAAATCGAAGATCAGAAACATCTGATGTGGAAATCAAAGTTATCACTAATTTCACTGTATAATTATAAAATAACATAAGCTTGGAGTACCTCCACGCGATGAAGGCGGTAACAGTTTAGGACTGATTTTCGATGACGATGGTATATCATTGAAAACTTGACTCTACTGGCCAAAACTCCCATTATTTTTTTAATTTTATCGAATAAATATGCCTTCGGGCTTATGTTATTTGAGTGTTTAATTTCCTTTTCCATTTATCTTCGTGACACGGTAGCCTACCCGGTAACGCAGGGGAGCAGTCACTTAGATTATTAGAAAATTCATGGTTATGCGAACGCGCCATATTGACCCAAAAAAATGATCAACCTGCAAAAATTAATCAAAAAATGTTGGCGGATATTGTAGGGGATGAAGTGGTTTACACTTCTTTCGACAGTGTTGTCGATCAGGAAGACGCCACTAATTACCCAGTTTAATTTCTCAATTCACTTACAGCGAGTGGTCTCCCTGCTCATAAAATAAGACTTAAAGTCGGTGTTCCCATAACGCTGATGCGAAATTTAACTCCGCCAAAACTGTGCAACGGAACCCGTCATATTGTCAACGCTTTACAACGTAATATAATTGTTGCTACAATCCTCACTGGGTGTGGTGCCGGTGAGGCCGTATTCATACCGCGCATACCACTCATCCCCAACAATTTCCCCTTTCAATTTAAGCGCATACAGTTCCCTGTGACTACATACTTTGCCATGACAATAAACAAGTCAGAAGGGCAGACGCTTAAAGCCGCTGGTGTTGACCTGACAACCAGCTGTTTTTCTCATGGCCAACTTTATGTTGCTTTTTCAAGGGTCAGCCACGCTTCCGGTCTTTATATATTAGCTCCTGAAGGAAAAACCCCAAATATAGTTTATAAAGAATTTTTTTAAAGTTATTTGCAATATTATTGTTAATTCAGTGTACCCTTGGGATCCGCTGCGGAATTACGGGAAGAAAAGTTTTTTTTTGTTGTAGGTATAGGTATTAAGTCTGGGCAACATATAGGCTATAATTTACTTTGGAAAATGGAACACCTGATGCAGAACCGCAACAGACCAGCTAAAGTATACGAGATATAAAAATGGTGCCATAGCAAAAATTATTCCACGTGAAGTGCATTTTCTGCTGTGAGAATAAATTTGAAGATCTGGAACACCTGTTGTGGAACTCCAAAGACCATCGATACTATAACATGTATAGGAATGACGTCTTAGCAAAAGTTGTTTGGTCTGATGGGCATTTCCTGTTAACTTACAAAAATGAAAGATCTGGAACGTCTCGAATCGTCTCGCGCATCCCGTTGTTTACCCGTCCCCAGGCTCTTAGAATTCGACATCAGACGTTTCAGATCTTCGATTTTGACGACCCCGTTGTCGCTGGCATAAGCAACAGGACCCGCGTACGAAGTCGCGGGCAGAAGCTAGTAACGAATATTTCGAAAATTAAGCTTTCTTAAACAAACTAAATATAGCTTTTCTTCTCCAATTAGGCATCGGAATCGAAGCTTAAAATGTTTCGGGTACCTCGGGCCCACGGTGTACACAGCGAGCATTTTAGTGGTAGGAAAACTTAGAGTGGTTAAAATCGTATAAAACAACTTTTGTTTTATTACTTTCGAAAATGTTTTACCTATCCTTTTCACAACTATGTTGAGGTCAGCTTCCAGTCCAACCAGATGCGGCTGAATACCAGTATTTTACATGGAACGACTGCCATAAGACCTTCGCAACCCAGTTATTGGGCAATGCCGATATCCTTAAGTTAGACCGGTTGTCAGGTTTTCGGGCTTCTGGCTACCAGTACCGACTAATCTGAATACCCATGTATTCGTATGACACTTTGAACCGACGGCTTAACGTGCTGTCCGAGGCACGGAGGGGTCTCGATGTGTAACGAACGGTCACCCAACCACGGATTGACCGCGGTAAGCACAACTGAAGCTCGCAAATCGTCGTTGCTACTTTGAGACCTCTTATGTGTCACTTTGGCAAAATCACTTTTCAAATTGTTTTACTATGACATTACTTTTCATTTCAACCAACAATAGCACAGTAAAAAGCAGGAAATCATGTGGCTGATCCCTTATTTTTTTGGTTTCATTATATTTTTTTCAGTAGACGGTTTTCATCGGTTTTCTCATAAAAGTGATTTTTACACATAAGAGGTCTTAAAGTCGCAACGACGAAATTGTATGATCCGCGTGGTTGTTAGTTAGCCGATGATTGTGACTTTCGAAAATAAGACAAACAATTCCATACACACTTGTCAAAATGATCGAAAACTTTGCACCAGAAAATTTTAAATTCTCTAAGCGTAAAATCCAGGGAGTATCTACTATAACAATAACATTCACAAACATACACGTCCTACATTGGAATGATTCACTACATTTTGATATAATCAGTTATTTGTTTCGATAGAGATTTTTAATTATAAATAACACGAACACATTTTCCGTGTAGTTTACTAATAATATACTCGTTTAAATTACCTCATGTATGTAGATAGCAACTGCCTATCACAATATGTAATACATTCCCAGTCATTATTGCAGAAATTCAACTAATATCTATCAACTTTAAAAAATTTCAAGATAATAATCAGAATATATCGATTAGATAACAAGTTAGTATTAAAAGATATCTATTCCTTTAGACCGTAAAAGTTTTATAGCTACATCGATTACACTTTAGCGAAAATATTCACATCAATTGGAAGATCTTTTTTGCTGCAAAGAAAATAAATATTACTTAAAATATTCGTATTAAATTGCTATGTAATATAAAAGGAGTTTTGTATGTGTATCCGAGTGTACATTAATCTCCGGAGCCGTTGAGCCATTTAAACATTTACCCTCTCAAAGTTTCAGGAGGGCTGCGTAAAGGTCGTTTTTGTATTAGAAGTTGTTAACTTGGGTTCAGGGGATGACCATGACTGACACACTGTGATAAATTGGGTAGCTGTAGCACACACACAACATATCAAAATATGAATATTTTAGGAATGAGTATTATTTTAGATCCATTATTCTAAATTAAAATCATTTTGATGCTCATGTATCTCTATGAATTTATTTAATTCCGGTCAAGCTGCTAAGGCTCAGTTTTCTTGGAAATATATCAATGATATTTATTCAGTATACATAGACAGAGTCATGTCAACATTACAAAGTTTTCCTCGTCTCTGGAACACGCGTGTCTTATAGCTATCGTATCAATAATTCATCTGGACGACGGACCACGGTTCCTAAGGTGCTGCACGAACGTAGACACTATTTGTGGCTTGTGTCTTCAATGGAACACTTTGTAGTTGTTTACAACAAATTGAAACACTTTTAGTTCTTCACTTTGTGGCATTGTTTATGTCCGACACAAGACACTAAAGTGTCTACGCTTGCGCAGCGCTTTTGCTAGTTGCCAGTTGCTTATGTCCGACACTAAGACACTTGTGTCTTCGTTAGAGCAGCATTTGTGTTAGGTAACGGGTGCTTGTGTCCGACACGAGACACCAAAATCTCTTTTTGCTAGTTGCCACTTGCTTATGCCTGACGCAAGACACTGGTGTCTATGTTAGAGCAGTGACTTTGTTAGATAACGGTTGCTTGTGTTCGACACAAGACACTAAAGTCTCCTTGTGCTAGTTACTAGTTGCTTATGTCCAACGCAAGACACTGGTGTCTATGTTAGAGCAGTGACTTTGTTAGATAACGGTTGCTTGTGTTCGACACAAGACACTAAAGTCTCCTTGTGCTAGTTACTAGTTGCTTATGTCCGACGCAAAACACTGGTGTCTATGTTAGAGCAGCGACTTTGTTAGATAACGGTTGCTTGTGTTCGACACAAGACACTAAAGTCTCCTTGTGCTAGTTACTAGTTGCTTATGTCCGACGCAAGACACTGGTGTCTATGTTAGAGCAGTGACTTTGTTAGATAACGGTTGCTTGTGTTCGACACAAGACACTAAAGTCTCCTTGTGCTAGTTACTAGTTGCTTTTGTCTGACGCAAGACACTGGTGTCTATGTTAGAGCAGCGACTTTGTTAGCTAACGGTTGCTTGTGTTCGACACAAGACACTAAAGTCTCCTTGTGCTAGTTACTAGTTGCTTATGTCCAACGCAAGACACTGGTGTCTATGTTAGAGCAGTGACTTTGTTAGATAACGGTTGCTTGTGTTCGACACAAGACACTAAAGTCTCCTTGTGCTAGTTACTAGTTGCTTATGTCCGACGCAAAACACTGGTGTCTATGTTAGAGCAGCGACTTTGTTAGATAACGGTTGCTTGTGTTCGACACAAGACACTAAAGTCTCCTTGTGCTAGTTACTAGTTGCTTATGTCCGACGCAAGACACTGGTGTCTATGTTAGAGCAGTGACTTTGTTAGATAACGGTTGCTTGTGTTCGACACAAGACACTAAAGTCTCCTTGTGCTAGTTACTAGTTGCTTATGTCCGACGCAAGACACTGGTGTCTATGTTAGAGCAGCGACTTTGTTAGTTAACGGTTGCTTGTGTTCGACACAAGACACTAAAGTCTCCTTGTGCTAGTTACTAGTTGCTTTTGTCTGACGCAAGACACTGGTGTCTATGTTAGAGCAGCGACTTTGTTAGTTAACGGTTGCTTCTGTTCGACACAAGACACTAAAGTCTCCTTTTGGTAGTTACCAGCTACTTATGTCAGATTTACGATACTTGTGTTTACGATAGAGCAGCGACTTTGCTAGATAACAGGTGCTTGTGTCCGATACAAGACACTAAAGTCCCATTTTGCTAGTTACCAGTTGCTTATGTCTGACGCACTGGTGTTTACGTTAGAGCAGCAACTTTGCTAGTTAACTGTTGCTTGTGTCCGATACAAGATACTAAAGTGTCTACGTTTGCGCTGTGCCTAAGTCTGGCAGGCTCACCATTGCAGCTGCGGGTTCGACCCAGTTGGCTACTCTCATTTATGTCCCCTAATATCCGACCCACTTTCACATGTCACTCCGCCAGTTAGATATGCACCGTGTTACCAAATAAAATAATTCTGGATGAGAAATATATTTGCACTTTTCGGTTGGAAGTGTGGCCTGGATATGTCTAATCGATAATATATGTTTATGTGCTGTATACTCGTACACATGTATATTTCAAAGTTAGTTTTACTATTTTTGCACTGTGTCTGATCGTGTTAAATGTAAACAGAATTAGCATAGTTTTGTTATGTTTCGCTTGTAACCCTTGAAAAGATAAGCAGAGGTGTAACTGTGGTATCACTGTGTTTGCAGTGTGTATGTGTGTCCTGATTGATAGCCCTATTTCCCATATTAAATTCGGCGTTGAGTTCTGTTTTAACTGACAGCTAAACTGAAGACCAAAACACTCGTAATTGCTATGGGTTTGATTTTGACAGGTCAACAATTTCCATAGCAACGTATGTATTATCAAATAGACTTCTCCACAACTATGAACATGCAATGAATATTGCTGTATTGTCAAAATGAAAGCTATTGAAATTAGGTACAAATGTCATACGCAATTCGGATGCTGACTTAGCTATTGAATATAGGTTGATGTCCTTTACGCGTTACGCGTTGGTGGTCTAATGTTGCAAACAACAATAAAGAAAACGCTGCCTCTATTTGTTGTTGATTATTTTTAGAAATTACCTAAACAAGCTTCGAACTTTCTATCTTTGTACACGGTAATATAAAAATAAACGAAACGATCATAAACAAAATCATCGATAACCGTTAGAAATATAAACAATCGGTCGTTAAATTTTTTATCGATACCTTTTTACGTGCACCGCGTCTCTACCGATGATGATGTCACGTTTATAATAAAAAAATATAAGCAAAAAGCGAAAAGTGTTTGCTTGAAGTTACATGACGTCACTATATTTAATAAGTGCGGTTACAATGATTGTAAAACCGCAATCTTACTTCACATGTCTATTGTTTTCGAACGTACTCTATTATGCGTATACGCATTGTCATTTAAGGTATAAACGTCTATACCAAGACAATAGGTGTTATGCAAGAGGGATCGATTTTTGTTGCACCTTTTGCATTAAGATTCGCCCACGTGTAACTTTAAATTCTCTGGTACCTAAATATATCTAACAATCTGTTTGCAAATACTAAACCTATTATTTCTTTGTAACATTTCGAATAAATTGTCCTTCAATTTCGCCGTTGTCTTATTTCCCCGAAGACAACGTGACGACGCCGGTTATTTTTATAAAACAAAATGAAATTTCCATATTCTTCTCAAAGATTCGTTTTTGTATTTGAATTTACTATTTTAGTAAGACTTTGTCAACAACCCTACTAATAGGTTTAAGGAAAATAATAAGTTAAAAGACTGCTCAGTTTCTTTTCATATGAAACGTAATACCTTATTAACATTCAAAAAATCATGTAAAAACGACATAAATGTATCATCTAATCCAGATAAGTAGATTTCATGTTGGTAAGTCATGAAATATACCAAGAAAAAACTTTTTCTTGACTTATACACGGTTTCATAACAAAATTTAAGATGAGCCAAAGAAGATAAAGTTTGTGTTTTATTATAGTAAGTCATCGTGAAAGTTTGAGAAATGCCTACGGTCACCGAGAATGTTGAATCGAAATAACTTTATTTATTGACCACGTAGAAAGTAAGTTATGCCTTATTTGTATGGCTTAACATCACGCTTGTATTCCCCGAAGGGTTGGGCAGAGGTTTATAGTACATCCTCATTTCGCAGTTATGTTTAAGTCCCATGTAATAGGGGGCGAGCCTATTGCCCTCAACCGGACACAAATCCAAATTCCGGGCTGCTACTGGGAAATTCCTCACGGAAAAACCCAATAACACTGCTCAACCTGGGGATTGAACCCAGGACTTCACTACAGCAGTCGCGCTTGCGACTACTAGACGAACGAGGCAGACAAAATATTTATTACTTGTACTATTATCATATTTTTTTATTTATCTTATTTTAATTATGCATTATTATCATATTTATTATTTATCGAATTTTAAATACCTATGTATTATTATTATTTCGTTTATTCATTTAACATAACTTTTCAAATACATTTTTAAATATTTCTATAATTAACAAAAAAAAAAAACATTTAAAAATATATAAAATAGTAGCCCACCGGCATCGGGAACAGGGTCCAAGCCAAGCCACCGGCGCGGTCAGGGCCTCAGAGAGAGGAACTTCCTAACAATACGCGCCGTGTCAAGAAGTACAGCTTTCTGTATCAGGCCCTTGATCCAGCCGCCCAACGAGAGCCTCTTTAGGTGTTGGTTATTATTATCATATTTATTATATACATAATATAATTATTTGTATGAATTTTCTTGTTTATCAACTCCTAAAGTGTTATGGTTTACTCACGTGCATTTTTCGGGATTGCCCGACGACTACTTTCGGACCCAAACGTAGCCTTTAATTGTGAGTGGGACACGCGGCGAAGTCGCGAGTCGAACTGTCGGGTAATCTCGATAAATGCACGTGAGTAAACCCGTAACTAATCATAAATATGAATGTGTCTCACGAAAGTTATAATACAAAAACTCCTAAAGTGTTATGGTTTTCTGTACTCTTTATCTAAGAATGATTTTCTCGCCTGGACTTGTCGATGAACACATCAAAATATTCCATTGCTGATAAAATGACTCCCTGCGACTAATTCCTATGAAATCCCTGATAATTAATGATGCAATATTATATATTCCTGACCGTGACTGCAAGATGACTAACAAGAATATTTTTAGTTAGTTTATTTCTCTTATATGTTGTCGTGTCTTCTATATGCAAGGCCGTAGTAAGGAATTTAGTTCAAGGGGGTAGGGGGGGGGGAAGGTTGGGTGGTGAACTCTGATCATAAAAGGCAATTAGGAACGACCTTTTAAAAATTGTTTTAAGTAGAAGTAAAAAAAAACTTTAAATTTAATATAGGTAATCCTACGCGTCCGCGAGACCTAAGCTGCGCTTTGCACTTGTGTGAGAATTAATGCAGACGCGTCCTTTGCTTGGTTTAAACCAGTTTATACTGCTTTTTGGCAATCGAAATGTCAAATGTGCACTCACACAAATGCAAAGCTCAGCTTACGCTTCGCCAGTTGTACTCAACGGGACCTATCTTGGGAGATCTGCACAACAGTCTCTGTATTTATTTTGCATCAGACCCTCTGGATTGTCCTCAACATCACGATACACGCTCATCAATGCCAATTCAGTGAGTCGCGACTCTGCCACGCTGTTTCTCTTTTCAGTCTACGCAATGAGGTTTCGGGGGGGGGGGGGGGGGGGGGTTGAATTTGAACCCCTAAATCCCCCCTGGCTACGGCCTTACTTCTATGGTACTACTCGTATTACTTTTCGACGCTCCTTTTGTCTTTTGTGTTCAACATCTACACATACCATCACGTTTGAGAATCACTGTTCGAAAATAACAGACGCAATCCCATGGTCAGAAATCCAAATCCCCCATATATTTAAATTATTGCCGTATATATTCCACCATGACACAACCCAATACTATGGGAAATATTTTAGTAATGCTATTTTATTAGACAAGGTCTCTATATCTAAATCCGTATGTCATAAATAATTCCATGTTATTTCAATGGTGACGGTTATGTGTTGAAAGTGAGCGATGAAATGATAGTAAGAATATTATATATTATGACAACATAAATTTAATAATATAAATGTATAAAGTTGATAATGTATCGTGTTAGTTTTTTGGTCGCGTTGTGGGAAAAAAGTTCTAATGTGATGAATGCATTGGTTGCATAGCGTTTTGTTATGAGATATTACATACTTCAGAATTATCGTAGTACGAATAATATAATTCACGTTGTAGTACTAGCAGACTATCCAATTAAATGTTAAAACAATATAAAGATAATTAAGTGAAATAAGGAAAGCCCGTAATGAAGTTAAATACAGAATTTTTTGTTGTTATCCTTTCCTTTGCAAATCAGCTCAGAATGGCGAAGAATAATAAAGCTTAACAGAAAGCTACGAAGCTTATGTTTTTTTTTTTTGTAATTCTGTATAATATATTATAATTATATCCGTTCCTAAGTTCCTATTCATAAAGAGGCATTGAATTTAGAATTCCTATAACTATTTGTGTGATTCAAATGTGGAGTGCCTCTTCCTGCATTCCCCATTTGATGATAAATAAATTCGGTATTCGAAAAAAATAAAAGTTTCTATTTAATTTAGCAACCAGTATTATGAATTTTGTGAACTATTTTCGGGAATCTTCACATATGGCCGGAAATATCCTAATTTGCACATGACGTTGTTTTTTGTTATCTTCCGTCATGTGGGCGTGACGGTGGCAGGTGTTGTGCGATAAACACAGCTGATTATGAAGGTACCTTATTGACTTGGTACCTAATGTGTGCTAGTATTACTGTTATAAATATTACGTAAATATATAACACGTCAAGTATTTTGGGTCGTAGTTAGATTATTTCGGAGTACAATAAATTTTTCGTAATTACTACAAATTAATATTATTCTCATTATAGTTGTTGGATATATTTACACGTTAATTAAAACAGAGCGTCTAGCAATGAAAGCGCACTTAAAGTAAAAGTTAGTGGTTATAAAATCGTAATTAAACTTGCAACGGAAAATATACTGCGAAAATGCACATTGAGTATCCAATTAGCAGGTTCTTCATTATAAGGTCTAATCGGAGTATGAAAATTTCATATTTATTTTCATAATATTCGTGTTACAGGGGTGGGTGCACCTTGCATCCGCGGGGTGTATTCCCACCCCACAAATGTCCCGCTAATCCGGGCTTTTAGAGAGCAACCATTTTAGGTTGACCTGCCCTACCCTTCAAATAGCTTTAGGACAGTTTCGGGGAAACACAGCTGTTTCAAGTGGCAGAGGTCTTTCAAATTGGTCGGTGTTCATGTGAATTTGCCTCCTACATGTTCACACGCACCCCCTTTACTTATTGCATATGTATGTGTACGCGACATACGAACACGTGGCGAGGCTATCAACTTGATGTGTTTCATGCTTAATAAGAAATTACATTTCCTCTATTATGTTTCATCATGAGAAACTAGCGTGAGATGGCTGCCATGTTTATATTATTCATTGTAAATTTACTTCCACCATAAATACGAATGTTTGGGTGTATATTTATTACTAACTCACGCGAAAACGGCTGTACGGGCTAGATTTATATGAAATTTACATTAGGTAGATTGTATTTTAAATAGATCTTAATCTTGGGGTGATTATTCGAGAAATTTTAACAAAAAATAAAAACGTCATTATCATCATCCCGAAGTTCTTAAATGCAGATGTTTAAAACTTCAATTACAACAATGAAAAATCAAACTATACTACTGCCGTCAAGAAATAAGACAAGAATAAAAATAATCTGAAACTAATATTAACGTAAACAACGAAAGAGGGCGATGATTTGATATTTTTTTTCAAGGAGATTCGAATATTCACCCTGTGCATTAAAAGGGGCCTTCACGAGGGACAATAGTGTGTTCAGAAAACCCTGGTGGCCTCGACAAAATCTCTCTTCTTAAACGTTAACGCTTGCGGATAGATCAAATTGTATGGAATTGACATTGCGTGAGCAAATGTCATTTCCATGCAATCTTTTCGCAAACGTAACGTTTAAGAATAAGGGATTTTGTCTACACCCCCTGGGCAGTCAGCTACGCTACCAATCTTGCTAATCTTTTAAACACAGCATTAGCTTCTCTAGCTATAGCTTGTGATACAAGAGGAGAAGACTATCTTTGGTATAAACCTTGTGAATTATATTATCTACTAACTGTACCCGGCATACGTTGCAATGCACTTTTTCCTACTTACTACCTACCTACTACTTGCCTAACTACCTACCTTCAGAAACAAAATCAAAATAGTAACAAAAAGTTAAAACCAATTTCATGCATGCGGTAAACAAATGAAGAATATGGACATACTGAGATAATATGTTTTTTTTTAAAATATCAAAATTCGTCGCTGTCAGTTCAATTGTTTTCAAATTTAGTTCGTATCGAAGCTTGTCAAAAGACATCTGTAGTAGATTCACCAGTCTTTTACTTAGAATGGATATTACGCAAACCAAAAGGCCCTTAGGCTTACATAATCTGAACGAGACTCAAGTATTCGTGTCACCTGAAACCTGTACATTGAATAGTTCTAGTTCTAAGACAGTCTGTTGATTTAAATATGACTGACACCTGTTATTATTCAGTACTATTGCGATTATTTCAATGACTAATTGATAGATTTATAGGTTTAACCCTTGTTGAGTGAGTAGTAATTTTACGAGCAGCGACGGAATATTGGCGGAACCCGCATATTTGTCTAGAATCAAGCTTACAAAATATGTCATCTACGCAGTGAGAAATAAACGTTGGCTATTGGACGATTGCCGTTGTCGCGTTGTGTATGGCGTATTTCTGAATTTCATCTGTTCTAGAAAGAAGTCCCTTCTATGCTATGTTGGCACCACTGACTTTTGATTGTTTTGGGCGCTTTTATAATGAAAAATCAGTGGTACCAACATGGCGCTGAAGACATTTATTTCGTGAAACGCACTCTAAACGCAGTTTTTGTGCAGATGTCTTCCGCAAATGATTACTCCAAAAGCGTCTTACTACTTCGTGCTTTAAAGCTACGTTTGTTATAAACGGAATGTATAACTCTTTTATGCCCAACAATAACCCTTTTACTTAGATTTTACTATTCCAATGGATGATAGTATTTATATTTTACGGCCCTTTAGTCGACACTTTCCATTTGCACTTGCTTGGGAGAAATAATTGAACGTATTACTTTTATTTCGACTTAGGTATATGTATATTTTTCTATTTATAAGCCTAGCATCATTTGAACCATTATTCATTCGTCAAACGAGCCATCAATGTGTGATATAGCGTACAATTATAGCCAGCTCCATGGCTCCCCCTCTCAATGTACTTTGTTTATGGAGCTTCGGCTCAGTGAAGCGGTATATGGGTCAGTCTCCACGTGTTTTTGTACCATGTTATCCTTCTCTCCTGAGTAATTAGCAATTATTATGGAAATTGAAATGCTGGCTGTTTTGCTCTATTTACATTCCATCGCTCATTTTTTTTCGTTTTTGTTAGAATCTGAATGATGGGAAATATACTTAGTAGTAATTAAATAATAGTGCTGGATCTAGAAATAAAATTAGAATGCATATTAAACTTCACTAACTACTAATAAGTACTATGTTACTAGTCAAGATAAATGTTCCTAGTCATGTTAAAACAGCCAAATCGAAAACAATCGAATTGTATTTCATTCGCAAAAAACTTCCAACTTCTCAAACTATTTTTAAGTCTTTAATAACATAATGACTTATTCCGACAACCATTTCAAATAAGATAATAACGTAGTTTGAAATCATACGTACCAATGCTAAACTGCAGTTAGTTTGATCTGAAAGCAGAGAACACAGTTATAAATAAACTTCAATCGATAACTAAACTACAAAGGCTACGTCAGAATCCCAGCTCGGTATACGAAAACAGTTTCTACATAATTCAAGAATTACTTCATTAACTAGCATTTAAATATAAAATGTAGTTTTCCGGCAACCGTGCCTGGCACAGACTAATTATATTGTTAGGACAAAAACTTAAACTTTCAAATGTATTAATTTATGTGGTATAATGGGTGTGGATTCAATTTTTAGTCTGTGACTTTTTTATACTGCGCTTTGACCGTGTAATTATTGATACAGAATCAATGAAGCATGTTCTTGAGCAGATAGTAAGAATTCTGATCAATACATTCATTTTCTAAGAATATTTGAAATTAAAAAAATAACGATCACTCTTTCAGCCTTTTAAAATAATGAATGGTTTTGAATCACGATTCAATGAGGAACGAAGATTGAAGCTTTGTTAAAGTTTGTTGAACGTTGAAATAAAATAATCAGGATCCAATTTGTCAAGAAAATTATTTACCAAAAGGAAGGTTATATTCACTCTATCCTGTCGCAAGACTGCTGGCAGAAATTTCTTCAGAAATAAGCATTACCTACTTTTGTAGTTATGTGTATACCTATTTTTACTAGGTTGTTGTTGTGTGTACATAAATAAACAAATAAGGTTTTATTGTTTTCATTTTTATTGATACTCCTTTTGTTTCCAAAATCAAATATAAAATGGAAGAGAAATCGAAACGCACTCCGCCGCTGCTTTTAAATTCCATTCGGTGATTCAATTTTGATAGTCAGCGCAACATTTTTATTCGTTTCGCTTCCAAACACAGCTGCTTCCTAAAACATCCACCTGTCTAGCAAATCACGACGTTGTGTTTAGCGGTTATCAACTGTTTGAGCACCGTGACAGGTCGTAGCTACCACCATTACAAATCCTTTGTATTATGTCAGCGACCTTTAATTCGTCGGCGTCTTTCATTGATTCTACACACCAAATTATCTGTGACTTTAATTTGTATTCTTTCTAATATTTGCAAGAGTTCTTTATTGCGAGTTTTACCTTGTTTTGTTAATAAGTAAGTACTTATATTTTTTATGGACGTAGCTCGTTATAAAACGTAATGATTATGATTACCAAGTTTATTTAATAAAGTTACGCTCGAAATGTGTTCTACTCTTGCAGTTTCATAACTGCAGTCTGCTCCTTTAAAGTAACTCTAATGTAGAAGTTAATATTTATTTTAATTTTTATTTCAAAAGTTCTGAAAGAGATGATTTGAATTCTTCCTCTACTAAATTAAAAAAAAACTTTAACTTTTCGCATTTGTTTCAAACGTAAACAAAGCTGTATTTTTTTTTTCAAACTCATATTCAAATTAACAAGAACTTTTTCAACTTTATTATCCGCTCGTTGAACAGAAAGGGTGAACTAGGACGCCATTTTATTTGCAAGTTGCAACGTATAGGCGACGAGAAGTTTCGCAGGTAAAGTTGAATAATTAGCTTGCAGGATATACGCAGGTAGACTTAGGAATGACGTTTTATGTTTATTTTTATCTTAATTAGGTATTCTATTTTGTTCCGTGTGGTTCCCAGTTCCTGGTTTCCCACTCGTGGGTATCGTAAAAGGCGACTAAAGCATAATGTCAAGAGGATGGAGAGGAGGCATTTGAATATATTTTTTTTTGCAAATGTTGTTTCTCTTTGTTAACTTAGAAGTTTCAGTTTTTTTTCATTCTTATATTGTCTTGTTTGACGGCAGTGGTATCATTTCAGTTTTCGGCAGTGGTTTCATAATTGGGGTTTTAATCATCTGCATTCTTAACTTTGAGATGATGAAAATAACGTTCTTAATTGTCTGTCAAGCGTGGTGATAATGGCAATTTCCCCCTTATTAGTTAAATGTAGCGGACATGATTAATAGAAGACGTTTATTGGTTATTTAATGGATCTGCTATTCAATAATAACCGTTTTGCACTGCTCCTTGCACCAAACTACGAGTTCATACTTCTGTTTTGTTTGGTCGGCCGAAAGTATTTGGTATTACTTTGGAAAGTAATGTTGTGTTTTGCAACTTAATGGCACATTTTGTTTTACTTTTATTAAGTTAATGTTTTCTCTGTAAGTGAATTTGTTAATTCTTTTGAGAAATTAATGTTCTTTCACCGTAATAAAAATTTGAAAGCTAACTAATCTGTACACTACACACTGAAATCAGCTGTTGAGTGTTAACATTTTTACTTTTAATAACTTATTCGTTTCAACAATGTTCAGCTCATTTCGCTTAGCTTATTCACAAATAAAACGTTTTATGCTTTTTGTGGTAAGGCCGCTGGGACGGACGGACGGTTTCACCCGTATTTTTTTGGTCTGCATAAAAACAATCTAACCAAAGTCAGACATCAGCAAAAAAATGTTGCAAAACATCATTTGTTTACAAAAAGTAAGCATTCAATAATGAATGCTGCTTATATTTACATTGAAATATCAATTTAGTAAATAATATTTTTAGATAAAAATACCTAAATAACAATAATGATTTTTTAATGCATATTAATAACAATTTTTATAAATCATTTTATTTTGTATGTTTTTATTTTAATTTAATTTTATGCATTTGACATTGTATAATTAGTACCTACCTACATTTTGATACGTCATTCATAAATAATTTAAAGAAATTGTACTTATTAACTTGACATTGATGGCACAATAATTACCTATTTATATTTCAAACTAATTTATAATTATATTAATGGGGATATTAATTGCACATACCTACTCGTATACCAATTTTAATATTTCTACACCGGCAACGGTAGTACATATAAGTGAAACTGTTTTATTATTAAGATCTCAATGTAGGTACCTCATACTCAGAAATAAATTACTACTAAAAATTAAAAAAAGTACTTTTCGTTTCTTTTACGAGTAAACAAGAAATTAAAAAGCAAAATAAGATTGCAAAGATCTCTCAGAGTAATTTTAACAAGAGAGCACGCGATCTTTATCTTTTATAATTGATTAAATTTCATTACGAGTTACTAACAATATTGCAGTATCCAATTATTTGTTTCGTAAAAGGCTATAAAAAGCAAGAAATTATATTTAAAAATGGTTATCCTGTTTGTGTAATGTAACTAATGTATATCGTAATTACATGTACGCTGTATGAAAGAAACCTCTACACTACGTTGGTTAACTAATAATTTCACTTTATTGTTATACAGCATGACTAGTTAGTCACTTAACAACCGAAAACCACGATGTCTGACTGAAGTATAACTTTCACTATGGGACAACCTCTAAATTCGTTAAAAAAAACTCAGCTTTTCCATATATTTTGTTAGTAACATTGATTTTGTAGGGAACAGATCTAAAGCCGGGTTTGCTGCGACAAAAACCGAACAAAACAAACTAACAAAAAATATTTACTGAACATTCGGACCTATTATAAGACAGAAAACAGTTAGGCCACGTCACAATATTGTTAGAAAAACGTGTTAGGAGCTATTTCTAACAACATAATTATGGTATCGGAAGCGAGTCCTACTCGTTCTTGTCTGTATTTTATTTATTATACAAATGGGAAGACCTAACAATAGTGCACATCACAATAAATTCAATAACTAATTTCCTTTTGTTTTAAGACAGTAGAAGCGAAGTAATTTTCTCTCTTCATTATTTTCCAGTACAAAATGAACTAAGCAAATCATAAACAAAACTTAATTTAGTTCCGTAATAAGCCGTACTATCATTTGTCTGGATCTGTATACGGAGTGTCGACGCGTCACTTCTAAATGTGGAAGCAAATTGCAGACTCCACTAGTCCCTAGCTATAGCTGTTGTATAGTCCTCTTCGCTCGTCTCCTTCTAAATTAGATAAGTGCTAGTTACTATGCGCTTGTTCAATTACTTCCTACAACATTATTAAGGGAAGTTTGTCGGATCTAATTACGTTGATATATGGAGGATGTTGGGAATTAAAAAGACAACTTTGTATGGTCGAGATAGACGTAATGCTGAACATCTGCGAAGGGAACGTTTTTAATCATTTCTTGTTACGAGTTCCTATTTTTTACTGAGCGTTATTAGACAAAACTACTTACGATTCGTTCATCTAGTACAGTCAACGATAAGAGTTAGGTAATATAGGCAAACAACGAATATCAATGCACTACGCAGATAACTAATTGTCATTGTAATTTGTGTGCATAATAACTTTGGCAAATGTGATGAATGATGGCAAAAAAGTAGCCACTCAACACATTGATAACTCGGTAAAAATACGAATGTAATTAGTTGCCCGTATTATACAAAGTTAGTCGGAAAGGGGGTACTAATCCGAAGCCCACTTATAGTATCGTTAATGACTGTTTGAAAGCAAGTGTTAAAATTACAAAATTCGATTTATTTATTTTCCAAATAAAATGATTTAAGTATATTTTAGTTTTCTCAAAAATTCTTCATCCCTGCTTTAGTTACAAATTCAGAAAATGGTACTTCTAATTCCAGAATAGACCCAAAATGTAAACACAGCTGATCATTACTGGGGATAGATAGATTTCAGAGTTTTTTTTTTGAAATTTTTGAACGACTGTTTCTCTTAAACTATTGACTTTTGGGAAAAATTGTAGAACAAAAGTTGTTCATTATTATTTGTACCTACTTTAACACCCTTTCGGATTAGTACACCCTTTCCGACTAACCTTGTATACTTATCTCATTTATATATCGCTTTGGTCGACTGTACAAATAAAAAAACGCATAGCATCCATAATGTATCGTAGTAGTCAGCATTGGTAAGTAATACAATAAGTTTTTGGATATCTACCGGGCATTAGGTAATAAATAAATAATTAAGCGGTAAGAACTTACCCAATTTATATTGTCTTCTCAATGTTCTTTCTGAAGTAGCTTTAATAAATATTTAAATATGTAATGAGCTGTAATGGCCGACTGTCGCTTTATCTCGACTCAGTATTATGTAAACTGAAATATCTTTTAAGTGTTCAAGATAATTAATTATTATATAAAGTAGCTGTCTAAGAAATTATAATTTCTCTGAAAAGTTTTTCGTCTCAAGATACAAATAATATTTAAGAAGTTTAGCCAACGTCTAATCCTTTTACTACGCTTTTGGGGTAAATACACCGATTATTCGAAATCTCAAAGACCCAGCAACCCGATCTGTTTTGATGGGAGGTACCTACCTACGTTTAAAGGAAACGCCGCCGCGAGAAATTTAGTACCTAAGCCCATAACCCTTTGAGGGATTGAATCTGACAGCCATCCACGCGTATAAAGAGATCAATCAGAGGCGCGCGCGATGACGTCAAAGCAGGAAGATGTAGCGACTTTTTTTAATGTCTCGATGTGTCTGGTAAATTACAAGGAAGATTTATAGCGCTTTACAGAAGCGGGTCTAACAGTACCAGAATTCGGTACGCTCGCGCACGCAAGTCGTGTCCGTAAGTATTACAGTATTACAACAGTATGGACTTTTTCTGAATGTTGGTAACATCGGCAACACGAAGGAGCCGTAAACATTAAAATTGGAATTGGAATTTTGGTAACATTCACGAAAGCGACTTTGAATTTAGAAGGAAATTGTAGAAAGATTTTGGTTTTACAGAACTGCGGTATAATAACGTAAATACCGGGAATTAACAAAAAGTTTCGTGTTTCTAAAACAATTCGTTAGAAATTATAACTTTCGCAATACCATATTGTTCTGTGTAATTGTTCGAATGTTATACACGCGAGTAAATGTGGAGTCAAATTGTTACTTTTGTTACAAAAGGTCACAATGGCTTGTCAGTTTACTCTCACAGTATACATTTATTAACTGCGAATTTATTACGTTGTTACATTCTGTGTCACCTCAATATTTACGGACTAAGGTAATTTAGAATCGATTCTATCAGTCGGAAAAACATTGATGACATCGCGGAGTAATCGATGAAACGTCGTAATTGAATTGTACTATGTCAATGTTTCATCAGCATGTTTACAATTTACAATCGGGGTAAATAACGATTCGTTTCTTTGTCTCCACGTCACGCACCGTTGTAAAACTCTACAATCAACGTAATTTACATCCGGTTCCTATATTTTATCCAACGTTAATCGTTAAAACTACGACACGTGTTTTTTTGCCACAAATAGAACATGTAGTCGATATCAAATTAAAAGCTGCCTTGTGTCATACTTGCTGGAACTTTTAGTGGACATCATATGGAGTATTTCCCGCTTTTCATGTGTGAACCGATTTGTTGTCAAGTAGCAGACCGACAAATATTTCTCCCGTATTATTTATACATTAGTTTTAACTTTGACAACGATGATAGTCTCTATAGCTTCAGCGTACAGTTGTGAGTATTGTTAAAGTTTCGAGGTATTCCATTTAGCGCACCAATTTGAATAGCACCAATTCGAATCACACCAATAGGAGGAGGAATACTATTGGTGTGATTCGAATAGGGCTATTTGACTGAAAAAATGTAATTAGTCCGTCAGTTAGATTATCAGAAAATATTTGACCAGTATTTTTTCTTTTGTTACGTAAACCAAAATTGACGAAGATACGACACTTTTAAAATTGGCAAAACGTCACAAGCGAGTACAATCTTTACTCGCTTCTGACGTCACAAGCCCCCACTCTCGAGTTTTGATGCGTTTTTCTTTCCAAATATTCATAGATTTAACAAAAGAAAAAAATACGTGTCCATTCTTTTTCAAAATTCTAACTGGCGGACTAATTAGATTTGCAATTTATTGATGCTGTCAACATGCCTATTGGTGCTATTCAAATTAGTGGGTTAAATGGAATACCTTAAAATTTCGCCCCATCAAAAACTACAATTGGCAACAATATACAGGGCGTCCCACGACTTTGCCACATGGAGGGGAAGTACCTTAAATACTGTAGATAGAAAAATTTACTGAATGAAGACTTCATTTTTATTTTAAAAACAATATGAACTGCATTCAAAGAATTTTAAGTAATCACCTATCTGAACTGGGAATCGAACCCGCTAAATGTGAAAACAAAAAAAACTGTAATTTTATTGTACTAATCGAAAGGCTCGATCAGACGAATGTTTTTCTTCTAAATAACATAGCATCTAAAATAAAAGGAACACCATGAAATTTAACATTTATTTGAAATAATAAGACACGTTTAACTGTGCAACTTACAAACAATTTAATTTATTAAATGCTCAAAATGTGTCTCTTCCTATTGTATACAAATTGTAACTCTTTTAATAATCTCGCTTACCGTTGATTTATTTATTTTTTCATGGTGAATATTTGAAATAATATTTCGAAATAGTATTCTAGCAGAAAATAGTACATAAAGTCAGTTGTTAAAAGCACGACATAAAGGAAATTCAAATTCATTATTCTGAACAAAATTTTAAATTAAATGTCAAATTTCATGGTCTTCCTTTTATTTTAGATGCTATGTTATTTAGAAGAAATAAATGTATCTGATCGAGCCTTTCGATCAGTACAACAAAATTACAGTTTTTTTTTATTTTCACATTTAGCGGGTTCGATTCCCGGTTCAGACAGGTGATTATTTAAAATTCTTTGAATGCAGTTCGTATTGTTTTTAAAATAAAAATGAAGTCTTCATTCAGAATTTTTTTCTATCTAGAGTATTTAAGGTACTTTCCCTCCATGTGGCAAAGTCGTGGGACGCCCTGTATAATACTTTTAAGATATAGGACATAAAGTGATGGTCCACAATAAAGAAAAACTCCACTCTTCTAACTCGTAACTTTATATCCCGTTACAGAACTCGCTCACAAACTGAACTCAATTATTATTTACGAGTATGGACGCGTCACTTTATTACTGCTCTTCATATATTTGAGAATGGGCTCTGTGCGGGAGGATGGGCAGGATTGCTTGCGTAACCGCGAACTTGTGGTACTATGGTTTGTGTGTAAAGGACATGAATGGAATCAATACCTGCTTTTTGGAGACTTTTACGAGTGTTCCACGCAGCCAACTGTCGTGTGTACTTCTTTACTTATGTCTGTGACTTTCGTACTTACTTAGAATGACAATTGATCGTTTTTGCGGCAGTGAATCTCAATACATTTTTTTTCTATTTTACTTCTTGTAGATGTTCCTTTCGAACCGATTGTACGTAACGGGGCAGTTATTGGCAAGACCTGAAGGGTCTCCAGCCAATGGAGGCGTAGCAAAATACTTAATGTAAGTTAACTACTAAATTACAATATCATCATGACTATTATACTAGCAACAACAGCACTAAGGGCGACCCCTAGTGGGACTCGGACCTCGGCTTATGGCGTTTCTGGCGGGGGATTGAGAAGGAGACAGCTTGATGAGGACTGAATTATCGGTGTGGCTGCGGAGTCTGAAGAGACGACCGGCTCTACGACGGGAGAGCTCCGTGGATCGAGACCGTAAGCGAGCCAGTGCAGTCTGTTTTTCTTTAATATAATGTAATGGCTCTTTACACTTTTAAAACAATAACACAATAAAATTACACAATTTTCTATCGCGAGATATCATATTTGAAAGTTCTGTCGACTACTGTTCCTGCCTACACGCATGGTAAATCACCCATTTGACCATATCCTTCAATGGTAATGTTTAACAATGAAACATTCACCGAGACCAGTCATTGGAACATTCACGTGTGTTCCGACAGCGTGTGCGCCTGCGCGGACAGGCGCACACGGCCTCGTAAACATATAGCACGAATTATGGACAATGGGCATCTGTTTTAGAGAATGCGTAGGCGACTTAATAAATTTTGTAGGTATATTGTACAGATCTAATTTATTTTAACACAGGTAACAGGTACTTAAATTAAATTTATGTCGCCCCACCTCTATATAAGCATGAAAATTAATTGTTCGCACATAATGAATCAGGATTTAAATCATTAAAGCTAATGAAACCGTCAAACCAAATCAGTCGACCAAAAGTCTCTACCTGTTTAATTAATCCTACAAAATAAATCGTTCACCGTTCTGTTACAAGTATATCAACTCTATTTTTATATACCATTGAATCCGCTATAAAAAATCATGGGCTATTATAGTGTCGGTAGATTGCATGGTAAGCGCACGCGCCGAAACTTCCGTTCGTGCGCTCATTGTGGGCTGACGGACCGGAAACGCTTGATACCATCTAAACCTGGTGCAGTTTGGTACTTATGCTACTTACCATGTATAGCATAGATGCGGTACTGCATACAAACGATACATTTGCAGTGTTTAGGGCCAATTTGCATGTAACGTGCAATAAGGCTGTAATTTTGTCTAGTTTGAAAGCGGAGTTTTTATGCAAATGTACCATATATACGGTCAACATTGTTGTTTTTGATTTAATCTTATTAATTCGGAAGTACTTGATGCAAATAAAGGAGGCACACTTGTTTAGAAATTGACTCATCCGTTCTCGTCTTCGAATGACAATATAGCTAGTAGCCGCATGGTACCGTCAAATTAAAATTACGCAGTCATTTATTTAATTCCATTATCCGAGATGATACTTTCTTGATAGTTCATTATGACTAGCGACTCTCTTTTCCACGGTGAAAACCAATTTCTATTAAAACCACAGCCATTAGCCACCCGACCGGACTCAAACCGTTGCGGTCAGCTAAATAGAAAAGAAAATCTAAACAATGAACTGTAAATAAATCCATTCAGTTAGTTTTATATAGAGACTAAAAAAGATACTATAATCAAACTGTCTGGTCTGTACAGTCTGTACACATTAACCATACAGCACCTATTTCGGTACAAATTATTTATTTAGCGTTGGCTAGTTTTACTGTATGGTTAGTAAGCTCACTGACCGACTCCATATGGGGCGGGCCAGTGTTGCCAGTGTGCGCGATAATTGGAGCGTCATTCCGGGCACATTGTCCGCTCAGTATTGTTTTTTATGGTAATGCACTTCGTTTTATTTCCTTTCCAAAATAAACGTAGCATTGATGAAACGAAATCACGGCTTTTGCGAAATATGTAACAACGGATAAACACAGACTTTCTTAGTAAACAATAACAGTGTGATTCCTGAAAATGCTGACTTGTTTAAACGTACTGCGGTTGTTTGAAAAGCGTTGGAATTACTCGCTTGATTATCTCCATACGTTTTTCTTGTACGAGGCAGATAAAAAACATGAAGCGGTTAGCGGGTGTGTCGCACGAAACATGCAGCAGTATAATATCCGTTTTAAGTACCGTAATAGAACACAAATACAGTACAGTGTGACAATAACGGACAAAGTTGCTAAAATTGCAAGGCTAGTAGTTTCAAACAAGGCATTTCATGGAATTCATGGAATAGTTGGATGGAATCGAAGTAAAGCAAACAATGATAGATATGTTGATAAAGTTGTAGTAGGCAAGTTACATAATAATAGATCTTTTGACAAAATTATTGATGCAGTCTTTACAATACGTATTTCATTAACGAAAGAACAGTAAGTGCATAATAAAACCTACGAATCTATGTCAATAAACTAAATGAAAGAGAGCGGCGATATCAAGAAAACATAAAATAATTTATGATCGATTCCGACTGATTAGATTCGGAGGATATAACATCATTACATTACGAGCACAAACTAAACGCCTACGTGTTTTTTGGGGAAAATACTTTCACCAAAATATGGACGTAGAAATATTCCCTTTTCAAATCTTCTACGGTTTGAAGATCGAAGCTTATTTGTTGGATTAGGACATGTTCATGAATAAAACGAATTACGCGTATGAAAATGAATTAATTTTTTTGCCATGGCTGAGACAAGTCTCGAATCGAAATTGTAAATTATTCCATATTTATAGGAGATCGTTCTAGAACCCAAAAATGTGGCAGATAAAGGTCAAAAAGGTTTTACATACTTCTATCAAAAGTTACGAAATTTATTTTGAAACCGAATGAACACCGAACATATTTTTCAAATCCCCAAATAACTTTATAGGTACTTATTTGATGTGCCAAAGATACTTTCAATGTTTTTCGTACTTTTTATTGGCACGTCGGGGTAGATTGATGATTGGTGGATTGTTATGCAAGTTTTTATAATGTTATCATTGTCAGTATACATCAAAACTTTTGCAACTTGTTAGTTTTGCGATACAACGAGTTCATTGACATTCATCAGCTGTCTATTGCGAATGAATTCTTTTAACAACGTAATCGACAAGAGATCACAGTTGGAAACAATAGCACAATTTACTATCGTGAGACAAAAAAAGTCAAATTTATTTACATAGTCACCACCATCATCATCATTAACAGCCTCTGTATCTTCACAGTTGTTTAAAACAGTATAGTAATTAAGAATGCCATACAAACCATACTGTAAATCACACGTAACATAAGAAAATTGCTGCGTAAACGCATCATTATAAACAAGGGTATAAGTGTAAATAGTGTCGTTATCGACTCGCTTCACAATTCCAACGTTGCCTGCCTCATTAAATTGCAATTTCACACAATCTCTTGGATAATAAGGAAACATTACTACATAACATTGTATTTTAGCGTGGCATCGCGTAATATTGAAGATTACGTCTCGTCTCTGTGGAAACATTCTTCAACCAGAAGAGATTACGTTATGGAATAAGCGTTAGCATGGCACGTGCGAACATCTGGTATAGTGACAGATGATTTATAGAATAGTTTCATAATGATCCGCAGATAAACTGCGAAGCAATACTAGTTTAGTTTTTACACGGCTTTGTTTAACTTCCTTGCTGTTTTCGCCAGTTGATTGGCTCCGAGGGAGGAGGACTCCCAATTCCATTTGGAGTTGCGCTCATTTGCAAAGGCAAAATCAAATCCTTTACTTTTAAAATCCCTTTTGTTTTAAGTTGTTTCCAGCTTTCAGGTGGAATTTGCTGTAGATTGGTACCTGGTATGGTAGGATATATAGGATGCACAATTCTTAATTGGGGATCTTTTGCTGATTTATATTGTATCTAACTAAAATGCAGTCATTTCTGGCGTTGACTTTGTCATGTTGATTTCCCGCAAGTTATAATCTATTTATTGTACTACTAACAATGTTAACTAATTCACAAACTAACTCGGTGAACAACCGACCTTTACCACTGCGGGTCCCCAGCCTAATTTTATGTTTCGCATATTGTTGGGAAATGCACAGTGATGAATGAACGTGCGGCAGACCCGCGTAATTCCGGGCTTTCCTCTAAATTTTGCAATTTAGTTGTCAAATCTCATAGATTACTAGATAATATTGTCCGCCTGAATGTTTGATCATTTATTAGGTCTTTAATTTTGCGAAGTCCTGGCCTAAATAGATTTAATCTGTGATTAATGTTATTCGGAACATTTCAACTCTCCCTAAATAGTCGTCTAATTTGCCAACGACGTTTTTTCTTTTGCTTTTCGTCGAAATCAGATTCTGTAGGCCGGGGTTCAGAGCCAGCTCCATGCCTTTGAGGCAAAATTATGGCTTGGATTTAAATTCAATTTACCTTTAGAATAGTCTAAGATAAACCATACTCCAGGTGATATCTCACGCACGAAGCTAAGTCTATTTTTAAGCGCCCAAGCCTGTTCCGCGCAACTCGTAAAAAGGCTATTTCCACTCCAGAAGCAATAAAATGTGTCTCTGGAACAATTTTATACCCCAGCTTATCTCAGCTTAGAGTTGCTTCTTTTTATGGCATACAGCAATAGTCCTTAGACAATAAGGAACACACAAAAGGTCCTTAGGGGAACACTCAAATAATGTTATTATTGTGACAACATTTAAGAGATATTTTGCCAAATATCTAAAGGTAAAGGTAAAGTCTATATAAATAAAAAGAGAAGTCCTGAGACTGATTCACTGACTCATCAACGCCCAGCCCAAACCCTTGGACCTAGAAAGCTGAAATTTTGCACAGAAGTTCCCTTTATAATGTAGACAAGGATTTAGGAAGGATTTTTTAAAATTCAACACCTAAGAGAGTTAAATAGGGGATGAAAGTTTGTATGGAAAATTGTCACTTAACGGGTTCAAAATTTCACGCAAGCGAAGCTGCGGGCAAAAGCTAGTCAAAGGTAAGCGAATCTTTGATGAGAAATGTAATGTTTTCTGAATTCAATCTTTCGTGCAATAAACAACTGATTGCACTTTTTGGTGTGAATTCTATTTTCCAAATATTTCAAGCTTATTTCAGTGTTGGTATAAATGTAAACGAAAAAAATGGAATATATTAGAGCTTAGTAGGTATAAATATTGATCAAATTCTAATTCAAACCACAATTTTACTTACAGTGTTGAACTTTTACCCGAAACTTTCCTATTCAACCTGAATTGTAATATGGAGCACACATGAAGAATCACTCCTATTTATATAATTTTTGTTGGCATATAAAATAAACGAGCTGAGGGCATCGATGCGATATTTCAGTTATCTGCCCACGCAGTAAAATCGTTGGGATAAACGATTTTATCCCTCGTCGACCTATTTTCTCGATAACGCTTCGATTTGTATCGTTGTCCTTTATGTATCGATTCCTTTATAATTAGAGATGGTGGAATACGGACTTTATAAATGTGAACTGGTTTGCAACTTTTCTGTTGGAAGGTTCTGTAAAACCGTGATGTCTATTTTGCGCCAAACTGTTATTAGAGTTGGCTATATTCCGGTCTAAAGACTAAAATTGTACTTCCACGTATTTTACTTACTAATAAACCTATTATTGTTTCTAAAAAAATTGGCAACTCTGCGATCACGTAACCGAGTACGTAAAGACGAAAAATAATTATTCCAGTTTTTTCCGAGCAACCAGTGAACTTTGCCAGAATCGCAAAAAATATTCGATTTGTTAACAAATAATATGAAGAAATCCATTTGATCTATACACATGAATCTGTCAAGGTATCAAATGCAATCGGCATTTACGTACAAGACTATCTAATTTATCCAAATAAAAACTCTCTCACTAAGTTATCAGTCGTGTTGAAAGGTCACATGCAAGCGCATCAAGTATGATAGATGCCCTCTGACGAACTTGTATTAGGAAATAATCATATTATTGTGGTTACAAACGTGATTACAAACTATGATGGAAGGCGCAAGACCGTGGGAAATGACCATGGGCATTCGACAGTCAAGTAAATAATCTTTAATAATTGTTCTCAATTCACTAACAATATTAATAAAGTGTGAAATGAGCAACACGAGTATTATAAAATGTATTTCAGTACGCAAAAGTAGGTTTCCTTCATTACCATAAATATTTTGTGTACATACGCATTCTTATTACGAATAATATGCAGTTGGCGATGCGACAAAATCTTGGAATTCTTGTATAAGTTGCCACTCATAAAGTTCCCAAATAGAAAATTCTTGTTTCATGACGACGAATGGCATAGCGGTGTGAAGTGGGCGTGAAATTATAAATAACTACCCTCGGCCATCCGATTTAGAAGAGCTCAATGTCACAGCTTCATTCTTCAAGGTATTTTTATAACGGGTTTCGGGTAGTCCCCGAAATATAGTATAGCTTAAATAAACAAAGCTTGATCGTAAAGTTTTTTGGGTCTGCTCCCGAGAAAAAAGTAACGTGAGAATATTAACAGAGCTTATTTTGCTTAAAGTTATTTTCACGCTGAGAATGAATATTTTTCTTTCTTAAATGTAGAGAGTTTGTTTCGCTTAGGTAATACAGACTATCACGGACTTGTAGAACTTATCAGTTAAATCAAATACAGCTGCCAACAATAAATTAAAATTAAAGATGCTCTTGTAACAGACCATGCATTGGCTAATACAGATGAATCTACATATATCAAAAGAGAACCGCAAATATAATCTCAATTGTGAAACGAAAGCAGTTCAAAAATACATCTGAGTGGAATGGCCGAGTGCAGCTATTAACTCTATACAAGAACGAAACGGCCACTTGGGCACGTTTAGCCTGTTTCATCCTAGAAACGTCGTCGTTTAAGACAATGGCCAGGGAGAACCTTTTATATTTTCAGATCAATAACCTCTTGTTCGGGTGCGAGCCGTTGACACATGAATAGAGAATGAAGCATCAGTTTCCCTCATGGAAACCATTGTCGGCGTTTCTGTAACAATGCTATTATCTACGATGGGACGCAGTTTCCAAGAGGTCATGCTGTATCTTTGTTTATTGTTTATTTAGGTACGGTATAGAGGTTAAACTCATTAGCAAGGTAAGGTGTGCATCATCCAAATTTTCAGCTTAGTATGTAGTTCAAAATCTTTTACAACTGCTGTTTAAATGTATCCCCGAACACACGAATTTCGTGACTCCTAATGTAATGTTTTATTATAGTAGTCCCACCCACTCGAGAAAGTTACGTTAGCGGTACTAGCCGGAATGTTAATGGTTGGAGCAATTACTTTGGACGAACCTCGACCAACTTGAGACAGGCAAGGGACAAATTCAATTAGAAAACATTATGGTACTACGAGACTAAGGAATGAACGCAAGAACACGACAAGGACACTCAAGATTGCTTAAGATACTTTTTGGAGCATCCTGTTATTAAGGAGCTTGATCCAAGGGTCTGATCACGCAACGCTAACGAACAGTTTGCGTGGGAAGTCGTATTCATTTTATTTGATAAAGGTCAGTTGCCATTATTTTTATTGGGCACTTATGAATGAGTTAACCTTATTAAAGTCAAGTCGCGTTGTCCACATAGAGGTGGACGTGACTGCCGGCATATGATACTGTCTGAATATCAATTAACTTTTACGATTGCTAGGCGAACATTATACCTTGAACATTTGGGACGATCGAAATGGCTGGCTCTATATAACCTATATTTAATGTAAAGGACAATGGGCGTTCTGGCCCATCAGCGGCCATCAATGAAACTAGTATCATTTGAAAGGCGAGTGCTTTTAGAACAAATATTGTTCAAGGAGTACGGTTAAATATCATTTGGGAAAAAAGATATAGGCAAAATACTATTTTAATGAATTATCATATTTTTTTCATGCTGCTATTTTTGTAATGATAAAACATACGAAAAATCATTGCATTTTGTTTACTTTATTGACGTGTGCATCAATAAATAATGTTAATAAAATATTAGGCTTAAATGTAAACGTAAAATACTTATTTGTCATAACCTTAGCGGTAAGGGCCACTGCAGACACGATACTTTTAGCATCGGCGATCGACGATTTAATCGCTTTTTGGTCGCTGGATGCCGCGACTGAACACTTCACTCCGCACACAAACGAGTCTCCTAAACGCGATGCAAATGCAAAATCGCCGATCGCTGATGCTAAAAGCATCGTCTCTGTTGTGGCCCTTAAGCGCACTCCGGGTTGCTGCGCCCACATAAGGTGGGCAAGAAACCAAGAGGAAGAAATTCTTTTGCCAGCTGATTTTTTAAATGAATTAATCGGTGATGATGATTAAAGCCCAATCATTAATGTAGTTATTAAGTTAATCACTACATTGCATTATTGTAATCTGGTATACATGTTTTCATTTCAATAAATCAACGTATTTAATAAACCTTCAGGTTTATTTAACCTATCATTATCTTATATTTGTATATTACGTATATAATAACATAATCATATCATTATTATATGCTTAAATTCATTATTATATCAATGTAACATCATCACGAGGTGTACAAAATATTGTATTAAAGATACAAACTGTGATAATTCCTTTAAATGATTTAATTCGATATTTTTTCGAATATAATCCACCTATGATAACTTTTTATCCAAGGAAGTTACAGAAACAATCTTTTGTAGTCTTATTGTATACATAATTGCCTACTAGAAAGTAAATAGTACAGAAGTGGCCGCCGATGGGACAAGCTCCATACAATTTTGCCCATTGTCCTTTCGATAGTAACAGCACTTTCACCCTAATCTTTTATCTTATTTAGTCTACCCACGCACGTGGGTTAGAACGTTAAAACCCTTGTGCCTCGAGCATTTAGATATACAATACAACAAAAATAGGACTAAACGATTAGCTCTTTAATCATATCAGCTTTATGATGTTTGTTGTGAACATAGTCAGTTGTTTGTGGTAAACATTATTTATTTTCTTTGACTTTGAGTTAACAGCCTTTTCTATCTATCAATATTTATGTCTGGTGATATTATACCAATTAATGTTCAATGTAATTAAGATTTCAACTTTTCACATCCAATCAGAACTCAATAATGCGCCTACACAAGTGAATGACCGAGTCCCACACGATTTTAGTTTTTAATAATAATATGTCTATCAGATTTCAGTACGTGACTGGTAGTCATATATGAACCGATCCAAACTGAATATGGACAACAAGCCTTAAGTGATTCGTTCATTAATTTAAAAAATGCTGTCGGCATAGTCAATCTTAATAAGCTTATCAACTAAAGTAAGGAAAGTGACCCTTCCACCAATTGAAACAATGGTTAAGGAACATTGAGTAAAGGATCGCAATATGTCGAAGACGGCTATTCAAACCCTCCAGAGGGATCATGTGTAGCACGAAGGAATCAAATTAGTTCAACATGTTCGAACAAACTGACTTCAAGGAAACTTAAAGTTACGTAATTAATTGTTATAAAAAGATTTCTTCACCTTCAAAGTGTAATTACGTAAATATTATCTTGGATTATGCCGTGATCCAATTTAGTGAAGTTAAGCAGACACGACTGCTAAGAATAGGAGGTGACTGTGCAAACACAAGCTGAACAAAGGTGAACGAAAGAAAGGCGATTCATTTTTACGTCGTAATAAAGCGATTTCTCGTTACGTCAATACTTTTCCATGATGTACTTGTTGTTGGCATACTTTGATCGATTGCTTGTGATTTTGATAGTTTTATCTAATCAAGAAATGAAGAATGATAAAGATACAATTCAAGTGATAAAACGAGACAAATAATATAATCGCAACAAAATGAAATACGAAAAGATAATTAAAATACACGTAACATTAAAACACTCAAAGTTATACGCAACGAGGCGAATGAACTCGCTTCGGTCAATATCAAAGTTGAATTTAAACAGCCGCCTACTAATGACCAAATTTTTAAACGATCACTACTAGGGTTTCTGTTTTCTCGACATATTTTTTTTCTCGGGTCTCGAGAATTCTCGAGCCCGATTTCTCGGGTTTCTCGGGTCTTTCGAGAAATTTTTATAAACCTTAAAAAATCAGCTTAATATGCCTGGTTTCTGGGGTACTCTTGGACGTAGTTTATCTGTTCGATAGCGCTATTGGTTCGATAAACTGACTCATTGCGTTTCTGGACACCCCAGTCAGAAGATAATCCTAGTTCAAACTTTAGATAACTTATTTTTCCGGTTTCTGAGGTACTCCTAACCGTAGTTTATCTATTATACCGCTATTGGTTCGGTAAACTGACACGTAATGATCGAAATGGACTCTAGTAGTTCATCGGCGTCTGATTTGGAAGTGCTGGAGACTATAAATATATTAGTACCTTTAAAAAGGTATCAAAGAAATCCATTCGAAATGTTCACGGATGAAGAGTTTAACATAATAATATAATAAGATATCATTTTAACAAGGGCACTATGATATACCTTTGTGAAATAACCAATCCTGCCCTAGATCCATCATTTACACCACAAATACGTACGTTAGCTTAGAAATATTTTTTTTTCAGCTATAAATAAAACTGCCCAATATTATGAATTACAATAAAAAATTCAAATATGTTGGTTTAATAGTTTTTTTTATCGTGTTGTTGCTATGATGAAAAATAACAAAGAGATATTGTGATTAAAATTTTATATTTTGTTTATGTAAGTAATGGTTCGTTTTGAAATCATTGCAGATTGCAGAGGAGATTTTCATTTAAACCTGGGGCCTACCTGCCAAAAGTTGTAAAGTTTAAGGCGAGATAAATACATTTCACTGTGCTTTAAAAAGAGACACCACCTAGTGGTCAATTTACGAACTTACTTATTGTTTGAATAGTTATCTAGTCGTCGACTTTGTATTCAGAAACCCAATAATAGATAAACGGAGTTTATCTTAGTGAATGACCACACCATGTCGAAAATACGCAACGCAACTTTCAGCATAATTACGCTTGCAATGTTACTTAAATTACCCGCAACACACCAGGCTGAAATTACGTCGCGTCTTGTCAATATAAATAAACTTAGCCGCCGAAGTTCAGTCGCGTAATTTCGGTACAGTGTGGTGCTACACTTACAGTTAATTTTTATTTGACGTTTTGTGTCACATTATAATGAGAGCATTTGGAGTTGTAGGTATTATAGATAGGCGTCTGTTTCGTTTGGCTCGCTTACTCGCACCTCGTAAAGAGAACGATCAGAAGCCAGATTACGTAACTTTTAAGCCAATTTTACAATAATAAAAGAAAATCTTTGATTTCTCGAGTTCTCGTGTTCTCGAGGTGTTTTTTCTCGTCTCGAAGTTGGCATGATTTCTCGACATTTCTCGACTCGAGAATTCTCGAGCAGAAACCCTAGTTATCACGCTTCAAAATTTTAATGTTGCTAAATAGTACTACGTTATTGGATTAAGAATACTTAGAACATTCATTGTTGCTGGTAAGATACTCCTCACAGAAATTAACTCCTATTGTGTAGATTGAGGCACTTAACATTTAACAACGCCTATCTCTATTAAGACTTTTGACCATGAAGACGGTATCATAGGGCTCTTTTGTTCGAAATTGACAATAGATTTGCATATATTTGATAGTTGATTGATAAATGCATCAGTCGACAGTTACTTCAAGGTACTCTCGGTATTAATGTCCAGTTGAAAACCTGTTCAACCTGCAGACTATGAATCATTCTAAGATTAATTACAATATGAGAACCGCTGATACAGCATTTGTTTGGAACATAGTTACTTATTCGTGATGTAATTATCGAGGTTAATTAAGTATGGAAATTATGAATATGACTCAGCACACTTATTAACAAAATCGTAAACAATGATGTAAACATAACTTTAAGTGTTTTGTTAAATAGAAAAGAGAAATTATCCAATTCTATTTTTATGTACTCTCGATCTGTATAAGGCCTAGAACCCAAAGAAAATTTTGATAGAACTTTTGTGATTGGTAATTCGATAAGTTTTATAAATACAAATAATAATGACCCTATTTTTAGTTTTATCCCCAAGGCCCCGGCGAAGGGTGTCACTCAAATATTTGTAGGGCAAGCGTCAAGGACCTCTGAAAGGACCCTTTCCACGCCGCCGTCCTAGTTCGCACGAATTTATGAACTAAACTAGTGATCTCGTTACTATTATTATTTCATCTAATATAATCGCCATTCATAAAACGAATAATAGTAGGTATATTGAATTGCTTATTAACACAGATTTTTTTCTAGATGCATATAGACCTCTAGAGGCTAGTCACATCAGCTTGGTTCTAACAGTTGTATAATTATTTTTTCTTTTTGTCGCCGTTCCGGTAAGTACTTTCGGAGACTGTAAGCTAGCATCACCCAGGCCGGTTCAATTGCTCAATGCCCCACCATTGTGTTACGTGACCAATTGAATCAATATTGTTCCTCTATTGCGTTATCTACTTGTGAATGAGTTACATTTTCCTATCTGTGTCAAATTAAATTAACGCTACACTATAAATTTCAATTTATTTGACAATGTAGATCAGGCTTGGCGTAATTTTTTCATGTCTATTACTTACTTTTGAGTCTTGGATGTTGGGCGACGTTAAGATAATATTTTTCCTTCATTTAATTTCGCTTTTGTTGAGCGCATAAATAAGTGAGTTGATATTGAAAATACTTTTACTCATACAATTTCATACCCCAAATAGATTAAAGAAGATGCAGCAGTAGATCATCCTACACTTAATCATGAGCCTGCGTCAATTCTGTTTATGCCCGGTCATTGGTCTACTTCGTTTATAAACAAACTGTTTACACATTTAAAGATTCTGTGTGTAACATAGTCTATTGTCAGTGAATAATTTGACGCTGCAGATAATGTGTCATTTAGCATTGATGTTCTAATGCAAGCGGTACGAGCGTGGGTCGATGGCATTGTTGCGTGGGAAAAGAGCCCAATTGCGGCTATGCATCCGGCTGAAGTGTTAATAAATACTTATAGGCTGTAACTAGTTAGTTAACTTATTGACAAAAGTGGTAGTAAGCTAGAAACGCTGCCGATACCTTTAATCGATTCTCACTTAAGTTGTATGTTTAAAGATTTATGTAGTACATTCTCAGTTTTGGCCCAAGATTTTACTTTTGCTTAATAAATTGAAATAGATTCGTCATTACGAAACGAGTTGTTTGAAATTGCAACACTGCCTACATACATACAGTACATCAGAACGTTATGTATAATAAATCTGTGGCGGTCTGGTGTAGCATGCTATCCTAGCAATGTTCAGAGTTGGGAGCTGTCATAACTCAAGCCAAGAGAAATTAGAGGCGTTGAAAATTTGTGCACTTCATAAAGGTACGTGACAGGTACCTTCATAAAGGTACGCGGTCACGAAAGGTGGTTTCATACCACGTCATGCCTGGTTACGAAAAATTATTAACCAGCCATGAATGAAATTTAAAATTGTTCTAAATGCGTAGTATAAACAATTAAAGGAAATAACAAGACAGGTCACTAAATATGTCGACAAGGAGTAGTAGCAACATCTGTTGTCATTCAGAGCATAATTTATCTTTATTACTAGTTAAAGTCATGACAAAAATGAATTGAAGTTGCCTAAAAGTTGTTTAATGTATGGATACGTGACGAGGGCACCCGTTAAGCCAAACAGACAGCTGTAATGAATTTCAAAACTGAACGTGCTAGTTTTGAAAGAAATATTGTAAACTTACTGTTTTTAGTAACGGTGATGTATAAAAATCACCGTTACACTATTATCGTAGTCATTACAATAGAATTATTATATTCGTTTGCAATACTAGGTATATCTTTAACGTTACGTTAATTATACATTCCAACTAGTAGATGTAATAAATTTTAACAGATTCTCAATACGTGACGCTGTTGTATTTGAATGTCAATTTCACTTTCTAAAATGATATACGATTTCTAACTAAACGGGAAACAATCTGCTTTATCATCTAATTGCTCTTCTTTATTGCAATACATATTATTATTTGTCTGCAGTAATTAATTTTCATAGCTTACATAATTATTGTCTTCTGAACTGAAGGTAATTTATTTAAAATTCTGCCTATTCAGACTAAGCAAACCCTTTTCAGGATCTTTAATGAATCTTTATTTAGGTCACTGTTAGAAATTTCATTTGAATAAATCTGGGTTATTTCAGATTAAGGCTACGGATAATATAAACCTCACGCTAACCAACAGAATTAATGAGCATAAACGATGCAAATTCCTTAGAGTCTCTGTTCATAAAAGATGCTTTTAAAAGGAGTTTAGAAAAGATATAATTTGTCACGAATGAAAAACCGTAGTGAGTCACGACACGATTCTTTTGAATATTTGACCACAGCTCATCCCTTTGAAATTCCAATGGGGTGAATCAGGAATAAGAACACATACCAAGGTGTAAGGAAAATCATAATACAATAATACTTTTAAAATAAAGGCTTGCCACAATGCTGTAGGTAAATTTGTATTGAATTAAAAAAGAACATTACAACGTTTATATTAGATTTTGTTTATAGTTCTACACCTGGTATCGTCGCATTTAATAAATGATTAATGACTCATATCAACTTTCGAATTAAGAGAATTGGATATTGGATCACTGCACACTTCGTTTGTGTTTTTTGTTCAGTCATAGAAAGTGCATGTCGAGAATTGAGTAATAAAAAGACAATAGCGCATCATTGGAGAGTTGGTAAGCAATTGTAGTGTGTAGAAATTAATTTGCTGGTAAGTAAGAGTGACAATAACAAGTTTGCACTGTCGATTCGTAAACAAAATGCTCTTTCTTTCATGTTAAACAGATGGCAAATAATATAGTTTTCAGGAACATCTGCGTCCTTCGTAAAACATGTTTCTTTGAAATTAAAACCATAAGAAATAAGTGGTCGATCGTACAATGATGAAACGAACGACTCGACACCGGCAAGCTGCGATTTGGTAATGTGTGCGCGCGGTGGCCAGGTGGCGAAACTGGTTGTCTTCCCTTCGCCTTGCCATCAGGTGCGTGCTCTTAACGTGATCCCAGATGTATTTTACATAGACTTACTTAGAACGTTAATAATAATACTGGAAACAGTTGATAGCTTTCATCATTCTGTTTTGTAATAAATACGTGCTATAGGGCCTAATGTACAATCCGATGAAATATATTCCCAGAAAGCTGGTTCTAGTAAACTAACCAAATAAATTAGTGGAACTAATCAGCCATATCAAATTGTGTCATTTGATACAGTCCTAAAAAATTATGTGGCCATAAAATACTTGCATAGGCGTGCAATACTGCGCTACCTGCGCTTTATACGGCTTCTTGTTCCCAGTCCCATTGTTAAACATGTAACTGACCCTAGGACGCAAGGCGGAGCAGGTAGTCTTGACTTTAATCAAAAGGATTCAAAATAAAACAGAACTTACTTGGATTTCTAAATATCATCTTCAAATCAATAGGCCATTCATTTACGTACAATATGGGCATTAAACTGGAGCGAGAATCTAATACAATGAACAATAGAGATTAGATATTTGGATTCAGTGCAGACGCCAACATCGTGTAGGTGTAGAAATTCATTCATCACCAGAACTGATGTAGGCACCTCCGAATATGTAGGAGTCTTTATAAGATTTAGAACATTCAATATATCTTGGTATTGATGTTTAGAATGTTGACAGCTATGCACGGGATTATCCCGATCCGTAGTAGCTAATTGCTTTCCATTATTCCTCATTGCGTTTATTAGTTCATGACCCAATTAGTTTCTAAATTGCCTGAAATTGGTTTGATTCAAGTGGCTCTAAGCGTGCACAAGCAACACACGTTTTTTTTACAATCCCTTCTTGGAATTACTCTCAAACAGGCTATAAATTTAAAATGACGTGTTATATGTCATCACTTCAACCGTGATCTTAAACAATAGGTGTTTATGTTTGGTTTATGTTCAGTCTCAGTTGTTCTTGGATATAACTTTGACATAATTTAGAGATGACCTTTGGGGTGAAGCTAAGTGAAGCTAAGTGAAGCGTGTTTTCTGTCAGAAAATAGTTTTCTCTATAATATTATAATGAGTTGATATTTTACTGCATATTATACGGTGATATTATTTTGGTGTACGATAGTCTGTTTATATTTAGTGGTTGTTGATGTTGCAGGTTTCTTCAAATTTTGCGTGCATATAAGTACTGTGGACAATTTTTACTTTCTTTTTCTGTCTCTATTTAATTGCTTGCAATGCTTGCATACTTCAGACATATGAGGTTATTGGTAAACAAATCATTAGTAAATACCAACGTTAATGATAAAACGATTCAAGTTCAGGAATGTTTGGCAATATCTTCTCACCTATATGAGCATCTTTTTAGAGTATCTGTAAAGTAATCGACAGTTTAATTGATTATAACATTTCGATGTAACGTTACCCACCGTTAATTGGATGACAAGTTCCAGTGATCCTGGTACAGAACCAATCAATATGCAACCGTAAGAGCTCTCGAGTACTCAGAGCTGGGCATCCACTTGATTATTGATTTGCATGCTCTTCTATACAACTGAGATCACTAACACCTTTATAGTCAAATAACAATGTCACAAACAAAACCCCTACCGATGAAATTGTACGATAGAGTTTCACTTGTCAATACTGTCTTACTTCTATTCTACTTATAGATAATTTTTACTGTCACTGATTTCGCACTAGATTCTAGTGAATGCAGCAAATAGGCCGTGTTTTCACTCCGATGTCGTATTGATTGTAGACGGATTGAATTAAAACAATGGCGTACATAAACACAATGTAATGTCGCGAGGCGTGCACAGCACGTGCCGCCCCGCCCGCGGTCACCTCCGGACTGACGGCGCGATCGTGTTGAATAAAGATCGCGTTCGGGTGCGTTCGTCGCACAGCGCTCACTGCGTTCGGATGCCCTGCTCAGCGCAACACAGCGCGGCAAGGTAACTCGATGGATGTTTTTATTTTGAAACGACTGCATAAATATCATTTCCATGCGTGCGGTATAATTATATTGATTTGCATCCCTGTCTAGACTTCCTAACTCAGCATGGTTATGATTTAATAACAGTCATTTGTACATATTATCGCTGAAATTCTCAAAAACATTATTTACTTGATTCTAACTACGTTCTAGTAAGTAGATTTTGTTTGTTATTTTGTCAAGTAAACTTCACATTCATTTTATGGTTCTCTGTATACGATACTACCAAGGTCCATTTAACGTATTAAGTCTAATATTAGAAAACAAAGGGCTGGACAACGATGACTAGAATAATGACGAGTTTTATTGCAAAAATTTGCATTTTGAAACGAAGCGGTAAATAATAAAACCTCATTTCGCCCAAAGCTCAATGGCTACGAGTATTTGTTTATATACTTACGACTTTTAATTTTGAAATTAAAATTTTTGGCGTTATCTAACTAGCTGCATTTGTATAAGTTAGGAAACCGCACCCAGAAATTTCCTGTCTCATACCAATTATCATGTGCGTAATTAAATTTCTGTCTGTTGACGTCCTTAATAGGCAAAGCTATTAGATTTGCATACATAGTCTATTAATTACAGCATTACACCTACATTCCCATTCTGACATCTAGTAAGTAAAAACATATTTTATTTGTTGGAATTAATGTGACGCTTTCATGAATTAAGTTTTGTATTTTTCAAATTCATTACTTCTTGCGCTAATTACTGTTATGGCTTTTACAATTAAAAACTATTGCAATTGTAAGTGCTAACAATCCTAAGTAAAATAGGATGGTCAAAGATAATTTTTCTTCTGATGCCGCTCCACTACTGGAGGTTGGCCATCAGCATTGTGAATCTAGGTCTATCCTTTGCGAGACCGAGATTCTAAACAAACAAAATATCAGGGTTCTTGCAGTTTTTTCTTTTTCAATTCATAATATAAATACGATCCAAGCAGTTGATTTAAATGACAGCGACACATATCATAATATAGATATTATTAAAAATTCGTCTGATAGAGGAAAATGTATGGCCAATTTAAATAAACGTAGTGCTCAAAGTACTAAAGACGTACCGAAGTACCGAATTTAAATATGGGATTCGTAAATTGGTCTCGGCGCCAGACATATGACGGTCATTCACATACGTACATCGACTTGTGTCAAAGCCCTTTTTTGTTCAGTACCTGAGCGCAAATTAACAATTTTGGGATGACTGTATTGAGCTTAAGCGATATAAACACGATATTTCGCAAATGAGCAAAAATGTGATTTTGATGTTCTTGATTGTGAGTTTGATGATGCACGAATTGGTAGCATGCAAAAAAATATGATCAAATTCAAAAGCTACTGGATTGCATATACTTTTATGCTTGTTGCACGTATACTTGCAATAAAATAAATAGTAATGTTTATCCTACCAAGTTGGCGGCAAGGCTTGCCGTGAAGCACCCTAAATTAATTTAAAACCTCAAGCACGGTAATTATAGACAATAGATAAGGTAATTTAGTGTCGTCCTGGGATGACGGGCGGTACGCAACCGGTTAAACATTAGAAGCAGCATTTCCACTTCAAATTGTGTTCTCATAGCCTTTCCTTAGGATTCAAGTCGTTGTCTAGTAGCTAGTGTCGTTCCAATCCAACCAAATAATCTTGCAAAGAAAGGTCAGTGGACACTGCTAATTTATTCAGCAACATTCGTCTTTTAGCTCACGTGTGTAAATGTGATGTTATCTCCAGTAGCCGACCTACTGTCGCCATCCGCCGCCCTGTAACCTATCTGTGGAGACATGGCAATTAGCTTCGCAGTTAACAAAAAAATCTTGTGAACAAAAAAGAGAGTTGGAGAATTTGATTGTTTTATTTTTGTTTGTAGTAGGTATGATAGACACAAGGGTTTTAAAAAAAATGCAACATTTCGTGTCAACCAATGAAAAAAATCCATTAAGCACAATGTTTTGCAAATACATCTCTAAGCATCGTAAATATTTAAGAATGTTTTATCTTTTCTTTTATTTGAATATGGAAAACCTAAACGAACCTCGGTCGGTTCTTGAACGGTTCCTTTGCTTCGTCCAAATAATTTTAGCTGTCAATTTACATTTTCGTTTTAAGTATTCTCTTCGTTATCTTCAATATCTGTCAGGTAAAATACATTTCTAATGTTTTTATTTGCGTTTTAAAATGTTCGTTGTGTCCAAAGTCATATTTGACATGGGTATAATAATATCAGTGGTCTTTAAAAAACTATTTTCAGGTTTTTGTAAGTTTACCACAAAATTCAAGATCATTACCTATTAACAAGTAGATAATAAACTGAACCTGTAAATATACAACTTGAAAGTAAAAAAAATATTAAACAATTTTCTTAAGGGGCGATTTCACCAACCTATCAATAAGTAGTCTGTAACTATTGACCAGATAAGCTAAATGTGACCTACAAATATGACATTTATGTGTTCTATAATCTTGTCATTATCACTATTGATATGATGGTGAAATGCAAATTTTAGGTATTGAAAAATTTAGAGACCGAATTAGCTTAATGAACAGTTAATGATAGGTTGGTGAAACAGCCTCTAAGTCTTGTAAATTGGTTCACTCTACAGTTTATATTTTTTGATATACATACCTATTTCAACACGTTACATTGTTCTGTTTGCCGGTTAATGTCTTCCTCTGTGATAATGTTTTTCAGTGTCGGCTAAGTTATTACCTTCCTTATATGTATTAACGGCTTTGTTTCAGTACGAGTGATTAAAAATTGAGATGCTCTTGAGGAATTCATGAAAAGTTTAGCCACTACGACATACATTTACCGTATTCAGGATTCTGATGTGCTAATAACCCTGTTCTGTCGAAGTAAACTTGAACATAAAATGAAAGCCTAAGTAGTGTCTCTCGGCATTCGTCCTCGACCTCTGTGTTAACGGGACTGTACTTGCGAACGACGAAGGAATGGCTCCGCATCCGCATACCAGCTAAAGATTATCTGTTTTGGTTTTGTATTAGCAGTGTTTTGTTTAATATCAAGAAAGGCATCGTTTATTTCATCTATAACAATCAATATCTGGATTCTCGTATCGTGATTGTTGATCTTGTTGTCTTCTGTCTTATTCAAATCGTGTTAAACATAGCTTAAATGATTCTACGTATTCAAATTTTTTTCTATATGCGTTGTAATATTTTGCCTTGTAGCTATTTTATTTTTCAAGATCTGCATCGTTGAAGTCAAATTATATTTGCATTAGATTAGCCCGGCGGGCGGCGCGGGTTCACTGGTATGTGATGCTGTTAAGTTGAGATAGTTTTCAGTACGCTTAAATCTAGACCTTAACAACGTTTAGTCTGGTTTAGGATTTGGGAATGTAGTTTGGGTTTGGAATTAAATATGTTGGTTTGGAATTTCAGTTTAGATCGTGCAAAGGGAATTATTATAAGTAAGTTTATGAAATTGCCTATTTTAAAGTCGATTGATGTTGCAGTTGAAATATATCTCACCACTCTATCTTAGGTCTGCTTCAGTAGTACTTTTAGTATAGTATGAAATGCTTAAAATTTGTGAGTCCATTCCTCATTTCATAAAGCTTTGTTACGATTATAAAATTAAACTTTTAGTAAATATTAGACATGACAGGATTCATGCTTGGAAGACTGTCAAAAGGAATGAGAAGAGAAAACATTGTCTTCATAATATTTGGACGTCAATTACATTCTCCAAAAATATTCGAGCGATTCAGGGGTTGCCTTCGAGTATATATTTATCGATACGTTTAAATTCATCACCTTCATTACTCGTCTACCAAAGCACGTGTACAGGACATGACTTATATCCGTAATTTATATAATATTTATCACAATCAAACACACAATCGAGATGTCGTCCAATCGTGCGGTGATTCAAGTCCAAAATAGGCGTAGCTAAAGAGGGCTATTCATTTGGTTCCATGGGAAAAGAGCGACGAGCCTCTCTGACAGTGATGTATTAGATTCTTTAGGGATTACGATATGTTTAAATGGGACAGTTCTGGAGAGATGTACCTACATTTTTGACATATTTTCAATTCTAACTAGTGTTATTTTTAGAATACGGCCCTAATAGTGTTATTTTTAGTTAATACGACCCTACTAATAAATCTCTTGATAGGTGTTGTTCTTAAAATATACGACATTACTAATTAATTTCTAAGTCAGAAGTTATCCTTACGGTGAGGCCAAACGACCGTAATTTTTTGAGCTGTGAGTCGCTTAAAATAAGTCAGCGTAATTTTTTGGAAGGATTTTACAGACTCATTTTGCGTCGCCGTGTGAACGAAACAGGAGTTTTGTATGAAACCGAATGTAGCAGAAATTACGCGACCGAAATTCTGCGACTCACAACGCAAAAAATTACGCTCGTCTGGCTTCACCCATAGTAATATTATAAATGCGAAAGTAACTCTGTCTGTCTATCTGTTACCACATCACGACTAAACTACTGAACGGAATTTGTTGAAACTTTGTACAGAGATAGTTTGGAACCCAGAGAAAGACATAAGCTACTTTTACTCCGAAAAACGCGGAATACGCGATAAACGACAGCCACGCGGACGAAGCCGCAAGCAATCTCTAGTTTAAAATAAAATAGTGCTGTAATATACCCTTTTAATCTGCAGACATGATGTGTTTGTTTCTAATAGATGAAAACTAGATTGTAATATCTAAGAAACTTACCTCAACTTGTTTCTTCTAGGAATTAATTTAAATGAACCTACGATAACTAAAATAGATGCAACACTGAATAAGGATAAAATTATAATTATACACACACATGCGTGTATATCGCATGCGCTTACTTGTGTCATATTAAAAATAGAAGCGCATCAAATATTCTCTGTGATTATGCACGCCCCTAAATATTCCATAAATCAGGAAGCAGTGTAACGAAACTTTCTCTCTACTTCATTAACAATGAAAAACATGTTTTTCCGTGTGTATAATTTTCGTTTTAGGTTAATATCCGTCGAAGGGTCGTGAGATATACCGCCATTATGGTTATGTGATAGCGTCAGGGCGACACCATCCCCTCTTAGTTGTTCATAAGTCTCTCAAGCTATTTTAGTGAACTATACCCGAACTTATTGACTAACATTAGCTAAAGAAATAGAAGGAACTTGAAAAAGTTCATTGGAAATAGTTTTATCTTTCATGTTTTCATTGAAACATCAAAAACTTTGATCTAGGGACTTTTTATGAGTTATAACTTTTATGATTCATGTGTAGTTCTAAATTCTGTTTGGGTTAAAATGATTTTCTGAGAAGCTAGTTGTTATTGCAATTAGTTGCTTGTTTATTTTCGGATGTAAGTCGATTCATGTTATAATTATTAATTATAAACATTGATAATTTAATTTAAACTTGTTGCTTTATTAACTTGCTCATAATCACTTACAAAATACCAAAGCATAGCTCTAAGCGGCATCGTCTTCTCTACTGAAACATTATCTTTCTTTAATAATGTTTACTTTACGCCATAATATTCCATAAACCCTTCATTACCAGTCATTACTATGAAATTTTACAAACACGAACGCCTCGTGCGCAGCCGTATACTTTTCTAATGGGCGTAATATTCTTAATTGAGCATTAGTGAAGGTAGCGGATGTCTTGGAACCCACCTCGTCTGCTTGGGTGGTCTCTCTGCAACCCGTAATTAAACCCCACAAATCCTTGCAGTTCAAGTTATTAGACCCTCGATACATTAATTTCTGTCAGTGTAAATAATGAGAGAGGCTTGAGCCATTTGTGATTCGAGTTTTTCTATGAATTTATAAGTTGGCTAGTCTTTTTTGTTTTTAGAAACAAAATGGAACTGGTATTACTTTGTATACTAAGGGTCGATTTTATCAACGTCAGATAGCTTTATACGAGGAATAAATTAAACTTTTTGACAGCTTTTGTATAGGAAATCTGTCAAAATGACGAATTAATTCTATATGGGCTTATTACACTTGGCTGAATTTAGTCGTCTTAATTCAGTCGTTACTGAATTTAGTCAAGTATAATTGCAATTAGCAAGCTAGCATCCTAAATTCAGAAACAAAATTAGCTTGCTAATTGCGATTATACTTGACTAAATTCAGTATCGACTGAATTAAGACGACTAAATTCAGCCAAGTGTAATAAGCGCTTTAGTAATGTTATCTGACGTAGGTAAAATCGGCTCTAAAGGTACAAGTCCGAGACGGGCTGCAGACCGCAAACTGCAAAAGTAGTATCGCTTGCGGTGCGATCTGCGGCTGCGGTCTGCGGTTGCAGTTTTGCAGTCGCTGTCGGAATAGCACCTTTAAAGTGCACACCTTAAAGGCGCTATTCCGATGGCGACTTGCGGTCTGCGGTTGCAGTCTGCAGTTTGCAGCCCGTCTCGGACTTGTACCTTTAGTGTTTTAATTAAAATATATTAACAACCGCGTTTGGGCAAACGTAGTGTGGGACGCCCTGCGGCACGATGGACCGACGATTTGAAAAAGGTGGATGGAGCGGATGGATGCGGGCTGCCCAAGACCGGGATGGTTGGCGATCTTTGGGGGAGGCCTACGTTCAGCAGTGGACGGCAATAGGCTGACATGATGATGAACAACTGCAGATCATACGATTTGCAAGATTAAGCGCGCTTCCCGCGGTCAGTTAGTGGATTGGTGACCATTCATTACACATCGAGATCCCTTTGTGCCTCAGAGAGCACCTTAAGCCGTCGGTTCCGGGTGTCATACGAATACCTATGACAGTCGTTACGGGTAGTCAGAAGCTCTAAAGTCTGAATACCGGTCGAACCTGAGGATATCGGTATTGCCCAGTTACTGGGTTGCGGAGGTCTGATGGCAGTCGCTCCGTGAAAAATACTGGTATTCAGCCGCATCTGGTTAGACTGGAAGCTGACCCATCTATCTATATATATAAAAATGAATCCCTATTTCCCTTGGTCATGGCATCACGCGTGAGCGGCTAGACCGATTTCGCTATTTTTTTTTCGTTTTGTTCGTAATTGTCAGGAGAAGGCATTTCGTCATTTTTTTACCGTATGCATGAAAATGGTTTTAACTTTTTGTTTTTGTTACTATTTTGATTTTGTTTCTGAAGGTAGATAGTAGGTAGGTAGTAAGTAGGAAAAAGTGCATTGCAACGCATAATACTACAGCTAGTCTATACATATAATAAAATCGTGGTTTAGAAGTAGCTATGAAATTTTTGTCTAGAACTTATAAATCGCGCGGTAACGAAACCATAGCGCGATCTAATTCGACGCCAACGCCATCTAGGGAAGTAAAGATTAAACATATCGTCAGTGGAAAGGTAAAAAGACTAAAGCGCCAATATACCTACTTTACAGGAGAGCGTTTTAAAGTTTTTTTTTGACGAAAAAAAATCATTACAATTTTTCTTTATGAGGTATCTTAATGAAACTTACATACCAATGTTATGTGATTTATTGCTATTTTTTGGTTTTTGAATGAAGCTTCTATCTCTACTGGTTCGTGAGAAAAATGTCGCTTTAGTCAATATCAACTAATCATTTCGAAAAACTCGGTAAGGTCAAAATACTAATCCACCCTAGATGATTTTGTACCCACAGTCGAAAATTACTAACAAGCCATCAAGTACTAAAATATAACCAAGTAAATATACTTATGGTTCTATGTGTTGCATAAAATGGAAAGCATAAATCACTAACAAGAATATTTACATTTAATCTTGTCCAGGTAAAATTACTTACTACTAATTAAATACCATTCCGATTTACAGACACAGGAGAGTAAAATTACTAAAGCACAAAAAGTTTCATGTTAGTGGTACCATTCCTACTACTGAAAATTATGTTTTTTTTTAATTTGAATGTTATTTAAATACTAGCATGTAATTTTACTTAGACATTAAATCTTTTTTGCGACGTTTCGAGATGTGAAAAACCTTTAAATACCAATGCAGAAATATTGTCAAAACCCAAACAACGGATTTAATGATTTTATGCAATACAGCCACGTCGGCTGCCCCATGCAGAAATCCAACCATTCAAATTTTTTATTCAGGATGTCGGCAGATTTAGTGTAGTGGAGAACCGATCAGAGTATGATATATTCTAGGGCTAATGTTCCTTGTGGTTTTGATTGACCGTAAGTCCTCTAAGTACATTGCTGAAGAAATCACTGCTGGGCTACCAGGTGAGGAGAAAAGGTCAAGTAATATCCCAACTCCTTTACATGGTTGACCCAAAACTGTTTGCCCCCACCGATTTGCGTCTGATGGAGTTACTGAAGGTAACTGAAAACTTCAGTAATTCTTTCAGTATGGAATTTGATGTGGACAAATATGCAGTTATGCATGAAACGTGAGGGAAGATTGTGGGATCCTAGGGACTTAAAGTAACTTAGATCCCACTCCCCAAAACCTACACAGACTTGGGTATATCTAGGTGATAGGCATTAGGGAGACCGACATGAAGCAATCGTTGTGGGAGAGCTTCAGGCCGCCTGAATATGTTCAGAAAAATGTTTTATTGGGCGGAAGCAAGGTCTTTAACGGTTGGGTCGGGCGGGCTTGATGAATCCTTTGGCATAGTCAAGTGGACTTCAACGATTCTTGAAGCCTTGGATAAATGATCCGTGCACTGCTGATTGTATATGGAATGCATCACTTGCGCTTATCGGTGATGTGGCTGTATATTCCTCGGAAGTGATATATGTATAGGGATCGAGAGTTTTTAAACGCAAATACCCCACACAACCGCGAAATGTACAGTTTCAGGGAGATGTGATCGCCGTGAACAAGGAACTGACCCCGCTCTCCTGGGCTTAAGAGACTGGCGCAAACCTACAATACATAGCACCAATGAATGACGGCAAAAAAGTATGGCAAAGCAAGCGTTCGTATCTAGCTATTTTTTCTAGACGACTACGATGGTCTTGTATGTGCAATTGTGAACGAAGTTATGATGACGAACATGTACTGGAAATATATTGTGAAGGATAGAACGGTTGACATTGTCGAGCATGCCACCGTCTGGGAAAACGGCGAGTATTTGCACAGACACAATCTGGAGGCCAAAATTATTCACCAGCAACATGCTCTGAAATACAATCTTGTTCCTACATCGTGTACCACACTTTAAGTATGTCTGACTCAGTTCTTGAATCGATCTATCATCAACCACCCACAGGACTGTTGTTCTCAAAAAGCCTGATTAGTGATCGGCCGGAGTGTCGCACAATGATTGTATTGTTGATATTATTGTCACTCGTGACGAAAATTTCGTGAAACTTGAAAAAGCACGAAGCACACGAGGTTGTCAACATTTAGGACGTAGATTCAGCAGTCTGTGCCGATAGTCGTTACGGCTAATGGCATTAAGCCATTAGTCAAGAGCCTCGATCAACGTAGGTGGCTAAATCAGGCTTGATACAGTATGCGGTACTCCCTGATACAGCACGCATTGTGCAAAGGTTTCTTTCTCTGAAGCCATGACCACAGGTTGCACTCGCGCGCACGAGCCGTACGGTTTTGTTTTTGAAGGCTGGTTAAATCAGGATGGTTATAGGCTGTTTAATGGAAATCGGTTCAGCCGTTTCAAAATGATCAGCTCTGCAGTTCACAGTTGGAGTAGAGATTTCAACCAAACAATAGATATCCATTTGACTTACATTGCAAACCTAGTGACAATAATAGTAGGGTACAATTTATAGGGGAATTTGGGTTTGGAAGGTTGTTAACAATTCTAACTTCGAAATAGCTAATAATCAGGCAGACTCAGTGATTTTGACATCAAGGATTTTGAAGGTGGCTCAGGGAGGTCATCCGCCCTCCGCAATGACTAGTTGTAGAGCCATCGTATTTGAGCGCGCATGACTCGTTATGGAAAGCAGCTTCTCACCGCAATAATAATTAATAATCGGTTACAAGGATCGACAGCCACATTACAAAGAAGGGGGTATTTTTACATTTTAAATATTGATTTAGTGGTGATAGATCGATCAGAGCGTCTCACAATGATTGTTGATATCACTGTTTCGCATGATGAGAACCTCGTGAAAACTGAGAAAGATAAAGAAATGAAATATCAAGACTTGGCACACGAGGTTGTCGACATGTGATATTTTGATTCAGCAGTAATTGTGCCAATAATAGTTACGGGGAATGGCTTAATAGACAAGAGCCTCGACCAACACCTAAAGAGGCTCTCGTTGGGTGGCTGGATCAACGGTCTGATATAGAAAGCGGTACTTCTCGAAATGGCGCGTATTGTTAGAAGGTTCCTCTCTCTGAAGCCCTGACCACCGGTAGATTGGACCCTGTTTCCGATGCCGGTGGGACACATTTTTTTACATTTTTTTTATATTCATGATTTTTTTTTTTTAGAGAAGTATTTAATAATGAAAATTTTAGTTAAATTTAAGTATCATTTTTATGTTAAATGAGACGTATAGCCTTTCGCACTATTTAAATAAAATCTCATACTGGCTACTAAATAGACTTCCTTATTGAATTTAGGGATATATTTTTTTCTTAACCGCCATTCATTACAAATATTTGTAAAACGATTTTTACTAAAACGCCAACAATACTACGACACAATAATGCAGATTTACTAACAAACCACTGAAATGGATTTAGTCTGAAGGATTAATTACTAATAAACATTATTTAGCTTATATGAGAAATCGAATAATACTGATAAGCCATCGTTTCTCTTAAGTAATTAGACAAAAAGTATTTAAGCGACGTCAACCTATAAAACATCGAAAAAACGTCGCTTTAGTCACTCATCAATGTACTTACAGGCAAAATTTTGGAATGCTAAAGCGCCAAAAAAGTGCTCGGATCACCACGAGACCTAGACCAATCGACGCAGAAAAAAAATTGCAGTCGAACTGTATATATAACTCATTTTGACCAAAAGTGGCGCTTTAGTCTTTTTACCTTTCCACTGACGATATGTTTGCATGTTTATGCAAGCATCACGTAAAAAGAGCTGACCCAATGCTGTTGACTTGTATAAACATATATTGTGCTTATCTCCAAGTAACATATTTTTTTTGTTTCATCGCAATCGGTTCACGCATTCAAAAGATATGCAAATTATTAATATCTTCTATACATTTACAAATCTGTAGACTTTTGCGTATCTGTACATAGCAAATATTTTGAAAAAACCTGGTTGGGGTGTTAAACTATAACCAATAGAACCCATTTTTAACATTTTTGGATTTTTTGTCTGTTTATCTGTTTATCTGTTTGTCTGTTTATCTGTTTGTTTGTTCAAGCATCACATAAAAACAACTGATCAAATGTTGTTGACTTTTATAAATAAATATTGTGCTTATCTCCAAGTAACATATGTTTTTTGTTTCATCGCAATCGGTTCACGCAATCAAAAGTTATGCGAATTTTAAGTTATCTAGAAGAACTTAGCATGTATTAGTTTATTTTCAATAGATGGCGTTACGTGTATCAAATCATGTTGTGAGGAAATATATTACTACGAATAAATCCACAAATTACCTAATATTCATTGTTGAATTGGTACCTATTCTCAGTCTACGAAAGGTCTAATGATCTCTATCCTTATGAAAAAGGAACTAAGCTTTTACAAAAAAAAAACGAAGATATTGTTATTTAGAATTTATTAGGTCAATTTCTTATTGTTGTTCACAATAAAATGAATTCATGACTTCATGTGGACTAATAGTAAGATTTTTGTTCATTGAATGTTCATACTTTTTGGGAATGCTGATGCCGAAAATAAGGTCCAAATTCAAATTGAAATCGGTGGCCATGATTATTTGCAAGGAAAGCGCTCACCCAGTGCTTTCGTTGAAATTTAGTATTTCGTAATCATTCTATCTACTCAATGCACTTTTTGGAATTTTTTTCTATATTTAATTTTATTTTGTTCATTATTGTCAGATTTATTCAAAGCCTGTCGCCGTCGTTTTAATAAGTTTATTTAATTGAGTTTTTTTTAAGCTTTAGGTAATGTTCCAAAGACATGGCCATGGAGGGAAAGTACTTTAAATATTAAAAATAGCAAATTTCACTCAAAGGAAACTTCATTTCACTTTTTTTTAAAGTAAGAAATATTGCGTTTTACTGATTTTTTTGCCTGAACCGGGAATCGAACTGACAAAGCTTTATGTACACACGGCTACACTTCAAGCTATGCAAAACCAGTATAAGCTGACCGTTACTTGTGCGAAAAGATTATACAAAGCGACGCCAAGATAAACTGGTTTTGTATAGCTTGATGTGTAGCCGTGTGTACCATCGGGTATTATATTATGGCACCTGTTGATAGATATTTATAAGGTCAATAATAAGGATCAAATCTCTCCAACAAACACACTGTCTTAAATTGAAGGAAGTGCAAGAAATAAGAAGTAACAACAAATAAGTGTTTGAATTGAAATGTACCTAAGTTAGGTAGGTACTTAATGTTAGTTTTTATGGTCTTCCATCAATTTCAGGCACTATGTTTATTGGAGCGATCATATCGATTGGTGAAATAAAAATATAGATGATGTTTTTTCGCGTTTGTGTTGGTTCGATTTCCAGATCAGACTTTTTGAAAGCAGTACCTACCTATTTATAACTTATTAAAATTAAATGAAGTCTTCTATAAGTTTTTTTTTAAATATTTAAAGTTCTTTTCTATACCTACCACACCTCGAATGAAATCATAATTTAGTTCGCAGATTGTAACAAGACGGCGTTGTAGCTATTTTTGTATCGCGATATGGTTTTGTTACATCTTCAATAAAAGTATCAATATTCAATTATAATCCATTTTAGCAAGGAAATGTATAGAAATAAGCAACACGTTTTTAGTATTACGGTTTTATGAATCTTTACGGTCAATCAAGAGGAGCTGAAACTCTACATAAAGAAATGGTTCAAAAGATATAAGTGTCTTAGTGGGACACCTTTGTCTATTATTATAATTAATGGATTATTTAGTTGCTGCGACACAATGTTGTTTTCCGACTTCCACGCGGACGGAGTCGCGGGCACAGCTATATAATAATAAATTAATAAAATTGGGAAAAGGCTAGGCAGAATATTGGCATCTATATGAAACCCATATAAACCCAGATTTAAAATATATCCATCACTTTCTAACATAATACAACAAAAAGAGACGGGGCTATTTTAAAACCAGGGTTTTTCTTGGACCATTGTTTGTAATAAGGGGGATAATGTTATATGTAGGGCACAGTATGTATGTTTTGATGATCGATTTAAATTCTCTTGTGCTGACTTCGTGAAATCTTTCAAGAACACCGAGTCACATAGAACAAAATCAAAATGGTAAAAGATTTCTCTTCAAACATTTTTTACACTTAGCCTGTGTTTTTATTTAACTTTTAACGTCTCGGCGGAGAAATTTCTTCCCATATATTTGCCATATTTTCTACTATAGCCTTGTCCAGTCCATAAAGTTTTAGCTAACCTTCTTGGAAAACATCCAAGATTTCGCGCCAGAATTTTCAAGGCTTTCCGCTACTCCTCAAGCCCCATGATCGCGATAATTCTTGTCTACTTCTTTAGTATAATCTATTTTCATAAAACTGTGAAAGTACAAAATACAAGGTGTACAATTCCAGCATTATACATAATTAAAGAATGTTTTATCGATTGTTACGTTTTCTTTTCCGGGAAGAAGGCCGGGTCTTTCCGTAATTTTTGTAAAAACTGACAAAGAAATCGGCAGTCATTCTCCTGTGCGCTATCAACAACATATGTACTGCTATCATTAATCCTAGCCAAGCGTGATGATTTTGGTTAAAATCTATCGAGTTCATATTACGGTGCATTAAAAGATCGACCACGAGTGACGATGGTTAAAAGTGGTTTAAGGAGGTCTATGTTTAACTGTTTCCTACTTATTACAAAAGACGGTCTAAGAAAAACCTAGGTTTTAAAACAGCCCCGTCTCTTTTTGTTATATGACATAAGAAAGTGATGGATATATTTTAAACCTGGGTTTACCGTAGTCTTGGTTTAAACCATCTTTTGTAATAAGGCCCTTTATGTCTATGAGCTGTTATGACCGATACGTTCCACATTATTCTATTTGTTTAACGACGTTTGTTGCTGGCCTTTTCGAGGAGCTAGGTTGAATTGAATAATCTTTTATTCCCACCCGTACGCAAAATACGCGTTTTGACGTGGAGTTGCGGAAATTAAAGGACAATGCCCATCTTGTTAGGAGCTTTGGGCCCCTTAAAAACTTCACATGTCACGGTGGTTTTAACTTGGTTTTGTAGACCTAAAATTACCTTTTCATAATCTGAAATCGATTTTCAATTTTTCACCCTAGTTTAAGAGAAATCTTATTTTTTGGATGCTGAAATTGAGGTTATAAAACTTTTTTTTTTTTTGTTTTAGGCCTATTTGAAATTAAAATAATGTTGTTTAAGTATTAATAATCCATTTCTAATTCCTGAATTTAGAAAACACTATATATCTTCTTCGCTAACTAGATATTATGTAGGTTAAGTACTTGCGCTTACAAATATCCCTTGCCGTGTTATGCCGGCAGTCAGCATTAAGTGGGCTGTGCCCTCACCACTAGTAGATAGTGTTATTAAAAATAAATACTTACCTACGACGGCTACGACTAAAGCCTTAGGTTAGAGGAGCTCGTAGCTAAGTTACAACAGCCGCACGGATCCATCTCAACTTAAGCTATGTTTGCCGAAGTCAGACTGTGGATGTTGTGACCATCCATTACGTACAGACTCTTCCTGTGCGTCAGCTAGCACATTCAAGCTGCTGGTTCCGAGTGTCATTTGTAAATCTTAAATACTCGTTACGAGTAGCCAGAATCCCGCAAGTGTGACAACCAGTCTTACCGAGGGGTAACGTGTTATAACCCAATGTATGGGTTATGGAGGTCAGATGGACAGTCACTCCATGAGCAATACTGTATTCAGCTGCGTTGGTTAAACTGCAAGCCGACCCCAACATACCTACTTGAGAAAAGACTAGGTAGATGATGATGACTAACACTTTAACAACATCTTCTGTGCGCTATAGCAACATATTAAGATCACTACCCCGCTTCCTACTGAGTTCACTATGCCATCTATGATTTGTAGTTTGTGTAGGAAGGGCTTAATTATAGACCAGGTTATATTAAAGTAAGATGCCCTACGGATGCTTAATTAAAAAAAAACAGCAATACATAGTAGGTAAAACATTTATTGTTCAAGGATATATGATCTAGAAAAGGCGGTGGGGCGCTTATATCATTAAAACAACCCCAGCTTAAATACCACAATATGCTGATAGTATGAGCGCAGCACCCTACTGTTCGATTTCCCACTAAGCAACTACAGTAATAAGGAATGATACTCTATATCATTGCTTATGCTATAATATAGGAATCACAGGATCTGCAATGTTATCGTCCATGTTATCAGTCACTGGCGCAGACTCCATGGTGAGTCTGTTAACGCCACCGATGACCTGGCTCAGTATTTCTCTCGATGGAGCCTCCCAACAAGCACGACAAACTCGTTCCAAATGCAAGATCTGAAAATAAGAAAACATTATATTTATACTACTTATTTTTGTTCAATTAGTTCAATCATAGTAATTCTGCCAAGATTAAAACACTTACATGATGTGCTGGTGTCCATCTTAGTATAACATTCCTTTGAGGACAGTCTTGACTAACCCTGTGAGTTCTGCAACTTGCAATTGACATGCCACACGCAAAACATATGTTGAGGTGTCCAAGGGCAGGGGATACAAGGGACAGAGATGTGGTTGATGATGTCCAGTTTTCTAATAATACAAAACATTCAACACACAGGATGTCATCAGAGGATATCTGAAAAGATACAAGAAAAAATCAATGAATTCCTAGGTAAATAATACATACATAATTATACATGTGCTCATTGCAATGGTCTAGGTTTTCTCACAGATCACCATACACTGCCTAAATTCCGTTACAAAATAGTTTTAACACAAATGTTAGATTGTATAGTAAATCCATTATGATTACAAGGGAATAATTAAGAGGTATATCCAGAGAATAGGTCTAAGATGAATAATACTTTTATTTACATTTTGCTTTTAAATGAAAATGTATGATCACCAAAAGAGTTAAGTATGCAGACAATTTATTTTTCCACTACGCCATCAACATTAATTATTATTGTGTGCATAATGGCTTAATAAACTTAGGACACACATAGAAAAGCAAACTGCACACAGCACACTGTTTAAAACTAATTGGAAGTTAGCTGCCTAGATATAAGACTTATCTGTTTTGCTGGTTGTTAATTTCTGGTATAGCGGAAATAATAGAGATTTACAGTTGACGATGACCCCTTGATTGACCAAACATAGGCATCCTAATTATTCATATAAATCTTGTAAATGACACATGATAAACTTACCGGTGTAGGTGTTACCCAGGATCTCAGAAGCCCTCAGAAGGATAAGCATTGGTTCATCTAATTCTTCGATTTGACGTCTCCGAAGATTAGGCGCTAAACGTCCCGGAGCAATTGACACACCGGCGAGAGAGAAGGCGGTTTACCCGACCTCTACCAGGTGTAGACATTTTTCAGGAGTAAAACAAGAGTCCAAGGCTCACTTAGACTATATAGAGTCAATTTGCGCACTTATCACTAAAACAGGAGTCCAACATCTCAAAACAAATACACTAAAGGAACGTAAACGCACAACTCGACAGCTTCAAATTGTAACGAACAGAATTAAATACGGAGGAATATTATTAAAAGTAGACGCAAAACGAACGATAACAAACAATTTGATTGATGCATTGATTTGACAGATAGATCTGTATAGGTGTGACCTTGTGAAATATTTTGGCAATCGATTTACCGAATCGATTTGTTATAAATAATATTTTTTACATAATTATAAAGATAATTATAAATACTTTTTAGGTATGTATAGGCAGTACTAACCTAAGTACTAACGTCTAACGACAATAATGTCTGTAGTACTTCGCGCCTAATCAGATACATGAGACTGTTAGCGGATTAGTAAATTATCGATATTTTCAATCGATTACAATTATTAAATTAACATAGTCTATCGTCTGGCAACATTCAGGTTAAGTTTTAATGGCGGAACTGACTTAAATTCAATAAAATAAATATTAATTATGTTCTCCAATGCTAGGGTAAAAGAAATGTTGATAAAAAAAACTTGAACATGTAAAAATACAACTTAATTTTTGAGAAGTAAATAGTCTTGACACGGCACCAAAAATAAGGGGCCCATTGGTGGGCATTCTCCTTTAAACCTTTGACTCGCGTTTAACTAAAACTAAAATTAAAAAAAGAGACATTTGTACGCAGAGAATATCACAGTCGTGTGAGATTAAATAATAGTATCTAAAATTATCATGTTCTGAGAAAATTCATTCCGTTTATTCCCACATATCCCTTTACGTGACCATGCCCTTTAATAGCATGTCACCTTACAAGGCCATTGTCATCGTATACTGCCTTTATGAACCCTAATTATACGAAATTAGTTTTTATTACACAAGTTCCTAACATTATTGTTTTAATAATCGCGGTTTTAATGCTTTGCGGTTAACGTTTATTACTGTTATGAATTATGAACGTCTTATCATAATAAAGGAGTAAGATATTTTGCGTTGCGACGTAATAGGTACACAGCAAATCTGATTCCTAAAGAGTGGAGCTTTCATAATTAAAAGGGTGTTTGTGATACCACAGTGTACCTACTTACTACATACAGTAGGTCAACGCCCATACATTTGACAGGTCCTATGAAATGTCAAAATTATGTAGGGGCGGAGGTTATGTCCCAAGTATGCAGTATGGCTACTCGGGACATAACCTCCGTTCCTTCACCCCGCAACCCCCCGCACGATTGCTCTGCGACAATATTCTACGTTGACCGACTGTAAGGAGTAAGATATAGGTAGACTGTGGTGATACCTAAGACGGTAGGCAAAGGCATAATGCCGTACATCCAAAGTTCGTCTATGTATCAGGTGGCTAGGTATCAGCATTTCTTGGGGTAAAACTCCAGTTCTAGAATCTAACTGAGATATCTTCTTCTCACGCGTCGACATGACCTTTTTGAAAATAGCTCATGCCATGATGGAAGTATTAGTCAATCGGCGAGGTTCGTAGCGGGCCTGGCTGTCCAGGGTGCGTCGGATATTCACAAGTGTCGTCACTTGCGGAGGCTCTGTTAGTGGATTGAGAAGTGTTCTAATAGTTAATCAATAACCTTTGAATTTGTGATTCCCGGTCAAGAATGGAAGCGTCCGCATCGGCGTCGAGTCGACGATGAAGTACCTGGGACTCGTCCTCGACGGCCGATGGGATTTTGGGCCCCATTTTCGGCAACTAACGCCGAAATTGATGAGCGCCGCGGCTGCACTATCGCGGCTGCTGCCCGATCTGGGGAGGCTCAATGCTCTCTGCAGGAGGCTCTACGCGGGGGTCGTACGGTCCATCGCACTTTACAGGGCCCCAATATGGGCCGAAACCCTGACGGCCCGCAACGTCGAAATCCTGCGGAGGCCGCAGCGTGCGATGGCCGTCAGGGTGATAAGGGTGCCCGTGTTTTTGTCCGGGTTAGGAGAAGGAACACCGTGGGTTTTTATCCGGTAAGAGTCCGGCATACCCCTTTGCCTTCCCCGGGCGAAGGGAATCCATGAGGATTTCCAAAGGAAAAAAAAGCCGATCCTCAATTAGAATACCAGCGCTGCGATATTTATTTTTTTAAAGTCTCAACATTATCGCAGTAGCATTATTATGCTGCCTTTTTGGATGCGCACAGGTCCTTTTTGATTGTTATATTTAATTGTTTTTTTTTTATTATTGTTTTGTTTTTTTGTGTGTGTCCCGAATAAATACTTGTTCTATCTTTCTTTTAATCCAGCTGGCAGGTGTAGTGATAATTACAATAATCATTATCTCTTTTTGGCCCAGCAATCTGCGAATTGAAGCCGGCACCTCAAGTTTTGTAACCGTGACTGCTACCAACAAGGCTAATAGGGTGACTCTATACGGCTTCTATTTACATCTATCCTTAATTAAGTGTTTTCGCAAATGATCCACTTCTGTGGCTTCATTGGAAGAATTGTGTAAAACTGTATTTTTTATATAATCTTGATAGAAAATTACTTTTAAATTAATTAACTTCCTCCTTGGATTGCCTTGTTGGTCTAGCGGTCGCAAACGACTACTGAGTGTGAGGTCTTGAGTTTGATCCCCAGGTCTGGCAAAATGTTATTAGGTTTTTCCGTGTGGAATTTCTCAGTAGCACCCCGGATTAGTGCCCGGTTGATGGCAATAGGCTCGCCCACTATTACGTGGGACTTAAACATAACGACGAAATGAGGGTGTACTATACACCTCTGCCCAACCCTTCGAGGAATACAGGCGTGATGTTATGTTGTTAAGTTAACTTCTTTCTTTAGTAAAAAAAAACACAATTCTGCTTTCGTTGAAGTTATGCTATTGATTGTAGTCCCACAGATGGTGAGGCGAGTCCATTTATCGCCTATAATTTTAAACCCCGGGCAGATACTAAGAATTTCTCTTCGGAAAAACCCAAAAACACTATTCGATCTGTGATTCATCAAAAAGTAAAAATAAAATCTATATTATTCCACTCTCTGTCGCCTTTTACGTTTTTTTTACTGTTGTACTGCTTCTAGTTCGTCCTTGCGGACCGTTTCTACATACCCGGGCGATTAGCGAGACCTAGAACGTCTCCAGCCAATGGGGGGGGGGAAGTAAAATACTTAACTGAAAGCTTAAAGCTAACTACTTATACTACACTAACATCATGATTACTAGCAACAACAGCACTAAGGATGACTCCTAGTGGGACTCGGATCTCGGATAAGGGCATTTCTGGCGGAGGATTGGGAGGGAGGCAGCTTGATGAGGGCTGAATTATCGGTGTGACTGCGGAGTCTGAAGAGACGACCGGCTCTACGACGGGAGAGCTCGGTGGATCGTGACTGGCGGCTTTTATACACTATTTTACAGTTCTGAGAAATATGCTGTACTTCGCTAGATATACTAAGAATTCGCTTGATTGAGTAGTATTATGGTATGTCTACACCAGTGCGCTTTCATGTTCATCTTGCGCTTTCGTCTGACGCATGCCTGAAGCGCCATAGTGCATGCCCTAATACTAGTTCGAGTCTTATGGCAATCGATATTGCATGCGCTTGACGCAAGAGGAATTGAAAGTTGAAAGCGCAAGATGAACATGAAAGCGCACGGGTGTAGATGTTGACATACCATTAAAGCTTCTTGGGAAAGAGTTCGTCCTATGAAATACTACCACACACCTATTCTTACCTGTAGCATTGCTGCTTTCCGGTTTGAAGGGCATGGGTGCCGGTGAAGTTACAGACACACGATACTTCCAACATTGTCCTTAAAGTTGGCAACGCATCAGAAATCTTTTTGTTGTTGTAGGTGTACAGGCAACGATAACCTTCTTTCCATCGGGTAGCCCATCGGCCTCTGCCAGGGTTGAGGAATTTGTTCGAAAGAGTTACCGCGGCCCTGGAACGCAAAGGGCATTAGGAGGAACACGGATGGGTTTTAGTCAGTAAGAGTCTGACACTACCTTGCGCTCCGCACAGAGCGGAAGAAGTCATTTGATGATTTTCAAAGCTTAAAAACAAACAAAAAATACCCATCGGTCTGCTTACTAACACATTACCTACATAAAAAACTGCATTTTCTATGCGAAGCTGATTACATATGGGTACAGTAATACCTGTTCATTTTGAGTAGTCAATTCTGTATAATTTTCGAAGTAACACGAAATAACATGGAATTAACTTAAACACCTGTGCAAATGCATTTGGAGGGGAAGCGAGGTAATTTGTCAATAATAATTTAACAGGTAGGCGAAGGTAATTTGTATTAGGGGAAGTTGGTAATCAATACTTGAACCGTTCCATACAAAGTTTGTGGGCATACGAGCGAATCAATTACTCATGACGGAAATGCCTTGTTATTTTTAGGGTTGCCAAGATATGTGTCGTGTCGTTCGTGAGTTATGTCAAATTTTGTAAAGCTCAAGTTATTGCACGCAAGTATTCACTTAGTTCGTAAAACTTGCAGAAGTTGACTTGCTGCGGGTGTGTCCACAGTTTGAACGTTGGTTGCAGGGGGGCCTACTCTTACCCGTCTTATTTTATCCGTCGCCCGACCAGTGACAGGCCCGAGAAGGTGGCGCGCAGTGTTCCACTGTCCAGTGTTTCTCAGGAGGACGTGGGGCAATGCCTCACAGAAGGAGTTGTCAGCCAGGGGCTGGCAGACCTCTCCTTCTGCGAGGCCTACCGGGGTCGCGGTGCGTACAGCTGCGTATCTCGCGACCCCGGTCAAAGGTCAGGAGAAGGAACAACGTGGGGTTTTTGCCGGTAAGAGTCCGGCATAACTATTCGCGTTCACCGGGCGAAGAGAATAAAAAAAAGCGCGCCTACTCCGAAGATCGAACTACGAAGATCGAACTACGAAGATCGAACTACGAAGTTTCGGGTGACGGATCGCAAGTTTTCCAACTACTAAAGTGTTTCGAATCCGACGATTGATTCGATTTTTGCGTATTGGCATCTTGTCTTTCGTTCACCCTACCCATATCTAGTAGTTCATTGTTTGACAATATTTTGATCGAATATTTTATAAGGTCGATGTTTGTCGTTGTTTGGTTTCGATGCCACTCCCAGAAGTTGCCTCACACAGTAAAACTTGCTAGTGGATGCACTTAAGAGAAGCTCGACTAAATACGTGACACATCTCTTGTCACGGTAGTTTATGTTTCAAGGCAATGAGTTTTTCAATCGAAAGGTTCGTTATGAGTTGGATTACGTAAATAAACATGTATAGCTATTATTGGACACGCATGATGGATTAATAAATACTTTGACGGCTTGTTTATAAACAGACGATGTAGACGTCGGCTAAAGTTTACAGGAGCCATTAAGGATTCAAATGTAATTAGAGGTGGATGTGTAGACTGTATTGTACACATACATTAATAAGCAGACAAAATACACTTAGTTCTAGAAAATATTGTGCAAAGAATTATTGTTAGGTAGACGGTTTATGATGAGACGGGTAGTGGGATAACAATAATAAATACCTTACGAAGATTCATCTGTATGGTCAAGGTATTAATATGTTAAAGTATTACCCATTTTTATTGGGACTTAGTTTCGCCCATCACAGACTCTTAGCAGTAATATCTGTGAAACTCTTGGCTTAGACAATAGACACATAGATAATCTGTACTTATCTAACGGACGTTGGTCATCGTCCAGATATTATAGGATAATGTTAACTTTATTCAGACGCAATTGGATAAAAATCGATTTAAAGTTTGTAATAATTCCAGATTTTATCCAAAGGCCTTGGATAGATAGTTAGCTTTATCAATCCACCTAGCATTAACCGTAACATATACAGAGAATATCAACGAAAAACCGAACAAAAACATTTTGAATGTCATGGAACTCGCAACAAATTAATTAGAACATTATATAGGAGAAGTTGAAAAGGTTCTACCACAATAAGGGGGAATTAATTAATAAATGGGATATATTTAAAAGTACTTTAAAATGTTTAAGGCACATTTCATAAATAATACTATTACTACTAACTATTACTTTTAAAGTTCATTTAAATAATACACAAATTAATATGATATTAGTATTCGTAACATCTGCAATGAGCGCACTTTTACAAGCATGTATCAACCGGTTACACGATGTTACGACTAAAAATATAAAAGTAAAAGGAAATCGATACTCAGAAGCGTGCGATTACCGGAAATCCGCGACTATGTATTACAAACTCGTTCTTTCGTATGGGTAATCCTCGAGTTAGAGATAACCATTGAAATCGATGCAATTATTTTTGGCTTAAATGTGCCGTGTTGAGTTCTCTTCGTTTGGCTGTCGTAAGGAACGAGTAAAGCCTTGTATTCAGTATAGGACAAATACTGTGGATCATTAGTTGCCTGTGACGACGCGGGATATCCGGCGACGCGGCGACGTCACTAGATACGTTTTCTGTGACTTTTTTCTTCCAATGTCTAGTGGTACGATGTTACCAGACAAGTCGTGCGAAGTCTGGTGACGTCGGCCGACTTGGCACGACTTCTTTGCCAACACGTGTCACGCTAAACTTGTCTCCTAAAAACGCGGCTCCAGACTTTATTCATCAAAGATAATGGGTATCTTAGGAAGGTCAAACGACACTCGCTTTACGCAAAACCAGAATCTCGGTAACTGGACTTGACTGGACGTGCGTTACTAGTGCATAAAGAACTCGTTATGCACTAATTAGTTAGTGCACGCGGACCCTGGCACGGAAAATAGCTTGAACGCAGAAAATGGCACTGTAGGACAGACAATAGTGCTGGCAAGAATACTACTTTATATTGTTTTGTTCTGCCTAGCCTTTTCCCAACTATGTTGGGGTCAATTTCCAGTCTCACCAGGGGGTCTACTAAGTCCGTCAACGAAGTTAGTCACCCGTCTGAAAGTAGCCCGAAACGTAGGAGTGAACAAAACAAGTGTCAAATTCAACTTTTCGGACAGGTAAAAAAAACACATTGGTAGTAGCGACAACTGTCAAATCGTGTTGTCATTAATTCTTAGTTCGGGCCCCGAAATAATCGTATGTCCGTAGGTGATAGGGAGTAGGAAACGCTCGTAACTAAGGCCGAAACTACGGGCTTCGTGCTTAGAGAGTAGACTCCATGAGCTAGTATAATACTGTATTACAGGAGCCAGTGTATTCCCTTTATTATAGTTACACAGTAATGCCAACAGAAAAATCAGCAGAACCAAGTAGGTAATATAAAAAATAAATAAAATATAAAGTAGGTACAGACGTGCATTTTTAGGTCTGACCTTTTTACACGAGGATTCTATTGCGTACCTAAGCCAAACGACTTCATCGTCGAATTATTAATACAATGATTGCTTAGTACACATCGATTGAAGTGGTGGAAGTACCTAATAGGCAATTATTATCATGTGACTCGACGTGAAGCAGTCAAGGTCTCCAAGTTCAATCAATAAGTAATTGCAAAGGAAAATAACATTTCACAGAAACAAACATTGCTCTATTTGCAGTATGGGCGATGTTTATGCAAATTCGTTATTTCATTCGGCCACATTCTAGACGAAGAGAGGGTGGTAGGGGGGTGTAACTTGAATATTGTGTTACTGGGGTAAAACCCCTTTGTTTTCAAGTTGGTTACCATGGCAATATGTAACAACCCCCTTTTAATTTAAGACTAGTGTTTCATAGAGTCGTTACGTTAAATTGGACTTACTTAAGTGCAATGAGAATTATTTTTTGGGGAATTTTTTTAAGGCGGCAGTACCTATTAATAACATTAGGGTAAGTACTTATGTGAATAATAATGGTAATAAAATGTTGCGTGGTGAGCAGTAATTGATGAATTTATCAGTTCTCAATCAATAGTGATATCCTCATTGTTCGGGTAGCATGTTTAAGCCTAGGCGCACACTAGGCGACACGTGACAGCGACAGCTCGGCGACTAGACGCGATGACAGGCTGCGGCCGACAATTTTTTGCTTTATTATTGGTAAATATACAAGAGTCTTAATTTTAGTCTGTGTAGTGCCGGACTTAAAGAATAGCACTAAGTCTGTGTAGTGCCGGACTTAAAGAATAGCACTACCCCATCTCTTCCCATGGGCGTCGTAGAAGGCGACTAAGGGAGCGTGAGGCCTTGTGTAGACCACTAAGCACCTTTGGCCAACCGCCCGGTGGCGGGTAAACCACCAGCTAGCATTCCCAAAGAGGGTTGGTGTCAGGCAGGCGGCCGACTATAAAACATTTGCCAAATCATTTAGCAACATGATAAGTTTGAATGGAATGCGCGACAGGGTTAGGGCGTACCCCACAGGCGACGCGCAGGGGCAGCACCCGGCTCCTGTGGGAAATGGACTAGGGTTGTTGCACTACCCCGGGCGGGGGCAACGTAAGAAGCGAGCTCGGGAAGTGAGATTGAGGTATGCAAGTTGGAATGTTGGAACGATGACTGGAAGAGCCAGAGAGTTAGCAGAGGTACTCAAAAGAAGGCGAATAAATGTGGCGTGTTTGCAAGAAACAAAATGGAAGGGAACAAAAGCGAGGGAAATAGGTGAAGGATACAAGTTTTTCTACTGTGGAAGTGACGGGAAAAAAAATGGCGTGGGAATAGTGTTAGACAGTAACCTGAAAGAAAGCGTGATGGAAGTGAAAATGATTAATGATAGATTGATAGTTGTGAAAGTTATGTTGGAGAATGTGATGTTGAATGTAGTTAGTGTATATGCACCGCAGGTAGGATGTGATGAAAGGGTGAAAGATAAGTTCTGGGAGGATTTTGATTCAGTTTTGATGACCATCCCAGTGAAGGAGGAATTGATAGTCGGAGGTGATTTTAATGGACATGTGGGAAGAATGAGAGGGGCTTATGGAAGAGTACATGGGGGATGGGGATTTAGAAATCCCAACGACGAGGGAGAGACGCTGTTGCAAACCGCTACTGCATTTGACCTGGCAGTAGCAAACACCTGGTTTCAGAAGAACGATAGTCATCTGATAACATATAAAAGTGGCAACCACAAAACCCAAATAGATTACTTCCTCGTCAGACGCCACCATATAAAACACGTCAGAGACTGCAAAGTGATACCAGGAGAAGATTTGGTCTCACAGCACAGACTCCTGGTCATGATGGTAGTTTTAACACTACAGTGTTCAAAAAAGAAAGAGCGTCCCCCCCCTAAAATTAAATGGCATATGTTAGAGAAGACTGATTGTGCGAAAAAATTCAGAGAGCGAGTGGTAGATAAAATTATAGGGATGGGAGATATGAATGATCGGAGTGTGAATGAATGTTGGAATGAAATGGCTGGGTGTATTCGGTGTGCAGCGAAGGATATTTTGGGAGAGACGAGAGGAAGGGGCACGATAGACAGAGATACATGGTGGTGGTCGACAGAAATACAGAATGTGTTGAAGGAAAAAAAGAAAAAATTCAAGGAATGGCAGAGTGTTGAAGTGAATAGTGTTAGTTTGAAAGCTGAAAAGAAGAGTGAGTATGATGCCCTAAAGAAAAAAGCCAAGAAAACTGTGGCCATAGCGAGAGCAAAAGCCCAGAGTAAAATAAATGACGCTTTGGATAGTCTAGCAGGCCAAAAAGACCTGTACCGGCTGGCTAGAGCTAGAGAAAGAATGGCGAGGGATGTTTGTCAAATAAGATGTATCAGAGATGAAGCGGGAATGGTTCTTTCGGATGATGAGAAAATTAGGGATAGGTGGAAGGGTTATTTTGAAAGGCTGATGAATGAGGAGAATGACTGGAGTGGTGTGCTTGAGAATAAACCAATGAATGAGGGGTTAGTGAGAATGGTAAGTATGGATGAAGTGAGAATAGCAGTAAGTGGAATGAAGAATGGTAAGTCAATAGGTCCAGATGGAATACCAGTTGAAGTGTGGAAGGTATTACGGGTTGATGGATGGATGTGGTTGGCTTCATTCTTCAATAAGTTGTTGCTGGAAGAAGCCATACTGATGAATGGTGCAACAGTTCGCTGGTGCCCATCTTTAAAAACAAGGGTGATGTGCTGGAGTGCAACAACTATAGAGGAATAAAGCTAATGTCACATAGTATGAAAGTTTGGGAGAAAGTCATTGAAAGGCGGCTGAGAGAAGAGAGTGAAATTTCACAAAACCAATTCGGTTTTATGCCTGGTCGGGGTACAACAGATGCCATTTTCGCTATACGCCAGCTATGCGAAAAATACAGAAGTGCGCATAAAAACTTGCACATGGTGTTTGTTGACCTCGAAAAGGCATACGACCGGGTGCCTCGTGAGGTTTTGTGGTGGGCCCTTAAGGAGAAAGGTGTGCCTGGGAAGTATGTGCAGTTGATCCGAGCAATGTACAGTCGATGCAGTACCCAAGTCCGGTCTACAGTGGGCACTACTGGCAGCTTCAATGTGGCTGTCGGCTTGCATCAGGGGTCGGCCCTCAGCCCTTACCTCTTCCTGGTAATAATGGACGCTTTGACGGCGGACATCCAAGAAGAGGCCCCCTGGTGCATGCTGTTTGCCGATGACATTGTGCTGGTTGCCGAGAGTGGCCTAGAGGTCCAGAGCAGATTGGAGGTGTGGTGGCAAAGACTGGAGAGTGTTGGTCTGAGATTGAGCAGAACCAAAACAGAGTACCTGTTTTGCGATTTTGGCGGTCTCTCTAGTTCTGTGCCAATATCTCTCGCCGGAACGCCCATACCGACCTGCTCCGACTTTCGGTACCTCGGGTCGCTTGTCCAAGGGGATGGCGGAGTAGACCGAGACGTTACACACCGGATCAACTCAGGATGGATGAAATGGCGACAGGTCACTGGAATAACTTGCGACTCACGGATGCCTCTCAAGTTAAAGGGGAAAATCTACAAGTCCGTGATAAGACCTGTCGTACTGTGTGGATCGGAATGTTGGGCCGTGAAGAAGACGGATGAAAAAAGATTGCATGTAGCGGAGATGAGAATGTTGAGATGGATGTGTGGAGTGACCAGAATGGATAAAGTCAGGAATGAGTATATTAGAGGAAGTTTGAAAGTAGCGCCAGTGACAGAAAAGTTGAAAGGGAACCGTTTGTCTTGGTATGGGCACGTGAAGAGGAGAGATGAAACGCATGTGACAAAAAGAGTTATGAGTATAAATGTGGATGGATGGAGAGGAAGAGGGAGGCCAAAGAAAAGATGGATGGATGGTGTGAAGAATGATATGAAAGAGAAGGGTGTCAGTGATATCATGACGGGTGATAGGACGGAATGGAAGAAGAAAACGTGTTGCGCCGACCCCAAGTAACATGGGATAAGGGCAGGAAGAAGAAGAAGATACAAGAGTCTTAATTTTAACTAATAACGTTTGATAAATCATAGGAATCGGCCGTCAGGGCCATCACAAACTGGGCGACTTGTCGCCGCGTCTAGTCGCGCTATGCACGCGCACACACGACGACAAACGTGCGACAGCGCAGCGTCGGTCTCGCTGTGAAACAACACGGCCGTCTTTCTCGAATACTCTACTACTAATAATCGCTTCCGGCACGACGTCTGTCGTAACGACTAGTCGCCGACGCAAGCGACAGATACGCGTCTAGTCGCGGCGACAAGACGCCAGAAGCAAATGTCATCGCCGCGTCTTGTCGCCGCGACTAGACGCGACGACAAGTCGCCCAGTTTGTGATGGCCCTGACGGCCGATTCCTATGATTTATCAAACGTTATTAGTTAAAATTAAGACTCTTGTATATTTACCAATAATAAAGCAAAGACCCCATAGTTTTGCACAGTAGACCCTCCTATATGTACGTTAGTAATTATCACAGGTAGGTAAAATTAGCTTCCGAGTCTATTTAAATGCCCAGTTTGGAAATAAAAATGCTGTCATTAGTAAGCAAAGCGTTTCGATTTCGGTCGTAGGAATGGGACATAAGTTGTTCGCGTGACTAAGGTGACATCGCAATAGCAAATTAAAATCAATTCTTCTTATTTGCTTTTCCCAGGCTTAGTGCTTTGCATTCAAACACCTATTGTTGATTTATATTTTATTGATTATTCTACGCACCCGTAACACATAACTTTATAATAAGTTATTTATTGCTTTTAATTAGTAGTATTTTAATTTTAATATTGTACGTATTCTATTTATTTATTTATTTATTTGTGTCCTTATTGCCCGTGGCATCACTGTGGTCCTATCTGAAAACCAGCGTTGCGGCATTTTGTTTTTTTAAATGTCGCAGAATTATTCTGAGACAGGAGCCTTTTTTGGTCTCGTGCAGGTAGTTAAAATTTGTATCCTTTGTTTTTTTTTAGTAACTGTATTATTTTTGTTTCTATAACTGCCTGTGAATCCAGAATAAATCATTTTTCTTTCTTTCTTTTCAATTCTTTACTTCCTTTATAACATAGAGGGGCTCGTGGCTCATCATCAACCGCGCGGATCATATGATTAGCAAGGTTAAGCTGCGCTTGATCAGTTCGTGGATGGGTGACCATTCGTTGCACATCGAGACCCGCCCGTGCCTTGGAGAGCACGTTAAACCGGTGATCCCAGGTATGGTTACCAGACGACAGGAATTTTCCTGACATGTTCGGAATTTTGGCCCTTTGTCAGGGAAACACGGAAAAACTGTAATCGTAAGGATTTTTTGGAATTGAATGTATATATGTAATAAAAAAATATTAAAGTTTTCACACTTCATTCTGCGCATGTTTCCAAAACCTCGTTGACTTTATATACCGTATCAACTGTACCAACGTTCAGACAAAATGTCAGGAAATTTACTGAAAGGTCAGGGACATTGTCAGGAAATCTAATTTCTCTGGTAAGCCTAGAGTCCCGGGTATCATATGTATACCTATGACAGTCATTACGGGTAGTCAGAAGCCCGAAAGTTTGACAACCGGTCTAACTTTAGGATATCGGCATTGCTCAGTTACTGGGTTGCGGAGGTCTGATGGCAGTCGCTCCGTGTAAATAGTATTCAGCCGCATCTGGTTAGATAGCGTGCTTCACCGTCGATAACATCATCGCTTACCATCAGGCGAGATAGTGGTCAAACGCGAGACTAAAGCAAAAACAAAAAGATTGGAAGCTGACCCTAACATAATTGGGAAAACGCTAAGCAGAACGAACTTCCTTTATAACATTCTAGCTTTTGCCCTCGGCTTCGCTCTCGTTAATTTAGAATTTGACAATCAACTCTCAACACACTACTAAAGTCTCTACAATAATATAATTCAATTATGATTCGAAAGACACGTGGCGCCATCTATGAACGTTATTGTTGTTTTCCTCGGGAACTGTACTTTTTTCGGGATAAAAAGCACCCTATGTCCGTTTCTGTACACCTGACAATGTATACGCAAAATTTCAGGATGATCGGTTCAGTGGTTTAGGCGTGAAAAGGTAACAAACAAACAAACTTACTTTCGCAATTATAATATTAGTTAGCAATTAGCATTAGGAAGTTAGGATTACGAAGTTAGGATTTTATTCACTCATTCCAGGTGTTATGCTTCCAATTTCCATACTTTTTACACCAACTTGCACAGTGGGTGAATTATTCCAAGCGATACTTTTGCAACGACACGTACCCAGGATAACGCGGATGTGCTCGCAACAAATCCGATCTAATCCCGTATCGTAGCGCATCCACCGCAAAATTTTCATTTCCGTGACAGGAGATGCACGTGTAGACTTACCGTGAAATCTCTAGGAACAAGACTTGTGTCACTGATATTTTTCCAATTCTGTGTGAATCTGTTAGACATGATTCAACCAATATTCGGGGAATAGATCTTGTTATGGTAATAGAGGCTTACTAGTGTATTGTGTATTATACAAGGTTAGTCAGAAAGGGTGTTAAAGTACACATAATAATGAATAACCTTTGTTCTACAACATTTCCCAAAACTCAATAGTTTAAGAGAAACAGTTGTCCAAAAATGTCAAAAAAAAAAACTACAAAATCTATCTATCCCCAGTTATGATCAGCTGTGTTTACATTTTAGGTCATATTTGGGGTCATGAATTAGAAGCACCATTTTCTGAATTTGTAACTAAAGCAGGGATGAAGAATTTTTGAAAAAACTAAAATAAAAATCATATTATTTGGATTTTTTTCATCGAATTTTGAAAGTTTAACACTTGCTTTCATTTCAGTCATCAGCGATACTATAAGTGGTCTTCGGATTAGTACCCCCTTTCCGACTAACCTTGTACCAGTAATAGCCGTATGCCCTATGGGATTTCCTATCTGCAACATCTCAGGAACCATAAATCAAGCAAAACGTATTTTTGTTTTTCTTCTTCTTACTCGTTTCGCTCTTGTCAGAGTCGGTCGTAGCCGTCATGTAGCACTATGAGTTACTGCAGCTGATGTGGCTCGTCTCACGATGTCTCGCCATCGCTTCCTGTTGGTGGTTATTCCATTACACTCGCAACAGGGGTTATTTGTTATATGGTACTTACTTTCAAAGTTCTTTAGAAGCCTAAATACCAAATTCCACATTTCTAACTTAAAAAATGACGTACTTCCCATACAAACTTTCGTCCCTTATTTTACTCCCCTAAAGGGGATGCATTTCCGAAAATGCTGATACCACACGTTTTTGTTTATAAACAGAAGCCTAAACATAAATTACCACAGTTCTAACTTCAAAAATTACGAAATTCCACACTAATCCCCTATTTAACCCACTAAAGAGATGAATTTTCAAAAATCCTTTCTTAGTGATCACCTTCAGATTAGCACCCTCTTTCAGACAAACCTTGTATAAGGAACTCCTGTGTAAAATTTCATGCTTCTAGACCTACTATTTTAAGCTGTGCGTTGTCTGTTAGTCAGCCAGTCAGTGTTAGAGTTTTATTAAGTAAGTTTTCTTTTTTTTTTCTCTTTGATAAAAATGGTGCATAGGATTTCTTCTGTATCATATGCACAAATACCCACATCTGGAACAACTATCTGTACCATACAAATATTTGTCCTTGCGGGAATTGCACCCACGACTAGCGCAGAAAGTCGATCGCTCAGTCACTGCATCAGACATGTCAAAATATGTACCGGTTCGATGACGCACTTGTGTACCTGCCTTTAGATTACCGAGCAAACTCCGGTGACACCGGCCTTCTCCCAACATTTTGCTGATTCAGAGCGTACCGGCTTGGATATTGTGGTCAATTTTGCAGTGCAATACGGCGCCTGTCTATGTATTTTTACGAATATTTAATAATAAAAATGCTTACGTGAAATTGTTATCTTGTAGTATGCTGTTTTGCTACATGTGCTACAGACGCACTGTCTCGCATGAAGTACGTGAGGTTATGTAGGTACGCATACTCGTATCTATTTATATAAATTACATAATTACCTATTACGAATGTTTTAATCGTGTCTATACATACATAATTCGTGTCTAAATAGGTGTACGAAATAAAAGTCAAACCTTTGCCTTATAAAGTGACAAGTATGGATATACGTATTTTTATTTTCTATTGGACTGCTTGTAGGTGGTCCTTTTGGACCGTTTCTACGTTACCGGGCAGTTATTGGAAAACGGTCCACGAGATGGTCATCTCATCATTATTCAGCCGAAAGACGTCCACTGCTGGACATAAGCCTCCCCCAAGAGAGGGTTTGCCATAATCGCCACGCTTGGCAGGCGGGTTGGCGATCGCAGTATGGTTGTTAAAATATTCAGAGAACGCTGCTGCCCATCCTCTAGTGAATCCCTTTGTCGCATTTTACGACACCCATGGGAAGAGATGGGGTAGTGCTATTCTTTACGTCCGGCACCACACGGCACAGTAGAGGACCATCTACAAGCAGACTATCCTTGCGGACCGTGTCGAGTATGGTTTTTCATATTTATGTTTAAGACACAGTTGTAATAAATGGCAGAAATTAAGCTGATTTTGTGTCTGATTAAAATATGTCAACCAAGTCCACTATTCATAATAGTGACGGTTTGCTGTGTACATTCTGTCAAAAAAAAAAACACGATGAGCGGACAAATTTGTATCCTGTATTAGCGTGAGCAGAGTAATCAGTAGTCATTCTGTAAATCAAAATCATTGTAGGGTGACTCTAAGTTTAACTCCGAATTTTGGGGACATTAATTCTTTCCTTTGTAAGAATAGTAAATTGTTTAACATTTTATAGCACTACGATTTTTGAAAAAGCATTTTTAAGCATAGTAGTAAACTATTGGAAATATATGAGAAAAAACGATGTCTTCTTGAATCTATGAGGGTATAACAAAGACAAAAATAAATCCCTTGGATATATTATTATGGTAGACATAAATAAACTGACTTGACTGATTGTTGACGAAACAGAAATTGATTGCCTCGTTGGTCTAGCGTGAATTTCTTAATAACAGCACGAAGTCTCGATTTGTGCCCGGTTGACGGCAATATTACATGGGACTTAAACATAACGGCGAAATAAGGGTGTACTATATGGGAAAGTGGGGTAGAATCGGCTAAGACAAAAATTCTATAAAACACAAGTTTGAAAAAAAAAAATCAATTTTAATTAACTATATTTAGTTTAGTTTATAAATCACATATTTTGCACTGGAGATCACTTTATTCTTAATTCTAAATAACATAAAATAGTCAATATATAAAAGTTATGTTTTTACGGTTTTGCCCCATCCCTTGTCCAAAATCGGGTATACCTTAATCTTGTACCCGATTTTGCCCCTTAACAATGGTAGCAATGGAACTCATCAAGATCTTCGGGTTCCCAACCCGTACAGCCTTCATGGGAACAGTTCTTATATTTAAGGCGTTGCACCCATGCATCGCTCCTTCACGTATAAAAACCGGGTACTACCAGATATTACCCCGTACGGTTTTGCCCCGAGCGTACATTAGAGAGACAAAGAGAAAAAAATACCTAAAAACATAACTCAATAAAACTTTACTTACGTTCATTTATACGTCAGTACGTGCTTAATCTTTGCTAGAAATTAATTTTCACTTACCTTGATAAACGAGCATAATGATACACTTGTTAATTCCTAAGAATATTAGATCAATCTATAATCTATAATATATATAAAATTCAAAGTCCTGACTGACTGACTTAGTCATCAACGCACAGCCTAAACCACTAAAGCTGGAAATATGAAATTTGGACATTAGGTTCCTTACGTGACGAAAACATCCACTAAGAAGGGATTTCTCGAAATTCAACCCCTAAGGGGGTGAAAAGGGTGATTAACGTTTGTATGCAAGACCGTCATTTTTGAAGTAAGAAGCATGAAATTAAGTGTTAAGGTTTCTGGTTAGGAGTAAATGTACACGGGTTTAAGCGTTTTTGGAAATTCAACCGTTAAAGGGGTGAAATAAGTGTTGTAAGTTTGTATGACAAATTTGGTAATTTTGAAGTAAGAAGCATGGAATTCAATATATAGGTTACAAAAATTTGTATGGCCTACAGGTGGTTGTTTCGGGTCTGGGCGTTTGTTTGTGAGATTTGTGTCTGTAAACGCACCCACGACACAAGAGAAATCTTAGTGTGGGGCAACGTTTTTTTAAAAAAAAAAAAAAAAAAAAAAAAAAAACTGGTCAGAAATAAACGTACACATGTTTCAGGGTTTTTGGAAATTCAACCCCTAAAGGGGTGAAATAAGTGTTGTAAGTTTGTATGAGAAATCTGGTACTTACTTTTGAAGTAAGAAGCATGGAATTCAATATTTAGGTCACTGATCAGAAATAAACATACACGTGTTTCAGGGTTTTCCGGAAATTCTACCCCTAAAGGGGTGAAATAGAGGATAAAAGTTTCTACGAAGTTAAAAGCATGAAATCAAATAATAGGCTTTCTGGCTGGGTATAAATACATGTATTTGAACGTTTTTATAAATTATACACATAGGGGGTGTAATAGGAGGTGAAAGTTTTATGTAAGATAAGATAAAAGCATGAAATCAAATAATAGAGTTGATGGTTAGAAACAAATGTACAAGTATGAGCGTTTTTGTAAATTAAACCCCTAAGGGGATAGCGGATGAAAGTTTGTATAAGAAGTCTGGTACTCTTGAACTTAAACATACACGTGTTTCAGGGTTTTTGAAAAACTGTCCCTAGAAGGTGAAATAGAAGATGAAAGTTTTTTTTATTGTTTACACTTGTGCGAGACTTTCTGGCATAGTATGTACCTTCACCGTAATATAGGAGGTGGTGCGCGAGACGTATCGGATGGTTTTAAATAAAAATTCACATCGTTCATCCGACTGAGTTGAAACTTCGTTCAGTTGATGTTGGCACTAGCGCCAGAGTTTGTGATATAGTACTATTAACGTACAAGAGGTTGCGCGCGAGTCGTATCGGATAATTGTAAATAAAAATACGCATCGTTCATCCGATTGAGTTGAAACTTTGTATAGTTGTTGTTACTCACGCGAAAGTTTCTGAAATAGTACCTTCAACGTAATACGCGTAAAACGCCAATAGGTGGCGCGCGAGTCGTATTGGATAATTGTTTGTCGTCTTCTAATATAAAGAGAAAGGTACTGACTGACACATTATATTTGGACAGTCGATTCCTTTTGTAACGTAAGCATCCACTAACAAGGGATTTCTCGAAATTCAACCCCTAAGGGGTGAAATAGTTAATAGTTAAAGTTTGTATCATTCATCATTTTTGAAGTAAGAAGCATGAAATTAAATATTAAGGTTTCTGGTTAGAAATAAATGTACGAGTGTTTGAGCGTTTTTGGAAATTCAACACCTAAGGGGTAATAAGTGTTGCAAGTTTGTATGAGTAATCTGGTATTTTTGAAGTAAGGAGCATGGAGTTAAAAAATTAGGCCTTTGGTGAGAAATAATACACGTGTTAGAGGGTTTTTGGAAATTCTACCTCTAAGGTGTGAAATAGGGGATGAAAATTTTCTTGAAGTTAAAATCACTAGGTTAAATAATAGGGTTTCGGGTTAGAAATAATTGTACACGTGTTTGAAAGTTTTTGTAAATTCAACCCCTACGGGGATGAAATAATAAGGGTTGAAAGTTTGTATGAAAAATTTGGTATTTTTGAAGATAGAAGTATGGGGAGAAATTGACTGACTGGGCGACCGATCTATCAACGCACAGCCTAAACCGCTGGGGTTGGAAGATTGGAATTTTGACAGTAGGTACCTATAATAACGCACGCATCCATTAAGGAAGGGTTTTTGGAAATTCCAACTCTAAACGGGTGAAATTGGTTGTTAACGTTTACGTTAAAATCCTTATTCTATGGGGTTATTGACTTGAAATTTGGTGCAAACACTCTTAAGTAAATAATAAAAGATGGATTTTTTGGATTTCACTAAAAACGGGCTTAATCAAGGTTCAAAATTTCACGCAAGCGAAGCTGCGGGCAGAAGCTAGTGCACCATAAAAACGTTTTTATTATTTATTGTTGACGAGCATGCACCGAGGCCATTGAAAGTTTGTTGACAAACTAATCAGGGTAGCCAAAGCAGCGAGCGAACGCGGGCCTAAATTTGAAACATGTAAGAGGCTATACTGCCTTGTCCCGGTTTTACCCCTATACCCGGTTTTGGACTAATCTCCCCTACATCTCTGTCCAACCTTTGGGGGAATACAGGCGTGATGTTATTTTATACAAACAAAAATAGTGCTGTAAAAGTTAAAGGTAAGTTTTAAGAGCAGATATTCATCCATGTAGTCTTTCTATTCATTTTGAACGAACCTAAAATAGGTTGCAGTAAGTAAACCGCCTCTAGCATCACGGCTACCCTACAATCATTCAAAGTGGGTGGTCTACCTACACGGTTGATGTGAAATGACGGTCTGTGAGATGTTTGGGAGCTAGAAATTGTACGTTGCACTAATAACATTGTGTGTCATGAGTACCAGAACAAATTGTAAAAAGTACATTGAGAATAAACGCTTACTCTTCACACCGACTCACCCACATACAATGTGTCTCACACTTTAATATCTTATTATATTGTTTATAGATTTTCTCTGAACTGTTTTTTTTAAGTGATCTTTGAATATCTAAAATGAGTTTTGCTTACCATTGTTCCTATGGCCAAAAACGAATCGTTTTGCTTACCAATGGTTGCATTTTTTATTGCGAAACTTGGCATATAAATAGACTCGTAAGCTAATTTTGCCTGTGATAGCTAATAACGTATGAGACGGTCTATTATGCAAAGCGTTGAGGTTTTTATTTAATTATTGGTAGAGATAAAAGAGCCTAATTTTAACCAAATTAAAAGTTAAAAAAAATTAAAAAATTTAAACGCTTTGTAAATCAACATTATTTAAAAAGTAAATACACTTCTTATTTGTTTTTTCCAATAAACAGATATTTTTATCTTCTGGCGACTAAGGCCAGTGTTCACCAACACTGTCACAATTCTCTGGTTAACCAACCGAACTCGAAAAATGCACCAGAATTTTAAGTAAATAGTTGTTTGACCAGAGAATTTATGTTGTTTAAAGCCTTAGAGCAACGCGGCTACCGATGACCCGAGTTGTCTAACGATTTGGATTCCTCATTGCAAGTTTTACCCCCGGTTTCTGAAAGGAAAAAAAAAATTGTGATCAGCTGTCAAAATTCATGTCAAGTGTTGTGATTGGTTGTTTGTATATTGGTCGACTAATCACACTTGTTAACAACAGATTACAATGCCCGACAGGGTACATAATTAATCCCATAGATATAACCATTTTTTTATGTATGTGGAATCATCTAATGACTTCTTCCGCTCTGGGTGGAGCGAAAGGGAGTGTCAGACTCTTACTGACTAAAACCCATTCGTGTTTCTCCTAATGTCCTTTGCGTTCCAGGGCCGCGGTAGCTCTTTCGGACAAAGTCCGCAACCCTGGCAGATGGTCTGAAGCCTACCACCTGTATTAAATTACATTATCGAATGCAATAAAGAAATTGAATTGAATGATCAGCCTTTCAGAATCCGAGTGTCAATGTTTTGCTTATTTATCTGGTTATATCAGCCCTTTATGGTTTACTGCAGAACTTGACCTTCCGAATGATTGCACTACAGTGATTGCTACGCTTGGCAGGCGGAGGGCCGATAGAAAATCTGTTATTTGTTTCAGTACGTGAGACACACTTTACAGATACTATTTTATTTGTATCTCTTTGGACATCACGGCTCATCTTCCGTGCGGAAGATGTCCGGTCCTTTGGAAGGCATACACGGGGACACAGGTCCAACGTGCAGAGGCCCCTTTGAGAAATTTAATCTAAAATGGGATGGGGCATCAACCGGGGACTATCCACGGCTGCACTATTTGAGTACAGTCATGGACCATCCCAGGTGGGTGCAAGACTATTATAAAATGTGGTGAAAAATATCTGGACTATGGGAAGGGGTGTTAAGTGGACTGGATAACTTCTATTGCCGGAAGAAAACGGCGTCTGCCTTTCAAGCTTAAATTTGAAATATATTGGCAGACGGTGACTCGCCAGCTCACTAGCTGGGCCCCCTGAAAAGCCGCCAGTACATAGGCGAAGGGGGCAACAGACGTGTGAGCGACTAGAGGTGTAGAGAGGTGTGGCCCCGGTTTCGCCGTCGCGGGTCTAAGAGACCCGGAGTGGGTTTCCCCGCTATTACGCCTTTAGACACTTCCACCCCCGAGCATATAGCTCTGGCGGCCCCCCTCTGGCCGGCCGATAAAGGCAAGACAGAGTTGAGAATCCTGTGGGCACTCTTGGGGTTCCACTCCAGCCAGCCAATAAAGGCAAACTGGAGACGAGGCTCTGACCGACTCTCTGAGGCAATAAGGTACGCAGTGTCGCCACTCACCAACAGCTCGCCACAAGCTGCCCTGCGGTTTGTAAGCTTTTCATATAATTATTTATCTATACAAGGTGTAACATAAATAACGCACAACCTCTTAAGGGGTCACTGTACTCATCATTATGAACAACTTTTACTATGGGGCCAAAAATGAAACCGCGAAAAAAAAATCTGCTGTTCCCTACATTTATGTTCGCATAACTCGTCAAAATGTAGGGAACAGCTGATTTTTTTGTCACGATTTCATGTTTGGTCCCATAGTAAAAGTTGCTCATAATGATGAGTAAAATGACCCCTTAAGAGGTTGTGCAAGGGGATAAAGTAAGTGGTTTGACAATTTTCGTCGTAGTAATGTAGGTAAGAACAATGCAGATTAATGAACATGCAGTTAACAACATAAAAAGTAATGAGAAAGTTAGCCTTTTAAAACGATTGCCATAGCAGTTACGAGCTAAGTATTCGTTTTAACCTCCTAATAATATACTTGCTTTATATGCTACTAGCTTTTGCCCGCGGCTTCGCTCGCGTTAATTGAGCTCAAAAAAACTCTTAACACACTACTAAAGTTTCCATCATAATATAATTCAATCGTGATTCGGAAGATACGTGGTGCCATCTATGAACGTTATTATTGTTTTCCTCGGGAACAGTACTTTTTTGGGATGAAAGGTACTATGTCCGTTTTTGTACACCTGACAACGTATACTTATGCAAAATTTCAGGATGATCGGTTCAGTGATTTAGACGTGAAAAGGTAACAAATAAACAAACTTACTTTCGCATTTATAATATTAGTTAGGATAGGAGACGGACGATATAAAGACGAATGTCAGCTTGACAAATAAATAAAAGAAAACGACACAAGTACATGACATTGCGACCTTGGCCTATCACCATTAGTCCGCTACTTCGGCCTAGAACCTAGACACATTACTGGCAACCATTTTGTTTACGATAAATGGAAGACTGCGGAACGACCGGATGACAAATCTGTGTTTAGCTTTGTTTTTAAGAAAACATAAAACTGTTGTAGACTTGGAGAAAATCTTATCTCACTAATCTTATAGTTTTTTGGAATTCCACCCCTAAGGTGCTGAAATAGGGTATAAAAGTTTCTATGGAAGTTCTTCATTATTGAAGTAAAAAGCATTCATGAACGAGGGTTTCATTAAGGCTTCTGGTTAAAACAATAAACGAGTATTCTGATAGTTTTTGGAAATTCAACAGTGAATTTTGAAGAATTAGATAAGGGATTGCCCGACTAGTTTCGGACCCAAACGGAGCCCTTAATCATGAGCTTAACACGCGGCGAGGTCGCGAGTCGAACTGGCGCTGCATCGCGCCGCGTAGCGTTGCGCCCGCGACGAGAGGGGCGCGCTGTGTCGGTATTGCTCGTGCATCTTCGTCACTTGTTGTGTCCTGGGGGGTTACCATGATCTCACCAGCAGGAATGTTTTAATATTACTCCGAGAGTGGGAAAGTGACAGCGCTAGACAGCTCTCTAGCGCCATCTCTTTACCCACTCTCGTAATAATATTAAAACATTCCTGCTCTAAGAGATCATGGTAACCCCCCTGATTGTTTAAGGAATGAGTGACGGTACGGTGAAAAACGCACGTGAGTAAACCGTAACTAATCATAAATATGAATATGTCTCACGAAAGTTATAATACAAAAATTAGATAAGGAATAAAAGTATTATAAACTAAATTATCATAAAAACAGTACTGTACGAGATAATTAAAAAAAAAACGAATTTTATTATTTTCTATTATACGTTTACGCGAGCGAAGCCGCGGGCAGAAAGCTAGTTCGAAACAAGTTTAAAAAACCTTTTTTAAATATGCTTTTATGAAGCCACCAAGAAAGTACTCGCTAAGCTGAATAAGATAAGCCCCACATACAGAGGCAAAATTTCAGCTCGATAGAATTATGGGAATTGGGTTGAAAGTCGAGTACTGAACTGGAAAGACAAACATAATTTAGTTTTGATGTTTGTTACTTAATCATTTGGATGAAATTTTGTTCAGCAGTATAATGTATCTTAAAGTAGCTGACGGGGTGTTAATAATCTCGAAAAAAAGAACTCATTTCACACGAGCGGAGTCAAGGGTACACCAGTTAGAAAGTAATTTAGAAATAAATTAGAAAAAGTATATCTGAAGTATGTTTCATATTTCTAAATTGAATAGCTCCCAAGTTGGTGAATAGAATCTTCAGTCAATAGACTCGCAAATTGATTAAAAGCGTATTCAAAGCGCAAGGTTTTAACGCGATTCAGAAAGTGAAAGCGATTCAGTGAATCGTTTGAAAATATTTAAATAATTTCTACGCATACATGCGAGGGTGAGTTGACTGTAAAATACGCACTCCACGCCCGTTCACGCACACACATACATACACACACGCACACATAAACGTAAATCAACACTTTCGGGAATGGGGTAAAGTTGTTAGAATTAATGTTCTTTTAATTTTTAACTCGGTTGGTTGGTGTGCACGTACCCGTTGCACATATAGCAATAAATACCTTAATAATACATATCTAATACTACCGCCTACCAACATGTAGGAAAAAGGGTGTGTTGCAAAATACACATTTTGAATTCGTGACCGAATGCAAAATTAATGAAACCCATCCATTTGATTTACGTTCGGACGAATTTCCGCGGATGATTGAAAAATAAATCAACAATATGAATTTTTAGCGAAGCTGCTCCCTATTTTTCCTTTATAGAGGGAAAAAGTTTTTACCTCTGTTAATCACCGAGGTCGACATCTGGTAACCTGGTTTTCTTAGCTCAATATAAGTAAATAGGTCACGTCACTTAACATTCAAGCTATAAAAGAATCGAGTCGTTAGGACAAAATATGAGCGTTATATGAAAAATTCTAGTTCCATTTTTCATAGAAGCACTAAGTAATTGAAGGATGAACTATATGCCTTTGGAAGGTTCTATATTTAGAAATAGAAATGCGTAGGTAGGAGTTATGTGGAAAATAAGCAGCAATACAACGTTATTTTTACTTTATGCGAAAACCGAGACACCCCAACAAGATTTTCATCAGAACTGCCTGAATATGTGTTTTTTTTTAGTAAATCTCCAAGTTACACCTTAGTTTATGTCGCGTTAAGTTCGCTAAAAAAGTGTGAAATGCCTGAGATGTGCTATGCAGGAGTTGTCTAATACACGGAAACTGACCGAGCGGACCATTTCAAGCCTCAAGGTGTCTATTCCCGTCAATTGTTATGGGTAGAAACCTACTGAAACAAAATTGAAATTTATGAAAAAAAAAAAAAAAAATGTGGTGTAAAAAATATGTCAATCGATTCTCCTAGTGATTCTGAACAAACTAGTTTCAGGTTTCGCATATACTAAAACTAACCTTGTATAACTGCGTAGATAGGTACTAATCCTCAAATACAGCCTGCAGGAATATCCAATCAATCGTTGTAGCGCAAAGCGGTTCGATTTGTGATTACGTGTAGTGAATAAAATATGAAGTTATAAAATTGATATCAATCTTTGCTTACGGAAAGTTATTCAAAAACATGATAAGTATTCTAAATCAAAATATAATTTATTCGAATTGGGGCCGCTTTTTCAATCGTCAGATAACCTTTATCTGAGGAATAGTTTTAACGTTTTGGCAGCTTTTGTATAGAAAATATGTGAAATCGCCATTTTATTTTTTAGATAAAAGTTATCTGACGCTTGAAAAATCGGCCCTTAGGTCTCGTTCAGGGAAACGCCGCATCTCGCGGTCTAAACAAACATGTGGTAACTTATGAGAGCGTTCATGTAGAAGCGTGATCACGCGCGTTTTGTTTGATATTGAGCGCTACTCGCAGCAGAGCACGCGGCGGCCTGGCGGCGACGCACGCTGTGGCAGCGTGCGTCGCAGCTGCCGCCGTCGCGTCCTCCGCTTAGTGCCTCGCGTACGCGTAAAATACTTTTTGAGTAACAATAATAAAAATCTTCTAGTCATATATCTATGAAATCGTGCTCAATTGTAACGACACGTCTGCGTTGTAAGATGTCCAAAGAAGACAGCTAAAAGCGGTAGCTCCGGTGTCCGCTGCGGCGGCCGCGGAGGGCATCGTCATTCCTCACGCACCCAACCACGGGTCGCACAACGCCCCGCGTTGTCATAAACGGAACTCCAAATTACCATAAATGATTGTATTTGTGCGTGCAAACCCGTGGCTAGCGCCGCGGGCACCGCCTACCGCTTCTCGCGTCGCTTCTCCTTGAACGGAGAAAACGAGCAGCGCCCCGTGTGATGCGACGCAAGACGCGCCGCGCATCGTCCCGCGTCTTCCTGAACGAGGCCTTAGACTATCATAGAAATCAATAAGTTATTTTTGAACGTCAAACAATAAAATACAGCCCCTAAAAATCTGCACCGCTTCCTACTGAAAAAGCTATTAAACTATGCCTAAGTACTTACATTTTAGAGCATTTGCTCAAAACTTATTTTTATAAGTTGTGTAAAAATACGTGGCTGTCGTTGCTAAGGCAATAATTAATATGGGTGTAGTCATTCTAATTAAAATGGCTCATTGTTACAAAAATTCTTAACAGTAGCAAGACATAATGAAGAATTCCAACGTCTCTTCATTTGAGCGGTTCCGTCCTTAGGAAGACAAGATCAAGCCCGGCTCGCAACAGTCTCGGATGCATCAAATAGCTTACATTTTGTTTATGGCGGCAATAAAAAGAGACCTTCAATCCTCCTTAAAGCTAACGTTTTATTATGCCCGACTTCGTTAACTTACTTTAATATGCTGTTTACTTATAAAGGACTTAGGGGAAAAAACAACACGTAGGCGGCTATTAAGAGTAGTGGTCAGGTCTGGAAGAGATTAACTTCTTACAGACTGTGCCGTTTCATAATTTAGTATGTTAGAATTAATTATCTCATAAATCATAACATTTTCATTTGTACAGTCAATCAAAAAGATAAGTATACAGGCAACTAATTACATTCGTATTTTATCAGAGTTATGCGCGTGTTGAGTGGCCATTTTTTTGCCGTCGCTTGCTTGAGCGTGTCTTGCGTATGAAATGTTATTACACACACAAGTGCAATAGATATCTGTTGTTTGTTTGTATACAAAACTCTTTTGTTGACTGTACGTGTTTAAAATAGAGGAAAATTCAACTTTTTCATGATATTTTACATTAGGGAACAAGCGACACAATTTTAAAATACAAATAAAGTTATTATTGAATCGTTCATTGGTTCTTAATAAATACCACCACTTTTATTTACGTATTGACTTATGGAACTCTTAAAGTAAGCAAAAATATCAATAAAAAATTTGAAATGGGTCCCCTTCTTGCTAACCTTTTCCTCGACTTGACTTTAATTTAAAACTTTATGACTCTGACACACAATTTGGAAGTCGATTTAGATCGTAAAACTTTAGATTTGCCTCAAAACTGGCGGAAAAGTGCAACGCAAAGTTAAACTTTGCTTTTTGCAACGCGAAGTGGAACCATTTAAAAATGGTTCACGGAGTATAGGTTTTCAGTCGATCATAAAAAGTATGAAAAGTAGGTTAGAAGCAGAAATCGATTTTTTAAGAAATAAAAAACAGTATGGATCAAATTTCATTAATAAGCATCCTATAAGGAATGCCAGATTGTTCACTAGCAGGAATAATCGTTCATTGTGTTATAGCAATATCGTCTTTTGTTAATGCGGCATTATCAGGTGGAAGTTGTGCAGTTGGTAGATTGAATGTCAATGGCATCTCCCCCCTTAACATTCATCACTTTTCAAGATCCTTGGGCACTAGCACGTCATGGTGGTTTTTGGGGGAATATCTATATTTTACATGGGTTTAATAATAAGAATAAAAACGTTCATTAGTATGTAATAATAATAAGTTACATAGGTGTTTTATGACTTTTACACCGATAATTCAGCCCTCATTAACCTGCCCCTCCCTTATGCCCCCGTCAGCAACGTCGCGCCCTAAGCCAAGGTCCGACCGAGTCCCACTACGGGTCGCCCCTAGTGCTGTTGTTGCAGGCAGTCATGATGTTAGTGTAGTACAAGTAGTTAGCTCAGGTTAAGTATTTAATTCCCCCCCCCCCCCCCCCCTCTTGCCATGGGCTGGAGACCCTTCATGTCTTGCCAATAACCGCCCGGTTACGTAGGAGGGGTCCCCAAGGACGATCTACAGCAGTCAAACAGAAAAAAAAATAAGTTTTATGATTAAAAGTCAGTCATTTCATCTATACCCTTTTTACCGTAAGGTGAGTCCTAACTTTTCGTTAAACGTGGTAACGTTACCATACAAAGAAAATTATCAAATATTTAAAAAAAAAAACAAAACATGGTTAACATAGCTAGTTTACGGTTTATGATGATGTCGTTTACGTTTTTTCGGTAGTAGTCTCCTTACGGCTACAATTTACGAAATTATATAAATATACGCAATGACCGCTATGTCACGAGGTCTTTTGTTGAACAAAGTATACTTGGTATGCAAAATACAGATACATAAAGAGTAAGCTATATTGAGTTGATATCATTAAAACTCGATTCCTATCAATAATACTTATTCATGATCATATTGTTCGACAGTTTGCACTTTGTTGACCTAACAACTTCTAAAAATTTATTTAAACTCTGTAGGACGCTTCGTTTTAGAACTAATAGTAGTACATCGCACTCTATATTTAAAGGGCGTAGGGGTAAAAGGTTAAGGGCGCAGACAGACGTCATTCGTAGAAGACAAGTTATCGAATTTATTCTAATATAACATGTGATAGAAAATTATCTTAATAAGTCGGCTCTTGGAATTTAATAGTGGATTTGAATTTCTAAGTCGAAATCACGAGTTATTCGATTGTGGAACGCCTTAATCTCTCGTGGGAAAATACGTTTGTGTATTTAGAATACCATTCGGTATATCTGTTGGATGTTTAATGTGTTTTAGGAGTTATGCTGTTCAAGTTTGTGATATGAAATCGTGTGGATCATGAAGAAATTGTGTTAGTGATGATAGGTAGGTACAGTCGGCTAAGAAAGTGGTCAACCACCCTAAGATTGAGATTTGTTTGCACGTCATGTGACAATTCGTTATGAAACAATAAGGTCTATTTTCACTTGCAAAAATTTTCTAACAATTACATACTTATAAGCGATATTTTCATTTGTTAGGAACTGTTGTCAAAACTGATAGACCATATTCTTGCCCGACAGTACTTGGTGTGTGTTAGAAAAAAAGTACACAAATACTCTTAGATGAAAGCAGAACCGTTTTAAATCATTTGCGAAGGGGGCAACAAACGTGTGAGCGGCTAGGGGTGTAGAGAGGTGTGGCCCCGGTTTCGCCGTCGCGGGTCTAAAAGACCAGGAGTAGATTTCCCCGCTATTACGCCATTAGACACTTCCACCCCCGAGCATATAGCTCTGGCGGCCCCCCTCTGGCCGGCCGATAAAGGCAAGCCAGAGTTGAGAGTCCTGCGGGCACTCTTGGGGTTCCACCCCAGCCAGCCAATAAAGGCAAACTGGAGACGAGGCCCTGATCGACTCTCTGAGGCAATAAGGTACGCAGTGTCGCCACTCACCAACAGCTCGCCACAAGCTGCCCTGCGGTTTGTATGCTTTTCAGTAGACCTCATGATACATTTTTTATTATATGATGGGGTTGTTGAAAGCTGGTCTAATGTTCCCTCCAGTTTTACGTTAATCTCATGGTGAGGTAACGCCTTTCCCAGAGGGGTTCCTTTCCCAGAGGGGTTCCTGTCCCAGAGTAAATCATATTATTATTAAAAAAAACTTAGGTAAGTTGTTACGTAGTCTCTGGTAGAATTGTTCCTCTACCCGAACTTATGCTGAAGGAGTTACCAGTTCACTACGCACATAAATGTGCGTATAAAACTAAAAGTAAGTACACACTTCAGTCATAATACAAGGATACGGCGCTTGTCGCCAGAAGCGTGTAAAAAGTAACAAATTAAAAAAGTTTCATACGGCACATGTCTTGCAGCTTACCGTATGCGTTTTAAAGCTTAGAATTTAGCAAGACGTTTAGTATCTTCTGAAAATGGACGCTATGCATCTTGTATTAAAGTTTTGTTTTGTATAAATTATCGTCCTGATAAACTACGAGGTATGACTTCAGGGCTGCATTTAGGATCTGTAGACCCCTGGGCCATCAACGAGGAACAAATCCAGACACCGGGCTACTACTGAGAAGTCGTGCTAGCAACCACTAGACAAATGAGGCGGTCATTTTTTCAATTAACCTACCAAATATAACCTACCAAAGAATATCAAGGACTTTCAATCAATTTCTGTGTTCAAAACTCGATTGAAAAAACATATTTATGACACCATCTTTTAGAACCGTTCGATCTCTGTAATAAATAAGCATTGTAATAGCTATTAATTATATTAGTTATAAATTAGTAACTTAAGCTCATTGTAAGTAAACTGTGTTCTTTATGAGTAATAAAATTCATTAAACCTAATTATGAAAATAGCATATTGTTTTTAAACATATTTTTTGTGGTGCTGGCCACTTATTGGTGCAGGTCCCTAGGCTGCAACCTATGTTGCTTATCTTTGAATACGGCCCTGCATAACTCAATATTCCGAGTTCGCTTATCCGTGAACGTGCTCATTGGATCAACGAACGATCAAGATGAGCAGTGCAGTGGAGCAGTTTAGATTGAATTAATCCCAGTTCAAGATTAACGATTGTATGTGTATAGGAATTAGGAATAATAGAAATATGTAGAATATTTCATAGTAAAGTACACAAGGGCCAAAATTGTTGACAAATTGCAACCAAACCACATCCAAACGAAACGTTTCGACAGTTTTCGTATCGCAAAAATTTTGTTTGGTTGCAGTCAACAATTATTGTTAGTAGAGTTGGACGGTACGTTTCGCAGAGAGATTTTGAAAAGTTTACATAATCATAACATCACGCCTATATTCCCCAAAAGGTTGGGCTGTGGTGTATAATAGTTGCCGGGAGGACACGGCGTGGCACACGCTGGCAGATCGAGTGTGCCGCTTGGGAGGAGCCACGCCGTGCCCTCATCTCAGGAGTAGGCGGTGACCTGTCGCTGTCGGCCGTGGTCGAGTCCATGGTCGATAGCGAGGAGTCCTGGGACGCGGTGGTGTCCTTCTGCGACACGAGATGCGGAAAGGATGGATCACCTCCATTCACCCGGCCCGCAGCAGACGCACCGAGTGTCGGATTTCCATCCCGAAAAAAAAAGCGGTGTATACCCTCATTTCGTCTTTATGTTTAAGTCTCATGTAATAGGGAGCGAGCCTACTGTCATCAACGGGACACAAATCCAGACTCCGGGCTGCTACTGAGAAATTCCATACGGAAATACCTGACCTGCCCGACCTGAGGATCGAACCCAGGACCTCACGTTCAGTAGTCGATAACGGGGCAGTCTCTTTGATTTTGAAAACTTTTTGCGTCATAATGATGTAAGTATTGGATAGCATCCAGCTGGCCTGAAGATTTTATGTTGTCTAGTAAATTATTATCTAGCGTGTTAGATTTACATTTACTGCCTGTTTTATGATACTAACATAAGTCTCGCCAATAATATTACGCTAGTATGTCCTAGACCTTGGAAATAAGCTGGATAGTTGTTTTACTACTGTTCAAGGTTAGTCGGAAATAATAGATCTCGAAGATTATTTTGTTTACTATTCTTTTTTTTTACTTTAGGTATATATACCTCGGCCAAATAGTCTCTTTCCAGGCGAGGCAAGATAAAGAAGTCACGCGACGCACCGAAAACGCCTGGAAGAGCTATTGGTCGATGAAACACCTAATGAAAGGATCACTTCCGCTTTCTCTCAAAAGGAAACTCATGGAAATGTGCATTCTCCCCACCCTCACATATGGAGCGCAGACTTGGTCATTAACGAAACGTCAAAAATCCGCACTCGGGGTCTGCCAGCGAGCAATGGAACGGAGTATTCTTGGAGTCAAACTTACGGACCGTATAAAGAACAGTATACTTCGTTCCAAAACTCAAATCGCTGACGTAGGTAACACAGCCGCCAAACTAAAGTGGAACTGGGTAGGCTACATCTGCCGCATGTCGCAACAAAACTGGGCGAAAGCAGCCACTGACTGGGTTCCGAACAACAGCAATCGGCGACGCGGTAGACCCAGAAGGAGATGGCGTGACGAACTGGACTTCTACTTAAAAGATTGGCCAGATATTGCAAAAGACCGGGAAAAATGGAAAGAGGGAAGGGAGGCCTTTGCCCTGCAGTGGGACACAGCAGGCTGATAATAATAAGTAACTATACTTTTTGTATAGCAGTGATAGCCAAACGGTTGAAAGGTTGCCTTTGGATCAGAATTTGATTATCACTTGCGTTAACGGTAAAGAAAATCATCGTAAGGAAACCTGCACACCTGAGAGGGCTCCATAAAGCTCTCAAAGGTCCGCCAACCAGCACCAGGCCAGTGTGGTGGACTAAGGACTAAACAGTGCCCAGCAGTGGGACAGTAATGGGCTGATTATGTTATGTAAACTTTTATGCTAGAGATTTTATGTACCTACTAATTAAAATGGAAGCCATGTAAAATAATTTTGTGGAAAGGGTTAGGGTTGTGTCTACTCGTAAGTGGATATGTTTCAGTTAAATTAAGACCTTTCATCATGTAATTTTGCTAGAATCATGATTAAAAGCCTCAATTTATTGTCGTACAGAGGTTTGACCTTAGTCTGGTAATAATAGCTACCTATGTTTTACGAACATCATTCATTAAACCCAAATCAGTGCTAGTGTCGGCCGCCAAACGTGTAAGAATAGAATACGCTAACATGGTACAAAAATATCACCTGTTAACCAAACATGAGCAGCGCGAGACGATTTTGTCGTCGAATTATCTCATGCCTAGACGAGATTATTAAGCCATAAATAAATATTAGTCTGTAACTGTCCTACTGCAGGGCAAATACCTCTTCTCATGCAGAGAAGGAACGAGCATGTTCACCACGCTTGCTCACTGCGTATTGGCGATTTGAGAACATTAAGTCCTGCGTCTGTAGACAAATTAATGGCAATCGATGATCTCTAGAGAATAGAAACGACAGTGAGATGTACTGAATTGACATAAGCTTTCGACCGGTCAAGCGATCTGTTATGTCATTTTCATACGTTTAATTAACGTACCTATCTATTCTCTGGCGATCGTCGATTGCCATTTGTCTACAGACGCAGGTTTTCAATATGTTTTCCTTCACCGTATGTCAGGGCGTTTTATACCGGCTTTCCACGGTGCGTGATACCGCGCACACGAGCTCGCACCGACGCACCATGGGATGAGACTCGTCCGTGGTAACGCGGACGCGTGCGGAGCGGTGCGCTGTATCACACACCCTCATAATGTGGCTTCCCACGGTGCGTGATTTTACGGATGATACCACGCACAGCCGCCTAGCCGGTGCGCGCTACCACGCACCGTGGGAAGCCAGCTTTAGATTAACTAAGAAAGTACATAAATGACATTGAAAAAGTCACAATAGTCCATGCCTGGGTTTGAACCCGCAACCCAGTGCTTACAAGCGAGTCTGTAACCTCCGGGCCAACAAGACATTAGATAGGTCATACATTATTACATAATGCATCGACAAAATTATCTCGCGCTGCGTATGTTAGCCTAACTGGTTGACAATCAACACAAAAGGGAGCATCATACTAAATAAGTCTTTCTTTTATTTATATAAACGTACATCTAAATAAACTTTTTCCTTGATGTTCACCGAATTAAAATGTCTCAAGCAGTTTCGTGCCTACGGCAACCGGTTGCCTTTTACATCAAAGCTGTCTGGTATCAAATTGCTGACAGTTGGTGCTTATTTTTAAACGACACCTGCTGTACTGAGCGACTAACTGTGCCCTACTTGGATCGATAGTAGGGATGTGACGATTATTTTGCCAACTAGTTGACTAATCAGTCGGTAAAGGGATTAGTTGTGACGTTAATGTAAAGAGTTTAAAAAATTTAAATGCACTTTTTAAAAGATTGATATTGCGTAATTTACATGTGTTACCATTAAGCTACACCTGTTCAACTAAGCAACTAAAATGTTAACAGGGCGTAATAGTTAGGCTAGGCTTCCACACTAGTGTTTTGTGTGATTAGCCAACTCATAGAACTTATCGGCCAGTAGGCCGTAGCCAGATTAGCCGGCTCTGTTTTTATGGGACAACATTTGTCATGTAATTTCATAAAAGTAAAGTATTTTTACTGATAACGATGGTTGGCACGTTTATTGATTTCAAAAATCAGTAAAATGAGTTGTCTGTCTCAGTTGACTGTTTTTTTTACTAGAAATTTTTATGTGCCTGCTATCTCCTACTTTCTTTCTCCGAATATAAAACGAGCTGAACAGTCAGTTTCTTCGACAAGTGGGTACAACCCTAGTTGATACTTATTTCGCTACTGGACGCCTCTTCCCTAGGATAATATCAAATGGCGGGCGGCGTAGTTTAGTTTGCTTATTTTTCATAGCAACAATTTCTCTTTGTGACATAACATCATGCGCTCGGTTTTCCTTGAAAAACTTTGTTTTATGGTACGTAGTAAACCAAATCAACGAAACCCAACGAAGGCCAACGAACGGAGTTCGTAACAAAGAAAAAAAACCGTTCAGAAAATTATGAATCCAGTGTTTTTTATAAATTTTGTGGTTGCACTTTGCTTTTGCATGATTTTCGGAAACTCAATGAAAAACCGAAATACCTACACCTTTTGGTCTAGTGCAGAGCAAGCGCGACTGCTGAGCGTGACGCCCTGGGTTTGATACCCAGGTCAGGCAAAGTGTTATTGGGGTTATCCGTCGATCAGGTACATCGCGTCCATGTGGTGCCTGACGTAAAGAATAGCACTACCCCATCTCTTTCCGTGGGTGTCGTAAAAGGCGACTAAGGGATTCACTAGAGGATCGGCAGCAGCGTTCTGTGAGTACTTTAACAGCCATACTACGCCAACCCGCCTGCCAAGCGTGGCGATTATGGTAAACCCCCCCAACCTTGTTTGGGTGAGGCCTATGTCCAGCAGTGGAAGTCATTCGGCTGAATGATGATGATGAGGTACATCGATGTAAATTTTTAGTTGTGTCGTACTTTACCTACCCAGTTTACTTAATACCTTCCTCTAAGATTCGTTTTTATCTTCATGCCCAATGTTGATGCACATCAAGCGGATTCGCAGCGGGTTATCTGCACTTTCAATTGTGTTTAATAATGTCAATGTGTATTTTGTTTTAGAACAAACGAAAAGAAAACAGCGTGAGTTCTTCGTCACCATTCTATTTACCTACTGTAGTAGATAAACATATCACACACTCTCTGTTCGGTTCCATGTAAACTCATATTTGTATTTATAGTTTGTTGTGACGTGCGATGTCGTAGAAGCATCGTTGCTATGTGATTAACACTATAACCTCGCGTACGAGTGATCAACAAGTCAACATCTCCTGAGGATGCTCCGTGGAGCTTGGAGTTGCATTATATTAATCACACCGTCTGCATGTGCATATATTTGCGAGAGGTCGGTGCTGCATACTTCATCCATGCTAGCGTAATAGTTTGGCGGAATCAACACTAAATATTGTAATTGCATATTAGTATCGCGGATTTTTGCAAAGTACGTCTGATTCCTTAATTTATTTATGAATATTTTTTGTAACTGTGGATACCAGGTATCCCAGTATACAAGGTGTAAACGAATTCGTGTAATTCCTTCAAATCGCGTGATCTATTGGTGACACTGATTGACCCTGCATGTTTTTTTCAGAATGAACAGGATCATGCGGATTCGGATCATGGTTGATACACAAAAAACCCGAACGAAGCGCTTTGATTCCACTTTCATTGTGAAAACCGCCAAACAGTGGAATGCGCTGCCCGAGTGGGTGTTCCCCGACAGCTACAATTTGGGTGTCTTCAAGTCACGAGTGAATCGGTTTCTTCTGGGCAAGCGTGCTCCATCGTAGACCGCATCATCGCTTAACATCAGGCGAGATGGCGGCCAAACGCAGGCATAGTAATAAATAAAAAAAAAAATGAACAAAAAAAAGTTTTCAAAAAATGAACCATCGTATTCTGTATACTCGTATGAGTAATTTTAGCGTCCCTAGTTAACTGACTGCGTGGAGTGTATCTCCGTGCCTTTAATCATTTATGCATGGCATTGATGTTTTCTATCACATACAAATTTTATTTGGGAAAAAAAAAGTTTATTTTCATTTTTAATCAGTCTAAATCCCATGCGGGGTTAATCTATACCATTAATAGATCATGTGGTTTGAAGGAATTACACGAATTCGTTAACACCCTGTATGTGGTCATGGAAGGAAAGTACTTTCGCGTTTGTGTTGGTTCGATTCCCAGACAAGGCAAGAAACTTTTTGAAAATCTGTGAATGCAATATTTTTTATTGTAGGTATTTAGTTAAAAATAAAGAACTTAAAATTTTTAATACTTAAAGCAGTTTTCCTCAGGTTAAATCGTGTTCTAATTAGATTCTTTCCGAAGTTTTCATAGGTTAAACAATGGACGATATTATTTTGTACATGACAATGGGCCTACGTAAATAATATTACCTACTATGAATGCGAAGTCCATCATAGATCAGAAAATACAAGATTATATTTAATAAGGAGGTCAAGAAGCTGATCAGACGCGACAATCGGCGCGCGAACACCCGAGCCATCGAGCAAGCCATAGCCCGGAACAAAGGCTCAAAGGTGTTCGCTAAGCCTGAAGCCTCCAGTTGTCACCTGATGAAACTCAGAACGTCACAGAGCACCACCGTCACCTCGAAGCCAGAGATACTCGCTGAAGTCGAAAAGTTCTACGGGGACTTATACTCCCAGAAAACATGCCCGCCTCAGGCCCACGGCGCGGATGATCCACGAGCCAGACTCACACGCCACCTTACAGACGAGCTTCCCGACATTGACTTGGGCGAGATTAGAATAGCTCTCGGACAGCTTCATAACTACAAAGCTCCGGGGGATGACGGGATATCCACAGAGCTGCTCAAAGCAGGAGGAACGCCTGTTTTGACTGAACTTGTAAAGTTATTCAATTCCGTCATCCACACAGATATTACACCGGAGGCATGGAGTAGGAGCGTGGTGGTATTATTTTTCAAAAAAGGTGATAATACGCTCCTTAAAAACTACCGCCCCATTTCACTCCTGAGCCATGTTTATAAGCTGTTTTCGAGGGTTATCTCGAATCGTCTCGCACAAAAGTTTGATGACTTCCAGCCACCGGAGCAGGCCGGGTTTCGGAAAGGCTACAGCACCGTGGACCACATACACACCCTCAGGCAAATTATCCAAAAGACCGAGGAATACAATCAGCCTCTGTGCCTTGCGTATGTGGATTACGAGAAAGCCTTCGACACCGTCGAGACCTGGGCTGTGCTGGACTCCATGCAGAGATGCCTCGTTGACTGCCGATACGTCGAGGTGCTGAGGTGTCTGTATAAGGCCGCAACAATGACCGTCCAAGTACAAGAAAGGAGCACAAAACCAATCCAACTGCGCCGAGGAGTACGACAGGGAGACGTTATCTCTCCGAAACTGTTTACAAGCGCGTTGGAGGACATTTTCAAGACGCTTAACTGGAAAGGACGGGGTATAAACATCAACGGTCAGTACATCTCGCACCTACGATTTGCGGATGACATTGTCATCATGGCAGAGTCTCTGCAGGATCTGGAGGTGATGCTAAACAGCCTAGGCGATTCTTCAAGACAGGTGGGCCTCGGGATGAACCTGGATAAGACCAAAGTCATGTACAATGGTCATGTCTTCCCGAGACCCGTAGTCGTAAATGGCGCTATTCTCGAGGTTGTGCAAGAGTACATATACCTTGGCCAAACTATACAACTGGGGCGGCACAACTTCGAGAAAGAGGCGAGCAGAAGAATACGCTTGGGCTGGGCGGCATTCGGGAAGCTACGTAATATCTTTAAATCGTCGATCCCACAATCCCTTAAGACCAAGGTCTTTAACCAGTGCGTCCTACCCGTAATGACTTACGGAGCCGAAACGTGGACACTCACCATGGGCCTGGTCCACAAATTTAAGGTTGCTCAGCGTGCTATGGAGAGAGCGATGCTCGGGGTTTCTCTGGTGGATAGAATTCGCAATGAAGTCATTCGCCAGAGAACTAAAGTCACCGACATTGCACGTAGAATTAGCACCCTGAAGTGGAAGTGGGCCGGCCATGTCTGCAGACGAACAGATGGTAGATGGAGCAGACACGTGTTAGAGTGGAGACCGCGTTTGGGCAAACGTAGTGTGGGACGCCCTGCGGCACGATGGACCGACGATTTGAAAAAGGTGGCTGGCAGCGGATGGATGCGGGCTGCCCAAGACCGGGATGGTTGGCGATCTTTGGGGGAGGCCTACGTTCAGCAGTGGACGGCAATAGGCTGATATGATGATGATGATGATTATAATGAAACTAATAGTTTTGTAATTTGACGTACATGATAATATTATGTTTCTCTTTGTGTGTTTCCCAACACTAGTAATACCTCGCCTTATTAACCCAATTACAGTACGGTACTAAAAAAAATACTACTACACCTACAAAAAAGCATTAACTACATCCTAACAGCAAAACATTGGCTGACGTAATTGCTTACATCTGTCGGTACTGCAACTGTTGACCATAAGACGCGCAATTAAGATTCTCTAAGATGTAATACTGGTATAATTTGATAATTAACAGTACGCCGCAGCCGGCGTGTTGACACAATGTAAATATGACTAGAAGGTTCACTCTTCACACAAATCTTGTTCATACACTGAGTGATAAAATATTAAGAGGCCCATGCAGATATACAGAATTACTGATGAGAGACTAAGGATCTCTTAAGGGATCATTGTACTCATCATTATGAACAACTTTTAAAACCTGAAATCGCAAAAAAAAAACAGCTGTTCCCTACGTTTACGTTTATTTATGTTCGCATTACTCGTCAAAATATAGGGAACAGCAGTTTTTTTTTTGATAATAACCATTACCTAAAGTTTATCCGAGAGTAGTTCTTTTTTTATTTGATACTTGACCAGCGTTTGTCTGCCATCTCGCCTGATGTTAAGCGATGATGCGATCTACGATGGAGCACGCTTGCCCAGAAGAAACCGATTAACTCGTGATTTGAAGACACCCAGATTGTAGCTGTCGGGGAACACCTACCTGCAGCGCATTCCACTGTTTGGCGTTTTTCACAATTTTTTGCACAGGTTACTTTCGCGTGTGATATTCATGAATAAGGTTGAAAACGGTTTAACTCACCTGAATATACTATTGTGAGTATTTATATCCTGGAGTAGTGATTATTTATTTATGTCAGTGTTTCCTATTGCGATTGGCCTTCTGTACTTTTTTGTTTGGTGGTGTCCGGTCAGTCAGAGTGGCGCGTGCGCAAGTTGCTCTCGTATTGTGGTCACCGGTTCCTCGTGTACTCTAAAAGGAGTTGTGACAGATGTTTGTTACAAAAACAGCATGAATTATAATTACTTTATCGGAATTATTAGCATCGGAGACGAGCTGAAGTATGTCCAGGCATGTAGCTTCTTGGTATGGCTGCAGCAACAGGAAACTTGTTTTTGTAGATTTGATTCTGAACTGTTTGAAATATATTACTTACTTTACTAAGTGATGTATTATTGAATACGAATGTGTGACGATTAGTATGGAAGATTGAACAATCTAGCCAATAATATAAAATAATAATAATCACAAATAAAGAAATCTAAATAAGATTTGGATTTCTGTGCTACAGATTCAGAGTGGATTTTAACTTCTTGGTTGTCCTTTTTTTGATAGAAAGATGGAGGACTTGATAAGGCGTCAAAAAAATTGACAAGAAGCTCATCAGCAACGACTCCCTTGTTCAGACCAAGCTCCAAAGTCTTGAGCATCGGCGCAAAGTTGCCAGTCTATCGGTTTTTTATCGGACACATTTCGGAGAGTGTGCTTCAGATCTGCATGATCTAATACCCCCCTGCCCTTTTTTCTATCGGACGGCCAGAAGCACGAAAAAGCGCCATCGGTTCATGGTTGATATACCAAAAACCCGAACGAAGCGCTTTGATTCCACTTTCATTGTGAAAACCGCCAAACAGTGGAATGCGCTGCCCGAGTGGGTGTTCCCCGACAGCTACAATTTGGGTGTCTTCAAGTCACGAGTGAATCGGTTTCTTCTGGGCAAGCGTGCTCCATCGTAGACCGCATCATCGCTTAACATCAGGCGAGATGGCGGCCAAACGCAGGCCTAGTAATAAATAAATAAAAAAAAAAAAAGTATGGAAAATAAATCGTCATTTTTATCAACAGTCATGGCCGGATTTAAAGGTTTGTAGGCCTTGGGGCAACGAAGAATTGGAGGCCCCGAAAAATACTTTTAGAAAAAGTACCTCGTAATTGTGAACTTCTTTCTCTTTGTAGAACAGGTGACAAAAAAAGTAATATTGTGGAGGTCCCTTTCATGTGGAGGCCCCAGGACTAGAGACCCTGTTGTCCTCCTCTAAATCCGGCTCTGTCAACAGTTTATTGCATTTCACTGCTAGATATATGTCGTATACCTCTCGCGCAAAAAGAAGGTAATGATTATGGAGAATGATTGATGCATATTCAAACCGGCACGATCTAGGATTGATTTAGATAAGTAGATGCGTACAATGTATAAATAACCATTTAGAGCCTTTTTACTGTCATGCGGGTTCGTGCCCGCGTGCGTGCGTCACCCGCATGCATGGCGCTCGCAGTTCACCTTTCTAAGTGTGTTTCACGCATCACAATAAATACATGTATGAAAAGGTGAAATTCAGGCGCCACAGGTGCGGGTGACGCAGGCAAGCGGGCGCGAGCCCGCGTCACAGTAAAAAGGCCCTTACTACTAACCAGCGACCCGCTTCGGCGTCGCTCGGGTACATTTTATAGCTTAAAACCTTCCGGTAGAAATTACCTAAGTTAAGATGAAAACCAGATCAAATCCATAGAGACAAATAGACAGACGTGAAAAGCGACTTCAATAGTATACTATTTGGGTCTCTTGGCTAATTAACAACCACGCAGATCATACGCTGCGCTTGCACGCAGTCAGTGGATGGGTAATCGTCGTTTGTTATACATCGAGACCCCTCCGTACCTCGGAGAGCACGTTAAGCCGTCGGTCCCGCGTGTTATACGTAGGTATACCTATGGCAGTTACGGTTAATCTTTTACGGTTAAGTTACGGGTAATCAGAATCCCGAATGTCCGACAACCGGTCTAACCTTAGGATATCGGCATCGGCTAACTGGGTTGCGGAGGTCTGATGGCAGTCGCTCCGTGTAAACTACTGGTATTTAGCGGCATCTGGTTAGACTGGAAGCTGAAGACAACATAGGATAGGCTAGGCAGAGAGATATACCAAATGCATAGTTAATTGTTTTCGACTCCAGTCACAATAATAGATTGTAATAAAATAATTATAGAAACAGCCGTTAGTTGACTAAGCGCTGGCGTTTTACCGTTTCACAGTTAAGTAATTAACAGACTTAATCGTTCGACCCAGATTCGGGTAGCGCCGATTCTTTACTTTATATTTATTGCTATTAATAAATATTAAGGTTAAGTTGCTTCAGAAATAGAATGCACAATAAACTGAGTCTTTTAGTAGATTATTGTGAAAGCACTTTCAATATTATTGCCAAGTGTTACTTTCAAAATCCAAAGATTCAAAGTATCTTATTTCGTATAAGCATAGTAAATGCACTTAAGAAACGTTTTGACAATTTAGTTGCACGGTTCCAAAAAGTAGGTCCTATGGAGATGAGCAGGAAAGAAACTCCGTGGATTAGAATATTCCCATCTGTCCCCCTGAACCGCCCCCTTCGGGGGACAATCTATACACATAATAAAACAGTAAAAAAACTGTGTCTGTACATTGAATATATTAAAAAAACAATAGTTGAGGGGGGTTTAGAAACAGTAATAGAGCACGAATCCAAAAAAAAAAGTCTGTCTGTTTGTCTGTTTGTCTGTGTGTCTGTTTGTCTGTTTGTTTGTACACGCTAATCTTCGGAACTACTGGACGGATTTGAATGATTTTTCTTTTGTTGTATAGGTATTAAGTCTAGGCAACATATAGGCTATAATTTATTTTGGAAACTTGAACACCTAATGCAGAACCGCAACAGACCAGCTAAACTATAAGAGATACAAAAATGGTATCATAACAAAAATTATTTCACGTGATGAGCATTTTCTGATGAGAGAATAAATTTGAAGATCTGGAACACCTGATGTGAAACCCCAAGAGCCCAGCTACACTATAACATATATCGGAATGACGTCTTAGCAAGAGTTGTTCAGCCTGATGAGCACTCTGTGTTGACGTATAAAAAATGAAGATCTGTAGCACCTGTTGTGGAATTCCAGGCGCCCAGCTACACCATAACACATAGGAATGACGTCTTAGCAAAAGTTGTTCGGTCTGATGGGCATTTCCTGTTGACTTATAAAAATCGAATATCAGAAACATCTGATGTGGAAATCAAAGCTATCACTAATTTCACTGTATAATTATAAAATAACATAAGCTTGGAGTACCTCCACGCGGTGAAGGCGGTAACAGTTTAGGACTGATTATCGATGACGATGGTATATCATTGAAAATTTTACTCTACTGGCCAAAACTCCCATTTTTTTTTATTTTATCGAATAAATATGCCTTCGAGCTTATGTTATTTGAGTGTTTAATTTCCTTTTCCATTTATCTTCGTGACACGGTAGCCTACCCGGTAACGCAGAGGAGCAGTCACTTAGATTATTAGAAAATTCATGGTTATGCGAACGCGCCATATTGACCCCAAATAACGATTAAGCTGCAAAAATTAATCAAAAATTTTGGCGGATATTGTAGAGGATGAAGTGGTTTTCACTTCTTTCGACAGTGTTGTCGATCAGAACGACGCCACTAATTACCCAGTTTAGTTTCTCAATTCACTTACAGCGAGTGGTCTCCCTGCTCATAAAATAAGACTTAAAGTCGGTGTTCCCATAATGCTGATGCGAAATTTAACTCCGCCAAAACTGTGCAACGGAATCCCTCTTATTGTCCACGCTTTACAACGTAATATAATTGTTGCTACAATCCTCACTGGGTGTGGTGCCGATGAGGCTGTGTTCATACCGCGCATACCAGTCATCTCCAACAATTTCCCCTTTCAAATTAAGCGCACACAGTTCCCTGTGACTACATGCTTTGCCATGACAATAAACAAGTCAGAAGAGCAGACGCTTAAAGCCGCTGGTGTTGACCTGACAACCAGCTGTTTTTCTCATGGCCAACTTTATGTTGCTTTTTCAAGGGTCAGCAACGCTTCCGGTCTTTATATATTAGCTCCTGAAGGAAAAACCCCAAATATAGTTTATACAGATTTTTTTTTAAAGTTATTTGCAATATTATTGTTAATTCAGTGTACCCTTGGGATCCGCTGCGAAATTACGGGAAGAAAAGTTTTTTTTTGATTTAGGTATAGATATTAAGTCTGGGCAACAGGCTATAATTTATTTTGGAAAATGGAACACCTGATGCAGAACCACAATAGACCAGCTAAAGTATAAGAGATATAAAAATGGTGCCATAGCAAAAATGATTCCACGTGAAGAGCATTTTCTGCTGGGAGAATAAATTTGAAGATCTGGAACACCTGTTGTGGAACTCCAAAGCCCATCGACACTATAACATGTATAGGAATGACGTCTTAGCAAAAGTTGTTTAGTCTGATGGGCATTTCCTGTTAACTTACGAAAATGAAAGATCTGGAACGTCTCGAATCGTCGCGCGCATCCCGTTGTTTACCCGTCCCCAGGCTCTTAGAATTCGACATCAGACGTTTCAGATCTTCGATTTTGACGACCCCGTTGTCGCTGGCATAAGCAACAGGATCCGCGTACGAAGTCGCGGGCAGAAGCTAGTCAGGAATAAAAAAAAAACGATCTGTTCCCCTGTCACCAAGACGAACGGACAGATCGAACGAATTATTTCTGGTCTGTCCCCTGCTGTTCTTTAGGGGGACAAACAGAAATAAAAAGTTTCGATCTGTCCCCCTGTTACCGACGAGGGGACAGATCGGAATATTCCCGTGGATTCTCTTGTAAAAATAATTGGTTGGTCGGAAAGTCGTTTCGTTTTTACCAACCGTGGACTTAATTGTATTCTTTCACTGCCAATTTCACACTTAAGCTGCATAATCATTAGATCTTTTGAAAGCTGACATAGCAAGGTCTGCTTGTGAAAAAATCGATTGATTCTACGCAGTAGTTTTTGGTTGGTAACTTTTCAAATATGGAACGTGAAAAGCAGCGTTTCGGCATATTTTACTATAGAAAAGGTAAAAATGCTGTTCAAGATAACAAAACAAGAAAAAACAGACAAGATTGACAGAATAATAGTGCCAAAACTGGTTTGCAAAATTTCTATCCAGTAATTTTGATATTCAAGATGCACCACGTTCTGGAAGGCCAGTTGAAGCTGACGAAGACACAATAAAGGCATTAATTCATGCAAACCGACGAATAACAACTCGTGAGATCGCTAAAAGATTAAATTTATCGAATTCGACCGTTCATGATCATTTGACTGCCTCGTTGGTCTAGCGGTCGCAAGCACGACTGCTGAGCGTGAGGTCCTGCCTTCGATCCCCAGGTCGGGCAAAGTGTTATTGGGTTTTTCAGTGTGGAATTTCTCAGTAGCAGCGCGGAGTCAGTATTTGTGGGCGGTCGATGGCAATAGGCTCGCCCCCTATTACCTGGGACGTAAACAAAAACGGCGAAATGTGGGTGTAATATACACCTCTGCCAACCCTTCGGGGAATACAGGCGTGAGTTTATGTGTGTTATTTATTATGATCATTTGAAGCTAGACATGAGTAACTTCAGTTAAAACGAAATTACTTTCCGAACAACCAATAATTTCAAGTAAAATCGGGTATTGTCACAACGTAGTGCTTAAAATTACGTGAGAGCAATGCAGGTTAGTGTAGAAAAATATACTAATAATAATTGACTTTTTGATATGGATGACATAATATGTATCAGCAAGGCAAGGGTCGACCTTAATAGTTCCCTACTATGTAGTGGTTTTATAGTCTTTGATGTAGGGTGACTGGTAATTAGTGACCGATCCTTTAATACATGATTGTACTCATGATAACAAACAACTTTCCCAAAGAAACATTATTTATAAAATAAAAAAATAATATTTCCATATTACGAGCCGCGTCCATTCCGTAACGATTTACTAATAAATAAATGAAAAAAATAAAATGAAAATAAATGTTTCCTTGGGTAAGTTGTTTGTTATCTATCATGAGTACAATCATGTGTTAAAGGATCGGTCACTAATTACCAGTCACCATAAACATATACTAACCCCACACTGCTATCAACAATATACCTAGTTAAACTCAAAGAAGCCAAGAATGTTACATTTTGCTGCATTGTTGGCTGCATTTTGCTCTCATTTGCAATATTTGTTTAAATAATGAGCAACTCTACTTGTTGTATTAATTGCTGAACGTAATATTCTCATTGACTGGTACAATTAATTAACGGTCAAATAACAGGCAAATATGGCCGTGCTTTTTCGATTGCACATTCGGATGGCCCAATGTAAAAGGCAAAAAGTATAATTTTGAAATTACGGAATTTGATATTTACCCCATTACTTATAAAAGAATGCAATTTTTAGACACTAATTTACTCATACCTGTCCTTGTCATTTGTATGCCAACGAATAGAGACGGCAATAGACTTCAAAGCCATTTTAGTTAAACAACCTTTAACTATCGTTTGTAAGTAAGGGTGTTATTGTCCAATGGTATTTGCTAGCAGCGCCGCCATTAACTATATCCTTAATATAAAATATGTTTATTGTATATTATATTTATTATTATTTGTGTTTTAGATTTATTGAAAGTACTTAGTTGAATGTTTCCTTATTTATTGTTACATGTCCATCCAAAGGCAGAAATCGCTAGTGCGGTAAGACCGTCCATTGTACAACTCTATATTTATAGTAATGTTTCTTGTTTGTTTTGTGTACAATAAAGAGTATTGTATTGTTAACTGCAAAGATTAATGTAACAGCATTTGTGCACTGCTTCCGATCCGAATCCGAGAAAATACGATCCGAACAAGCTGCAGTACTATTTTACGAATGCTTGTACACTACATTATGAACCGAATTTCATAGATTTGCAGCCTTCCTCGGATTGTATTTTCACGGATTTGGATCGGACTCAGTGCACGCGCTCTTACGCGGTCGCATTTATTGCATGTTTTTCCTAAATGTTAAAGAGAATCAGGGCATTGATACAGTGATAATATTCTGTTTATTGAAAGGTGATCTCATATGTATGAAAGCCCCTCCTCCACCCACTGTCAGTATTAAATTTGATCTGTGCTATAAAACAAAACTTTTTACTAATTTCTGCGATGTTAAATTTTGTATTCAATGAGTAACCAGACCAACATGTTTTTGTAATTATGTAGGTACATAGAAACGATATGATACATGTATAAAAGACGGCAGGAGCTGTTATAGCGCATTTGTGGGTAAAAAACTAAGCAATGACGTCATTGGAAAACATATATTTTGGTTTATGATTTCATAGAGGTCACGTTTGTTTTTAGAGTTCGTTGGACTCATAACAATATCAGTACCATCAGTGTTATGTATCATCATTCATTACATCAGTGAGCCCATAAACGTTCGTTGCTGAACACGGGCCTCTGAGAGGCTGCCTCTCATGGCCCTACCGTACAATGATAGAAGTCGTGAAGATTTTTGCTATTAGCAGCCGTTTAAGACTACATTCGTATTGTTATCGTTTCCGCGGAAGGTTACGCGACACCACGCAGCGCAACACGACGCCGACACTACGTGTACATTAGTGCGTTATTAAGTTATATTTAATTATGTATGAATTTATTTTGATATGTATGTTAGTCTTTAAGGTATTTATCTATGGCCCTTTGTAGCCTGTAATATGTATAGTATATGTGTATCTATTAGTTTCGGCTAGCTTCCACGACACAGGGAATCCTAGTGTGGAAGCTAGTACCAAATGTAATATTATTGTTATGTAAGTTTATTGAGTTTATTATTGAATAAAAGTTATAAAGGGTTATCGGAAAAACACTAACAACCTCTTAAGGGGTCATTGTACTCATCATTATGAACAACTTTTACTATGGGACCAAATCTGAAAACGCGAAAAAAAAAACAGCTGTTCCACACCTTTGAATTTTCGAATTCATGCGCGGTTCAGAAATTGATTATCCCTTGTGTTAACGGTGAAGGAAAACATGGTGATGAAACCCGATAGGTGAAAGCACGCTTAAATAAAAATATATTTTAATATTTAAGGACTCTCACAACACAATAATGTATACAGCATGACAAAATAATTAACTTTGCTCAACAAAATGTATGTAATTATTTTTCACGAATTTTGTTTTTGTCTCATAGTAAAAGTTGTACAGAATAATGAGCAGAGTTCTTGGTTTTCGGATGTAAAGCGAGTAGTTAATCAGTTATCACTACATAGTATAAAACAAAGTTGCTTCCCGCTGTCTGTCCCTATGTATGCTTAGATCTTTAAAACTACGCAACGGATTTTGATGCGGTTTTTTTAATAGATAGAGTGATTCAAGAGGAAGGTTTATATGTATAATACATGCATATTTTAGTAGAGAAAAACGCAGAATACGCGATAAACGAGGGCGAAGCCGCTGGCGACCTCTAGTGTTTTATAATAACAAAAACCTAAACATACTTAGTGGCTTCTGATTTGCTAGTAACTGCCGTTGTGTACACATAATGTCAGTACATCGTAGCATTTTTAGCTGCACGATCATGCAATAGATAATATCCTCCCGGTAGCAGTTGCATATTTTGCAATACCTCGTGCATAATGTTACTGCTTACGTCATCCATTAAATAACTTATATCCCCTTAGAGAATTAGTGGCTCTGTAAGCTAATTTAACTAGTTAATTTATTTAAGTCAGTTGTAGAAAATAAAATAGCACTGTTGTATCAGGTATTTAATTTGAAAACCATACAATATATTATTTAATAACTATGTACAGTCAGCATCAAATATATCGGGACGAGCAAACTGTTCAACATGATCTGAACAACTAACAAAATTAAACTAGTATGTCTCAATGATACAAAGGGTATTTCAGAACGAACACAGTGCACGACAACTGGGGATCGAACCCAGGACCTTACGCTCAACAGTCGCGCTTGCGGCCACTAGATCAACTATAGGCAGTCTAAAATAAAATAGCGCTGTCGTATTATTTAATTTGGAAACCATAAAATATATTCTGTAATAACTATGTACAAGTTATTAAGCCATAAATGTGTTGCGATTGGAATAATGATATGAGAGGAAGAATTTGAGGAAAAAAAATATTAAGTACCTTTTTCCCCTATAATGACATAATCCATGTCCAATAGAACTATAAACATATTTGATTAGTGCACAACATTGCAAAAACTATTTTGCTCATGTTTTGTGTTTTATTAAGACGTAATTTAGTCTATAAATAACGCTAATTAATAACAGTTATAACGATATGTACTAAACATTTCTTTATACTTTACCTATGTCAATAACGAATTTAAAAAATTAAAATTCAGCGGCTCTGTGTTCTCACCGTGGCGAATTTGTATCGGTACATTGTATCACAACCATGTCGCCGCATTTTACGGCACCAGTTTCAATAAGCCATGTGCGACAAGCCTAACAACCATGTGCCAAGATACAAGTATCATTGCATGTATCACAATATGTGCCCCTGTGTGTACATGGCGTTATAGTTTCACCCCCAAGCATCGAGTATAAACAAACACCTCTTCTCATATAACAGTGTAATTTATTTACGCTTCCGTACCACATATACTTCTAATTAAGCCTGGTTTACAAGAAAATAATTAATTTATTCAGTCTTGTGGAAGGTACCGTGAAGCCTCGGGTTATATTAAGACCAGGTGACAGGAACAAGGACCGATCTTCCTCGTTTTTCCACAAATTGGATTTCTCGCAGAATGACAGACTCTTCTTGTTTACAATTTTGCGCTTCGCTTCGGGGTATTTTTTGTTGGGAATTCTTTTGCAGATATTGTGCTCGTAAATATACTTATAAATGTTTGTGTGTTAGATAGATTTGTTCAACAATTGCTACGGTGAATATTTTTGCCCTTGGGGCTTTATTGGAGCAGAGACAAATCCGCTTTGAATGGGATTTTAAATAATGTATTTTTTTTCGTTAATATTTCGGCACATAATGAAATGCCGTTGTAGTTGTAGTTTCGTCTTTCATAGGTACTTGTACCCCAAATCCTTTGAGAATTTATTCAGTTAGATACACACACTACACTCTTCGGTTCCTATTATTTACTGAGCGTTATTACTTAGTTAAAATTAAGAGCCAAAATCTAGATCTTTCCATAGTAGACCGTCCCATTCGTAAAATTAGCTTATGAGTTTATTTATATGGAATTTTGGCAATGAAAAATGCTACTATTGGTAAGCAAAACAACTCGTTTTTTGCCATAGGTACCGGGTGTTAAAGTTTTCATCAATTTGTTTTAGTGGGAATCCCTAACCAACAAACAAACTTTTTATCATATGATAAGGAAAAAAGATACCGCAATACTCCGACAAACACAGCGTCTGGGAATACCATGTGCAATTGAGAGAGTCCCTCTTCCTCTGTTAATTGATGTAATAAACAACAATGAACTTTAACTACGCGTCTAGTGATACAATTTGAATACCAATATACGCTATTACTTTCATAGCTGTATCAACCACATGATTCCTACCCATGTCTATCTATCTATGTTGGGGTTGGCTTCCAGCACAGTAAACATATAAGCTAAAGCAGTACCTCAACCTACTACAATCTCAAAAATTGAAACACTCACACAGACACGCTCTGTAAACTGAGTAGTTTTTTGTTTTTGTATGGAACTGTATCCCGCAAATACCTTATTTGTATTGTTGCAGTGCGTGTCTGTGTGAGTGTGTCAAATCGGACGATTGTAGGTAGTTGAAGTACTGCTTTAGCTTATACGTCTACTGTGCTTCCAGTCTAACTAGATGAATGAATATTAGTTGATACTTTACATGTAGCGTCCTGAAACCCGCGCATCCCAGTTACTGGGCAATACCGCGAAAATCTAAAGTTAGACCAGCGTGCTAATTGCGCAAAAAACTCGTAATCGCTAGGCTTTGAATTTGACAGGTCAACAATTTCCATAGCAACGTATGTATTGACAATCCGACTTCTTCACAACTATGTACGACGCAATGAATATTGTTGTATTGTCAAAATGAAAGCTATTGAAATTACGAATGTGATACGCAATTCGGATGCAATTGCAGTCTTTTCGGGCTTCTAACTACCCGTAACGATTGTCATAGATATTCCTATGACAAACGGGACCGAACGGATTAACAAGCTATCCCGAGGCATGCAGGGGTGTCGATGTCAAAAGAACGGTCACTCACCCACGGACTAACCCTCGCAGATCTCACAACCCGCGTGGTTGTTATTTATTTACCATATTATTCACATCAGTAAAGAAAGTTAATCATGAAAACGAAACCACTTTTAATTTAAAAAATACTTAAATCCTTCGATATCAATGTCAGTATCACATACTTTCTCCTTTGCGGCATTTTAATAATAAAGATGACTTAATTATTCGCCACTTAAAAGTTACCGAGCGATAATTTTAAGATTTAACCCGTTGAGCCTTTGAAGCGACGGACGGCGCCATTCTAGCCCCAATTAATCAGTTTTAAGCTGTTTATTAAATGTTATTGAGATAGGGATGAATTGTCGCCTAATCGATATTTTATTGTGTCGGTTAAGGGAGTTTCCCTACCTGAGGTTATTGTAGCAAAATTGTTTGAGATAGAACTATCAAATACATTTCATTTAGTAACCAGCTAACGTAGCATCAAATTAAATAAAATCTTTGTCTGTTAATACTAAAGATAACGCCACTACATGCGAATAAAGTAAAATTGTTTCAATTGTCCCCGGTCTACCCTAGACCCTAGGCAAACCGTACAGACGACATACTTTTTGCGTAATCTTTGTGCGTCGTGGACTATATCGCATAAAAGTCTGTCGTTTGCGGTAGGCCCACAGCAAATTTTACCCGTGATAGTTATTAACTTATGGGGTCTATATGGGCTCCGCTGTCCGTCTGTCCGTCTGTCCTTCTGTCCGTCTGTCACCAGGCAGTATCTCATGAACCGTGATAGTTAGACAGTTGACATTTTCACAGATGATGTATTTCTGTTGCCGCTCTAACAACAAATACAAAAAAAAAACAGAATAAAATAAATATTTAAGGGGGCTCCCATACAACAAATGTGATGTTTTTGCTCGTTTTTGCTCGATATTGATAACGGCAACAGGTAGACGCTTGAAATATTCATAGAATATTTAGTTACAGCTATGTGATGGGTCTTTTTACACCCTATATATGCACTTTAAAAATAAATAATTAAATTAAAGTAAAACAAATATTTAAGGGGGCTCCCATACAACAGACATGATTTTTTAGCCGTTTTTATAGATAATGGTACGGAACCCTTCGTGCGCGAGTCCGACTCGCACTTGGCCGGTTTTTGTCATAAATTCTTTTTTGTACCACTTTCGTAGTGTTTAATTTTTGACCCAAAGGTTGACTGGTAGAGAATGCCAAGGGGATTAAATCCGCCTTGTGTACTACCAATGTACATGAAGTTTAAATAAATAAATAAGTTATAGGAATTTAATATTGGTTTAAATTCAGACATAATACATACACCCTCCTATACGTTAGAAGCTATAAAATGTACCTATAATTAGTTTACGAGTCTATTTATATGCCCAGTTTGGCAACAAAAAATGCTACGAAAAACGTTTTTGGTTATAGAAACCGGTTATAAATAAACCTATCAGCATCAATTCGTATATGTATCATTTGCTTACACATGCTTTCAACCTTTAGCTTTCACATATGGGTAGCTTACACACAGTCGGGTCGGCACATTCGGTTCGGCAATTTCTATTGAAAAACAAAACCTGTTCAATAGAAATTGCCGAACCGAATGTGCCGACCTATGTGTATAGCTACGATAGCTACCCTATGAAAGCTTGCTTACATGTAGGTTTTTGTGATTTGAAGATAATTACTTTGATTAGGCCCTTAACAGCCTTGAAGACGTTTCTGTAACAGACACAAAATATGTAAAACCATGTCTAATTTTATTTTCCTTGTAGGTAACAATTTTATTATTGTTTAGGGTTAAGGCATGGTGTTGTTTTCATAATAAAAATAAAATAATATCAGCCTGTAACTGCCCACTGCAGGGCAGCCTTTTCAAAGCAGCAAAGCCTCTTCTCATACAGAGACAAAACGAGCATTGATCGCCACGCTTGCTCACATCTTCCGGCGAATTCAGGCCATTAAGTCCAGTTTTCCTCACAGGTACAGTCAGGTTTTCACAATAGAGCAAAAATGAAAAAAACGGCTATTTTATGTGGTATGTTAATATTGAGGTTTCTTTTTCTTCTTTAAAAAAACTTTGCCCCACTACTAAGATTTCTCTTGTATCGTGGGAGGTTTTGTTAGTAACCGCACCGCTTAGTTTATCTATCTATCTAGTATGAGGGTGTTTACTTCATAATGTTCAAAGTTAGACTCGTGTTTCTGAACGGGGTCAATTAAGATATTAATGTCCACTGAAACTGAAACTAAGCACTAACACGAACATGAAAATTTGACTATATTGAGGCTAATGGTTGCCGCATAGTGTTATAACTATTTCAAGTGTTCCATATCGTTAGCTTTTTAAATTGACAACAACTTCACCTACATTCACCAGAGCTGTGCGAGGAAAATGTGCGGTGCGAAAATGTGTTGCGAGGATGTGAAACGGTGTAACCCTATCCACCAGAGCTGTGCGAGGAATGTGTAATGTGTTAATGTGTACAAATGAGCAGTGCGAGGATAGGCAGCGGACTCTTTTCGAATATGAGGGAGAATAATACACATTCCTCGCAACACATCCTTCGCAACACATCCCTCGCTGTCATTTCTTGCTTGTTTTGTATGAACAAAAACCGCGCATCGTTAAGCCCATATCCACCAGAGCTGCGCAGAGCGAAGCTAGGTAAATAAAGTATAGGTAGGTAAATGAAGTGATTCTATTGGTGCTAACAAAACACATTCCTCGCTATGCAGCTTAGCACAGCTCTGGTGGATGCTCAGCCTTAGGTACACACGGCTACACATCAAGCTATACAAAACCAGTTTATCTTGGCGTCGCTTTGTACAATCTTTTCGCACAAGTAACGGTCAGTTTATACTGGTTTTGCATAGCTTGAAGTGTAGCCGTGTGTACCTACCACTTTCCCGGTGCCGTTGACAGGTGAGATAACCAAATAACCATCTTGCCAGCCTCAGTGCTCATAGACGGCAAATGGCGGGTAATGTAGTATTTGACGACGCTATCGGTGCAAGAGGAGCTTGCACTACGGTCACAGCTCACTCTAATAGCGTGACGGTAGATAATCATCCATTTTGGTCATGAACGGCAAATGACGGGTAGTATTCTACGACGTCATCGGTGCAAGAGGATCTTGCACTACGGTCATCGCTAGCTTTAACAGCGTGGCCGTGTATATCATTCATTTCGCTCATGGACGGCATATGACGGATAGTATTCGAAGAAGTCACTGGTGCTAGAGGAGCTTGCTCTGCGTTCACCGACTCGCTTTAATAGCGTGGCTGTAGATAATCTTACCTATCTTCCATCTTGCTCATAGACGGCATAAAACGGATAGCGTTTGAAGACGTCACCGATGCCAGAGAAGCTTGCTCTGCGGTTAGCGACATGTGCGTTGTGACTATGGGCTTAATTCATATAGAGGCTTACGTCAGTAAATACTGCTTTGCGTTCAAATATTGAAAGCTGTTCGCTTACATTACAAAAATCAAATCCCTCGTCAGGCTCTACCACAAGCCAATTTATTAAAAATAACATCGATGACCCAATTCGGATGCCCTGGAAAAATCTTTTCTCTTTCCGATCCCATCTTTAAACAAGTATGCCTTTGTCCGAAATGTTCCCGAAGTTGCTCGACCCAGAGTCGAAACGTGTCCTGCATACAGTAGCAGGCACTAATATCTAGAAATACCAAGTATAATTTTACATTCCTATTTCATCTAAATCGACCTTAATGTCATACTGTTAGAATTCAGTTTATAATTCGTGCACAGCACAAGATATCCTGGCAAAGTAATAAAGGTAGGTTGCGGGTTACGAATGAACGTATGGGCTCGGTGAATAGAAGTGTAGATAATCCCGTACTAACCGATTGATTCGAAAATTACTTTGACATGTAGAATAATACATAGTTCCTGTCTCTAACCCTGATAGGTAATTCTAGGTTATTTTTTGTCTAGATAGGAAAACGAAGAAAAGGCATAATTTATGCTATGGTCTAGTTTTTAACACATCCTAAGTAAGTACAGTACGACATAACAAAGAAGTCACCTCGGCAAACTTCGTAAAACCGATAACTGCCGAACTAGGGTACTGCAGTAAAAATGATCTTAATAGGTACTGACGTAATAAGTGTGAGTGTCGCGAAAATGAGCGATTGCCGTTGATTGTTCGATCAGGTACATCTATGCAACTTATTAAATTAGTTGTGTTGTACTGTAAAGTAATTAGGTACCTACTATATCGTAATTTGCACTGAATTGAAAGATTTGCTTGGCTGGAAGAATCGTAAACATTAAATGTATTTGTCTTCTTTATATATATGTATTTATTTTATATGTATTTTATGTATTTATGGAATGCAATTTTGGTCATTTTTATTTTATCACGACGTATCTATTGGTATTACATAAGAGAGAGCTCTACGCGAAATTAGTTGTAGGAACTGAAATTAAGCTTTTATTGGGATATAACATCTATCTATACAAGGTTAGTCGGAAAGGGGGTACTAATCCGAAGCCCACTTATAGTATCGCTGATGACAGTTTGAAAGCAAGTGTTAAAATTTCAAAATTCGATAATTTTTTCTCCAAATAAAATGATTTTTATTTTAGTTTTTTCAAAAATTCTTCATCCCTGCTTTAATTACCAATTCAGAAAATGGTGCTTCTAATTCATGACCCCAAATATGACCTAAAATGTAAACACAGCTGATCATTACTGGGGATAGATAGATTTTAGAGATGTTTTTTGAGTTTTTTTTTTGACTTTTGGGAAAAGTGGTATAACAAAAGTTATTCATTATTATGTGTACTTCAACACCCTTTCGGATTAGTACCCCCTTTCTGACTAACCTTGTATAAATAAAAAGAAAAGTCCTGACTGACTGACTCATCAACGCCCAGCCCAAACCCTTGGACCTAGAAAGCTGAATTTTTTCAGAGCGGTTCCCTTTATAATGTAGACAAGGAATAAGGAAGGATTTTTCGAAATTCAACCCCTAAGGGAGTTGAATAGGAGATGAAAGTTTGTATGAAAAATGGTCTCTTAACTGGTTCAAAAGTTTCACGCAAGCGAAGCTGCGGGCAAAAGCTAGTTCGTAATAAATATAATTGACTAGCTTTTGCCCACGACTTCGTCCGAGTGAAAGCCCACAGGAACCGTGCAGTGACCAAAATGCATTCCCGACCTTTTCACTCTAGGGTGACGTTACGTAACTAAATAATGTAGGTATTGGTAGTATAATAACGGTTTCAGGATATTGAGTGGGCTGCCCCGTTTCTGTAGTGCATCTGGTATGCTCAAGCAGGCACACGTCGATGGCTTTCATGCCATCGTCAGACAGAGATCTGCCTCGTTGCTCTGCAGAGTGCGGGCCAGCTCCAACACCATCCTGAAGACCATAGCAGGGAGATACGACTCTTCTTTGTTGAATGCCATTGTTCAAAGATGCATAACGAACAATGAACTGGTAACTTAATATTAAGTTTTTTTACTAACATAGAACTTTCTTTCTCTCTTTTTTAATAACCAACTATGGATGTTACTTTTCCGAAATAAAGATTATTTTATTTTATTTGTAATACTCACAACTTTACTTTTACAAAACTCGAAATTCTCACTAGTTACGATAACTATACTTAGTTGAAAGCTACTTCATTACAAACTAGGTGAGTAGTTTGGCTCGTATTCTTTTATTGTGTAATACAAAAGTAATTAGTCGCTATGGGGTCCATTGTGCGTTAGCTAATGTTTTCCATTTCAACATGACCTCGCGTTTCTGTGTGTCTTGTGGGAATGAGTACAGCTATACATTTTACACGCAAATGCGATGCAAAACATCCATAATAAGTTTTTGTAGCAGGGTCAAGGACACACCAAAAATTATCGTAGCATGCAAAGAGATTAAATGTGATAAATTAATCGGATTTAATTTAATGGTCTTTGCCTGGGCTATACAAATAGGACTACTTAATCAATAGATTAATATGAGACCATCGAAAATTGTCGTACTTTTTTTTTGAATTCATTATAAAAGTGAAGTTTGTAATGAAAAAGTTCATTACACATAAGTGCTCTACCTCTCTTCTACTAAACTATACTGTGCCCGACAGGGTCCATAATTGATCCCATAGTCTTAAGCCTACCTGTATTAAAATTACATTATGGAATGCATTATAGAAAATGAAATTTAAAAAGGCGCACTGTAACTTATACCTACTTAGTTATATACGTATCATTCGAGAGGTCAAAATATGCCATAAATGTGTAGGTATACCAAAACAATCATGTTTACATGTATGTTGCCATTAACGCAGGTAAAATGATGGTCAATTTTCTACCAGCGCAACCAGTAATTATTATTATCATCTCTGTGGCCTGGAGCCTTATTCACTATGGCATATCAAAACGTAACACGCAAATAACACGGCTGCTTACCATACGAATGAGCAACCGGAAAAATAGGGTATAAAATGTACTCTTAATGACATAATAATATTGTCAAAGGGCCTTTGCAATGTAACTTGGTCGCGTTTCTTGTGTGTTTTCTTCAAATGTCATAGAGAAAAGGGCCTAGCCTTATACTTACTCTGTTGGGGTTGGCTTCCAATCTTACTAGATGCTGAATATCACTATTGACTTGGGTTGTCTACCATCTCCTATACGGAATATTCGGGACTGATACGGCATAAAGCCTATAATAATAATAGATGGTGACCCAAAAAAAAAACGAAACCTTTTCTATTCTATTCAATTCAAAATCTATGGATTGAAATAGGTTTTTGGCATTACTTCTATTGAATTTCTGTCAAAAATCTACATCAATCCAGAGATTTTGGATTGATGTTCGCTATTAATATCGGCCATTAACGTAGTCTTTAAAAGCACAGTAAAGCGCAGTTCAGACTACGGTATACTATTTCGCTATATAGTAAAGCATAATTATGGCGTCATAAGCTATAACTATACAAGGTTAGTCGGAAAGAGGGTACTAATCCGAAAGGGTGTTAAGAGTACATATAATAATGAATAACTTTTATTCTATAACTTTCCCCAAAAGTCAATAGTGTAAGAGAAATAACTGTTCAAAAATGTCATAAAAATACGCTAAAATCTATCCGTCCTCAGCTACGATCAGCTGTGTTTACATTTTAGGTCACATTAGGGGTCATGGATTAGAAGCACCATTTTCTGAATTCGTAACTAAAGCAGAGATGAAGAATTTTTGAACTAAAATAAAAATAATTTTGCATCGAAATAAAATTTATCGAATTTTGTAATTTTAGCACCTACTTTGAAATACTTAGTCATTAGTGATATTTCCGATTAGCCTTGTGTAGATGACGTTCACACTATACGCTATATTGCTAGCCGGTCTTTTTTTTTTTTTTTTTTTTTTTCTATTGGACTGCAGTAGGTCGTCCTAGGGGACGGTTTCTACGTAACCGGGCAGTTATTGGCGAGACCTGAAGGGTCTCCAGCCAATGGGGGGAAGTAAAATACTTAACCTAAGCTAACTACTTGTACTACACTAACATCATGACTACCTGCAACAACAGCACTAAGGGCGACCCCTAGTGGGACTCGGACCTCGGCTTAGGGCGTTGCTGGCGTGGACATAGGGGGGGGGGGGGAGACAGCTTGATGAGGGCTGAATTATCGGGGTGACTGCGGAGTCTGAAGAGACGACCGGCTCTACGACGGGAGAGCTCGGTGGATCGTGACCGGCGGCGGTGGGGCGTCGCGACGGGCCTCGTCGGCGAGGACGGTATGCCGGGCGGCGGCGTTTGTTGTGTAGTGTGCTGGTCGATTTACTCGCCTCCTGGAGGAGGGTAATTTCGTCATCGGGTTCTAAAAGTGTGTGCCTGGGACGGCGAACTTTACTTATGAGAGAGGGACTGTAGTCGGCCGCTGCGGCGACTAGGGAGTTCGGATGGCGGGGGGCAGTGTCGAAGTAACGCTTGGAAATGCGTTTGAGGTATTGCCTGATGGTTGGCATTTTTAGATCGAGATGGAGTTGGACGTTACGCATGAACCACGGGGCAGCCGCGGCTCTGCGCAACACTCGATTCTGGAGGGTTTGGAAGGATTTAAAGCGACAAGGCTTAACGTGTGCGAACACGACGCTAGCGTAAGTCAAGATGGGGCGGATGCACGTCACGTAGATTCTCAGCTTATTTCTAAGTGACAATTTACTGCGCGTTCTAAGGATGGGGCTAGCCGGTCTACTATGTATAGCAAGATATTTGACGGCGATAAGTCGGGCTATGGAGGGGGTAGAATGAGGCGGAGCAGGGACCAGAGAATCGTACGATATAGCTCTGAGAATCGTTCAAGTTTATCGCGTACAGCGAGCCAATACTTTACGTTGTGTGAACGTGTTCATATTTTATGCTGAGCTATTTCGTTGTGCTATACAATATTTGTAGGCTACATATTATAGCGTAGTCTGAACTGCGCATAACGTTTTCTGCGAATTAAAATGTTTCTTTTATTGCTTTTGCCGTTTCGTGTTACAATCAATTGTGAGTGACTGGGCATAGCTGCGGAGCAATTAACCCCTGTCGATAACTGAATTGAAAATGGAATATTTTTACCCAGCATTGATGGAAAGTGACTGCCGTACTGGTAGCTATAAATAAATTGAAATACCTATTGATTTTATCAAATATATTGAATATGATTGAAATTTTACCAGTGTCGTTGCTTGGATTGCTTCTTCTACTGCCTGCCCTTATACCAAGTTACTCGGGTCAGTGCAAAATGTTTTCTTCTTTAATTCTTCCCTACTAGCCGCCCCGCTATCATTAACTCCATTTTCATTCTTCTCATTTCTCACAAAATCCGTCCATCTGTTGTTTGGTCTCCCTCTTCCCCTCTACTTGTTACTTGGATTCCTAAGAAGGAATTATAGGAGTTAAGGGTGATGATTGAAAAAGCATACTTACAACAACCAATTTCTCCAAATGTCAACCTCACTTGAACGCGAAGCATAGGTATGCAGTTGGAACGACCGTCATGAATGGTAGGATAAGGCGGGCAGGCGGGCAGGGTGAATTATTTTAGGCCGTCGATCAATTCACCTCATTTGTTATATCTATTAAACTAAAACTTTCTTGGTTTTGTGCTAAAAAATAAAAATTTAAGCTCAGTTTCAAAACATTAATTTAAAAAAAAAGTATCTTTGCACTGGTCATGCCATCTAGAATATTTTTGGAGCAACATTATAAAGATAAGCGCCATCTTGTGCCTGCAGCAGAAATTAAAAAGCATTGTTACTTAGTTTATAGTTGTAGCTCAACTCCGCTAGCGCTAGTGGGCGTAAAGTAGTAACACATTGCAAATATAGATGTCACTTTTGGAACAAATTCAGTGGTTGCTTATTTTCCCCCGTTTTCTTTACTTAAGAAATAGAACTTTCGCCACTTTCATCTATCATTTTTGGTACAGTCAGTTAGTCAAACACAAAGGCATTTTTTTAATATGTAGTTGACCATAATTACAGGTGAATACGAAAGGTCAACACGAAGTGCACGGTTCCAAATAGCAGGTCATATGCAGAAGAGCAGGAAAGAAAAAAGAAGGATACACTTTACAAAAAAAAGTTTCACAATTTTCATTACAGTAATGCAAGAACAATGTACTTAAATTAATGTGTAGGTATGAGATAATCAACATAAAAAGCAATAACAGCAGTTACAAGCTGATCAGTCCGAACAGACAGCACCCGTTCATGAGCATGACGCACATCGGCGTCACTCAGCTCAACCAGGTTGCAGGGAATTTAACGACCAAGGGCTCTTACAGACGAGCGGCATTATGCCTTCGGGATCTTACAGACGAGCGGCACTTTGCCAACGGCAGATAGCACTGCAGCCGTCGACACTTGTCGACGTCTGCCGTCGACGCTTTGCCGGCTCCCGCCGACGCTTTGCCGGTTCCCGCTGACGCGTTGACGCCTACCGTCGACGCTTTGCCGGCTGCCGCCTACGCGTTGATGCCTGCCGCCGATAGGTGATGAGTGATGACGTTTGGGTTCCTACGGACGAGCGGCACTATGCCAATGGCAGTGGTATCCGCCGTTGGCAAAATGCCGGTGGTAGCCGTCGACGCGTCGGCGACAGCCGGCAAAGCGTCGACAGCTGCCGTTGACGGGAGGCGACGGCTGCAGTGGTATCTGCCGTTGGAAAAGTGCCGCTCGTCTGTAAAAACCCTTAGTAGATGCACAACGCCACCACGGACATTTTAGTGAGCATGACAGATTCGTATCGACAGACAATAGGCAGTTAAATAATAAGAATGCAAGTGTAACATTATTATTAAATTAAATTAAAATTTCTTAAATGACATTTTTCGTACATGCAATTATTTGAAATCCCTGGCCCCTGAGCTAGTTATGATACAATTTACGTACGGAGCGTGTGTGTGTGTGTGCGTGCGTGTGTATGAATGTTTTTTTTTTTTTTTTGTTCGTTATTCTTAACAGGTTTTCAGTAGCGTCATAATCCAATGTCTTCAGCCACGTAAGTAGTGCTTTTTTATTTGGTTGTTGTTTAGCTTTCTGGTTTTCGTTTCTTTATTTAGGATATTGTACATGCGTGGCGCTAGGAATGAGTATTGTTTTTGGGCGAAAGATGTTTTTACACGAGGTATTGGGCAGTTATTTATTATCTTCGGCGCTTCACGTAGGGTCGGAATGGTCTTTGTATGGTATCTTCTTACTATTTCGTAAATAGAAGTTTTTCTTACTGATATGACATTGGATTTTTCGTAGACGAGAGTTGTTGGATGCCTAAAGGGCAGGTACATGGTATTTGCTGTATGATCCTCACATTTTACAGCTTTGCGTAGGTATTATTAGAATATTAATATTCGATAATTAACAATTCTGATTGTGTGATGGCCATAGTAGTTATAATTATTTCGATAGCTTATTTTGGTATTGTAAAATAGGTATCATACACGGAAATGGTTTCAATTCATTATAGAATAAGCCATGCCCTAGGTTTAAACAATCAGACTTTGCTATATTGATTTAATTTAATTAGTTGGCAAACAGGCCGACGGCCCTCCTCATGGAAGGTAGTTGCCGACAAAGGCTCAATTGACACCGCCGCGGAATGGAATGGAATGGAAGCGTCAATTTCGCCTCATGACGCTAGAAGGCGCGCGAATTCGCGGGAACGCTCGAGAATTCGCATTCCAGCGAATCGTTATCATAAACGCTAGGCACCGCACTACTGTGACCGTCCCGATCGACTCCCCGTTCGCGCCACTTCCCGCGGTTTCCACAGACGGCGCCGACAGTAGCTAGGGGAATTCTCGAGAATGCGCGAGGATTCCCCGGAAGACGCGCGACCTTTTTTTGGCTCCTATGTAGTTTGTACTTTATACAATTGACATATAGTTCATTATGCTATGTACAATTTCGTTGCAAAAAGTCGCTTCCATTCCATTGCGCGCGGTGTAAATTGAGCTAAAGGTAGAAAGTCTCATGTACCTTTAATTTCACCGGTATGGTATACCCGTCAAACCTGAACACCAATGCTGCTTGGCTGCAAAAATAGATATGATGGTAGTACTTTAATTAACAACCGCGTGGATCATAATATGATTTGCAAGGTTAAGCTGCACGTGACACGGTCAGTCCGTGGATGGGTGACTATTCGTTACACATCGAGACCCCTCCGTGCCTCGGAGAACACGTTAAATCGTCGGTATCGTGTGTCATACGAACACCCATGACAGTCGTTACGAGTAGTCAGAAGCCCGAAAGTCTGTCAACCGGTCTAACCTTAGGATATTGGCATTATGTATTAGTTTATAATTATGTATTGTTTTTGTTATTTATGTATTAGTTTTCTATGGGCCAAGTTGCCTGAAATAAAGGATATTATTATATTATATAGCTTTTGCTCGCGGCTTCGCTCGCGTTAATTTATAATTTTTTGATCCCAAAATATAGCCTATAGCACTCAGGGATAACGTTGCTTCCTATTGGTGAAAGAATTTTTGAAATCGGATGTGTAGTTCCGGAGATTACCTCCTACATACAAACAAACAAACAAATTCTACCTCTTTATAATATTAGTATAGATTATTATTGCCCAGTAATTGGGTTGTGAAGGCCTGATGGCAGTCGCTCCATCTAAAATATTCGTATTCAGCCGCATCAGGGGGCCCTACCCCTAAGTCCCCTACCCCTAAGAAGAGTAAACAAAACAAGTGTCAAGTTCAACTTTTCGGACGGGTAAAAACACATTGGTAGTAGGGACAACTGTCAAATCGTGTTGTCATTCATTCTTAGTTCGGGCCCCGAAATAGTCGTACGTCCGTAGGTGATAGGAAGTAGGAAACGCTCGTAACTAAGGCCGAAACTACGGACTTCGTGCTTAGGGAGTAGACCCCCTGGTTAGACTGGAAGTTGACCCCAACATAGTTGGGTTTAATATGTATTTTACCGGACGAACTCATCACTCAACACAGGCTCTAGTTACTCTATTGCTATTGATCTCAATATATGGGTAGGTACCTACCTAATACCGTTTCACAATCTCCTTAGCAAGTGGAAATCGGCAATATCGTTGTGCATGGGCTGAGATAAAAGCTTTCTTGTGTCATAACTCTGTGCGGAGCAGTTACATCGGAAGTACTGAGTCGGAATAAGTTCAGCCGCCTCTGATACCGGTCGATACAGGTTTTCGGTATACTTGCCAATTCTATCCTATAAACTGGGACTTAAATGACCTGGGCGGGCTTATAGCGTCACATTTGGTGAATCATATTTGTTTCATATTAGTAATCTTGAAGTGGGAACATCCAGTGCGCTGTTGTCATGCAGTTGGGCTGACTGCATCTTGGTATTATTTATTTTATTTTACGTTCACATATAGCAAATAAATTAGCTCGTGGCTAAATAATTACAGCCGCATAGACCGATCTTCCGGGTTAAGCCACGCTTGCCGAGGTTGGTCTGTGGATGGGTGACCATTAACCATAGCGAGTTTCCTCCGTGCCTCGGAAAGCACGTAAAGCCGTTGGTCCCGGCTGTCATTTGTAGATCTTTGACAGTCGTTACTGTTGGTCAGAAGCCAGAAAGTCTGACAACCAGTCTTATCAAGAGTATCGTATTACCCAGTTACTGGGTTGTGGAGGTCTGATAGGCAGTCGCTCCATGTAAAATACTGATATTCAGCTGCATCCGGTTCGACTGGAAGCCGACCCCAACATAGTTGGGAAAAGGCTAGGCAGATGATGATATATAGCAAATAAATTATAAACTAAGCCCCACAAAACCGTAGTAATGGTTTGACTGTGGGATCTGGTGAATCTTTATACACTTTTTAGACTTCTTATTTAAGACTTATTATTGGTAGCACTTTAACACATTCCTAAATAATGTCTTTTCAATTTATTTTTAAATCTGTTTTTATTTGTTTCACTCTTTATGTCTGCCGGTAGACTATTGACTATATTAAATTGCTTTAAAGCTGCTTTCGACAGTTCCTTAGCTTGCAGTTTCGATAACGAATATATATTATTCACCAAACGTGACGTTATTAGCCCTTCTGATCTGGTTGCAGTGTTGGTTTGTTGGGGTATCTGGATAGAGGCTTTTTGTCTCACGAAGACGCGTCATGTAACTTTTATTACAATTACATAAGGTTTAAATTGCCAAGATTCACCCCCGTCTTTGTGAGATAAAAAGATTCTAACAATTTACAAAAGTTTTTTTCTAAATCATTTTTTTTGTTTTTGCGTGAAAAGTGCATAATTATCAGTTGTACCTTATTGTTCTTTAAGACGTGGAGAGATGTCGACGTATGATTAACGATTCAATCATAAAAGTCCGTTAACGTCCTCTACTGAATATGTGCCATCCAATTAATTAACGTTATAATAATGGTTCTTAAAACTCTTTGCATGTGGAATGATAATCGCAGTTTGTTGTTGGAAGCAGATAGGAGGAAGCTGCTGCCGATGCTCTCGGCATTATCCCTCAGTTACCTTTTATAGTACCTACAGCTGGGGAAAAGGTTGTCGATTCTCCGGGAACCACTCAGAATCAACAACAAATACGAAAAACCAACAACTGAAAGGCTAACCATCCAATACGACACGTTTGGTGCAGTGGCTAAGCGATTGGCTTCTGCGCTACGGGTCGTGGGTTCGATTCCCACACGGAACAAAAATTTGTATGGTCTACAGGTGGTTGTTTCGGGTCAGGGCGTTTGTTTGTGAGATTTGTGTCTGTAAACGCACCCACGATACAAGAGAAATCTTAGGGCGGGGCAACAATCTTTTTTTTAAAAAAAAAAACACCCTCCCAAATTACACTTCGTGTACGATTGCATTGCGACGATAGAATAAACAAATACATAAGGCAGCCTTTAATATTCTTTCAACCTCCACTCAAGCATACAGTTTGCATTCATTGAAGACAAAAACTTTCACGCGAAACCATCGTTACTGAAACCTTTGTCTACGGCTTACCGCCATCATTTTAATTCGTTCAGTACAATCGGAAAATGTTTGCATTGCGTGCCTACGAGTATGAGCTTGATTTCGATGTGTTGTGGTAATGCCTTGTAATCTGATTAAGGTGGAGTTGCAAACCATCGAACAAATACTTCATCAGCATCATTATAACCAGCCCATGACTGTTCCACTGCTGGGCTGTTAAGGCGTTAGTCCATCACGCTGGCTGGGACGGTTAGAGGACTACACACACCATCGAGATCTTTTTTTTGGAGCGCATTATTCCTTACGGAGTTTTTTTTTACAAACTTTGCCCCACACTATGATTTCTCTTGTATCGTGGGTGCATTTACAGACACAAATCTCACATACACAAACGCCCAGACCCGAAACAACCATCTGTAGGCCATACAAATTTTTGATCCGTGTCGTCCTTAGCCAGCAAACGCAGCAAACGCTGCACTGACACCAACTTGCACCGTTAATTCAAATTATTTATTTGTAAAACATGTAGGTACAATATAATAAGATGTAATTTTAATTGCAGCAGTACACCACGGAATATCCCCCCTATCTTATTCATTGTTTGCCTGTTCATCCAAAGGTTGTCTGGTAGATATCGCTATCAGCGATTAGACCGCCATTGTACCCTTCAATATATAATATTGTCTAAGAGCTGTGTTACAATTTTGGTGTACAAGAAAGTATATTCTATTCTAATGTCAGGATCGCTATGTTTAACCTAATAGGTATACAAATGCATAGGTACATAATGCTAGTGATAATCAAATTATGATCCGTACATGAACTCGAAAAGTCAGTGTGGGCCGGGGCCGAATGCAGACACTTCTACATGGAGGGCAAGCGTTCAACCGTTTGGTTATAACTTAAAATACTTACGTACAATGTATCTTAAGTAATATTATAGACTTGCAACTTCTCCGTTTCGTATAGTCCCCGACAAAGAATAGGCCGACTCTGCCCCAACTCGTGGGTTCCTCTTACCTGCTCATACCAAATAAACTGTGATCATCAATCCGCCTGCCAATGGTGGTGATTAATTCTGACCATTTCACCTTTGACCGATCATTGTAGCGGTCATTTGGAGGCCAATGTTTCCCAGTGAAACTATGACCCTTTACTGGCTTCGTAAATTACCCATCAAATATATACCGTTTAAATTATATGGCCAAGTCTCATGAGTCTATACTTAAAACGTTATGAGATCTCATGCCGAACCAAGTTTAGTGGGTTCACTACGCAATTTCGAAAAAAAATTCGTCTAATTACATTTTATCTATGACGACTATTTACTCAATCGAGACTTTTAGTATATTGTTTGTTAGATACATCAAAATACTAGGTGATATATAGCTCAATGCTACATTTCACCTAAACACTCCAGAGTACCTATTTTTCATCAAACAATATTTTATCGAATTACTATTTATAAACCGAAGTTTATATGCGTCTAACGCGTAATAGTTGTTGTGATTAGTAGACCTATTCTTCCGATACTTTCAATCTGAAATTACTTCTAAGATTCTACATCTAATTCAAATAACATTATCATTCTACAGTAATTATTTGATAGATTTTTGTCGACTTAATCTGTTTCCTGCGTTTTGAGGCACGAAGGTTCTTGTGTATAGAACGGTCACCGATCGATAAATCTACTCAATAACCATTTAGCCAAAAGCCCTTCAATTGTATATTTTGTTACAATGTGGTTGTTTGAAAAAACAAAATTTCTTCCATTTCCATGAAGTCGGAACTTGTTGTGTAATTGTGCATCGTTGTACAAATTAATACTTGTAGCTGTTATGTGTGCATAATTTGGACCGTCATGGAATTTGATGTAGTATTTCTTATCAGTTGTACTGTGTACCTTGTGCGTAACACGTGGGGAGACCTAAAATATCTTAAACAGAATATGATAGACGATCTAGAGGCTAACTTTGTTTGGTTTGATGTAACCTTTACAATTTTTGTTTATGAGATTGGAATCCACCGCCTCCACCTAGGTTTAGGTTGTGAATGTATCTCACAGAAAAATATACTCAATACTTGGATTTCTGATACCTGACCACCTTAGGGACAAAGTTGAGAAGCCTTATATGCCAGTAACTTCAACTCACCTATACCATTAAACCGGAGAACAGCAATGCTGCTTAGTGACAGAAATTGGTTTGGTAGTAGTACCTAAACGGACTGTTAACAAGAAGCTCTACTATAAGTAACATCTTACATCCAAACCAAAATTTTAGCCAACATTTTCCCATTCTCAGACCAAAACATTAGCTTCCATAATCTAATTACTCACGTATCATCCGAATGAGCAAATAATATGATAAAGCCAGCTGCGGGATAACGTCAACAATGAGCGAGAGCCGATCATAATCCTTTTTAAAACATATCGCGTAGTCTGCGTGAAAATAGGCCCGAAGCCGTCGGAATTAATCCGACGATCGTGTGAAACGCAAACACGGAGTGCGGCTGTGTCCGGAGTCTGACATCATTGATATGTATGGTTGTGTCAACGGACCGATGATAACTTTGTGTAATGTGGATTTTCCATAAGAGAGCTCTCTTGTTATTGAAGTTAAAAGTGTTGAAATAAGAGAGAGCCTAGTCTATCAATACTAATCCATTTGTAACAAATCTGAACATAAAATAGATTTAGAGATCTCCTTGACTGAGTTTCGACTTTGAAATGGGTGCTGCTGGGAGAAATCTTTTCTTTCTATTAAGTGTTCTGCAGATCCGCAGGAGACCCAAGGTAACCGACATAGCTCGAAGAATTGCCAAACTTAAGTGGCAGTGGGCGGGGCACATTGCTCGCAGAACGGTTGGCCGATGGGGCCGAAAGGTTCAGGCCGCCTACTGAAAGACGCAACGTGGTTAGGCCTCCCACAAGGTGGACCGATGATCTGTTGAAGGTCGCAGAAATCCGCTGGATGCGAGAAGTACAAGACCAGTCGACGTGGCGATGCTTGGGGGAGGCCTATGTCCAGCAGTGGACGTCTTTCGGCTAAATGATAATGATGATGATGAAATGTTCTGCAAAACGTTGATACCAAACAGAGGCAGAACACAAATATGAACAGCAGGACATATAAAGTGACTGGTTAGTCGCTTATATCCGAAAACCATGAACTCTCCTCATCGTTTTGTACAACTGTTACTATAGGACATTTGAATTCGTGAATAAAAATCAGCTGTTCCAAACATTTTGTTAAGCAACATTGATTAAATATTTAAATAAAAAGAAAAGTCCTGATTGACTGACTGACTCATCAACGCCAAGCCCAAACCCTTGGACCTAGAAAGCTGAAATTTTGCACAGAGGCTCTCTTTATAATATAGACAAGGAATAAGGCAGAATTTTTCGAAATTCAACCCCTAAGGGAGTTAAATAGGGTATGAAAGTTTGTATGGAAAATCGTCACTTATCGGGTTCAAAATTTCACGCAAGCGAAGCTGCGACCAAAAGCTAGTTTTGTATAAAATGAGCAGAGTTTTCGGGTTTTCGGATGTAAAGCGACTAACCATGCAGAGACGCTGTGTACTGAAAAATATGATTTTGCTCAGTTATCCGCCTTACTCTGACTTTTCGAATTCATGTGCGGAGAATTTGATTATCATTTGCGTTAACGGTAAAGAAAAACATCGCGAGGAAAGATGTGCATATAACTCACCACCAGCACCATCTAAGGTACCACAAAATTCTCAGTCGTGTGTGTCTGCTAACCCGCACCAGGCTAGCGTGGCGGACTAAGGCCTGAACCCTCCTCGTTGAGGGAAGAAGCCCGTGCCCAGCAGTGGGACAGTAATGGGCTAATTATGCTATGCGCTGATCAAGCGGTTATGGCATAATTTATCCAAGGGTAATAGTTGGTGTAAGATTATGTGTACAGCAGTGGCGAAGGGTGATTTTTCTTAAAAGGGAAGCCGGACCAAAAAATGCTTACCTTGCTCAAGTGTGATGCGTGAATTCCAGTAACTACTCGTTTCGAAAGGGAAGCCGATAGGAATCGAGTTGTATGGAGCCTTCGCCACTGGTGTACAGGATCGATAGGCTTATGTTCGTTCAATAGTAGTCATCTACGTAATGGTAGCCATTAGCTACTGTGCTTGGCAGACGAATTAATGGCCAGTTTGATGATGTCCGTGTACGTACGTGTGGATGATGTTACCCTGGTATAGACCATTAGTCGCTTCATGCGACTATTATACCACAGTCTCACTTCGTGCAGTTGTCCAACACAAGCGCATGATGACTTGAGGTGCCTTCAAATTATTCAATCACTGTCTCGGCTGCCGTCATTGTCAAACTTTCGTGAAACCACTGCATGGAGTAGATATATTTTACACTGTGACTATACTTACGATACCCATTGTTTTCAATACTAACTTAGGAGAAATTCGTATCATTATTCAAACACCAGTAATAAAAACAAACAAACACATACACAGATAGAGAGATCTGAACTCCAGTACACTTCACAGTACACAAGTTGTTAACACAATACACAGTCTCAATTATGCAACAGCGATCGTAGTGTTGTTCCTGCATTTTACGATTGCACTGCTATGGGAGAAGGAAAAGTATATGTAAATGTATCGAGCAAAATGTAAATGATCCCGCTGCCAGAGAATGGACGAGGTGCCTCAGGCTGTGGCTATGCAGTTTTTAGGGTTCAATAAAAATGTAAAACGTTGTTGTTTTATCTGTAGTGTCACAACAAGATTTTTATTCACTTTCGATAGATTACGTGACCCAGAATAAACTGTGGGGATTGAATAAAAAGCCGTGAATGTGAAAATGTATTCTGTGGTCGATTTTTAACGTACACTGAAGGAAAATGTGGATAGTGCTGCGGCTCGTTTCACTTTGATGGTTTTTAATTTCAATTTTGTAGAAAGGGCTTTACTTCTCTACTCCGTGGTTTTACTAATACTTTTTTGTAATATTGATTCAAAGTAAATTATTACATTATATCTACAGCGTCTACATATACAACGTTTAACGTTTAACATAATATACGCAAGCCCTGGAAGTATTTTATTAAGAATTGGCAACTGAATCGATTTTAGACATTTTTAATTTGTATTTTTTTTAATGGTTCTTTTTACTTTTCATTCTTTTAACTAAGATAAAGAAAACTGAGCCTTATTTTAATGTCACAAGACTGAATTTTAAATGCAATTAACAATGAAAAGTAATACTATTTTCTTAAAAAAACAATATTTAAGCACAAAAACGGGTGCATGAAAAGAGCCTCCACGAGTGACGATACTTCAGTACCTCCGTCTGGCGCACCCTGGGCAGTCAGCCCCGCTACCATCCTTGCTGACTGGCTAATCTTTTCACCACGGCATGAGCTATTCTTGTATAGTTCGTGCCGACACGATAGAAGAAGCACAGAAAAGTAAAATTTTAGTGTATGTATTATGATTTTAACTGAATATTCTAACTGGGGTGTTTAGTGTTTGCGTTATTTCTGTTACATATTGTATAAGATGCAGTGGAGGTGCTCGTGGCTAAATAATTACAGCCGCATAGACCGATCTTCCGGGTTAGGCCACGCTTGCCGAGGTTGGTTTGTGGATGGGTGACCATTTACCATAGCGAGTTTCCTCCGTGCCTCGGAAAGCACGTAAAGCCGTTGGTCCCAGCTGTCATTTGTAGATCTTTGACAGTTGTTACTGTTGGTGAGAAGCCAGAAAGTCTGACAACCAGTCTTACCAAGAGTATCGTATTACCCAGTTACTGGGTTGTGGAGGTCTGATAGGCAGTCGCTCCATGTAAAATACTGATATTCAGCTGCATCCGGTTCGACTGGAAGCCGACCCCAACATAGTTGGGAAAAGGCTAGGCAGATGATTGTATAAGATGCAGTATTTTAATTAGCCTCTTTGTTTTGACGAAGTCCCGACCTGTTGTTGGGGATAAATCTTGTATTGATCAGCAAGCGCATCACCAGTTTCAGTGATGAAATTATCATCACGAGTTGTGGTATTTCTTTGTGCCTGGGACATCAGCTTTTCGCGGTTTGACATCACCAATCTCCCATAACAAATTGATAAAAGCAATTTGTAGTAGTTACTACAGTACTAGTTTTACTACTTATAATAGAGAGATACAGATAGCTTAGAACATAAAAATAATAATGAACGCGTGAGCAGACGAAAGTGACAGAAAATCACAGATAAGGTACAAGGGCGTCCCTGAGAGCCGGCACACGATGCGTTGCAGCGGCGGTACGGCGCCGGAGCGGTGTCGCTGCGTCGTCTTACATAGAAATATCTGTGGCATGTCACACGATGCGCTCCGGCGCCGCACCGGACTTGCAACCACCGAGACGAGGTGGGGAGGGGTGAATGCGTTGCGACGTCGGAGCGGCACCGCTCAGTTGTTTATGCGTCATAAGGAAGGACACACGCTCGCTCGTTTCGATTTTTTTTCTCTACGATTTTTTTGCTACGGCGCCGCTGCGACATAACAACGTTGCGGTGCCGCACCGCTCGTGTGCCCGCTGATACGGTGAAATCTTTGCGTTGCGGTGCCGCAACGCATCGTGTGCCCCCGCTCTTAGGGAGAAGCTACTCGATGCGGTGCGGCTCCGGCGCGGCGCCTGAGCGGTGCCGCTGCGGTGCTGCTACGTAATACATACAAACCATGGTCTCACCACACCGTGCGGTGCGGCGCCGCGCCGCACGCTCACGGGACCAAGACGAGGGGGGAGGGTGTATGCGCCGCAGCGGCGCCGCTCCGACGTCGCAGACCGCAGATGTGTTGACGGAGAGTCGTTCCACACGGTGCGGTGCGGCGCCGCGTGTTTCTTGCGATGCTCCGTACTACGTGTGCACCGCACCGCACCGTGTGGTTTCTCCCTTATATAGGATTTTTGACTACATTCCAATACAAATCTAATGTAATTTGGATTTTCACAAAATTCATGAAAAGAAATGAAGCCCATTCTACGATTTAATCATTGAACCACAAATATAATTACGGTAATCCTATTTACAATACAATGTCTTCAAACTATTCGCATTTCTATGAGCAAATAATCTTCCTTTGTACATAGAGACTCCCTAATACACAATGAATGATGTAATTGGACGACATTGTCAATCCGCAAGCCGGATCGTATTCATGTCATAATAAGAGCCCTAATAAGATCCCCGTAATTGATTTTCAAAGGAAATCCCTTTTAAATTGGACTTAAATGTTAAATAAAACGGATGGGTATTAATTCAATGTTGATACTTCAGGGAGTACCGACGCGGAAGTAAAACAGACGAGGTATAAATACTGCGTCTCCGCTGGAATGAATTTGCATTTGAAGCTGTAGCTTGCTTCATGTTGGGTATTAAAGATGTATGCCAAGTATGCATAAGCTTCCTTGCATTTCTTCTATTGCTTGTCTTCTGTATTTAAATAGTTTTTTTTTAAGTAGACATATTAAATTGTACCATTGTACCCTTCAATGTATGATCACTACATAGTATAAAACAAAGTCGCTTCCCGTTGTCTGTCCCTATGTATGCATGTATCTTTAAAACTACGCAACGGATTTTGATGCGGTTTTTTTAATAGATAGAGTGATTCAATAGGAAGGTTTTAAGTTATAAAACGTACATGTGCAAAGCCGGGGCGGGTCGCTAGTCTATATATATAAAAAAAGAAGCTGACTGACTGACTGATCTATCAACACACAGCCTAAACCGCTGGGGTTAGAAATTTGAAATTTTGACAGTAGGTTCCTTTTGTAACGTAATCATCCATTAAGAAGGGATTACTCGAAATTCAACCCCTAAGGGGGTGAAATAGGGGATTTAAGTTTGTATGCAAGTCCGTCATTTTTGAAGTAAGAAGCATGGAATTAAATATCTAGACTTCTGATTAGAAATAAACTTATACGTGTTTGAGCGTTTTTAGAAATTGCACCGCTAAAGCGGTGAAATGGGTTGTGAACATTTGTATGAAAATCCTTATTCCACGGGTAATTAACTTGAAATTTGGCATAAACACACTTCAAAATAAATAATAAAAGCCGAATTTTTTGGATTTTACAACTAGGTATACTTAAAAGAGGGGTTTATTTGAAGAATCATATAATTTTTTTTAGGGTTCCGTACTGAAAGTATTAAATTAAAGAGCTTTGTTTTACATATATTACAAACAATGTTTTACATCTATACTAATATTATAAAGAGGTAGAATTTGTTTGTTTGTTTGTTTGTTTGTTTGTATGTAGGAGGTAATCTCCGAAATTACTCATCCGATTTCAAAAATTCTTTCACCAATAGGAAGCTACGTTATCCCTGAGTGCTATAGGCTATATTTTGGGATCAAAAATTTAGGGATCCGTAAATTAACGGGAGCGAAGCCGCGAGCAAAAGCTAGTTTTACATAAAACGGAACCCTGTAAAATGTTACATGATTTTTCAAATCAATAATTTGTAACTATAAATAAAGTCCATTAAAATAATTCGTAATTTTTAAATCCCGGGATTAAAACGTCATTATAATTATTCTGGGATTTTAGAGGAGGTATTATCCACTCTATGTTACTTCCTTCTTCGAAGTTTAGGCAAATATACTGTACCTATTCCGATCTCTGGTCATGTATCACTTGTCTGGGTTGATCTCCAGCGTATTTGGTTGACCTCTCTGGTGCATTTTATATATTGATACGAGTATTAATTGTGTTCCGTATTTTTATTTCGAAAAGCAGGTGTCTTAATAAACCTATTTTTATATTAGCCTCGATTTTAACCAAGCAGTTTTGGAAACATTTAGGTTTGACATTTTAGAGAGCAGCGCGATCAATTTTTATTTTGGCGACTGAGCCGTCTGTGTTTTTGTGCATAAAACTGATATGCACAGACACCCAGAGCCGGAATAATTTTCTAGGCCATACAAATATTTGTTTTGTTCAAAGATTAACCTGTAGCGTAAAAGCAAGCGGTCATTCACTGCATCAATCGGTCGTCCCGTGTCTTCATAATGTTATTCCTGACTCTTCTAGTAACTTAAAAGATCTAGTTGTAGGCTTGTTCCTTAGAAACTCATTACTAATTGCTAAAGCACAGCAACGTTACCAAAGCATGTATTATTAAAAATTCATTTCCCTATCAGTACACTCGGAGGAATAACGAGAGATAAGATGTAAAATGCAGTCTCAATAAAAAGTAGATTTTATTTTACGGCTCTTTGAGTCTAGACATAGTTTAAGTTACCGTGTTCATACATTCAGTGTTCGTTAAATTTTCAACAAATGTATGTATTGTGTTGAGTAGGTATTGTAACTACACACTGTTTTGAAAAAGTTTTGTTACTTTGTGTAGAAGACGATATACAGTAGTTGTTCTCTCGCGGCTGTGCGCGAGTAAATAACTTGATTGTAGCGCCACCTATCGGATCCTAGCATAGCTATGAACCATCGTCTCGACGAAACCAAAATATTGTGTAAATATGACCTCAATCGGTTAAGTCGTTCAGAAGTTAAACGATCACTAACAGACACACCAACGATTATATAGGGTGGAAGGGACATCGTAACGTATACGTGTACCATGGATCCAGTACATGATTCTGAACCCCCCAGCGTTGGAATTTTTCGTCGCTTTTTTCTTAATTTTTACGATTTTTTTTGCAGTTTTTTTTAATTTATAGTGTATAAAATCATTATTGTTTTCCATCCCAATGCGATAAAAAAGAAAAAAACAATTATTTCACAATTTTCACGTAAAACAGCAATGAAAATCAAACTTAAAAAGTGCTCCCGATCAGCTGTTTTGATAAAGTTCACGAACCGAGGTTATCGCAACAAAGTAAGTGAGTGCAACAAAGTAGGCAGTGTAGGCACTAGTCACTGAGCGCGCGCTCACTCAAAGAAGCCGACATGCCGCTGCGCCGACGCGCGGTATCGACAAAGCTATAGCGGCCAGTGCCTATGAATCTAACAGATGCGTTATTACGTAAATTAATATCAGATTGACTACTTTTATTTAGACTTTTTATCTGGGATTATTAATGATCTCTGATAGTATGTCCAATACTGTTATCAATTTTAATAAATTGAATGTAAAAAAATAAGTTCTTTTAGTAATTAACCTTTTTTTTAGGTAATTTTTGTTATAAACATTTGTTTTTGCATTAACACCTTTGTTTAACCGATGTAATCTGATCTTTAGTAAATTTTAACCCTATCCATTTTCGCAATTTATTTTGTCAGTACAACTTAATGCGTTGGCACAGTCTATCATTTTATTGATCTGTGCATGATCTAGGTGCCTACGAGTCTAATGACGGCTTGTCGGCGAAATTGTAAAGGAAGTAAAATTTTGAATTTCGCCGATTTTTGATCAGTTCAGTTTCCGATTTGCGTTCATTGTAAACGGTTGTGTTGTTTTTCGTGATTTTGGATTTGAGCGTATTAGTTATTATCAGTAGAGTTGTTTTTTTGTCTGTGTTGTACTGTGTGTGTTTTGAACGAAAATGCCTCGGATACGTAACAGTCGTAACCATACGTTTAGTGCCCGTAACTAGAGAGATGCCGGTGGCCCACTTCCGGGATGCGTGGTACCAACACGATGGCGCTCCCCCACACGTGACTCTTCCAGTGCGACAGCCTTACACCTTACAGCGACTTTTGGTGACCAGTAGATTGGGAGGTTCGATCCACAACCCTGGCCAGCGCGATCACCAGACTTGACCCCACTAGATTTTTGTCTGTGGGGTCAAGATAGGGACTTTGTTACGGAGTGCAATACGGCAGCAGAAATGCGAGATCGCTTGCGACGCTCCGTGCGGAGTATGTCCGAGACCCCACCTTATTGCCCCGTGTCCACGCTGAAACTCTGCGCCGCGCTACGATTTGTGAGCAAGTTGGTGGCGGCCACTTTGAACCCTATCTTATTAGGAGTCCCTCACTCCTAATAAGAGAGATTAAGGTGAGTGTTAATTTGTTTGCAACTAATTGCCATGTAGGTAGGTAGGTACCTCATCGGAATCATTAGGTAGGTACCTACTTATGTTATTTTATGAGCGAACGAGCAATGTTTTGTTTTTTGTTGTAAGCAATCAGTCAATTGAACTAAATTTCAAGTTCGGTTTATCAATGTGTTTGTTAGGTGATTTCTTTATCAGTAGTGTAAACGTAGGTATGCTACTTTTCACGTTTACAAAAGCGTTGTGCGGCAACGCGACTCCGTGCCGAACTCAGACTTGTGATGTGTGCGTGCGTATGCGTGTAGGCACTGTACTTACTGTACGGCCGCCGCGCCGCGCCGCGCACCGGTACCGAGTTAGCGGAGTAATGGCTTGCGGTTGTGATTGTGACTCGTTGTTTGCATTCGCACAGTACCGTACATTGCGCGCTTAAAAATGACAACATCTGTAACCTATCATTTGTGATATTAATGACTAACGTAAATTAATTTAAGGCTTTATGAGGAACCTTTTCACGAAGTTTGTGTTACGATGTCCCTTCCACGCTGTATTATAATGATTTGAAGCCGTCTATGAAAACTTCTTTGTATTTACATAACCTGAAAAACAAAATCGTCTGAAATTTGCTACTAGTATAATACTTTACTTTTACTTACTAGGTACCGTCCGCGAGGCCTAAGCTGAGCTTTGCATTTGTGTGAGAATGAATGCAGACGCGTCCTTTGGTTTGTTTAAACCGGTTTATACTGCTTTTTGGCAATCGATTCTATGTGCACTCACACAAATGCAAAGCTCAGCTTACTCCTTGCCAGTTGCATAAACCTTTATGTTACGATATGTTATGATAAATTACTATGTTATTTAATGTATGTACATACCCCCTTTTCAGAATGAGAAGGGTTTATGCCTTAGTCCACCACGCTAGTCTAGTGCGGATTGGCAGGCTACACATACCATTAAGAACTATATGGAGCCCTCTCAGGTGTGCATGTTTGCTCATGATGTTTTTCCTTTACCGTTAGCGCAAGTGATGATTGAGTTCTGTAAAGTTAATAAGCCAATAAAGTAATAAACTAGCTAAGTCCTCAAGGAGTTCCATGGACGCCAGAACGTGTCGACCGAAAAATGACGTGATAGTCATCCATCTTGCAAGTCTTCATACCCTAGGTCGATGACATGCAGCAGCGTTGCCGTAGCGACGGTACGTGAACACTTGCTTGTGGGATCTGGGGGTAGTCATCAATTCAGCATACACAACCCGGGAACGGGACCGTCGAAGATCATTCCGCAGAACTTCTTTCAAAATTTTTCTTCTCTACTAGCACGAGCTATATGGGATTAGTTCATGCCGTGGTAAAAAGATTAGCTAGACAGCAAGGTTGGTCGCAATATTTTTTGACGTCATAACTTAAAAAGAGACGGAGCTATTTTAAAATATTGGTTTTACTTGACCATCTCTCGTATGCTCCTTAATTTCGTTGTCACGTTCAGCCTCATTCACAATTTCTTCCGAAAATAGTAGTATGTAAGTAGTCATGTCTTCCAGAATTCAATTTCGCCCTCTTCCACTTGACCTAACGACATCTAAAAGCAGAATCCACAGATACAAAACATTAGATAACAAGTACCAAGTTCTGTGTCGCATTATGCGGGTCGCACTGTGTTCGTGATAGGTCTAAATTGCCTTATATTAATGTCCAACTCGAGGGTTAAGCGAGAAATTCCTTAAACCAAATAACGCGGAGTGTAATAAGGTTTCTTGCAAGGAATCCTGGGAATTCAATCAAATAAATTAAAATATAGACGCTTCTAAGTACATTTAGTCAGCGTGGTTAATGTAAATTGGGTCTTAGAGCAATAAAATTGTTTAATGTTAAGACGTTTGTATCACTAAGAATCACACTAATAAATGATTTGATTTGATAAATAAGATGTTGAAAAGCTTTATGTCTGTTTAATGGCCAAATACACAAACGCTACTCAATTTTAAGCAACAGCAATAACAACCAATTAATAGTTCTAATGAACTATTATTTGGTTGCTGTTTCGATTTATGAAAGCAAATTAATAATATCGTGAGTTTTTTTTTTTTTTTTATTCAGTAGCCGAATATTTTATTTGAGGTAGGAATTTATGCCATTCTGAACCTTTTAATATAGTTTGAAATTAAAAAAGTAATACGTCAGAGTATTTTTATTACAAATCGAATACCTATACAATGTGTCTGGTCATGAACTAGCGATATTCTAGGTATTTATACGTATAACAACTCTTTTAGTACACAAATACACTATACAATAAGGTTCAATTTACTTCCATTTTTTTGTTTGAAGTATTCTGTACGTGTGTACAAAAAAAGTAATATCTCTCAAAGTTTTGGTCCTACTCAGATAAAAGTAGGCTTATTCGGAGGGCAACAATATTGTCTATCGTTTACATTACGATATAATGGGTTCATATTTCCATAACTTTAAGATGGAGAATATCTCAACAAAAAAGCAAAATGGCTGCTGCTGGAAGTGGCTATCCACTTCCCCGCTATTAGGGTCCAATGACCCTAGTGTGTAGTGTATTTGTGTACTACAATATTTGTTATATAAGTACCTAGAATATCGCTAGTCCACATCCGGACACACTGTGTAGGTAACTGAAAATCGTAGCAGTTTTGTAGAAATAATCGATTTCTTTTTCGGAACTTGATTTTGTAAAATATTTTTAAAACGTCACAAGTTATTCTCGGTGGACTCCATTAGTGTTCTAAACATGCCAAATGTAATCAGAATCCACTTCATATGCTATTAAAATCACATTATAAAACAAAGAAAATAATATCCAAGAACGAGGAATTATTTCTAGAAAAACAGCAGTTATATTCGCCATGTTTTGTCGTGCGACGCTCCCGAGCGACGACGTTTTGACAAATATTAATGTTCCCGCTACACTAGAGGAACGTAACATATTATCTTGACCATTACACTCACTTCCACTCAAACGAATATATGGAAAGAAAAACTACGACTGTGCACGATTGATAACACGAATAAACGATACGAATAAAGATGATTCTTTTCGTTTCCACGATAATAAGTTTCGTTATCAGATATGTTCGAATTTTATAAGAATTGGACCAAGAATGGAATCGACATTCTTCGTTGGAAAGGTCACGTTAAGGAAATGAACGGATTTCCTTCGTAATTCCATTCGAGGATTCCATTAGCGAGCTTTATTTATAAGCAAGAAAATGTATGTGGATAATGATCACCTACATTTTTTTGTCTTTATTATTGTCAACTCTTCATAAGACACAGTATGAATATACAATTTATTTAATTTGTTTTGTAATTTCATAACAGCGTAATTTTTCTCTGCCTCGCGTTTTCATAGCTATGTCAGCAAAGGGGTCGGCTTCCAGTCAAACCAGATGCGGCTGAATACCAATATTTTACTCAGAACGAATGCCATCAGTCCTCAGCTACCCAGTTACTGGGCAATGCCGATATCCTAAGGTTAGACCGGTTGTCAGACTTTCGGGTTTCAGACTACTCGTAACGACTGTCATAGGTTTTCGTATGACACCTGGGACCAATGGCTTAACGTGCTCTCTGAGGCACGGAAAGGTTTCGGTGTGTAACGAACGGTCACCCATCCACAGACTGACCGCGGCAAGCGCAGCTTAACCTTGCAAATCGTGTGATCCACGCGATTGTTATGTAGCCATGAACCCCTCACGTAAAATATTGAATGAATGTAATATCAAAACTCATAAGTGAAACATTGGCGGCACTGAATACATTACAATAACATAAAACAGTTCATTAGGTAACAATTATGAATCGAAATGTACAAAATAATACTTTTATGAAAATGTGTCGGAGGACAAATGAACGAAAATTAACGCCCCGGGAGAGGGCCTGTGAAAATTAAATTGTCGGTCAATGAAACATGCAAATGAGACTTGCAATCACGCCCGCTTTTGTGCCACTCAGTCGTATTGTTTTGAGCCCAGCTCAACAGAAAATGAACGCTAAATATTCAGTTAAAAACTTTCATTCATTTAAGTACCTCATTTCTGAAGTCGAAAATGAAGTGGTAATTGACCATAATAATTGTGAAGGCGCACTTTCGCTGACAGCCTTTAAACTCGCTGAAAAGTTTTTGTTCGCATTCTTCAATTGAATTCAAAGTGCTTTGCACAAACCGCCAAAAGGGAATCAAACAATGCTTTAAGTCGTCGTATTATTATTTGTTCGAGTAATTTTATTTATTTGTTAAGTACTTCAAACAATAAATTTATCAACCAATCATCTGATTTCATAATAAAAGAGGTAGATTCTAAAACCTCTCTCTTCATAGAGGCTTTATCCTCACATTATATGGAGCTTAGCCTTCCCTTCCATTACGTAACCAGGAAATTACGGAACGTAAATGGCTGCTATTATTTAGGATATCATCAAGCCTACTGATAAACGTACACGATCACACAATTAATTGTTAAGGATGCGATGCCTGTTAGCTTGCGTTTAATGTCAGTTTAATTTTGCTTGATATCTTTCATGATTAGAAGGCGGAATCTAATGGCAAAACAATTGAAATGTGATATAATAGCTATATATAGTCGGACGGACCGACATTTTAGACATTTTTTAGCAATACAAAAAAATTATATCAAGACGAAATATCAAATTGAAATAGACACGACGTAATTAATCTTTCATTTCGATCAATATTTTATAGGGTAAACTTCCCAAGTTACGGTAGTTATCAGAATTTCTTGATGGATAAAATGTTTCATTTAAGTGTCATTAAAGATTATTATGTGTAAAGAATAAAAATTTAATGTACTTACGTATTAAATTAATAAAATTCAAAACTTCACAAGTATCGATAGTTTGAATACTCGATAAAAAGAATGAGCCGTCTCAATTACATTTCAATTGTTTTGCCATAAGATTCCGCTCTCTGCTCATGATTTATGAATTGAAGAGAGCTTTTGCGTCAAAGCCTAGTAGTTAGTCAAAGCTAAGTTAGTCTTTGACTCTCTTTGAGGAAAGTGTCGTTTGAGTAGTGACGTTTATAGTATTTAGTTCCTAACTAGCGTGTGTATCTAAGTTTGCTTCGCAGTAGCGCCTTTTACGTAAGGTTTAAGTCCTTGGTGGTCCCTTTGTATGGCACAGTGGGAATATCCGTCTGTCCCAAACAGGTTGGTGACTGACGAGCGAAATTTTGGTTATCTGTCATCGGCTTCAGGAATGTTCGATGGTTACTCCGTCACAGCTGTCAGTCTTCAGAGAGTTTTCGGTCAGTTGCGGTACATCCGCGATCAAGTAATGTTGTCCACTTTAATATTAACCCTCCCCAGTGTCTTATTATTTTTTTAGCTTATACCTACAGAGTGTAAACGAATTCGTGTAATTCCTTCAACACACATGATCTATTAATGGTAACAGATTAACCCTGCACGGGATTTAGATTGAGTAAAAATAAAAAAAAACCTTTTTTGTCCCAAATAAAAGTTTTATGTGATAGAAAATTTCGATGCCACGCATAAATTAATGAAGGCACGGCGACACAGCTGATGGGCACGACTAGTGCGATATTGTTCCACGCAGTCAGTTAACTCGGAACACAAAAAATACTCAGATACAGTATAACATGTTTCAGTTCTTGCAAAAATTTTTCTGTTGATTCTGAAAAAAACCTATGCAGAGTCAATCAGCGTCACCAGTAGATCATGAGGTTTGAAGGAATTACATGAATTCGTTTAATCCCTGTATAATGTTTTGGTAAAGTCTTCTGGAAGATGCCATAAGTACCGTAGTATAACATTTCTATAGAGTACTCCACACGCACGAGATGGCAGCATGTTGGTGACATTAATCTCCGTCCTACTGGCCGAGATCGTGGTTATATGAGTTGCCGTGATTTTAAGCGCGACGGAATAACTCTTTTGTATAAAATCCGAATCGTATGCAATCACTGAGCTGTGGGGACATGAATGTTGTATTACAGCAATGTGTATGATACTTGGTTGCTCATTTGTTTGTTTAATTGTAACTCTTCGTTCAAGCAACATGTGGCCTTAAAGACCAAGACAATGAGTCACGACACAGACTCAATATTCATTTATAAGATAGTACAAGACTCGTCAGTAATCCCGATAGTGCGGTTGATAGCATATAGGTACGACATGTTTGGCGTGGTGACTGAGTGCTTGGCTTCTGCGTCGGCGTGGGTTGCGGTTTTGATTACCGTACGGAATCAGTATTTTTACGGTCTACAGTCTATTCAGCCTGTAGCAGTGATATCCTAGTTGTTGAATGGTTGCCTCCCGAGCAGGAGGGTTTCGGTCCGAAGTCGGTCCGCACCTCTGACTATACGAACTTATGTGCTGATCAGTACCCCAAGTGTGAGTTTTTTTCGTTAACTACTGTAGTTGCGTCACGCCAAAAATGTATGAAAATTTAGGCTGTGACTCTAGGCGCACCGTTCAATTAACGCGCGAATATTAGTTAGTGAACGGTGCGCCTAGAGGCGCAGCCTAAATTTTCATACATTTTTGGTGTGACGCAACTACAGTAGGTAGTTAACGAAAAAAACTCACACTTGGGGCACAGAATTTGATGATCACTTGTGTTAACGGTGAAGGAAAACCTTGTGACGAAACCTGCTCACTTGAGAGGGCTTTGCGAGTGTGTGCAGTCCGCCAACCAGCACCAGGCTAGCGTGGTGGACTAAGACCTAAACCCTTATCATTCTGAGAAGAGGCACATGCCCATAAGTGGGACAATAATGGGCTGATCTTCTTCTATCGTATCGGCACGAGCTATACAAGAATAGCTCATGCCGTGGTGAAAAGATTAGCCAGTCAGCAAGGTTGGTAGCGGGGCTGACTGCCCAGGGTACGCCGGACGTACTGAAGTATCGTCACTCGAGGAGGCTCTTTTCATGCACCCTAAATGGGTAAAAAAAATGGGCTGATAACGTTATGGCTTACAGATATTGTACCGGGTCTGGGCGTTTGTGTATTTGAGATGATGTAAGCGTATACACGACAAAGGGGGTATACATAAAGGAAGCAGGTAACCAGCGCCGACCTACCAGCGCTTAGCGGTACTGTTCCGTGCAGGTAACCGCTACATAAAGAAAGCGGGTAGAAGCAGGGGCTGGCATTTTTTATCAAAAATACGCGTTGTTCCCTTGCAAATACAGCAACAAATGACGGCCTACCAGCGCTGATCGGAGCAGGTCGGAACTTGAAGTTCGGAGCTTGTCGGCGCTGGTTTGCCACACAGTATAGAGACTACCTGCGACGACTAACTGCGCGGACCAGCACCGACAAGCACTGGCAGATCGGCGCCGGCAACCCGCTTTCTACGTGTATACGCACAAAGAATTTAAACATGGGACGTGCAACGTTTAAAAAAGTATCAAACCATGCATGTCATTATTTCTAAGCTTGCAATAACAGCTCTAAGGCATGCATTACACTAGGTAAACGGTCTCGATGGGGATGTACTGGAATTCTGTGGAAATTGGATTGGGACTTAAGCCGCCTGCACAGCTTCCTGTGTTTAAATATGTGCATTGAAATTTTTCCGTGTATTTTGTTAAGTTTTTCAAACTATCCTAACTAGTTTGAGGTAGTTTTATATCAAACGAACAAAAACCGCTATTTTTCTATTAAAACATAATCATTCTCTGAGTATCTGAGTTTGTTTCGGCTTTTCTTCTCAGAGCTAGTCAGATAGGAAATGCCGGCGCCATCTAGTCTTAAAAAAACACATATAATTAACTAGTGAAAGTGTTTGTAACAGATTTATTTACAGAAATACAAATTATTTATCATTTATCATTCTAGTTTCGGCGAATCTTTTATGAGCTCTTTTACATTCATATTAATAATAGATGTCATTGTTCAAATGTTTATTCGAACTTTCCTTGACACACTGCCGTGTGCCGTGTGGCTTGTATCTATCCATTACTAAGAAAATTCAAGACTACCTCCCAAAACAGAACAAAATTATACTATAGTAGATTTTTTGTTATATATCAGCCTATTGAAGACCATTACTGAACGTAGGCCTCCCCCAGAGATCGCCAATCATCCCGGTCTTGGGCAGCCCGCATCGATCCGCTGCTGCCACCTTCTTCAAATCGTCGGTCCATCAATCCGCAGGGCGTCCCACACTACGTTTACCCAAACGCGGTCTCCTCTCTAATACGTGTCTCAATTCTCAATTCTCAATTCTTTATTGCGTACCATAATGTTTACATACAGTTGGTAGGGAATATTAGATAGTCACAATTATGGACCCTGTCGGGCACAGCACAGATCAAGTAGGAGAGAGGAGGAAGGGCACCTGTTTATTATTAGTTAATTGTTAGTAAGTATAATATTATATTAATGCAGAATATTATATATTAAATTGAAGAATTATTTATTTATACATTATTTTTTGTAAATAATATTTAATTTTTTAAATTATTATTTATTGCTTTTATTTCATTTATAATTTTTATTTATTACGTAATTAATATTTATTATCACTGAGGTAGGATTTATATTTAGAAGGCTTCGTGTTTATTTTCAGAATTTATTTTTCGTATTATGAATAGTGCGTATTTGTAGATACAAATAGACGGTTCTAATTATTTACATATAAATTATAATTTATCGTTTAAGTATTCACTTAAACTATAGTAGCATTTGCTTACAAGGAAAAGCTTCAATTTATTGATAAAGATGTTATATTTATTTAAATTCTTTAATATTTCGGGTAACTTATTGTAGATTTTGATGGACATGACAAAGGTACTATCTGAGTGCATTTTTAGACGCGATGTTGGTAAGTTAAGTCTGTTTTTGTGTCTTAAAATAATTTTAGTTTGTATGTTCTCTCTTTTAGTAAAGAATTCTGGGTACTTACGCACGAACTTACAGACTTCAAATATATAGAGACAGGGTAGGGATAGAATCTTTAGTTCCTGAAAGTGAGGTTTACAGCTATCGGTGGCTTCAATGTTTACTAAGATTCTAATTAGTTTTTTTTGTAGGATAAATAGCGTGGGTGCGTCAGTGCTGTTGCCCCATAAGATGATACCATATTTGAGCCATGCGTAGGCATACGCGTAGTACGTTACTAGTGCAGTTTTAAAGTCTGTCGTTTTTTTAATCTCGCGGAGGGCGTATGAAAATTTGGATACTTTTGCTCTTACTTTATGAATGTGCGACTTCCAATTTATATTTGTGTCAATGTTTAGGCCTAGTAGGGTAAATTTATCGACTACTTCTAATTTATTATTATTAAAGCTAAAGTTTATATTTATTGGTATTTTTTGGCGAGGGTGGAATGGAATTATTTTAGTTTTATTGAAATTAATTTCTAGGTTGTGTTCAGTCATCCAATTTATTGTAGAATTTAGAATAGAGTTTAATTTATCATTTAAATTGATGTTATTTTCGCATGAGGTGAGTATAGAAATGTCATCCGCAAACAAGACACATGGCTCATTTATATTATTAGGAAGGTCGTTTACGTAAACAAGAAATAGAAGAAGTGTCTGCTCCATCTACCATCTGTACGTCTGCAGACATGGCCGACTCACTTCCACTTCAGCGTGCTAATTCTACGCGCAATGTCGGTGACTTTAGTTCTCTGGCGAATGACTTAATTGCGAATTCTATCAACCAGAGAAACCCCGAGCATCGCTCTCTCCATAGCACGCTGGGCAAACTTGAATTTGTGGACCAGGGTTCGGCTCCGTAAGTCATTACGAGATTTTGATATACAATATCAAATCGGAACACAATGACACTTAAAATGAGTCTGTTTCAAAACACAAGCTCCAAAGTGGCATTTCATGGAAGACTGATACGACACAATATAAAATACTACCCCGAGATGCAATGGGAGATTGGAAAAGTTTTGTTGTCTGCTTTCATATTTTGTATCATGTGGCTGATGCGACGCTGTCTCAAAAACGATTTATAAAAATCAAATAATAGTGATCGAAAAAGTTCCAGTGTATCTCTTTCTTTATTATTTTGCGACATATTGCTAGGGTCCGCGTTGACGATATTGAATTTATTAAATGTTTAATCATCGTACTTTTCATTACAAATAAAACTTATTTTGAAAATAAGATTAATTGCCTTAAGAATAAGAGCCTTAGAGCCGATTTTTCAATCGTCAGATAACTTTTATCTGAGCAATAATTTTGACGTTTTCTTAGCGTTTTATAGAAAATACGTCAAACCGCCATATTTATTCCCCAGAAAAAAGTTATGTGACGAATGAAAAATTGGTCCTTAATCTAGTAGTAGCAAGTTAAATAGCGCAAATTGACTTCAGCAACCAATTCTATTTTTGAAATAAGTTTTATTAGCAATAAAAAGTTCGAAGATTATTAAACATTTAATAAACACTATATCATCAGCGTGGGCTCTAGCAATAATATACCTTGTTTTACCGACTAAGCAAGCATTCGCTTCAATAACTTGTGCAAATTAACTTGCTAGTAAGTTAGCGCTATGAGACAAACAGAGAAGTTGTTGCTGTCACAATCACTAACTCTCCTGCATATGTTATCCATAATATCCAATCGAAAGTCTTCTATCATTGTACATTTGTTTTATAAGAAGATTCTTTATTAAAAAGTTGGTTTTATGATTCCGTACCCAAAGGGTAAAACGGGACCCTACTACTAAGACTCCGCTGTCCGTCTGTCTGTCTGTCAGGCTTGTATCTCATGAACTGTGATAGTTAGACAGTTGAAATTTTCAAAGATGATGTGTTTCTGTTGCCGCTATAACAAAAAATACTAAAAACAGAATAAAATTAATATTTAAGGGGGCTCCCATAGAACATACGTGATTTTTTTGCCGTTTTTATAGATAATGGTACGGAACCCTTCGTGCGTGAGTCCGACTCGCACTTGGCCGGTCTTTTTTTTCATGCTAATTTAATACGAAGCGTTATTGGATAAATATTTTAAAAAAACTTTGCGTCTACGTAACACACAGTGCAACCGATAAAGAAAATATTTCGCGTTTTATTTGATTATTTTGTACATAAGTTTAACCTTGTATCGCATTAATTGAACAATAGAAGAAATGGTAACCTTCATAAAATATTACGTGAATGGCACAGCATATTTGATTTATTCCGTTTGAATTTGGAATGTTGGACATATTTGAAAACTGGCCAGTATTCGATAATCCTGTTTGATTGGATAGAACATGTTTGTCAAATAGCAGTAGGTACTTAGGTACCACTATTGAGATTCAATAAATCTCCTAAATAAATTCATTCATGTTACAAGTATGTTATAATAGTATAATAACTAACAAAAGAAAACTAATGGCTGACGACGAGTGTGATCCTATAACGCGCCTTACTAAGACAAATCGATGAAGAACTCATTTGTCAAAATCGGTCAAGGAAGAAGAATTATGATTACTTAGATAGTACAATATAAACTGCTAAAATAGTTTGTTTGGTCTCATGGCAGAGTAAGAAGTAGAGAAAAAAATATATTATTAACCCACAAACAATGACTTACACTCAGTTGCAAGAAAGGTCCATTAAATTTTAATGCTCTCATTAGAATGTTAATGCTCCATTAACCTCTTCTGTCCGTTGCAAGAAGCTAGATTTAATGGAATTATTAACTATTCATTAAAATAAATTTTTGATGTGTCAAACTCCCCATGATTTCAATATATGACAATTAGTAAATGTAGAACGAACTACGACCTAATTAGTGTTCATGCAATAGCCATTAATTTAATGGAAACATTATTCTTAATGACGGATTAGTTAATGATCACCTAATGGTATCTTTCTTGCAACTCAGTGTTAATATTGTATCATTTAAGTAGGTGTGTAACAATAAAAACAAAAATAATGTCATCCTCGTAATTCAAATAAGACTTCCATAAGATGGTACCAGTGAGAGTACTTTACAGATACATTTGCCAACATCATAAGGTAAATTATAAAATTCAAAATTATTGCCCGTAAACGTTGCAGTTCGGTGAAGATATTGCGACTCCTGAGATTACTAATCCCAAACGGATTCCTACTGTGATGATTAGCGTTACGACCATGACTTGCATCGTAGCAGTCTTCGTGGAGACCCATTTTCAGCATTGTATGTATGACGATGAAAATTGTCTTTAATGAAGCTATTTTATTGTTCATTATCTTGACATCGTCCAAAATGCCAACCTTCTTTATTGTTTAACGTATGATTCTTAAAGCCATCGCAAATTGGGGCCATAACTGCAATTATCCGAACTGAATTGCGAAAGTATGACACGAAAAAGGGAAAAGAAATGGGTTTTTGCCGGGTCTATACGTGCGGGTGCCGACTGGACGCGATAAGTCGATTTGATTGATGATAGTGATGTGTGTGCCGAAGCCGAGGCGTCAGCCCTGATGGACGTCCAGACACCTATTCCATTTCAAACGGAATTCTGAGGAATTAACTGTAGCCTTTACATTTTCAGCCAGTAAGGATAAAGTTCGTTATAGGTAAATACTTTTTTATTTTTTATCGTATTCAAAAAAAGAAGTTCTCTTTTCAAACTGTACAGAGCAGGGAATATAGAAATGTTTCTAATATTCCATGGTAAAGAGTATGTATGTAGATTAGATAGTTACTCCACGGAATCTATTTGCATGGTTCTTTTTTTAATGAAGGTCCTTACTCTATTGTCTGAGAAAAATAAAAGAATCGTTGCAGTACTTAGAACTAAGCTAACGAGCTACTCAAATACGTTTATTTATTCAGTAATCTAATATAGAAACTGTTGTGTACGCAATCCATTACTTATTATTATTATCACAATAGCTTCTGCTCGCGTCATCGCTCATGCTATATTAGTAATTTACGCCAAACTTAATTTCTATGTTTTTTATCACCAACTACACATATTGTAGTTATTAGAAAAAAATCAAAATGCATTGTAATTATTAGAAAATATTAATTGAAACAACACAACTATGAGGCAATTAAATTAGAACGTTCTGGTATATAATCAAGGCGATAGAGCTGAAAATTGTACTTCCCCTTGCGAACAGTCTCTTTTAACAAAAGAAGGGATGGTCTATGGAGTGGTAAAGTGTTGCTACTAATTAAAACTTTACTCACTTATCATCATAACGGGTCTCTAGGGGAAGGTAGGGTGAACTCAATGTCAACGGTTGCGCTCTCTTGACGCCTTTCTTATGTTTTCACTTCCATACTTTTGCAAGGCAAGGGAGGGGAGTTTTATTCTAGCTCCTCTTGATCTTGCTCTAGAAAATATATTTTCCTTTTTCTTATGTGTCCTTTAAAACACCCATAGGAGGCGCCTCAAGATATCGTGACATCCACGGCAAACTTATGAATCCTTATGATGAGTTATGAATTTGAGTTTATTTCTGATCCTTGTGAAATTTTGAACATGTTTTGATTGTAATTTAAGAAGGTTCTATTTTAAAACCACATGTACAGACGTCAGCACATCAAGCTACCCGAAACTCTCAAATTTTGCCAATCAACCTTGAACCTAACTAATCTTTTAAGAAATTTGACACATTGTAGTAGCTTTATGTGCTGGCGTCTGTACTACAATACTGATACCCTAATCACAAAATATTTTTCTTATATGTAGAATAAATGCTTCAAATTCTTCCTTGTAAAATGCATCTTTTGCAGATTCGTAAGTTTGCCGTGGATGTGATGATATCCTCGTGAATATGTAAAATAATTTACTACTTACACAAAAAAATCAGAAACTGAAGTTTTCATGCAATTCTAAAATCTTGAATACCACAGATAATTATGTATTAAAAAAACACAAATATGCCCATAATAATTTGCATTTAGGTGCTTTATACAAACTAGTTTTACCTCAATCACCGACCGTCAAAAACAAAACTTTTTCAACTACCCACCGATAGAATAAATAACTAGCTCCCTCGAATAGGTACTCATTGCATAGAAAATTGTGGGGCGCTCACAATTTTTGCCTCTCCACTAATTTATTCAGTGCATGAGTCCAATTATGCAGTGGGAACGGAATAAACTTCGTTAGCATGTAATTAATGGGCTTGACAATTTGGTGCGGAGGTTTAATTTAGCATATTGTCTCTGGCTCCGCGTCTACATAGAAATGAGAGTCGTAAAAAAGGTAAAACTCCGTGGAGGTCGGATGATCTTTTTACGAAAGGCTTTGGTTGGCACGTAGACGGGGTGCGCTTGATACTTTGTTTAATTAACAAAATTGTGAAATGTAATTTAGGATATATTTTAATAAAATGGATAATGTATACCAAAGGCTTGCTTAGGTTAGGTACTTGAACGTGAAGTCTAAAGCCTGACGTCGACTACAGCCGAAACGCGTCGAATCGAGTCGAGTCGCATTTGTTCCGTGTGAGGCGAAACGGTCAGTAATCGCAAGTCGCTAAAACAGAAATTCGCGTGACAAACGATGCGGGCGAGTTATGCGATTCGGCTCGCCGCGGCTCTTCCCTAATGGACGCAGTTTCATACTAAATATATAAGCACCGAACTTCTTCGATTCGATTTGATTCGACTCGACTCGGCGAGTTTAGTGGACGCCAGCCTTAACAGACATGCGTCATGCTCGTGAATGGGCGCCGCCAGTTGGGACTGGTCATCTCTAATCTGCCACGGCAAATGAGTTGCAGGTACTCTTATTAGCATAGCAAATTATTTTACATTGTTCTCACATTTATTTTTCTTATTCACAATGTAACTAAATTTTCGTGCTATATGCAATCTTCAAAAAACTGACAGCTGTGCTCCTCATTTTAAAGATTTAAAGATTTTGACCCTACCATGTATGTACATTTATGAAAGTGTTCTTTTCGTTCGACGCAACCTGTCAAAATATTCCCGGGTCAGCAGCCTTCGTAGAGCTGATAAGTTAAACTTAATTCCAAGTAAAACTGCAATGTTTCAGAAAAGCATTTTCACTATGGGTCCTAAACTGTACAACAAACTTCCGAAATGTATAAAGGCAGCAGAGACACTATATTTATTTAAAAAAATGCTAATTAAATTATTAATAGATAAGGCATATTATTCTATTGAGGAATTTTTTAATGATAATATTATGTTGTGATGTTGTGGGTTGACGAATTTTATAATTGACATTGACATAAAGTTTTCTCATTGTTTTCATTTTATGACATTACGAATAATGATGTGTTTTCAAGTTTTAAAATTGACATTTATACCACAATATTTCATTTATATTTCATATTGTTCTTGACATTCCTATTGACTCTTTCCCTGTTATTGATTTATTATGTTATTGATTTATTATATTCTTTGATGTATAATTTAATAGAATTAATTAACATTTGTACACCATTAAATGGTAGGCATAGTGATCGACTGCATGGACTGTAACATCTATTATATACCTATGTTCACAAATAAATATATTGAATTGAATTGAATTGAATTGAAATTATTGTAAATATTTGATGAAAAAGAGTAACCATGGTGTTTATTGCCCGTTCTTCTCCATAAGAATCTACACTTTGGAACCTGGCAGTAACTTCTTTTTGTTTTCGACATTTTCAACGTGCCTGTAAATGGTCTAATTGAAATAAATGCTTTTACTTATTTCGTTTATTTCGATTACGGAGTGAGCGGTGTTCTGATAAAATTCTCCAATACGTAGATTAGTTAGTCGTAGTAGATAATAATATTCGTTCATTTAGGACAAGAACGTCTTAACTCCGATAACCGGATTATTCAAAAAACGCCTTTATTCAAACATTTAGAAGATGTTTTCTGAAAAAAAAACCGGTTTTCGTACTTAAGACGTTCTTGTCGCAAATGAGCATTATACTGTCTCGTTGGTCACTAGACCAACCACCACTAGACCACTAGGTCCACTAGGTCGCAAGCTGGACTGTTGAGCGTGAGGTCCTGGGTTCGATCTCCAGGTCTGGCAAAGTGTTATTAGGTTTTACCATGTGGAATTTCTCAGTAGCAGCCCGGAGTCTGGATTTTTGCCCGGTTGATGGCAATACGCTCGCCCAACGTTACATGGGACTTAAACATAAATGACTGTGTATGTGTACTATACAAGGTTAGTCGGAAAGGGGGTACTAATCCGAAGCCCACTTATAGTATCGCTGATGATTGTTTGAAAGCAAGTGTTAAAATGTCAAAATTCGATATTTTTTTTTTCCAAATAAAATTATTTTTATTTTAGTTTTTTTTAAATTCTTCATCCCTTCTTTAGTTACAAATTCAGAAAATGGTGCTTCTAATTCATGACCTCAAATATGACCTAAAATGTAAACACAGCTGATCATAACTGGGGATAGATAGATTTTAGAGATTTCTTTTTGAGATTTTTGAACAACTGTTTCTCCTGAACTATTGAGTTTTGGGAAAAGTTGTAGAACAAAAGTTATTCATTATTATGTGTACTTTAACACCCTTTCGGATTAGTACCCCCTTTCTGACTAACCTTGTATATACACTTCTGCCTAACTCTTCGAGGAATCCAGGCGTGATGTTACTAATGAAACGATTTTAACGTTTCCAAAATACAAGACATTTAAGAAATAACTCGCAAATAATAACATTGAACTTGGCAGGTTTAGCTTAAACAATCTATTGCTTTTAGCAAAATATTTGTCCAATTATCACAAACAAGGCGAACATGTTGTTCGGCCGACCGCCTCCCTCGACGGCGCGTGGCGGCGCGCGAACTTCTGACAATTCTACTAAATTACAATTAAATATTATCCCCCAGAAGACGCACAGAATTATCATATTACGTTGGGTTTTGGGAGGCCGAGGAAAAAAATATTTTGATGTTACCGTTTTGTTTTCGTCCTGATCCGGGACTGTTGAAGTCTTTATAATTTACTAGGGGGAGAACTGTTTGTCTGAATTGTTTGACGATTAAAGGAGATACTAAATTGTTGCTCAATCAAACTGAACATATTAAATGTAACAACAATGTTGTACGTCCTCTCTTTTTGTTCCGCCGTTATCATGATTAGAAGTGCTCATAAAATATAAATCTGTCTTCCCACGGTGCGTGGTAGCGCGCACCGGCTGTGCGTGGTATCATCCGTAAAATCACGCACCGTGCGAAGCCGCATTATGAGGGAGTGTGATATGGATACGGCGCACCGCTCCGCACGCGTCCTCGTTACCACGGATGAGTCTCTTCCCATGTGCGTCGGTGCGAGCTCGTGCGTCGCGGTGCGCGCTATCACGCACCGTGGGAAGCCAGTATAAGATTTTATGTTAATATCAAACATTAGTTTATAGCCGCGTACTGATTGAGCGAGCAGCCTCGCGAGACAGCCGTGTGAGGCAAATCCTTGGTCGGTCAGGACGTGCCTCGCCCGAGGCAAACGCACGCGCTGCCTCGCTCGAGCGTGCCGCGGCCCGAGCCGAGCGTTGTCGGTTTTTGTCGATGCTCAAAAGCGCCTCAGTAGGTTTGCCGCGCGCACTCAAGACGGTTGTGTTTTGCCTCGCTTGTTTGACGAACGGTGGAATCGTTTGCGTCATGAATAAAGAACAGTGTCTTAAATTAATACAATTATATGGCGAATATACGGCCTCACGACGGTCTTGAGCAAAACTGGCTTTAAGCCGCGTTAGGCACGCGCTGTCACTGTTCGATTCACTTTAAACTGAGCGCTTAATGCTGGCTCAGCCTCACCGTGGCTCGGCCTAAGCGCGCGCGGCAGCCTCATGCAAGAAATCTACCGACCGAGACCGAGGCGGCCTCGCGCGGCAAACGTTACGCGGCAATCGTCCGAGGCTGCCTCGCGAGGCTGCTCGCTCAGTCAGTACGCGGCTTATCATTTACACACGCATTTTTATTCGTACATGCGTGCTGTGGTCCTTTAAGTCGGACATGATAAATAAATAAAGACGTTTTCACACTAGAAAGGAAACGTCTATTCGGAGATATCGGATACGGATTCAGTATCTTCGTATTAACGTGTAGGTACGTGTTACGTGTTGAAAGATAAACACACATTCGACACATATTCCAAAGTATAATAATATATTATAAAGTCGTACATACATATAAGTTATATTTTTAAATACAAATCTTAAAAAAAAACAAAAAAAAAATAAAATATTAAAAAATGTAGCCAACCGGCATCGGGAACAGAGTGCAAGGTGCCAGCGGTGAGGGCTCCAGAGAAAGGAACCTCCTCACTATGCGTGCCGTGTCAAGGAGTACTGCTTTCTGTATATAAGGTATAAGGTATAACGGGCTGGTATCCGCAACTCCACGTCTAAGCGCGTATTTTGCGTGATGGGTGGTAAGTATAATTACTCGATCCACCCTAACTCCTCGAAAAAGGCCAGCACACCCTTGATGTTACTGGTGATCTCTCGGAGAGTACCTGGGTTACCGAAGTACTTGGCCCTGTATGTGGCGACCTCAGGGCAGTTTAGTAGCACGTGGGCTGCCGTCTCGTCCTCCTCCATGCATGCTCTGCACAGTGGGCTGTCTGTAACTCCAATGACATAGAGGTGTTTCTTAAAAGAACCATGGCCAGTGATGGCTGCTGTGACTGTACGTAGTTGTTGCTTTGACAGCCGGAGTGCTTTTTTAGTGAGACGACCGTCAATGGCCGGAAGCGCCTCTTTGGCCTGCCGGCACTCGCCATGGTTAATCCATAAATCGTGGGTGTTGGTCTCTGGTGCGTTTTCTTACCAGGGTGCGTAGATATCCGAAGGGGAGTGGTACTATGGGTTCGGGACCCACCGCATCCATGCTCGATCCCCTTCTGGCGAGTTCATCAGCTGCATCATTGCCTCGGGAACCGCTGTGTCCTTTGATCCATTGAATGGTTATATTATTGAGGTTACCCACCTGATTCAGAGTTTGGTGACACTCGTGTACCAGCCCAGAATTAACTGTGTGGCTGCTTAGTGCTTGCAGGACTGCCATGCTGTCCGAGAGTATTCGGATTGAGTGGTCCTCAACCTTCCTGGCCATGATTGCTGACGCAGCTAGGGAAATATCCAAACATTCCGCCTGGAAGACCGTGTTATGAGCCCCCAATGGAGTGGCTATGTGTACGTTGAGGTCTTCTGAGAAGATCCCAGCACCTGTGCCTGTACCTGTTTTGGATCCATCCGTGAAGATCCGCAGCTCCGCGGGGCATAAACCCTCGCATCGGTGATCTTCGTACAGTTGGATTTTGTATTTTTTGTCAAAAATGAATTGTTTGGGTATCCGGTCGTTTACAGCTCTTATAAGAGGGAACTCGCTAGCGAGTTCCTCTAGCAACGAGGTGTGTTGTGTGTTACCTTTGCTCCAGAGGTTCAGTGTTTTCAGGCGTATTGCTGCCACCGCTGCTTCCTGTTGAATAAAGAGGTGCAGCGGTGGCAGTCCCAGCATAGCTTCTAGTGCTGCAGTCGGTGTGGTCCTCATGCAGCCCGTGGTTGCCATGCAGGCAAGTCTTTGTATGCGCTGTAGTTTGTTTGATGCTGTGCTCAGCTTGGTTCTGGGCCACCACACCACAGCCCCGTAGGCGATCATGGGGCGAATCACCGCACTGTACAGCCATAGTGTGATTTTGGGGGATAGTCCCCATTTCTTACCTATCATTCTTCTGCACTGCCAGAAGGTGATGCAGGCTTTGTTTAGTTGGTTGTCTAAGTGATTGCTCCATTTTAGCTTGCTGTCCAGGATCACCCCGAGATACTTAACCTCATTGGACAGCTGGAGTTCTGTGTTGAGCAGTTTGGGTAGTCGGAAAGGACCTAGTGCCCGTTTTTGGGTGAACATGACTAATTCTGTTTTGGTGGGATTCACTGATAGATCAAAGTCCCTGCACCAGCGTTCTACGATGCGCAGGGCTTGCTGGGTGAGATTGCAGATGGTCCCGGTCACCTTGCCCGAGACCAGGATGGCGAGGTCATCAGCATATCCTATTGTGTAATAGTGGTCGGCATTGAGTTTCAAAATGAGGTCGTTTATTACCAGGTTCCACAGAAGGGGGGATAGGACCCCTCCCTGGGGGCAGCCCCTGGCTCTCATGGCCATCTGCTTTTCGCCTTCAAGGCGAACCACGCGTTTGCTAAGCATGTTTGTGATCCAGTCAGTTAGTACCTGTTCCACTCCATGTTTGGAGAGGGCGGCGCTTATGCTGGAGAAATGTGTCTTATCAAAAGCCCCTTCAATGTATATAAAGGTGCCCAGCCATGTTCCTTGCTGATGGATCGCTTCTTCTATCCGGCTGACTACCAGATGAAGTGCGGATTCCGTTGACTTACCTGAGCTGTATGCGTGTTGGTTACCGTGCAGCGGTATAGTTTTTAGAGCGCCGTCCCTCAGCTCCCTATCGCATAACTGCTTTCTGTATCAAGCCCTTGATCTAGGCTCCCAATGAGAGCCTCATAAGGTATTGATCGCGACTCTTGGCTATTAGGCCATTCGCCGTAACGACTATCGGTACAATGACTGCTGAGTCCACATTCCACATGCCGACAACCTCGTGCGCTAAATCAAGATATTTTATTAATGTATCTTGCTCAGCTTTCAGGAGGTTCTCGCCGTGGGGGACGGTAATATATACAATCAATATAGTAAAACAAATTATAAAAATTAACAGTATTTGTATCACAAGAATATATTTTTGAAGGTTCCACTCCTGGTCCTTTGACCTCAACTCCATAATAATACCTTTTAATGTTTCACCAACAGACGTATATTTAAATTAAGCGTTCAATAAAATGAACTAAGTACCTAATAAAGGAAAATATGAAAGCAAAAGCAAAATAATATTAAAACAATCATATAGAAATATCAAGTTAATTAATATTCAAAAGTCGTTAACAAAGTTATTTCATTTTCAATTTGCGCGTCTATTTTCTGCTTTTGGAGCGTTTAACCCTTTTAGTGACTAGTCAAATAGCAACTAACTTTAACTATTTCATTGGGGAACACGTTTAATAGGGCGGTTTTAGCTTAATTTAACTAATATTCTAATATTGAAACGATAACATTTTGGTTAAGTAACATTAGTTTTGTAATTTTCAATGAGTATTTTGAATCGTTAATTTGAATGCCTGTCAGTTATTTGTTTCGCAAATTAAGCGTGGAAAGACACGAAAATGCTGGTCATTTTTGTGTGGTTATTAAGCAGGGGAGACTGGGTGTGAACGGTACCAAGATAGTGTTGACGCCGTACTTGTTTCCGAACGAGTCAACCGTAGCTGGCAATACCAAATAACGGTATTGTGCAGCCGCTGCCAATAGCGGCCCTTCTCCACAACGTGCAACACACTTCGACCAATGACGTGACCGCTACATTACGCCGTACTCGCCGTACGCGGGAAAACGACGCCACGCTACACTTGCTCGACCGCCATTTTCCTAGCGTCACCTTCAGTGCTCCATAATTGTATTGTTTAATTAAGTAATACTGAATGTCAGTCGTTTTGTGAGGAGCTCGTGGCTAAATAATTCAGCCGCATAGACCGATCTTCCGGGTTAAGCCACGCTTGCCGAGGTTGGTCTGTGGATGGGTGACCATTTACCATAGCGAGTTTCCTCCGTGCCTCGGAAAGCACGTAAAGCCGTTGGTCCCGGCTGTCATTTGTAGATCTTTGACAGTCGTTACTGTTGGTCAGAAGCCAGAAAGTCTGACAACCAGTCTTACCAAGAGTATCGTATTACCCAGTTACTGGGTTGTGGAGGTCTGATAGGCAGTCGCTCCATGTAAAATACTGATATTCAGCTGCATCCGGTTCGACTGGAAGCCGACCCCAACATAGTTGGGAAAAGGCTAGGCAGATGATGACACATAGCAAAGGAAAGCGAGGAGGAATAAACACGTTATAAATTAGCCTAATTCATGTCCGTCTAAAAGAGTTAAAAGCTTAAACGCTACACGTGGTGATATCGCCACAGATTTGCTTAAAATTAAAATTGAGCATTTGAGAATTTAGGCAAAAGCCATAAATGCACTTAGAATGACGTCATGCTTTCGCCAAATATGCGAAAAAAAAATCGCGCTCGCTGCGCTCGCGCTACTGCTGTGCTTTGTATGAACTGCTCCCCTCGACTATTTTCTCTTGCATATTCAAACAAACCATTTCATTACGTTTATTTATTTAAGAAATTAAGCCTAAAAAACTTAAATAACAATGAAAAATTAACGATTAAAAAAAACACGCTTATAATGCTAACTTATACTTTTCAGGCGTGTATTTTTTTAACTTTTGTTTTTACCGACCTTTTTATTTCGTGTTAGTTTCTTAGTTTTTACGTGCTTTTGTGTTATTATTTCTGTTTTGACGATCGCTCGATCGCTTTGGACTAATACAAAATCAGTGTAATACCACTATTTTATAACAGTAAAATTAATAAGTAATGCAACTCAAGGGCCCCCTTTCATATCTGCTAGGGCCCCGCGCTGTCTTAATCCGGCACTGATTACCATGATAAACTTACATAATTACATATATTGCTGAATGCAACTTTCGGAATCTGGATTAGAGAGAAATTAAGGCGTTCACATTATAATAACGATTTGCTAACCGCGCTGCCGTAGGAACTTACCCTAATGTCCTTTTCTGTACTTACCCCAAAACTTTACGATGATCTGTTAAGTATACGAGTACATATATAAACATTAAAGAAAACTAAGTTACGTGAGCGAAGCCGCGGGCACCAGCTAGTAGTACACATAAATGTATTTTACATTGAAGTACTCATGTACGTAATTTCACGGTGAATTTTAATTTAATCATAAAAGAGATCTCCACACATTTTCTCTTTTCGAAAATGTGTTTGTGTTAAATTACACAATAGGTTTTGATTAGAATTAAACAACAATTACATAATGATTATTTAACAGAAATGATTTCGAGTTATCAAGAACACGGATTGCCACTTTGAGCTTGGAAAAGCGTGGCTGCGGTCTTGATGGTTCTTAGGTTCGAATCGTGGAAAGGACGTGGATATTTATACTTGGGAGCAAATAAATCGAGCCACTTCTATTTTTCACGTATAAGTAATTGTTATTGTTTTTGTATTATGGAACAGATCAATTCTAAACATATATCGCCTAAAAGGTTATTTGATAACCTTTACAATGAGGGTCGTTTTTTATCAACTTAGAATTACATAATTCAGATAATTCATAAAACCAGGACACGTGAAAAAAGGAGTGGCTCGATTTCTTTGTTCCCAAGTGTAGATAAATTAAATATACACAACATGCTCCTTGGCTTACAATTTCATATCACACTGGCATGACCATCACAAAGTAGAAGTAAAATTAAAGACTAATTATTCCATACTTGCACTGATAAAATAAAGTTAAATTTTTTGGGACGCTCCGCCATCTTGACCCTATGAACAAACTGTAGGTCGTCTTCAGGCTAGCCTTTTATCAACTCTTCGTACTTGTGCAACTAAGAATTTAGGATTTAGAAAAATATGTTAAAGAAAGAACAGATTTAACCAACTAAAAGATCAAAAGAGTTCGCAATGAAAATAAAGTTGTCAAACTCAAAGAATAATAAATGATTTCTAGTCTAACGAGTCTAACCTATTCAGAATCTTGTCGATATGTCAGATGCCGACCAATTTGGTTCTTTTTCTCGTTTTCTCTTACACAAAATGAGATCACAAATCGAATTGCTCGACAAGTGACTTATCGTAAAGGTTTTGAATTTTGCTGTAGGTTTTATCAGTGCTTTATATGCCATCTATCTAACCTTCGAAACCGAAGACAAATATCCTAAGGTTAGACCTAACATAATCTACTGGAGATCACTAACATGACGTCATGACCATTACGCAGTAGAAATAAAATTAAAGACACGCTATCAGTCAGCCCTTGTTCGCCCTCTTTGCTAACATGAGTACGAACCGACCGGATTGTCGGGGATTTTGGCCCGGATTGTGATCATTATCCTCAGATTCGATGGGAGCACCCTACTTTTATAAATCCCTATAAGAGCCTGCTAGACGCAAATACTTGCTCAACATGTTTCAAGATCTTGTAGCGTTATCGACGGATTTCACCCGCTGCTATTTACATGTTTAGTGTGTTCTCTTTGGTTACGTGCGTAGTACAGAAATAATTTTGTTGAAGTTGCGTACGTGTTTTTAGGAATAGGTTTTTTTAGTATAGGTTATCGTTTTAGTCTATCGGATTAAAGTTTTTATTTCTTATAAAAACTACACAGTTTGCTTAAAATAAGATTTGCAACATTACAATTTGTTATTAAAACATTTTGGCATATACATCTGGCATGTTGTGTCACTAGAATCTACATAATCAACAAATACATTAGAATTAATTATGCTATATAAATTACATTGTATCATTAACAAAATCAATAAATTATTTGATGAATTACATTTAAATGTAATAATTATTATTGTGTGCTTACATATTTTTTTAATTTAGCTTTAAAAACATTCATACTGTCACATTCCTTTATATCAATTGGACAGCTGTGCTTCCTCAAATAAGATCGTTTTCATTTCATAGTTAGTGCGTGGCTTAATTAATTTTATTTTATTTCAGTGTATCAAATGTTCTGCCTAGCCTTTACCGAACTGTGTTGGGTTCAGCTTGCAGTCTCACCAGATGCGGTTGAATACCATTTTAGAAATAAGAAAGAAAGAAAATACTGCGGTAAACATGACGCAAAAAAGAAAATAAAACAAGAACAAAAAATAAGAAGGTTGAGGGAAACATGCGTCACATCTACGCAAAACGCCTATCGCTTTGCATTATGCTATGACCCTATGCAAGACAGAGCCCCAGCGCTGGTTTCCAGCGACAGCCGGCGCCAACGCAATGACGTCGTTCGGTGCAGAAAACAATTATTATTCAAAAATAAATAAATAATATGATTGAAGTGATAAAAGTGATAGAATATACTAAATAGGAATATAAAAAAGAAGAAAAGGAAAAAGACATCCGTACATGCTCTGAGAATATCTTCCTCAATAAACATTTTACGGTTTATGTAGTGGCAACACAGAGCGACTTCCATCAGACCTCCGTAACCTATCAATTGGGCAATGCCTATTCATAGTATAGACCGGTTGTCAGACATTCGGTCTTCTGACTACCCGTAACTACTGTTATTGGTATTTGTATGACAGCCAGGACCGATGGCTTAACGTGTTCTCCGAAGCACAGAAGGCTCTCGATGTGTAACGCACGGTCACCCATCCACTGACTGACCGCGCCAAGTGCAGCTTAACCTAGCAAATCTTATGATCCACGCGGTTGTTAATAATCCACGAGTCCCTCACATTTTTGCCTTTTTGACGTTTGAATCTATCACATATTCATCAAATATTTTATTCAGATTTTCATGTATATTATAAAGTATACAACTGATACTGAGCGGGGTGTTGCAGATAATGATATATAATTGATAGAATATTTCCAAGCCTCTCGTGTTAAAATGAGTTTCAGTCGTCATGGTGACGTGACGAGTGTGTTATTGCTTCTACACACATGCCGCCGGCTTTGCCGCCCGGCTTATGCCGCGCGGGTGTAAGTCAATAGGCGTTATGCCCGGCGGCCTGGTTAAACACCCGCCGGCATGCCGAGCGGCAATGCCGGCGGCAAAGCCGGCGGCACTGTGTGTAGGAGCCTTTATACACGATAATGTGAAAAAAAGGCTCTATTGGTTGGCTTCTTCGTCAAATGATTTGTACATTTTTTAAGTATATTTATTATTAACTACTAGCTATTAATCGCTACTGTACTAGCGCCGCGGATTAGTGACGGCATCTATTGTTTATCTATTGTGTCTGTGATTCCGGATTTCAATCAGTTAATAGTATGAAGATTTAACATTTTTTTTTTTTTTTTTTTTTTTTTTTCTATTGGACTGCAGTAGGTCGTCCTTGGGGACGGTTTCTACGTAACCGGGCAGTTATTGGCGAGACCTGAAGGGTCTCCAGCCAATGGGGGGGAAGTAAAATACTTAACCTAAGCTAACTACTTGTACTACACTAACATCATGACTACCTGCAACAACAGCACTAAGGGCGACCCCTAGTGGGACTCGGACCTCGGCTTAGGGCGTTGCTGGCGTGGACATAGGGGGGGGGAGACAGCTTGATGAGGGCTGAGTTATCGGGGTGACTGCGGAGTCTGAAGAGACGACCGGCTCTACGACGGGAGAGCTCGGTGGATCGTGACCGGCGGCGGTGGGACGTCGCGACGGGCCTCGTCGGCGAGGACGGTATGCCGGACGGCGGCGTTTGTTGTGTAATGTGCTGGTCGATTTACTCGCCTCCTGGAGGAGGGTAATTTCGTCATCGGGTTCTAAAAGTGTGTGCCTGGGACGGCGAACTTTACTTATGAGAGAGGGACTGTAGTCGGCCGCTGCGGCGACTAGGGGGTTCGGATGGTGGGGGCCAGTGTCGAAGTAACGCTTGGAAATGCGTTTGAGGTATTGCCTGATGGTTGGCATTTTTAGATCGAGATGGAGTTGGACGTTACGCATGAACCACGGGGCAGCCGCGGCTCTGCGCAACACTCGATTCTGGAGGGTTTGGAAGGATTTGAAACGACAAGGCTTAACGTGTGCGAACACCACGCTAGCGTAAGTCAAGATGGGGCGGATGCACGTCACGTAGATTCTCAGCTTATTTCTAAGTGACAATTTACTGCGTGCTCTAAGGATGGGATGGAGGCGACCGACAGCGAAAGCGGCGCGAGCGCGCACCGCTTTGATGTGGTCTCGGAAACTCAGATGATGGTCTAGGATAACCCCCAGGTATTTGGCTTTCATCTCCCAAGGGATCTGTTTGCCGAACATTAGGACGGGACGGATGTGGGTGTGGGAATTACCGTGTCTCTCGAAAAGAACGGCTGCGCTCTTTTCGGGATTCACCTCTATTCTCCATTTCCGGAACCAGACCCCGAGGGCGTTGGCTGCGGTTTGAAGGGTTCGAGAGATGCTATCGAGACTCCTACCGGAATAGTAGATAGCCGTGTCGTCGGCGAAGAGAGCCAACTTGGCCAAGCCACGTTTGGGAATGTCGCTGGTGTACAGCGTGAACAGAAGGGGCGATAGCACGGAGCCCTGAGGGACTCCGGCGCGGATGGGGTGAGGGGACGAGAGGGTGCCTTCTAGGCGATAGCGGAAGGAGCGATCCGACAGAAAGTCTCGAATGATGAGCACGAGACGGTCCGGCACGTTGAATTGGTACAGTTTGTATAATAAACCGTTGTGCCAGACCTTGTCGAAGGCTTTCGCTACGTCGAAGAAGAGCATGCCCGTTTTGTACGAGCGCATAAAACGGGAGCTAATGTGTTCGACTATGCGGTGCAATTGTCGAATGCAACAGTGCTGGGTTCGAAAACCGAACTGTTCATCGGGGATAAGTTTACGGGTGTCAGCGAAATCCTTTAAACGGATATAAATGAGACGCTCATAGATTTTCCCAAATACATTGAGAAGACTGATGGGGCGGTAACTAGTGGGCTCACTCTTGGGTTTTCCGGGTTTGGGGATACCGATAACGGTGGCTTGTTTCCAAGCTTGCGGAAAGATGTTATTACTCAGAGCGCCATTGAAGATGGCGGTCATGAGGACTATGAGCGGGGCGGAAAAGTGTTTGATCACCTTATTGGTGATACCGTCTGAGCCAGGGGCTTTCCTAGGTTTGAGTTTCCTCACTATCGTGTGGACCTCGTCTACGGTGATGGGGGGTAAGGGGTCGTCGGGGTCTTCATCGGGAGGGAGGGTGGCCCTACGTTCGACCTCGCGATCCACCTTGGAAAGATGGACCGGGTCTGCGGGTTGGGTGCTGGGAGTACATTGGGCAAGATTTAACAACATGCCTGAAAGTACATATAGTGATGCATATTATTACATAGATGCATAGAACACGAAATCCATCACTGCGAATAACAAAATAAGTCTTCTCATCGACTTGTCTTATGCAAATGCATGTTCAACCTTAGTTTCAATAACTTAGAGCGCGTGTGTGGAATTTTTACCATCACAGAGACACAAATCCAACATTTTTTATTCTTACGGACCCGGCCTTAACTCATCGGCTCAGGCGAACGCCCATAACTTATTGTCGGACTGCTCCAGATAATATATATATATTCTTTTGTCTCGATAGATTTTCCTCCTCTGAATACAATATAGACGGGAAGTTTATTGTAGGAACGAGTCAGCTGAATAATGATTTCGAGGCATAACTACAGAGCTTTTACCGTTTTGGTTGAAAAGGATGTTGTATAAAAGTGTTAACGATTGTGAACTATTTCCATAAAGTGTTGGCCTGAAAAGTCTTCCTACAGATTTGTTTATAAGTAGGTTACTATAGTCCAGCCATTATAATTTTGTATAAAAGGTAAACAAACCTTTGATTGTGAATTTAACTGGAGACCCTTCAGCATTCTAATTGCGCAAAACACTCATACCTCCGGTTTCTGAATTGAGAATTTTAGGATAAGCAGTACTTAAGTAACATTTGAGTACGGAGTTGTCAATAAAATGACGGACTTTAAAGCATTTTTTTGACAACTCCGTAGGTACTCAAATACTACTTAAGTATTGCTTATCCCGAATTCTCAATACAGAAACCGAAGGATAATCGCTTTGATTTTGACGGGTCAACAATTTCCATAGCAACGTATGTATTAAAAATCCTACTCCACAACTATGGGCCACGCAATGAATATTGTAGTATTTTCAAAATGAAAGCTATTGAAATTACGAATGTCGGATGCAGGTCTCACCAGTAACTGACCGGTTACGTAGAAACGGTTCGCAAGGATCACCAACAAGCAGTACAAGAGACAAAAAAAAAATGGAGAATCATTCATTTAGCTTTAAGAGTCCATTAAATACACACTTTTAGATAAACTGTCGCGCTTCATAGGTTAAGGGTGGCTTGAGGAGTCAACCCTTAACGAGCATGTGCACATAAAAGCAGAAAGCTACTAAGAAGTTTAGCAGGAATGTACTTACAGAATAATAATGAAAACACTTTTAATCGTACAATGTATATTTTAATCATTATTACAAAATTAGACTACGGGGCGTGGTTCTAGAAGATACGATACGAGGAGTCCAGAGTCTTCAGGTGTGTTGTGGTGCATGCTTTGCGAATCCCGCGACCCCGGCCCATGGTTAAGTGATGGAACATCGTGGTGGTTTTAGCCGGTAAGAGTCCGGCACACCCCCCCGTCTTCCCCAGACGGGGGATAGTCCAAAAGGATGTCCCCACGCAAAAAAAGGGTCTTCAGGTGTAGGTAGCCAGTAACTTAACTAGAGGCTGCTGAGGCGCGAGAGAGGACGAAGTTTTTTTTTTTATTTGTCTGCTCTGCTGCTGTAGATAGTCCTTGGGGACCCCTTCTACGTAACCGGGCAGTTATTGACGAGACCTGAAGGGTCTCCAGCCAATGGGGGGTCCAGCCAATGGGGGGAAGAGGACGAAGTGCAGTGTGCCGGCCCTTTTATAGGCGCACCTCGCTAGTCGCCACCACTAACACCGTCACAAAATTAAAAAAAATAAATTAAAAAAGCACTTGTATATTTTTTCTGGTTTTATAAGCAACGTGTATGTTTGAAGATAAAATATTTGTTTACCTTGTTTACAAGTGTTAAACGTCCGAACTATAGATCTAACTATACTGAGACAAAAAAAAAGTTAACTGATCACAGTAGATTATATTATTTAAAGGGTGAACGGAACAGCCCAACGCTCATCCTCCATATTCACCGTGTCCCAGAAAGTTAGATACCTCCAACTAAAATCACATATGTAAAGAGAGACTATTAGGTACTTGAAATCCGGGCTTGGTAAAACATTTATTAGCACCTGTCAAGAGAAATTGCACGAGGAAATTCTCGACTAATTCATAATTCACAATTCCTGGAAAATGTCGACAAGGAGTGGGAGTGTTTCCCGTCATCATGGGCACAAAAAAAGAAGGTAAATTACCAATAAAAGTATTTTCATTGTATTTGAATAAATATTTTTGTCTTCCGTATTTTTGTTTGTAATGTTTTTAACCTGCTGCCTACGAGTCTAAAATAAAGACTTTTTAGTGTCTTTGAGCCCAACCATTTCGTAGGGAGACCCAAACTCGACAAAATAGTTGGGCTGAGCTTCTCATTGTAAAATTGTTACATCACTTTTTAAATGAATTCCTGTTGCCACCTTCATTTAAACGTGGCTTAAACAATACTAAGACTAATTAACGATTTTATTATACCAAACAAGAGTATTACCTAAAAGAATATTTCAGGAATATAAATGCTTCGTGCACATTAAGAGATCCCAATATACGATACAGCTAAAAGGCCTAATCAATTACGTGATAACATCAACCCGTATTGCCCTCTATAATTTGGGATAAATGTGTCAAAGGGAGACCACAATCTGATAAAAATACGTCCCTACATAGGTACAATATAATATTGTATCTCATTGTTTGGAAGTCATCAAATGACTTCATCCGCTCTGGGCGGAGCGGAAGAGAGTGTCAGACTCTTACTGACTAAAACCCATCCGTGTTCCTCCTAATGCCCTTTGCGTTTCAGGGTCGCAGTAACTCTTTCGAACAAAGTCCGCAACCCTGGCAGGCACTGGCCCTAGCGGGCCCCGTCTACTAAGCTGACATCTCTTTGAGGCGCGCGTGGAACAACGCGCCGTCGACCCGGGCCTGGTTCTGATCGGACGACGAGCCACCCAACGCTTGCCGTCCGCAGGCTCGCGCCTACGGTGGCCGGGAATCGCCCTGCGACTCCAGACGCCCAGGGCGTCTCCTTCTGTTGCGGCGGCTGGTGCGTGAGGATTGCCTTTCCTTCACGCGGCCCCTCTCCTCCGTCGCTAGCATTACTGCTTCGCAAAAGGAAGTGACTGCCTCGCTCCGGATCATGGATTGAACCAGGGCCGGAAGCGAGAGGTCGCCGCCGCCGGTCGCCTCTACAAGGACACGGCGGTGCTCCGACCAAGCAGGGTAGACCTTCACCGTATGCTCCACCGTGTCCTTCGGGCGATCCTCACAGTGATAACACCCGGGCGTGTCCTCCCGCTGAATCCGAAACAGGTAGCTCCCGAAACAACCGTGTCCGGAGAGTACCTGCGTCAGGCGGAAGGTGAGGACGCCGGCGCCGTGGCGCCTCTCTAGCCACTCCTCAAAGAGGGGACTTATTGCTGCAATTCTGGCGTGCCCATTGTGTTTAGAAATATAGTTTTTGGTCGGATCTAGTCTAGATAATAATTTAGCTATAGGCATTGGTTTTCTAGGTGTTCCGGCGCCGCGCGACGCCTACAAAATATGCGTTAGCAAAGACACCACTTTGTGTGTAATAACGTTACGTTTTTATTAATTGTATAAACGTCAACTCACTTCTCGGCCAGTCTCCTCGGAGTCAACAACACAAAAATGTAAATTACAAATAATACTGAAAATATATAGTTTTTGAGGAAAACTTTGGTTTTCTTCCAAATGTCCCCTTGAGACATAATTTGGCGACCGTGACAGGACTCAAAAAGTATTTAATAGTCCGGAATTAATGGTCTGCACGGCGCATTCAAGAAGGTCAAAGTTCAAGTCCATTGCCGATGCAGCAGACTACAGGATCAAGATTGGGGTTGAAGACTGGTGCCATCCATTGTTCCGCGAGCTAATGAGCAGCTGCAGCAACGAAAACTGCGCCTCACCGCCCGTCTAAAAGAACAGATAAGTGCCCTGGTTTTTTCCTTTCTTGTCCGATCCTAATTCTTACCAAAATACATTTAAAATCCATTCAAATCCATACCATATCCCAAAATAACAACTTCTTAACATCCTTCACTTGCTAAATAACCATTATCATTTATAATTTCTGCAATTTTAGCCTTTTTTCTGCATTTTTCAATGAGACCTAAATCTACCTACATTATTTTATGAAAATAATCTTGTAACTTTTTTCTTCCAATTCATTTAATAATTCACTAGAAATGCCCATAAGCCTCCTTCCGTGTCTATCGATGTGCCGTTGAGCATATTTTTACTCGATTTCGCCGACTATTCCAGGAACTTCGCGGAGACGTACCGGCCTTCGTGAGGCGTTATATCGGTCAAGGTCACGCATGACTTGAAGGACATCAGTGCATGCGCAGTCCCGGGTTCCCGCTCGGCAGGTGACACCTAATGAGGAGCGTGAGCTGAATACATTTTTATTTAATATTGATTGAACATTTGCATTGGATTTTTCATTTCATTAGTTGTTAAATTGCAATAACAGCTTAATATTGTTCGCCTATTTCCAGCATTAGTCTATATAGGCTATTCATGAGTAGTTAAAGGATAATAAGATCCTTATCAATATAATTATTCAGTTTATATCATTCTTAAGTGAATGCGTTCTTTGTTTTGAATTGTCAGTTTTTCGTGTTTGTTTACAATAATGTCGCGCGATGATAAACTCGGTGCAAATGATTCCTTAAAGGAATTAGTGGTTAGGCGTAGCTCAATTAAAGGGCAAATAACTAAATTTAAAAATTATTTAACTACAATTTCGTCAAAGTCTGAGCTCACAACTATTGAAATCGCCGAGTTAACGCTTAAACTTAGTAAAATTGAGGGATTGTCTTCAAAATTTGATGAGCTGCAGAGTGAGATTGAGGTCCTGAATTCTAAAAATATTGATGCTGAGCTTGATGAGAGGGACAATATTGAGCACGAAATCATTCATAGTATCGCCACAGCTAAATCCTTCCTCGACGTGCACAATGACATCCAAAATGAATCGAGACGTAAATCTACGCATGATGGTCATTGTCATCAGAGTTTCGGATTTAAATTACCTCAAATTCAAATATCTAAATTCAATGGATCATTTTTTCATTGGTTAGAGTTTCGTGATACATTTTTGAGCCTTGTACACAATAACGATCGAATATCTTCTATACACAAGTTTCATTATTTAATCTCTTATTTAGAAGGGGATGCAGCTCGTATCATATCTAATCTGGAAGTGTCATCTGACAATTATAAGGATGCGTGGCGTTTGTTGTGCGAACGCTACGATAACAAAAGGTTACTCATTAATCACCATTTAAATTCTTTATTTAATGTTCAACCCTTCACTCGTGAATCTGAAAAGTCATTACGTTTTTTAGCAGATCACGTTACAAAAAATCTCCGCGCACTCGCTAGTTTGGGGCAACCCACAGAATATTGGGACATATTAATAATATTTATGCTTGCTTCAAAATTGGATAATCACACCTTACTGAAGTGGGAAGAACAACGTAATCTATTCGATGATGTTCCTACATTGGAACAATTTAAAACATTTTTAATAAATCGTGCTGATGTGCTTGAGGCTATGAACCGTAACAAATTTGATAACTTATCAAAGGGGCCAGGAGCTCGCACCTCAGACCCATCCAGTAGCCATAGCGTCAGGCAGGAGCATGGTCGGTTTACTAAATCCTTTGTGAACGCAAGCAATTATACTCAAGTCTGTATCATTTGTGGTAAAGATCATAGAATATATGACTGTCCCATTTTTAAGTCAAAGAGTATTCAGGAGAGACTTGCTGAAGTTTCAAAATATAAGTTATGTATTAATTGCCTTCGACAGGGCCATCTTGCAAGTAATTGCCTCTTGAGTCCCTGCCGTATCTGTAGAAGGAGGCACAATACTTTACTTCACAACACTAACACATCATCTAACACTAAACAACAGGAAACATTAGTTAATTTTTCAAAAAGACAGAATGAAACACAAGTTCTTTTATCAACAGCTTTGGTAAAGGTGTCTAACCCACAAACAAATAAAACTGAGATATTTCGCGTCCTGCTAGATTGTGGCAGTCAAGCAACATTTATTAGTCAATCCCTGAAACAAAAATTGTCACTTACCTCCACTCCTATTGACGCCGTAAATATTATTGGGATAGGCAATCATTCGAACAGCCAAGTGACTGAAACTTGTCTGACAAAGCTTCAATCTATGCACAGTTCATTTAGTATTTCCGTTTCTTGTTTTGTTATGAATGAACTTACAGGAGATTTACCAAAATTTCCTGTCAATATAAAAAATCTAAATTTGCCTAAAAATATATTGCTTGCCGATCCTAATTTTAATGTACCAGCACCCATCGATATGCTAATCGGTGCCGATGTGTTTTGGGATATATTGGGCAGCGAACAAAAATCCCTGGGTCCCATGAACCCGCAACTTCGAAATTCACGCTTAGGTTGGTTGATAACCGGGCCTATTATTCACTCATTTACACAAACTAAAAACATAAATTGCAATTACTCAAAATCTCAAAATATACTAAACAACAGTTCTAAAATCGATGATTCACTTGCAAAATTCTGGGAACTTGAAGAGTTACCCCCTAAATCCATTTTAAGTGAAAGCGATAAGGCTTGTGAGGCACATTTTTTAGCTCACACCTTTCGTCTAAATACAGGCAGATTTTGTGTCAGATTACCACTAAAGGAATCACCTGACTGCTTAGGAAACTCATACAACTTAGCCAAAAAACGTTTATTAAATCTTGAAAAAAGATTTCGCAAAAATCCAGAACTTAAATCTCAATATGTCGCCTTTATTAGGGAATATTCAGATTTGGGTCATCTTTCATGTTCCAAAATACTAATACCAAATCCATCTTATTTTCTTTGTCACCACGCTGTTTTCAAGGAAAGCAGTGAATCCACCAAAATTCGAGTAGTGTTCGACGGCTCTGCTCCTACAACCTCTGGTTTTTCTGTCAATGACATCCAAATGGTGGGTCCAAATATTCAGGATTCTCTTCTTTCTATTTTGTTGCGGGCACGTCAGTATAAATACCTCTTAACTGGGGATATCGAAAAAATGTACCGACAGGTAGACGTGAACGAAAAGGATCGTAGCCTTCAGTTGATATTGTGGAGAGAGGATGAGTCCAGTCCGATCCAAACGTTACAGTTGAATACTGTCACCTACGGTACTGCAAGTGCTAGCTATTTGAGTACCAAATGTCTTTGGCGGCTCGGTGAAGAGTGTGAGAACAAATTAATCAAGACTATTCTTCAAAAAGATTTTTATATTGACGATCTCATCACCGGGTCTAACGAGGAGGACGAATTAAGATTCATACAAAATTCAGTTTCTAAAATTCTAAATTCAGCTTGTTTCAGACTAAGAAAATACAAAACTAATTTACCTCAAATTCTCAATAACTCCATAATAGATGCACAGGATAATTTAACACTAAGCGAGTCGTCGAGCACTCTCGGACTTGGCTGGAATCCTTCTAGCGACTGCTTTAATTTTCCTGTAATCATAAATCCTGAAAATCATAATATAACTAAAAGATACATAATGTCAAAATCCTTTCAAATATTCGATCCATTAGGCCTTCTCAGTCCTTGCATTATTCAGTCAAAAATGATTTTACAAAAGCTATGGTTGCAAAAGGTTGACTGGGATGAGCCAGTGCAACAAGATATAAGTCAAGCTTGGACTGAATTTAGTCACTACTTACCTTTACTCTCGACTCTTCAAATTCCTAGAACAGTTGTATGTGACTCACCTGGTTTAGTGGAAATGCATTCTTTCAGTGACGCTTCTCAATTAGCTTACGGTGCCTGCATTTATATCAGGTCTATAAATCGCAATAATGACGTCACTGTTCGATTGTTATGCGCAAAATCCAAGGTTGCGCCCTTAAAACCAACGACAATTCCACGCCTAGAACTATGTGCCGCCTTACTTGCTGCTAGGCTATCTAATTCGGTTCTAGATTCTATCAGGTCTAAGCCTACTCGAGTATTCCATTGGTGTGACTCTAGTGTGGTACTTGGTTGGCTAAAAGGCAACCCTATGAAATGTAAAACTTTCGTCGCTAATCGGCTTGGTGAGATCTTGGAAACAACCGTACTATCCTCCTGGCGTTATGTACCTACCGCAGACAATCCAGCTGACCTAATATCCAGAGGTATGAATGGTGGTTTGCTATGTGAATCTACACTGTGGTGGTCCGGACCTAGGTTTTTGCTTGAAGATCAATCAAAATGGCCCACATTGAATGCAACCATACCTGTTGAGTTACCTGAAATTAAAACAAACACAGTAATTACTTTAAATCCTATAATTAACATTGAAAACTATTCAAATCTTAACAAGTTACAAAGAATAATTGCATACGTTAAACGATTTGCATACAATCTAAAAAACGAAAATAAAATATTAGGCAAATTATCTATAAACGAATTAAACGAATCCTTTACTTACCTTTGTTCGATGGCTCAGCAGGAATCCTTTCCTCTTGAGTATAAATCATTTCTTCAAAACAAACAACTAAATAACAAGTCCAAAATTTTATCATTGTCACCTTTTATAAAAAACAATTTAATTAGAGTTGGTGGTCGTATTAATGCTTCTGATTATCATTATGACAAAAAACATCCGATACTTCTAGATTCTTCTCATCGTTTAACAAAATTAATTTTCGAAAGGGAACACATACGTACCATGCACGCTGCGCCTCAATTATTGTTAGCTACAGTGAGGGAATTCATTTGGCCTACAAATGGCAGACGTTTGGCTCGAAGCACAGTGCATAATTGTATTCGATGCAGACGTCTCAATGGTAAAACACTCAGTCCAAAAATGGGTAACCTTCCTTCACAGCGAATAACACCTGATTTTCCATTTGCTTCGGTCGGTTTAGACTTCGCAGGTCCTTTTTTAATCTTGAATCGCAAGGGACGCGGTGCTAAGACTCAAAAATGCTACTTATGTTTATTTGTCTGTTTGCGTTCCAAATGTTTACATTTGGAAGCCGTTAGTGACTTGTCTAAGGATGCATTCATAATGACCTTGCGAAGATTTATTGCACGTCGAGGCAAGCCAGCTGAAATATTTTGTGATAATGGACGAAATTTCGTTGCAGCAGCCAAGGACTTGGCTAGCTTTCTAAAAAATCACACGGAACCAATATCTGATTGTGCGAGTCAGGAAGGCATCAAATTCGTATTTTCACCAGCTTACGCTCCTCACTTCGGTGGCATCTGGGAAGCCGGGGTAAAGTCTGCAAAATTTCATATCAGGCGTGTAATGGGCAATAGTCATCTAACCTTTGAGGAGATCCAAACACTATTTGCGCAAGTGGAGGCTATTCTTAACAGCCGTCCCCTATATCCCCTTTCATCATCCCCTAACGACTTCCTTTCTCTCACTCCAGGGCACTTCCTCATCGGAAAGCCACTGATCGCGGCACCATCTCCAAAGCTCAAAGACTTGACCCATAATCAACATCAGCGATATGCGCGCCTAGAACAAATACATCAGCATTTTTGGCAAAGATGGCAAAGGGAGTACATATCAGAATTACAGCAAAGAACAAAATGGAAAACCAACATGTCCCGCCTAAACCTTGGAGATTTAGTATTACTGCAAGAAGACAACATTCCTCCATTATGCTGGCGTCTTGGGCGTGTAACACGCTTGTTCCCTGGACCTGATGGCCTTTCCCGAGTCGCCGATATCAAGACCACCCGTGGCATCGTTCGAAGACCTCTGGTTCGACTGTGTCCATTGCTCACTTCTGATGACCTGAAAGCTTGAAAGCCTGGGCTTTCAACGGAGGGGAAGATGTTCCGGCGCCGCGCGACGCCTACAAAATATGCGTTAGCAAAGACACCACTTTGTGTGTAATAACGTTACGTTTTTATTAATTGTATAAACGTCAACTCACTTCTCGGCCAGTCTCCTCGGAGTCAACAACACAAAAATGTAAATTACAAATAATACTGAAAATATATAGTTTTTGAGGAAAACTTTGGTTTTCTTCCAAATGTCCCCTTGAGACACTAGGCTTATCTTATGTTTAAATTCCTGGCTCGGCTATGTCTTATTAGTAATATGTAGGTATTTCAGTATAAAAGTCATCATCATATCATATATATATATATATCATCGTCATATCATAGGTACAAAAAAATGTATAGCAATAAAACAACAATAAGTACGATTATACATCAGCTTGCGGCGAACTCGGTAAGTAGTACATTTCTTAATTCATTTTTTTAAGTTAACTTACTAATTCCATCATGAACCTTCCTAATTAATTGCATTATGTACTTAAATAATGTACCTAAGTATACGATAAAAATCGATATAAGTACGTCCGCTTTTGTATGTCTTTAGAATCCTCAGTGGAATGTTCCCAAAGACATTTGACCAGAAAATTGTTTGTTGGTTTTAGTAAAAACGAAAGAAATAGTGTTTCCAGATATGGATAAGTACAGTAGAAAATTGAAGCTTGATATTCCGTCCATAGCCTCCAGGCGACATAATTACCCGTTTTCCACTGTTGAACGTCATATTTTTTTCAAAGCAATGCAGCTTATGTGTCACGAATGATATTGCCTTCCAGATTAATATAGAAATACAAACATTAATTATGGCACAAAATGTCTGTCATAATTGTAGATACAAATATACTTTGGCAGTACACGGTTAATGTTTTAAATCTTTTCCATATCCCCCCTGCTATTAACGAATTACCACCCCTCACTAAAATAAATATTCCGTCCACATTTTGGTTCAAAATAAAACGTTCGTTTTCGTATGTCGCTTAAAATTCAACCTGAAAGCTAAAAAAAAAGCGTTGGGACATCAAACAAACAGTAAATTATCCTAATTCAATAAAATTCTGTGTAGGGACATCACAGGGACCCCAAAGGGCCGTGGGCCCGACTAACTTAATAATAAAAGGTCCCTAATGTTTCGTCATTATTGCTGGTAAAAAAATAACGCCTGATATTTGAGTACCTGTAAAAGTCACTGAATTTGTGATGTATTTCTCCGTTCCTCTGAGTGACATACAAATCTCTGGATTATTCTGTCATTCATACTGGCATTTAAGGAATGAAATGTTTTTAAGGTATATTTTTTTTGTATTATAAACTTCGACTGGCGACCTCGCCGTGTGTTCAGCTCATGATTAAGGGCTCCGTTTAGGTCCGAAACTAGTCGGGCAATTCCGAAAAATGCACGTGAGTAAACCGTAAATAAACATATTTTTTTTTTTGTAAATAAGTAGTATGAGGAAAATTTAGGTTTGTGTCTAGAAAAACATTATTTAAATCTATGCTGTTACAAAAATGTAGATAGCAAAAAGTGTTTTCATTGGAAATTATCAACCAAATCACATACTCCTTTTTGAAGTTGGTTAACAAGAATAAACCATTTTTTCTGTTTATCTGTTTGATATCACATGACGTCTTGTTTTTTATTTTAGACAAAATGCACACGCAAACCTATTTGTCGAACTTTCTGTATACCGAAATTCGGTAATTTTTAATGTTAAGTGCCAAAAAATTGTCTAATTGAGAGAATTTTAGTTCAAACGACACGGAAAGATATGTTAATTTTGATGGTAATGATGCTTTTATAGACGCTAACAGTCAATTTGTTTCGTCCAATTTATTGAGGGGATAGAAAAATGTTTTTGACGACTCGGATATTTATTATGAATTTTATTTATATTTTTTTATTTATTATTATTATTTATTTATGAACGAAAAATATTGATGAATGTTTGAAAAACTGGTGATGAATTTGGATGGAAATCGCAACGTCAGTGACAAAAAGTTATTTCAGTATTTAAGATAAGGTAAGTAGGTATCGTTATCATTTTTAAACTTCGAGCAACGCGGCCACCGCTGACTCGGAGTTTATGAAATAACTAAAATAGTATTACTGATATTATAATCTTAAAGAAGATTCAATTAATAAACTAAAGCGTCGATCAATAAACTATATCTTTCTACTTTTATTGCAGCAAGTACTGGCTTAGTTCGTAAAACTTGTAGAAGTTGACTTGCTGCGTTTGTGTCCGTAGTCCATAGTCATTTAACAAACACCTCTTTGTCATTGGAGTTACAGACAGCCCACTGTGCAGAGCATGCATGGAGGAGGACGAGACGGCAGCCCACGTGCTACTAAACTGCCCTGAGGTCGCCACATACAGGGCCAAGTACTTCGGAAACCCAGGTACTCTCCGAGAGATCACCAGTAACATCAAGGGTGTGCTGGCCTTCTTCGAGGAGCTAGGGTGGATCGAGTACTGCCGGGGTTGCGGCGCATGCAGCTGCGAATCCCGTGACCCCGGCCAAGGGTCAGGAGAAGGAACACCGTGGGTTTTTAGCCGGTAAGAGTCCGGCATAACCCTTCGCCATCCCCGGGCAAAGGGTATCCATGAGGATTTTCCCACGATAAAAAAAAAAAAAAAAAAAAATGGGTGGATCGAGTAACTATACTTACCACCCATCACGCAAACTACGCGGTTAGACGTGGAGTTGCGGATACCAGCCCGTTATACCTTATTATGTCCATAGTTTGAAACTAAACTTGCCAATAAAACTTGTTAATGAAGTCAGCGCTGGGTCATCATAATCATCATCGTCACGCAGCTTAAAGACGTCCATTGCTGGACATAGGCCTCCCCCAAGCATCGTCACAACGACCGGTCCTGTGAAGCACAGTGCTAGATAGTTTTTCGAAAATGACGACTCGTTTGGCGAAGTGGCTGAGCCGCTTTTGCGCTACGGGTCGTGGGTTCGATTCCCCCAACGAACAAATATTTGTATGGCCTACAGATAGATGTTCCGGGTCAGGGCGTTTGTGCATGTGAAGATTTGTGTCTGTAAACGCAATCACGATCCAGGAGCAATCCTAGTGAGGGGCATATCGTTATAAAAAAAGAAAAAAAAGTACACCACTTAGTAAACCCTAAGTATACGTATACAATGCAGTTTACCTCAGCTCGTTTCTTTCAGGGGCCCAATTCTCCTAAAATAAATTCTTGCCAAACGCAATCGAACCACAACCGTCAGTCAGTTTTTGTTTTCGAAAACTTTCAAAATGATTGATTTTGTGTCAAACAATTTGATAGCTTTTGAAATTGAGAACTGTCTGAATGAATGGTTCGGCCTTGGTTCGGTTGTGATTTATCAAGATTTATTTTAGGAGAATTAGGCCCCAGGTCGGTACACCTGGCTGAAAATATATTACATTTACATCACTGCTGGGCAAAGGCCTCTCCCCATGTCTTCCAGTTTCTTCAATTCAGAGCCAAAGTGGACCACTGGTCGTTGGTTGGACCATGTACGCAACACCACTATGCGCTCCAAAACACAAATTGCTGACGTTGCTCAAAAAGCCGCTAAGCTGAAGTGGGCCTGGGCCGGCAACGTGTGCCGCGTGCCCAATGAGCTGTGGGTCAAAATAACCACTTTATAGAGCCCTGCCATAGCCAGAAGGCGTCGCGGCAGAACTCGAAGAAGATGAGCTGAACATACAGTGGTGGACATATAATTAGAAACACCAAGTGTGACTTTTGTTTTTAGTACAATTTAACTTGATAATTAATATTTTACGTATCATAGAGGGCTATACCTATTTATCTACAATCTATCCACATCATGAAGTATTACAATGTCAATTTTGGAAATATCATACAGCCGTTTATGTAAAAACTGGTATACTTTATAAATAAAATGAAGCAGCACAACGTACTAAGGTGGACAACTAATTAGAAACAGAAAAAAAAAACATTATCATAAATATGAACAAAGTAAACGAAACAATAAATGATGAAGTTAAATGGTACAAACGTTTTATAATAAACAATTAATGTTTGGTTGGGAAGCCTCTGCTGTCGATTACAGCTCTATAACGACGTGGCATTGATTCTATGAATGTTTCATACATTTCTATGGAATATTTCTCCAAGCTTCTACAAATGCGTCTTAAAGTTGTTGTAGTATGATACTAGTAGTAGTACGATATTAGTGATATGTTTATTGGATAATTTTTTCTTTACAATGTACCACAAATTTAGATTTGATTCAAATCCAGACTATTTGCAGACCAATCTAACACCGACACTAATTAGTCTCTTAGAAATGCTTTAACGCTGTTTCTTTGGTTTGGATTATTGTAGTGTCGGTGTTAGATTGGTCTGCAAATAGTCTGGATTTGAATCAAATTTAAATTTGTGGTACATTGTAAAGAAAACATTGTCCAATAAACATATCACTAATATCGTACTACTACTAGTATCATACTACAACAACTTTAAGACGCATTTGTAGAAGCTTGGAGAAATATTCCATAGAAATGTATGAAACATTCATAGAATCAATGCCACGTCGTTATAGAGCTGTAATCGACAGCAGAGGCTTCCCAACCAAGCATTAATTGTTTATTATAAAGCGTTTGTACCATTTAACTTCATTATTCATTGTTTCGTTACTAAAAGATACTCTCGATTTCGGGGTAGAAGCAAAACTATTTATTTTTACATAATTAATATTAACTTATTTGTAAGTACCCACATGTATAATAATTTGACAGCAACCCACTTATTCAATACATAACATACCTTCCCTTTATAATCTTGAAGTAGCAAACTAAACAATCATGTTAAGTAAATCAACAATGAATCTAAATTTATCAAATAAGTATTTTATAAATTTATCAATCAGCCGTATTTGGTATACCAATGATGTCAGGCCATAACTCGGGAGGAGGTATCTCTATTGGTGGCTCTGGTGAACATGAGCTTGACCTTGATTGGCTTCTCTGCTCCGTCAGCCCTGGTCTATCACTTGTTTGAGCTAATGTGCGAGCCAATATTTGGTCAGTATGACGTCGGTGTAGCTCACCATCCTCCGTCCTCACCATATATGAGCTAGGCCCTTCTACCATTTCAATAGTGGCTCTTCTCCACTTTTCCCCAGGACCATAGTTACGCACTAAAACTGTCTGGTCCACAGTAAACTTCCTTCCAGCCTGTTGCTGAGCTCTGTCCTCTAGCTGTTGCTCCTGTGGACTTAGTGCATTATCAGGATGTAAGCTTGATACAGCTGTTCTATACTTACGCCCATTCAGCATTTCTGATGGCGTTTTATTGTTACAGCTGTTTGGCACTGTCCGTAGTGAATACAGAACTCTCGGTAGCTTCTCACTCCATGGTAAATGATTCATGGACATTTTCCTTAATTTGTTTTTAAATGTTTGTATTGCACGTTCAATCTGCCCATTAGTAGCTGGATGATAGGGCGGCGAATACAAGTGCTTTATGCCATTATTCTGCAGAAACGTATTAAATTCAATTGAACTGAATGCCCTACCATTATCTGATACAAGAATGCTTGGTAGGCCCTGTGATGCAAATATTTTCCTGCACACCATTATCACAACCTCACTAGACATGGAAGAAACTATTTCCGCCTCAAACCATTTACTAAAACTGTCAATCAATACAAGAAATGTTTTGCCTTGGAATGGGCCTGCAAAATCCACATGCACCCGATTCCACGGTTTCTCAGTAACAATCCATGCTTGTGGATCTCTCGGTGGATTATTCCTAACAGCTTGGCATGACTCACAGCTTCCCACTGTTCTCTCAATTTGTGTGTCCATTCCTGGCCACCACACATATCCTCTTGCATATGCTTTGGTTTGGACTACGCCGGCATGCGGTGCATGCAATAATCTAAGTACCTCCTGTTGTAGACTAGAAGGAATGATGACTCTATTGCACCACAATAAACATCCTTTATTGTGTGAAAGAGCCTCTCGTCGTGTCCAAAATGGCTGTAGTGTGATGTCAGGTGCTCTGTTTGGCCAACCGTGAAGAACGTGGAATGAAACGCGCTTCAAAACCTGATCTCTTCCTGTCTCTGTAGCTAATTTAGATGCGTCCAAGTTCCAGCCAGCAGGTTGTTCCTCCAATAACAACACATCTTTGAGCGGTTTGACAGATATTTCTGAAGTCTCAGGCTCAGTCCACCTACTAAGCGCGTCTGCGTTGCCAATCAATTTTCCAGCTCTATATTTAATATGATAGTTGTAACAAGATAGCTTCAGAGACCATCGCAACATTCTTGGGGAGATTTGGCCAGGAATTTGTTTGTTCGGGTTAAACAGACCCACCAAGGGTTTGTGATCCGTTACAATGCAAAATTGGCGACCTGCCAAAAATTCGTGAAACTTCTTTAACCCAAACATGATAGCCAGGGCCTCCTTGTCAATCTGTCCATACCTTCTCTCATGAGGCTGCATAGTTCGCGAAGCCATCATTACCGGTTTCTCACTTGCATCATCCATTTCGTGAGCTATGACTGCTCCCAATCCATAGTCTGATGAATCACAGATAAGCAATAATTTGCGTTCGGCCTCATAACTCACTAAGGTCAAATCGGAAGCCAAGAGATCTTTCGCCTTATTAAAAGTAGTTTGCTCAATTTCGCCCCAGCACCAAGGTTTCTTTGTCTCCAAAAGACGATACAAAGGTTCCAGTAAAGTTGCTTTGTCAGGTAAAAACTTTTCATAAAAGTTATACAAGCCTAAGAACGCACGTAAAGCCTGCTTGTTTGTTGGAGCTGGTTTTTCTTTTATTTCTTTGACTTTATTTGGGGATGGATGAAGCCCCTCAGCGTCTATCATGTGTCCCAAGAAATTAATACTGTTAGAAGCGAATACACATTTTTCTAACTTCAATCTGAGGCCCATTTCATTTAATTTCTGCAGAACTGCATGTAACCTGCTATTATGTTCCTCGACTGTCTTCCCGGATACTGCAATGTCATCCAGTAAACATGCCACGCCATCTATTGCTGCTAGTGCTGTCGACATTAATCTCTGGAAAATTCCGGGTGCCGCATTTACTCCAAATGCCAGTCTATTCATCCTCATGAGTCCCAGAGGTGTATTTAATGTCAGCAGCATAGCTGTATCCTCATCCACCCTCAATTGCATATATGCCTGTTTTAAGTCCAGTTTACTGAAGATTCGTCCCCCACTAAGCTTCACGAAACTTTCCGTAGCTGCGGGCAAGGGGTACGTGTCAACATCAATCGCCATGTTTACTGTCGATCGATAATCTCCGCAAATCCGAAGAGAACCGTCGTCTTTCTTCACTATCATTAGTGGTGTAGCCCATTTGGAATATCTTACAGGGGTTAATATTCCCATATTGACCATCTGAGTTAATTCCTTTTCCACTTGTTTCTTCAATGGAAATGGCACCGGGCGAGCCTTCAAAAATCGCGGTGTGGCGTCCGCACGCACATGCAGTGACACCTCTGGCCCCTTGTATTGTCCAAGTGTTTTATTAAATAAATCAGGAAATTGCTTCTGTAAATCGTTATTAACATCTGCGAATGTCCAACAAATTCCTGTTACTTGTAGCTCTAGAGCTTTGAACCAACTTCGACCAAGAAGGCTGGGTCCCTCACCCGATACGATAAACAGCTCACATTGAGCTTCCTTGTTACCCAACATAACATGGACGTATGTGACTCCCAGAACTTGCAAGGCCTCACGAGAATATGTCACCAATTTAACATTGGTAGGGCGCAGAGGTGGGGGTCTATTCCACAAGCGCCGATACGTAGCGTCCGATATGATTGTCCGAGAAGCCCCAGAATCAACCTCCATTGTAACTGTCGCACCATTAATTGTTACCTCTGCTTTAATAGGAGGTGAATGACTCTCTGAACAAATATAAACACCCATCATATCTTCTTCATTCTGCGTCTTAACCTCTTCTGTTAAATCCGCCACCTGGTGCTGCTTCTTACTCTTTCTGTCACAGGCCGATGCGATATGCCCCGAGCGTTTACAATAAAAACACCTAGCCTTTACAAAGGGACACCGTTCGCCTTCTCTGTGACGTCGCGCACAATGTCGACAATCCACAGCACTAATCCTACCGATCTCCATAGGTTCGGCAACATCTGAATGAGTTTGCTTCAAACTGAGTTTTGTATCTGGGTATATATCTTGCACGATTGCCTGATGATTAAGACATAGCTGCACTGCTGTTTCATACGTCAAGTTTTTTGTTTTTAATAACTCTCGACGCAAGCGCTGATCACGCACACCCAGCACTAAACGATCCCGCAATTGACGCTTCAGGTCCACAAAGTTGCACTTTGCACCCAACAAACCAATGGCCGCTACAAAGTCCTGTACGCTTTCACTATCAGCTTGTTTACGTGTATGAAATTTCCCGGCTTGAAGTATTTCATTCAATTCTGGTTCGTAAAATTGGTCTAACACCGCAAGAATGTCTTTAAATGGAACATCAGTTGGTCGTTTTGGCACTAAAAGTGATACAATCAATGAATAAGTCTCTTTTCCACACTGAGATAAAAATACTGATCGAGCTTTATCAAGGTTATCATTATCCACGCCAGCCACATCCAAAGAACACAATAATCGTTCCTTATATTCACACCACTTATCAGTCTTGGGGTTAAACTGTCCAGGAAACACAATATTAGTTAAGTTACACGCCATTTTTCACTGATAATCTTTTAATTTTCCTCGTCGCCATTAAAAGATACTCTCGATTTCGGGGTAGAAGCAAAACTATTTATTTTTACATAATTAATATTAACTTATTTGTAAGTACCCACATGTATAATAATTTGACAGCAACCCACTTATTCAATACATAACAGTTACCTTTGTTCATATTTATGATAATGTTTTTTTTCTGTTTCTAATTAGTTGTCCACCTTAGTACGTTTTGCTGCTTCATTTTATTTTATAAAGTATCCAGTTTTTACATAAACGGTTGTATGATATTTCCAATACTGACATAGTAATACTTCATGATGTGGATAGGTTGTAGATAAATAGGTTAAGCCCTCTATGATACGTAAAACATTAATTATCAAGTTAATTTGTACTAAAAATGAAAGTCACACTTGGTGTTTCTAATTATATGTCCACCACTGTATATATCTAATATGTATTGAAAAACAAATTATGACGTTCACAAAATAGACCATTTATTTCGTTGTTTATTACCACCGTGTTATATTTAGTTGTATATATGACTGATTTGAATCGCAATGGCATATTAATCACGCGTAAAACTTTATGGCAGTTTCCTTATTCTGTTTCTCTACTTTTATCAAAGATTTATTCGAGGTTTGCGGCTGTTGGATATTTGTTTATGGCGTGTAGGATAACAGAATAAATGTGTATTATGAAACAATAAATCACGGGTATGGAGCTACTGCTGTGTAGTACAATGCAATGTGTTTCCGACACATAATAAGTATTCAGTTTTCCTGTTAGACGTCACATAATATTAGCATTTCTTGTTTTTAGGAGACCTTACGTAGTTTTTGTTGTATTTATTATGTTTGTGGGCAATTGTGGGTTCATAATCTAGAATTTCTTGTAGCTCATCGCTACACATACGTTGCAGTGAGTGGTAATAAATCATGTTGTAACTAGAATGAGACCTGTATGATGTTCCATGAATGCGTATGTTATTATTTTATTAGAAAATCGGAATGTGTTGGTAATAAAAATAAAATATTATAAAAATATTAGCCTGTAACTGTCACATTGTGGGGCAAAGGCCTCTTTTCAAACAGAGAAGAAACGAGCATTAATCACAACGCTTGCTCACTGCGGGTTGGCGATTTTAGACAATTAAGTCCAGGTTTCCTCACGATGTCGACACATTGACGACATGTTTGGTGCCGTGGCTAAGCGATTGGCTTCTGCGCTACGGGTCGTGGGTTCGATTCCCACACGGAACGAAAATTTTTATGGCCTACAGATGGTTGTTTCGGGTCTGGGCGTTTGTGTATGTGAGATTTGTGTCTGTAAACGCACCCACGATACAAGAGAAATCTTAGTGTGGGGCAATGATTTAAAAAAAAAAGATGTTTTCCTTCACCGCATGTCAGTGGTGTCTTAGATTAACTAAGAAAGTACGTACGAAATTGAAAGTCACATTGGTACATGCCTGGTTTGAACCCGCAACCCGGTGCTTAACAACTCTCTCTGGGCCACCATGACAATGGTAATAAACTAAATAGCTTAATATAATACGTGCGTGCGACACACGTATCACACATGCACTAAGTATGCAATAAGCACGCACTATGCATGCGTCACGCAACCACCGCAGTTCGTCTAGCATTTTCCCAACTACGCCTACGTTGGTGTCAGCTTCCAGTCTACGCAACCAAACCAACCAAAGGACAATGCTCATGGATGTATGGAGTCCCGTACCATGCTGCATCAAAGTCAAACTTTGTTTTCTATAAACTACACTTGTCATATTAACTCCTACAAAAGTTATTTTTGTAAACAAAACGCGAGTTTCGGGGATTTTAGAAATAATCTAAATAACTTGACAATTTGGACAATTTGGACATGTCATACACGATTTATTATTGCTCTAAAAAACGGTAATCCGCATCTATTGCATTCTACATCTCTATGACCGGCTGTGAACGGCCAATTAACCATAGATAAAAAAAGATAATCGTTTAAATTATAAAAATTATCTATTCTAGTTGTTTTTAATTAATGTAGAAACGGCAAAATGTAATTTTTTTACATGTTTTTTGAAAGATGTGATCATGACACTTTCAAAATTCAAGGTTATAGTAATCATAAATCGTGTGAAACGGAACGTCATGTAAAGGGAATAAAACATCATATCAACACTTTTTTACTTTAAATTAAATTCCCTGTTCAAAAATCAAATCCCCGACGCGTAATGTCGTAAAAAAATATGAAAATAATTAGGTACTATAAATTTTGATCTTGATGCATGAGACTTTTTGGTACCACTTCTGGTCATTCTCCTTTGCACGACTGTGAATTTTCAAGTTGTTCGTATTTAGTTTCGTAAAACAATACCCTACCGTTTCTGTTCAGTTTTGTGTCTTGCGGAAAACAAGCGAATTGACATGCAATTTCCGTAACAGCAACGTAGAGGCATATACAATTTCAACAGGCATTTCCATGAAATGTGGGGCATTAAAAGAGCCTCTATGAATGTACGTCCGGCACACCTTGGGCAGTCAGCCTTGCGACCAACTTTGCTCACTCACCGGCTGTCGCAGAAAACCAGCTCTGTGGCTCTATCTCGCACGTGAGTAACAGCATTTTATTGATACTTTTAGACACTATGGTGGTACATAAGGCGGACTTGATGCCAAAGGCATTCTCTACCAGTCAACCTTTGGGTTAAAAGAAAAGGATCGAATTAGGTACAGCAAAAAATAAATAAAAATGAGTTGACAATGTTGAACTGAATATAGTACGAATTCATAAGATATAAATTACATATATGTATACAAATAATAAAACCTATAGACTATAACATATAATATAATACAAATTATAATAAATGTAAATGCAATTATGACGAAGACTAAATTAGATGACTAGGAGTGCAGCGACTTCAAGTAGCTGATCTTTATGCTGAGCGATGGCCATTTTGCGCGGATGTGACGCATATTTTTCCCAATAGTTTCTTTTTGGTTTTGTGTATACTTTTATTTTATTTTTGTGCGTCATTTTGGTGCGAATAAACAATGTTTGTTTCTTTCTAATCTTTTCACCATGGCATGAGCTATTCTCATATACCTCATACCGAAGAAAAAGTACAGGCATTACACTTCATACGTGGACAATAAAGTCACTGAAAAAAGTCTTAGAAATGAATCAAAGGATTCTGCATACAACTGAACAAATAGCATGCAAATCCACCAGAAACTGGACAAATAAAAAAAACAGACTGGCTTCCCGCTTTGTAATTGAAACAAAAGTGTTGAAGTCCTACAGTCTTAAAAGACAATTTCAATCTTACATTTTAGTCGTTAGGGTTGATGTTTGTCTGTCGATGGTTTTAGGCTATTCGGACGGTTGTCAACGCTGATGTCCGGCGTGCCGTTCTGGATGCGTCGCAGCGAAGTCAATTAACTAAGTGTGAAAGTAATTGGATAAGAGATTTTATCGTCACGCGCTCTGTAACTTTTTTGGGAATTATATTTCCTGTTATCGAAGGCTGTTTTCGTATTAATACTGTGTTGATATCTATCACGCCACATGCGAGCTACGCAACACTGCAGACGTGCAGCAGACACCCCCCACTGAAAGTGCCACTTCAGAAAAAAAGCACTATTTTTGTCAACACACAACATATTGAAAATTCTTACGTACAACATTTTAGTCAAGTGTTGTAGAAATTTTCGAATACCAAATATCAACACTAGAGCTTCTGGATTCGAAGTTTTAGCGTTAAGTACCAAAAACGGCCGTTTTTAGCATTAATTACTAAAACTTCTAACCTAGGATGTCAAGTGTTGTTTTTTGGTGTTCGAAAATTTCTACAACATTTGACTAAAATGTTGCACGTACGAAATTTCAATATGTTGTGTGTTTACAGAAATAATGCTTTTTTTCTGAAGTGGCACCACTTTCGGTGGCGGAAGCGCCTTAACAACGACTCGCAAAGATGACGTCACAACATAATCCTACATTGCGAAATCAAGATGTGACACGCGTATAGCATCACTCAACATCAACCGTTGGGCAGTAGCCCGCCAGGGCTAAGACCCGCCTCGTTGGAGGATTGTTTTCGTTGAAGACACCGTATCTCGATCCTCTACAATACTATGAGTACACATATTCTTTCATATGGTTCTCGATAACATCACAGATAATCATGTCAATTGTTTTATATAGTTTAGCTTCATTTTATCTTTTTGTAAATGAGAGAACTTCGTGGACTTGCCTATACATATAATTGTGTAAATTACTATTACTCATATTGTGTTATTTTTTTCTTTTTGGTTAATTTTTGTACTCAAGACTTGGTATTACATTACTCACAGGTCTGTGGTCAAGACTACATTGTTCTCTCATACCTATCCTAAATCATAGTACTGTATTTACTGAAGTTGTTAAAGATATCCTTTTTTATAAGAGTAATCATGGAGTTTCTTGCCGGCTCTTCTCCATAGGAAACGACTAATTGGAACCGTGCACCTGAATTCGACTTTTCATAAGCGCCTGTATTGGTTTATGTGAAATAAAAATTCTTGATTTGATTTTTTGATTTGATTTGATGGTAGGAGCAGCTAGTCGATGTAAAACATCACAACACAACAACAGATGGAGGACATCGAGGAGTACGTGCGCCAAAGGACCAAGAACACGGCGAGAGTGCAGCTGCTGGAATCGCGCCGCAATGTCAACTGCATTCGTGGTGCGAGTACCAACTTATCTTCTGCACCTCGTCATGGAAGAGGACTTTTGGCCGCAGGGAGTGGTGTTCCGTCGCTTCCGCGGGCAAGTGCCACACGGTCGCACAGCGGATGACATAGTGCGCAAGTGAAGTGTTTTTACTAACATAGGCTTAAGTTTTATTACTAACATAAACTGTATTATTTAACCTAAATTTATAGTTTGTAAGGTATGTATAGATCTATGGGCCAAAGCAACCTGAAAATAAATGAGTTTAATATTATTATAAAACTAAAAATTTGTCTTATATTGGGTAGATCACTAATCTGACTTTGAGCTCCGGTCAGTGCCACAGTACGTATATGTAAAGGTACCGTTAAGTAGCCTTGTAACAGGTTTAAAAAGCTAAGTAATCCCTTTTCCAGTCATAACATTATACAAGAAAGTCTTTCCTTGTGTTTTTTTTTGGACAAAATTGCATGAGACCTCTTGCGATCAACTCGACTGGATCATTACCGGTCTTGAAGTTGCATCCAAGTCTTCAAAACTGGTAATGATCTGATCATTACCGGTATAGACATCTTGGATGCGACGTTCATATTGGGCAAAAAGTATCTGTCGATTTTTCTTCTATCCTAGTTCTACTTCAATACAGAAATTGTGGTTTACAGTTGGTTATACGATATCATATTGACGATGCGTAGCTGTACAGATAAAACAACATGCTGCTTTTATGACTTTAAGTCTGCCAGTCATTTAAAATTTCTATAAATGGATTGAAGAATAAGTTATAAGTCGGTTACAAACGGTGCAGATACTTTAACACATTCGAGTCCACCACACTTTTGATAGAGCTCATACGCCATACCGCCATACATATTGGTAGTTGACCTTCTAGAATGGTCCTAGGCATTACTTTTGCGCTAAAAGTGAACCCTCGAGGAGGGTTTTTGGCATTAGGTTAAAAATCGTGAAAAATACGCTACTACGTCGTAAAATAGGTGTTTGCTTGTTTCATGGCTCTGTATTTTCCAAAAAAACCTACATTTAAAATGAGCCCTCCACGAGGGCACCCGGCATGGCGAATGAGACTACAAGGTGCCCTCCTGGAGGGCACCCGGTACTGAACGTGTTAAGTTATAAGTTAAGTCATATCTCTCTTCATAGAAATCAATAGACATACGGGCGGCGCAGATATTATATTTTATAATTAAATATCTGGAGATACAAACTGATATCACCTAATTCTGTCAGATGCAAAATATACGTGAAAAAATATCTGCAGATACAAAAGGTTTTCATATATTATAGTATCTTTGCCGTATGTGCCTTCAAATACTGCAAATTTTTATGCGAAGATAATCGCAGATAAAATTTAATAGTATTCGCATCGTGTGTAGCAGCATTTATGGATTTGCAAAAATGTGTGTTTCATGAATATTTAAAGCAAAATGAATGTTACACGATCAAAAGTTTGTTTACCTTTGATACAAAATTTAAATTGCCGGATTTAACGTGTTTTAAATTTAACATACCTAGTTTATCATGAATATTGCTATGAAACAGTTTCCCTTTCTATGTATATTACCTACACATCGTTTTAAAATAGCCTATCTGTAAGCAAAAGGCTTATAACCCAACTTTGAACTAAACTTTGAGCCTCTCTAGGGCGCAAAACTAGTTCAAACTAAACTTACTTAGATAGCCTAGCAGTTTATTGTTTAATAGATTATATTAGAAAGTGATACTTTGAGGGGCTTGTGGTTAAATAATAACCACGCGGATCATACGATTTGAGACCCCTTCGTGCCTCGGAGAGCACGTTAAAGGTACGAGTTCAGCACGTTAAAGGTAGCCAACTGCAGACAGCAGCAGCAGACGACGTGCCGCTCCGAAACTTTTTTTTTTTTTTCTATTTGACTGCTGTAGGTCGTCCTAGGGGACGGTTTCTACGTAACCGGGCAGTTATTGGCGTGACCTGAAGGGTCTCCAGCCAATGGGGGGGAAGTAAAATACTTAACCTAAGCTAACTACTTGTACTACACTAACATCATGACTATCTGCAACAACAGCACTAAGGGCGACCCCTAGTGGGACTCGGACCTCGGCTTAGGGCGTTGCTGGCGTGGACATAGGGGGGGGGGAGACAGCTTGATGAGGGCTGAATTATCGGTGTGACTGCGGAGTCTGAAGAGACGACCGGCTCTACGACGGGAGAGCTCGGTGGATCGTGACCGGCGTTTCTCGTGACCGGCGGCTCCGACACTACTGGTTTCTATGTATTTCTATGAAATACCTTCCGCAGCTAGCGACACGTCGCCCGACTACACGTTGTACGACCGCAGACGACGTGTCGCCCGACCGCACATCAGCCACCGACGCTGGAGCGACAACATGTTGAATCTTTCTCAAAAAATGAGTTTTTCCAATTCCGAGGAAGAAAAACTGATAAACCAGGTGGCCCAATATCCTGCACTGGACGATGCATCTAACAAAAACAAATGATACAAAAGTAAATCGCGATCGCTAATCCCAAACAGGTCAGACATCTTGTCTCACGGAACATTCAGAACTAACTGGAATACGACGCTGCCGTCTGCTGCAGCCGTTTGCAGTTGGGTTCGGAATCATGACTGCAGCAACATGACGCTGCGACGTGTCGCAACGACACGTCGTCTGCTGCTGCTGTCGGCTACGAACTTGTACCTTAAGCCGTCGGTACTCGGTGGTAGTCGTTACGACCACCCAGTCAGAAGCTCCAAAGTCTGGCAAGCGGTCTATCCTTAGAATATCGGTTGCTGCGGTAACTGGGTTGTAGATTCTGATGGCAGTCACTCCGTGTTAAATACTGGTATTCAGCCATATCTGGTTACACTGGAAGCTGACCCCAACTTAGTTGGCACAGGCTAGGGAGAATATTATAAAGTGAAACTTTGAGGTATCAAAAGACAATTTCCACGGGGTTTTAGTAATGTTATTTAAATTATTGTAGGCTCTTTATTCTTCGTATTATATAATTTGACTCTCTGTAGTAACAAGCATGATTACCGTCTGCTAATTAAATAAATGAGTTTACTAGATTTATCCCTTGGTTGGTAAAATTTAGATTAAGTTTATTTTATGTGCTGAAGCCACATTATCAGTGCTTTGGGTTTTACCGCGATAGCCTCAATACCTACTAGTTAAATATGCACACAGTGTCTTGTATAAAAATATACACCATCTAGATAAGGTTGAAAAACATCTTATAACTAATATCATTCAAGATTGAAGACTGCCTCGTTGGTCTAGTGCAAGGGTCGGCAACATTTTGAGCCGTTATTTAAGTTACACCTTGTATAAGTAGTGTTTTTTCACAACAAATTAGATAATATATTGTTATATTAATACGCAAATGTTATATATTAATTTAATATTTGCGTATGGAAGTAAAGAGCCGCAGCTTCACACCCAAAGTGCCGCTTGTGGCTCGCGAGCCGCAGGTTGCCGACCCGTGGTCTAGTGGTAACAAGCGCGACTGCTGAGTGTGAGGTCCTGAGTTCGATCCCCAGGTCGATCAAAGTGTTATTGGGTTTTTCCGTGTGGAGTTTCTCAGTAGCAGCTCGGAGTCTCGTAGTCTCGCCCCCTATTACATAGGACTTAAATATAACGACGAATTGAGGGTGTACTATACACCTCTGTCCAACCCTTCGGGGAATGTAGGCGTGATGTTATGTTTATCATTCAAGATTCGTAAGTTGTAGCAGTGGTATCATCATCATTATTCAACCAAAAGACGTCCACTGCTGGACATAGGGCTCCCCCAAAAGGGAGGGGGTTTGCCATAATCGCCACTCTTGGGAGACGGGTTGGCGATCGCAGTATGGTTGTTAAAGTACTCAGAGAACGCTGCTGCCCATCCTCTAGAGAATCCCTTAGTCGCTTTTTACGACACCCACGGGAAGAAATGGGGTAGTGCTATTCTTGAAGTCCGGCACTACACAAGACACGTGGTATACACGCTGATATGCAACTCGCACTTGGCCGGGTTTTTTTTATTTAATGCTATAGAATGGTAATAATAGACATGGTAGTCTGAACGACGTTTGTAGCAAAACAAGCAATTAAATGTCAGCGTGTATTGAAGAACGTTTTTCAAGAATAATCGTTGTTTCAAAAATTTATATTACAAACATATATCAAGTTTTCGAAGTATAGACAGAAAAATGAAATATTAGTATCGTTATATTTATAATATTTTCAATCTTAAAAGAATTTTGAAATCATATTTATTTAACTTTAAAAAATGCCAGGCACAGAAATTGCTTAAATTCGTGACTATGTTTCATGCATAATGGATGTATGCCTGACTAATATTAGACGGCCATTTATATCTAAGAAAGATTTGTAAGCGTAAACAAAATGTTTTAGGATTGCAGTTACGTGTATTTTTTTTTCAAATCGATTTAGCACATTGTTATTTTCTATTATGTACATAGCATACAAATAAAGCATCAAATCATTCGTTGACATCTAGTAAGGAACGTTGCAAATTTTTTTGTCAGTTATAAATAAATATCAGAAAAAAAATTAAAAAAAAAAAATGTCAAGTGCGAGTCGGACTCGCGCACGAAGGCTTCCGTGCCATTATCTATAAAAACGGCAAAAAAAACACGTTTGTTGTATGGGAGCCCCCTTAAATATTTATTTTATTCTGTTTTTTAGTATTTGTTGTTATAGCGGCAACAGAAATACATCATCTGTGAAAATTTTAACTGTCTAACTATCACGGTTCATGAGATACAGCCTGGTGACAGACGGACGGACGGACGGACAGCGGAGTCTTAGTAATAGTGTCCCGTTTATAATGCCCCCTAATAAGTGCCGAGAAACCTTATACTAGCTCTTAATTCTTGAAATTTCATTCCACAAATGAAAATTTTCGTAAATATGGGCATTATTTGCCTCAACTGAGTCTGCTAATTAATGTCTGTGACTAAACAAAGATTAAGATTAGCATATCTTTCAGTCAGTCATGCATTAATTTATCATTAACGAACCTGAAGTAATTTGAATCAAACATTAAGGTAAGGACTGTAATTAATAATATAATATTTTACATACCATCACGCTTGTAATCTTCGAAGGGCAGTGCAGAGGTGTATAGTACACCTTCATTTCGCCATTGTGTCCCACGAAAGGAGGCGAGCCTATTGCCATCAATCGGTCACAAATCCAGACTCCGGGCTGCTACTGAGAAATTCCACACGGAAAACATCCCAATAACATTTTACGCGGCCTAGGAATCGAACCCAGGACCTCATGCTCAGCAGCCGCGCTTGGGACCACTAGATCAACGAGGCGGTCAAATACATAATTATAATGATATAAATAACAAATAGAATATTTTACTGACGTCAACTAAAATATGAATACATATGTGTACAGCCGCGAACTTGAAATGTTCATCAGATTTCAAATTCGATTGCTTCTCACACTGTGTGCAATAAGGTTTAAGATGGCATATCAACTTACATAAGTATTAGTTTTTAAAATTACGAAGCCTCTATTCTAGCAAAAAGGCTATTAACCACTTTTTGATGTTATGAACTCCTTTTTAAGTGTGTGTGTCTAGTCAAATGTTGTATAAAACGAATTTGAATGTACTAAATAGGATGATTAATTTTTCTATGCTTCTTAGTATATTCTCTTTAAATTAACCTTTTATGTCAATTAAGAAAAAAATATCTTTGCCCTGTCAATTCTTTACAAGTGACCGAGCGACCTTATGAAAAAGTAATGTGCGTGCAAGCGATTATAGATCTTAGGGTGGTAAATATTTCAATTCCGCGACTGTGTACAAGGTTAGTCGGAAAGGGGGTACTAATCCGCGGGCCATTTAAAGTGTCACTGATGACTATTTTAAAGCAACTGTTAAAATTTCAATTTTTAATTTCATGTAAAATAATTTTATTTTAGTTTTTTCAAAAATTCTTCATCCCTGCTTTAGTTACGAATTCAGAAAATGATGTTTCTAATTTTTGACCCCAAATATGACCTAAAATGTAAACACAGCTGGTCATAGCTGAGGATAGATAGATTTTAGCATATTTTTTACGTAATTATTGAACAGTTATTTCTCTTAAACTATTGACTTTTGGGGAAAGTGGTAGAACAAAAGTGATTCATTATTATGGGTACTTTAATACCCTTTCGGATTAGTACCCCCTTTCTGACTAACCTAGTATAATTTGTTTGAATACATGTGATAGCTTTTTCGTTTGTGATTTTTAGGTTGCTCTGCGAGTCGTATGTGAGTAAAACAAAAACAGAGTGTTCCAACTTTTTGTCATTCGTAGCACGTCTCAAAAGTCCACATGGAGGGTTATTGTACCTACTAATAGGTTGAGGATTTACTGAAATTATTTTATTACATTGTGTAGGTTTACTTACTACAAACATAGCCATAATATTAACATACTATTTTTATTTAGACGTGGTTGTTCCTTGAAGTTTAAAACTAGTCATTACTGTATTTACTCTACCAGCGATAATAGCGTAGGTGCTAAGTAGGTCTTTAGATTTGTTTTGAAAGAAAAAAGAAGAAATAAAGAAAAAAAAGAAAAAAGAAAGAAAGAAAAAGGAAACAAAGAAAAAGAAACAAAGATAAAAGAAACAAAGAAAAAAGAAACAAAGAAAAAAGAAACTACGAAAAAAGAAACAAAGAAAAAAGAAACAACGAAAAAAGAAACAAAGAAAAAAAAAACAAAGAAAAAAGAAACAACGAAACAAGAAACAAAGAAAAAAAAAACAAAGTAACAAAGAAAAAGAAAAAAGAAACAGAAAATCAATTTATTCAGCATGCAAATCGACACAGTACCTACTTAAATAAAAATACTTAACGAGCCTTAATACATTTTCAACACCAATTCAAATAAAAAAAGATTCCAATTCGAATAAAAAGATCGATCCACAGTCAGCGAGACATATAGTTTTTAATTACACCCACTTCTTATTCATTCCAACGTTGAACTCAATGGGAGTTCAAAATTGGAGTTGCACTACTTTTTTCCGAACGATTCCTTAATTTGCGAAGTTTTCAACGACCGCATTTTAGTATTCGCCATGCGAAATGTAAACTGAGCTAACTCGAAGTCTGAACTAACTTTGACAATAATCAACCGTGGGGAAAATCACCGACAACTCAGCGCAAACTATGTAGACAAGACGAATCGTCTTAATTCTATGTAAACATGTGAGCTTTGAAGGGGCATTGTACCTAGTATAAGTGCTTTTACAAAATAATATCTACGAGAACTTCATAGCATATTGTTTAAATTGGTTTACTTGGCGTAAGATGTGCAAGAATGCAGAGAAAATCCTTAATCGGGCTCAGGGAACTATTTTCCCACCAACTTTTTTGGAATACGTCGCGATGTTTCTTTCTTATGATTTTATTTTTAAACCTGGCAAAATAACATTTTTTTACTAATTTCTTGAATGAAAAATAAAAGATGAACATGAAAAAAAAACCTTTGTTTCTTTTTTTTATTGTTTATTAAAAAATGTCAAATTGCTTGTTATTTACTTTTCTTCTGCCCGATTAAGGGTTAAACGTCAAATATGAGTTTCGTTTAAAAGAAACTAGCAGCCCGCCCCGGCTTCGCCCGGGTGCAATGTATTATAAATGTAAACCTTCTGGTGCTCCCACACTGGTGTTACAAAATGTTTACAAACATTTTCTAACATTAATACATTGACTAAAAATGTAAGAAAAAGATAAAAATATCGGATAGTAATAAATTTAATCTATCTATTAATAGATTTTAGATAATATTTTAATACATTTTTTTTATTTATGTTTCTTTATAAAATGTTTACTAATGTTAGTAAACATTTTGTAACATCAGTGTGGGAGCACCATTCCTCTTGAATTACTCTATCTATTAAAAAAAACCGCATCAAAATCCGTTGCGTAGTTTTAAAGATCTAAGCATATATAGGGACAGACAGCGGGAAGCGACTTTGTTTCATACTATGTAGTGATATCACACATGTATACACGGCTACACTTCAAGCTATGCAAAACCAGTATAAGCTGACCGTTACTTGTGCGAAAAGATTATACAAAGCGACGCCAAGATAAGCTGGTTTTGTATAGCTTGATGTGTAGCCGTGTGTAGGTACTTACTAAAGAAAAACACAAGTGCTATAGTCAGAACGTTTTCTCCAAAAAAGTATTGAGAAATAGATAAGTTTTAGCCACGAGGACCATGCAGCTTTATCTTTTTCTAGGTGAATGCAACAATTTAGTACGAAAGATTGATTTTAGACTCACTGACTCAAACATTTATTCTGTAATGCCCGGTTCCTATGGCCAAAAACTAATCGTATTGCTTACCAATAGTAGCATTTTTCATTGCTAAACTTGTATATTAATAGACTCGTTCGTTAGCTAATGCAATCTGTAATAGCGACTAACGCAAAGTTATGGGGTCTTTGCTCCATTCTTGGTAAAGATACAGCAGTTTTCATTTTAACATTTCAAGTAATTTGAATAAATGAGTTTTGAAGTTGAAGTTGAACCAATAACGCTCGGTAACTTATAGGAATCGACCATAAATAGGTTTTTTCAACACTTATAACAAGAGATCGGATTTTCGAATGCATATTCACCTAAACTTGAGATGTTGGCTAATATGGAACGCGCTTTTGTATCGAAAAATCCCGCGGTTCCGGGAAAATTATTTTAATTTGTTTTTTTTTTTGGTTTATCTAACACGCACCATTCTTCTTCTTACATTCTACATACACACATATTTGCATCGGGGGATAAACATTAATTTTAAATAATTATGCAATCCAAGAATCCCGCAGTTTTTTTTTATAAATCATTTTAAGATGTCGCTTCCATATGTCGCGGTGTTCCTGGCATCCCGAGTTTTTTCTTACAAAAATATATATTTTAAGAAGCCGCTTCCATACTTTCGTAGCTAAAAATTAACTTTAGGTAAATATGCATCCGAGTATCCGATCCCTACTTATAACTATGCTAGCTAGCTCCAACGTTTCCTTGCTGAACGCTTGACAAGACACGCCGAAACAAACTCAAAGTATATACTTCCTACTAATATTATAAACGTGAAAGTTTGGATGTTTGTGAATTAAGATGATTGTTAATCAATCACACCTAATCCTTTATACGGCAGTGGCAATATTTCCGCCACCAACTATTTTGGAAGATGTCTCGAAAGCCTCCTTGTTATATTTTAATTTTTAAAGTTGGCAATATTATTATTTTTTTCTTATTTTCTTTACTAAAAATAAAATAACAACTAAAAATTTTTTTCTTTTCTTTGTTTTATAAAAAAATGCCAAATTCTTTATTATTTACTTTTCCTAAAATCTTCTGCCATATAAAGGGTTAACGGCTGAACGGATTTGGATGAAATTTAGCACACAGGTAGACCATGACCTGGATTAAGAGTAAGACATAGGACTTTTTATTCGGGTACATGAAGTAGTTCCCAAAGAATGCGAGTGAAACTGCGGGCAACAGCTAATCACTACATAGTATAAAACAAAGTCCATTCCCGCTGTCTGTCCCTATGTATGCTTAGATCTTTAAAACTACGCAACGGATTTTGATGTGGTTTTTTTTAATAGATATAGTGATTCAAGAGGAAAGTTTTCAGCTATAAAACGTACACGTGCAAAGCCGGGCCGGGTCGCTAATTCTCAATAAATAATAATATAATAATAATCGTTTATTTCCAAATAAGTATTTTTTACAAAATCGTATGAACGTTGATCCCTAAACTAGGTTAACCTGTATCTTGGGGACCACCTTCCCTATCTAAGTTATACATATCTTGACATAATTGTTTGGACTGTAGTGTAAATAGGTTGACAATCAGCAGCATTTTTTTACCTATTGATTGTATTGGTGGCTGAAAGGTTCTAGAATGGCGACCAAGGTGAACCGATGATCTGGCGAAGTTCGCGGGAATCCTCTGGATGCGAGAACCACAGGACCGGTCGATGTGGCGATGCTTGGGGGAGGCTTATGTCCAGCAGTGGACATCTTTCGGATAAATGATGATGATGATGATGATGAATTGTATTGGTGAGCAATGTTCTGCATATTCTTAACTGCGGCCATTTAACTACATTGTATTTGTTTAAAATCCGTAAAATGTGCCAAGTAATACCATGTTGACGGTACACATTCGCGTGACCACATCACCTACAAATTATCGCATGTCGGCGGCGAATAGTGTGTAAATAATTGTTTTATTTTCTTTGGACTGCTGTAAGTGACTTGGTTGGACTCAAATTGTATGCAAGATTGCTTTTCATAATTCAGTAACAATGCATAAAATAACAATAGAATGAACAATTCGTTTTATGTACATGTAGTTCACACTTGTATCACGCTACGGTTTGATTATGTGTTTTCCCCGATTTCTGATATACAGGGTGGACAGCAACTGGCACAGATTAAAATCGCACGGGAATAAAATTGATAAAAAAATAAATTTGTTGCGGTATGGTTAAGTGGTCGTATTTAAACCACCACATAAGGTTACAATAAAAAAAAAAAAAATTCGCAAAAAAAAGGAAAAATATGTGATTGAACATCTATGCCACGCAAGCACGGCGACACGGCACGACTAGCGTGATATAGCTCCGCGCAGTCAGTTATCTCGGGGCGCTAAAATAACTCAAAAACAGAACACCATGTTTTCGTATTGAATTTTTGTTTGAATCATTATAATTCCCATGTTGGGTCCAGGTGTGTCACCAGTAGATCACGCAGTTTGAAGGAATTGCACGAATTCGTTTACAACCTGTGGATTTTTGAGAAGAAATTTCAATTGCCATCATATCAGCTTGCAATCTTGACCTATTAAACAAGGGTTTCCTCATATGCCCACGGAACTAACTGTTTCGTATAAAGGAAATACATATTGATGTAAAGACGCCAGCACATCAAGCTACTGCAATCTGTCTTTCTTTAATAGATTTTCATCTTTATCGCAAAAGCATTAGGTTCAAGGTTAGTAGGGAAAATTTGACAATTTCGGGTAGCTTAATGTGCTGGCGTCAGTACCTACTCACAACGCTTTGTGATTACATAAGAAGAAAATATGTTTAAACATATTTTCTTCTTTAAAAGATTTATAGGTACAATAACATATATTAAAAATTTAAAAAACCCCCGTCGCAAATAACAAAACAGCTGATGACTCTGAAACGGCTGAACCGATTTTGATAAAACATATCTAAGAACCACCGCTAGAAAACCAGCTTTTAAATAAAAAAAACCGCATCTAAATCGGTTCACCCGTTTAAGAGCTATGGTGCCACAGACAGACACACATACAGACACACACACATATATATATAAAAATAGTTCAATCTACGAAGACGCGCCCCATTCTTTGTCTAAATCGCTACAGTGCAAAAATGTGCATTATAAATTGCTATAGTGTTAGTTCTATCGCCACACAATAGTTAGATGTGTGCATACGCACACTAATATAACATAATAATAAGACATGTTTGTGTTTCCATTTTAAACTTGAAAGGCAGACGCCGTTTTCTTCCCGCAGTAGAAGTTAACCAGACCACTAAACACCCCTTTCCATAGACCAGACATTTTTTACCATATTTTACAAAGGTCTTGCACCCATCCGGGACGGTCCATGACTGTACTCCAATAGTAAAGCCGTGAATAGTCTCCGGCTGGTGCCCCATCCCATTTTAGATTAAAGTTCTTAAAGGGGCCTCTGCGCGTTGGACTTTTTATTTATTTATTTTTCTCTATCTTACATCTATCATTACAGGTTCACCCAATGCGATAAATGCACCTATACAAAATAATTATTTATTAATTACACCTATAGGTAACTTATTATAAACAATGTATTTCTTGTGAATTCACTCAGAGTACGAAATAATAGGTCCGTCCCACTGGCAATGAGGTTGAGCGTGCGAAGTGCGCGCGTCAGCGGTGTCTTTTATTTTTTTTAAAACCTTCACCTCACCAACCAACCTCACTTCGATTTCTCTTGTAACGTGGGTGCGTTTACAGACATAAATCTGACATACACAAACGCCCAATCCCGAAACAACCATCTGTAGGCCATACAAATTTTTGTTCCGTGTGGGAATCGAACCCACGACCCGTAGCGCAGAAGCCAATCGCTTATCATCTGCACCAAACGTGTCTCTCTTAAAAGATTGGTGCGACCGTGCGGCAGCTGCCGTCTTCGCCACCCATACCTGTCTGGGACACACAGTCCCCCGTATGCCTTCCAAAGGACCGGACTTCTTCCGCACAAAATATGAGCCGTGAATCCTGTGTGCAAATGCACCACGCGATTACCTCTCACAAAAAGGAATTCGGCGCGTCTCCGTGGATTGAACGTACTGTATGCAGAATTATATCCACTAGCCACTATGCATTCAGCTTTACACAGTAAATAACCCTAACTAATATTATAAATGCGAAAGTAAGTTTGTTTGTTACCTTTTCACGCCTAAACCACTGAACCGATCATCCTAAAATTTTGCACATACGTTGTCAGGTGTACAGAAACGGACAGAGGGTACCTTTTATACCGAAAAAAAGTCTAGTTCAAAAGGAAAACAACAATAACGTTCATAGATGGCGCCACGTGTCTTTCGAATCACGATTGAATTATATTATTATAGAAACTTTAGTAGTGTGTTAAGAGTTTTTTTGAGCTTAATTAACGCGAGCGAAGCCGCGGGCAAAAGCTAGTTTATAATAAAACAAGTAATTTCAAAACACGTAGTGTACTTATTAAAGCGTTAATGATGATTGGGTCCAAACTACATACGCTCATGTTTTATAATACTATTAGTTTTTACTGCAGTGCTTCTAATCTAATTGCAAACAGTTGGAGCATCTTGTATTAATGTTTAATGGAACTTGTCTTGTTATACGTAGATACGTAGAGTTATGTTAATTGGATATACTGTGAGTAATGATTGTGTGGTGATAGTGTGCAAATAGAACAAATGAGTTTGGTTATGTTCTGTACTAGTGCACATGTAGAGCTTTTTAAGAAGTCTGTTTAATTAATAGTTCGTTGTAATTATTAATGAATATCAAACAATTCTCAATATAGTTTTATTTAAGTTCTTAGAGTGTAGTATAAAACTGAGATGGTTTATTTACCTTTAAAGAAAACAAAACTTTTTTTTTATTGATTGCAATTATTTTGAGAGACGAGTGTCGAAATTTTATTTTCGTAAAAAAAAAACACAAAGCACTGTCCTTAAAACTAAAGCAAAGAGTTTTTTTTTTAAATAGACATTATATAAGTAAATCCAGAACGCAATATGTTTTAAAAATAACACAAATTTTCTTTTAAATTATTAGTAAGCCCACCGCCCTATGCAAATTAAAAAGACTTTCTTCCTAAGTCACTAAAAAGTTTTGGTATAAATTATTCTATGGTAGAGCTACCAGACTAATTAGAATGCAAGTCACCGCGGTGAATGCTGGCTCATCGCTATAATTCGCGCTTAATGACGGGTGGCACTACCAATCGCCGTTTTAGAGCATTAAACACCCAGGATTTATTGATATCGAGCACATTTCCCCACGGTACATTGTATTGAAATGCTTGAGTTCAATGGCCCTTTGAAGTTAATGATAAATTGAAAATGTAATAAATTGTTTAATTATTTCGATTCTGTGGTTATGTTTTAGAATAGGATTCAAATAATTTTAGGGCACACAGACATTATTTAAAAGTACCTACCCTCTTGGATGGTTGGTGAAAAAGTAAGTTATGGACATATTGTAATTTCATACCCCTTCAATTTTTATTTTTTATTTTTACTGACCCCTACTCTTTTTTAATTTATTCGTCAGCCAGTGAAGTATTGACCTTGCCTATACTGGTACCAGTGCTTTAGTACGTCCGGCTCACCAGGGGCGGTCAGTCCCATTACCATTCTTGCTGACTGGCGGAAAGACTATTTACCATAATACGAGATATTCTTGTGTAGCTCAAGCTGACATAAAAGAAGTAAAGGACCTGCAATCTGGTCCAAAAAGGTTTTTTTTTGCGATCCCCCACCTTTTTATCACATACACAGATTTCCCATTCATACCCGAGTTGTACGGCTGTCAAAGAAGGATAAATCAGTCAACATTACTAAAACACAAACTTCGTTATCCCCAAAAGTTCCAATGACAAAATAAAAGCAGTTACACTTATTTACGTTGGCAGGTAATTAAAAATTGACGCGTCAGTGAGGACTGTGAAGAGGTACTGCGATTTCTCCTAACTATTTAGATGGAGTTGTTTGAAACTACGTTGTCGCTAATTAGGCTGGTTCAGTGCCGTATTGCCGTTCTACACCAGTTTCACGGATGGCGAACCCGAATCTATATAGGGAACTATTTGCACTTAGAATAGTTTACGATTTCAATTACGGTGCGTACCTTTTATAGGTATAGTGGACGGTATTAGGACTTGTAAGTAGGTAGTTTAATTCGTGGTTGAGGGTTAACTGGCTGTGTAAAGGGTTCGAAATGGCGGGGAATTAAGGTTGAATTTGTTTGCAATAAGTTACTGGTAAAAATATTTAGTGTACAGTTTCATCTTGTAAAACATTGCTCCAGATTATTAGGATTGGATGCGTTTATAGATACACTAGCTTTTGCCCGCAACTTCTCTCGCGTTAATTAAGCTCAAAAAAACTCTTAACACACTACTACAGTTCTTATAATAATATAATTCAATCGTGATTCGAAAGACACGTGGCGCCATCTATTTATCATAAGAACATTATTATTGTTTTCATAAGGAACAGTACTTTCTTTCGGGATGAAAGCTAGCCTATGTCCATTTCCGTATACCTGACAACGTATATGCAAAATTTCAGGATGATCGGTTCAGTGGTTTAGGCGTGAAAAGGTAACAAACAAAGAAACTTACTTTCGTATTTATAATATTAGTTAGGATTAGGAAGTTAGGATAATATAAATACATCACATGCATAAACACACAGATCCGCGGCAATTAATTAATTAGGCTATACATATTTGTCCTATGCGGATATCGAACCAGTAGATAGGAGTATGTTAACAGTAGTATCAATGTGTTAACGGTATGTTACGTAACTAACTAAAGTTAATATTCTATGCTTATATTTATATGTCTACACTTACAATTATTGTACTTAGTACTTTGTTCTTGGGTACTTGAAAGAGTTGGGCGGAGGTGGATAGTACACCTTCATTTCGTCGTTGTTTAAGTCCCACGTAATAGGGGGCGAGCCTATTGCCGTCAACTGGGCCCAAATCCAGACTCTTTGCTGCTACTGAGAGATTCCACATAAAAAAACTCAATAACACTTAGCCCGACCTGGGGATCAAACTCAGAACCTCATGCTCAGTAGGCGCATGTGCGACCACTAGACCAACGTGACAATCAATCATAACTAAATAAATGAAAAAATAAAGGGCTAGTATTATGTTGTCTAAAGTTTAAGGCACTGGCTGGTACTATTACCAGCCAGTGCCTATAGCTCTATAGCTGGTAATATCTCTCACTTTCTCTATCACTCTATTAAGAAAGAAAAATATATTCACTAAGAAAAACATTAGCTGTACGTGGGCGGATTTAGGTACAGAAATATAACAAATATCAAAAATATTTCATTTCTGTACTATTTCTTTATAAATTATTTATACTCTAGGTTATTGCTATTTAAGCATCTCCTAACCCTGCAATTTATGGCTAACATTAGTTACAAACCTATTACTAAGTTATGAGTATTATTCATGCCCTCAAATAAAATACGAACTACGATTAACTCTACTATGAATAAGTACTCAAACCTAATTTTTCTATTTTTTTTTGTTAAATATCCAGTTCCATAATAATTCTATCATCATCATCTGCCTAGCCTTTTCGCAACTATGTTGGGGTCGGCTTCCAGTCGAACCGGATGCAGCTGAATATCAGTATTTTACATGGAGCGACTGCCTATCAGACCTCCACAACCCAGTAACTGGGTAATACGATACTCTTGGTAAGACTGGTTGTCAGACTTTCTGGCTTCTGACCAACAGTAACGACTGTCAAAGATCTACAAATGACAGCCGGGACCAACGGCTTTACGTGCTTTCCGAGGCACGGAGGAAACTCGCTATGGTAAATGGTCACCCATCCACAGACCAACCTCGGCAAGCGTGGCTTAACCCGGAAGATCGGTCTATGCGGCTGTAATTATTTAGCCACGAGCTCCTCCATAATAATTCTATCTGATCCTTTATCAATTATTTCACGTTTTTTTATCAATTTTCCCAGTTATTTAAATTACTCAACCCCACCAATTAAGGTGAAAATGTTTTTTTTTGTCGTAGTTTGGCAAACCACATTGCCAACCTGATCGCAAGTGGGTACCGCCGCCTATACACCGTGGGCGATTCGATGCCTACTTGGAGAAGAAAAGGTAGGATATAGTTTGTTGAATAAAGCTTAATTTTCGAAATATTCATTATTTATGGTTTCCAAATCGAAAAATATCTATGGTAACAAGTCCTATGAAGGCGGCGTTGTGACTTTTGTCATACCATACTATTCCGGTCAAATTAGACATTTCAAAGTGCAATAATTCGCATAGAGCTGAAAATTGGTGCGAATGTTCGGAACACCATTATAAATCAAATGTAAAAAGTCCCCAGCGATCCCACACTTGCAAAAAAAAATATTCAAGGTCAAAGTTCGCAAATATGGGTTTTTTGCGTTTTTTAGCCAAACGGTAAGTTTTATGATAAAAATAAGTCAGATAAAAATTGTAGATTATGCAATTCTCTATAAGAATGGTCTACAATTTTTCTCCTAAACGTCACCGTTGCTGAGATATAATGGTTGAAAAAGTTGTATTCTTTATCACTAATATCGTACGAATCCTCTTCTGGTGGCGATTAACATGTACCAATTGTCAAAGTCAGTCGTGCTCCAATGTTGAATCACCATCAGAAGAGGATTCGTGCAATATCAGTGAGGAGACATCCGATACATCGCTGTTAGACCAATTTACTTACACCCAGCAGGAAGAAGAAGAACAAGCAGAAGAAGAAGTACAAGAAGACGAACAAGAAGAAGAGGAAGCAGAATTATCAGATGATTATGAATGAGACGGATAATTTGACCTAATTTTTTTAGAATTCATACTGCTTTCATCATTTCCAATAGTACCAGTTTTTATATATTTTGAATTAGCATTGAATTAAACAGGATCACAATAGATTGTGGGATAGGCCTATTGGAGAAACCGCGTTAAAAAAACGCGCCAAGTACACTACCTTCCAGGTAGCGTGGAAACGCATATAAAGAATACAACTTTTTCAACCATTATATCTCAGAAACGGTGACGTTTAGGAGAACAATTGTAGACAAATTCTTATAGAGAATTGCATAATCTACAATTTTCGTCTGACCTATTTTTATCATAAAACTTACCGTTTGGCTAAAAAACGCAAAAAACCCATATTTGCGAACTTTGACCTTGAATTTTTTTTTTTGCAAGTGTGGGTTCGCTGGGGACTTTTTACATTTGATTTATAATGGTGTTCCGAACATTCGTACCAATTTTCAGCTCTATGCGAATTTCTGTTAACCTACCCCTATTTTTTGAGCTAACTTGACCGGACTATACCCCTCTCGCCGTATGTCTTATTTGACGGGGAGGGTTGTGAAGTGAAAAGTTTCTCATCCACTCACACGATAATTTATAAATGTTGCCAGTTCAACCTAAGGTATTGTTTACAAGGAAGTATGAAAGTTAATTAAGCACATACAGAAAAACAAAAAAAAACCGGCCAAGTGCGAATCGGACTCGCGCACGAAGGGTTCCGTATCTATGAAAACGGCAAAAAAATCACGTTTGTTGTATAGGAGCCCCCTTAAATATTTATTTTATTCTGTTTTTTAGTACTTGTTGGTATAGCGGCAACAGAAATACATCATCTGTGAAAATTTCAAGTGTCTGACTATCACGGTTCATGAGATACAGCCTGGTGACAGACGGACAGACAGACGGACAGCGGAGCCTTAGTAATAGGGTCCCGTTTTATCCTTTGGGTACGGAACCCTAAAAAACAAAGACTATTAGGCTTTCGTTGATATAACATTTGACTCATAATACCATCAGAAAGGCGTGCTTAAAATCTTTCAGGTACCTCGGGCCCGCGGTGTATACACATACAACACCAAGAGATTTGCTGATGCGGTCACAAGTTTACCTTACAAACAAGTTGGCAAGTCTGATGTGCGTGTAATTTCACCGGCACCTACACTTCAAATCGGAACACAGCAAAGCTGCTGAGCGGCAGAAATAGGTATGGAGGTAGTACTTCCCCGGACGAACTCTTTCACGACTACTACTCTTAAAGTGCTACGCTTGTGCTGGACTGGGATAAAAATAGTACAACTGTGGAGTATGACTGACCGCGGCAAGCTTCGCATTTTTTAGCGTGCCTGGGAAACTGCGAGTACAAAACGTATATAATTCTTAAATACCTTGCCAACGAACGCTAACGAATGGGGTTCAATACCGCTAAAAATCGAATGAAACCCGATTTGTTCCATGTAAAGTTTAGTCAAATTTAACAAATGACGAACGTCCGTTGGCGTTCGTGGGCCTTCGTTGGCTAATGGTCGAAACTGCATAAAATCCCACTGCAGGGCAAAGGACTCCCGACCCGCGTTCCACTCCTCTCGATATAATGATTTCTGGGGCTAATTTATTTATTTAAACTTCATGTACATTGGTGGTACACAAGGCGGACTTAATGCCATGGGCATTCTCTACCAGTCAACCTTTGGGTCAAAAAACAAACACTTCGAAAGTGGTACAAAAAAAGTATTTAAAACAGATATTGGAAAGATAAATAAAAATTATTCATATTAATACATACTAACATAAAGTATAAGCTTTACATACATACATATGGATATATATTATAATAAAAATATATACATAAATTTATACATACATACACATACATTTTTATGACTATGATGAACAGCTACTTCAGACTAGGATTGCAGCGATTTTAAGAAATATTCCCGAACTTTACGTTTGAAAGTGAATTTACTCGGAGCTTTTTTCATATCGAGGGGGAGCGCGTTCCAGAGTTTGATTACTGAGACAGCAAACGAATTGGACATGAAACCTGTGCGGTGAGAAGGAATGAGATAAATTAGATTTTCAGAAGCACGAAGACTACGACTGTGGGACCCACCCAAAAGTTGAAAATATGTTTTAAGATAATCTGGAGCACAAGGATCGTTAATAATAGTGTAGAGTGAACAGAGAGACCTGAGGGATCTTCTCTGACGGATAGGAAGCCATTTAAGCTTAGAACGGTACAAAGAAATGTGGTCGTATTTACGCAGCCCGAAAATGAAGCGAATACAGTTATTGAGAAGCCGATCCAGTTTATTTAGAAGGTCTTGGGAAAGATCAGAGCAACAAACATCCGCATAATCAATCACAGGAAGCACAAGGGACTGGACCAGGAGTGTTTTAGTGCTAGACGGAAGGAAATGTTTGAATCTATAGAGAGATCGCAGTATGGACGTGACGCTCTGGCTTACTTGGTTTACCTGCTTGTTCCAACTTAGAACGTTATCTATATGTAAGCCTAAATCCTTTACGTGTGGAGACAGTGGGATAATTGTGTTGTTAAATATTATCGGCATAAGGTTGCTGGTGTCAACGTTTTTCAGGTAAAATGAACTGCCTATAAGGATAGCTTGACATTTGCTGACATTAACGGCAACACCGAACTTGCAAGACCAGTCTGCGATCGCAAACAGATCAGCATTGAGGGTTGAAATACAAGCATCTAAATCGGCAATGCCAGTTTGAGCGTATAATTGCAGGTCATCGGCGTACAGATGGTAAGAGCATTTGCGAATGTTAGTGATAGAATTTATAAATAAAGAAAACAAGAGAGGAGAGAGTATACCGCCTTGTGGTACGCCAGTTACCAAGTTACACCAGTCAGAAAGTTTTTGGTCAACTCGTACAGCCTGTTGGCGACCACGAAGATATGATGAAAACCAACTCTGTGAAGACAACGAGACCCCCATTTGTGATAAGATGGCTAGGAGAATGTCGTGGTCAACGGTGTTAAAAGCGTTAGAAAAATCAATCAAAACTAGCACGGTTAACTTTGAATCCTCCATGCAGGATCTTATGTCTTCAGTGACTTTAAGCAGTGCAGTGGATGTACTGTGTCCAGGCCGAAAACCCGACTGAAATTGTGATAGGAGGCTATTTTTGTAAATGTAGGAGGAAATTTGTTTGTGGACTACTGCTTCTAGGACTTTAGACTGGAATGGGAGAATGGAAATCGGCCTGAAGTGATTAGCTGAACTGGGGTTAGAAATTTTAGGAAGTGGGATGATAAACGCCTTACGCCAAACTGTAGGATAAACCCCAGTATACAGAGAAAAATTAATGATGTGGGTGAAAACAGAAATAATATTATCAGAAATCAGAGATATCATTGTTCTGCTTACTCCGTCACAGCCGACAGCTTTTGACTTTAAAGATTTTAGAATTTTAAGGATCTCGAGGTCATTCACAGGCGAAAATGAAAAAGAATCGGTAGGAAATATTGGCACGGAAGAAATATCGAGGATGGTTTGGTTTTTCACATTATCTGCAAGTGTAATAGAGGTCGAGAAATGTTGATTGAGAGTGTTAAGAGATAAGTTTGAAAGTGCAATGTTAGATGGAGACTTCTAATCCTTCCAGTAAGTGTCTAACTCGTCCCGCCATCTCCTTCTGGGCCTGCCGCGACGTCGTCTAACGTTATGTGGCTTGAACCCGAAATCCGGTGCTTAACAAGCGAGTCTGTAACCCCTAAGCCACCATGACTTTTGAGAAGAAAGATATTTAAAAATAACCAAGTAAGAAAACAGACAAACATAATCTTTTCCTCCTTCTCCGTCTTTTCCTTTGTCTCCATTTGACTGTCATATACATATGCAGTGAGAATACACAAATATCCAAGACTGCAATAACAATTAAGCAAGTTGCAGCAGTTCGTGGTGATTTGGGCCCAGCGCAGTGGAAAATGTGCGCCACAATTATTACCACCATTGTTCCGGGGTTGTTACGATTGTCACATAACAGGTAAAAAACAGAGATACAACGGATGAATTATTTTAACTTATAATAATGTAAACTTCTTTATGTTATGGGTACAAGTCCGAGACGGGCTGCAGAACGCAAACTGCAAAAGTAGTATCGCTTGCGGTGCGATCTGCGGCTGCGGTCTGCGGTTGCAGTTTTGCAGTCGCTGTCGGAATAGCATCTTTAAAGTGCACACCCTAAAGGCGCTATTCCGATGGCGACTTGCGTGCAGTCTGCAGTTTGCAACCCGTCTCGGACTTGTACCTTTAATCTGTAAATAAAAACATATAGTGTATAATCAGTTACTCCAACAGTGATGATACTTCGGTGCAACCCGTTAACTTCAAGAGTGGGATAAAAATGGCTGTTCCTCCATTTGCTTTTTGATGAAAATTAATTATGCTAATTGTTTTATATGAAGGAAGCTATTAAACTATGCAGTGTGTTTGATGTTACACTTTGGCTGGAGACCCCTCAGGTCTCGCCAATAAACTGCCCGGTTACGTAGAAATGGTCCCATAGGACTACGTACAGCAGTCCAAAAGAAAAAAAAAAGATGTTTCACTACCGAAAATTTTACGACATGTTACACACTTCATTTTATCGATTTTTGTTTGCAAATTTTTTATGAGTTTAGTCAACAACTGACATCATTTTTGTTATGCTGGCTGGCAATGGATTGGATGGCTTACAAATAACATTAAAATGAAGCTTACATTACTCCTAGGTTCAAAGATATTACAATTTTAATGAACACGTACATTACGGGACACGTCAAAAATCAAAATGGCGGCCATTCGGAGAGGAGGGCATTATAAAAGGGGGTATATTTTCGATGAAATTAAGTGTGTAATATGTCGCTAGTGCTACCTATTACTTTTTGTAAATGTAAGTACTTCGTAGACTTGCTAGTCTAGCTAGTGAATTATTATTTTTCATATTGTTTTTTTTATACATTACTTACTAATCTGTGCTCAAGACTACATTGTTCTCTCATAACCATCCTAAGACATAGTACTGTATTTACTAAAATTGTTAAAGATATTGATTTTAAAAGAGTAATCATAGAGTTTCATGGAGGCTCTTCTCCATAGGAAACGACAAATTTGAACCGTGCACCTAAATTTGATTCTTCGTTATGCCTATAATGGTTCAGGTATAATAAAAATGTTTGATTTGATTTTATCTTTCGCTCACAGAGAACGTGCGTGAGCGAGAGGTAAATAACGCCAACAATAGTAGCGCCGCCATTTTTAATCCCACAGCTTTCGAGTTGTTCATCCGGCTTACCCTAGGAAGTCAGCTCCGCTACCAGCCTTTCAAACTGGTTAATATTTTAACTACGTGACACGAGAATAGATCATCACAATAGAAAAATGTGGTGTAGAAAAAAAAATATGAATCATAATGGCAGGCGGATTAGTGATTTCGTTCTGTTAAGGTTCGCACACATTATGTCGGGCCGCAGCGGGGCAGAGCGGGCCGCAGCGCAGCGCAAAATGATTACTTAGCACATTAGTGACGGTCCGGGTCGCAGCGCATTGACGGATTTTGAGTACAGTGTACAGTAACTAAATTAATCAAAAGCTCTTCATCCATTCTTGTGAACACCACGGGAGCACGCAAATACCAAAAAAGCGTAAATGTCGTAAAATGAACATGCGCGCGCGTGCACTACAATCCGCTTGCTATAGCACACTGTGTCAGGGCGCGGCGGCGGGGCGGTTCGGGCCGCATCGCACGCAACCAAAATCCACGGCGGAATATGCGGCCTGCTGCGCCCCGGCATAGTGTGCGATAGTTCATATAAAATAATAAAATATAAACAAGCGATTTGAGCGGATTTTAGCGTTGCGACCCGACCTGCTGCGGCCCTTCATAATATGGGCGAACCTTTAACTGACAAAGATAAAGGTATGGTTATAGAAATTCTCTCTCCATTATCTACTCTGTATGTTTTTGTTCACAGATAAGCACATAATTTCGAGGGGCTCGTGGCTAATTATTAACCGTGCGGATCACATGATTTGCAAGGTTAAGCTATCCGCGGTCAGTCCGTGAATGGGTGACCATTCGTTACAACAAGACCGCTCCGTGCCTCGGAGACTATATTAACCTGTCGTTTCCGGGTGTAATACGAATACCTATGACAGTCGTTACGGGTAGTCAGAGGGTTGCGGAGGTCTGAAGGTAGTCTGAATGCATGGGAAGCCGTCGCCTCCTTCTGCGAGGAGGTGATGGCGACCAAAGAGGGAGCGGAGAGAGAGAGGTAGCTGCCACTCTCCCTTCCCGCGCCAGATGCACCGGGCGCCGCAGGGCGCGCGACTATCTCCGGCCACCGTAGTGTGTGACCTGCGGACGGCGGGTTATAGGGGACCCGTCGCCCGACCAGTAACAGGCCCGAGAAGGCGGTGTTTCGTGCGCGCTTCTCAGGACGACGTGGGGCAAGGCCCCACAGAAGGAGAGGTGCGCCAGGGGCTGGCGGACCGAGGCCGGTAAGAGTCCGGCATACCCCTTCGCCTACCTCGGGCGAAGGGCATCCAAGAGGATTTTCCAAAAAAAAAACGTCTGATGGCAGACTGGACATACTGGTATTCAGTCGCATCAGTTAGACTGGAAGCTGACCCCAACATACATAGTTGGTTGTTTACCTATACATACTCGTATAGGTAAATACGTAATTTGCATGTTTTTAGTTTTCATTATGATTTCCATCATGATAAACAGAATTGGTGACGTCAATTAAATTGGCGTCATTATTATAAGTATTTGATTCCAAGATCTGCGATAAGTCAAGTAATTTAACGTAACCTTCAATCATGCACTAAAATTAGATCAGCAAAGGGCGATTTTATGATTCATAACATAATTATGTTACTTATTATGAATCATAATGTCTATTCTCAATTACTTTATTTAAGGGCAAATGCTCAATGCTGTTTTTGCTCTTTAATTAAATGGATGTAACCCGTGTTTTTTTTAAACCTTGCCTAAAAAATCTAAATTGTTTGGCTTTTATATTGTTTTCCTCTTAAAATGGTACATCCAACCGAGGTATTATTAACAAAACACGAATTCCATTACAGAATACTAACTTGGTAATGTTCCTGCCTTGTATTTAATACTCAACTTGGCGTGAATAATTTATTACAAATTAAATATGTATAATTGGTTTCGACTACTGTCGTGCCTGCTTATTGGTCATATATGAAGCGAGCGAGATGCCGTTCCATGCACATGAGTGCGTCTCTTTCTGTTTTGGTACATTCGGTAGCTCAGTGGGACATAAGACGAGCAGACAATGAACAATTGTAAGCGGAAGCATTTACCGAACCGCGACAGAGGGTGTTCTCTTCCGTCAAATTCTATGCAGTATGTATGAATTATGTGACGGTAATTAAACAAGAGTGCCGTCTGGTATACGTCGTTTTTTTGGAATGCCCAGTTAATTAATATAATAATCGAAAAATCTTTGCATTTTTTATCCAATAATATTAATGGTAGTTTAATAACGATGACTCTTAATAACGTTTGATGACATCACTATTTTATGTTTCACTCTCATATAATTAATGAAATTAATTCTAATTAAATTGTTGGTGCATTCGCAATGTTATCAGTTTAATCAACTACAATAAATATACAACATGTAAAAGGAATAACTCAAATAGTCCAATTAGAATATTCAGTTTCAATCATAATACATACACTGAAATTGTACTTTTATGTGCTTAAATATTATTTATTTAAGAAAATAGTGTAACTTTTCATTGTTAACTGCATTAAAACATTCAATCTTATGTTCATGACATGAGGCTCAATTTTCTTTACCTCAATTCAAATTGACTCGTAATTACAAAAGTTTAAAAAATACACAAATTCAAAATTGGTGATATAGATTCAGTAGCCGATTCTTAAAAAAGTTAGTGTAGGGTTATCGTTTATTATGTTACACGTTGTATAGGGCAGAATATACATTTATACTACTGTGAAAATGCTCAAAAGAGCTCAATTTATCGCACGTTGCTACGAAATAAATAAATACATAATTTTCTTTTTTTAACACTTATAAATCAATACTTTATTGGATAAACATAAAAATAAAATATCAGTCGTCAACATAGAGCTAGAGTTAGAACGGCATAACTCCAAAAATATCGGGCGTCGACGAGACTCATAACCATAAAATACCTAGAACTTTTGTTATAAAAAATGGTCTACTCAAAGCATACAGTTTCAGCTCTGTTCTAGAACAACGAACATTACTGCAATAGTTTTTAGAAACTTAAAGTACGTAGCTTAAGCACACTCGATCTTGCAAATGTTTGCAGCGAAAGAAATAATGCGAAGGAAAACGTATTTTTTTACTTAAAAAGAAACGCTTCCGTCGGATTTAAGATAATGGAAATTCATATGGATATCGACAAAGTTCGCCCTCTGAAGGCAGTCAGATTAAAAGTATGACCGCTCTCATGAAATTATAATTTAATTTTTTCTCAACGATATTCATTCTCTTTTGTGTCGTTTTTCTTTTGAATTCTTGCATTGCATGGTGCAGGTTGACTCCGAGACATATTATTCATGGTTACAATTTGCGTAACCACATCTCGTAATGTTACTTTATTCGTCGGAAAATTCATTTTGTAGTTGACACGTAAAATTTATCGCGTTATTAACTTACATTAAGTTAGATGTGAGTTTACTTTTTGAATGGTTCTGACTTATTTGAACTTCAAATAAGTCAGAACCAAAATGTCAACAGTAGTAATGTATTTTATATTTTATTTGATACCTAATTGAAATATACTGCTTTACTTCACATTATCTGCTTGAGAATGCAAAGATTTTTATTAATAATTTCATTTGCGTCGTCTGTTTTTACAGACTGCAAAGTATTTAAGGTTGATCTAGACTATATGTATAGCATTTAACAATTTTGTTATAGAACACTTCTAAACTATGTAGGTTATATACATTATTTCAGAACAGTATTGTACTACAGTATAGACAAAAGCCAGTTGTTATTTATTTATTAATTTATGTACACACAACATTTAATAAAAGATGAGTTAATAAATACCATAGCGTTCAAAGACAATCCTTATTTCTAAAAGAGTACAATATCTGTTTCGTGTGATAAGGACAGAAAATACCTTCTCCACAAATTTCGAAAGCATATATCTTCTGTATTTTTTCATCGTTTTTTTTCCACTTTCCCTGTTGTTTCTATACTTTCTTTAAAATAATACCAAATTGTCATACATTTTTATTAGTAGTCAAATACCCTAATATGTATAGGTAGGTATGTATCGTTTAGTCTGACGGTTTATATTAGAATTTCGTTCACCGATAAATTTGAATTTGCCTCGCTTATTAAATCTTTAATATAAAAGCTTGGATGGCGGTATTTCGCTAAATAAAACTACGTCCAGTGGATATATTGTTGGAAACATATTGCTGGATTATTATATTTCAGGCTATTATATTGTATACTATTATTATAATTTATACCAGACTGCTAAATACAATATTAGCCTAGTTATTATATCCCTCTAATATAGTTTTGACTCTATTAATATTCAGAAATTGGACTTGTCAGCACGAGTTATACGAGTGTACAATACCGCCGACGTATCTTGGCGAGTCTGAAGTTAGTTGTTTGGCTGCGCAATGAATTTTTTAGCAACGAAATTGTCTACTGCGCAGCTAATCAGCTAACTTCAGACTCGCCACGATACGTCGACCGTATTGTGGCTTATCCATGGCGAAAAGATTATCCAGTCAGCACAACAGAAGGAGACGCCCTGGGCGTCAGGCGTCGCAGGGCGATTCCCTTCCACCGTAGGCGCGGGGCTGCGGACGGCGAGCGTTGGGTGGCACGCCGTCCGATCAGAACTAGGCCCGGGTCGACGGCACGGTGTGTTCCACCCGTGCCTCAAAGAGATGTCAGCATAGTAGACGGGGCCCGCTCGGGCCAGCGCCTGCCAGGGTTGCGGAATTTGTTCGAAAGAGTAACCGCGGCTCTGGAACGCAAAGGGCGGAACGGGTGGGTTTTAGTCAGTAAGAGTCTGACACTCTCTTCCGCTCCGCCCAGAGCGGAAGAAGTGATTTGAAAAAATCCCATCCTTAAAAAAAATGACAGTCAGGAAGATTGGTGGCGGGGCTGACTGCGCAGGATGCGCCGGCCGTACTTAAACCGCCACTTGTGGTGGCTCTTTTAATGCACCCTCTTTTAACGGACTTATAATAACTGATCTGTAATATATGTATAAATGACTGCCTCGTTGGTTTAGCACTGTAGTCGCAAGCTCTACTGAGCTCACGTTCAGCAGAGCTTGCGACTACTGGCCCTCAGGGTCCTGGTTCCATCTCCAGTACCCCAAGTGTGAGTTTTTTTCGTTAACTACTGTAGTTGCGTCATGCCAAAAATGTATGAAAATTTAGGCTGTGTCTCTAGGCGCACCGGTCGCTAACTACAATTCGCGCGTTAATTGAACGGTGCGCCTAGAGACACAGCCTAAATTTTCATACATTTTTGTCGTGACGCAACTACAGTAGTTAACGAAAAAAACTCACACTTGGGGTACAGGTCAGGCAAAGAGGTATTGGGTGTTTCCGCGTGGAATTTTTCAGCAGCAGCCGGGGGTGTTTGTGCCAGGTTGATGGCAATAGGCTCGTCTCCTATTACATGGGAGTTAAACATAACGGCGAAATGAGGGTGTACTATACACCTCTGCTAGGCCTTCGTGAAAAACAGGCGTGACGTTACGTTAATGTTAAATATCTTGTAAAATATAAATAGAAATTCTACCACCTCGATTTTTTCAAGGAAGAACTCTCTGCCACTTTAAAATATTAAGGGGCGATTTCACCAACCTTTCAATAAGTACTTCGTAACTATTGACCAGATAAGCTAAATGTGACCTACTAATATGACATTTACGTGTTCAATAATCTTGTCATTAAGGCCAAGTGTATGCTGAGACGCAGGTGCACGCAGCGCAGCGCAGAGCAGATTTTGTAATGTATGAACGTACTAAGAGCTGCGTACGCTGCGGCGCAGATGCGTGCGACGCAGACATGCGTCTGTCCTGCTCTGCGCCTCGTTATAGTGCCGGTACAGATTTCTGCGCGACGCGTGCAGTTCGACACGTTGTGTTTTTTACCGCTAATTCGAATTTAATTGCAATGACAGAACATTTAATTGAATTAGTGCTTTGTGAACCTTGTTTGTATTATACTAATCATGCAGACTATTAAAAAAAAACGTTCGTCAACTCGTATTCTTTGTACTAGTTAAAACTGGAATGTGTCTTCGAGCCGAGGCGAGTCGTGGCCTATATCTGCCTCGCCAGCCCTGCGCGGCAAAATCTGTACTGTGCTGCGCTGCGTCTCCTGCGTCTCAGCATACGCTTAGCCTTACACCTTTATTCATTTAACATCTTATCATTTTGCTGTTGTTAAAGTCCCATGTAATAGGGGGCGGGCCTATTGCTATCAACCAGGCATATATCCACACTCCGGGCTGCTACTGAGAAATTCCTCACGGAAACCCCAATAACACTTTTATGCAAGACTGATCAAAGATTAATTAAGCATTATTATAAATATTTTCAAGCAACATAAAATCTATACAAAGTCACGGGCAAGGGCTAGTTTATGTAAGCTTCAAAACATGAACCATCTAATTTAGGTAGTAAAAATTAGTTTCGCAAACCGCGGTGTGAGCTGTTTCTCAAATGAGGCCGTCTTTGAGCTGAGTCAACAAAACTTTACTAAGTTGTGAAAATTATAATTTGTTCTGTCCTTCAGTTTGTGTTTTGATGTTAAGTTCAACTAGATACTTATTTACATAATGTCCTTTAATAAAGAGCCTGGAGAAAAAACAATATTTTGCAGATTATTTTTTGTAAGTGTGGTTTGTATAATTTAACATAAAAGAGATAAAGATAAATCTAAAGAATCATTTGTTTGGACACAGCACAAAGACATACAACAGAAAAAAAGTGTGAAATATTCAATAAAAAAAAAAAACTTGTGTCTCACGGCTGAATCAAAAAGGTGTCCAGATCAGCTTAATGTCAAGCACTATAAGTAAGTACTTGACGCTGGTTTTCGTCTGGAACCTTTGTGCTCCACGGATGTCAAGAAGAAGAAGAAGAAGAGGGGCTTGTGACTAAATAAAAAAAAATGCAAGGTTAAGGCTATACTTGCCGCGGTCAGTCCGTGGATGGGTGACCGTCTGTTACACATTGAGACTCCCCCGTTCCTTGGAGAGCACGTTAAGGAGTCGGTTACGGGTGTCATACCTATGACAGTCTTTGCTGGTATTCATCAAAAGCCCGAAAGTCTGGCCACTCTTGTAACCTTAGGATACCGGTATTACCCAGTAACTGAGTTGTGGAGCTCTAATGGCGGTCGCTCCGTGTAAAATACTGGTGTTCAGCCGCATGATTAGACTTGAAGCTGACCCCAACATAGTTGGGAAAAATTTAGACAGAACATGTAATGGCATAATAAAAATTTAGACACATAAACACCGTTTGAACGGTTAACATCCGTAATTATATTTCTTTATTTTTTATCATCTGTTATGTCTAACACTAAACATAATAAAAGATAAAAACGTCAGAATTAAATGTTTGAGATCCGATCCTAAGAAAATACCGTAGCGCGTAGCCATTCCTAGTTGACATCGTAGCCGTAGCTGCTACGCAATCGTTAGGTGTCTACAATACGGCTGATCTTAGCTGCCCTGAACTTCGTGCAGGTAGTTGCGCAATAGATTTTTTAGGAACATAATCGCGTTTACCGGCAATTTTTTAAGCAAAGTTTATTTAATAATTTTGACAGTAACTATTTCCTTGCTAAGTATACACCGTGGGCCCGAGGTACCCGAAAGATTTTAACCACGCCTTTCTGATGGTATTGTGAGTCAAATGTATCAACGAAAGTCCAATTCAGACATTTTTTTTCTATTTAGTTTTTTTTTAGTTTTTCGTCTCTTAATAAATCAATTAACTTTAGTACCTACTTCCTTGTAAACAATACCTTAGGTTGAACTGGCAACATTTATAAATTATCGTGTGAGTGGATAAGAAACTTCTCACTTCACAACCCTCCCCGACAAATAAGACATACGGCGAGAGGAGTATGGTATGACAAAAGTCCCAACGCCGCGTTCATAGGACTTGTTACCATAGATATTTTTCGATTTGTGGATTTCCGTAAATAATGAATATTTCGAAAATTAAGCTTTATTCAACAAACTATATCCTAGCTTTTCTTCTCCAATTAGGCATCGGAATCGAAGGTTAAAATCTTTCAGGTATCTCGGGCCCACGGTGTACATGTAATACATGCGCGGAAATTTTATAGGTGGGGCCAAGATTTTGGTGGACTGTATTTTTGGTTTATATCTTGATTTCCTCAAGTGTTAAAATTCTTGCTGTAGTATTTATACTATTAGAAAGTAGCCCACAAGTGGAAACGTGTATGTACGTTTTAGTTAAAAATATTAATAATTTAACTACACAAATGTTTTACCAAAATTATACCAGTTATTCGAATGCGGTCACAACGGCTTCAAAAAGAAATTATTTTAAACATTTCGTGCTACTTTATTCAACTCATTTGTTGCATTGAAAATTAATGAAACGAAAATTAATAAAATAATTTGGTTAACGTATGTTCTGAATATTGTATCATTTATACGAGAATATAAGCTCTCACAATTACCCCGAAATTGATTATTATAAAACATTTTGAATTGTGAAAACTATGATTGTGGGAATGAATTAATGATAATTGCAAGCTCCATGCAATGTTTTTCATATGTGGTGGTGATGATATAAATTATGCGCCCATGCAGGTTTTGTGGTAAATGATTGTAAACAACTGAATCCATAATATAGAGCAGGACCGGACATACATTTTTAAAAATGTACAGGGTGCAGTTTGCCCGTTCGCCGCTATCTAGGCAAAAAAAATTCAACAAATAAAATACTTAGGGTCTGTTTCACGATGTCTGAGTAGCCACTACTCACCGAATAAATTCAAAAATAGAACAGAATTTATATGAAATTATCTGCCAAGTAATTAAACGGGAACTTACTTGGAGGTGGTGAAACAGGCGCTTAGACTTTTAATAATTAAAAGGTTTACTTTTTTCGACTTTATTTAAGCGAAATCGTCAATTAAAATGGCATATTTGAGATTATTTTCAGTTTTTTATTTATTTATTTGCTTTGCCCCTCTCTAGGATTGCTCCTGTATCGTGGGTGTGTTTACAGACACAAATCTTCACGTGTACAAAAGTCCAGACCCGGAACAACTATCTGTAGGCCATACAAATATTTGTTCCGTGCGGGAATCGAACCCACAAACCATGGCACAGAAACCAATCGCTCAGCCACTGCACCAAACGTGTCGTCGTGTATTTCGATGCGATGTACGACGAAAACGGTCTTGAAACTGGGCTTTTAATTAAGAAACACAATAGTATTTGACTACTATTAAAAATAATTAAACATTTTTTTAAATAATAAACATTTATTTCTAGCAGCGCAATAACAACCTTAAGAATAACAATTTATACGTATAAAGAAAAGAAAAAAATCAAATTACAAAACAAAAATAATAAGATCTCATGTCATGCGTAGATAATTATATGGTTGTTAGAGTGTAATTCACACTGACCTCCGTACTAGTAAAACTGTATCACGGTAGGTCAGTCTTCCTCGTTCTCCAACAATCACACACTTAAGCACTTTTTAGTGAACTTTAATATTTCGAGACATTTAGCAAGTGTTCGGTAATTAATTAATACATTTCTATTAATTACTACACATCGTAAGGTGGGTAAAACTAAAAATTATTAAGAATATGTAAAATATTCAGACAAAAAATGTTTAAAAGAAGTTATTGTGTTGATGTTTGTATGATGCTGTGTGTTGATGTAATTGGTGTATATGACTGAATGTGTGTGAATATGAGCCATGTGTTTGAGTTTATGATAGGCTTACTAATAGCTTTTCTGTGTTAACATAATTAAAAATTGTACAAGAATTTAGTATTATTTTATAAAAGCATAGAAAGAACTTAGTATGTGAAAAAAAAAATCGATAAAAAATAGAGGAGATACATACACTCTTCGAAGTTTTTTAAGGAGGCATTTTCTGTTCTTGTGAAGCGAAACGGATAATATACAGAGTGATGTCAAGTAACTGTAAAGTTTTTAAGGTACTATGTCATAAGGTAGTAGTCTTGTCTCTGTCTTGTGAACAATTTTAAATCGTTTATAACTTGGGCATTTTATTAAAAATTTCATTGGTTTTTTCATTGTTGCTTATTTTTGTAATAGTTTCGATATCTATACATAAAAAAGGAGAAGCTGACTGACTGATCTATCATCGCACAGCCTAAACCGCTGGGGTTAGAAAGTTGAAATTTTGACAGTAGGTTCCTTTTGTAACGTAGGCATCCACTAAGAAGGGATTTTTCGAAATTCAACCACTAAAGGAGTTAAATAGGGGATGAAAGTTTGTATGGAAAATCGTCACATAACGGGTTCAAAATTTCACGCAAGCGAAGCTGCGGGCGAAAGCTAGTTTCTAATAAAAAATAATAGTCAAATACCCTATTAACTACAAAGAGCTAAGGCCGCTGATTGTGATTTTTTGTCACGGTGACTTTTTGTTACCAAGTCGAATTCTATGAAAATATACAAGGTTAGTCGGAAAGGGGGTACTAATCTGCAGGGCACTTATAGTATCACTGATAACGGTTTTAAGGCAAGTGTTAAAATTTCAAAATTAGATATTTTTTTATTTCCGTGTAACGTTATTTTTATTTTAGTTTTTTCAAAAAATCTTCATCCCTGCTTTAGTTACGAATTCAGAAAATGGCGCTTCTAATTCGTGACTCCAAATATGACCTAAAATGTAAACACAGCTGATCATAACTGGGGATAGATAGATTTTAGCGATTTTTTTTTGAGATCTTTGAATAGCTATTTCTCCTTAACTATTGACTTTTGGGAAAAGTTGTAGAACAAAAGTTATTCATTATTATGTGTCCTTTACCACCCTTTCAGATTAGTACCCCCTTTCCGACTAACCTTGTATTTGTCACCGTAATGTCATGTTATCATAGTCAGCGCACTCCCATATATCTTCATAGCATTCGGCCTAAGAGATTCGCAGCTATTTGCCAAAAAACCCTTCAACGTTACCAAAATACATATTAATGCAAATTCTTTTCGCCGACGCTCTTGTATCGTAACTTTTTGCTAAAAACTCTAATGTCTTACTGATTTTAATAAACGAACAATTTGCATGCAGCCAGAACGATTTAAATTCAGATAAGGGTGAACATGCTCTCAGAAAAAATTAAACTTCTGTTCTGTAAGTAATATCTTCAAAGTTATGGGTAAAGGTACGTGGCACAAATTATGGGGGAATACTGCGCAATAATAAGGTGGTATGGTGTCTCTGAAATATTTTAGTAGCAATTTTGTTTCATATAATATTCTTTGTGATCGTTCACGGGAATAAGGAACTTAATGTCGGTTTTATTTCCATTATACGATATAATAATGTATAGGTTTTTTATTTCAGACACACCAATAAGTCCATAACGACATTTTAACATCATCATTGTAACGATTGTTTACATGATTGCGAGTATAATATTGTATGGTGATGGGTAGCTGCTATAACTTATTAAATGAATTAGTACTTCGCTAGCTCTCGCCTTTCCTTGACGCTACAATCATATCAGCATATTATGGAGTTTTTACATTAATAATTATATGTATATAGAAAGAAAGGAAAGAAAGAAAGAAAAAATATTTATTTGTCACAGAGACACACACATAATTATTGTTAAAAAAATAATAATAAAATGGTCAACTGCGACAAAAAGGTGACCACTCAGCATAATGCTGTGCAATGGCGTGGACCACAAACACAGCGCTGATTTTCAGTGATCACCTGAATGACGTGCGGATATTAAGCCAGTTGTATGACTTATATACAATACTTATGTAATTAAAATAAAATAAGTTATAATTACACCCCTTCCAAAATAAAACAAGAATTTAAAAAATTAAATAAAAAATTAAACATAAAACACCCTACACACACCACCATCAGTTTACATATTATTTATACAAAATATTTATTTTAGGTTTATTTATTTTTAATTTTAAATCTAATCATTAATAATACATTAATATTAAGGAGTTTTTTACACTAATTATTTGTTACAGTCTCACCTCTCTAAAGAACAACATTTTGCTGGGGTAACGCACACTTCAAAGATTGCATCATTGGCCACCGGAATATTAGTTCAAGAAGGGTTAAGGCCTTAGTCCACAACGCTGGCCTGGGGGTCTACTCCGTAAGTCCGTGGTTTCGGCCTTAGTTACGAGCGTTTCCTACTCCCTATCACCTACGGACATACGATTATTTCGGGGCCCGAACTAAGAATGAATGACAACACGATTTGATAGTTGTCCCTACTACCGATGTGTTTTTGCCCGTCCGGAAAGTTGAACTTGACACTTGTTTTGTTCACTCCTACGTGTCGGGCTACTTTCGGACGGGCGACTAACTACGTTGACGGACTTAGGGAGTAGGCCCCCTGGTACGGGTTGGGACTACATACACCATCGAGAAGTTTTTGGAGCCCTCTTAGGTGTGCAGGTTTCTTTACGATGTTTTTCTTTATCGTTAACGCTAATTCTGATCCACATATGAAAAGTCAGAGGTGCTGACCTGGGTTGAACTCATACCCTCCTAGATCTTCCACACGAATTAGAGATCGAACAAAAAAAAAATGTGGTTCTATACAGTAGTATTGATTATAATTTATTATACAAGATGTTAAAAAATCAACTCTAAGAGTTTTACGGGGTTACTCGGTAATGGAAATTGAAAAAAATTTGTTCTACAACTTTTCGAAATTAGAGTGTTTTTTTACAACATTCCATACAAATCAAAAAAAACATTTTAGTTGATTTGTATGGACAGGCATAAAAAAACTTTTGGCAAATTTCGAAAAGTTGTGGAACAAAAGTTGTTCAATTTCCGTTACCGAGTAACCCCACAAAATTCTTTTGATTTTTTAACACGTTATATGTTTGACATTAAGTATGTTTAAGTATTACTAATTTTGCATGCCGTCTCATCGGCGAAACATGATGTACGAATACTATTACGATAATTACTTGTTTGTTGTTTTCTGGCAAATTAATATTTCCTGTTTCTATTTCATAATAACCATCACTGCAAAGGAGCTTTCGAATACGCAGCTTCAATTAAATAGAATTTCACCTTAAAGGTACAAGTCCGAGACGGGCTGCAAACTGCAGACTGCAACCAAGTCGCCATCGGAATAGCGCCTTTAAGGTGTGCACTTTAAAGGTGCTATTCCGACAGCGACTGCAAAACTGCAACCGCAGACCGCAGCCGCAGATCGCACCGCAAGCGATACTGCTTTGGCAGTTTGCGGTCTGCACCCCGTCTTGGACTTGTACCTTAATCACCACGCCTGGAGAACGGATTGGTGATTACAGTATGTTATTACAAGCTACGACATGAATAGCGAACTGGCAGAGTTCTAGCAGTGCTGGTCACGGCTTCAATTCCCGATCGGGATAAATATTTCTTTGGCGTTCCTTAAATTCTCTTTTTGGGTGTTTATGTAGGTATTTGAAGTTTGCATCTTTGAACGCAGCCACTATACAAGAGAAATAGACTTTCGAGGAAACATAAAAACAAAAAACATGACAGGATGATTTCAAGGAATCCCATAATTAGATCTCTTTGCCTCATAGTATAAAAGATACAATTTCTTGTAAAAGATGCGAGTCAATCCAGAAACTATTTATCACAAAGTTAATAACTTGACAAGTTTACTGAAGGACTTACTAACGTGTTTCCAGCATCACAGATTATTTAGAACTTACTTTACCTGTACTTACTCGTAGTTCTAACTATGTCAACGCTCGTTTAAACTCTGACTAAAAGGGCCATTTAGATGGAGAGAGTTTCTCGACTCGAAGATACGATTATCGAAAGAACATTTAAAAAGTTTCTTCGTGTAAACATTCACGATTATCGCCCTTCCCCTTGGGCGACAATTGCCTCGCAATAGAATATATCTGTCTCCGTGTAAACAGAACTTAATCACTGAAGTCTGAACTCGAATGGCAAAACTCGCACTCAAAAACGGTTCAAACCGATTTGTACGATGCTCGTATGAACTTGAAAAAATGTCATACGAGATCGTGTTTATACAAGTCGAGAACTCGTAAGCAAGAATCTTCTTACTACAATTTTCGCTGTGTAAACAGACACAGTAATTTATCGCCTAGCGAAAAATTACTTGCGAATCTCGTATGACATAATCATAGGCGAGAATTTAGTTCTTGCCTGTATGTAAACATTATGATACAATAATCTTATGGCGATTATTGCTTGCGATAGTAGCATACGATTTCTCGCCAAGAAACGTTCGAGAAACTCTCTCCATCTAAATGGGCCTTAATACGATTGATTAAAAGAACATCGTTAGTTACAACTGTGTTTATACTAAGCACTTGTAACGATCATGTTAGATTTAATTTGCCATGAACTTACTAGTGTAATTCTTAGCGGGTGTTTAACCAACCTATCATTAACTGTTTATTAAGCTAATTCGGTTTCTAAACTTTTCAATAGCAATTGCATTTCACCAACTTATGAATAGTGATAATATAAGATATGAATAAGATTATTGAACACATAAATGTCATTTGTAAGTCACATTTAGCTTATCTAGTCAATAGTTATGGACTACTTATTGATAGGTTGTTGAAATCGTCCCTTAATCGAATTGTAAACATTGTCATAATGCTCCTCATAAAACTTACTCTGTATGCAAAAAACTTCCTGGTATAGCCCCGAAAATCTTTGATAAACTCTCTAAAAGCATAACATCGGATGTACTAAACCTACAAAGAACGCTTAATGACTTCCTGGTAAATAATGTAGCGTAAATACTTAGCCAACCAACGGGTCTCGATACCACTAAAAACCGAATCAAACAGGATTTGTTTTATAAAAAGTATGGTCAAATTAAATTGGTCAAACGACGAACGTTCGTTGGCTTTCGTTGGCCTTCGTCGGGTAGGTGTGAACGGTGCATAAGCCAAACTATTCTATAAACGACTTACAAAATAAATAAAAAATAAGTTGTGACATTTGAATACTGTTGTGGAAGTGTTTGATTTTTTATTATGGTGTTTTAATTAATCTCACAGAATTAATGAATAAATGGGGGTGCATGAAAAGAGCTTCCACGAGTGACGATACTTAACTACGTCCGGCACACCCTGGGCAGTCAGCCCTGCTACTAACCTTGCTGACTGTCTAATCTTTTTATCACGGCATGAGCTATTCTCGTATAGCTCGTGCCGACACGATAGAAGAAGAATGAATAAATAAAAAAAATACCTAATAACTAATTAATAAACACAATCTGCCCTTTTCTGTCCCACTGCTGGGCACCGGGCCTCTACTCATAATGAAAAGGGTTAAGACTTTAGTCCACCACGCTGGCCTGGTGCGGGCTGACGGACTGGGTGATTATTCGAAAAATGTTTGTCAAAAATAAGAACGTCATTATCATCATCCCAAAGTTCTAAATGCAGATGTTTCAAACTTCAATTATAATAATGAAAAATCAAACTATACCACTGCCGTCAAGCAATAAGACAAGAATAAAAACAATCTGAAACTAATATTAATGTAAACAACGAAGGAGAATAATGATTTGTAATTTTTTTTTTAAGGAAGTTTCGAATATTCACCCGACTACACACACCTTCAAGAACTTTTGGAACCCTCTCAAAAGTGCAGGCTTCCTAGCGATGTTTTTCCTTTACCGTTAACGCAAGTTATAATCAAATTCTGATCTGCACATGAATTCGAAAAGTCAGATGCAGGCTAGGATCGAACGCCGAACCTCCTGCATGAATTTCATAAGAATCGAATCTAATATCCATTCAAGTTAGAACTTGGTGAAGTCGATCTAAATTTGAGCGGTCCTAAAGTTTTGATGAAAATTGGCTCGCTGAAACTTGATCATTGTGTGTCCTAAGACTCAGGTTGGGTTTTACTGTAATTATGGTAAGGCTGTAATAACTTTTAATAAATTGCACGACTTTAACATATTTGTTTCTGTATAATTTGATGTTGTTTTATGCATTCCTAAGGGACTATAAGAAGCGTACGGGGCGAGCGCCCAATATGCTCTGCGTTTCGGGCGCGCGCCGAGTGCCTGTTGGGCGCTGATCGTACGCACGTCCGACGAGCGTCATATGCGGCAAAATGTCTACATTTTTGCTGTAATTTTGAACCGTCAACATGCTTTCTGCTATGTAAGAAAACTTTATTATTCATGCAAATAAAACAACAAGGGAAAATAGTGAAAAGGTACTTAAGGAACTACAAAAATACCGTGTTTATCCATTTAACGCGGAGATGCTATTATTTGGTCAATTTTGTACCCATTGTCAGAGATTAAGAAATAATCCCAAAAAAAAATTTATTGGGCTGCCTAATCGAGAGCGCGCCGAAGGCGTGGGAGGGACGCGCGACATACGCGTGTACGACGTGCGTTCGGCAGACGGCAGCGCTTGATGTAAGAGCCTTTGCACACGACGTCTTTTCTACGCGCTGTTGACGCGCGTTTCCGTCAAATTCCATACTTAAAAAACGTGATCGAGTTTTTTATGTATGGATTGTGACTGAAACGTGCGTCGGCTCTAATCCGTTGCATAGAAATTCATACAATTTTAATAAGAGCCCGAAACTCAACGTTCTCTGCGCGCGCCCCGGTTGCCTGATAGTCCCTTAGGCACCCGGAACAATTTGTGTCTCTACACACAATTAATGCCTTGAGACTAAAATGTGTTTCAAGGCACAACACTGTGTCTTCAAATACAAAGAGTCCCGTGAGCGGTCAGCTTTAGTATCTATACCTACTTGGTGTTGTAGTATCTATTTAGAGAGGCTCTATTTCGATTTAACTTGCAAAAAAGGGTGTGCAGGGATTGTACATACTACATTTATATTTATATGCACATCATACAGAGAAATGAAAGCGTTTGAAAAAATAGCTTTGAGATACAATATACCCAAAATATTAACACCAAATCCGATGCGACACTACTTAATGCATATGCAGTCAAATTACAGGGTATCAAAGGCTATTCAAAAAAATCCTCCTCTAAAAAGAATTCATCCTAAATAATTTCATTTAAACTGATGCAATTCATGCGACAAAATATAGTAAATAAATCCTAATACAAGCACAAAGAATACCTACGACTTAAGTTCCTAACAAAAGTAATGTACCGTGGAATGGGGTTACTTTGATTCACGGGGTGACTTTGATAAAAACTTAATAATTTTTTAAAACCGAAATTTCTCCTTTTCTAAACGCAAGCGTACGATTTTAATTCTTGGGTGTGCATCACTGAATGTCACTGTTTGTCAATGCCCAAGCGCTGCACGTACAAACGGATCGATATTGGAGATTTTCATAAAAAACTGTGAGTATTGCATTTCAACTATTTCAAAGGCTTAAATAACTTTACGGGTACCGGATTGGATATGAAAGGTGCTAGAAAAAATGTTAGTTTATGTTGATAAGTGTTTACTTAGCTTGAGAAAGACGTCATGCTTTGTATTCTAACCTCAAAAATTTCGTTCACTGGCGGTTTTTCTTTTTTGCGGGGTGTCATTGATCATAGGCATGGGGTTTCTTTGATCATTGTTCAATCTCACCCAAACCTAGCAATTTTGCTGTTTCTGCCATTTTTAACATAAACTATCAATATGTTTTCAATGATGACTGCTTTATATACTTTTTTTTACTTTCAGCGCTCTGCCAAGTACCCATACAAAGCGTCCAGACGCTCGCGCCTATCGAAATTTTAATGATGAGGTTTGGAGCGAGCTGTAACAGCTGTTGCAGAAGATCTTATGGTTTTCAATAAGTACCATGGAGTATAATAAAGAATTGATAATAAAATTGTTTTTTTTTTGAAAAGTTATTTTTATTGCCTTGATCAATGTCACCCCCAAACTCTTAAAAATGTAATAACTTTTTTTGCACTTGACCGATTTTTTTCGTTCTTTAGAAAAAGTGTCGCTTAAAAGGGTTACTTTTAGTTTCCGTGAAAAAAATAGGGGGTATCAAAGTAACCCCACTTACGGTTTAACATTGATCACTCACATTTATATTTTTCTTCGACATATTAGTCATTAAAAAATAAATCTAATTCGTTGTATCGATTGTACAGTAAAAACCGATATTCTGATTTTTTTTTCGTTTTTTTTTCGTTTATATTTTAGAAAATATGGCCATTTGAATTTCGAAATTGATCAATGAAACCCCATTCCACGGTACTTACAACCACAAACATGCTTTCTGGATGCAGTGAAATTTTACCGTAATCTGATGTGTATGCGGCGCTGAGCGGATCTCTACGGTCACAGGTGAGGTAAGCAGATTTACTGCTTACTCGAATAATACGCCGACTGTCGAGTATAGAGTATGAGTGAGGTTTTAGTTCTTAGTTGTGTCACAGTAGACATAAGCTAAAGCAGTACCTCAGCTTACTATAATCGCCTGAATTGACACACTCACACAGACACGCATTATGTACTGAGTATAATGCACTCTTCGTATGGGACTGTATTCCGAAAATACCTTACGCGGCATTCTACGTGAGCGATCTAGAAGCGACGCGAAGCGGCACGTCGCGACGTGAAAACAACAAACAATCGATGCCTATTGAAGTGGCCTACGTGACCAAACGCACGTGGAGTGCGGTGCGGCGCGGCGCGAAGCGAAGGGAACGCGATCAGTTGGCTTGATATTTTCACGCGAACTGGATGCGGTGCCGTACGGTGCTACTAAAAGACGGCGGCGCGGCGGGCGGTTCGCGAGTTCGTAGGACAAAGCCGCCGCTTCGCACCGCATCGCATTGAATTCGCGTGTCACCGCATCGGATCGTTTCACAATCGCGTGGCTTTGAACCGGCTACGTAAGGCGCTGCGTTAGAAGTCTTGTTGCAGTGCGTCTCTGAGTGAATGTGTCAAATCGGACGATTGTAGGTAGTTGAAGTACTGCTTTAGCTTATATGTCTACTGTGGTTGTATGGACTCTCTGTGAGTACGTACTTATTCTTTTTATAAATATCTCTCTGTTCAGTACTTACACTCGAGAGCAATGCATACAGGTCAGCAATATAAACCATAATATCTCGGAAACTAAGGATGATAGCTTGTTCAAATAAAAGGTAGGTATTCTATAGACATTTTATTCTAGTAGTATTCGAAAAGCACCGGCTTGCGAGTTCAATCCCTGGCATGTACCAAAGTGACTTTTTCAATGTCATATTATGTTCTTTCTTAGTTAGTCCAAAGCACACCATTCACTACACGAGCCTCGCGCCGCACGCTGGCGTCGTACAAATCCGTGAACAAATCTCAAGGATGTCGACGCATACGATCTGCTTCGTACCGTCGCTTGCGAACGTATCCGTTTCTACGCCTAGTCAAATAGTTTCATTCATAGTGATCGGATACTACGACAGGCGAACGGAGCCGATCACGCGTCGCAGCATACTTTCGGCTACGATTGCGTGTCGCGGGTGACGCCCGCGGTCAAGCTGCTGTGCGCGGCTTGGTAATGTGGACTTTAAATACTGTGTACACAATTTAATATCGTTTAAAGATACTAAAATCCTTTCCGATCCAATGCGATGTGAGCCGTTTGGTGGCGTCTTCGTATAAACTAATACAAAAGTTCAATATTCAAAAATTACACTCACTGCGTTATTGTTCTGAACGGCAGTGATATGAGTGATATTACAGTGTAGGTAGGTACTCACAACTTTTTGATCGTCAGTTCGACTTACTCAATTCTTTATTAAGAAAAAATCTACTGGTAAGGAAAGAGGGATCTTACCTTATTTTTATAGCCTTAATAGCCATTTTTAGGTTCCCGTGGTCAACGAGGAACCCTTATAGTTTTGACATGTCCATCCGTGCGCAGCTTAGCTGAGAGACTCTTAGTACTAGTAAGCATGGATACACATTAATTACGCCGACAAAGAGGTAAAAAAAACATGAAAAAATTTTTTTTTAGATTACCTCCTTTACTCCTAAAGTTTGGATGTTTTTTTATTTCTCGTCTAACCCATGGTACGGGGTGCAGTAGGATATGACTTTAAAGGTGGTTTGTAAAACAATTTTTCGATTAAAGATTAAGGGATCCGTTTCTGAAATATTAAGCACTTTAAAAGTGCTATTTTTTGTTAGAGTCAAGGAGGTATCCCCCCTGCCAGGTAAACGGTTAGTTTTGGATATGTGAAAAAAATCACGATAGTAGTATCATCATCTGCCTAGCCTTTTCCCAACTATGTTGGGGTCGGCTTCCAGTCGAACCGGATGCAGCTGAATATCAGTATTTTACATGGAGCGACTGCCTATCAGACCTCCACAACCCAGTAACTGGGTAATACGATACTCTTGGTAAGACTGGTTGTCAGACTTTCTGGCTTCTGACCAACAGTAACGACTGTCAAAGATCTACAAATGACAGCCGGGACCAACGGCTTTACGTGCTTTCCGAGGCGCGGAGGAAACTCGCTATGGTAAATGGTCACCCATCCACAGACCAACCTCGGCAAGCGTGGCTTAACCCGGAAGATCGGTCTATGCGGCTGTAATTATTTAGCCACGAGCTCCTCCTACGATAGTAGTATATACAACGAATTTAAAAGGAAAACTATCACAGCTAAGAAGGCTTTACAAGTTTATGAGTAATAGTCGACCAACTTATAAAATGTACTTGGAAAAGTAAAAATTACTTAGCCCTCTTCTTAAGCTCACAGCTCATTAGAACCACCCGCCATCCGACCCGCATCGCCTCGCCTCGTGCGGTTAGTATTATTTAGGTATATGAATTTCGATGGATTTGCGCTCACTTCATCAACTCCGTAGCGTCACCGGATCGCCTCGGGCATATGCCGTCCATGCGCGGACGACGAGCTGACCACTCGGTGACAACCCGCTGCTCGCATGCTTGCCTTGCGTTGCTGCGCATTGCCAACGCACAAGTCCCAGGTGAACCGCGCGCTGCCATCGATTGGACTCCTCCAACGACTCCTCTGGTTGACCACGCGACGTTTACTGGTGATAAGGCGGCGTCCACACGTGAACTATCTGCTGACAATGAGTGGACGCCGAGCGACGAGGCAATGCGGATCGGGTGCCGGGTGGCTCTAATGAGCTGTGACCTTTAGTCCGCATTATTGTGCAACTACGGAAGCCTATTACCTACTGCGGTTGGCCCGACACGAACTTAGCCGGTTTTTGATCTCTTGGACCCGAGCTATCGCTGATCCCTAACGATTCTGATCACTATCTCACTATCCTAATATCTGAGATCCCGAATGCGACAATGCTGATCAGGGGCCGAGCGGTGAGTGGGCCATAACTCTTATTGGAATACATCTGGGCTATGTCTATAAAGAATCTTAAACAAAGCGTTTATGTAAATATTCTGGTTTATTATCCGGAGTAACGAGAGATAGATTAAGAAAAGATGGGGTGGTTTCCAGCACATAAATATTTTAAACTGCGCCTATTTTGCATAAGGCATAAAATACAGAACGCTACTTCTTATTACGTATGTTCATAGTCCTTTTTCCATTTATGCATTTTTCTATACTGTGAGTACTGTGACCCTATACAGTAGCGCGATAGTGATTTTCATTATTTTTCTGTATACATAATAAAAGGAGAAACTGTCTGACTGACTGGCTGACTGATGTATCAACGCATAGCCTAAGCCGCTGGGGTTAGAAACTTGAAATTTTGACAGGACATTACAGATACCTCTAATAAATAAGGAAGGGTTTTTGGAAATTCCACCTCTAAAGGGATCGTTTGTGTATGAAAATCCTTATTCCATGGGGTTATTAACTTGAAATTTGGCACAAACACTCTTGAAAGTAAATAATAAAAGACAGACTTTTTGGTTTTAAAATGTACACCTAAAAATGGATTTAAAATTTCACGCAAGCGAAGCTGCTGGCAAAAGCTAGTTACTGATAAATTCTGTATGGTCTTTAAGAACGTTTGTAAATGCATACTACCGACACAACTAGTCTTGTAGGATAACTTCTGTGTTAATGTAACCAAACACAAGCCAGTTGTCAATTGTAACTTTTATTGATAGTACTAACATCTCGGAGGAGGAGCTCGTGGCTAAATAATTACAGCCGCATAGACCGATCTTCCGGGTTAAGCCACGCTTGCCGAGGTTGGTCTTTGGATGGGTGACCTGATGGGTGCCTCGGAAAGCACGTAAAGCCGTTGGTCCCGGCTGTCATTTGTAGATCTTTGACAGTCGTTACTGTCAAAAGCCAGAAAGTCTGACAACCAGTCCTACCAAGACTATCGTATTACCCAGTTACTGGGTTGTGGAGGTCTGATAGGCAGTCGCTCCATGTAAAATACTGATATTCAGCTGCATCCGGTTCGACTGGAAGCCGACCCCAACATAGTTGGGAAAAGGCTAGGCAGATGATGATTGATAGTACTAACATAAGGTGCAGGACATGTGGGGCGCGAGGAGCGGGGAGTCCAAAGTAGACCGCGATTTAAGGCGCTTCCCCCACCGAAAGTGGTGCGTGCCACTTCAGAAAAAAAGCATTATTTCTGTCAACACACAACATATTGTTTCGTACGTACAACATTTTAGTCAAGTGTTGTAGAAATTTTAGAACACCAAATATCAACATTCGAGCTTCTGGATTCGAAATTTTAGCGATAAGTACCAAAAAACGGCCGTTTTTAGCATTAATTACTGAAACTTCTAACCTAGGATGTCTAGTGTTGTTTACATACACATTTAAAGTTTTCTTAGAAGTCGTTTTTTTATATGTCTACGGTTTCAGAACGCATCATAGAATACGGAACAATATGGAATATACGCGTGACGGTTGCTATATTCTAACAACTAGGAACGATGGGTCTGACGCCGGCATCGCAGACGATGCAAGCCTGTATCTATGACGTGTGTCATGCACTAGCAAAGGGGTCTACGCCGCTTGTTTGTCTAGGCAGTCGGAATATAGGCCATTATTGCTTCGAATTTCTACCACAGCGCCTATATCTGAAGTTTTTTCATATTATAGTATGATATTTTCTACTAGATATGTTACGACCATCATGGCGCAAACTCAATCCTGTCTTATTTTCACTAGTATCTCTAATGAGTAAGACGAAGATGCGGAAAAAGAACGAGAGTGAAAGAGACAGCTATCTGTAAGACCCGCCAATTGGGGTATTTTTGACTTGTCACTTTTGGCGCGTCAAATAAGGCGCGATTCCATTAGGCAAGTTACTTGTATGCAAGTTGCAAGTTGCATAAAACTTGAACAAACCTGCATACAAGCTACAACTTGTATGAGGTAGTTTGAACTTGTACATTTTTTTATTCAAGTGAAGTCCAAATTGAATGCGCAGACGTTAGTTGCACTTTTCGAATTGCGAACGAGTGATTGACACCCATGATATCCAACTCAATTGTTGAACATCTCCTCATAAATGCAAGTAAAACCTGCATGCAATTTGCACACTCTCGAAAACATGTTTTCAAAGTAAGCAACTTGTACGCAAATGTGACGTCATACTTGCATGCAAGACTTGCCTAATGGAATTGCGCCTTTACATGTCTACTTCTTTTAGTTATATCATTGAATACATCAACAATAGACTTTGTTAAATACGGAAAGAAAGAAAATAAATTTTATTCAGCCAAGGACACAATGACAGCACAAGCAATAAGAGTATGAAAAGAATAAAACACATTTTATGTTTTCGAGCATGTCGAGCCCATGTCGAAAGTGTCACCAACTCAGCTCAACTCATGGACTGTCTAATGATGATGATGATGAATTTCCAGGCCAGTTTTGGGCAAGCGACGGCTTCTGGTAGAATGGACTGTCTAAAAGGCATTAATGAAACATCAGAAAGGAATATCGCAACCATGATCACGCTTACCCAACGGGTCGGTACTCGCAATGTCGTCGTGTGAGTGACTTAGGAGTGGCTTAAAATGAAAAGTTCGGGAATGCAATTTTGGTAATTTTTAGGGTTCCGTACCCAAAGGGTAAAACGGGACCCTATTACTAAGACTCCGCTGTCCGTCTGTCACCAGGCTGTATCTCATGAACCGTGATAGTTAGATAGTTGAAATTTTCACAGATGATGTATTTCTGTTGCTGCTATGACAACAAATACAAAAAAATAGAATATTTTTTTTTTGCCTTTTTTTAGATACGTGAGTCCGACTTGCACTTGGGCGGTTTTTATTTTATCACGATGTACTTGTTGTTACTACACAAGAGAGCCGCTCTACGCGAAATTAGTGGTAGGCACTGAAATGAAGCCTCTATTGAGTAAATAACATTCATAATAAAAATAAATTGAGTAGCTTTTGCCCGCGACTTGGTTTGCGTGTACCGCCCACAGGAACCGTGCAACAATCAAAATGCATCCCCGAGCTTTTCACTCTGACGACGATATTTTGTCTGTACTAGAAGGTGTCATTGCCCTTATGCCACAATCTACTAATGCGGAGATATTATCAACAGACGTGGAAAATTACAAAACAATACAACCCTCTCCGCCTTCAGTGTGACGTGCTAGAATCGTTACGTAACATGTAAAACAGGTTAAAAAGTTACATTCGTACCGATAGTTTCGTTTGAAGTCAGCACATACTGCGCACCGACACAAGGCGAAATACTGACCTTAATTTTATTCAATTTGTAACTCTCGAACCCAAAACTTTCGTGATGCATGACTCGAACAGTAATTTGACTTTTATTGCTTTTACTTTGCCGGATATTTCGTAAAAGGTTCGTTCCTGTGGGGAATGAAAAAATAGGCAAGAATAATAATTTTCTATGAGTCGATTTGTAAGTGTTTTCTGATCAGACACGATTCATTTTATTTTATAATGTTAGGCTGTCACGCTCTTTACGCTTAAAGAGAATTCAATTGCTTCAACACAATATAATAAAATGGTATATTTAAACATAATGCCTGACCAATCCGTTCATGATTATGTAAATATAAGAGTTGTTCCTGGACTTTTATTATATCCTAACGTTAAAGTCGTTCTAGAACCATGATGAGAATTTATTTCTGAGGGTATGTATTTCCTTAATGTAAATAAGGCAACTTATATGTATTTAAATGATAAGAAAAATGTAGATAAAAATTAAAGCGCGATTTGATTTTTAACTGAAAATAATTTCACTCGCATCACTTTTTAGCTGCAAGTAAAATCTAGCAAAGTTGAAATATCAGCGAAACTTTCAGAAAAATGTAGTTCCGCTTTCCGCGTTCTATATCGAGTTAACGAACTAGCACATAGTGGGAAAGCCAATTTCCTTTCATATAAATTAGAAGCTGGTAGCTGATATTTCAAACTGCGGGGTAGCCTTTATCGGGCGCTGTCACAGGGTAGAGCAGTAACGTGGTTCTTGGCGCCGAACCAAGCCTCGGCTGTCGCGCATTGCTTCCTCCTGGCCTCTCTAATTTTTCAAAACAACATGGCAGTGCTCCAAGATGAATAACACGTTATTCTGATAGTGCATACATTTATGGATTTATAGCGGGCAGCTTGTTGGTTGGAAGTTAAGTTTGCTTTTTGCATGAGTTGATGAGTGAATGAGTCGCGGAATAAATTGGTCGTGCACTAATGTCCGATTCCTATGTCCAAAAACGAATCGTTTTGTTTACCTATGGTAGCGTTTTTTATTGAACAATTTGCGTTCATTGTTAATGATACCACCAAATGATACCCCCAGGGGTGTGGTTGCCAAAAAGGATTTGTTAATGACACCATTGTAATGTTGGGATGCCACAATTAGTAATAATGTAATATGAGAGTTAGTTTACACATAGGTACTCGTTGTTGCCCTGGTGCTTGGTGTCTTGGTTGCTTGGTGTCTTTAATAAATCTTTTTTGGCAACCACACCCCTGGGGGTATCATAATTGGTGATGTCATTAACAATGAACGAAAATTTGAGCATAAAAATACACTCGTAACCTAATTCTACCTGTAATATCTACTTACGTATCAGTGGCGAAGGTTCCATACAACTCGATTCCTATCGGCTTTCCTTTCGAAATATGGCAAATACTAGTATCTATTATATTCAATTATCATTTAAACAAATAATTGGTCCGGCTTCCCTTTTAAGAAAATTCACCCTTCGCCACTGTTACGTATAGCAGGGTCTACTATGTAATTGTGATTGTAAATGTCATTATTGGTAAAGCTATGAGAGTCATCATTTTAACCAATAGCGCTCGATTAATCATGCCATATTATTTTCCGGACATACTTGTAGCAATATTTCCGATTTATTACACAATAGATTAAAACGTATATATTACGAGTTCCCACCTAAGCCCTTCCTTGTCTTCAGGTCAGTACCATTTTATTCATGCGTAATGCTGATGATTTTAGCCATTATTACTTTGAGGGAGAGGCTAATATCCAGCTGTAGATTGTAATAGGCCGTTTGTATCTATGAATAATACTCATTATTTTAGAATTTTCAATAATTCCATTTTGAGTTTATTGACCGCAAAAATAACTTGCATTTCTCGATTGTCATTGTGAAACATCATCCTAACTAATATTATAAATGCGAAAGTAAGTTTGTTTGTTTATTTTACCTTTTCACGCCTAAATCACTAAACCGATAATGCTGAAATTTTTCATATACGTTGACAGGTGTACAAAAACGGACATAGGGTATCTTTCATCCCGAAAAAAAGTACTGTTCCCGAGGAAAACAACAATAACGATAATAGATGGCGCCACGTGTCTTTCGAATCATGATTGAATTATATTATTAAAGAAACTTTAATAGTGTGTTAAGAGTTTTTTTTTATTATAAATTAACGCGACCGAAGCCGGGGGCAAAAGCTAGTAAAATATATTCCTAGCTACTTAGAACATGCTACGGAACTCTACGCTGTGTGTTGTCCGATACGCAATTGGACTGTTTTTGATAACGTATTATGAAGCATGCAGAATAATTTGTAGTATTTCGTTTTCTGCTTTATTGGTGAAAATTTTGGTGTAAAAAAAGAAGTTTAGGTATATTTCTAAGTATAACAGTTCACTTGCAATAAGAGAGGCAGTATCTAAAACGTTTACCGTCAGTGCTGCGTTTAAAATGGCTCCCTGTCTGCAGCAGGCACATCGGTTCCAATTCAATAGTTGTAAACTGAATCTTTTTACAAAGAAATATTTCAATGGAGTTTTCGTAGTATTTGTTGAATATTTAATGTTGCTTGCAAAGTATGAAGTGATTTGACATAACCGAACAAAACATGGAATAACCTAAAATTCGGTGTTTTTAGGGTTCTGTATTCAAACTAGGAAGCTTAGAAACTAGGCTATTTTGAGCTTATTGACCCCAAAAATAACTTGCATTTCACAATATCCTTGTGAAACATTATAAAATATATTCGTTGCTACTTAGTACCTGCTACGGAACCCGCACTCGGCCTCAACGAGTGACGATACTTAAGTACGTCCGGCGCACGCTGGGCAATCAGCCCCGCTACCAACCTTGCTGACTGGCTAATCATTTCACCACGGCATGACCTATTCTCGTATAGCTCGTGCCGACACGACAAAAGAAGAAGACGGACCCCTACACTGTGCGTGGTTCCACACGCACTTGACCGGTTTTTTTATTACGTATTACGAAGCATGCAGAATAGTTTGTAGTCTATTGTTTTCTGTTTTTTTGCTGGAGGTGTACATTACAGATTTAAAGAATTGTAGTAGAATGTTTTGTCCTTGATGTTACTGAAAGCTGTTTGGGAACAACGGCCTTCTGTCCTTGAACGGGTCAACTTTTGTATGAACAACAAATCTTGTTCATAATTAACATACAACAAAACTTTCTTTGCGAAGAAGCATTAAAAACAATACACAAACCATTCACGCGAAACAGTAAATGTATAAAACACGCTTAAATTCTGGAATTTAGCACTAATTGTTGTCGAGACCCCCATTAAGCAGTTTAGTTGCCCAAGTTGCATTACACCAGTTAGTACACTTTGTAACACGTTTGAGACAATCTTTATAAGCATGAACTATATTTTGAGAGCTTAAGAGAACTTCCCAGTGCTTCGTACAATGTTAATGTATACGTACCCAGATAAATCTGTCTTGAGACACTTTATTTCACTTATAAAGTTCATAGCGGGGAGTTTTAACAGTTTTAAGTAAACATCAAGTTCGAAACTCGTCTCAGTTACAAGTTTACGTGTGCTAAACAAGTCTAGTCGTGTGTTAGAATACGATGGAAACTTTCAACCCGCGTGCGCTGTCACTATTAGTGCTTTGTGAGGGATTCCACCAACCAACTTTCAACAAAGGGGAAGTTCTTCAATTTAAGATTCTTGTTATTGAGCGGTATTACACGTGTTAACTCAAGCCGTGTAATTTTACTTGAGTTTGATAAACTAGCTGATACTGTGTCCTTGTGATGATAACAGATTGCACGAGGGGTTTGCGTGGATTTACTTTGCGGATTTACGCTTATTATTTTCTTCTTTTGTGAATAGATTTTGTCGAATAGAATTTGTATTGGAAAGTTGTGCATAGCAAGTCAACAGAATAATGTCTGCGGGAAGTATTCTGAGTTTATCAGATAAAAAGATAGTCATCTTTTTCCGGTTTTGTACCTACTTCTCTGCTTCATTTTATCAAGATCTAGTTCGGCCATCGAAGCTGAAGTATGAAACCGTGTCAAACAGACAGAGAAACTCAATTCCACATTTATGATATTAGTCTTCTTCTCTCGTGTCAGCACGAGCTATACGAAAATAGTTCATGCTGTGGTGAAAAGATTAGCCAGTCAGCAAGGTTGGTAGCGGGGCTGATTGTCCAGGGTGCGCCGGACGTACTTAAGTATTGTCACTCATGGAGGCTCTTTTCATACACCCCATTATTACATTAGTAGAAACAACATATCATCACGCTTGTATTCCCCGAAAGATTGGGCAGAGGTGTAAAGTAAACCCTCATTTCGCCATTTAAGTCCCATATAATAGGGGGCGAGCCTATTGCTATCAACCGGGCACAAATCTAGACTCCGTGCTGCGACTGAGAAATTCCACACCGAAAAACCCAACAACACTTTGCTCGACCTGGGGATTGAACCCAGGACCTCACGCTCAATAGTCGCTCTCGCAACCAGTAGACCAACAAGACAGTCTATTAGTAGAAATACATAAAACAGATAAAATTCGAACCCTCCTACATTGATCTAAGCTAAATTGTTGAACTGTTTACAGCCAATCCTTTTGTTCCATATTTCTGTGTACCACGCAATCAATTCCCCAATTTTTGTACGTATTCCATAGGGAAATAACGAGTGCCGTGCTGTGAATTTTCAACTAATTGCCCGAGGCATTGTTTGCATACATTCTCCTACCTCTATCTACATTCAAGTTTGCGCATTCATACCGATTGATCCCATCAGACTTTTATATTAAAATCCTTTCTATTTTACGCATATAGCCATACGCTGTATAAACTCGTTCGACGTAAAGGCTTTTAGGGAGAGTAAACATCATTGACGCATCGCGGGCGTAGGTTAAAAATGCCTGGGCGTTTTTGTCCCGGGCCTTTCATAACGTACCCGTTTTATGTGCGCCGGATACGGCTTTATGTAGTGGGTTGCTGTTAAAGTGTGAGCCAAGTTGTGTGGAGAAATAATGTGGATTTATTATAGTATGGAAGTTGTAGTGGAGTAAGAGTACACTACTCTTGTTTTCTATACATATGTGTGAAGGAATTTGATATTAAATGAAACGATTATACACCGAAAAAATAAATAAGTAATACAATAGTTTATGTGACAGGAATTTTCTTATCCTCCACCTATTAAGATCTCTACACGAAGTTATGTAGTAAGTCTGTGACCTGCAATTGCATAACGCAACCAACATCAATTAATTTGATGCATTTTCCACCTGTACTCTGATAATGTTGCACTGTGCCAGTTGTGTTCTAGGTAATGTATATAAAGACCAATTTTTAGGGTTCTGTGCCCAAAGGGTGTCAACAGTATTACTAACGTCGTCTGTCCGTCCGTCCTTTCGTCCGTCTGTCCTTTCGTCCGTCCGTCCGTCTGTCTATCCGTCACAGGGCTGTATCTTTATAACCGTAATAGAAAGCCGGTTGAATTTCACAGAAGATGTGATACTATGGCCTCTATCACTGAAAATATTAAAAACAAAACAGTGTAAACTCGAAAAGGGAGGCAAACTGCACAAGGAACCTCGAAAAAAATGCACTATTTCAAAAAATGTTGTTCCTTCTCTATCATAAAAATGGTAATACATACAAGTATGAAAATTAGTACGATTGTAGTGCATACTCTATAGCTTAACAACAAATAATAAAAACAGTTATTTTAAAACATATGTGGTGGTACGGAACCCTTAGTGCGCGAGTTCGAATCGGACTTGGCGGGTTTTTTGTTTAACCGGTTGCGTACCGCCCGTCGTCCCAGGACGACACTTAATCGTCTTATCTTTTGTGTCTATAATTACGGTGATTGAAAGTTTAATGTACCTTGACAATCGGCTAGATGAAACGCACGAAATAGTGACAACAGAACGAAATGTAAATTCGTTCTACTATTGTTTTATAGTGAAGATAATTGAACAACTTTTTTTAAAATCAAATGTTATAAACAAATGTCAGGTCACGACTACTACTATACTTGATATTTATTATGCTTCTCTATATACACAAAATTATTAAAGTAAATGTACCTAGTATTATAAAGTTTAGTACCTATAAACTTAAGTTAGAAACTTACAAAACCGCTGACACGGCATGAGCCGGCGAAACTAGTGGAGCGCTGACCAGTAGCACTTATGTGCAGGACAGACACCCAACTTAGTGCTCTTGATAACTTTAGCTATTTATGTGGTCCTGGTAGTTGGTGTACGCTTTACGTACTGAGAAAGTTTGAAACTTTTTTTGAAACAAGGTTATCGAAATATATTTTAAAGTTTGAAACTTGAATTTTATGTGTACCTTATCACTTTTTATTAATATTTCATTTGGTGGCCTTTGACCCTAGCTCCTAGTCGCACTTGATGGTGAGTGCAGACAGGGTCCAAGATGAACCACACGAATCTAAGTAATAGAGATATAAGACAGCTATACCTCCCTATACTCTCTCCACTGCGCACTGGCTCTCACATACACATGACGGAACACAGTAAACTGCTCCGAATTTTAATGTGAGAGTGGTAGCTAGCCAGACGGACCGTACAGATCCTAGCACCAAGCTTACTGGGTTTTGTTGAATCTTTCAACACGCGTTTATTCCGAGCGTGCTGTGAAGAAGTTTTATATTCTAGAAAGAACGCAAAAGGACAAAAAAAAAGGTTTTTATCACGAATATTGCTAGGTAGCCTAGGTTATTCTTGATAAAAAAAGCATTTTTTTTTCTCATTTAATGAAGCTAGCCTTTGATATCTGAGTGTTAGATTTAGATATCGCGATTTAGGATCTGTCGTGATCTTTGAGAAATGACAATCATGTTGCTGTAGTCTGCTACATTACTGGATTTTTGAGTAGTTTGCATGTGCCGTAAACAGATGTCGCCGCAGTACTGAGGATCTTTCTTAAAATTACATTGTTTAACACGTTCAGTACCGGGTGCCCTCCTGGAGGGCACCCTGTAGTCGCATTCGCCATGCCGGGTGCCCTCGTGGAAGGCTCATTTTAAATGCAGGTTTTTCTTGGAAAATTTACCGTCATGGATCAAGCAAGCACCCATTTTACGACGTAGTAGCGTATTTTTCAAGGTTTTTAACCAAATGCCAGGAACCCTCCTCGAGGGTTCACTCTTAGCGTAAACGTAATGCTAAAGACCCTCCTGGAAGATCCACTAGCAATAGTATGGCGGAATGGCGTATGAGCTCTATGAAAAGTGTGGTGGACTCTAATGTGTTAAGAGGGTATGATTAGAACAATGTTAGTTCCACTGTAGATTGTTCGACTTTGCTGCATTACCGTCCCTGGAGTTCATCACGTCTCAACAGAGCCGGAATCTGCTGTCTACAACATCATTAAATATTGATTCAACATTGAAAATGACGATGATAAAAGAAATACGAATACTGATAAGAAATTAATAGATATGACAAACCTACAGCTTCCTATCTTTCATCTGCTCGATAAGGCTTGGAAATACTAAAAACTATCAGAGCTTCTTTAGCTGAGCTTGGCTTAACTTCTTTTTGCTAATATACAGTAGAAACAAAATATATGGTGTTATTTATTGAAAATATCGGTTAAAGTTAAGTACAAAAATTAAGTCTGATTTTTCAATCGTCAGATAACTTTTATCTGGGGAATCATTTTAACTTTATAATATCTTTTGTATAGAAACTATGTCAAACCCTCATATTTATTCCTCAGATGAAAGTTATTTGACGATTGAAAAATCAACCCTTAAAGTTAAAAATGATTTATTTTTGAGCTGTCTCTGTTTAGATCTAGGTTTATTTCTCAAAAAAAATATAGTTTATTTCTCTCAAAAAGGTACAATTCGGTACATAGTATCTAGGTTACAAGGAGATTCAAACCTTTGTGAGAGCTGGAGTCTACTGGGTTCGGGACCTGTGTGACAGATCTCCAGGCTCACACCCTTAAAAATTAGAGTAATTAGGTTGCACTTACGTACTACAACATTGTAAAGATCCAAATTTTGAGAGGAAGTGGTGGAATATACAAAACAAAAGAATATGTGCTATGTGTGTTTTTGGAGAGTGTTGTGTGTCCGTGAGTGCAATATAGGTCCTCACGCCCGGCGCTCGTGAAGGGCACCAGGCGCAAGCAACCACTTGCCTGAGAGTGTGTGTGTGTCTGTGTGTGGTTAAGAAGGTGAAATAGGTGTGCGACATATAAACAAAACTGCGTAAAAACATGTTGTTATCGTATTGTAATTCCCAAATTGTTTCATGGTAAACATTTGTCTAATCGGCTTACACAACTCGTGAATTAGTAATAATTTGCTTGGGAGACCGTGACAAAAGGCGATTTAGCTCTAGCGTTGAAATCTGCTATAATGCCGCCTTTAAAGTCGATCAGTCTTGACACCCACACCATACGCACGAGCATTGAAGCTCGACACGATGGCGGAACAAGCGAGAAAGAAACTTTCTCTGGTAAGTAAGGTAGCGTTTTAATGCGTACATATAGATATAAGGAGCCATTACTTGCAGCCTAAAATATATGTAGGATCTAAGACAGCTTGAGTAGATCAAATGATGAAGATCTAGACAACGTTTAATTTCATTTTGATATAAATATAATTAGGAATAATAAACAAACTATAAATTGAGTCAGAATTCAAAGTGATTGAGTGTATGCGATGAAACAAAATCAATCAATAACTTGTATTAGAAACTACCGTAGCTAGATGCAGTAAAGATTGAATTATGCTTTACGGGAGTGCTGTATCGCTTTACTATCGACGAGAACGATGACATCTATATGTTACGGCTAATAGCCGAAGTACGGCTACACCTAGTTTTAGCCGGGTACAACTAGGTACAGCCGGCCACATGCGGTTAAACTTAGATGTATCCTATTTATCCTCGGTTAGAACTAGTTAAGCCTTCATCATAGCGGATAGAACTAGGTGCAGCCGCACACCGGTGATTAAGAGGAACCCCGACACGGATAGGTTAGGTTCGAAGGGGATGACGGGGGCTAAAGTGAGCGAGCGAAGCGAGCGAACGAAGCCCCCGTCATTCCCTTCGTGTTAGGTTACTTTAAACTCTGCAGACAGAAATAGGAGCCCCGCCCAGCGGGGCTCCGTCGACTTAAGCTACACCTAGTTCTAACCAACTGCTACTGGTTGCACCTATTTGTATCCGGTTAAACCTAGGTGTAACCGCCATTCGGCCGAGATAGGGCTCTTACACCAAGCAACGATCGAGTGCAGTGATTTAAGTTAATTTAATTACTACTTATACTCTTACGTAGTTTTCCCAAAGGGGAATGCCAAGATTTCCTTTACGACTCGGCCAGAAGGAACAAGGATGAAACATATCTTATTAAAAAGGGCAAATATTGTAGAATGAATTACAATAACAAAATTTCCGCTGGAAGTACACCAAGAAAAGTTATAGGTCGATAAAGTTGACCTTAATAGTAGATTTTTAACCTAGGGAAGAAAAGTAATTCGGAAATCGAACTAACACTTTCTTTATACTCCGTCTACATTTTCATGACTAATTTTTTTAATCCTTGTCATATTGATAGACCTTCAATATTTTTGTAAAAATCTTAATATGATTGTTTGATTAAAGCATTTAATTATGTAAATAACAAAATTAAACCATTTTTGATCAGAATAATACTAAATAACCAAACCAAAACCAAATCAAAATAAATCTTATATTATTTTTAATTTGTCATTTATTGACGTTGCCATGGCAACGATGATAAAACATGCATGTATCATACTTTTACTAAACAAAGTATTTTATTTATCAAAAATCTTGCCCAACCGGAATCAATAATATTTTATTCACGATAAGGAATAATATACATATAATAATTATGATTTCTTACTTCGATACAGATACTTACTTTGTCGCATAATTAATCGTAAGAAACAAGTGGAAGTTATTTTAATTGTGACAAAGGTGTTGTCGCTATTAAAATAAAATCATAACAATATTCGATTTTAAACGTAATCGATTATCAAGTATGTATATCATCGAATGGAATATAAAATAAAAAAAAGAAATATAGGCACTTACATCGCTAAATAAATAGTTGATAGTAATAATAGCGTGTTTGTAAATTATTTCATAATATTACAAAATATTAATTTTATATTAATATACCTAAATCAAAGAGATTAATTAAATATGTTAACTAACACTTGAATGTGTTTGGTACCTATACATACTCAGCTTAATAAAATATTATTTTATTTATTTTGTTTCGTATAAGAAAAGTAGCCCGTTTAAGATAAATCACAACAATAGTGACAAACCTGTTGTGTTATAGTGGTAACTAGGATTATTCGTAACAGCTTATTACTAATAAAGCTTAGTACTATAACTTGTAGCTATTAATGGAAAAGCACAATTCACTTAACACATTACTCAAACAAGAAAACGTGAATAAAAAATAAATACTTGTATAAATAAAATAAATAAATAACATGATATTATTGTGATATAATTATTTACAATTACATAATTATTGTTTCATAGTTGTAATCGATTTATAAATGTAATTTTAGTATCGATATAATTTCATTTTTAATCTGTGCAACATTTCTATTTGTAGTTGTAGATAAAAAAAAGCGTTGAAACTTACTAACCATAACATTGAAATACTATTTAAAATGACTATCCGACGGTGTACTTCCCCAGACTTTATTTATATTACATAAATCTTCCAAGAAATAAACGCGAATTATCAAAATTACGGCATGTCAGTTCATACTACTTTGTAATGGCCGGATCTTGGCATTCCCCTTTGCAAGGAAATTGTGCTGCTACTTCTTAATATGGAGAGATGAGATGAATGTATTATTTGGCTACTAGCTTTTCAGGTCATCCACCTAAATTCTGTGTTAAATATTATGTTCACTTTTAATAACATCGTACTGCTGTCATCAGTTCCACTACCAAACATATCAAATTATTTCCCTAACGTTTCGCTGCAACGCTCTATCGGAAAGGCAGTTAGTTTATGTCTACGAGGTGAAAAAGAGGTTTAATTTTTTTAAATTTTATTTCAGTTTTTCGTCTTCGCTATCGTTATCACATGTCGAGCTGATAATGTGCTCTCAAGTAGACGATTGGCTTCTAGCAAAAACTTTAGCGACGCCTATGAATTAGAACCCTATAAGGCACCTAACGTTGGCAGGTCAGGTGAACTTTCGCTTAATAAAAATGCTTTGCGATACGGTTATCACGGAGGCGCCAGTGCCAGCGCTGCTGCTGCTGCTGGTGGCATGGGTGGTGGTTATGCTAGTTTTGGTGGTGGAGTTGGCGCCGGGTTGGGAGCTGACTTTGAAGCCGGCATCGAAGGAGGCATTGAAGCTGGTATTGAAGGCGGATTTGGCGGTGGCATCGAAGCTGGCATTGAAGGTGGTGTTGGCGGTGGCGTAGAAGCTAGTAAAGGCGCTGGCATAGGTGGTATAATCTCTAGTGCTATAGGTGGCCTTTTTGAAAGTAGCCTTAGCGGTGGATTGCAAGCTGAAATTGATGGTGGAATTGAAATCGGTGGTAGTGCAGGCAGTTATGCTATTGGCGGCGGTGGTGGCTATGCTGGAGGTGGTACTAATGCATATGCAGGCAGTGCTGCTGGAGGCTATGGTGGTGGTTCTGCTAGCGGAGCCGCAAGTGCCCATGCTGGCGGTGCAGCTGGTGGGTATGGCAGCGGATACGGTGGTGGATATGGAGGCGGTGCCGCTAGCTCGGCGGCAAACACCTACGCTGGTGGCGCAGCCTCTGGCTATGGGGGTGGTGGTGTAGCCAGTGACTATATGGGTGGTTATGGTGGAGGGTCATCAAATGCATACGCGGGCGGAGCAGCTGGTGGATATTCGGGAGGTGATATTGGTGGTTACGCTGGTGGGTCAGCCAATTCATACGCAGGCGGCGAGGCTGGTGGTTATGCGGGAGGTGATATTGGCGGTTATGCGGGCGGGTCAGCCAATGCATACGCAGGTGGAGCGAATGGTGGTTATGCGGGAGGTGATTTTGGCGGTTATGCGGGCGGGTCAGCCAATGCAAACGCAGGTGGAGCGGCTGGTGGTTATGCGGGAGGTGATTTTGGCGGTTATGCGGGCGGGTCAGCCAATGCATACGCAGCTGGAACGGCTGATGGTTATGCGGGAGGTGATATTAGTGGTTATGCTGGTGGATTAGCCAATGCATACGCGGGCGGCGAAGCTGGTGGTTATGCGGGAGGTGATATTGGTGGTTATGCTGGCGGTTTAGCCAATGCATATGCGGGCGGCGTGGCTGGTGGTTATGCGGGTGGTGATGTTGGTGGTTATGCTGGCGGCTCAGCCAATGCATATGCGGTCGGCGCGGCTGGTGGATATGCGGGTGGTGATCTTAGTGGTTACGCTGGTGGCGCTGCTGATATATATGCTGGCGTTGCTGCTGATGGATATGCTGGAGGCGGAACAGGTGGTTATGCTGGAAGTGGAGCTATCGGTTATGTTGAAGGCAAAGCTAACGGTTACGCTGGTGGTAGTATTGGCTTCTGCGCTAGTGGTGACGTAGACGGATATACTGGTGGTAGTGCTGCTGCATTTGCAGGCGGGGCAGCAGGTGGATATGCGGGCGGTGCGGCTGGTGGCTATGCGGGTGGTGATGTTGGTGGTTATGCTGGCGGCCCAGCCAATGCATATGCGGGCGGCGCGGCTGGTGGTTATGCGGGTGGTGATCTTAGTGGTTTCGCTGGTGGCGCTGCTGACGCATATGCTGGCGCTGCTGCTGGTGGATATGCTGGCGGTGGAGCTGGCGGCTATGCTGGAGACGCAGCTAACGGTTATGCTGGTGGTGGTATTGACTACCGCGCTAGTGGTGACGTAGACGGATATGCTGGTGGTAATGCCGGTGGTAGTGGTAGTGCATTTGCAGGAGATGCAACTGGAGGATATACAGGCGCTGCAGCCAGCGGGTATGCTGGTGGTGTTATCGGCGGTAGTATCGGCGGTGGTGCTAGCGGTTTTGCTAGTGGCAGTGCTACTGGATTTGCAGGTGGTGGCTTCGGTAGCGTTGGCGGTGCCGTGGGTGGTGCCGTTGGTGGTGCTGTTGGTGGAGGAGTCGGTAGCTACCTTGGCGGTGGAGCTGGAAGTAACACTGCGGCTGGCGCAAACGGTTACACTTACACGTATGGCTTCAAATAACTCGAGTAATATTGTTTGCGCATCTCGAATAGTCTAAAAATTTTTATCCTGTCGGAATACAGTTTAGTTGTTTAATTAGAATAAAACATTTTATTTGTTTTAAATTTATATGTTAAAATATGAAACTTAAAATATGTACAGCATAACTTAATGATTAAACAGCTTAGAATGTGATTTCATTAGATCCGTGAAATAATATAGGTAGACAAAAACACAAAAAAGAAGAAAAAGAATAGACATTGTTATATCTGCTTATGTGCCCGTGCTAATGATAAAATTTGGCTAAGAGACAGATAATGAATTAATGTACTAGTAAAATAAATAAGTGTGTCACATAAATATTGCAATTATATCATTGTTCTAGCAATCATTACTCATGCCAAACTAGATTTCATTTTGTAATTGTAAATCACTCACACAAGAATATAGTATTTGCTAACACATTAAATTTGAAGGACATAAAATTGCAGAAAGATTTTATGTGGCATTTGGTGGTCCTTGTTTATTTATTGCTTTCACAGATGTATTTGTACTTATACTAATAAAAAGTGATAACAAGACGATTTGTATAGATTAAGATCATGAAAGAACTGTTGAATAAATACATTTATGGAATGCAAATGGTATTTTTATTCATAATATTTTTAAATGGTATGAAGATGCCTTCCCCGTCTACTTCACTTTTTCATCGATTGTTAGAAAAGGTTAAAGTATAGTAGATGTTTCATACTAGAAAATGAATTTAGGATAATTGAACGTACGTAATTGAGCGTACTGAACGTACGCGAAATTGCTGGCCAACTAGGCTGAGACGAACACTGACTGATGGAGTAATCACCCTACTGTTCAGATCCTATTCAACCATCTACCCGACCTATTCTACTTCGTTCTGCCTAGCCAGTTCCCAACTAGGTTTGGATCGGCTTCGAGTCTAATCAAATGCGCGTGAATACCAGTATTTTACACGGAGCGACTGCTATCAGACCTCCGCAACCCAATTACTGGGCAATGCCGATATCCTATAGTCAGACCGGTTGTCAGACTTTTGGGCTTCTGACTACCCGTAACGACCTTCATGGGTATTGATATCGGGACCTACGGTTTAACGTGCTCTCTGAGGCACGGATGGGTCTCGATGTGAAACGAACGGTCACCCATCTGCGGACTAACCGTGGCAAGCGCAGCTTAACCTTTCAAATCATATGATCCGCATGGTTGATAGTAAGCCATGAGGCCCTGCCTTCTACTTGTCAGCCTTAAACCGGTAAACGGCAGCAGCTTTATCAATTAAAGTGGATAGGGTCTTTATTTTATCTTGGGAAAATCCTCATGGATACCCTTCGCCTGGGGAAGGCGAAGGGTTATGCCGGACTCTTACCGGCTAAAAACCCACGGTGTTCCTTCTCCTGACCCTTGGCCGGGGTCGCGAGATTCGCAGCTGCATGCACTGCAACCCCGGCAGGCCTCGGTCCGCCAGAAAGTGGATAGGGTCTGTCGTTATCCCTCACCTTCAGAGTGTTCAGTATGTGTGGCCTTTCTCTTTTGGAAATTCTTTGTTATATGGTGATTTGTTTACATCTCCATGCAAATATGTATGGAATGAAATTTAAAAACAAAAGGTATATTGTAGCTCAATTGATGTCATGGGACAACCCTGAACTATTGCAATACCTGCAATAAAATCTGTTGTAATGATCTACTCTTTGTAAAATGTTTGAATTCCATTTAAAATGTTTGAATAAATCAGAATGTCCCACGTCTCTTGGGAGTATGATTTATTTTTGATTTTAATCGCCCGTGTACGGCCGAGCAATGTTCAGTAACACCTGATTGTTGTAGTTTTATTATCAACATGAATTAGTTAAAGGAGTTTTTTTTATTTTTGTGAGAAAAAATGTCGATACAGCCCCGCGAGCACGGATCTTTTATCGAGTCGGTTCGAGAAATTTATTTATTCTAAACGTCAAATTTGACATAACTTATGGATAAAACGACAGCAGTTGTCGTTTTATCTATATCTTATGTCAAATTTGACGTTTAGAATAGTTTTTTTTTTCGAATCGACTCGATAAAAAGATCCAAACTCGCATCGCTGCGATTTTATATTCTTTCTTATCTATGATAGCAGTATTTGTACAGTAGTCAATTTGCAGCTAAGAATTTTATTGCCATACATTATTAGGTATAATAAAAATGCACAACAAGGAATTTTAATCGTGTGAAGGTATTGTTTTTTGACTATTTTTTATTTTTATTATTCTCTTCTTCTTCTATCGTGTCGGCCGAGCTATATGAGAATAGCTCATGCCGTGGTGAAAATATTAGCTAGTCAGCTTGGTTGGTCACAAGGCTGACTGCCCAGGGTGCGTCGGACGAACTTAAGTAAGTACCTCTCGTTACTCGTGGAGGCTATTCTCTTAAATGGCTAGTTATGTATTCGCAATAAAAATCTTTATCATAGTTTTTTTGTCTTTATTATTATTAATAAAAAATATTTTTTTTTTTATCAATTTATTAGACGTATCAGCATTCTCTTTTTCAGTTATGGGATCCATCAAGTCGGCAAAAATAAGTGTCGTGTTGTCATCTCAAATAAAACCTGGAGTACGCATATAAAATCAATTAGACAAGGGTGAACGAGTACAAAATCGATTACACGATTTGACCCATAGCAGATAAAAAGGTGCCAAGCTAAATAAAATCCTATTGTAAAAATGATTAGGTTTGTTTCGTTTATCATGCTGTTAAAGTTGAGGGCGAGAACGAGTTATTATACAATTTGTTTAATAGTATAACATTTATTGTATTGTATATGTTACGGCTAATAGCCGAAGTGCGGCTACACCTAGTTTTAGCCGGGTACAACTAGGTGCAGCCGGCCACATGCGGTTAAACTTAAATCTATCCTACTTATCTTCGGTTAGAACTAGGTTTAGCCTTCATCATAGCGGCTAGAAATAGGTGCAGCCGCACACCGATGGTTAAGGGTAACCCCGACACGGATAGGTTAGGTTCGAAGGGGACGTCATCCCCTTCGTGTTAGGTTACTTTAAACCCTGCAGACAGAAATAGGAGCCCCGCGCAGCGGGGCTCCGTCGACTTAAGCTCCATCTAGTTCTAACCAACTGCTACTGGTTGCACCTAGTTGTACCCGGCTAAAACTAGGTGTAGCCGCACTTCGGCTATTAGCCGTAACATGTATAAAAAGGTTTAAATGAAAACATATGGATAATCAGCGCTTATCGTCTTATAGATTAGGAAATAACTTGTTTGGTTGACCGTGGCCAATGGTGATTTATTTCTAGCGTTTAAATCTGCTATAATGCCACCTTACCCGAGCCAGTGAGTTTTGGTCGACTACCATACGTAGAAATGCTGAAACCAAACAAGTTATTGGAACAAAAAAACATGAAAATATACTCTCTGGTAAGTGAGGTGTACTCGTAGTTTGTGTTTTATAGCAATAGTGACTAGTGACAAGATTGTTGAAATGTCTATTAGACATAAGCGGCCAAGAACATTTCATTTAAAAAAATCTATGACCCTATTATCCAGTGTGTATTGTTGACGTCAAATTGTATTTATTATAACGAGTAGTTTACCTACATGATACAAGTTATCGATTTTTGGTAGCAAAATATAACATTTTCTTAAGTCATTAAAATCCAATAAAATAGATTTGGTAACACCGGAATAATGGGTAATAATTATGTTAATTTAATCGTAATTTATTAGTGGATGTTTTCACACCACTTCGCATAAACACTTCTCCAAATACAAGTCGTAAGCCGACCTTTTTTTTTGTTTACAACGGCCCACCCACAGCTGTCGGCACTTAACTGATAAGCTTCTAGTATCATAAATATTTGTTACGAGTGCTGTTCTTTTGTTTTATTAGTGTGGAATAAGGTGTGTTTATGCATATTAAACAATAGTTTTGTTAAATAATAGTTTAGTTTTATTATGAAAAATATAATTTTTGCAAAAAAATGCGAAAATTTCCCTAAACGGAAAAATACACGAAAATTGCTAATACATTGTAAGTCTAATTATACTAATACATATATCATCGGATAGGTAATTGAATAACGATTCCAACGACGTAACTTGTAGAGAGCTAGCTATCGTAGCATAAGAGATATCGACGTTTTAATTACGCGAATTAATCCGCGAATCAAACCGCGAATTAAAATCACGCACGCGGTGCACCGCCCATTTTGACAGCCACAACTTAAGGGATATAACAGTTACTAAAGTACTAAATATTTTTCATTCTTATGTCTGCAGTCAAATTAATGGCTTGATGCTTCCTAACATAAGCTATGCAGGTTTTTTTTTTAATGTATTATCTATTTCAAAAGTGAGAGTTGTATCAATTTGGTATCATTTTAACATTTACTGCCGAGAATTCTTATATTTCATTTCATTTAATTTTCATTTAATATTTAAAATTAGTTTTGGTGTTAACAATCACTCATAAAACCCACTTGTGTAGATGTGATAATAAGTTTGAAAGTAAATTTTTACATCATTATAATGTTAACACATTGCTTGTGAAATGAAGTTCGTATTATCCCTACTTAATATTATAAATGCGAAAGTAACTCTATCTGTCTATTACGCATTCACGCATAAACCGCTGAATGGATTTTGATGAAACTTGGTGGAAAGATAGTCTGGAACTTGGAGAAGGACATAGGCTACTTTTATCCCCAAAAATACGGAATACGCTATAAACGAAATCCACGCGGTTGAGGCCGCGAGCTACCTCAAGTTGATTATAAACGTGATAATTAAGGATGAGTAAGAGATCCTCATGTGTATAAAGAGATTGGGATAGTTGCTCAAAGACTTACGGATGATATAATAAAATTCATAATATGACTTATAATATAATTAACTTGAATTCCTTGACTCGTTATTAAAGAGTTAGATTTGTGGCTGAAACAATTGTAATGCAATGTGTAACGATGATGTCTTAACCTAGTCAGTGAATTGGTAGTGATTCTGTTGTGTCAAAAGCGTGGGTATGAAAGTATTATCATAAGGGCAATGCTCTTTACTTTAACATCTTTATTGTTTCGTAAAACGGAGAATAATTAATTGATCAGGGAAATACATTTGGCTTATGGCGAAAATGAAGGCAAATCCCAAATCCAAAATGGAAGCCATGACAATTTTCAATTCGTCATTGGTGTTAATTTCATTGTTTTCGGATGTGCTGATGCCAAAAATGAAGTCAAAATTCAAATTCAAGATGGCTGCAATTCAGTCTTTATTGGTGTCAATAACATGATTTCCGAGGCTGCTGATGCCGGAAATGAGACTGATTCTCAAATCCATACCATCTTGGTAGTTACGTAATTTTTTGTTAGAAAGTTCCATGTCCTAAATTACGAAATACAATCTAGCCTATAAAACCAATTTTAAATTACTTAAAATTCTGTTCTGCGATGAATCTCGATTCGGATTCAGGCCTGATACCAGAAGAGTGATGGTGGATCGTCGCCCAGGAAACACTGAACGTCTAAGATGTGTCTACGAAGTCCATCCATACAGGGGTTCGACACTTATAGTTTGGGCTGGGATAACTAAAGACCGAAGAACCAAGCTTATTTTTATAAATAGCAACCTGAATTACGTGCAACATATTCTGACACCCTATGTTCGTCTCTTTTCACAAATAATAGGGCCAGACTTCACATTGATGCCCAAAATTACTAAGCCCTCTTCTTTGTCCGCATTATTGTGCAACTACGGAACCCTATTGAGAATGCTATGACTGACTGTCGTCGACCGCGTTGCTTTAAGTTCAGCAATAGTACAATAATATTAAAACAACTGACCAATTCATTTTTTTCTTCAGGTGTTCCTCTTCGGCGTAATTATCACATGTCAAGCTAGTGTGGTAAGTCAAGAACTTGACAGTAGTCTCGAAGACGGAAATAATCAGCGATATGTTAGGAATGGTGGCTGGCGAAGCCCTAGTCGGTTCCCAGGGAATGGTCTCATCTCATCATATAATGGTGGCAAGAAAGTCCGCAGCAGATTTGGTGGCAGTGCCACAGACTACCCTAGCAGATATTATACTGGTGAATACCTCAGCGGGGGCGTACCCGTAATTTTTGGCGGAGTTCCAAGTGGCGGGGTTAGCAGTGGCGTTAGTGGACGTGCACGCGGTGGCCTCAGCGGTCTGCTGAATGGTGGTGCTAGCCTTGAAGTTGGCGGTGGCCTCAACGGTGGTCTTAGTGGTGGCCTTAGTGGTGGTCTAAATGGTATCCTAAGTGGTGGCCTTAATGGTGGACTGAATGGCGGCAACTACGGTGGACATGGTCCATATTGCGGCCCCTTTGGTTGTCTCGACAGAGCTGGAGCTTTAGTCTATGACGATGCAAGTAGTTCCGTTAGCGGTGGTGCAAGTGGTTCCGTTACCGGTGGTGCGAGTGGTTCTGTTAGTGGGGGTGCAAGCGGATTTCTCCACGGTAGCCTCAGTGATGGCACGAGTGGTTCCATCAGTGGAGGTGCTGGAGGCTATATCGCTTCCGCTAAATCTGGTAGCCTTAGCGGAAACCTCAGCGGCGGCACAAGCGGCAGCGTGAGTGACCACTCTAGTTCTAGCGGTGGCGCCGGTGGTTATTTCTTTACCCAAGGGAGTGGTAGTTCTAGCCATAAAGACATTGCGGGTGGTTATGCCCAAGGGTGTGACAATTCTGTCAGTTTTGTCCAAAGTGATAGCAATACTGGGGGTTTATCTCATGGGAGTGGCAATTCTGTCAGTTATGTCCAAAATGGTAGCCGTACTAGGGGTTTATCTCATGGCAGTGGCACTTCTGTTAGTTTTGTGCAAAGTGGTAGCAATACTGGTGATAATGCCAGCGAGGGTGGTAATTCTGCCAGTTATGTCCAAAATGGTGGCAATACTGGAGGTTTATCTTATGGGAGTGGCAATTTTCTCAATGATGTCCAAAGTGGTAGCAACACTGGGGGTATATCCCATGGGGGTGGCACTTCTGTCAGTTTTGTGCAAAGTGGTAGCAATACCGGTGATAATGCTCGTGGGGTTGGCACTTCTGTCAGTTATGTCCAAGGTGGAGATAGTGCGGGTGGTAGTGTTGGAGGATATGTTCAAAGTAGTAATAGTGGTAGTGATAATTCTCAAAGCAATTCTGTCAGCTATGTCCAAGGGAGTGGTAGTGCGAGTGGTAGTGCTGGAGGATATGTTCAAAGTAGTAATAGCGGTAGTGGTAATTCTCAAGGTAATGCTATCAGCTATATCCATGGGAGTGGTAGTGGTGTAGGATTTGTAAAAAATAATGGCTTACTCAGCTTGTTTGAACTGCCTGCTGTTAAAGGCCGTAGCTTCGCCAGCAGTCACGCTAATGCTGCAAGCAACATCCTTGGTTGGGGTGGACATGGCAGCAGTCACGCGAATGCTGATACATACGTTCATGGTGGTGGACATGGCAACAGTTATGTTCATGGTGGTGGACATAGCAGCAGTAACGCGAATGCTGATACATACGTTTATGATGGTGGACATGGCAACAGTTATGTTCATGGTGGTGGTCATAGCAGCAGTAACGCGAATGCTGATACATACGTTCATGGTGGTGGACATGGCAGCAGTCACGCGGACGCTGACAGCTATGTTCATGGTGGTGGTCATATCAGCAGTAACGCGAATGCTGATACATACGTTCATGGTGGTGGTCATGGCAGCAGTCACGCGGACGCTGATAGCTATGTTCATGGTGGTGGTCATAGCAGCAATAATGCGAATGCTGATACATACGTTCATGGTGGTGGTCATGGCAGCAGTCACGCGGACGCTGACAGTTATGTTCATGGTGGTGGTCACAGCAGCAGTAACGCGAATGCTGATACATACGTTCATGGTGGTGGTCATGGCAGCAGTCACGCGGACGCTGACAGTTATGTTCATGGTGGTGGTCACAGCAGCAGTAACGCGAATGCTGATACATACGTTCATGGTGGTGGTCATGGCAGCACTCACGCGGACGCTGACAGCTATGTTCATGGTGGTGGTCATAGCAGCAGTAACGCGAATGCTGATACATACGTTCATGGTGGTGGTCATGGCAACAGTTATGTTCATGGTGGTGGTCATAGCAGCAGTAACGCGAATGCTGATACATACGTTCATGGTGGTGGACATGGCAGCAGTCACGCGGACGCTGACAGCTATGTTCATGGTGGTGGGCATGTTAGCAGTAACGCAAATGCAGACAATTACGTTAATGGTTGGGGACCAGGCAGCAATCACGCAAATGCTGACGCCAACGTTAATGGTTGGGGACCAGGTAGCAATCACGCAAATGCTGACGCTAACGTTAATGGTTGGAATCAAGGCAACAGTCACGCAAATGCTGATAGTGAAGTTAATGGTTGGGGACCAGGCAGCAATTACGAAAATGTTGATGCCAACGTTAATGTTTGGGACCAAGGCAACAGTCACGCAAATGCTGACGCCAACTTTAACGTTTGGGACCAAGGCAACAGTCACACAAATGCTGATGCCAATGTTAATGTTTGGGACCAAGGCAGCAGTCACGCAAATGCTAACGCCGACGTTAACGACTGGAGACCAGGCGGTAGTCAAGCAAACGCAGACACCTATGTTAATGGTCCTAGTGGTATTGATTACATTGACGCTAGCAGCCACCCGTATCGTTGTTATTATGGTGGCGGCTACCCTCAGTTGGTCTCTAGCGACCTGTGCTCTTCTCAAAATGGTGGTGGTTATGCGAACGTTGATGCTTACGCAAACGCTGACGCTTACTCAAACGCTGACGCGTACGCAAACGCGGACGCTTATGCAAACGCTGACGCTTATGCAAACGCTGACGCTTATGCAAATGCTGACGCGTACACAAACGCTGACGTTTACGCAAAAGGTGACGCTTATGCAAACGGTGACGCTTATGCAAACGGTGACGCTTATGCAAACGCTGACGTTTATGCAAATGCTGACGCGTACACAAACGCTGACGCTTACGCAAACGGCGACGCCTATGCAAACGGTGCTGGTTACGCCAATACTGGTGGTTTTGCGAATGGTGGTGGCAGTGCAAACGGTTACGCCATAACCAACGCTGACGCCAACGCTAATAGTTATGCTAACGGTGCTGCATATGCTAACGCTATCAGTAATGCTAATGTTGGCATTGATACATATGCTGGTGCCACGGCATCTGCGAATGCCATCAGTAACGTCCTTGGTTAACTCATTATTAGCGTATTACGGAATAAATGCAAATTGGTACAGTTCGCGAGAATACGGGAATACGGTTAAATTAAGAGACATGGAAGAGGAGATTAATCCACCCGTTTACAAGCAAGTTAAACATATTCACCTCGTCTTTTTAAATAATCTTAAAAAATCCCGCATTCCCGCTTTTTCGCATAATATGCTGTTGTGTATAGCTATGATAATGGCAGAAAAATATTGTCTACTATCTAAATATGAACATTAATATTATATATACAATTAAATCAAATGCACTTGTAAGATCTCTTTTCATAGTACTTACACAATTGTGTGATTTGACTGAATTATAAAGTTATAGAAATGCAATTTATAATATTTGTAAATTATCAATATGACTTGCTCACAGAGCGTTGCGCCGCCCCAAAAATCAAACTGTACAGAATCGTTGCAACAAAGAATGCGACGCATGTATGTTTCCTTTTACTATTCATATTGGCATCTTTTTTTTTGTCACATGTACGGCGTACACGTGTACCGCCTATAAAGTCGATGTAGTTCTGTATGTTAAACTGATAAATAATATAAATATTGGTGATTTTGCACCTTGTATTTTTATTTTTTAGATAACATTTCTAGTAATAAATATATAAATAATGATATGTATGACTTTATGTTAATACTATGTTTAAATTCCAAGAGATACAATGGGTACTTATAACGATGTCGTCTTAGTGTGTACTAAATCAAAATCGCCTAAGGATTTTTCAATGTCATTAAGATAACCTTACGCTTAAAATAAGAATGGGATACTGAAATAGCTTAACATACTGTGAATAAAACTGACTCAAACAAGTAATCGGATTTGGTGTTTATTTATTTGTGATTCTTTACCCATATTCAAATAAAATTCGAGGTACAAAATCAAGTGACTCACTCTTGTAATGAATGAGCAAAATGTTCAAGTAAATGGACAATTTCTACGTCAAGTCACGAATAAAAATTAAAAATTAACTGCAAATAAATCACAAAATAATTTTTTTATCAAGTACAAGAGACGGAAAGAGAGGGGGTTAAACTAACTATTGATTAAAGCTATAATTGGGTACTTCACGTATCATACCCATTTCGAGCATGTTCATAAATCTGAACGTAGTAGCGTCTCTTTTATCAATGCTACGTTAAAATATTAGTTAAGTAAGAGACCATTATAATAATCTGACTTAATTTAATGTCTCCTTATTTATTGTTACACCGAGAACTACCCCTCTCTTTTTTCTTACAAATCATGCCCATCCAAAGGTTGTCTGAAAGAAATCGCCTAGTGCGATAAGACCGCCCATTGTACATCTCTATTTTTATAGTAATGTTTCCTGTTTGTTTTGTGTAAAGTAAAGAGTACTGTATTGTACTGACCCACTGTTGGGCACGGGCTTCTTAGAATAGAGCCTTAGTCCACCCCGCTGGCCTCGTGCGGGTACACAAGCCATTGAGAACTTATTTTTGGTGCTGTAGCAGATATCAGTCTATGCAAATTGTCACATTAAAATTTGACTTTGAAATCTATTTAACATATACCAATCCTCTGATGGCCACAGTCCTCTCTAAAAGAGGATGTTAATGTCTACAGTCACGATGCTAGGCAAGCGGATCTATGATCGCAGAGCTATCCCATTTATAGCACAATGTTTGGTATTAAAAAGCGGGTATAGCTGTCTTGTTAATCGCCAGAGCTTCGTAAGTAGCAGCTTCAAATACGAAAATGCATTTAGCAATAGTCATTCTAATACTGCTACATCCATGGCGTTGGCAGCTCCGAACACGGTGATAGAAGCGGCAGTAGTCACATCTGCGCTGACATCTAAATTCATGGACATGGCAATTACAATATTAATGCCAACGCAAGCTCTGACATGGACAGAGGTATACAAGGTTAGTCAGAAAGGGGGTACTAATCCGAAAGGGTGTTAAAGTACACATAATAATGAATAACTTTTGTTCTACAACTTTTCCCAAAAGTCAATAGTTTAAGAGAAATAGTTGTTCAAAAATCTCAAAAAAAATCTCTAAAAGCTATCTATCCCCAGTTATGATCAGCTGTGTTTACATTTTAGGTCATATTTGGGGTCATGAATTAGAAGCACCATTTTCTGAATTTGTAACTAAAGCAGGGATGAAGAATTTTTGAAAAAACTAAAATAAAAATCATTTTATTTGGGAAAAAAAAAATATAGAATTTTGAAATTTTAACACTTGCTTTCAAACAGTCATCAGCGATACTATAAGTGGGCTTCGGATTAGTACCCCCTTTCTGACTAACCTTGTATAAACATGAAATACGTTGATGTTTAATTAAAAAAAGAATCTGATGATCTGACCTATTGACTTGATAGTGTTTTTATTTTACCTTACTAACTCCACCTTACCGAAAGCAATAGCAGTTTGTGTGAATAAACAACTATCCCAAATAAGGAAAAGAAAGACACGAAAAAAAAACTTATTTATCCTCTCAATCAGAATTGTCAATGATTTCTATTTCCGGAGGGTCATAAACATATAAATATTATGTTACGTACCATAAAGATTATCGAAGGCCAATTAAAAATTCTGATGGCCTCTACACTTACGAAAAATAAGAAAAGTGGAAATAAGCAAGCACTGAAAAAAATAAAAAGAAGATTACACTTGAGTACGAATCTTAAATAATTGTATGAAAGAATAGTGACGAGAAGATGGTAGTTGTGAGCAGTTTAAACACGACAACTAATCAAGACGGGATATACTCACTCGAGAGGTTACAGAATACTTTTGGTATCTAATAATAATATCTGTACAAAGCTTTTAACTGTGGATCTACAGTAAAAAAGACGTTTACAATATTCGTGTATGAGCTCTCCAGTTTATATTTTTTCTTATTAAGCTAAGACTGTGAATGTGAATAGGTGTTAATGGTATAATTACTCAGCGCTAATAAAGGTGTACTGCAGGGTTCTATTCTAGGCACTTTGTTCTAAACATAGGTATTATATTATTTCGATGGTAGTAATTAGATATAATATCAGAAATTCATTATTTGGAGGCACCACTTATTTATTACTTTTAAATTTGATGACCTACTGTGCAATGGCGGAGCAGCTTGCATTTTAAAAGGGTTTATTTCTCGCATTGGGACAATATTTGTTAGGCCTTTAGATATTAGCTCGGAGTCTTTTTGTGCATTATGAATGCACATATGATGCAGGACACCTTCTATTGTGAAACTTAGCATTTACAAATGAGAAGAAAGTGGTAATGATATCCTCAAGACTGTATTGATAGACCTAATAATTGTAAATAAAAACAAATTCACCTGTTTAAACAGATTATGTTATTTACAATTCCTAATCTTTTCTCAAGCATGTTGGGGTCGACTTCCATTCTAATTGGAGCAGTTGGATACTTATCAGTTTCTTACTTGGAGTAAATACCATCTGATATCCTTTTCAGTATCTCTTACTTGTTGGGTTGCATACGGAGACTAGCCCGCACTGCTCCCAAAAATCTGCAACTCTTGTCACCCTGGATTTACAATGGTGACCAAACAGAAAAACGTCGTAACAATGAAGCTCCGATGTCCCAGGGACATGATTGAACTGTCTTCCAACTCGCAAAGATAAGAGAATAGGAGGAAGTACACCGTCATTACACATTTGGTGAATTATTCACTATACACAAGTTCCTTTCCCTCTGCCTGGAAGAAGGCTCATGTCTTGCCGCTACCCAAAGTCTCAAATCCCTCCTTGCTATCCCAGTTTCGTCCGATATCCGTCCTCCCAATCCTATCGAAATTCCTTGAGAGTGTTGTTCATAATCAACTGTCATGTAACCTCTCCTTTAATAGCCTGCTAAGTCCTTACCAATCGGGTTTCCGCCCTGGTCATAGCACTGTAACCACTCTCGTTAAAGTAACTGATGACATACGACTGGCTATGGAAAATAAGTTTCTAACGGTTTTATTGGACTTTAGCAGTGCTTTTAACTCAGTTGATTTTGACATCCTCTTAGGAATCCTATCCTCTCTTAATGTCTCTGCACAGGTAATTGAGTGGTTCAACTCTTATCTTCACGGTCGCTCGCAGTCCGTTCGCTCAGATGAGGTCTCCTCTGAGTGGTGTGATTTGGCTGCGGGTGTCCCTCAGGGTGGCGTTCTCTCTCCTCTTCTTTTCTTCGTTTTTATAAACGCCATCACTAAGGTCCTGACTTCTAACTATCATCTCTATGCAGATGACTTGCAGCTATATCGTCACTTTAAAGTAGGGGACATCGCTGAAGCTGTTGATGCCATTAATAATGACCTTGAGAATATCAACAAGTGGGCTAAGTCCTTTGGACTCTTGGTTAACCCAGCTAAATCTCAAGCTCTCATTGTTGGTGGCAGATACATGTTCAACCTTTTAGATCACCAGTCTCTCCCTCCAGTTGTGTACAACTCTGTGCCTATAGCATATTCCAAAAGTGCCAAAAATCTAGGAGTCTTTATAGATGCTAACCTCTCCTGGGATGTTCACATTGCGGAGGTGAGTAGGCGGGTGTACTGCTCGTTCCAGTCTCTCAAACGACTCCAGAAATTCTTACCATTTCGAACTAAGGTTACTCTTGCGCAGTCTCTTCTTTTACCACTATTAGACTATGCCGATGTCTGTTTTCTTGACGCAACGGAGGAACTTCTAAATAAACTCGAACGACTGCAGAACTTGTGTATCCGTTTTATTTTTGGTCTTCGAAAGTATGACCATGTGTCCGATTTTCGAACCAAACTGAAGTGGCTACCAATTCGGCAGCGTCGGGATACTCATGTTTTATCTCTTCTTTTCTCTATTCTTCATAATTCTAACTCTCCTGTATATCTTCGAGAACGCTTTGAGTACCTTGTCCTCAGGGGTAAACCTTGTCGCACGGCTTCTTCTCTTCTGCTCCGTACTCCGCGTCACACTTCCAGCCGTTATGATGGTTCCTTCACTATTCGTGCAGTGCGTCTTTGGAACTCACTCCCACACTCACTACGTGATAGCTCTTCTCTTACCGTTTTCAAGAGTAGAATTAGGAAGCATTTCCTCTCTGAATGATTGATTATTATTATTATTTATGTAGGTTTATTATATAGTATATATATATTTATGTAATATATTTTCAGGTTGTATATTTATTTAGGTATATTTTATTTTATAGCACAAATAAGTACTATAAATAAGACAGTTGTACACTGGAGTTTGCCCTCAACCATAGATATTATCAATCTCTCTCTATCACTCAAAGGTTTGCTGGTAGAAAACTCATTTTTGAGTTAAGCTCGCCTTTGTACATCACTTCACTAAATTGTAATGTTTTTATTGTAATTTTCTTGTGTACAATAAAGAATAAGAATAAGTAAGTAGAAAATCAGTTCCCACTTTCATCCTATTAAGTGGGAGACAGAAAACAGCAATAGGTCATAGGCACACTGAAATAGATGTCTACAACTAAGGGGGTCCTAGCTGCCTGACACCACGGATAACATAAATAAGATAATAATAATTAATTACTGTTGTCTCGGAAGCATTTGTATAAAGAACGATCCACCAAGACCCTATATTTAAGGTAGCCTTCAGTGACGTTTCGATGACGAAACCGAGAGTAATACAGTCAATGGTTGTGAAGACGTTTTAATGCAGGTCAATAATAATCTGCGCCGGAGGGCGTGCGACGATCTCTGGCCAACGTAGTGTGTGGCCTGCGGGCGGCGGGTTAGGGGCCCGCCGCCTTACCAGGAGAGCCTACTCCCTAAGCACGAAGTCCGTGGTTTCGGTCTTAGTTACGAGCGTTTCCTACTCTCTATAACCTACGGACATACGAATATTTCGGGGGAATGACAACACGATTTGACAGTTGTCCCTACTACCGATGTGTTTTTGCCCGTCCGAAAAGTTGAACTTGACATTTGTTTTGTTCACTCCTACGTTTCGAGCTACTTTCGGACGGGCGACTAACTTCCTTGACGGATTTAGGGAGTAGGCCCCCAGGCCCGAGAAGGCGGCGCGCAGTGTTCCGCACGCGCCTCTCAGGAGGAGGACAAGGGGCTAGGCCCCACGGTAGGAGAAGTCCACCAGCCCCTGGCCCGAGGTCTGCCGAGGTCGCGGTGCATACAGCTGCGGATCCCGCGATCCCGGCCAAGGGTCAGGAGAAGGAAAATCGTGGGTTTTTAGCCGGTAAGAGTCCGGCATAACCCTTCGCCTTCCCAGGGCGAAGGGTATCCATGACGATATTCCCATGATAAAAAAAGGTCAATAATGTAATCATCTCGGAAGTACAGTTGCATAGAATATTTATTTGACTGTCAATAGAATGTTCTGTTATAGTTTGATACATCAGTAAATTCCTATTATTTGCCGTTGTTATTTCAGCGTAGGTATTTAATTCCAAATGGATTTTGAATATTCAATGCATATCATTGAAAAGAGAGACAACAATGTGCATGTTTTAGTAACAACTGTTTAACTGGAAACTAAATATAATAAAAGCAAAAACGACACCGAGCAAAAAGACATGCCAATTCTTTTTGATAATAAATATTCGGCAGGCGATATTTTAATGGTTAGATATGTAATAGAATAAATACTTAATACTATGAGAGTCTGAAGAATCGTTGAGTTGCAATTCTTAATTACTATCCCGTTTTATTCATAAATCATGCATTACGAATAAACCACAAGTCCTTAGCTTTCCGCAACAATAATTAAAGGTCTTGATACAACGAAGTTGTCGTTTCAAGTGGGCCTTGAGCTCCTTCACACGTGCTGCATATGCTGGTTTAACCATTATTTATGGGACATTCTAAACATTCACAGGGTTACAATTCTGGCCTCTTTTTTTAACACGCTTATAATATTAGCTTCGTAAGTAAGCAAGTAAAAAAACTTGGAAATCGATTTTCACCCACTTCTAACTGTCGCATCGATGTGAAACTTTGCGATATATTACCATCGAGCTGATGTCAGGACAGTATCGGAAGGTACAGGAACCTGTTATAGTTACGAGTACACATATCGAATTTGGGCTCGACTGATTTGTTTAGATGAGATTTTACAGGCAAACATATTTTTTTACTTTTTAGGATACTAACAGTAGCGTGCTTACTAGTTTTTAATATTTTTTTTAATAGGCTTCTCAAACAGAATTTTTGAATTGTAAGAATAAAATATTATTGTAACAGTCCTGTCTAATATGATAAATTCTGCCACTTACTCAGTCAAACAAATTTTAATGTGATGATCATGGTATAATAATATGCTACTACTAGTTTTCAATTAATTTTTTTTGGCGGCTCCACATTATCTGTCATGGCGCGCGTTCAGGCGCATGCGCGCGCAAGCTCACGCATGCGCGGTAGGCTGCTGGGTTTGGGCACCATAATATTGTTTTTGTTTTAACTTCGGTTTTTTTATTTAAATGCATGCATGAGTTTAGATAAAGTAGTATATGAAGCTGCACAAAACTAGGTATTTAAACACTCGTGTGATAGTTTTAAAAACCTCGCCCCCCTATTATGCAACAGTTTCATAAACTACCTACTATTATTGTATAGTAAAGAGAACGCAGACTTAACTTTTACGAATATTTTCACCAATATCAAACTTTACTTTTCTTTCATAGTTATATTTGAAAACTGATTAAGTATGATGAGTCCATTTCAAAATTAGTCAACCACTAAATTCAGTTGTTCCATTAGCTGTTTCGGTAAATCTAACGGATTTAGTAGTTGTATATTATTATGTGAAGGTATTATTAATGGTTACTGTTTCAAAATTAGTATTCATGTTTTACTTTATGATTGCATGAAATACGATCTTGTTATTGCCCGTGAAATATTACAATAATTGTATTAGGTTTAGCTGTAGCTATGACGAAGGAATAGTGATTAAAAAAAAAGTTGTTTACAACTTTATATTCAAATCGTAAATCTGAATGACTAGAAATTTTGTGGATGTGCACGTCATGTTCGAGAACGGGTGTCGCTTGTCGGGACTGGACAGTTCTTAACTGCTCTGGCAATCCTAAAAGGCATATTTTTCTATTTGTTTCTCATATGTGAGTTTATTACACTACTGTAATGGAATTGTCATGATCTACTATTTTAAAAAGAGTATTTATGGAGCTTTTTGTTAGCTCGTCTCCTTAGAACATACCTTTTAGAACCGTGCACCTAGTTTTGACGTTTTGAAAGTGCCTGAAATCTGGTCTATTTGAAATAAACAACTTTGACTTTGAACAAACCTTGTTGTAGATTCTCTCGAACTTGAAGAAGTCAGAGTGTGCCAAAGGAGTAAATGAAAACCGGTTTGACCCAAGCAATGATCAACATGCGTTGTTCTCTTTACTGCAGAGCTTATAAAGATAGCTTCAATAGAATAAACACCAAACAAAAAAAATGTAGAAAAAATTCAAGGTTCTACTACATAATTAAATTAGATTTCAACATTATTAACATAAAATTTTACAATGTACAGCACAATATCTATGAAAAGCTTATTCTATGCTAAAATAACTTAAAATTAATAAGTCGTTTCATTACAGAAAATCTTCCTGGTATTATAACTACTATAACATTATTAGTTATGAGAAATGCTTATTCCGGTTCAAAATCAAGAAAAGCTGCAGGCTTCAGCCAGTTGGTACCAAACAATTATTGCATTGTTTATCCAAAATGGTTTGACCGAAAACATTTAGCTAATCAGTATTTGACAATCTAATCACTTGTAAACTTAGTATTAATTTGTTTACGAGACCGTGCCACATGGCAATTTTGTTATAGCGTTCAAATCAGCTATATGTAATGCCAGCTTAATAAAGGCGACCAGTCTTCGTTATCGACACCTAACCGAACGTGGAAACATTGAAGCCCGCCAGCGTATCGGACCAGCTATGATGAGAGCGAACGCCCAACGTGAGGCAGTTTTGAGTTTCATAAATGCCATTACCTAAACTGTAGCTTCTAGTGTTACTAAATTGAATGAAGCTAGATGTCATATAAAGAGTATAATAGTCATATTTGAGTTTAAAGATAACTTTTTCGAAAAAGTGTAACTATTAAATATTTGATTTAATAACGTTAATATTAAAAACATTTTGCCTTAACCAAAAAGTATGGTAACACAACGATGTTAACCATAAACTCTTATCTTAAACACTTTAGACGCTGCTTATGAACGCTGGTTTGATATTTCTCTATAATGTCATTTAGAAGCATAACCGAGCTCATGTTCGAGATAAAAATAGTGTTGAAACGAAAACACAATTGCTTTTGCGTGTGTTTCTTGGATAGTGGCTAGGATTATTAGCACAGTGGCTATGTGCAGTTCATGAAACAGTTTTATGAATAGTTTTGTTTTACTGGTATCTTGTTTACCTTTATAAAATTTAACGGCCAAATGAACTATTACTCAATTTTAAGTTGCCGTTAAGTCCCATGCTGTCACTGGCACTAAAATGACAGTGACACAAGGAGACTTTAAGGCAACTTAAAATTGAGTAGTGTATTGATTGCCGTAAGATAGTTATGGAGTATAAATAATGCAATATAAATAGAAGACAATGTGAAACAGAAAATTCAGAAATTTTCTGGAAATAGATTTCAAACCTATGTTGCTATAATAGCCGTTATCGAAATTAATATAACTTCTTTTTATTTTTCAGCTGTTTTTCTTCTTCTTAGTCACCATATGTCAAGCTAATTCATTAAATTATTGGCAACCGGTGTTAAGAAGTAATGTACCCGAAGAGTAGTCGACCTATCAACAACACAGTTATAATTTTCAAAGACCAGTTTTGATTACCTGATCCTGAAGAGCGCTTCGGCGCTTACGCTAACGCTAACGCTGCCGGCTACCTCGGTGGTCAGGTTGGCGGGCACGTCGGGGGTCATGTTGGCGGTCACGTCGGGGGCCATGTTGGTGGTCACGCTAACGCTGCCGCTGCTGCTGCAGCTGGCGCTAACGCTGGTGGTTATGGTGGCGGCTATGGTGCCAATAGGTATTACGGTGGACACGGACAAGCAGTATTATTTGCTTCTTCTAAATTATCTTAAATTAAATATTTATTATAAAATTAAATGCTATCGGCAAAATTGGTTTACGTACTTGCCTGGACTTTGTTTATGATTTTCATATTTTGTACACTTTGGTTAAAATTAAAATTTGATTGAGTATTTTAGTTGATACATTTATTTATGAAATCCAAGTGGTATTTTGATTTATTTGCATACATGTGTAAAATAAAAGCACTAATAAAATAGTCATAAAGAAGTATGAATATAAATAAATATGCTTAGGCAGCTGCTTCAAGTTTCATTCTAGCTTTGGTTCGTACTGGATTTGATAGAGTTTTGACATCTAACTTCACAAGCAGCGCCGCCATTTACGTTAATTTATAGCCCTCGGACGGTAAAATGGTTCCTTATGAGCTTCCAATAGAAGGTAAAGCTTCCCAGATGCCTGGTATATCAGTTTCCAGCGATGTTAGTAATGTATTTAAAAATACTTATCAGAGATCGAACTTTAGTTTCATTATAAGTAATATTGTCATTATATGCAATACTGTACCCCAACAACCCAGGCTGCTACTGAGAAATACACAACAGAAAAATCCAATAATGTATTGCATGAATTGTGCCCAGTTTCTGGGGCCCACAGTTAAACTCTCAATAACTGTTGATTCGACAAAGTTAACTGTAAGATAAACTAAGTTCATCTTTTTTAATGGAAATGGTGGCTAAACAACTTACGTTAGATGTAGATACTTCGTAAGAGCTAGCCAGTCTTAGAATATTTGCGCAATTAAGTGTGTAAAAACCGAGATAATATTTCTCTGATTTAAGTTGAATTTTTATTTGACCAGAAAGAATAGACAAATAAAACGATGTCAACTTGAAATCATCTGATGCTAGGACGACGGAGCCACAGTGGCGAGAATAAATTATTTAAGTAATAGAACTAAGTACTGCGTGAATTGTAATCTGGTTGGTTTTTCGGTTGTGGCTTGAAAGCGTTGAAGAAGATGCATTGGGTGTGCTGCTGGTTTAACTGAAAAGTGATTGAAGACACAATTTAGTAACGTGAGAAATGAATTTGCACCTAAGAGCAGCCATTTTGATCAAAAACATTCATTAGTAATTGGTTGTTACATAATTACATGCATTTATATGATATACATAGTTTCATTGATAACAAATTATTTATTTGTTTTACCCTCTTAACACCCACCTCTTGTATTACAATCTCCAACAAAGAATATGGATTGAAAAATACATCTGGTGACGTTCCAATGTTTTAAAATGGTGGAAGCGAGAGAAATCGGAAAGACTTGGAGTGACCTGAAGCATAAAACTTAAGATAGAACCACACGGTACTACACTGCGGACGCCAACAGCTGTAGTGAGGGGTTATAATAATATGAAATAAAGTAGGTATCTAAGTACTAACTTGAGGGAGTAACAAAAAATGTGGATCAGTGATCGCAGTATGTTTTGCAGGATGCCACCAAAGAAGGCTGTTGTAGCTTTTAGTCACCTTATATGACATGGAATACACAGATGAGACCTATTCATTCAAAGGGACTATTTCTCCGATGCTAACCAGGCTGATATTAACTCACTAAATCGTTTCGCTTTTAGCTCCGATTCCACAGTTAGCCTTGTAGGCGCTTCCCCCAGCGAAAGTGGCGCCACTTCAGAAAAAAAGCATAATTTCTGCCAATACACAACATATTCAAATTTCGTACGTACAACATTTTAGTCAAGTGATGTAGAAATTTAAGAACACCAATAAACAACACTTGACATCCTAGGTTAGAAGTTTTACACTCAATTGCAAGAAAGGTCCATTAAATTTTAATGCTCTCATTAGAATGTTAATGCTCCATTAACCTCTTCTGTCCATTGCAAGAAGCTAGATTTAATGGAATGATTAACTATCCATTAAAATTAATTTTTGATGTGTCAAACTTCCCATGATTTCAATGTAAGATAATTAGTAAATGAAGAACGAACTACGACCTAATTAGTGTTCATGCAATAGCCATTAATTTAATGGAAACATTATTCTTAATGACGGATTAGTTAATGATCACCTAATGGTATCTTTCTTGCAACTCAGTGTTAGTAATTAATACTAAAAACGGCCGTTTTTGGTACTTATCGCTAAAACTTCAAATCCAGAAGCTCTAGTGTTGATATTTGGTTCACTTTCGCTGGGGTAAGCCCCTTAAAATGCACGTGAGTAAACCGTAACTAATCATAAATATGATATTCGCGTTTTTTTTTTTTTAATTTCCATACCAATCAAAAAAATATTTTAATTGATTTGTATGGACAGGCATTGAAAAATTGGCGAATTTCGAAAAGTTGTAGAACGAAAGTTGTTCAATTTTCGATACCGAGTAACCCCACAAAATTCTTAGAGTTGATTTTTTAACACCGTGTAGAATTATGGAGAAACCTCCGGTTTCTGATTTGAGAATTCGGAATAAGCAAATACTTAAGTAACATTTGAGTACACAGTTGTCAAAAAAATGCTTTAAAATCCGTCATTTTTTTGACAACTCCATACTCAAAAATTACTTAAGTATTTGCTTATCCCAAATTCTCAAATCAGAAACCGGAGGTTAGGCTTTTTAATGAACACGCAATTCGAAGAGTTCTTGAATTTCTTAAGGGTCGACCCATATCACATAATATTATGGCGGCACTCTAAAACATCTGCATTAGTGTTGGCAACTACCTGAACGTGAGTTTCATTTTTCGGCACGGACAAGCCATTGATGAACCATAACATTAAAAGGGATACAAATAAAACCAAAAAAAAAAATACAACAAGTCATTTTAGCGTCCCGAATTAACTGACTGCAAAGAACGATATCGTGCTAGTCGTGTCTGCCAGCGGTGCCGCCGTGCTTTCATTCATTTATGCGTGGCATCAAAATGTTCAATCACCAAAAACTTTGTTTCTATTTTTTGAAACTTTTTTTTTTTTTTTTTCTATTGGACTGCTGTAGGTCGTCCTAGGGGACGGTTTCTACGTAACCGGGCAGTTATTGGCGAGACCTGAAGGGTCTCCAGCCAATGGGGGGGAAGTAAAATACTTAACCTAAGCTAACTACTTGTACTACACTAACATCATGACTACCTGCAACAACAGCACTAAGGGCGACCCCTAGTGGGACTCGGACCTCGGCTTAGGGCGTTGCTGGCGTGGACATAGGGGGGGGAGACAGCTTGATGAGGGCTGAATTATCGGTGTGACTGCGGAGTCTGAAGAGACGACCGGCTCTACGACGGGAGAGCTCGGTGGATCGTGATCGGCGGCGGTGGGACGTCGCGACGGGCCTCGTCGGCGAGGACGGTATGCCGGACGGCGGCGGACGTTGTGTAGTGTGCTGGTCGATTTACTCGCCTCCTGGAGGAGGGTTATTTCGTCGTCGGGTTCTAAAAGTGTGTGCCTGGGACGGCGAACTTTACTTATGAGAGAGGGACTGTAGTCGGCCGCTGCGGCGACTAGGGGGTTCGGATGGCGGGGGGCATTGTCGAAGTAACGCTTGGAAATGCGTTTGAGGTATTGCCTGATGGTTGGCATTTTTAGATCGAGATGGAGTTGGACGTTACGCATGAACCACGGGGCAGCCGCGGCTCTGCGCAACACTCGATTCTGGAGGGTTTGGAAGGAATTGAAGCGACAAGGCTTAACGTGTGCGAACACGACGCTAGCGTAAGTCAAGATGGGGCGGATGCACGTCACGTAGATTCTCAGCTTATTTCTAAGTGACAATTTACTGCGCGCTCTAAGGATGGGGTGGAGGCGACCGACAGCGAAAGCGGCGCGAGCGCGCACCGCTTTGATATGGTCTCGGAAACTCAGATGGTGGTCGAGGATAACCCCCAGGTATTTGGCTTTCATCTCCCAAGGGATCTGTTTGCCGAACATGAGGACAGGACGGATGTGGGTGTGGGAATCACCGTGTCTCTCGAAAAGAACGGCTGCGCTCTTTTCGGGATTCACCTCTATTCTCCATTTCCGGAACCAGACCCCGAGGGTGTTGGCTGCGGTTTGAAGGGTTCGAGAGATGCTATCGAGACTCCTACCGGAATAGTAGATAGCCGTGTCGTCGGCGAAGAGAGCCAACTTGGCCAAGCCACGTTTGGGAATGTCGCTGGTGTACAGCGTGAACAGAAGGGGCGATAGCACGGAGCCCTGAGGGACGCCGGCGCGAATGGGGTGAGGGGACGAGAGGGTGCCTTCTAGGCGATAGCGGAAGGAGCGATCCGACAGAAAGTCTCGAATGATGAGCACGAGACGGTCCGGCACGTTGAATTGGTACAGTTTGTATAATAAACCGTTGTGCCAGACCTTGTCGAAGGCTTTCGCTACGTCGAAGAAGAGCATGCCCGTTTTGTACGAGCGCATAAAACGGGAGCTAATGTGTTCGACTATGCGGTGCAATTGTCGAATGCAACAGTGCTGGGTTCGAAAACCGAACTGTTCGTCGGGGATGAGTTTACGGGAGTCAGCGAAATCTTTTAAACGGATATAAATGAGACGCTCATAGATTTTCCCAAATACATTGAGAAGGCTGATGGGGCGGTAACTAGTGGGCTCACTCTTGGGTTTGCCGGGTTTTGGGATACCGATAACGGTGGCTTGTTTCCAAGCTTGCGGAAAGATGTTATTACTCAGAGCGCCATTGAAGATGGCGGTCATGAGGACTATGAGCGGGGCGGAAAAGTGTTTGATCACCTTATTGGTGATACCGTCTGAGCCGGGGGCTTTCCTAGGTTTGAGATTCCTCACTATCGTGTGGACCTCGTCTACGGTGATGAGGGGTAAGGGATCGTCGGGGTCTTCATCGGGAGGGAGGGAGGCCCTACGTTCGACCTCGCGATTCACCTTGGAAAGATGGACCGGGTCTGCGGGTTGGGTGCTGGGAGTACATTGGGCTTCTAGACTGTCGGCTAGACATTCGGACTTTTCGTCATCTTCAAAGGCCGGCCTTTGGTTCGGACGATTGAGAGGGGGAGTTGAAGCTACACAATCGGATTTTAGATTTCGTTGTAATTGCCAGAAGGCCAGATGGGATGGCTCTAAGTCGCTCAACATCTTGTCCCAGCGGGCTTCCCGAACCTCCCGTACACGTTTCTTTACAGCACGCTGTAGAGAACGCATATGGGCGCGGTTAGCTTCGCAGGGAAAAGTGTCATAGGCACGGATGGATGCGTTCTTCTCCGTCAGCAGTTCACGCACATCGTCCGGCAGCTTCCAGCGGTGTTCGTCCACCGCTGGAACCTGCCGTGAACACTCGTTCACCACGGACTGTACGTGACTGGTAAGGGAGTCGATCGCGCCCAGCGTGTCGGCAATCGTAACGATATCGTCGGGGATGGAATCTAAGTGAACGGACGAGGAAGACTTGAGGCGCTCCTCTAGTTTACCCCAGTCCGTGACAGTTTTGGTCGGGGCGGGTTGTCCAGGATCCGGGGGACCACCCCGGGGACCTAGGTGAAGGACTACGGGGCGGTGATCGGAGTCTAGCTCTTCATGCGTCTCTATAGAGCGTAGACCGAGGTTTACGTTCTTTAGAAGCGCTATGTCAAGGACATCGGGCTGATGGTCAGGGTTATGGGGGTAGTGAGTGGGACACATCGGGGCGATAACGTCGAATTCGAGCTCCGGGCTCAACTCTTCGAGGTTACGACCCGCGTGGTTGTTGGAGTTGCAGCTCCACGAGAGATGTTTGGCATTGAGGTCGCCCGCTATGATAACGGAACCTCCGCCGAGGTCAAAGAGGGCTTTAAGATCGCTCCGGAGTTGGATCTTATTACTGGAGGGAGGATTATACACCGAGACGATTGTGATCGGCTGGTGTCCTGTCATGCCTAGTCTGCATATGGAAGTTTCCAGGAATTGGAGACCAGGAGGAGGGTCTAAGGGAGTGCAGTACAGGGAACGTTTGTAGTAGATGAGAGTACCACCGCCCCTACTACGGGTCCTGTCGTTGCGAACTAATTTATAGTTTGCAATTCCAGGGTTCCTGTTGTGGGGCTTGAGAAACGTTTCCTGCACTAGGAAGATGTCAATTTGATGATCACGCAAAAAGATTGCGATCTCATCTCGTTGACCGTTAACGCTGTTAGCGTTGAAGAAGCCTAATTTAAGGGATCGGGGCTTAATTCTACAGCTTTCTGTATCCATTGGAATTTATTGGATGAGGAAAATGACTATGTCATCTAGTTCGCAGAGGACATTGATGCGAGCGATTGGATCGCCTTGAGAGGCGTTCCAAGCGGAGACTATGTTGATCGCCCACTGCGTATTGCAGGAGGAGAGGGTTTGGATAAGGCTGGGGATCGTGTCCCTAAGGAGCACTTTAGTGGACGAGAGGGAAGTGGAGGGAGCAACCGCTGTCGGCGCTGGCCTGGGAGCGAGTGCGGGGGCGGGTGCGGGGGTGTGTGCGGGGGCAGCCTGTGATGTTGGGGGACTACGTGCAGCCTGTGAAGCAGCTGGCACTATAGTGGGAGCGGGGATAGTGGAGCTCATCAGGGCGGGGATAGCCGGGATTGGGGGTCTTGTGGTTTGTTGCTGTTGCTGGGGCAACTGGGTAGTGGGCCTTAAGGCGGGGAACGCCTGCTGATGGTTCAGCGCGTTCCATGGGGACGGCCTTTGGGGACTGAGGCGGGCGGGGAGTTGGGAAGAAAGAGGGGGAGCCGTGGAGGGACTCTCTCTTTGGTGACGGTCGGCTGAGCGTTTAGCCAGCTTAGGGTTGCGCTGTTTTGGCGCTTTAGCGCACCCGCGATAATTCGCAGGGTGACCAGACTCGCCGCATAAAACGCAGCTGGGAGGCTCGAGACATAGGGACCTATCTTTAGGACGTTCACAGTCGCTAGTGCCGTGGTCGCCCAGGCACTTGACGCACCTGGGTTTCGCGTAACAATTACGCTGTGAGTGGCCATAAAGCTGGCAACGGTGACATTGACCAGGCGGACCGGACTTATTGGGGCGCTCGACGCTTATGCCAGACAGGTGGCACAAGGTCTTAATATTATAGACGGTCTTAGACTCGTCTGAAGGCTCGCATACTGCGAGGACCATGTCGTAGGGGGTGCCACCGCGGCCGCGGTGCATGCGGTGGACTTCCAAGGCGGGGATGTTTTGCGACTTAAGGTCGCTGAGGATAGCGTCGGAGTCAATCTCCTTGGGGATGCCGCGGATAACGACTCTGATAAGTCGCTCATCGGGAAGGGCAAAGGTGTGGAATGACACGCTTTTTTCCCTTAACATACGCGTGAGATCGCGGAAGTCTTTTGACGTGGGGACCATGACTTTAATGCCCTGTTGGGTGGTGCGGGCACTAAGATAGTTGATCTTGCGATCAACACACATCTTGGACACATCGGTCCACTTCGCCTTGTCCTGAATGTACAGAGGCGGAGGAGAGGGCTCTTTCCTCGGAGTCGAGGTTTTCGAGCCGGTGACGGGGCGGGGGGAGGAAGGACGACTGGCCTGCGGGGAGGTAGCCGGGACGGGACTAAGGGAAGCAGCCGACGCGGGGGTCGCAACGTTTGTCTTGGGGGTTTTAGCCGGGACTTGGCTGGAGGAGGTCGCCTTATTTTTGCGGGCACGCTTTTTCCCCTTACCGACTACGGTAGTGTAGCCTTCTGAGGAAGAGGAAGCCGACGAATAGGATTCGGACTCAATATCGGAATCGGGGACTAAGGGCTCTGACGTGTCCATTGATGACGTCATCTCTGGAGCATGTCGGAGGGACGGGGAAGGGGTGTTTAAATTAGCGGAAGGCGCGGCTGCGGAGTGCAGGTGCGAAATTTCCATTGTTTCCGGAGACAATGGACCGGGAGAGAAAGGCGGAAGCGATAAAAGGCTTGGAATGCCATTGTTCTCGTCGAACAATGGCTCTCCTTCGCCGAAATAATCAAAGTCGGTATCGCAGGTGGGCGATAACGGATTAGTAGTGTGCCTTATGGGCCCACTACTAGGAATACGAGCGCCATATTTAGCGAGAAATTCGGGGTCCTTTAAAAGTTCCCGGAAGAACGCTAATAACACAGCGTCAGACATCTCGGAAAAGATGCCTGAGCCGTGTGTAAAAAATGGGAATTAGGCTTAATAAAAACGCGGCGCGCACAAGTACGCGACTATTTTTAGTAACGGCCTATAAGTCCTAACAATTTAATTTTTTTAAAAACGCGATTCCCCGGGTGGATGAGCCCGGGGGTGTGTGAAAACCCTCCCTGTCGGGTATAGACAGGGAGGTTGAGTGCCTATTGGTGAGCCCTAAGCTTGTAATCCCGTCGCCAGTCTTATTGTGCGAACGGGTTCCTAAGTCTCTAGTGAGGTGCAATACTAGAGAGTGCTAGATGGGAGAGAACGGGGTTAGAGCTAGCGTCGACTAGGAGACCCCCCAAGGCCGGTGGTACTAGCTCCTTCCAATTTTCGCCTTGCCCTGAAGGGGCGCAGCTGGTGTATTGGGTCAACACCCGCTCGGTTTCGTTAACACTGCAAAGTATCAGCCGAGGACCACGAAACTGTGGATTTTCCCTGAAGGGGCACACGCGTTTAACAAAGAAATAGGCGTTCAGCCACCGCCTTGAAAAAGGCAGCTTTTGAACTTATAGTCGTGAAGTGGAGAACACTACGGCGGGGCGTAGCGATATTCGTGAGCGAGCACGTCGAGAAAGTACGCAGCGCGAGTTGCGGCACGTCCGTCCTCAGCGAGCGTCGGAGCGCGAATGAATTTTTTTTTTTTTTTTTTGAAACCTTAGTCGTTGGTTTAAATACGAATACTTTAAAGAAAAAAAAAAAAATTCTATTTTTTGTTTTCAAGCAATCTAAATCCCTCGCAGGGTCAATCTACACCAGTAGTAGACCACGTGGTTTTAAGGAATTGCACAAATTAGTTTACATCCTGTATAGTAAGAAGTTTTGCGGCCGAAACCAACCCTATTAGTATAATCCCTACTAATATTATAAAAGTAGAAAGTAACTCTGTCTGTCTGTTACGCTTTCACGCCTAAGCCGCCGAACCGATTTTGATGAAACTTGGTACAGAGATCGTCTGGAACCTGAACAAGGACATAGGCTACTTTTATCCTGAAAACCGCGAAATATCTACGCGATATAAACGACATCCACGCGGGCGAAGCTGCGGGCGGCCTCTAGTATACCTATATTTTTTTAATTAATGACTTCGTCTCTCGTACGGTAAGCACAATTGCGTCACATGAAGTGTGAAAATAATATGTTAACAATAAAAACTATCAGCTGCCTCCTTTTTCTTAATATTTCTTTCATATTTGAGACTTATAACCATTGCCTGTCGTGGTCGTGTCCATTCTCATCCCCTTGTATCTCTTTTTAGTCACGGCTCATCTTCCATGCGGAAGATGTCCAGTCCTTTGGACGGGGGGGACACAGGTCCAACGCGCAGAGGCCCCTTTGAGAACTTTAATCTAAAATGGGGTGGGGCACCAACCGGTTACCATCCACGACTGCACTATTGGAGTATAGTCATGGACTGTCCCAAGTGGGTGGGTGGGTAAAATATGGTGAAAAATATCTGGCCTATGGGAAGGGGTGTTAAGTGGATTGGATAACTTCTATTGCCGGAAGAAAACGGCGTCTGCCTTTCAAATTTAAAATTGAATTGTCATCACCTTGTATTATTATGATGTCCGAGGTTTAAAAACGAGGTTGAACAAATGACTATGTATGCATGCAGTCTATTACTACCAATTACTCCAAACAGAGTGGTCATCCATTTTCACAAATTTATATGGCATTGTTTTTCAATATCTACCATTCAATTTTAATGTCATGTTGATAGTTTATTGCCTATCGATGTGATGTTGTTTCACAATATTTGTATTTGTAGTAATCTTTAAGAACATGTATTTTTCTATACTTTGAGATTAGTGTACGTGACTGTGTATGTTTATAAAATGTTTTGTTTTTGTTAAGTTTGCATTTTTTTTTGTATTGGACTGCTGTAGGTGGTCCTTGGGGACCATTTCTACGTAACCGGGCAGTTATTGGTGAGACCTGAAGGGTCTCCAGCCAATGGGGGGAAGAAGTTTGCAATATTTTTTTGTTTTTATTTTGTGGGAACATTTTCAATATTAACGTTATCCACATATACCAGTTACATACAGATGTTGATTACATGTTTTTGCTAAAAATATTTCATTTTTGGTAATCAGTTTGTAGTGACATTAATTTAATAATTTATGCGTATTGTATAAATACCTCGTTGTCATATACTAAATGACTGCCTCGTTGGTCTAGCGGTCGCAAGCGCGACTGCTGAGCGTGACGTCCTGGGTTCGATCTCCAGGTAGAGCAAAGTACTATTGGGTTTTTCCATGTGGAATTTCTCAGTAGCAGCCCGGAGTCTGGATTTGTGCCCGGTCTGGTCAGGATCTGTGTCTCATTGCATACAATTTACAAGATGTAACATAAATAACGCACAACCTCTTAAGGGGTCACTGTACTGATCATTATGAACAACTTTTACTATGGGACCAAACAGGAAATCGCGAAAAAAATATCAGCTCTTCCCTACATTTTGACGAGTTATGCGACCATAAATGGTGGTACAGCCATTGAATAATATGAATAATAGAATAAATGCCATTAAAAATGTAAAACAGTTTGAGCCACAGGCAAGAACGGGTGAATACAATACCAAAAATAATTCCATGAAAACATTCTTCAATCGGATTTAATCACATGTAAACTACATAACAAATTTGTTTTAGTAGTCGTGACGAAAGCGGGTTAGCTCTAGCGTTTAATTCTGCTATAATAAACACCCTAATATAGTCAATCATTCTTGGATTCTCACATAGTCTGTAGAAATTAAAGCTCTGCGCAATATCGGAAACAAAGCCAGTAACAATGGCAGCTAACAGTCTGGTAAGTGAAATAGAAAAAAATATCGCTCTTTTTCTAAAATTCGAGCAGCCATAGCGCAACATTTTTGGGTTTTATTATCAAATCGCAAACAAATTACATCCTACGTCGAACTGAATCTTTTTGCTCGTTGTAATATATAGTAACCTTAAGCATGAATTATACAGAAAAGGCATAAGGAGCGAGGTGCTTTTTGCGAAAAAGATTTGAAGCGGCACGACAAAACGTATGAAACCGACGCGCCTGCGCCGTGTCCGCACCTTATGCCTTTTCTGTGTAATTCACGCTTTAGAAATCAGTTGATGGTGATAGTTATGCTAAACTTAAAAGGAATCACAATAGGCATGTTGACAGCATCAATAAATTGCAAATGTAATTAGTCCGCCAGTTAGAGTTTTGAAAAATAATGGACACATATTTTTTCTTTTGTTAAATCTATGAATATTTGGAAAAATAAAACATATCAAAACTCGAGAGTGGGGGCTTGTGACGTCAGAAGCAAGAAAAAATTGTACTTGTGACGTTTTGCCAATTTTAAAAGTGTCGTATCTTCGTCAATTTTAGTTAACGTTACAAAAGAAAAAATACGGGTCAAATATTTTTTAATAATCTAACTGACGGACTAATTCGTTTTTTTCAGTCAAATACAATTTTATCTTTCGATTATCAATAACTCTTCTAGTCCAATCGCGTGGAATTAGTGATGTAATAAATAATGGGAGTCTTTTGCCAAAAATACGTAGGATGAGTGATTTAAGACAAAACTTTGTAGATTTTTATTGTGCTCAGGTAGAAAATCGTTATTGGAGCATATTATTCCGTTACCAAATTGATTGTTGTCATAATATGTAGTTTATTATATATTATAAGAATTCAGAATAAGAATTACAATATTATAAATACTATAGAAGATTTAATTAATTATAATATACTTATTCTCATAATCTCATCTTCGTGACAGTAATGAGTGCCTAAAATTAATAGTGCATAATGATCAGAGATTGGAATCTAATAGCAAAATAATTGAAATGTAATATAGGTCATTTTGTTTTTATCGAGTATTCAAACTATTGCTGGTTTTTAGTTTTGAACTTGATTGCTTAATGAACGTAACACGTACGTTTAATTTACATTCTTTATGATGACACAAATTAAAAATCTTATTTTCGCATCTATCAATAAAATTCTGATAAATACCGTGATTCTGGAAGTTTACCCTATAAACACTATTACGATATTTGATCTCTTTTGATCTTACTGTATTGCAATAAAAATAAATAACGCCATATCTATGTTTTGTGCTTCTAAAAATGGCTAAGACGTCCACCCGTCAATAGGTGCGCTAAAGTTGTTAAAAAAATAAAAAAATTATGTACTGTGTTAAGTTAATTAAGCAATAATGTTCAAAACTAAAACAATTCGATAGCTTGAATATTCGACAAAAAATAATGACCTATCTCTATTACATTTCAATTGTTTTGCTATTGGATCCCGCTCTCTGATAATGATCTAAATAGTATGTACTACTTTATGATTATACTAGCTTTCGCCCGCAGCTTCGCTTGCGTGAAATTTTGAACCCGATAAGTGACGATTTTCCATACAAACTTTCATCCCCTATTTAACTCCCTTAGGGGTTGAATTACGAAAAATCCCTTCTTAGTGGATGCCTACGTTACAAAAGGAACCTACTGTCAAAATTTCAAGTTTCCAACCCCAGCGGTTTAGGCTGTGCGTTGATAGATCAGTCAGTCAGTCAGTCAGCTTCTTCTTTTATATGTATAGACTAGCGAACCGCCCCGGCTTCACACGGGTACATTTTATAGCTTAAAACCTTCCTCTTGAATTACTCTATCTATTAAAAAAACCGCATCAAAATCCGTTGCGTAGTTTTAAAGCTCTAAGCATACATAGGGTCAGACAGCGGGAAGCGACTTTGTTTTATACTATGTAGATGATGATTACGAGCTATTGCTTAATAAAATCAGATTCCATGTTTTTGTCTGTATTGAACCTTTATAAATGTTTTTTCAGATTCTTCTTTTGGCAATAATGTACACATGTCGAGCTTATTTGGTGTTGCCACCAAATAACCATCTGGCACAAGATAGTAATCCTGAAGATAGTCTAGTTGCCAGACAACGTGTACCCCCGGTCTACTACTATCCTAAATTAGAAGATGTTCAGTTGACCGATGCTCTCAGCTACAGTAGACAAAATTCCCCTAATCCTGAACTTGATGATGATGTGGAAAATAGATTCGGCCTTTTCGGTGGTGGAGCTGGCGTTGGTGCTGGCATTGGCGGTCATCTTGCTGGTCATTTCGGTGGTCACCTCGGAGGTGGTGCAGGCCCCTATGGTGGTGCTGGTGCGTACGGTGGTGTCCCCGCTTACTACGGATAACTAAATGAGACGTAAAGTTTTTTTTTAATGGTATAATGACGAATAAATTTCTCTTCAAAAAATCAAAACAAATATGTTAGCCAGGCCCCATTTTAAAATTTTTGCAAAACTGTTGACTGAAATAAATGTGTGTTAATTAGAACCAGGAAAATAAATTACCTCATGAAGTTAAAATTGTATTTTATTTCGACCCATTTAGGAATATTTATATTGTCGCCTTATTTCCCAAGATATTGTGCAAGATATTATAAATAATAAACCTCTCCTATGATGGTTTAAGAGGCCGTATACGAAATTTTGGCGATTTCGCTTATTTACGTGATTTTGCAGACGTGGGTTTTACAGTTAAAGTAACATATTTATATAAGTTTTAATGACCTATAATACTCGACGCAAGCCATAAGAAACTTTACTCATTAGATCATAATTGAAATGATCTTTCATTTCACTTATGCTCTAATGAGTAAAGTTTAGGTTAGGGTTTTAACTTTATTCATTACAGCATTATTGAAATGAAAGATCATTTCAATTATGATCTAATGAGTAAAGCTACTTATGGCTTGCGTCGAGTATTATATATAGGTTGAGATTTAGATTGTTTTAAAAGATTTTTATTGCCGAATTAATAGAAAGAAGAAGAGAAGAAATATTGTGCAATTTTTTTTCAGAAAATGTATTTATCTTGAACTGAAGTTTATTTTTGTTGTTTTAATTTTATTAACGAGAGTTCTAAATATCCAAAATCAAAAACAATTCTTTGCCCATTTTCTCTAAACTTTGATCAAGTTAAATATTTTTTTACTCAAAAATTTTAAATCAATGTGGTAAAAAATGATACATGCATTGTATAGTCTACTGTTACAACAATATATTCATTTTTCATACCGTTTAGACGTCAAAACATATCGTAAATATGTGATATTTTAAACCTCTTACAGCAAAAATTCACAAACCAGTTCAAAGTCATTTATTCTCTCTTCACATTGGTTGCCTTAAAATTAATATAGTTTAAAACTAATGTGAATAACAATATTTCACCACTGTAAGAGACTGGTGCCTGAAATAGGTTTTGGAACAAAACCTGTGGTACAGGTCACCAGGGCCCCTCCGCAGTAATAAAAATGGTTTAGTGTCCAAGAACGACCTTATGCGAGTAGGAACATGCATCGTGAGAGGTAGGTAATTATACAGGACTTGAAACAAAATTACTTACAGAAAAAAAAAGAAATAAAGGAAAAACAGAAGAAAAAAATAATAATAATACTAAACTAATAGCAGAGATGAGTTATTTGTGGTGCCATGTAAGACGTGTATGTTGATGAAAGAGTGTAAAAAGAGTGTGTAGTGTGTGAAAGAGTGAACGAAAGCGAATATGACTAGTGACACGTAAAGCGAATGAAGGAGTGTATGAAAGCGAGTATGGGGTCAGGATCAGTGATGGGAGATGGGGGATATGGGCAGATTATTTAAGAACCGACAAAAGACCTTCAGTTTTCTCATAGTCGTCGGTTTGTGGTCGATTAATCGACTTTAAGTAATCAAAGTAAAAAAGTAGCTCATTCATTAGATAATAATTGAAATGATCTTTTATGTTGTGCAAAACAACCAATTAACTGTCAGCGTGTATAATTTGACGACAGGTTTGGTGCAGTGGCTGAGCGATTGGCTTCTGCGCTACGGGTCGTGGGTTCGATTCCCACACGGTACAAAAATTTGTATGGCCTACAGGTGGTTGTTTCGGGTCTGGGCGTTTGTTTGTGAGATTTGTGTATGTAAACGCACCCACGATACAAGAGAAATCTTAGTGTGGGGCAACGTTTTTTTAAAAAACAAAAAAAAAATAAAAAAAAAAATGAAACATACAACTGATACATCAGAAGTCGGTGCTCATCGACGCTAAACCAAATTGAAGGCACCGACTGGCTTTTTTTTTATTTGATTGCTGTAGATTGTCCTTGCAAACTCCTTCTACGTAATCTGAAGGGTCTCTAGTCAATGGTGGGGTTTTATTTTTTGTTAAAAACTTTTACAAATCAATCTCTTAATTGAGATAAATAAATTTGGAGCTTACGCAGAGACTGAACTTTAAATGCGGTCAAAAATTAATAAGTTTTCTTTTATTAACAATATTAAGGACATGAAACTGAAAAATCTGTAAAGTAAAGTAAAGTAGACTTTATTGTTTCTGATTGAGTAGTTACAGTTATTATACATATAATATGATAATGTTAGAGACATCAAACAGCCTATTTTGGACATACGATAATTTCAAAACAATGTGTTAATAACAATAAAAAAATATTTTTAGAATTAAAATGTTCCTTTTCAATGAATAGATCAAAAACCCAAGTCATGACCAACAGCACGAAACGTAGGGTCAAGGTAGACGGGCAGGTATTACAATATGTCGATGAGTACACGTACTTGGGCCAGATAGTCTCTATTAAAAACCGGCAAGAGAAAGAAGTCGAAAGACGGATTGAAAACGCCTGGAAGAGCTTCTGGTCCCTTAAAGAACACATGAAGGGAAACCTTCCGGTAACCCTGAAGCGTAAACTCATCGATATGTGCATCCTGCCCGTTCTAACCTACGGTGCCCAAACTTGGTCACTGACTGAAGAACAAAAGTCCAAACTCAAGATTTGCCAACGAGCAATGGAGCGTAGTATACTGGGTATTAAACTAACCGATCGTGTCAGAAACACCACCCTGCGCTCCATAACCCAAGTAACAGATGTTGGAGAAAAAACAGCCAAGCTAAAGTGGGAGTGGGCCGGTCATGTCGCTCGAATGCACCCGGACAGGTGGGCAAAGACCGTTACTTAATGGACGCCTGAAGGAGGACATCGCCGCCGAGGTCGACCTCGGCGTAGGTGGCGTGACGATCTAGACGTGTTTGCGGGGCTGGCATGGTCAGAAAAGGCACAAAATAGAGATGTTTGGAAGACAAAAGGGGAGGCCTTTCCTCAGCAGTGGGACAGTAAATAGGCTAGAAAAAAAAAAAAAAAGTTCCTGAACTATATAGAAATATTTTTCTGTTAACCATATTTTCAAGCGTACACGAAATAATCTTAAGAGTAAATCTCTCAGAATCTGTGGTATTTCACTATAAACTTTAACACAACTAATCATACTATTTCTATGGTAAAGGGTAGTTCTACATTTTAGTATAACTATCTTTGTAGGATCCCTTTGGTTAAACGGACTATTTTCACAATTTTTTTCAAACAGTTGTGGGTGTTTCCTTGCATACAGTTTAATTTCGAGGATATAAAGAGAGGTCTAAATTAATATTTTAGATCTTTTAAAAAGTGGTTTAGAAGAATCTAGGGGCTCGGTATTGCCTGTTGCTCTCAAACATTTCTTTTGAGACAGAAAAACTTCGTTGATTAAAGTTGAGTTACCCCACAACAATAAGCCTTATCGTAGCCATGGTAAGCTGTACTTTCTGAAGCTGTTGTGCGTAGAAGTCATAGTGTGTAAATTAATTAATTAATTTTTGTACAGACGTTATTTATGAGTGACTTCCAGTTGCAGTAATCACCTACAGGGGGGTTACCATGATTTGTTATAGCAGGAATGTTTTAATATTATTCCGAGAGTGGGAAAGTGACAGCGCTAGATAGCTCTCTAGCGCCATTTCTTACCTACTTTCGTAATAATATTAAAACATTCCTGCTCTAAGAGATCATGGTAAACCCCCAGTATTTTTTAAATTTATTTAATATAATTAAAATTGTGGAGGGTGAAAAAAAAGTGGAGTGATCTATTTGACCACTTATTTTTGCTGTCAAACGACTCTAGGCCACTATCGATGATGGTCGATGGAAAAATGACGGATGAAAAGCCAACCTTATTTTCACAATGTTAAGGTTCATGTGTCTAGCAAAATATATGAAAATATAAAAAAAAAAATTTTTTTTGCGCATGTTCCATACATCTTTTTTTTCCTCTTTTTAAGGCAAATATGTACTAACTAGTCGTTTTGGATTTAGTGATTAAAACCCTAGAATTCTTTAGGAATATACAAGAATACTTTAAATTCACCAGAAAAAAATTAAGGGCATGATCAGTTACTGTAATAGAACATATCTAGAGAAAAAAAAAGAAAATTATTTTGTTCCAAGATTGTACTTTAAAAACATCAATAATTGGTAAAAAAGTTTAATCACATTGACAATGATATTCGCACGCGCACGCACACACGCTAACGCTATCTATTCGTTCATAAAAACCCCGCGTGGCACAATGAGCGGCACTCAAGGTCAGCCGCGCCACCCCCTCTCGCCCTTGCGCCTGCGACATCAGTCGGCCGCCCGCAGTAATTAGGTCAAGTTGCGCGTCGCGCGGTGCAAGCGCATCCTCTCGTTACCGAGTGCATACCTATTTTTGTTAAATACGTAATTACATGATGTGTTGATAAATACTAAATAAGCATAATATTCGGTAAACTAAGGTAAAGGCAGACCGCACCGCACCCTCTCCACCAAGCTGGTGCGCGCGCGTCAGCCGCATGCGATCGATCGCGTGCGGCTGCGATCGGCCGCGATGCATGGAATTGTACCTTTACGCTTGAACAAAATTGCCTTCTAGGTCTGACTTCAATCCCAGCCCAATCCCAACCTTTGACTTTTCGAAATCACGTAGGGATCAGAATTTAATTATCACTTAATGGTGAAGGTAAACATCGAAAGGACTCCATAGAACCCTCGCAGTTTCAGGAGTGCGCAGGTTCTCGATGGTGTGTGTAGTCCGCTACCCCCACTATGCCAGCGTTGTGGACTAAGGTCTGAAGCCTTCTCATTCTGAGAAGAGGCCCATGACCAGCACTGGGATAGTAATGGGCTAATTGTAGACAGAAATAAATATGATGTTCTTTTAGGTACGTTGCCATGCCGTCCTCAGCAAGGGTTCACCTTCTTTTTGCGTAGGTGTTGCAACATGAGAAGCCTCACTTATATAATAAATGTGACGGGAGTTTGTCTGCCTGTTTGTTCTGCCTGTTCACCACAATACAACTGCACCAATTTTGGTGAAACTTAGCACATACCCCTGAAACCCAGAAAAGATTATAGGTTATTTTTATCGACATACCACTCGAGTGGAATCACGGGCATTAGCTAGTGTGGGATACATAGCAAGAGAAGATGGAGTAAACCAGCATGGTCCTGTGCGCTAACAACGACATAAGTGTAAGAAAATGCGTAAGGCATTTAGTCAGCCTCTGTACAAATTTTGTGCGAAAGTATAAATAAAACGGCTTTTGCCCGCGACTTTGTCCGCGTGAAATAGTTACTTTGGGCAGTTTATTTTTTATTTTTAGGATACTAATTTTGTAAATAATACCTACTAATTTTGCAAAGTTTCATGGTTTTATCTTCAATAATGACGGACTCCGATACAAACTTTCATGCCCTATTGCAATCCCTTCAAGTCTTTTTTTCGCGATAAAAGGTATGTCCTATATATTCTATGTCCTTCTCCAAGGTCTAATCTTTTGATATAAGTAGGGATAAATAAACATACGTACTGCGTTCAACAATTCGTTAGCCAAGTTCATTGAACTGCTCTGTTGGAAAGCCCACGTTCAACAGTGGACGTTTATGGACTGATGTGTTGATATGTCTACGTAACTTTAGTTTTATTGACCTATTTATTTTCTTGCAGCTTTGTTTCGTCGCTTTAGTCACCAAGCGTCAAGCAGAGGCAAACAAACTAATCGACCTACCTACACTTGTCAGGCAAAGAAACTCAGGAAATGTTAACCTTTTACCAGCCGATTTTTCAAAAGTTGGCAGAGAAGGGTACTCAGGAAATGCAAACCTTTTGAACTCAGAAAATTCCAATCTTTTACCAAATGACTTTCTAAACGTTGGCAGAGAAGGATACTCAAGAAACTCAAACCTTTTAAACTCAGAAAGTTCCAGTCTTTTACCAAGTGATCTTCTCAACGTTGGCAGAGAAGGATACTCAAGAAACTTAAACCTTTTAAACTCAGAAAATTAAAACGTTTTACCAAGTGACCTTCTAAACGTTGGCAGAGAAGGATACTCAAGAAACTCAAACCTTTTAAACTCAGAAAGTTCCAACCTTTTACCAAGTGACCTTTTAAACTCAGAAAGTTCCAATCTTTTACCAAATGACCTTCTAAACGTTGGCAGAGAAGGATACTCAAGAAACTTAAACCTTTTGAACTCAGAAAATTCCAACCTTTTGCCAAGTGACCTTCCAAACGTTGGCAGAGAAGGGTACTCAGGAAACGCAAACCTTTTGAACTCAGAAAATTCCAACCTTTTACGAAATGACTTTCCAAAAGGTAAAAGAGAGGGGTACCCAGGAAACCCAAACCTATTGAACTCAGGAAATCCCAAGCTTTTACCAGCCAACTTTCCGAATGGTAAAGGATACGTAGAAAATCCAAACCTTGAACCTGTGTACTTCCCTGACTCCTCTCCAAACTTGGATGTGGATGTGCCTGATGTCGACACTAGTAATAGGTTCAGTGAAAAATGCTGCTGTCAAGGGGGGTGCAATCGTGATGTGACTGGCAGGTTTGGAGGTGGGATTGGTGGCATGATGGGTGGTGGAATGGGTGCTGGAATTGGTGGTGGCATTAGTGGTAGCATTGGCGCTGGCGTTTATGGAGGAGTTGAAGGTTATGGTCATGGTGGTTTTGGTTATCCAGGTTATGGCATGTATGGTTAGGACATTAAATAAGTCAATGGGTTCGCCTAAAATTTTCCAAAAGTTTTTCTGTTCTTACCTAACGTTAAATAACATTTAAGGAGGTACTGATTCATTAAACGATTTATGTTTATTTGTTGTTTTATTTACATTTTGCATCAGCTGTGCCCTCGCGTCTCCACTAGCGTAGGTAATATATTTTTCTTCATTTAAACTGTAACACTCCTTTTCACACCCCCCCCCCTCCCAAAATCAAAACATAAATTATTAATTTCGAAAAATTCTTAACCTCTTGAGAACTGGCGACTATGTAATCACTCCATATTTTGAATGGTCTACTTTTGTCTTCGTTTCTTGAGTATTTTGCACCTGGGTACCAATTGGTGACTACTTTGGACCATCTCTCATACATGTTCTGCCCATTTCCAATTTAAACTAAGAACTGTTTTTGTTACATTTTTGGATCTTGTCCTTCACCAGACCTTATAATGCTGTGTCTAACTTTGTCCTTCAGTTTTAGACCCATGAAGCTTCTTTCAATGCCTTTATGGCATATTTTGGCTCTGCGTAAGTGTTTTAAGTTAGTGGTCTGAGAAGCGTAAGCGAGGTTTAATGCCATGCCTCGCATTGGAAATAAAAGCAGTCGCAGGTTGCTATTAAAATCTCTTTTATTTCTCAGTATTAGTTCCAGGCATTCTTAGTTCTTCGGTCTATTTCGTCATCAGTGCAAGCTTGGAATGATATAAGATGTCTTGGGTCCTGTACTAAGTGTCGATAACTGCCGCCTTTAAATAGAAAGAATTAAAAGATTAGTGACGTGCCCCTTACTCGTGAGATACCTACCTCGTTTGAGTTCTTCAAAATGAGGGAGATACTCATATTTTAACGTTGAACCACCTCATCTAATTCCTCAATTTATTATTTGTACAAGTGCGAGTGTGTATCTGACAGACGAGCGAGTGTTCGTGCGTTCGCGCACTCGGCGCCCTTTCTCTCTCTTTTCCGCACCCAGTGAAGCGGAATGCGGTAACGCACAAGCGAGCCCGCTGCTCACCACTTTCTCACCTATTCTCTCCTTGAATGAAGGGTGCCTCATGAGTACCCCACGAGGTAAAAGGGAGTTTAAATAGACCAGTTACCCATCACCATAAAAGATTGGTAAGAATATAAATCAATTCTTTTGCCAGCTGCAAATCTGGTGTTTGACGATTGACTAAAGTACTCAGGTCATTAGTAGTTGCAAAGTCATGATCAATTTAATATTTCATGTTTGCGTTACGGGCCATTTCGTGCAACATGCTCCCTTACGTATTTTAAGGACGTTATATGCCAATAAAGAATTACGTGACGAATCGCGATTTATTGTACCGTCAAATTGAAATCTACTGTAATTTTTATATATATATACGGCCTACATAATTGGTTTGGACATTGACTCTAGAAGCGTTGCTCAGCGAGACACGAAGAAACAAAAATGAAAGCAAGGATTCTGGTAAGTGAAGGGTATATTTTGGTTTTTAAGAATAGTTATTTACAAGATAAATCATTTTTTTCGTGTAAAATTCTTTTAAGAGCTCTACAGGAAAATCACTATTCAAGGTGTTAAAAAATCTACTCTAAGAATTTTATGAGGTTACTCGGTATCGGAAATTGAACAACTTTTGTTCTACAACTTTTCGAAATTCGCGTATTTTTTATAACTTTCCGTACAAATCAAAAAAATCTTTTAATTGACTTGTATGGAAAGGCATAAAAAAAATTGGCGAATTTCGAAAAGTTGTAGCACGAAAGTTGTTCAATTTTCGATACTGAGTAATCCCACAAAATTCTTAGAGTTGATTTTTTAACACGTTATATAGAATCAAATATTAGAGAATCCTTTATGTTATTTTATATGTGTTCGTTGTTGTCTTTTAAAACGTAGGACAAAATAATTTTTCACCAAAAGAAAGCTTAATTTGAATGTCGTATAATTTGTGCTATCATCAGACTACCAAACTGATTTTCGACAAATCGTTCTACGACAAGATTTACTTCGACACTATGGAACTACGACATTACAGTACTCTGACAATAATTATGGAACTTCGACACTGGGATTTAAAGTAACCTAACACGAAGAGGATGACGGGGGCTTCGTTGGCTCGCTTTGCTCGCTCACTCTGGCCCCCGTCATCCCCTTCGAATCTAACCTATCCGTGTCGGGGTGCCCCAAATTAGATGTCGAAGTTCCATAATTGTCGGAGTAGTGTAATGTCCGAGTTCCAAAGTGTCGAAGTAAATAATCTTGTCGTAGAACGATTTGTCGAAAATCAGTTTGGGAGTGGTTTATGCCAGATACAAAATAATTATTAAGTATAGAAAACACAAATAAAAAAAAATGTTTCTCTGTTGATTTTATTACATTTAGATATACCTATTATGCGTTTGAACTATAGATTACTGGAGGTCGCTTGCGGCTACGTCCGCGTGGATGTTGTTTTATCGCATATTCCGCGTTTTTCGGAATAAAAGTAGCTTATGTCCTTCTCCGTGTTCCAGACTATCTCTGTACCAAGTTTCAACAAAATCGGTTCAGTAGTTAAGTCGTGATGAGGTAACAGACAGACAGAGTTACTTTCGCATTTACAATATTAGTAAGGATAATGTTTTCATTCCATATTTGTCCACGTTCTTACTTTGTCTGTATGCGGAGAGGCTTTCGCCCTGCAGTGGCACTGCTACAGGCTAGTATTATTAATCTTATGTTTATTTCTTTTACATTTTTCAGTTGTGTTTCGTGGCTTTAGTCATCATGTGCCAAGCAGTGCCGCACAATTTAGATCTGAGCAGTCTGGATTTGAGCAATCTGGAGTCTCTGAATAGAAGGAGTCTGCTCGGTGAACGACAACTTAGCCTGAACCAATTGAATAGGAGGAATCTAAACGATCATCTGTCAAACAATGAGGATTCTTTTAGGCGGCAACTAAACGATTTGCAGTCACTGGCTTCGCATCTAGATCTGAGCAGCCTGCAGGGAAACTTGGAAAATAGTTATGTAAACAAGGATTATAATGGTTAGCCTTAATGCTCGGGCTGGCGCATGTCATGGCTACAATGCTTAATGAAACCTGTAACCTGCAATTTTACTCATATTAAAAAAAAAAACAAATTCTGATTTCAATTTAGGATTTTAATATTGTGTATTTTTCGGTAAAAGTGATAAAAACATTTCATGGTAAACAAAATTATAATAAAAGTGATTTATGAAATTCATGTAATGGTATTTTTTCCTTGTGATTTGCTTAATTTTGTTTGTGTTTAGAAAAGAAACGAATGCAAAAACATTCACACAAAAGAAATATGTATAATGTGTTCATTCAACATTCACAAATTACTTAAAAAAAACCCCGACTTAAAAATAAAACACATATTGCAAAATTAACAGTTTCAAAAGTCGTTGCTAATTAAATTCACGTTTAACTAAATTGAAGGTACCGATTACTGAAATTGTCAATTTTATAAAATGGTAACATTGTTAGTCGATTCTTTTTTTCTATTGCTAAAATGTTATCACAGGAATCGTGAGTGATTTGCTGTTACCCATTGAAGAGTTCCATTGTCTATCATCAAAGGCCTTCGTCAGTTCTTTACTATCATGAGGGGTGCATGAAAAGAGCCACCACGAGTGACGATACTTAAGTACGTCCGGCGCACCTAGGGCAGTCGGCCCCGCTATCAACCTTGCTGACTGGCTTGACTTTTCACCACGGCAGGCATGACTTATTCTCGTATAGCTCGTGCCGACACGATATAAGAAGAAGTTCTTTACCAAATTAAAAGAGACCACCTCGTGAGAATAGTCTTTCAAACATAAAATTAATCATTTAAATCGATTCACATTGGCGACGGTAAAGCAGAACAAAAAAAAACACGTCGAATTAAGAACCTCTTCCTTTTTTTGGAAGTTAATTAAAAATAATCATTTACACAAAAGAAATGAACGCAAAAACAAAGCAAGTATATTTCTTATTTTGTTGCGGTAGATTTGAAAATTGAATACTCGAGGTGCTTCTCGTACTCAGCACAAGTTTCAGTGCTTGAATATACTAACTTCCACTTTACTTTCGAGAAGTGAATTCTCATTAAATATTATCTGAGAGTGAAAATATGTCGTGGCGATAGATCTAGATATTAATTAGATGATACAAGTTGATGACAAATATAAACTTTGCTGACAAAAAATATAGTTCCCTTTTAATATGTATTAAAATCTTTAATGCAACCAGCATCAAAGTACTCGAACATTATAAAAATAAAAATAAAAAGGTTTTTATTTCTATAAATCTTTACAAGTAAGTTGCCGGGGCTTCCCAGAAAGTAATCAAATGATACTTGTGTTGGGAAAACCTCGCTCTCCCTGTGTAAACATAAATTTAGACTTACAATACTAACAATCTTGCTGTATATGTATGTACCTTTACAATTAATAAAAGAAAATAAAGAAAAATAAAGTTAGTTTTCAAGTGGTTGTGTCCGCAAGGGGCAAGTAGCTAGCAAGTGTGAAGTGCGTGCATGCATGTGTTTGTTGTGTTTGTGTGTGTGTGTGTGTTTGTTGTGTTTGTGTGTGTGTGTGTGTGTGTTTGTTGTGTTTGTGTGTGTGTGTGTTTGTGTGTGTGTGTGTTTGTGTGTGTGTGTGTATGTGTGTGTTTTCGTGTGTTTGTTTGCGCATGAGCGCGCGTGTGAACGTGTGTGTATGTTTGTGTGTGGGTGGTTGTTTGAATGGGCCACATATCCCTATTAATTTATTGTGTGTCTGTGTGAACACATAAAGCATGTATCAAATTCAAGCTAATGTAAGCAGGATGTCCTCCACGTCTTCATAATTAAGAGTAAGGAGCCATTCAGTCAGATTTTTCTTACACTCGTACAGTTGCATGGGGTATATATTACGGATACGATTAATTTTATTATAAACGCGGGGGGCCTGAGTTACATTTTGCCGACTCGCAAAGACTGTACGAGCGGTGTATGTAGGGGCTACTATATCACACCGTCTTTTTCTAAGTTTGGCACGGTCGTAAGGTAACGCTTTGTGATATCTAAGTATCATATGTAAGATATAAAGTTTTCTGACGGAGAGAAGCTTAGAAATAGCATATAAGGATTCAGTAGAAAACCTAAAAGGCTTACAGTACATAACTTTAATCAAGGATCTTTGCGCCCGCTCTAGATCTATAAAGTATGACTTAGCTGCACCTCCCCATACCGAGATACAGTATATAATTACTGATTGGGCTAGAGCAATATATATTTTATTCAATAGCTCGGTACTCATAACGTGTCTTAGAGATTTGAAAACCCATATAAGCTTTCTTACCCTCCCTATGGTTAGTTCAAGGTGTGGGTACCAGCTTAACCTTTGATCCACAATAATTCCGAGGTACTTAGCAGAGCTAACTTTCTGAATTGTCGGACAACTGTAAGTACAAGTGAAAGGAGTACGACAGGAATGAATTTTAATTTCAAAGTCAGGCGAGGGCTGCGAATTTAAGTACGGAGCGAAGCATACATAGTTTGTTTTTTGGGTGTTTAACGTGAGAAGATTCTCACTAAGCCAGTGACTAACTCCAGCCAGACCCTTCTCAGCGCCCGTCCTAACCTTCTCCCATGTCTTGGCAGTAAAAATAATAGCGGTGTCGTCAGCATAGGATAGAATCCTCCCCCCGACGCTTCTAAGGTTGCAAAGATCATTGATATATATCAAAAAGAGCGTCGGGCCGAGAACACTGCCCTGCGGGACACCATACGTTACGTTTTCTTCATCGCTAAGAAAATTGTCAATTTTTACCACCTGCTTTCTGTTTTGAAGGTAACTGCTGAGAAGGGAGAGAGCAGAGCCGCGGAATCCTATCCTCTCCAGCTTGCGTATAAGTATTGGGATAGAAACGGTGTCAAAGGCTTTCTTGAGGTCAAGAAAGACTACTAGACATTTGTTACCCCTATCTATTTCTTTTGTTATTGTGGATGCAAGATCCATGGTAGCATCCTGGGTTGACATTCCCTTCCTAAAACCATACTGAGAGGTAGATAAGATGTTATACTTAGCCAAGTAATTTACTATTCTAGAGTTCAGGAGTTTCTCAATGATTTTAGAAACGGAGGCCAGCACAGAGATAGGCCGATAGTTGTTAGCGTCGTCGCTATCTCCCCCCTTATACACAGGGGTAACAACGGAGCGCTTAAGAAGATAGGGGAAGATTCCGGAGTTAAAGCATAGGTTGGCAAGGCCACTGATCAGAGGGACTAAGATCTCCTTAGCTTGTTTTAAGAAAAGGGTAGGGATTCCGTCCCAACCTGGTGCACTCCCAGAGTCTAGGGACATCAAGGTATCCTCTACTTCCATCTCGGAGGTGTCTAATAAAACAAAAGAGGACAGATTATAAGTGTCTGTGTTACTTGATTCCAGAGGTACGAAGCTATTCGAGATGTTTTGAGCTAGAGTTTGTCCAATGTTAATAAAATGTTTATTTACATGGTTGATTGAGGCTTGAGGACATGATTTTACCTTAAGTAGGTCACTATTTGAGCTCTTGGGTGGCTTGTAATGTGTGATTTCGTTAATGGTTGACCAGAGTGCCCTAGGGTTTTTAACAGATGCTGTAATTTTATCTTTATTGTATTTATTTTTTAGTTTTCTTATAAGGTTCCCACAGAAGGTCCGATAACGTTTATATGTTATTATTAAAATTTGGTTTTGGGGGTTTGATTTGAGTTTTAGGTAAATTGTATTTCTTAGTCTAATACACCGCAAAGCACCTGTGGTTATCCAGGGCTTTATGGTTCTATTGCTATTCGTGATAATTACATTTTTGGTGTTGGAGAGTATAGCTGACTTGACCACTTCTATCAGTGCAAAGGCGTAAGTATCAGGATCTTTAAAGACATTGAAGAAGGAGGTATCAATATTTATTAAACTGTTATGAGCATTTTCATAGTTGATTACGGTTTTGTGCCTATGAGGTACCGTATTTTGATACTTATTGGCGATTGACAAAAGAATAAAACAGTGGTCTGTTACAGTTGTATTTAAAACCGCTGTAAGAGCCATGTTCTCTTGTTTGTCCAGGCTCAGAAAGACGTGGTCAAGACAACCGTCCCCCCTCGTAGGTAAGTTGTGAGACGCAAGTAGTCCATGCAGTGAAAGCATATTTAAGTAGGTTAATCTATTATTCCTTTCTTGATTAGTATCTATTGGGGAAATAATTAAGTCAATGTTAATGTCACCTAAAATCAAAACGTTTTTACTAGGAGTGATGTTCTCAAGATGATTATTGAGAGATGTAATGAAATTACCTGCATTTAGAAATGATGGGGACCGGTAGATACCCAGTATAGTGTAGTTTGCGATTTGTAACTCCAGTCCCGTAGCATTTACAAGATTAAGTTCTTTAAATTTAACTGATAAATTATTTTTGATGTAAGCAACCACCCCATCACATTGGTTAATGTGGTGTTTTGTTTGGAATGATGTGCAATTAGCTAATTGCGGTATGATTTTGTTGGGGTTTAGCCAACATTCTGTAAGAATCAAAACATCTATTTCACATTTTAGTTGTGCCAGAGTGAGTTGCAAATCATCAAAATTTTTGTATATACTTCTAATGTTTTGTGTTGATATAGTTAGATTGTATGTAGAATTTTCTATCTTTAAATTTATTTCCTGTATACTGCACTTAAGTGAATCCGAGGGCTTAATTTGATCAATTTCATTTAGCGTATCAAAACTATCCATTTATAAAAATTAAATTAGAATTCTTGGGGTTGCAGCTAGGGTAGTAGGATAAAATAATTAATAGCAGGTCAGGTCCTGGTAAGTATAAGAGTGTAAGGATGAATTCTGTGCAAAAAAGTTGGGGGATAATCGGTGTGAGGCATGTTGTATATTTATAATCTATATAGCATAGGTGTGCGCTTTTATCATTAGGGTTGTAGAAAGCGTTAAAGTATGTAGGTAAATTTAGATTTTGTATGTGTTTTGGTTTGTTTTGAAAATTAGCGTGTAGTGTAGCGTGTAGTGGGATACAATGTTGGTAGTTGTAATTATAGGATAAAGGTGTGTATGCATGTATGGGTTTGTGAGTAGTCTTCTGTGTGTGTTTTTTAGTATAGTAGTTAATTAACATTTTCTCTAAAAACATAGGTATTAGGTTGAAGTAAACTGAATTATATAAGAAAAATAGTTTTAGGAAATGTATACCCATAGTTAGTCATTGTTCTTGCATTAGTTGTTGCACTTGTGCTTCGTGTTGAATATGGATACTTTTAGCCGTGTCGTCTTTCCGGATTAGTACTTTTCCCATGGAGGTCCAACAGTACTTAACTTTTTGAGCCCTTTTCAGGTCCCGGGCCAAGAAAAATAGACGTGCCCCCTTAGGAGTGAGTTGTTCAGCTATAAAGATTGGCGTGTCTTCGTTGCTTGTGAAGCCTAGATGTTTAGCCTGCAATCGTGTCTTGTTTGTAAGATTGAAGTCTTTCACCTTTTTTAGGAAGTCTGATCTCAGAATTGCAGACCTTAGTTCCACTATAATTGTAGGTTTCTTCTCCCTATCACCCCTGGATTTCAAGCGGAAAATGTCGTTTATATCGTTACCATTCATTCCAAGATGAACGGTCTTAGAGAGGTTGATAACCATTTCTATCAAATCTTCCCTGTTTTCCTGTGCCTTTATAGGAACATTTTTGATTTCTACGCAGGCCTTGCGGGAATTTCTTTGAAGGTCTTCTACTTTGTCTTCCAAAATGCTGATGTATTCCCGGTCTTTTTGAGCCTGGTTTTCAAGGAGTGCAATTTTGCCACGGTACTCTTCGTTTTGTGCAGTTAAGAGTGAAACAGCCGCGTCAATTTTAGCATTTGATTCAGTTATCTCTTGTAATTTGCTGGCTATAGATGCGAGTTCCTGACTTTGAGCGCTGACTAACGAGCTGATTAACTCTTTTATGTCGTCCTTAAAAACGGAGAATTGATTAGGTGAGGAAATTTCATCTCTTGGCCGTTTGTTACGTTGTGTGATATTATCATTGAGCGATGGGAATACTTCACTATTGATTGTTGTTCGATTTAGGGAGGGGTCAGAAGAAAACTGTGGCATTTGAGTTAAGTTTCTATCCGGTTTCGGTGATTGGGAAGGAGGCGTTCTTTGCAGTGCCATTTTGAAGCAGGCCAATTTAAGTCACGGCCGTCGGCAATTAATTATCTATTAGCTATACTCAGGTGGGTGGAGTTTGATTGACCGCGCGACAATACTGATGTCCGTCGCTTGCGCAGCTAGCCGTCACTTTACGACCACTATCTTGTTATGTTGTCCTGGCACACAACCGAGCCGATCGGAGTCCGTAATACCGAGGAGTAATGCGCACGCGCACACATGCGTGATCACATACAGGCCGCAGGCAGCGATGCGGGAACAGGACAGCAATTATGTCCACGTTCTCTTTTACTCGAGACGCGCGGGGGACACGCGGGTACGCGTCACTGCACTGTTTGAACGGTCGAGGTTTGAACCAAAAAGATAACTATGACACTAATTAATAGGTAGCACTTTCGTACGTAATTAAATCTAATTTTTGCGAAACGAGCGATAACACGTCTGTACTGAATGCTGGTTCGGACGAAAGAGCGAATAAGCGCATTAAGTCTATGTTGGTTAAATATCAAATTATATCAAGACATATTGCGATATATTATCTATATATACATATATACATGTAAATATTTGAAGAACCACACACGAAGCCACAATATACAGAGTGGAAATTTGAGATAGGGCAGAAAGGGCAGTAAGGTTTGTAGCTACAGGAAAACGTTCTTAGGGAACTGTCCATGAAACTGCCCTGAAAATATTTTGAATTGACTTAATACATTAATCGAAACAATATTTTGATGAAATGGCTGACTGTACTAGCGAGAAAAGGGCGTAGTTCTCACGAAACATTTTTATGCTGCCAGACGATCCTATTGGCATCATAAATATGGCGTGTCAAAATACTCTTCCGGACCAACTAGTTTAATCGGGATGGTTTGATGTTGTTTGATGAAAATCAGTTCAGCCGTTTCAAGATCTTGATGGGCTTGAAATTTCAAATATACAGGGTGGTAATTTGAGATGGGGCATGAAGGGCACCTACCAAATCCATTGTAGAGGAAAACATTATTAGAAGACTACTCCTAACTTTTGGAATAATTACTATCTGCATTTCGTCGCTTTGAAGTGAAAACCTCGGGAATGTAATTTGGTCATTTTTATTTTATCACGACATATAGGTACTATAATTTATCAGAGACCCGCTTTATGTGAAATTAGTTTGTAGGCACTGAAATGAGCCTTTGTTGGGTATAATATTCGTAATAAATATAATTGACTAGCTTTTGCCCGCGACTTTGCCAGCGTGAAACCCAGGAACCGTGCAATGACCAAATGCATTTCCGAGGTTTTCACTCCCAGGCGACGAAAAAAGTACAGTCTGCCAGAAAAAGGGCAACTTTCACAAAACATTTTTATGCTGTCAATCGATCCTATTTTCCATAAGGATAAAACACCTCCGGACCAACTGAGGTTAGAGTACTAGAAACGTAAAAAACTCAATTGTGATGGGTTAGTTTATAAGGACAGCTATCTTAATTGTTGTGGCTATATTAAAATGTTCTGTTATATTCCTAACTAGCTACCCGCCCCGGCTTCGCACGGGTGCTATATATTGTACATATAAAACTTCCTCTTGAATCACTCTATCTATTAAAAAAAACGGCATCAAAATCCGTTGCGTAGTTTTAAAGATCTAAGCATACATAGGGACAGACAGCGGGAAGCGACTTTGTTTTACGAGTATACTATGTAGTGACGGTGTTTTCCATCACCATTAGCGCTTGTGATAAGTAAGATAAGTGACGTTCACGAGTTGATAATAAGAGAGTTTTGAATCAGCGTATCGAAGTCTACTGCTAGAAGTTGTCCTCTCGTAAGCTGCCACAACACTTGGGCCTTTCTACTTAGCTACGTACAGCTTCATCACACACATTATGATGGTCTGTTCATCAAATGGGTCTTCGGCCACAGGATCAGTTGCCCTGCATCCTTCAGAGGTTGATGGTTGTTGACATGTCATCAGGTAGTCTTCTTTTAACATGACCATTAAGGCCAATTTACGTTGATCCAGTAGCTGGATCCAGTGGCGCTGGATTTAAGCGCCAGATTGGCATTTTGGACCAAAAGTATTGAAATAAAATTGTGATTGGACTGGATTGACACTTGTTTACACTACTCCAATGCCAATCTAGCGTTGCAATCCAGCGACGCTGGGTCCGTTTTCAAATGTAATGGATAAATAAAATACAATTTTTTGTTTTACCATTTATTCGAGACACTTTTTAACAAAGTGTGCCAAAAGAGAACATTTTCAACGTTTATTTTACTTAGAATAATCGAGAAGAGCCGATGGTCGTATTCACGACAGCCTATATACGTTTCTCCGGTCGCAGTTGTCTGGCTACTAAACTTGAGAATATTTTACAAGCTGTTGTCTAAGAAGCAGAGGGTTTTGTGGATATAAATACTCCTGGTTGCTCAGTTGTTGATTGTTCAGATTCCTCCTATACAGACTGCTCAAATCTAGATTGTTCGGCATTGCTTGGCACATCATGACTAAAGCCACGAAACACAACTGAAAATAAAGCATTCACTATTAAAAATGGAAACAATAAAATAATACACTTTATTTCTAAATATTTTTTTATCAATCTCCTTTAATCTGAAAGTACATTGATAATTAAATTTATTTATACAGTATGTAAGGGTAAACACCGTTATCACTCAAACCATGGGTAGTTGACTTAAACATAAAAACATAGGAACGAGTAAAAAAAAAAAATATATACGCGCGACAAATGAGCGGCGCGGCGGCGCTGTGACGCGGTGTACACACACTCGCTAAATTGTATCCCTATCTAGTCTGTGCTCGCTAACGAGACAGCTGACTGACTGGGGTAGCAAACAGTGCGGGGCCGTGCGTCGGGCCACGCGGCAAGTTCCCCACGCCCCCTCCCGTAGCTTGTTGCCCCCGCGCATAGGGTGAAATGCTTTTGAGGAAAAATGAACATTTTATGAAAAAAAAACCTTATTTTTCATTGATTTTACGTTCTATAAATGCAACCAAACCACTGGTTTCAAGGATAACGGTGTTTACCCTTACAGCCTGTATTAAGGATTGGCACTAAAATTATTTTTGTTAAAACGCTTTTAGTTCTCGACAAAAAAGTGTATTCATTTTTAAGCTTTAGTCTGTGTCTCTGTGTGTGTAAGTTTATTTGTGTGAGGGATAAATTATGAGATGTCCTTAACAGCATGGTAGAGATGGGGTGATTAGGAAAGTCACGCATCTCATCCCATAAGCATATCACAGCAATCGTGTTGACACGGTGGAAATATGGTGAGTTATAGAATACCATAGTGATAGGTATAAAATGAAAGACAGTACTCTGTTGCCGAATCTCTCCCACCTCTGTACAACAATTTTTTTATTGAATTATATTCGGTTTTTGCAAAATAAATATAAAAAAAATCATGTGATAAAATAGACGTTAACACGTTCAGTGAGCTCCAAGAGGGAACATTGTAGTCGCATTTGGGATGCCGAGTGCCCTCGTGGAGGGCTCATTTCAAATGTAGGTTATTTTTGGCAAATTCACCGTCATGAAACAAGCAAACACCTATTTTACGACGTCGTAGCGTATTTTTGTCGGTTTTTATTTATTTATTTATTTATTTATTTATACTTTCGCACATAATCTGTACAGAGGCGGACTTAATGCCATAGGCATTTTCTACCAGTCTACCTTAGGGTGATGAAGAGAAAACATGGTAGGTGCACTAAAAAGAGCTAAGTGATGTGAATGCTATTAAAAATAAACTCAAAGATAACTGAAACATTTTTGGCAATAATAATACCTACATACATACATGACATTTACGTAGATGTTACATAAAATTATAAATAATAGATACCTATTATAAATATATATATATATATTAATAATATACTATACAATACCTACAAATATATATATATATAAAGATAAATCAACGCTGTGATGATTCTGCCAATTCCTTGTGAAGATGTTCACGCACTTTAATTTTAAAGGAGTAACGACTGTTCGCCATCCTGATTTCCGAGGGAAGAGCATTCCACAGAAGAATAGATTGAACGAAGAAAGAAGAGTGTATGAAGTCAGAACGGTGAGAGGGACATTGAAGGAGTCGGTTGTGTGAAGAGCGAAGATTTCTGTCATGATTGGAGCATAAGTACTGAAAGTGAGAAGTTAGATAAGTAGGAGAAGTGGGAGAGTAGAGAAATGAGAACAGGGTAGTCAACGCTCTTTGGACTCTACGTTGGCGAATAGGCAACCATTTAAGAAGCACACGATACACAGAGACATGATCATATTTGCGAAGATTGAAGACGAATCGAATGCAGTTATTGAGAAGGAATTTTTAACCTCGTGCCATGAACCCTCCTGAAGGGATCACTCTTAGCACAAACGTAATGCCGAGGACCCTCTTGGAAGGTCCACTAGCAATATGTATGGCGGCATGGCGCATGGCGTATGAGTTCCGTGAAAAGATTGGTGGACTCGAATGTGTTAAATGAGAAATAAAAAATATGTATGTTTGTAATACATGTAATTAATACAAAAACAATACAGAGTAATATTTAGAATCATAACAAAAAAAAAAGATCGACGTTAAAGCCCTAGGTCACGATTTAAATAAAAGGTTGAAAACATTATTTAATTTTACTTACCAAAATGTATATTTTCATTTTGACGAATGGAATCTCTGCCTGAACTACCTAACTGGTTTTATGAAGCTGCATTTATAAACGCAGTGAATTAATCGTTTGGCTTAAATCCTAATTCGGCATGGTTTCCCAAACAAGAACAAATTCAGATGTAACACAAACCAATTTTAAAATTACATGTAATATACAAATTGGGGATGACGATACAACAATAAATGATATCACGTGTTTTATATTATATTTGTACCTTATACAAATATATATAAAATCAGTTACTTCCAAACACATTTTTTGTCGCATGATTTTTCAATTTCACTCATTCATCTAGATGAAGGGACGTTGAAGTGGATACTTATGTTAACTATATCTATTCTACACGTGTAAATAAAGATAATTTTGGTTTAAACGGGTCATATATTTACACAACTTCGCGTAGACATCTTGATATTCGTAATTGTTTTTTGTTGTTAATTCTCGTATTCAAGACTTGGTACTTCATTACTTACTGGTCGGTGCTCAAGACTACATTGTTCTCTCATATCTATCCTAAATCATAGTACTGTATTTACTGAAATTGTTAAAGATATTGATTTTAAAAGAGTAACCATGGAGTTTCTTGCCGGCTCTTCTCCACAGGAAACGACTAATTGGAAACGTGTACCTAAATTCGAATTGTCTTAAGCGCCTGTAATGGTTTATGTGAAATAAAAACTTTCATTTTGAATTATTAAATCGTACGAAAATTCCTGTGACTAAACAATTGAATGTACAGCCGCGGACTTGAAATGTTTATCAAATTACAAATTCGATTCCTTCTCACACTGTGTGCAGTAAGGTTCAAGGTGTCATATCAACTCACATAAGTATTCGTTATTAAATTGTGAAGCGTCGATTCTAGCAAAAAGGCTATTAACCACTTTTTGATGTTATGAACTCCTTTTTAGGTATGTATGTCTAGTCAAAAGTTGTATAGAGCGAAGTTGATTGAATTTACTAAATAGGTTGATTTGTTTTTCTATGCTACCTAGTATATATCCTCTTTAAATAAACCTTTTTATGTCAATTAAGAAAAAAATATCTTTGCTCTGTTAATTCTTTGCGAGCGACCGAGCGACCTTATGAAAAAGTAATGTGCAAGCAATTATAGACCTTAGGGTGGTAAACACTTCAAGTCCGTAACTGTATGTGACTGATTTATTTGTTCGGTCGTAAAACCCATCATAGAGTACGTGGTATCATTGAATGTTGTATCGTCATCCCCACTTTGTTTGTATATCGACCTTGCTAGTGGGGTTACAGTATAACACAATCAATGGCAATCGCTCATTTTTGCGCCACTCACATTTATTGCGTCAGCGTAAAGATAATTAGGTTACCTACCGTATCTCAAAATGAAAAAATTAAACCCTTATAGGATCGTTTTGTGTTTGTTTGTCCGCCAAGAAACCTTTTCTCAGGAACGGCCAAAATATCCAGTTGAAATTTAAATAATAAAGTCTATAGGGTCGTAATCCAGTAGCGCCATTGTTTTTTCGGAGTTTTAGCGAAGGCTTGCCGTCATTTTAAGTGCATTTTTAAGGATGTTTGTTGGCCTTTCGGCTAAATTCTCAAATGCTCGATTACAAGTTGCCGTTAAGTCTAGTGTGACAGCACTGTCGTTGGGTTCTCGTGATATCAAACAATTTTACCTCAATATTATAACGAAACAAACTATAAAATCGTATCCGTAACAGATTCGGCTGTTCGATTTTTCAGGGTTCCTTTACCTTTGTATGCACTAAAGACCCACGCTCGCTTCGCTTGCGCTGATGCTAGACGCTGAATACTCCGCTCCACTATTTTTTGTCATGTAAAGAGACAAAAGATTTGTACTGAAAGTAATAAAAAAATACGTGGATTTCGAAAAGTTGTTCAATTTCCGATACCGAGTCATCATCATTCAGCCGACAGACGTCCACTGCTGGACATAGGCATCGCCACATCGATCATGTTGACGGGGGGGGGGGGTTGCCATAATCGCCAGCTTGGCAGGTGGGTTGGTGATCGCAGTATGGTTGTTAAAGTACTCAGAGAACGCCCATCTCCTAGGGAATCCCTTAGTCGCTATTCTTTACATCCGGAACCACACGGAAATAACGGGATAATACCGTAATAAGGGAACGGAACCCTCAGGGCGCGAGTCCTACTACTTACAACTTTGTTGTTATTGGTGGAAAAAATCACAAATCGTAGTCTCGGTGCGCACATCACGGGTAGAGAATACCTCATATTATTATATCATGCGGTAATTTTTGTCCGCGTTTTATTATCGCATTAGATTTACCTGCTACCTGTAATGATAGACGTAAGTTTGGATGTAAATAAATAAATAAATAAAAAAGTTGTCCTCTTGTAAGCTACCACAAACCAAGCTTTTCAACATTGTGACGTACAGCTTCCTTTTACACATTGTAATGGTGTGCCCATCAAATGGATCTTCGGTCACAGGATCAGTTGCCCTGCACCCTTCAGAAGGTTAATGGTTATTGACATGTCGTCAGGTAGTCTTCTTTTCAAATGACCATTAAGGCCGATTTACGTTTATCCAGTAGCTGGATCCAGTATCGCTGGATTTCAGCGCTAGATTGCCATATTGGACCAAAAGTATTTATCTCAAGTACTGTAATTATAGACACAATAGATAAACAATGGCACTGAAGAGCCGGTTCGTTGGTCGGGCCGCTAACGGTTAAATAAAACTGATTGGGGTGCATGAAAAGAGCCTCCACGAGTGACGATACTTAAGTACGTCTTGCGCACCCTGGGCAGTCAGCCCCGCTATCAACCTTGCTGACTGGCTAATCTTTTCACCACAGCATGAGCTATTTTCGTATAACTCGTGCTGATACGAGAGAAGAAGAAGAACCTGGATTGACACTTGTTTACACTACTCCAATGCCAATCCAGTGTTGCAGCCCAACGACGCTGGATCCAGGTTCAAATGGAATGGATAAGTAAAAATACGTTTTATTTGTTTTACCATTTATTCAAGAAACAAAGAACTTTTACGAACTTTTGATAGGGTTTTCGAAATGTGCCGAAAAAGAATATTGGAGAAGCGCCGATGGTCGTGTTTACGACAGCCTATACAATGTCCCTATCTGACCAATCATCTTGTCTGGTATATCGGTTTACAAGGTTTTGGTTAAGAAGCAGAGGGTTTTGTGGATATACATACTCCAGGTTGCTCAGTTGTTGATTGTTCAGATTCCTCCTATACAGACTGCTCAAATCTAGATTGTTCGGCATTGCTTGACACATGATGACTAAAGCCACGAAACACAACTGAAAATTAAGCATTCTATTAAAAATGGAAACAATAATATCATTTTTTTTTTAAATTTCTTAATTAATGTTCTATTTTTTATACAAGCTGATTTTTAAATCACCATTTTTTATGTCAGGTACTAAGAAAAAACTCCATTTAAAAAAAATGGAATTTAATATTCGAAAAGACACATTAAAGCAAAATATCTCCAATTTATAAATATTAATATTATATGTATAAACGAGAAATATTATCTATAATAATCAAGAAGTCCATCGCGAAAACGGACCGTGTACAGATGTTACCGACAATGTGTATATGTATAATTCAGCTATGCTATATAATACCTAGGCAATGTATAGAATACCTGGGGCGTCCAGGCAATGTATGAAATATTATGAATATTATTGTCCATTACATACTTTGCCTAGGTAATGTATACATTTCCTAGGGATTGTATAGAATACCTGCTGGTCCACCGGCAACGTGTGAAATAGGAGCCCCGCATAGCGGGACTCCGTCGACTCTGCTTTGGAAACCCAAACAACCTTACAAACATCCCTTTAAGTTTTTCATTTGTTTTTATTGTGCCTCGCGTGGAGTTTACTGCCTGCTCGCACGTCTTCCCCTTCGCCGCTCTCGTCTTTTTCACACATTACCGGCTGCGCATTCGGTATTGTATAGAATGCCTAGGCAAAGTATAAAATAAATAATATTTCATATATTACCTAAACGTTTTAGGCATTCTATACATTGCCTAGGTATTGTATAGAATACCGGATTACCTATACAGATTGCCGGTAACACAGATACAGACGCCAACACATAAAGGTACCCGAAACTGTCAAATTTTCCCAGTCAACCTTGAACCTAATGCTTTTGCGGTAAAGATGAAAATCTATTAAAGAAATTCTGTACATATTTAAATATAATACTGACACTAACATGCAAAAACATATTTTTCTATCAATCTCTCGTAATCTGAAAGTACATTGATAATTATATTTATTTATGTTAAGGATTGGCACAATTTTTTTTTTATTATGTAAGATGCTTCAAATGTTTACAGGACTATGAAGCTGTAGGCTTTCATGTTTAATATTAATTTCTACTGGATACTTGTAGCCGTCTCCTAGGAAAAGGGTCATATTGACGAACTTTCAAGTCGATTCAGATAATTCCACATCGAATTAGAAATTAACGATTTTCGGATTTATTCCTTTACTTGTACTAGATCTTCCTTCATATCAAATTTCAAGATTCTAGGTGAACGGGAAGAGTCTTGTAGGTTTTGATGTGTGTTAGTCAGTGGGTTATGAAAATACACTTTGAATGGCTGTGTCTTTTTATTGTATTGTGTTAGAAACTTTAATTTTTTGCAGGACTATGATGCTATAGATTTTAGTATTTGGTATTAATTTCAACTTGATATCTTTAGCTGTTCCGGAGAAAAAGGGTCTTTACAGACAGACAGACAGACGGACACAAAGTGGTCCTATAAGGTGGTCCTATATCCGGTATTAACTTTAAGGCACAGAACCCTAAAAATTATGTGATAATATAGACGATGAACGAGAAATAAAAATATGTATGTTTGTAATACATGTAATTAATAGATATGTTACGGGTAAAGCCCGAATGGCGGGTACACCTAGGTTTACCCGGGTACAACTAGGTGCAACCAGTAGCAGTTGGGTAGAACTAGGTGTAGCTTAAATCGACGGAGCCCCGCTGTGCGGGGCTCCTATTTCTGTCTGCAGGGTTTAAAGTAACCTAACCCGAAGGGGATAACAGGGGCTTCGTTCGCTCGCTACGCTCGCTCACTCTAGCCCCTGTCATCCCCTTCGAACCTAACCTATCCGTGTCGGGGTTCCCCTTAACCACCGGTGTACGGGTACACCTAGTTCTAGCCACTATGATGAAGGCTAAACCTAGTTCTAACCGAAGATAAGTAGGATGCATCTAAGTTTAACCACATGTGGCCAGCTGCACCTAGTTGTACCCGGCTAAAACTAGGTGTAGCCGCACTTCGGCTATTAGCCGTAACAGATACATAAACAAAACATAATGAATCATTATAAAAACGAAATAAAAAGATCGACACTACTAAAGCAAGAGAACACGACTTAAAGCCCTAGAAAAGACTAGAAAAGTTGAATACATCACTTAATTTTAGTTACCAAAATGTATATTTTCATTTTGACGAATAGAATATCAGTCTGAACTACTTAACTGGTTTTATGAAGCCGTATTTATAATCGTAGGGAATTTATTGCTCGATCTAAATCCTAATTCGACATGGTTTTCTAAACAAGCACAAATTCAGATGTAGCAGAAATCAATTTAATGTATATCGATTTTGCTTATGAAGTCACAGTATGCCACAACTAAGAAGTTACATCGATGTATCTGATCGAACAACCAATGGCTGCCGCTCATTTTTGCGCCACTCACACTTATTGCGGCAGCATACTTTACGTAACGTTTTTACTGCAGTATTAATAAACAGCTCTTGCTATGATTGTGCTGATAGTCGTTTAGTGAACAGTTGTATTGCAAAGAGTTTTGAACAATATCTCATAAAGCTCTCGCTATAGGCAAATCATCGTAAGCTTGACCCTCCCGATGGTCTGTGGGACGCGGTAGGGGAACGAATAGCCAATCGTTCGTTGGCCGCTAGGAGCAATAAATGGTAACAGCGGACTGGCTAATTGGTAGAATCATTAGTTGGGGTTTTATTTTTATCTCATGCTCTTTAAACTAATCAAGTTGTTGGGGGTTATGGCCGCCATTGTAATTTTCAACGTAATGTTTGTGACTCAGATCTCTTCAAAACTCTTGTTTTTGATCTGTTCCTAAAAACAACGTACATGCGCACTTGTCTATTAATTTGGAAAACACGGCAACATCGCATTTAACCTATTTAAGCTACTATTTTGGTGTTAAACTGGTCGTTCCGAATTGTATGTTTTTTTTTCCGATTTTTTTTGCTTATTTTTCTATTTTAATGTATTAATGCCGTGTGGTGCCGGACGTAAAGAATAGCAATACCCATCTCTTCCCATATGTGTCGTAAAAGGCGACTAAGCGATTCACTAGAAGATGGCTAGCAGCGTTCTCTGAGTACTTTAACTACCATACTGCGATCGCCTGCCAAGCGTGGCGATTCTGGCAAACCCCTTCAACATGGCTTGGGGGAGGCCTATGTCCAGCAGTCTTTCGGCTGAATGATGATGATGATGAATGTACTAATGATGTAGATTAATGGGTTTAAGGGAACGCACTCTGTTATTTAATATAGTACTGTATATCAACGTGGTATTGTGCATGGTATAATAATATGAGGTATTCTCTATCCGTGATGGTGCGCACCGACATTACTATTTGTGACTTTTTCGACCAAACAACAAAGTTTAACAACAGAAGCCGAAGCTTATTAGCTCTGTATTATATTTGGTTATTTATTATACCTTGATATTGAGAAGCACGTTTATTAGGGTGCCTTTCCACCAGAGATGTGCTATGCAGCTATGCTACGAGAATATAAAAGCTAAGCTACGAAACTATGTGACTGTTTTCACTGATGCTAAGCTATGCAGTGGATAAAGATGTGCTATGAAAAAAATTCGGAGACAAACGCGCGCCTACTGTAGGTACACTGCACATAGCTACACCACTCGCGACCACCCATAGCATGCATCCATAGCACGCATCCACAGCACGCATCCTTCCAGATAAAAAACGTAGCTTAGTTGAATCAGTTTCCACTAGTGCTATGCTATGTGGACCAATGAATATGATTGGTGGATATCAAACGCATCCATAGCAACGTTGCATAGCACATCTCTGGTGGAAAAGCCCTTTTAGACTACTAAAAGGTATTACGTGTATATATTTTGCAAGACCGTTAACGTACTGAAAACTATCAAATGCAGGTAACACTAGCACCAGGGCTACAGGAGTGGGTCGATTTAAAACGACGAGCGCTATCGTAACGGGTCGGATATCCGCCGGGAGGACTTACTCCGAAATTTTCAACAACCAGCAGATAAGTGGCTCAATGGAAAACTTTCATTTTAAAAAGATACTTCTGGTTGAGGATATTTTTGGATGAAATTAGTTAGACAGAAGGTAAAGCGTATACAAGGTTAGGCAGAAAGAGGGTACTAAGTAGTCCGAAAAAGTGTTTAAGTACCTTTAATAATAACTTTTGTTCTACAACTTCTCCAAAACGCAGCAGTTTAAGAGAAATAACTGTTCAAAGATTTCATAAAAAATACGCTAAAATCTATCCTCGCTCAGCTTTGATCGGCTGTGTTTACATTTGAGGTCATATTAATTGTGGTCACGACCTAAACGCTCCGTTTTTCAAAATCAAAATCATTTATTTGCATAAATAAGGTACGTAAGGTTGGTAAAATGTATAAAATTGTTCTCTTATTCTGCCTTTAATTTCGGCGTGCGAATATAAAATAAAGTTACATATTTTATTTAAACTAAGTACCTATTGATCATAATCATGCAGTTATTAAACAGATAATCCCATTAAAATTGTATGATTGAATTAAATAAATGTAGCCTGAAATTGTAAATAAAGCAGGGAAGAAGAATAAAAAAATATGATACCGTCTGTTTTTTTTTTTTTATTTTAAATTTTTAACTCTTTTTTTACAACAGCCAGCAGTAGTTTCTTTTATGAAGCAGTCAGCAGTGATACTTTAAGTGGCCTGCGAATTGTTACCCCCTTTCCGACAAAATTTTGTATATAGGGTGTAAATGAATTTGTGTAATTCCTTAAAACCACATTATCCAGTAAATTTAGTATAGGAAAATAAAAAATGCATGGATAAAAGAAAGCTAATACAAAAACTTTTTTCTTGCCGTAGTGGTAAAGTGATCGTAATTAAACCACTTAATAAGATTTAAGACTTAATAGGTGTAGTAAGAGTGCAACTTCAATACCACGAATATTTATTAATACTGCAGTAAAAACGCTGTGTAAATTTCGCTGATGCAATAAGTCATCGATGTAACTTCTTAGCTGTGTCGTACTGTAACTTCATTAGGAAGGTTGATATACATTACATATAATTTTAAAATTGATTTGTGTTACATATGAATTTGTTCTTGATTAGGAAACCATGCCAAATTAAGATTTAGGTCAAGCAATAAATTCCGTACGTTAATAAATACGATTTCATAAAACCATCTAGGTTATTCAGACAAAGATTCCATTCGACAAAATGAAAATCTATATTCTGGTAAGTAAAATTAAGTGATGTTTTCAACTTTTCATTAAAGTCATAATCTAGAACTTTAAGGTCTCAATGTTTTTATTCATATATTTTTTGTAATTTTTCCATTAAACTTTGTATTGTTTATGTATTCATTCTACCTATGTAATAAAACATAAAGATTTTTAATTTTTCGTTTATCGTTAATATTACCACATCATATTTTTTTCAATTTTTAGTATTCCTTAATAGTAGTTTATGAAATTGTTACATAATAGGGGTAATTAAAACACGAGTATGAGTTTAAAAACCGAGCCGTAGCTGCGTAGGCGAGGTTTTTATAGTATCACACTCGTGTTTTTATACCTAGTTATGTGCAGCTTCATACTTCACTTTATCAATAAACTCATGCAATTTAAATGAAAAAACCATAGTTAAAACAAAAACAATAATATGGCGCCCAAACCCAGCAGCCCAGACGCATCCGTGTCCTTGCGCGCGCATGCGAAGTAGCGCGCGCCGTGTCAGATAAAGTGCAGCTTCTTGAAAAAATTGAATTGTATTAAAAATTCCTTGGTCGGTCCAAACTGTACTTTAATAGAAAAAAAGTTATTTTAAAGCATATTTTGTTAAGAGAACTGCCCTTCAACAAAACTTTTAAAATTTATTAGAGATGCTCGTGAATAAAGCATGTTGTTACGGTACTATTTTTGAGTTCATAATTGGAACTTTATGACATGAGTGTAGATAAAAGAATATTTTTATATTATACTAGCGACTCGCCCCGGCTTCGCATGTGTTCGTTTTATAGTTTAAAACCTTCCTCTTGAATCACTTTATCTATTAAAAAACTGCATCAAAATCCGTTGCGTAGTTTTACATACATAGGGACAGACAGCGGGAAGCGACTTTGTTTTATACTACCTATGTAGTGATATTTTTCGTTTATTCGTTTTTACATACAGGGTTTAAATGAATTCGTGTAATTCCTTCAAACCTACAATAATAAAAAATCTACAATAATAATTGGGCTTTGCATTTGTGTGAATGCAATAGAATCGATTGCTAAAATGCAGTATAAACCGATTTAAACCAAGCAAAGGACGCGTCTGCATTCATTCTCACACAACTGCTAAGCTCAGCTTAGTCCTCGCCAATTGTTCTAGTGTAGATTGATCCCGAACGGGATTTAGGATGATTAAAAATGAAAAAATTAAACCTTACGGTGTGGGTAAGTGATCGTATCTTAACCACCTAATAAGGATCAAATAAAAAAAGCAAAAAAAAAATTGCTGTAAAAACAAATTATGTGATTTCAATGCCACGCATAAACGAATGAAAGCACGGTGACACAGCTGACATGCTAGCCTAGCGCGATGTCGCTCAAAAATATAAAAAGACTCAAAAACAGAAAATCATGATAAGGTCATGAAATATATTTTAGTTTAATCTGAAAAAATCATAAATTTGTGTCACTAGTAGAACATGCGGCTTGAAGGAACTTGTCTACAACCTAACTTCCTAATTAATATTATAAATGCGAAAGTAAGTTTGTGTGTTACCTTTTCACGCCTAAACCACTGAACCGATCGTCCTGAAATTTTGCATAAGTATACATTGTCAGGTGTACAAAAACGGACATAGGGTACCTTTTATCCCGAAAAAAAATACTGTTCCCGAGGAAAACAACAATAACGTTCATAGATGGAGCCACGTGTTTTTCGAATCACGATTGAATTATATTAATATAGAAACTTAAGTAGTGTGTTAAGAGTTTTTTGAGCTTATTATAACGCAAGCGAAGCTTCGGGCAAAAGCTAGTTCTGTATAATATTAACATTTATAAATATTTCCTTAAACGGAATGATTTTTGAATCACCAGCCAAATTTTTTCTAGGCATTCGGTATAAATCAAAGACACAATTTTTGAAAAGAAATAGGTGGGTCAAATTTTAACAAGATAATAATTTTCCCAAAAATAATTATTAATTCGGCGTGGTTGTAACCAGTGTGCTTTTAAGGCGAGCTGAACCCTGGCGCGGTAATCGGGTAAGCGACGGCAATCGGGTAAGCGACGACGCGCGGGCCGAAAATCACTTTTAAAAATCGATAAAAAATATATAAATGTAATAAAAAAAAAAACGATCGGGTAGAATCGATTCCAAAATTAATTACCTATTAATATTAATTATAAAAATAGAGTATTATAGTAAGTACTTGTTTAAAATGAAATTTTGCTTGTAAAAAAACTGCAAATCGAAGTAACTTCAGTATTTTTTTCTATCGAGAAAACTATATTGCATCGTGTATTGAACGGGTACATGGTATAGAGAAGGAATGTATCCTAAAATATAAATTTATTTTGGGTTCTAAATGTTTTAATTTGCCTATCAAAAATGAGTTCTAAAACAAGCAAAACCTACCGCGCCAGGGTTCAGCTCGCCTTAATTTCTGACGAAGCGTTTCTTTGTTTTAATGCGTCTTACTTCTTTTTCTTCTCCGTGGTCTTATCGAATTTTACCATCCAATTTTATTTAAATGGAGTGTTTTTACTATAAACCTACGTAACCTAGGTATGGTAGCCTAGTTTTTGTCTGGATAGTAATAAACAAAACAGCCTGTAAAAACAAAAAAAAAAAAAACATTAAAAAATTATTGATGATGTTATTTTTTCCATTTTTAATAGTAGTAGTAATACATTCTTAATTTTCAGTTGTGTTTCGTGGCTTTAGTCATCATGTGTCAAGCACTGCCGAACAATCAAGATTTGAGCAGTCTGTATAGGAGGAATCTGAACAATCAACAACAGAGCAACCTGGAGTATTTATATCCACAAAACCCTCTGCTTCTTAACCAAAACCTTGTAAAACGATATACCAGACAAGATGATTGGTCAGATAGGGACATTGTATAGGCTGTCGTAAACACGACCATCGGCGCTTCTCCAATATTCTTTTTCGGCACATTTCGAAAACCCTATCAAAAGTTCGTAAAAGTTCTTTGTTTCTTGAATAAATGGTAAAACAAATAAAACGTATTTTTACTTATCCAATACATGTAAAACTGGATCCAGCGTCACTGGATTGCAACACTGGATTGGCATTGGACTGGTGTACGCACGTTTCAAGCCAGTCCAATACAATCCAGTTTTATTTAAATACTTTTGGTCCAATATGGCAATCTAGCGCTGAATTCCAGCGATACTGGATCCAGCTACTGGATCAACGTAAATCGGCCTTAATTGTCATGTGAAACTCAACTCAAACTCAAAACTTATTTATTCAAAATAGACTAGAATTACTTAGTTTTTTTTTATGTTAATGTTATAGAATAGGCAGATCACAAAAAAACCCCCTTCAAGAAAAGAAAACCACCTGACGACATGATGACAACCATTAACCTCTGAAGGGTGCAAGGCAACTGACCCTGTGGCTGAAGACCCATTTGATGGGCAGACCATCATAATGTGTATGATGAAGGTGTACGTAGCAATATGTATAGATAAAGATAAAGAATCATTTAATTGGACACAGCACAAAGAGACACAACAGATTAAAAGTGTGATATAAATAAAAAAAGTCTTGGGTATGTGTCTCACGGCTGGACCAAAAAGGTGTCCAGGTCAGCTTAATGTCAAGCACTTGACGCTGGATTTCGTCTGGAACCTTTGTGCTCCACGGATGTCAGTCAGCGGTCATGCCCGTTCACTTAAACCAACATGAGTGTGTATATGTGTAGTATATGTAAAGAAAGAAAATAAATAAATACGCAATAAATAAGGAACAATCTGAATATATGTAGAAAGGTTCGAGTCATTATGGTAGCTTTTTAACCGACTTCAAAAAGGAGGAGGTTCTCAATTCGGCTGTATTTTTTAAAATTTATTTTTTATGTTTGTTACCTCATATCTCCGTCATTTATGAACCGATTTGAAAAAATATTTTTTTGTTCGAAAGGGTATACTTCCCGATTGGTCCCATTTAAATTTTGTTATGATTAGACCATGAACTTCAGAGATATGGAACGGAACTCCTCATCGGATCAAAGCAAAATTCTCAAATTACTAATATTGCTTTGTTTATATTTGTTGTTGGGAACTGACTAATTGAAAAGAGGAAGGGGTGCGTGTCCCCCCCTCCCCTCCTTTGGAATGTTTTCATTATATCGTGTAAGGTATCATTTGAAAGGACTTTTTATGCCCGACTACGTCAAAGCCAAAAAGAAGGGTTATGAAGGAGGGGGTTAAAATTATGACACTAAAACGTATTCAATAAAAAATAAACTTTAAAAAAAAGTAAAAACCGACTTCAAAGAAATACTAAAAGGAGTAAATAATTACCATAATATAAAATTAACAGTTTCAGAAGTCGGTGCAACTTTACACTGAAGCAAATAGAAGCCACCGACTTCTGAAACTGTTCATTTTATATTATGGTAATTATTCACTCCTTTTAGTATTTCTTTGAAGTCGGTTTTTACTTTTTTTTAAAGTTTATTTTTTATGAGAGTAAACGTCGATAGGCTGATTCAAAACTGTCTTATTATCAACTCGTGAATGTCACTTATCTTACTTATCACAAGCGCTAACGGTAAAGGAGAACATCGCGAGGAACCAGAACAAGTACTTCAAAAAATAAGTTATTTATGATGTGCGTGGTCCGTTAATCTGTACCAAATCAGTGTGGTGGACATTGCAGATTTTCATAACAGTGGGACAGGCATGGGCTTAATGTTAAACGTCTACTGCTGCTCCGCAACCACCACGCTTTGCTGAAGGTGACTCGGGGGCTGAGTCACCCGCGTCCGTAGGAGAGTACCCCTTTTTGTTACCCTACACGTGGTCCCCGGCTGGTGCTAATCAGGTGACACTAACTGGTGGTAGGTTTCGGCCGAAGGCTTGCAACCACCCACCGGGCAAAGACGTACCACCAAGCGGCATAGCCGTGTTCCGGTACGATGCTCGGTGTAGCCACAAGAGGAGATGGGTCGAGATAGTTGTTCCACTGCTAGCTAACCAGCCTGATTTGCGCTGTTATGGACGTATCCAGCCACATAAAGTATCACTGATGGCTAAACCAAGTGTTAATGAAGATAAAAATGAATTAAAATATTTATTTTATTTATTTGGGATAAAAAATATTACAGAATTTGCAAAGAAGTTATAATAAGTCGAAAAAACGTAAACCCACACTATTGTCAACGAAGTGACATCAGAGTATGATAACGAACGTACGTTAAAGAAAGAAGCAATAGAAGATAAACACTATACCGCCGATTCGAAGGAAACTGGTGACAAAAGCATCCTTCTTATGAGCGACTTGCAAGAGTTATATTATTGGTTTTTTCAAAAATTCTTCGTACCTTCTTTAGTTCCGAAATCAGAATCTGGAGAGTCTATTCCGTGACCTCAAAATAAATATGACCTAAAATGTATACACAGCTGCACATAGCTGAAGATAGATAGGTACATAGATTTTAGCATATTTTCTATGAAAGGACAATGGGACAAAATGTATGGACCCCGTCCCCACCCTTGTAGCACTATAGAGTGAGTTTGAATGAATGAACGAACGAAGGAATAGTCGAGAATGAGTGAAGGAATGAATGAAATCGGTTTGAAATAAAATAAAAATGATATTTAATTTTTATTATTACCTCATTTTAAATCAATTATTGGCTGAAAAATAAATGCTATACTGACTTAAAGAATGAGTCATTATATTCAAAATAAACCGTTTATAAAGTCAATGAATCAAAAACTCCTAAATGAAGAGTATTATAATTTGCCCGAACATGAGGACGGGACGGATGTGGGTGTGGGAATCACCGTATCTCTCGAAAAGAACGACTGCGCTCTTTTCGGGATTCTCCTCTATTCTCCATTTCCGGAACCAGACCCCGACGGCGCTAGCTGCGGTTTGAAGGGTTCGAGTGATACTGTCGAGACTCCTACCGGAAAAGTAGATGGCCGTGTCGTCGGCGAAGAGAGCCAACTTGGCGAATCCACATTTGAGAATGTCGCTAGTATACAGCGTGAACAGAAGGGGCGATATCACTACATACCTCCGGCGCGGATAGGGCGAGGAGACGAGAAGGTGCCTTCTAGGCGATAGCGGAAGGAGCGATCCGACAGAAAGTCTCGAATGATGAGCACGAGACTGTACGAGTTTGTATAATAAACCGTTGTGCCAGTTCTTGTCGAAGGCTTTTGCTACGTCGAAGAATAGCATGCCCGTTTTGTACGAGCGCATGAAGCGGGAGCGACTATGCGGTGCAATTGTCGACTGCAACAGTACTTGGATCGAAAACCGAACTGTTCGTCGGGGATGCAATTCTGAGTACGATGCGCAGCTAATGTAAACCCTGTCGGGTGATATTACGTTTGAAAATGGTAACCGCTGCCTAGGGCCGCGCGCCGCGTGTCGCCTCTGGACGCGTGCGCCTCTCGTTATCTCTTTCCCACATTGAACTATTGTTACACTAACTTTGGAGCTCTTCAAATAACCCCTTATCACTAACTAAAATAATTATATTCATATTGAAGTAATAATATAAGCATTTTTTCAAGGTAATTTTTGTAACTTTCATGCTAAATAACTATTAAACTATACACTTTACAGATGAGCTGTCATACAATAAAATTAAGAGATTAATAAGGTCTTTCATATACAATAGGTAAGAAAGTGCTACACTACTGGGGACGTTTTGTCCCATTGTCCTTTTTGAACTATTGATTTTTGGGAAAAGTTGTAGAACAAAAGTTATTCTATAACATGTGTACTTTAACATCCTTTCTAATTAGTACCCCCTTTCCGACTAACATTGTATAGGAAGTATGAAAAAAAAAACACAGCAGCTCAGTTGAGTACACGCACTATATTAGGGAGAACAAAAAAAATATATAATGGCTGGAAACTGCAAATATTGAGATTGATAAAGTAATAACTAGCTCTACTGGACCGCATCGCTAACATGAGTCCAGTTAGTCGCGTTCATTGTCCACACGTTCATATCACGCCAAACAAGAATTTAGAACGTAAACGTTATCAAGTTTCCATTGAAGGAGTATGAAGAAATAACAGAAATGAAATGAGATCGAGTTTTTTTTAATAGGCATGTTGACAGCAACAATAAATTGCAAATCTAATTAGTCCGCCAGTTAGAGTTTTGAAAAATAATGGACACGTATTTTTTCTTTTGTTAAATCTATGAATATTTGGACAGATACTCGTAAAACGCATCAAAACTCGAGAGTGGCAGCAAGTAAAAATTGTACTTGCCTGTGACGTTTTTCCAATTTTAAAAGTGTCGTATCTTCCTCAATTTTGGTTTATGTAACAAAAGAAAAAATACAGGTCAAATATTTTTTGATAATCTCACCGACGGACTAATTAGATTTTTTCATGGTCATCCTAAAGTCTTTTCCCAAATATGTTGGCATCATTTTATTTAATTAATTAACATCAACTCGAGTAACAAAAAATGTTTAACATTATAACAGAGAAGTCATTTGAACAAAAATCTCGCGTTTTTAGGATCCCGTAACAAAGCGGTAAAAAGGGAACCACTTGGGTGCGGCTGTCCGTCCGTTCGTCCCTCCATCGTTCTGTCACAGCTGCTTATTTCAGGAACTACTAATGCTATCGACTTGGGAATAGTTTTAAATAATGCTTGCCCATTTCTATACCGCAAGTGATGATTTGAGAAGATGATTTTATTTTCATTGCAATAGAGACGAAAGTGGGACGTTGAAATTTTAAAATGGGGTTGTGCTATTTATTCTGTGCCACTAGGTCAAATGTGGTATCATAAAATATTATGAAAACCCTTCTTGTGCACATTATAAAATATCTATGCCGCTATCTTTTATGCCGCATAGTTTTGACTTATGATGAAAAATGACTGTAAAAATACCATTTACCAAAAATACCCTTATCTCCGAAGTTTGCAAAGCGAAAAATCAAAAATAGAGGTTTATGTTAATAATACAGAAAACATTAAACGATGTCTGTAACTAGTACAGTTTTTTAGAAATTAGCAAAAATACTTTACAAATAAAATTATAGCCCAAACGCTTATTTATCTGAGATAGTGCCTGAGGTAGCTGCGCGGTGCGGGAGGGGTGACAGTTGTCACAAGTTGACGAATCAGTGAGCTCTCGCGTCGCGTCACCACACCCCTTAACGGGTGCGTACGTCCGGCGCACCCTGGGCAGTCAGCCCTGCTATCAACCTTGCTGACTGGCTAATCTTTTCACCACAGCATGAGCTATTTTAGTACAGCTCGTGCTGACACGAGAAAAGAAGAACCACATCCCTTCCGCACCGCGCAGCTACCACCTCAGGCACTAACTCAGTTACGCGCTAGACCTGTAGTTTTGCGGTTCCAAAAATTTAAAATATAACTTTTTACTCGTGTCTATCCAAGGTACGGAACCCTCGGTGCACGAGCCCAACTCTCACTTGCCTGGTTATTTTTTCGTTCTGCCTAGCGTTTCCCCAACTATGTTGGGGTCAGTTTTCAGTCTAACCAGATGCGGCTGAATACCAGTACACGTTTACACGGAGCGACTGCCATCAGACCTCCGTAACCCAGTTACTGGGCAAAGCCGATATCCTAAGGTTAGACCGGTTGTCAACTTTCGGGCTTGCGACTACCCGTAACGACTGTCATAGGTATGACACCCAGGACCGACGGTTTAACGTGCTCTCCGAGACACGGAGGGGTCTCGATATGTAATGAATAGCCACCCATCCACAGACTGACCGCGGCAAGTGTAGCTTAACCTTGCAATCATATGATCCGCGCGACTGTATTACTGAACTTCGAAGTTCAAAATACCGATGGACTGTATTCATAAAGTTTAAAAGTACGAATTACGTGAGTTAGAAGGTACGCTATTACGAATTACTTTATTATTCAGAATGTTCATCATTCCGATGTACGTTACTCCGAAAGTTTACTATTACGAATTACGTCATTGAGAATGTTCATCATTCCGATGTACGGGACTCCGAAAGTTTACTATTACGAATTACGTCATTAAGAATGTTCATCATCGCGATGTACGGAACTCTGAAAGCTTACTATTACGAATTACTAAATTTCGAATGTTCATCATGGACATTCTGAGAAAGTATTTAGGTACTTTGGCATATTTAAAATTTATTAAACTACTATTACCTATTTAGATTAAGATTTTTAATTTCTGTAGCCATATACCTAGTTCATTTGTAATTATAAAATTGTATACCTATACAGGGTGTTAACGAATTCGTGTAATTCCTTAAAACCACATGATCTACTACTGGTGTAGACTGGCCCCGCACAGGATTTAGCTTGATTAAAAATAAAAAAATAAAATTCTTTTTTTTTCATGCGGCTTTGTTACCGATCTTAACTAAACCACCTAATAAGGATTCAGTAAAAAAAAAAAGATTTTTTTTTTTCAAAAAAATTATTTAATTTTTGTGAACATTTCGATGCCACGCATAAATTAATAAAAGCATGGTGACAAGGCTGGCAGGAACGACTAACGCGATATCGCTCTTTGCAGTCAGATAACTCAAGGCGCTAAAAATATTCAGAAACTGAAAACCAAAAATCTTTTTTAAATTTTTTTTTGGTTTATTTTCGAAAATTCCCATTTAGGGTTAATCTGTGTCACCAATAGATCACGCGGTTTGAAGGAATTACACGATTTCGTTAACACCCTGTATAGCTTTACTTTTTTTTTAACGTTGTTATATCATGAATTGACTTCTTACGGAAGGAGCGGAAGGGAGTGTCAGACTCTCACTGACTAAAACCCATCCGTGTTCCTCCTAATGCCCTTTGCGTTCCAAGGCCGCGGTATCTTTCGAACAAAGTCCGCAACCCTGGCAAGTTAGTACCTAGCTAGTTACATAAAATTAACATGAACTGAACTTAACATTTACTAAATTTTAATTAAGTTATCCTTACATCTATATACATAAAACGAAATACTCTCTCAGAATCTCGATGTTGAACATTCGAAATTTAGTAATTCGTAATAGTAAGCTTTCGGAGTAACGTACATCGGAATGATGAACATTCTGAATAAAGTAATTCGTAATAGCGTACCTTCTAACTCACGTAATTCGTACTTTTAAACTTTATGAATACAGTACATCGGTATTTTGAACTTCGAAGTTCAGTAATACAGTCGATCCGCGCGGTTGTTAATTAACCACGAACCTAAAACAAAAGTACAAATATGCAAATACAATATCTAGCATTAATTCTGCTGAACAAGATCGCTAGTTTGGATGCAGTATGCAGCACCACCCTCCCGCCCACAAGTATATGCGCATGCAGAAAGAGTGAAAAAATAACGCAACATGCAACCAAACCAATACACGACACCTGTTTCGACCCTGCACGGGGCATCCTCAGGATATGTTGACTCCTCAACCGCTAAGACGCGAATTCGCGTGCTATATGCGGTGCTGCATACTGCATCCAAACTAGCGATCTTGTTCAGCAGAATTAAAGCTAGATATTGTATTTGCATATTTGTATGTCATGGATTTCCGCAAAATATCACCTGATTCCCTCATTTATAAAATAAAAGTCCTCATAGGTCCAAAATAAAGAAATTTGGAATCAATCAGTAATATTAGTTCTTCTAGTAGGTATATTTATTTAAGTTCTTTCGAAAATATCAGCAGCATCCTAGGAATTTGGTTCGATTCTCAAGTTCGGCAATGTTTCAAACTAACAGAGAAATTCCTTAAAGAAATGCCTATTAACATTATCTGTAAGGAATTTCTCAGTAGTTGCCCTAAGTTATGAAAAATGTGCCTGGGACGAGAATTTCCGTTTTCCATATAATTTTAGTCGCGGTGGGCACCGTAATAGATTAGGTTTTGTAAATGCAAATCTCGCAAATTTCCTATTCTAAGTCGATATCAAATATCCTATTCCAATTCTGTGATCGGCGAATCGTTTCCGCCACTCGCCGGCCGCTCCCGCAGTACCGCTGGCTACGCTCGCTCGGCTCGTGCATTGTATGGTTGCAGTTCTATCCTAACCTACCTTTCAGCTATCTGTTTGTTATTTTATTTTTTGATGAGGGGGGCAAAACCTCCGGAGCCACCGCCTTTCACCTGCAATTACGATACATGCTAGACAGTAACGAACCCTATTCGACTAGGTTTACAGAAGCTAATCTATTTGAGTCAATAGATCTAGGTACGTGTATGTAAGTGAATCATAAAAAACGAATCAAACTATTATAGTAATTATTTTCAACACTCGTTTCTTATTTAATAAATAAAATAATACAATATTTGTACAGACTTTTACATAGTACTTAAATAAACAAACAAAGAAAAAAAAATCTAAGACTAAAACTACCTATACAAACTATAAGAGTGCAACAAAATATTCATCCGCAGTGTTGTTGACTAGAAGTGTGCCCAGAAGGCTGGCAGCGTTGCCACGTTGCATGACATTATTTTCATTCAAACAGGGTAGTGTTTATGAATTTATAGGCACAGCAAAAGCTAATGTATTATGATGCCGACCGTGACTGTAATGGTATAGGGAACGGAAATTCGCGCTCGGGACGGTAAACGATCCCCCCTATTTCGTGAAACCTTACACCGTGACATTGATATGACGTTATCATAAAGATGAAAATTATGTTTTATTACTAAAACGTGATTGAAACACGAATACAATTTATTTAGTTATCAGTAGAACAGTTTAATTTATTGTGACTAGGGAATATAATATATTTCTCTGAGTGTTTCTTGTCATGGATTAAAACGAACATCATTTTGCATTGGAACTTATTTTACGGTTAATATAAGTAAATAATTATTTGCAATACCTGTTCAATTATAATATTTGGCGGTAATATTTGGCGGACAAGGGGAATATGATACGAATTTTTTAAACCTTCCTCTGCTTGGTTGGTCTAGTGGTCGCAAGAGCGACTGCTGAGCATGAGGTCTTGGGTTCGAGCCCCGCGTCTGACAAATTGTTATTGGGTTCTTCCGTGTCGAATTTGTCAGGAGCAGTTCGGAGTCTGGATTTGTACCCGGTTGATGGCAATAGGCTCGCCTCCTATTACATGGGACTTAAACATAACGGCAAAATGAGGGTGTATACACCTCTGACAAACCTTCGGGGCATACAGGCGTGATGTCATGTTGTGTTTAAAACTTAACATAACACTTTATCGTTAAAGTGACTTTATTTTTAACTATCAGGCTAATTCCTTCTGACTCTTAGACAAGGTGATAATGTTATTCGATATTTAGGTGGTATTAAGAGATTTTTCACGAGTGACAATACTTTAAGTACATCCAAACCCAGGGAAGCCCGCTCCGCTACCAACATTGGTGACTAATTAATCTCACCACCACGGCAGGAACTATTCTTGCATAGCTCGTAGAGCTGAAAAGAAAACGGAAAATTGCATGAACAGGACATATGCATGCTTATTATGTATGCTAGCACAAATTGTGATGCAATATCATAAAGGAATGAGGCTAATTAACAACCGCGTGATTCATACGTTTTGCAAAGTTAAGCTACACTTGCCGCGGTCAGTCCGTGGGTGGGTGACCGTTCGTTACACGTCAAGACCCCTCCGTGTCTCGGAGAATACGTACAACCGTCGGTCACAAGGTTCATACAAATACCTGTGACAGTCGTTACGGCTACTCAGAAGCCCGAAAGTCTGATAACCGGTCTAATGGCTTCTACATATATGTCACCGGCTTTGCCGCCGGCTTATTGCCGCGCGGGTGTAAGTCAATAGGCCCGGCGGCCTGGTTAAACACCCACCGACAAGCCGCGCTGCAATGCCGGCAGCAAAGCTGGCGGCATTGTGAGTAGGAGCCTTAACCTTAGAATATCGGCATTGCCCAGAAACACGGTTGCGGAGGTTTGATAGTAGTCGCTTCGTGTAAAATACTGGTATTCAGCCGCATTTGGTTGGACTGGAAGCTGACCCCAACATTATTGGGAAAAGGTTAGGCAGAACAATTTCTAGTCATAAATTAATAAGTTGATTACCACGGTTCATGCTATGGTACACCTAAATACTGGTGTAAGATTTCAATTATTTAATAGATTTTATACGGCATGTAAGGGTAAACACAGTTATCACTCAAACCACGGGTAGTTGACGTGAACACAAAAACATAGGACCGAGAAATGAGCGGCGCGGCGGCGCTACGACGACGCGGCGTACACGCACTTGCTAGCGAGACAGCTGACTGACTGCGGTAGCGAACTTTGCGGGGCCGTGCGTCTGGCCACGCGGCGAGTTCCCCGCGTCCCCTCCCGTAGCTTGTTGCCCCCGCGCGTAGGCTGAAATGCTTTTGTGGAAAAATGAAAATTTTATAAAAAAAGGTGTTATTTTTCATTGATTTTACGCTCAATAAATGAAAACAAACCACTGGTTTCAAGGATAACGGTGTTTATTACCCTTACAGCCTGTATTGTGGGTAGTTGATTTCATATTGTGAATTCTGGGTGCTAATTTGACGAACTATCATATTGCGAGATAATGAAGAAGGGGTAGGCAAGTTGGGTCATTCGGTTGTTAACAGTCGAGGTATTTAGACCTGAAAAGGTACAAGTGTAACTGTGTTATAAAGGTGTAAGCATTAAAGTATTATAAGTTTAACCGAGAAGTGTTTTATTTGGATTCTACACTGATGATTCTACACTGGGTTAAAACATCAGAAAATAGGTCAGGGAGGAAGCAATGTCAACATTCCATTTTAATTCTATAACGTTAGGTACATAAACTCAGTGAAACGTTTCATTCGAATACAAAGAATAACGAATCGTAATAACATGTTCCAAAAATATATACAGGTTGGTTCAAAAGTCGTGGATCAAACGAAACAGGGCGATAGTTGGGGTTATTTGCAGCATTTTATGGTAGAACTTTTTTTTTTACACTAAGGTTCTAAAGTTACTAATATATTTCATGAGACTTAAAAGATATTGAAAAAAGTGCCAATACTCATAAATCATGGTACCCACTGTCATAAAAGCCCTTTCAAGCAACTAAACACGATTTATTGTTTTAAAATATGTACCCATTTTACTCTAATTACCTATTTATTACAAATTTTTATATTATTTAAAAAAAAAAAAACACTCTTAGGGTGGATATTACCAACGTCAGTTAACGTTAACTGAGGTATAAATTCGGCATTTTGACAGATTACCTATATAAAATCCGTCAAAAAGTTTCATTTATTCCTGGAATAACGTTATGTGACGTTGGTAAAATCTACCCTTAGTGTCATAACTTTTAAGGAGATCAAGTTAGGGCTCTGCCACACGGGTATTTTTTACTGCAAATAACCCCAACTATCACCCTGTTTGGTTTGATCCACGACTTTTGAACCACCCTGTATACACAATAAACTGATCTGAAATATTACTAGTAACGTTATAGAGAATCGGTTAATTAGAAGCTTAAGCCGTTTATACACTACTAAATTTAATTCACCAGAAAAAATTTAAGGGCATGGTCAGTTACTGTAATAGAACATATAAAGAGAAAAAAAAAAGAAAATTATTTTGTTTGAAAACTGTACTTCAAAAACATCAATAATTGGTAAGAAAGTTCAATCACATTGACAATGATATTCGTACGCGCACGCACACACGCAAACCTTTTATCTATTCATTCAAAAAAAAGCCCGCGCAATACATACGCTGCGCACGAGACGGACGGCGCCAACTAGTCTGGCTCCCGCACCACCCTCGCCCCCACCCACACCGGCGCGTGCGTCGCAGCCCGCCGCAGTCAGCCGCCCGCAGTAATCAGGTCAAGTTGCGTGACGCGCGGTGCAAGCGCAACCTCTCGTTACCGCGTACCCGGTTTTTGTTGTATACGTAATTACATGTTGTGTTGATGAATACTAAATAGGCTTAATATTCGGTAAACTAAGGTCAAAGCAGACTGCATCGCGCCCTCTCCACCGAACCCGTCTCCTCAGAACGCAACAGAGAGGTTATTAAGTTTACGCGAGCGCGCAATACGTATTACCTGTTAACATCTGTTATTAAATTGATAACTACGATGGCTTCATACGATCATCAGTTCACGTCTTGAGAGTACCCTTTGTGTTAATACTTCATAAAAGGCCGGCACGCAGGTGAATCTTATCTAGATAGGTCGGAGCGAAAGTACCTAACCGAGGAGTTCGGGAGTCGGTGGACAGGCTGCGGCGGCCTAATTGCCTGGCCCGCGTGCCGCCTGACCTCACACCCATGGATTTTTACATGTGAAGTGAAATCAAACGGAGAGTGTACGTGAGTGAGCCCGATAGTCGCAAACTTTTAAAACAACATACATACATACATACACTCACGCCTTTTTCCCATGGGGGTAGGCAGAAACTGTAGAACGCCACATGCTACGATCCTTACATACTCCTTTCGCTTCGTCCACTGTCATACATCTTGTCATACACGCACGCCGGTTGAAAGTACTACGCACCTGTCCTTTTTGAAGAACATCACCAATAACATCAATGTATGTCCTTCTAGGGCGTCCTCTACTGGCGTTTTCACTGACATTCGCCTTATAAATTCCTTTTGTTAATCGCCGTTCACTCAATCTTTCAACATGCCCAAACCACCGAAGCATACCCCTTTCAATTTTTGTCACTACATCATCTTTTAAACCGCAACTTTGTCTTATCACATCATTCCTCACTCTATCATTCAAAGTTACACCGCACATACTTCGCAAGGAACGCATTTCCACGGCGTTTATTCTACTTTCATGACTCTTCTTCCAAGACCAACATTCACTTCCATACATAAGCGTTGGTACCAGTACACCATTATGGACAGCCAGCCGTGCCTTTTTGGACATCGACTGGTTAGCCACAACCGCATGCATAGCACCATTCACCTTATTTCCCGCATTTGCTCTCCTTTCCACATCTTCATCAATCTTACCATCTCTTGTAAACATACTTCCCAAATAAACAAACTCATTCACCTGTTCAATACTTTCATCTCCAATCTTTACCTTACACCCAGATACATCTGCATCTCTTTCAAAAACCATTACTTTCGTCTTACTTATATTAATTTTCATCCCTTTCCTCTTATATGCTTCGTTCATCACAGTTACCATGTCTTGCAACCCTTCCACTGATGATGCAAGCAGAACTTGATCATCTGCGTAGAGAAGACATTTGACAGGCAACTCATTCATTTTCAATCCACAATCACTCCCTTTTAAATCTGTCAAACAACTATCCATGTATAGGTTGAACAGCCATGGTGACGCTACACAACCCTGTCTAACACCCCTTGAGATGCCAAACCAGTCTGTGAACGCCCCATTTATCCTAATACAAGCACTGGAATCCCTGTACAGCGATTTCAGTGCCCGCACCAAGCGCCAGTCCACCCCATACGTAGATAGTGTTGACCACAATTCTTCCCTCCACACACTATCATAAGCCTTCTCCAAATCAACGAAAGCGCAATACACTTTCTTGTGCTTTGCCAGATGTTTCTCGGCTATGCATCTTAAGGAGAAGATCTGATCCATACACCCCATTCCCTCTCTAAATCCTGCCTGAACATCCCATACTTTCTCGTCTGTTATTCTTATCACTCTATTAATTAAAACTTTCGCATATAGTTTGCCGACTACACTCAAAAGGCTAATGCCGCGGTAGTTTTTACACTCTTGCTGTGAACCCTTTCCCTTATATAGTGGTACGATTACCGCTTTGCACCAATCGCTTGGCACTTGGCCGTATCTCCAACATATATTAAAGATCCGGTACAGCAGGCTTGCTACCACACCGTCACCTCCCTTAAGCATTTCGACAGACACTCTGTCATACCCAGCTGCTTTTCCAATTTTCATACCTTTCAGCGCTTTTACAATTTCATCCATCTGAATCATATTTTCATCATCTGTTACTTCCATATCAATGTCTGACCCACTTGCTTCCGCCCAGTTACCCACTCTTTGCACACTGTCCTGCCAACACAATAAACTTTTAAAATATTCCTTCCAGCGTTCCAAAACCTTACATTCTTCACTTAACAAGCATCCATCTCCTCCTCTAATTATATTCATACTTGATGATCCCGAAACTCCACGAGCCATTCTTACTTGTTTCCAGAACAGTTTAACATTGACTCTGAAGTTGTCGGAGAACTTCCTACTATACTTTTCTTCCCTTTCATTCTTCTTCGTCTTTACTATATCTTTTACTTCCGCCTTTATTTCGGTGTATCTTTTCTTCACTCTTTCCACATCGTCATTCATATTCGTTGCCTGATTCATCCTTATTCTGGCTTTAAAGGCTAATAAATTTAGCCACGCTTCTTTCTTCTTCCGTACCACCTCTTTAACTTCATCGTCTACCCAACAATCATTCGTTCTCCTCTCATTCTTCCTTTTCGCCACACCGCATACTTTTGTGGCCACTTGGACCATACTGTTTTTCAGTACATCCCATACTTCTTCTACACTATGATCATTTATTCCTTCCAACATCTCATTCGTCTTTTCTTTTAGTTCCCTCTTATATTCCTCTTTCACTTTTAATTCTTGCAACATTTCTACTTTTATTCTCTCAAGTGCGGTCACAGAAGCTCGTACCCGATGACGCCAATGCTTAAACAGACCATGTATTCGACACATGACCAAATAATGATCGGTCCCCACATTGACACCCCGATACGCTCTTGCATCTGTGACTTTACTCTTCAGTCTTTCGTCAACAACCACAAGGTCAATCATGCTTCTGCTGTCTTGCCTTTCCCAAGTATACATGTGAACCTCTCTGTGATTAAACATGGTGTTCATTACAGAAAGATTCTTCTCCACACATATTTCTAACAAACTCATTCCGTTCTCATTCACCCTTTTATCCCCAAACACACCCAGTATACTTTCATAGCCTTTCCTTTTAACACCTACCCAACCATTGAAATCACCAAGCATAACAATCTTTTCATTCACTCTACACTCATTCACAATACCTCTAATACTATCCCAGAATGCCGCTCTTTCCGAAAGCGGGGTTCCCATGTCAGGTGCATAAACACATATTACGAAAATATGGTTTAAACCCACCATGGCTCTGACCCATAGAATTCTGGGACTTACACACGCATAATCTTTCACACATTTCATCATCCGTTCTGAGAGAACAATCCCCACACCCTGACAAGCCCTATGTGCCTCTGGGACACCAGACCAGATTGTGGTTAAGGAACCGTGTTTGGATATGTCCACTCCCTTTCTTTTCGTCTCATTCAAACAAAGTGCATCTATTCTTTTTTCATTCACCAAGTCACATACTTCATCTATCTTCTCTTTTATACCTCCCTGGACATTCAATGTAGCGAAGCGACATTCTGCAGCTCGCTTTTCGCCCCGTGAGAACATTTGACGTGGTGTGTGGCGAGCATCACCGCCGACTCCGAGTTTTTTATTTAAATTCGAACTCATTTTGTTCCCACGAATAGCTAGGGAAGTATTTGTCCACCTCTACAGGGCCCCGCGTGTAGAGGTAAGGCTTCTTAGTGTCTGGAGGCGCCTGATTCCAGACAACAAGGCACGCTTATGATTCGGCTCGCCCCTAATCATGCAGCTCTTGGCACGGCAACCGTAGCTTGGGGATACGCTGTTTTTATCGCACAAGGGATTTTTACAATCCCCGGCTTTACTCCCTTAGTCGCCTCCTACGACACCCATGGGAAGAGATGGGGTGGTTCAATTCTACTCCCGAAACCACACGGACATTTTAAAACAACTCGAAGTAAAAGGGCAAAGTGATGTTCTAATATCATTAAATAACTATCTTTTAAAAAGTGCTCGCTTGTGTGTTGATAACAAAGGGCGGTGGCCATTTTGAAAAATTGCTGAACTGTAAGTTTTTAATAACACTGTAAATTACCACCCTTATCAGCTGATTTCAATCCTTATCAGCTGATCCTAATCACTGTTAGCTAATCCCTTCAAATTCAAATCCCCATTGTCTCAGAACAAATTCTAACTTTTTAAATACGTGGAGTGGAGTGAGGGAGAAAGCATTTCTGTGTGTGTGTTGCACGGATTTCGCGCTATCGACTCGCTCGCACGCATTACATACCGGTATAGCTGACTGACGCATGACTCACACAAGCGTATAATGGTGCATGATGTGTGTAGCTTACGCGCGGTGGGATGAATTTCATTGATAGTCCGTGTCGTTGACGTAGTATTTCTAGTATTAGAGTATTATGTGCATAAAATTATTCATATTTTCAGGATCAAACAAAAGTAAATAACTTTGTTAGATTTAAATAAATTATATTAATGATTTTACATTTCAATAAGTATACCGCTTCCGTATGTACCCTTAAATTTTTTCTGGTGAATTTAATTTAGGGGTGTATAAGAATATTTTCGTTTTTACTAAAATGAACACTGATTTCTCGTGAAAACTTATTTATTTTACATTGAGTCCCCTTCCCCCAGCTGAAAAGTTCAGTCAAACGAAAAATACAATTTAACAAACTCCGGACAAAAATTGATGTAACTTTTGGCTGTATTTGGGCGTTCATTTTGCCTTGATTAAAGTCATCCGCGTTCTGCGGTTCAATGCGTACGCGGCGTTGAATCAAAATATGGAAAAGTGCAACCTCATTGGTTTTGAGTAATGAGTTCAATTTATTGGTTGCGTTCTGTTTTTCGTTACAGGTAATTTTATATTCGGAAAATATTTTAAAACATTTAGCGTTGAAATAAAGTTGAAGAATATTATTTTGACGTTTATTATTCCGATTCACCATCATTCTGATCCGATTCATTTTATATAAAATAGTAATTTGAGATGGGGCAGTAAGGGCTACCTTAACCGTTGTAACTACAGGAAAAAGTTCTTTGGAGATAGGCAATATTTTTTGAAAATAAATTTGATTTTTATAAAGAACTTACAAAAAAATACAGTCGACAAGAAAAAGGATAGATTTCACAAAAAAAAAAAATTATACCAATCGATTCTATTTCCCATATCAAAAGACTCTTCTGGTTGGACTATTAGAAACGTCAAATATTGCAAAAACTTATTAGAGATGGTGTGGTAATAAGGGCCTAATCGTTGCGGCTACAGCAAAGTGTTTTGAAAAGACTGACCATAATTTTTGAAAATATTTCGAATAGAATTAAAAGATAATGGAAAAATATATTACATATTTTATTTTGAAAAAAATACAAATGTGCATACTGCATTATTTAAATCATTGCTTAGCTGTAACTGATCTGCGCGAGGGAAAAACTTTATTAAAATATTTATAGGCACATTTTTCATTATCTTAATAATTATGGTAACTAATTTTAGTTTGAAAGGCAGACGCTCACGCCGTTTTCTTCTGGCAGTAGGAGTTAAACGGTCCATTTAACACCCCTCCCCATAGACCAGATATTATTTACCATATTTTACAATAGTTTTGCACCCACCTAGGACGGTCTATGACTGTACTCCAATAGTGAAGCCGTGGATAGTCCCCGGTTGGTGCCCCACCCAATTTTACATTAAAATTCTCAAGGGGGCCTCAGTCTGCGCATTGTTGGACCTGTGTCCCCCGTATGGCCTTCCAAAGAACCGGGCATTTTCCGCACGGAAGATGAGCCGTGAATTTAAGAGAGATACAAACATGGTAACTAATTATAGAATTACTATTATCCTTAATAACATGCTGCCTCCACCATCAACGCTGCCGTAGTTGCCAATACCAAATTCTCTAATAAAAACAAATCGTAAAATATCATTAGAAAATTAATGCATGTTGTATTATATTTCAAATAGCGAAGTCTCAGTTTTCGCTAGTGAGATGCAGGGGGTTTAAATTAATTAGGCGAACTCCCTAGTGTCTCATTATTAGGCGGGGTTCGCATCGAAGTAAGTTTACAGAAAGGCTTCATTTAATAAACTGGTACGGGTAGATAGTATTTCGCGGCGAAAATTGGAAGCAGTTGCGCTTGACTGATAGCTAATTTAGTTTTAATTACGACAACGTTTTCAACTGTTTACGAAACAACGGGAAAACATGTGCGAGTTCGCTAACGTGTTAAAATGAGATCTGTTTAATGACACTACTGTGCTGGGATAACTTGTTGTTGCTGGAATTGGAACAACAATCTTGCTTTTGTTATTTATTTATTTATCCCTATTATAAATGCGAAAGTTAAGGTATTATTCCGAACCGAGCTGCCAACTGCAACTGCCGACAGCACGTGCAGCGACTGCATGAATGCTTGTAGCACGTGCAGTCGCCGTCGGCTGCTGCAGCGGCGCTTGGAAGCCATTTCATATAAATACATACAAACCAGTAGTGCAGCTGCGGCCGACTTCATGCAGTCACTGCACGTGCTATCGACAGTTGCAGTTGGCAGCTCGGTTCGAAATAGTACCATAACTCTGTCTGTATGTTTGTCTGTTACACTTTCACGCCTAAACCGCTGAACCGATTTTGATGAAACTTGGTCCATAGATAGATTAGACCTTGGAGAAGGACATAGGCTACTTTTATCCCGAAAACTACGAAATATCTATGCGATAAACGACATCCACGCGGGCGAAGCTGCGGGTGACCTCTAGAAAGTACGTAATGTATTTAAGTATTGAAATATTTTCATTATTGTCATTTAGCTTAAAAATTATACTTCTAGGGGTGTTTCATATAAAATCTAAAAACTAATAGATTTTTTTTGGACGAAACAATATTTCGTATTTTTAAACTCAAATAGTAGCTTGAGGGTTCGATAACCTTAGCCTTTTATTGTATTATAAAAAAATGATCGAAATAAAAACGTTTTTTCTGACTTTTTTACTGTCTTTTTTGTCCTTTTCCAAATAAATTTAGACCTCAGCATAAATATGCCGCCTTAAAACACAGCTATGTTCGACTAGTAAACTAGTTTGACAGCTCTAAAAATTTTCTTTCTCTTGCTTGTTTTGCTTTAATAAACGATAGCAATATGTTTAGTTGAGTTTAGTATGCGCAACAGAATCAGCACCATTGTCTCACATTGTTTCAAATCTTGTTCCAACAATAGTTGCGCGAGAATATAGTCGTTTCATAACTAAGTTCAACAACAGTTCTGAAGCGTTAACTACTTCCGACTATCTGCGAGTGAACTAATTTAGCTAATCATACTAAACGTGCAGGTATAAAGCTGGCTTCCCACGGTGCATGGTAGCGCGCACCGGCTATGCGTGGTATCATCCGTAAAATCACGCACCGTGGGAAGCCACATTATGTGGGTGCGTGATTCGAAGCAATTTTTTCTTTCCAAAATGCCAAGTGAAAGAGAACTCGCACCGCACCTTTGCATTTACAGACTCGCGGCGAATACGGCGCACCGCTCCGCACGCATCCGCGTTACCACAGACGAGTCTCTTCCCATGGTGCGTCGGTGCGAGCTCGTGCGTCGCGGTGCGCGGTATCACGCACCGTGGGAAACAAGCATAAGCGATTATATTATATTCTGACTAAAAGTGAGGTGTAGTTACCGGCAAGAAATGTATAAACAGACCATTACTCTCCCACTGCTGGGTATGAGCTTCTTTCCAGAATAAGAAGGGCCTTAGTCTACCAAATTGTCTAGTGCGGGTGTGGCAGACTACACATACCATTGTAAAGTTTATGGAGTCATCTCAGGGAGCCTACTCACTAAGTCCGTCAACGAAGTTAGTCGCCCGTCCGAAAACAAGTGTCAAGTTCAACTTTTCGGACGGGCAAAAACACATCGGTAGTTGGGAGAACTGTCAAATCGTGTTGTCATTCATTCTTAGTCCGGGCCCCAAAATAATCATGTATCCGTAGGTGATAGGGAGTAAGAAGGCTCGTAACTAAAGCCGAAACCACGGACTTCGTGCTTAGGGAGTAGACCCCCAGGTGTAGGTTTCCTAACAATGTTTCTAATTATGTAGAGATAAATTAGATAACGCAAGTTGGCCTACACTATGTTGGAGTCAGCTTCCAGTCTAACCTGATGCTGTTGAATAACAAACTGTAATTTAAAACAGTATTTTACACGAAGCGACTGCCATCAGACGTCCGCAATCCATTAACTGGACAGTGCCGATATCCTAAAGCTTAAAGTGCTCTCCAAGGTACGGAGGGGTCTCGATTTGTAATGACGAGTCCATGGACTGACCGCTGCAAGCTCAGTTTAACATTGCAAATTATGTATCTATACAGAATGATAAAAGGATAAGCTGACTGACTGACTGATCTATCAACGCACAGCCTAAACCGCTGGGGTTAGAAACTTGAAATTTTGACAGTAGGTTCCTTTTGTAACGTAGGCATCCACTAAGAAGGGATTTTTTGAAATTCAACCTTTAAGGGAGTTAAATAGGGGATGAAAGTTTGTATGGAAAATCGTCATTTAACGGGTTCAACATTTCACGCAAGCAAATCTGCGGGCGAAAGCTAGTACAGAATGATTGGTGAGACACTAACGAAACGATCTCTTACAAGGTCATTGTACTCATCATTATGAACAACTTTTACTACCGAACCAAAGATGAAAACGCGAAAAAAAAAACAGCTGCTCCATACATTTATGTTCGCATTCATATTTCTGATTAATTACGGTTTACTCACGTGCATTTTTCGGGATAGCCCGACTAGTTTCGGACCCAAACGGAGCCCTTAATCATGAGCTGATCACGCGGTGAGGTCGAGAGTCGAACTGGCGCTGCACCGCGCCGCGTAGCGTTGCGCCCGCGACGAGAGGGGCGCGCATCTTGATAAATCGCAACCAAACCAAAGCCGACCCGTTCATTCGGACAGTTTTCGTTTTCAAAAGCTGTCAAAGTATTTGACACAAAAAACCAAACCAATAATTTTGAAAGTTTTCGTAAACAAAAACTGACTGAGGGAGAAGCCACACGATGCGGTGCGGCTCCAGCGCGGCGCTTGAGCGGTGCCGCTGCGGTTAATACATACAAATTTCCATGATAAACCACACGGTGCGGTGCGGCGCCGCGCCGCACTCTCGCCGGTCCAAGACGAGGGGGGAGGGTGTGTGCGCCGAAGTAGCACCGCTCTGGCGTCGCAAACCGCAGATGTGTTGACGGAGAGCCGTTCCACGTGGCTTTTGCGACGCCGCATACTACGTGTGCACGCTGATGCGGCAAAATGGTCCGGCGCACCGCACCGTGTGGCTACACCCTGATGGTTGTGGTTCCTTGGTGAATTGGCCCCCTGAAAGGTCTCCAGCCAGCCAATAAAATACTAAACCTAAGCTACTACGTATACTCTAACATCCTGACTAATACCAATAACAGCACTAAGGGAGACCCATAATGGGACTCAGATCTCAAAGAGGGTTGAAGTTGGATCTTTGCTTAGATATTCCTGCATACAGCAGTTTTCTTAAAGTGTTAATACTTGGTAAGCAACACGTGCAATGTTATCGTTGCTTCGTTCGGTTGCGATGTTTATACTAACAGTTTAGGAATATTGACGACAAGGGATTTAGGTGTTAGATATTGTACGTACAAGTTGTATGGTAATGTTACTGTCTGGTACTGTGTTATGTGAATTTGTATTAAAATTTTAGAGTTTGCAATGCATTTGTACGAGTTGTTTATATCAACAGGGCTTTGGAAGTTGCCAACTAAAACAATAAAACTAAACTCGATTTGACATGAAAGAGATATCATCTTCTCATCGAAAGATATATCCATTGTCTGTTTTAAATCTATTGTTTTTTATACCATACATTGTCTTTACTGTAAAATAGTAAATTATGAACACGTTGAAAATAACATAGAATTTGGTGCGGAACTTTTTCCTACTTTTGATGCAAGGATAAGATGTATGAAATCTTGAATAAACAAAACGAATTTATGAGGCGGATGTCAATGGAAACGCCAGTAGAGGACACCCTAGAAGGACATACATCGATGTTATTGGTCAGGTTCATCAAAGAAGGACAAGTGCGTTGTACTCGTAGGTACTCTTAACCGGCGCCGGCGTGCGTATATGACAAGATGTATGAACGTGGATGAAGCAAAAGGAATATGTAAGGATCGTAGCATGGAGCGATCTACAGTTTCTGCCTACCCTCAAAAAGGCGTCAGTTTCATGACTAATTAACTATACTAATCCGCTACCTGAGTTTTTCAGTCAACAAGCTTTCAAAACTCACTAAATTCTCAATTACCTCAAAATTTCCTAAAATCTTGCGCAGCATGAAAAACAAACTGCTACAGATTTTTATTCCCAAGTTAGTACTGAATTAACCTTCCTATTGGCTATAAACATGCATAGTAAAAGCCCTGTCACCTTTATCTAATCTTTAAACCCTGCTAATGCTCTAATAGCCCGACTCGTGATTCGGGATCCTATAAATCCCGAATTTAATAACCATCCAGGGAGCAGTTTCCATCGAACAACGGCCACGTCTGTTGCGCCGTACGGTTTCTTTCTAATTTCCACTTGCTTTATATTAAAGTCGTGGCTGTTATTGTACTTTTGTGATTCTGGGCACGATCAGACCTCTTTATTAACTCTGTTGGGTAACTCAATTTGGCGTTGAAGGGATGACGAGAAGGGCCCCGTACGTGTTACGGCTACTGTTATATTACAACGATATATCCGTGAACAAAATCGAACAATTGTTGTGACTTCGTTATTAGAACTCGCCTCGGTGCAGGTTCGCTAACTTATTAAATTCACCGGAGCATGCGGGGTTAAACGTTCCGATATTTATTTTGCGCCACCCTTACTCGTGTCATAACTTTTTTTTTTCAATATAGTGTTGTGTGTGTCTACCGTCTACCGTGCTAAATTGTTTATTTATTATATTATGTACTTTTTACCCCTCGCGCATACGTTGGATGTTCTCTAAATTGATTTCTTGTTTGAATTTATACAAACATGTTATTATTATTAAAAGCTTAAAGAAATCATGTTTATTTTATTACATACATTTATTGCGTAACTGTAAGGTTATGTAATACACGTTTAATTCGTATTTTTATAACTTAATTTATTTTTGTCTACATGTTATACAATGTTCTTATGAGATATTGGAATTGGAAAAAAATAGTTTATTCCAACGCAATCATTGATTTGCAGAACAGCATCCAAATTGCATATCACATACGTAATTTCAATAGCTTTCATTTTGACAATACTAAAATATTCATTGCGAGGCACATAATTGTGGAGAAGTCGGATTGTTAATACATACGTTGCTATGGAAATTGTTGATCTGTCAAAATCAAAGCCATAGCGATTACCGTCCGCTAAGCTGAGCTTTGCATTTGTGTGAGAATTAATGCAGACGCATCCTTTGCTTGGTTTAAACCGGTTTATACTGCTTTCTGGCAATCGAATCTATGTGTACTCACACAAATGCAAAGGTCAGCTTACGCATCGCAAGTTTTTACCAGTGTGTTGCGCAATTAGAATACTGTTTTTTCAATCCTAACTAATATTATAAATGCGAAAGTAAGTTTGTTTGTTTGTTACCTTTTCACGCCTAAACCACTGAACCGATCATCCTGAAATTTTGCTTATACATTGTCAGGTGTACAGAAACGGACATAGGGTACCTTTAATACCGAAAAAAAGTACTGTTCCCGAGGAAAACAACAATAATGTTCATAGATGGCGACACGTGTCTTTCGAATTACGATTGAATTACCTATATTATTATAGAAACTATAGTGTGTGTTAGAGTTTTTTTGAGCTTAATTAAAGCGAGCGAAGCCGCAGGTAGAAGCTAGTTTATAATATTTTAGTCAATTACTCAAAAATTACAAAAAGATTCAGATAAGGCCCCTCGCCCACGGCGACTTTTTGTAGCGATGCTGTCACGCGTTTTGTAAACGCGCTTCTGCATCGCTACTGAATCTACTGCTACCGCTACAGAATCTGGGCGAAGGTACACAGCCAGCGACAGCATCGCTGCTGTATCGATACATATGCGCGACAGCATCGCTACAAAAACTCGCCGTGGACAAGCCCTCTAAAAGCAAATTACACGGTCAATCTCTTATTCAGCTATAATTGGGAACAATGTTCCATGTATGCCGAAAGGCTATCCTTCTAGATTTGAAAACATAGGTTTTTCTTTATTATAAACTAGCGACCCGCTCCGGCTTCGTACGTGTACATTTTATAGCTTAAAACCTTCCTCTTGAATCATTCTATCTATTAAAAAAAACCTCATCAAAATCCGTTGCGTAGTTTTAAAGATCTAAGCATACATAGGGACAGACAGCGGGAAGCGACTTTGTTTTATAGAATATAGTGATAGTGATTACAAGCAAACCATAAACCTTATTAACTTTACCTTTCTGAATCTTTAGGTATGTTATTGATATTACATTGTTTACCTTCTTTATATTCATTCATCTATTATTTATTCACTGTGAAACATGTATACGCTCAAAAATATTCTAATAATATATTATGGCCAAGAGCCTCGACCAACACCTCAAGAGGCTCTCGTTAGGTGGCTGGATCAAGGGCCTGATACAGAAAGCAGTCCTCCTCGACACGGCGCGTATCGTGAGGCGGTTCCTGTCTCTGGAGCCCTAACCACCGGTAGCTTGGACTCTGCTCCCGATGCCGGTGGACCCCTATTTTTAAATGCTTTTTTGTATTTTATAATGAAATATTTAAAAATGTAATAGATAAGAAGACAAATGAATAAAGGACATAATAATATTAAACGAAAATAATAAATCAAAAGTAACAATGTAACTTTTAAGAAAATAAAGAGAGTTTAGACTGTAAAGTCGACGCAAGATATAATAATACTACTAGGAATGTTAAGCATTCAAATATCAAAGCAACTGTTATTTTATTAAACATTTTATTAAGTTGTTGGCATAGCTTTTGCGCATAATACAGTTACAAAGAGTTACAAGACTGTTTTCTTTGCATAATTTAAAATGACTTTATTTTGTTATTTCAAGATTTTATTTATACACAGAAGTTATTTTACTATTTATGTGTATACAGAAAATAATAAAGAAAGATGAAGTAGGAAAACAAAGTACAAAAGTACTTACTTGACCAACTTAAAGATTTTGTATACTTTAAACATATAACATAACGCCTGCATTCCTCAAAGAGTTGAGCAGAGGTGTATAGTACATCCTCATTTCGCCGTTATGTTTAAGTCCCTGGTGATAGGGGCGACCCTATTGCCAAAAACTTGGCACAAATTCTGACTCCGGGCTGCTAATGAGAAATTCCACACGGAAAAACCCAATGACACTTTGTCCGACCTGGGGATCGAACCCAGGACCTCACGCTCAGAAGTCGCGCTTGCGACCACTTCACCAACGAGGCAGTAACCTCTTATTTCTGAATTGAGAATTCGGGATAAGAATACTTAAGTAGTATTTGAGTACGGAGTTGTCAAAAAAAAAATGCTATAAATCCGTAATTTTTTTGACAACTCCGTACTGAAATGTTACTTAAGTACTGTTTATCCCAGAACTCTCAATTCAGAAACCGGAGGTATATCCTGTAACAAAGCAAAACACGCTCTTAGCCAGATGACATAACAACCTGAAGAAAGTAGCCGGAGCTAGTGTCCTTCAGGTTGTCACCTTCTGTACCGGAGTAAAATGGATGCGGAACGTGGAACTTCAAATGTTTTCTGTCAGGATCGTAGTGAATACACTAGCAAATCCCGCGATCCAGTCTTCGAATGCACTCTGTGGTGGTTTTAATCGGGAAGAGTGCGACACAACCTTTTTTTTTTTTTTTTTTCTATTGGACTGCTGTAGGTCGTCCTAGGGGACGGTTTCTACGTAACCGGGCAGTTATTGGCGAGACCTGAAGGGTCTCCAGCCAATGGGGGGGAAGTAAAATACTTAACCTAAGCTAACTACTTGTACTACACTAACATCATGACTACCTGCAACAACAGCACTAAGGGCGACCCCTAGTGGGACTCGGACCTCGGCTTAGGGCGTTGCTGGCGTGGACATAGGGGGGGGGAGACAGCTTGATGAGGGCTGAATTATCGGTGTGACTGCGGAGTCTGAAGAGACGACCGGCTCTACGACGGGAGAGCTCGGTGGATCGTGACCGGCGGCGGTGGGACGTCGCGACGGGCCTCGTCGGCGAGGACGGTATGCCGGACGGCGGCGGACGTTGTGTAGTGTGCTGGTCGATTTACTCGCCTCCTGGAGGAGGGTTATTTCGTCGTCGGGTTCTAAAAGTGTGTGCCTGGGACGGCGAACTTTACTTATGAGAGAGGGACTGTAGTCGGCCGCTGCGGCGACTAGGGGGTTCGGATGGCGGGGGGCATTGTCGAAGTAACGCTTGGAAATGCGTTTGAGGTATTGCCTGATGGTTGGCATTTTTAGATCGAGATGGAGTTGGACGTTACGCATGAACCACGGGGCAGCCGCGGCTCTGCGCAACACTCGATTCTGGAGGGTTTGGAAGGAATTGAAGCGACAAGGCTTAACGTGTGCGAACACGACGCTAGCGTAAGTCAAGATGGGGCGGATGCACGTCACGTAGATTCTCAGCTTATTTCTAAGTGACAATTTACTGCGCGCTCTAAGGATGGGGTGGAGGCGACCGACAGCGAAAGCGGCGCGAGCGCGCGCCGCTTTGATATGGTCTCGGAAACTCAGATGGTGGTCGAGGATAACCCCCAGGTATTTGGCTTTCATCTCCCAAGGGATCTGTTTGCCGAACATGAGGACAGGATGGATGTGGGTGTGGGAATCACCGTGTCTCTCGAAAAGAACGGCTGCGCTCTTTTCGGGATTCACCTCTATTCTCCATTTCCGGAACCAGACCCCGAGGGTGTTGGCTGCGGTTTGAAGGGTTCGAGAGATGCTATCGAGACTCCTACCGGAATAGTAGATAGCCGTGTCGTCGGCGAAGAGAGCCAACTTGGCCAAGCCACGTTTGGGAATGTCGCTGGTGTACAGCGTGAACAGAAGGGGCGATAGCACGGAGCCCTGAGGGACGCCGGCGCGAATGGGGTGAGGGGACGAGAGGGTGCCTTCTAGGCGATAGCGGAAGGAGCGATCCGACAGAAAGTCTCGAATGATGAGCACGAGACGGTCCGGCACGTTGAATTGGTACAGTTTGTATAATAAACCGTTGTGCCAGACCTTGTCGAAGGCTTTCGCTACGTCGAAGAAGAGCATGCCCGTTTTGTACGAGCGCATAAAACGGGAGCTAATGTGTTCGACTATGCGGTGCAATTGTCGAATGCAACAGTGCTGGGTTCGAAAACCGAACTGTTCGTCGGGGATGAGTTTACGGGAGTCAGCGAAATCTTTTAAACGGATATAAATGAGACGCTCATAGATTTTCCCAAATACATTGAGAAGGCTGATGGGGCGGTAACTAGTGGGCTCACTCTTGGGTTTGCCGGGTTTGGGGATACCGATAACGGTGGCTTGTTTCCAAGCTTGCGGAAAGATGTTATTACTCAGAGCGCCATTGAAGATGGCGGTCATGAGGACTATGAGCGGGGCGGAAAAGTGTTTGATCACCTTATTGGTGATACCGTCTGAGCCGGGGGCTTTCCTAGGTTTGAGATTCCTCACTATCGTGTGGACCTCGTCTACGGTGATGGGGGGTAAGGGATCGTCGGGGTCTTCATCGGGAGGGAGGGAGGCCCTACGTTCGACCTCGCGATCCACCTTGGAAAGATGGACCGGGTCTGCGGGTTGGGTGCTGGGAGTACATTGGGCTTCTAGACTGTCGGCTAGACATTCGGACTTTTCGTCATCTTCAAAGGCCGGCCTTTGGTTCGGACGATTGAGAGGGGGAGTTGAAGCTACACAATCGGATTTTAGATTTCGTTGTAATTGCCAGAAGGCCAGATGGGATGGCTCTAAGTCGCTCAACATCTTGTCCCAGCGGGCTTCCCGAACCTCCCGTACACGTTTCTTTACAGCACGCTGTAGAGAACGCATATGGGCGCGGTTAGCTTCGCAGGGAAAAGTGTCATAGGCACGGATGGATGCGTTCTTCTCCGTCAGCAGTTCACGCACATCGTCCGGCAGCTTCCAGCAGTGTTCGTCCACCGCTGGAACCTGCCGTGAACACTCGTTCACCACGGACTGTACGTGACTGGTAAGGGAGTCGATCGCGCCCAGCGTGTCGGCAATCGTAACGATATCGTCGGGGATGGAATCTAAGTGAACGGACGAGGAAGACTTGAGGCGCTCCTCTAGTTTACCCCAGTCCGTGACAGTTTTGGTCGGGGCGGGTTGTCCAGGATCCGGGGGACCACCCCGGGGACCTAGGTGAAGGACTACGGGGCGGTGATCGGAGTCTAGCTCTTCATGCGTCTCTATAGAGCGTAGACCGAGGTTTACGTTCTTTAGAAGCGCTATGTCAAGGACATCGGGCTGATGGTCAGGGTTATGGGGGTAGTGAGTGGGACACATCGGGGCGATAACGTCGAATTCGAGCTCCGGGCTCAACTCTTCGAGGTTACGACCCGCGTGGTTGTTGGAGTTGCAGCTCCACGAGAGATGTTTGGCATTGAGGTCGCCCGCTATGATAACGGAACCTCCGCCGAGGTCAAAGAGGGCTTTAAGATCGCTCCGGAGTTGGATCTTATTACTGGAGGGAGGATTATACACCGAGACGATTGTGATCGGCTGGTGTCCTGTCATGCCTAGTCTGCATATGGAAGTTTCCAGGAATTGGAGACCAGGAGGAGGGTCTAAGGGAGTGCAGTACAGGGAACGTTTGTAGTAGATGAGAGTACCACCGCCCCTACTACGGGTCCTGTCGTTGCGAACTAATTTATAGTTTGCAATTCCAGGGTTCCTGTTGTGGGGCTTGAGAAACGTTTCCTGCACTAGGAAGATGTCAATTTGATGATCACGCAAAAAGATTGCGATCTCATCTCGTTGACCGTTAACGCTGTTAGCGTTGAAGAAGCCTAATTTAAGGGATCGGGGCTTAATTCTACAGCTTTCTGTATCCATTGGAATTTATTGGATGAGGAAAATGACTATGTCATCTAGTTCGCAGAGGACATTGATGCGAGCGATTGGATCGCCTTGAGAGGCGTTCCAAGCGGAGACTATGTTGATCGCCCACTGCGTATTGCAGGAGGAGAGGGTTTGGATAAGGCTGGGGATCGTGTCCCTAAGGAGCACTTTAGTGGACGAGAGGGAAGTGGAGGGAGCAACCGCTGTCGGCGCTGGCCTGGGAGCGAGTGCGGGGGCGGGTGCGGGGGTGTGTGCGGGGGCAGCCTGTGATGTTGGGGGACTACGTGCAGCCTGTGAAGCAGCTGGCACTATAGTGGGAGCGGGGATAGTGGAGCTCATCAGGGCGGGGATAGCCGGGATTGGGGGTCTTGTGGTTTGTTGCTGTTGCTGGGGCAACTGGGTAGTGGGCCTTAAGGCGGGGAACGCCTGCTGATGGTTCAGCGCGTTCCATGGGGACGGCCTTTGAGGACTGAGGCGGGCGGGGAGTTGGGAAGAAAGAGGGGGAGCCGTGGAGGGACTCTCTCTTTGGTGACGGTCGGCTGAGCGTTTAGCCAGCTTAGGGTTGCGCTGTTTTGGCGCTTTAGCGCACCCGCGATAATTCGCAGGGTGACCAGACTCGCCGCATAAAACGCAGCTGGGAGGCTCGAGACATAGGGACCTATCTTTAGGACGTTCACAGTCGCTAGTGCCGTGGTCGCCCAGGCACTTGACGCACCTGGGTTTCGCGTAACAATTACGCTGTGAATGGCCATAAAGCTGGCAACGGTGACATTGACCAGGCGGACCGGACTTATTGGGGCGCTCGACGCTTATGCCAGACAGGTGGCACAAGGTCTTAATATTATAGACGGTCTTAGACTCGTCTGAAGGCTCGCATACTGCGAGGACCATGTCGTAGGGGGTGCCACCGCGGCCGCGGTGCATGCGGTGGACTTCCAAGGCGGGGATGTTTTGCGACTTAAGGTCGCTGAGGATAGCGTCGGAGTCAATCTCCTTGGGGATGCCGCGGATAACGACTCTGATAAGTCGCTCATCGGGAAGGGCAAAGGTGTGGAATGACACGCTTTTTTCCCTTAACATACGCGTGAGATCGCGGAAGTCTTTTGACGTGGGGACCATGACTTTAATGCCCTGTTGGGTGGTGCGGGCACTAAGATAGTTGATCTTGCGATCAACACACATCTTGGACACATCGGTCCACTTCGCCTTGTCCTGAATGTACAGAGGCGGAGGAGAGAGCTCTTTCCTCGGAGTCGAGGTTTTCGAGCCGGTGACGGGGCGGGGGGAGGAAGGACGACTGACCTGCGGGGAGGTAGCTGGGACGGGACTAAGGGAAGCAGCCGACGCGGGGGTCGCAACGTTTGTCTTGGGGGTTTTAGCCGGGACTTGGCTGGAGGAGGTCGCCTTATTTTTGCGGGCACGCTTTTTCCCCTTACCGACTACGGTAGTGTAGCCTTCTGAGGAAGAGGAAGCCGACGAATAGGATTCGGACTCAATATCGGAATCGGGGACTAAGGGCTCTGACGTGTCCATTGATGACGTCATCTCTGGAGCATGTCGGAGGGACGGGGAAGGGGTGTTTAAATTAGCGGAAGGCGCGGCTGCGGAGTGCAGGTGCGAAATTTCCATTGTTTCCGGAGACAATGGACCGGGAGAGAAAGGCGGAAGCGATAAAAGGCTTGGAATGCCATTGTTCTCGTCGAACAATGGCTCTCCTTCGCCGAAATAATCAAAGTCGGTATCGCAGGTGGGCGATAACGGATTAGTAGTGTGCCTTATGGGCCCACTACTAGGAATACGAGCGCCATATTTAGCGAGAAATTCGGGGTCCTTTAAAAGTTCCCGGAAGAACGCTAATAACACAGCGTCAGACATCTCGGAAAAGATGCCTGAGCCGTGTGTAAAAAATGGGAATTAGGCTTAATAAAAACGCGGCGCGCACAAGTACGCGACTATTTTTAGTAACGGCCTATAAGTCCTAACAATTTAATTTTTTAAAAAACGCGATTCCCCGGGTGGATGAGCCCGGGGGTGTGTGAAAACCCTCCCTGTCGGGTATAGACAGGGAGGTTGAGTGCCTATTGGTGAGCCCTAAGCTTGTAATCCCGTCGCCAGTCTTATTGTGCGAACGGGTTCCTAAGTCTCTAGTGAGGTGCAATACTAGAGAGTGCTAGATGGGAGAGAACGGGGTTAGAGCTAGCGTCGACTAGGAGACCCCCCAAGGCCGGTGGTACTAGCTCCTTCCAATTTTCGCCTTGCCCTGAAGGGGCGCAGCTGGTGTATTGGGTCAACACCCGCTCGGTTTCGTTAACACTGCAAAGTATCAGCCGAGGACCACGAAACTGTGGATTTTCCCTGAAGGGGCACACGCGTTTAACAAGGAAATAGGCGTTCAGCCACCGCCTTGAAAAAGGCAGCTTTTGAACTTATAGTCGTGAAGTGGAGAACACTACGGCGGGGCGTAGCGATATTCGTGAGCGAGCACGTCGAGAAAGTACGCAGCGCGAGTTGCGGCACGTCCGTCCTCAGCGAGCGTCGGAGCGCGAATCGCGACACAACCTTCTCCAAGGCGGAGGGTATATATGAGGGTTTACCCTGTGGCGGCATCTATCCACGCCACACGCGAACTACGCAATACACCAGTGGTTTAGACGACAACACCGACATTAACGACAACTCTCATAGATGACAGTTCCTACATCGCGCTATCATGATTTAACACGCTGATATATACAACTGCCCAACATTAACTGTTGGGCAGTAGCCCGCCAGTCATAAGACTCCGCCTGGTTGGAGGATCCTCCCTTCGGTTGGAGGAACACCACACCTCGTTCTGCCATAACCCTATTATAGTTGTTGGTGTTGACAAAATCAGTCTCATTAATACTTGACACTAAACAATTTTGCTAAGGAAGTTAGCATAATCAACCCATTACTGACCCACTGCTGGGCACTGATTTCAAGAATGAAAAGGGTTTGGGCAGTCGTCCACCACGCTGACCTGGGGGCCTACTCCGAAAAACGAATTTGAAGTTTCGGAACGAAACGAAACAATAAAGAAGATCGAACTTATAAGTATACATGGTTAGTCAGAAAGGGGATACTTATCCGAAAGGGTGTATAACACCCGTAACTTTTGTCCTACAACTTTTCACAAAAGTCAATAGTTTAAGAGAAATTGCTGTTTAACGATTTCATAAAAAACTACGCTAAAATCGATCCATTGTCAGCAATGATCAGCTGTGTAGTATTTTTTTTTCTATTTTGCTGCTGTAGATGGTCCTTGGGGACCACTTCTACGTAACCGAGCAGTTATTGGCGAGACCTGAAGGATCTCCAGCCAATGGGGGAGAAGTAAAATAATTAACCTAAGCTAACTACTTGTACTACACTAACATCATGACTACCTGCAACAACAGCACTAAGGGCGACCCCTAGGACTCGGACCTCGGCTTAGGGCGTTGCTGGCGGGCGTTTGGGGGGAAGCAGCTTGATGAGGGCTAAATTATCGGTGTGAAGTTGTGTAGCCTCCACGAGTGACGATACTTAAGTACGTCCGGCGCACACTGGGCAGTCAGCCCCGCTATCAATCTAGCTGACTGGCCAATCTTTTCACCATGGCATGACCTATTTTCGTATTTCTGGTGCTGACACGAGAGAAGAAGAAGCTGTGTTTACATTTTGGGTCATATTTGGGATCACGAATTAGAAACTCTACTTTTTGAATTCATAGACGAATGAAGAATTTTTGATAAAACTAAATAAAAATAAAATTGCATGGAAATAAAAATGAACGAATTTTGCAATTTAAACACTTGCTTGATAACAGTCATCAGTGATACTATAAGTGGCTGCGGATTAGTTCCCCCTTTACGACTAATCTTGTACGATCAAAGTATAGTCAAACAACAAACTACTAGATGTCAATCAACTCTGGAAGTAGGGTGAACGAAAGATAAAATGTCTGATCCAAAACAGGGGGCCTACTCCCTAAGTCAGTTAACGAAGTTAGTCGCCCGTCCGAAAGTAGCCCGAAATGTAGGACTGAACAAAACAAGTGTCAAGTTCAACTTTTCGGACGAGCAAAAACACCTCGGTAGTAGGAACAACTGTCAAATCGTGTTGTCATTAATTCTTAGTTCGGGCCCCGAAATAATCGTATGTCCGTAGGTGATAGGGAGTAGGAAACGCATGAAACTTCTTCAAAACTTCAAACTTCAAAACTCATTTATTCCAAATAAACTACATTAATTACTCATGTACTGTATTATAGACACAATAGATAAACAATGGCACTGACGATCCGGATCGTCGGTCGGGACGTTCTTAGGCAGTAGACCCCTAGTTTCGTGGTTGAAAATCGTGCATCATCCGAAACTTTGTCTTAGTTCGATTTTCGGAGTAAGAGGGTTGGCGAACTACACACTCTATCACCAATTTTTTTTTGGAAATCTCTCTGTAATATCTTCAATTTAGTCAATAGAATTTGAACTGTGATCCATTGTTTGAGAGAGTGTTTTGCGCTCCTCGTTTTCCCGTGTTCGTTTGGTTAGTCGTCACTAAATAACTAAACAATTATAACAGCCGAGACTGTTATCTTCCATAAGTATGTGAACCAAACATTTGCACGATAAGAATAAATTGTAACATAAAATTAAGTTATTGCTGGTTACAATACTGTTTTTTTTGGAAAATTCTATTCTATTCTGTGCCGTGGATATGGATGATATGGGTAGGTAATTTTGTTTATTCTGGATTGGCACTAATGTGTTCAGTGGTGGAGTCAACACGCCGGATGACGTTTAAGTAATGTTTGCTCCCACTAAAAGCTGGATCGTGCTCTCACTACTACTATTTATAGATTGGTGTGTTTGTATGTGTATGTGCATAGATAGGTTTGTGAAGGTACTGTGATATTTCACACATACAAGGTTAGTCGGAAAGGGGGTACACTTAAAGTATCACCGATGACGGTTTTAAAGTGTTAACATTTCAAAATTCGATAATTTTTATTTCCAAGTAAAATAATTTTATTTTAGTTTTTTGAAAAATTCTTCGTCAAAATTTTTAGTTATGAATTCAGAAAATGGAGCTTCTAATTCGTGACCCCAAACATGACCTAAAATGTAAACACAGCTGATAATAACTGAGAATAGATAGATTTTAGCATATTTTTTAATCACTTTTGTATACCTAGCTACTTCTCTTAAACTTTCACTTTTGGGGAAAGCGGTAGAACAAAGTATTATGGGTACTTTAATACCCTTTCGAATTAGTACCCCCTTTCTGACTAACCTTGTACATAGTCAATAGATAAATTCGTAATTTCTAGAGGATTCTGCAAAGGCAAATCACAATACTTCTACGAGTATTTAATGTTTTGTTATAAAAGCTACGAAATGCATAAAAATTATTTAATTTTTACAGTAACTATTATGCGGAGGTATTCCTTGAAGCGCTACCATTTTGAGGCGCTCCTAATGAGGCGCTCCTTTTTTATTCCTCGGAGCGCACCTTTTAGTAGCGCTCCCGATAGCAATTAAAAATATTAAAATTTTATTCCTCGAAGCGCGCCTATGATTAACTTTCGAATAGAGATAGGATACTAACTGAAACTATCGATAATAAGTAAAACACGTTATTTTATTCAATTTGCAAAAACTCTATAAGTACTCCTTGACCATAGATTGGTTTAAAAAAAAAAAAGTGATCCTGTCTGTGTAAAGTGGACAAAGACAACTGTATCATTCAGTACGTACTTTAATGTCTGGCGATACGGCGCATGCGGCGCGGGAGCACTGCAAACATAAGCCTCAGCCACCCCCTCCCCATCGTATCCTAAGTCGCGTCACAGGTCGCGTTCACCGAGTTCACACAAATCCAGCCGAGCATTTCCGGAACTTGTTTACTTAAAATTGCATAGTTTTGTTTTGTTGTGTTTTAACTCACAAGTTGCGCGAATGTGTCACGTAGGCTCAAGTGAAGCTATGAACTAAAGAAAGTTTGTTTATTTAAGAAAGTTTGTGCAATAAGGCAGTTTTGTGAGCATGGAACCAATTGCTGGACCAAGTAATAGAAACGCGCTAATTAAATATGTACAAAGCAGAAGCGGCAAGAAAGTTTTATTAATGGGGAGGGGGTGGCTGAGGCTTATGTTTGCAGTGCTCCCGCGCCGCGTGCGCCGTATCGCCAGACATTAAAGTACGTAATGAATGATACAGTTGTCTTTGTCCACTTTACACAGACAGGATCACTTTTTTTTTTTTAAACCTATCTAGGTATGGTCAAGGAGTACTTATAGAGTTTTTGCAAATTGAATAAAATAACGTGTTTTAATTATTATCGATAGTTTCAGTTAGTATCCTATCTCTATTCGAAAGTTAATCATAGGCGCGCTTCGAGGAATAAAAAAGGAGCGCCTCATTAGGAGCGCCTCAAAATGGTAGCGCTTCAAGGAATACCTCATTATGCGCGGTCTACACTTGCTGTTTTGGCGACTATTAGTGTTATCGCGTTAGACTAAATACTTTTTTTTAAATGTAAAATTATTTTTATTGAAATTACTGATTTTATTATTTAAAAAAACAAAAACGATGCCTTAGTTCACTTTTGTGACTATAGAATCCTCATACGTACTTCCACGCAAGCCCAAAGCCCTGCGCAAGTGTGGCTGCAGCATTATTTTTAAAGGAAACACCAATACCTTATCTTGCATTACCTGCATAATATTTATCTGTTTACATCTGCGAATTTTCAGCGCCATTTTGTAAAAGGATACGGCAGGTTCGCACTTATCTAATGGAAAGAGAAACGGTGTGTTTTGGTTTAATAAATATATATTTTTGTAAGTACGGGGAAGCTATAAATCGATTAGGCAGGTTGGCTCTCGTCGGTAGCCGTACTCTCAAATATTAGCCTTTGGCACAAGCTATGAGCGTTAGCGTTTTCATTCTTTTTAGAGTAAAACTCGACGACAGGTAATCGTTGGTCAATTGATCATCAGTTAAACTCAAAGTCAAAACTCGTTTATTCAAAATAGATTAGAATTAGTTCTTTTTTAACGTCAATTTTACATAAGACTGCCCAAAAAGCGCCCACCCTTCAAAGCTTCCTAGTGTTTATGCTGTAACTATACTATACTCATGAATTTAAAGAAGTATGTCATCAAAATCCATTGACAATGTCAAATTGAATATCATCGCCTTAGAGTGCAAACCTTGGGAATGCATTTGGTCATTACACGGTTTCTGTGGGCTTTGTCGTGGACGAAGTCGCAGGCAAAAGCTAGTCAATTATATTGAGAAATAATAAATCAAGCCACAAATTTATTTATTGGCCACGTGACCAAACTTCTCATTTTATAACTAAGCAACGGGAAAATGAGATAACCTCTAATAAACTAATTCGACTTTTTTACAACGCCAACAAAATTTTTGGGCACCCCGACACGGATAGGTTAGGTTCGAAGGGGATGACGGGGGGTAGAGTGAGCGAGGAAAACGAGCGAACGAAGCCCCCGTCATCCCCTTCGTGTTAGGTTACTTTAAACCCTGCAGACAGAAATAGGAGCCGCGCGCAGCGGGGCTCCGTCGACTCTTTTTGTTTTTCATTTGTTTTTATTGCGAAAATGAAAGTGGGTGACGAACAGTGGCTTTTATAGAAGATAACTAGTGGCTAAGATAGTATCATTCAGACGCTCGTTAATTGTGGCTGACTTAGTAATTTAGAAGCCAATGTAGATTTTTAGAGGCGAATAATGCTATTAAAAAGAAGTCTGTTTAATTAGCACCCAATTATATTTATTACGAATTTTATGTACCCAATAAAGGCTTAATTTCAGTGCCTACAAAATAATTTCGCATAGAGCGGCTCTCTTATAATAATAGTACATATACGTCGTAACAAAATAAAAATGACCAAATTGCATTCCCGAGGTTTTCACTCTAAGGCGACGATATAATGTATTTTATAAGGATGGAATATGTATAGTACTACAAAAGCATTATATTTCTAAGTCTTTTACGCTTTATTATACCAAAACTGGTCGGAACCAGAAGATCGACAAAAATGTTTTACTGCTCAGACGATCCGCTGCTTCTTCTTCCTAGCGACCTGTCAGTCAACGCTTACGAGAGCCGCAAGCGTTGCGTGGTTTCACCACTGTTGATGAGTGTTGGGGAGCGGTACGTCCATTTCCGTTAGCAGGAGAGCGGTTCCTTGTTCCTTGTTCCTATATGGCGATGCTTAGATACGTATGTGCTAACAACAACTGTATCCCTAACATACATATACGTTTTCGTACTGTAATGTTATAGTAATAAACCAAGTTGATAAGAAAAGAGGTTTTCTACTCGGATTTAGGTGCAGCAAGTCGTGAACTTAATGCAACATTTCTGTGTCCATTTTTGCAGTTGTATCCGCCTTACTAGTGTTGAGTAGGACATACAAGAGGCGGTACATTTGTCCCGTACATGACGTCAAAATGTAAGAGCGGCTCGAAAATTTAAAGTGTACTACTTCAACATTTATGTCGCGGTAGTCGCGTTACTCTCGGTAAGTAAACTATAGGGTGAGAAAGAGAGGGAGTGAGGCATATGCTACAACAGCACGTCATTCATTCTACAATGGTCATTACGTGACCGCGACTCGAGAAAGACGTAATCAGTACATCGAAAACCAGTAACATCAAATGTCATATATTCGTACTCGTTACTTCAAATGTATCACCGAGCTTCAGTAGACCTCACCTCATTTGAAGTAGTACATTGTACTGGCTCAGAGCAAAAAAGAGGCTACTCTTACAAACTCTTTTTCAAGTCATGTCCTACCCAACACTACGCCTTACTGCGTTGTCGCATGGAAGTGGATATACCTTGATCTATCCTTGCCTGGAGAATACAGACCCCCTGATTCAGAACTTTCCAATAAATCAGTCGTCGAACGATTCGGTTCGTTATCTCGCTTTCTCTTGTTACGAGAATCGTAGACAAAACGACACAACAAACCGAGTTGGTCGCCAACTGACTTATCGAAACGTTGTGATTTAAGTATGGTAAATTGTATAGCCGCCATAAGCGGAAGGCCTAGCACGATACAATATTGTGACGTATGGTAACGTAAACTTAACTTATGTGTGAGTGAACTTTTAATTGAAATTACTTGTATCGAACGTAATATTTTGACGTCTATGATACAAATCGGCTTGTCGCATAAATTAAACCACAATGCTATGGGATAGTTGAATTTTCGAATAAAAATTCACTCACGTTACGTTTATCTACTTCAAAACATTCGTGCTAGACCTACAGTTAGTAGTAACTCCAACTCGTTAGTCACTCATTACTTGAACAGTCGTTTGATTTCTCGCGTTTCGATTCCTATGAAGCAAATTGAGCTTAAAGGGTTGTAAGAAATACGTAAAGTGAAAAAGGCTCTCCCTACTTGCAAAATTCCTTTCGACTCTCGTCGGGCATGTCCAATTTCTTGATGGAAACTGGATTATTTTTTAAATAAATTTTCGAGTCGTAACAGAGTCAGAAGTTGACTATAGAGTGGTTTGGAAGGAAAAAGGGGAACCATAACCCAATAGTAAAATACGTAGCAGGCTATAAAAATATATAAGGTTTCGGTTACTATTTTATGGTGATAGATAAAAACGTAACATAATCTGAGTAGTAACACGGTACACATATTCTGCCTAGCCTTTTCCCAACTATGTTGGGTTCAGATTGCAGTCTAACCAGATGCAGCTGAATACCAGTATTTTACACGGAGCGACTGCCGTCAGACCCCCGCAACTCAGTTTTTGGGCAATGCCGATATCCTAAGGTTAGAACGGTTGTCAGACTTTCGGGCTTCTGACTACCCGTAACGACTGTCATTGGTATTTTTATGACACCTGGGACCGATGGTTTAACGTGCTCTGCGAGGCATGGAAGGGTCTAGATGTGTAACTAATGGTCACCCATCCACGGACTGACCGCTGCAAGTGCAGCTTAACCTTAAAAATCATATGATCCGCGCGGTTGATATTTAGCCATGAGTCCCTCGTAACACGTATGCATATGAGCAAGAAGTTCCGAGTAAATTAACGTTGTCAAGATTTATATTATTTATTTTACTAGTAGGATCAGCATTTTGCTTATTAGGTACCGTACTTGAGTTGACGGTGAAGGAAAAAACATCGTAAAGAAACCTGCACACCTGAGAGGATTCCAAAAAGTTCTCGATAGTGTGTGAAGTTCGCACAGCCGCACCAGTCAGCGTGGTGAACCCTTCGTTTGGTTATACCCTTCTTAGGGTGCCTCTCCACCAAAGATGTGATATGCAACGTTGCTATGGATGCGTTTAATATCCACCAATCATATTCATCGGTCTACACAGCATAGCACTGGTGGAAACTGATTCAACTAAGCTACGTTTTTTATATGGAAGGATGCGTGATGTGGATGTGTGCTATGGATGCGTGCTATGGATGGTCGCGAGTGGTGTAACTATGTGCAGAGTACCGCACCGCCGCTCCCCATACCTTCCCTATTGTCAATACGTCGCATAGCTCGAGCTGCGCATCTTCCTCGCACACCTTAGCATCAGTGGAAACGGTCACATAGTTTCGTAGCTTAGCTTTTATATTCTCGCAGCATAGCTGCATAGCAAATCTCTGGTGGAAAGGCACTCTTAGTCTGAGCTCAGACCAGCAATGGGACATTAATGGGCCGATTATGATAAAGATTATATGAATCGTACTAGCGTAAACTTTAATCTGACTTAGGGTCAATTCATACTAGCGCAGAGTCGAAGCGCATTGAAGCGTTAATCTGAAACTTAACATAGTAAGTTCACCCTTATCTCCACAACGTAATGCACAGATTTCTTCTGAGATAAAAGAAGACGCGCGAATTCGCGTGTTTTCGATGGAATTCGCGTGTCTGAGCACGACCGACGCTGATTGGTGGATCGCTTTAACTGTGAAGAATGTAAAAGACACAACAACACAATCGCTCAGGGGTGATTCTATCATTACAGTTTCAGCTAATATCGGTATGTCAGGATTGCGAGCAAGGTAAATACAGTAAATAAAACCAACATAGACCACAAAGACACCATAGACACCACTGAGAGTACTTGTATTTGGGTTAGTGTTAGTAACATGAACTAGATAACAATATAATACTTTACACAATTATTACACCATCATAAAATAAGGACAAGGTAGACAGATATAAAAGGTCAGACTTCTTCAGCTGATCTTCACAGAATGCTCCGCTTCGTGTTTTTTTTTTATTCTATTGGTCTGCTGTAGGTGGTCCTAGGGGACCATTTCTATGTAACTGGGCAGTTTATTGGCGAGACCCAACTGGTAAAATACCTAGCCTAAGCTAACTACTAGTACTACACTAACATCATGATTACCTGCAACAACAGCAATAAGGGCGACCCCTAGTGGGACTCGGACCTCGGCTTAGGGTGTTGCTGGCGGGGGCTTGGGGGGGAGGAGAGACAGCTTGATGGGGGCTGAATTATCGGTGTGAATTCCGCTTCGTCGAGTGATCACCGCCTTTATAACATCGAGTAGGTTGATTCATATCGACGACTACCTTCCTTTGTCAACATTGCCCAATGCTACCCGTTACCGATAACAAGAATATAGACGCTTCGATACGCTTTGACTCTGCGCCAGTATGAATTGACCCTAAGGCTGAACATCCACCAGAGCTGTGCGAGGAAAATATGCGGTGCGAAAATGTGTAGCGAGGATGTGAAACGGTGTGACCCTATCCACTAGAGCTGTGCGAGGAATGTGTTAATGTGTAATGTGTTAATGTGTTCATGTGTTAATGTGTAATGTGTTAATGTGTAATGTGTATGTGTTAATGTGTAATGTGTTAATATGTAATGTGTTAATGTGTACAAATGAGCGGTGCGAGGATAGGTAGCGGACTCTTTTCGAATATGAGGGAGAATAATACACATTCCTAGCAACACATTCCTCGCAACACATTCCCCGCAAAACATTCCACGTAACACATTCCTCGCAACACATTCCTCGCAACACATCCCTCGCTCGCATTTCTTGCTTGTTTTGTATGTACAAAAACCTCGCACCGCTAAGCCCATATCCACCAGAGCTGCGCAGAGCGAAGCTAGGTAAATGAAGTGATTCTATTGGTGCTTACAAAACACATTCCTCGCTACGCAGCTTAGCACAGCTCTGGTGAATGCTGAACAATTAACATTACTGGCTACTACGAATATAAACACAGTTTTTCACACAAAAGAAATTAATATAGTCAGCAAACAGCTAGCACAAAGGCGGCAAAGAAAACGTTATACAGTTTTCATAACAATCTCTTTACGTAAAACCAACTGATTAACATTACGCTGTATTCAGTGAGAAGAAATTAAACTGTACCCCGGGGATAATCCGGGGGACTACGGTCCTGCACTAAGTACATTCATTAGTATTAATTAATTTTGTAGAGCTTATAAACTGTGACCCACACGGATAAACTTTAACGGATTATTTATGAACTGTGAGTGAAACTTGGTGTTATCGTTAAAAACGTCAGCGTTAAAAACAAGGGTTGAGGTTAAATAATTGAGTAAGCAATTTTGGGAAACCTATCAAGGTAAATAAGGAATGATTCTGCTAATGTTAAGTGGGGAGAATTGTTGGTACTAAATTAAGTAGTACGGACTCTGGTACGTTGCCGTCGTAGTTTCGTGTAGGAAATTTTGTAGTAGATAGTTGGTGCATTTTTATTGGGTGCATAGAAATACATCACAAATTAAGACTACATAATCTGTATACAAGGTGTTAACGAATTCGTGTAATTCCTTCAAACTGCGTGATCTACTGGTGACACTGATTGACCCTGCATAGGATTTTTTCAGAAAAACAAAAAAAAGTTTTCAAAAAATGAACCATGGTATTCTGTATCTTAGTAATTTTAGCGTCCCAAGTTAACTGACTGCGAGGAGCGATATCGACGATATACGATGAAAAAATAGAGGAGATACACGCTTTCGAAGCATTTTCTGTCCTTGTCACACGAAACGGAATATTAAACAGAGCGATGTCAAGTCACTATGAACTCGTCTCTTCAGACTCCGCAGTCACACCGATAATTCAGCCCTCATCAAGCTGTCTCCCCCCCCTAAGTCCCCGCCAGCAACGCCCTAAGCCGAGGTCCGAGTCCCACTAGGGGTCGCCCTTAGTGCTGTTGTTGCAGGTAGTCATGCTGTTAGTGTAGTACAAGTAGTTAGCTTAGGTTAAGTATTTTACTCGCCCCCCCCCCTCCCCCATTGGCTGGAGACCCTTCAAGTCTCGCCAATAACTGCCCGGTTACGTAGAAACGGTCCTCTAGGACTACCAACAGCAGTCGAATAGAAAAAAAAAAAGTTACTATGAAGTTTTTAAACCTTAAACCTTTTCTCGTAAAAAGAGGAATTAGGTTTTCTAGTGATCATTTAGATGGGCTCGTGGCTAATTAACTACCGCACTGACCGATGATTTGTAAGGTTAAGCTGCTCTTGCCGCGGTCAGTCCGTGGATGGGTGATTATTCGTTACACATCGACACTGGATACCCCTCTGTGCCTCGGAGAGCACGTTAAATCGTCGGTACCGGGTGCCATAAACCTATGCTGCCGCGCTAACGAAGAATACAATAACTCGATTTTTGGGCAATTTTGAGTTATATATTCGAATTCCGCTCGATTCGCCTATTCTGATTACATAATATATAACTCAAGATCGTCCAAAAATCAAGTTATTGTATTTTTTGTTAGCGCGGCAGTGTGATAGTCGTCAGAAGCCCAAGTCTGGCAACCGGTTTAACCTCAGGATATTGGAATTGCCCAGTACTGGGTTGAAGGTCTGATGGCAGTTGCTCCATGTAAAATACTGTTATTCAGCCGTTGGTTAGACTGGAAGCTAACCCCAACATATTGGGAAAAGGCTAGGCAGAACATTCTCGTAAGTATTTTATTCTTCTCATATATTACTGCATGGATTTAAAACAATGTACGTTCAACCACAGCTTATTGATTTCTCATATTACCGCCTCACATCCACAGACTTTTTAACTCGCGCGTGTTTACACAACATTCTCAACGCTACACAGTTTGCTTCGCTAGAACAAAGTATTAAAAACAAACCTGTAAGGCGGATCACACACTACCACGCGCCGCGCTCCGGTGCGCGCTGCTGCGTTTTTTAACGTTGTGCATAAGTACTTCAGTTTGTATACAACGTGTTACAAAAATACCCCTAAGGCCAAAAGGTCCCTTGTTAAGAGTCTATTGGCAATATTTTAAAACAAAAGCAGGGCCCAAAAAAATGGACAGATCATAAAATAAAATCATCGCTGAAACGCAACCCTGAAAACATAAAATTAAAGATTAGACTACCCAGAAAGTTATTTACATTCTTACCTAATTTCCTTTGAGAGGTAAATGAACCATAAAATACTACTTGATCAATTGTTCTTTTTTAAGGGGAATTATGTAACACGTTGTATAAAACACGCATACTGCAACACACTGACAACGCATTGACGCGCGTGGTTGCAGACCGCGTGCAAATCACGCGATCACGCGCGGGCGCGTATGGCACACTGGGATCTGCAGTAACATGCACGTGGCGTCCCGCAAGGTATGGAACACTGGGATCTACAGTAACGTGCAGGGAATAATAGACGAATTGAACTTTATTCGCTGCGGGGATATCGAAATCTGCGGCCCCGCACAGAGACGCAGGTAAAGCCGTATGATGGTGCAGATCTGCGCCTCCGTCGCTGCGCGCATGAAAGCGTTGCCCCGCGCACCGGAGCGCAGCGCGTGGTAGTGTGTAATCCGCCTTACCCGGATTGGTAAACAAAAGCGTTAGAACAAAATCCTTAATGTAATTTAAAGTTCGCTTGTAACGTTTCAACAGCTGAGTATTATTCTCATTTCAATTGTCAACTTTGTTGGGGAAAAAACGTTATTGTTTACCTCTAGGGAAACCTTTTAGACGGGCCTAAAGTTTACGATTGTCACAACTGTCAAGAATTGAAACAACTGCGGTTACATCTCAGAAGTGAACGGTATTCTCAGTGTATTTGGGTATTAAAACACAAGTTTGGTGTAATATCAATGTAATATTTTAAGTAGTAATAGATTTTAAGTAGCTCTTTGTGATGCAGTTCGTCCGGGGAATACTACCATAATACCTATTTATACCGTCGACCAGTATTGCTATGTTCCGGTTTTATACGCATTTTTAACCGACTTCAAAAAAGGATATTCTTGTTTTGAGGGGTCCGGACACAAAGGATGCCACCGGGACCCTATCATTAAGTCTTCGTCGTCTGTCCGTCCGTCTGTCACATGACTGTATCTTTTTACCGTAATAGGTGGCTAGTTGAAGTTTTTACAGAATATGTGTATAGTCTCTATCATAGCAAATATACAAATAATAAAAAGTTACCTTTACCCAAAATAACAAACCATTTTTATTTTCAAAATTTATTTTTCCTGCTCTATCTTAGAAACGGTAATTCACACAAGCGTAAAACTTTGTACGATTGTGTGCATACTCTAAAGTTTAAAAAAAAAAAAAAAAGTACTTCAGTTTGTATTATTCACAGACATAATTATGCGGTACGGAACCATAAGCGCGCGTGTCCGACTCGCACTTAGACGATTTTTAATTATTCTTGTTATTTATGTTTGCGCGTATCTCCGGCATAACGAAACGGATTGGAAGTTTTTTTAAAACGATTTTTAATTATTCTTGTTATTTATGTTTGCGCGTATTTCCGGCATAACGAAACGGGTTGGAAGTTTTTTTAAAACGATTTTTAATTATTCTTGTTATTTATGTTTGCGCGTATCTCCGGCATAACGAAACGGATTGGATGTTTTTTTAAAACGATTTTTAATTATTCTTGTTATTTATGTTTGCGCGTATCTCCGGCATAACGAAACGGATTGGAAATTTTTTTAAAACGATTTTCCGTTAGATTCGTCCCATTAAAAAAAAATCATTAGGTAGTTTTTTTTTTAAATTCTCAAAAATCTATTTTCGCACTAGTTTCACGTTGTCCTCTACATATACAAAATTAAATACGAGTTTTTATTTTTATAGATCGATTAAAATAGGTTCTTCCTATTTCAAAAGATTACTCGTCCTTATGCCTAAAATAGCTATCGCCATTGTTGAGAAATAAACAAAAATTTTGAAAGCTATTTACTGGCAGAAAACGAAATTAGTTTTCAAGTTTACTGACCCATTAAAATTAATAAGCGGGCCTTATCAAAACATAAGTTAATTAATTTTTTGATTGAATATTTCGAATACTTCGTGTTGGACTAATTTGCTGGAGCTTTGTGGAATGTTAATTATTATGTTATTTGAATAAAAGCAAGTTTATATTTGGACGTTGTATATTCAGACTAGACTAGCACTTTTATTGATTGATCTCGGGAATAATTTGATGGTGATGTTAAAAGTACTACCTAGATTCTAATAAAAGAAAGAAAAAAAATTTACTTTTTAACCGACTTCAAAAAGGAGGAGGTTCTCAATTCGTCTAAATGTTTTTTTTTTTGTATGTTTGTTACGCGGTATCTCCGCCAATTATGAATGGATTTTGATGATTCTTTTTTTGTTTGGTAGGTCATACTTCAGAGGTGGTCCCATATAAATTTTTATTGCAATTGATTTAGCACTTTTTGCAAAAATCAACAAAAAAAAAAAAAACACAAATCGTATATAGACGACGTTCTAGTTGTAGTGCTGGTCCGAGAATTTGTACACTGTTGTAATTGTAATTTGTGGCACTAAAAAGTATAAAAAAAATAACTTTAAAAAAGTAAAAACCGACTTCGAAAAAAACTAAACGGAGTAAAATAATTATCATTTAATAAAACTACCAGTTTCAGAAGTCGGTGTTCTACGCTGAAACAAATTGAATGCACCGACTTCTGAAACTGGTAGCTTTATTAAATGATAATTATTTTACTCCGTTTAGTTTTTTTTGAAGTCGGTTTTTACTTTTTTAAAGTTATACGCTAAGCGGACGTACACGCATAGGTACTTAAAATTGAAACATAATATTTCTTATGCTGGGGCTACATTAGCGGGCCAAGATTCGTGTCGCGTTGGCGCGCTAAAACATCGTGTACACGTGTACGTCGAATACGCGATGTTCTTGTCTACATTAGGCGGGCGAAGATTCATCGTGTGTTGTTCTGTTGTGTTGCCGAGACGTAGGCTGTAGTTCAAAATGGAGGAAGTAGTGGCGTTGCATTATATGTTGGTAAATTATTATTTATTGCAATTGTACTGTATCAGTTACAAAATAATATGAAAAAGAGACGTAGGTGTAGCCACCCAAGTGTATATTGTCGCGACAAATCCCTTTGATTCGCGCCAGTGTACCGACAGTGCCCCGATAGTACACACGGCTACACATCAAGCTATATTCTTCCAGCTTACACTGACCTCTCATTGTAAGGAAATCCTATACAATGCGAGATCAGCTTATATTGGAAATGTATAGCTTGATCTGTAGCCGTGAGTACCTCGTCTTCGCCCAAATACTTCGCGTTTCAACGATCTACCCGTTACTACTCATTGCGTTAACACGAATATTCGCCATAGCCCGCTAATGTAGCCTCAGCATTAAAACGAATGTAAACTATATTCTAAATAAACAGAGAAAATTGAACCTTATTATAAATGTATAACTGCCGCTTAAACCACACAGGCAAAAATTAACATAAAAAACCTTTTTTTCATATACAGCGTGCTGCTACAATGGCGACATTAATTTAACACACGGGCAGTACACAATAATAATTAAATAAAACAGAACGAAAAGTAAAAAAAAAAACTTAGTTAAGAATAAAGTAACCTGCTGAGTATTTGCACAACCTCGTAGCTAGGATTATCCACCAGCAACATGCTCTCAAATACAACTTTGTGGACGCAGAAGTTCTCTACTACAAGTATGTGCCCGACCCAGTTCTCGACAATGGTCATGTCACATTGTGCTGGGATCGATCTATCATCACCGATAGGCATATTGTTGCCAATAAGCCTGACATAGTGGTGATAGATCGATCAGAGCTCACAATGATTGTTGATGTGATATCAACTCAATGTTCCGCATGACGATAACCTTGTGAAAGCCGAGAAAGATAAAGAAATTAAGTATCAAGACTTGCCACACGGGTTACCCAGGCATCTTAATTTCCACTAAAAATAAACTGAATTGTTTTGAATTTGTGCGTAGAAATGAATAACTGAAACTAAACTAGGTCATTAATATAATTATTGTAATTTGTCTGTTATCAATTCAAATTTGTAATAATGTACGGGAAAAGGATTTGCAATTATAGGTAATTAATAATGTTAAATTCTATGTAACGATTCCATGTCAGATATATGATATTGATTATGTTTTGTCAAATAATTTCACTTTATTTTGTAACCAATATTTGTATGCCACCTGCGGCAGTACACACAACGCAAAAAATACATGTGAACACAAATACACCTTTTGATAGATTGATTGATTAAAATTTCAGAATTCCAGAAGATTCGACAAGTAAGCTTTTGAATCGATTGGTACTTTCGGCATAGCAGAAAAATTGCTTTGTGAAAAACCAATTATGTCAAGGTTGATTCAAATCAAGGATTGAAGCCATATGTGCATTTTTTTTAATAATAATTCTTCATCAGTCTTTTATTATTAGTGCCACGCTTATGGTATATCTACAAGGTTAGTCGGAAATGCTGTTTTAAAGCAGGTGTTAAAATTTCAAAATTTGATCATTTTATTGCATGATTTTTATTTTAGTTTTTTTCTAAAATTATTCATACCTACTTTAATTACGGATTAAGAAAATGGAGCTTCTAATCCGTGACCCCAAATGTGACCTAAAATGTGAACAGTTGCTTACGGAGAATAGATAGATTTTAGCGTATTTTTTATAAAATCTCTGAACAGCAATTTTTCTTAAACTATTGACTTTTGGGGAAAGTTGCAGAACAAAAGTTACTCGTTATCATAGGTACTTATCAACACCTTTTCAGATTACTTCCCCCTTTCCGACCTTGTACCTATTATAGGCACGTGTAATGCATGCGTGACTGCTTCGCATATCAACTCCCAGCCGACTCATTTAAGTTCATTCCAGTGATTACAGTCTTCATTACATTGATGTGTTTACTTTGAGACTTTAGCCATTTCCTGCAACACAGTTGATTTCAGTTTACTAAGTTCCAACTATAGAAGTTATAACTTAGTTGAGACCTCGATTGAAAGTGGGATTGATGGATTGTCTGCGTTAGTATTCTTGGTGTAAGCCCTTAATCGTTCACTATTGAACTTGGATCTTCTGATAGAAATTGAACGAGCGTGCCGAATTTAAGTATTTTACTGGGATAACAGATAATCCTAACTAATATTATAAATGCAAAAGTAAGTTTGTTTGTTTGTTACCTTTTCACGCTAAAACCACTGAACCGATCATCCTATTGCATATACGTTGTCAGGTGTACAGAATCGGACATAGGGTACCTTTCATTCCGAAAAAAAGTACTGTTCCCGAGGAAAACAACAATAACGTTCATAGATGGCACCACGTGTCTTTCAAATCACGATTGAATTATATTATTATAGGAACTTTAGTTGCGTGCTACGAGTTTTTTTGAGCTTAATTAACGCGAGCAAAGCCGCGGGCAAAAGCTAGTTTTAAATATTTTTGTTCTTTGAATTGATCGCGTTTATTGAACCTCTTCACATCTGATGGTAAGCGCAGACAGGGTCTAAGATGCAGCACACGAATCCAAGTTACAGAGATATAGAGATTCTCCTATATCCCTCTGGTTCTCACATACGAGTACACACGACGGAGTGTTAATGTGAGAGTGGTGGTTAGCTAGGCGGACCGTGTGTACTACCACCAAGCGTGCTGGGTTTTGTTGAATCTTACAACACGCGTCTATTTCCCGCGCGCGGTGAGGAAGTTTTATATTCTAGCCCGTCGCCATACGGGAGAAAAATTTGCCAAATTTTGTTGTATTTTACCGAAGCGAATCAAAATCAAAAAGGAATTTATCTATACCTATCCCTCTGACTCTCACACACACACATGACGAAACACAGTAATCTGCTTGCGCTAGACTTTAAGGTACAAGTCCGAGACGGGCTGCAGACCGCAAACTGCAAAAGTAGTATCGCTTGCGGTGCGGTCTGCGGTTGCAGTTTTGCAGTTGGTATTAAGAAAAAGCTCATGGACGTATGTATTCTGCCTATCCTCACCTACGATGCTCAGACTTGGTCTGTGACAAAACATCAGAAGTCCGCACTCGGGGTTTGCCAGCGAGCCATGGAGCGCAGTATCTTAGGATTCCGGTTATCAGACCGTATAAGGAATGGTGTACTGCGCTCCAAAACTCAGATCGCCGACGTTGGTCAGAAAGCCGCAAGCTTAAAATAGAACTGGGCTGGTCACATCTGCTGCATGTCGGACGAGCTGTGGGCAAAACTCAACACAGAGTGGAGCCCACATAACGTTAGACGACGTCGCGGTAGGCCCAAAAGGAGATGGCGGGACGAGTTAGACACTTATTGGAAGGATTGGCCGCAGAAATCATTAAACCGAGAGAGTGGAAGGAGGGTAGGGAGGCCTTTGCCCTGATCTGGGATGATCACGGCTAAATAATAATAATTATTATATTGGAATAGCACCTTTAAAGTGCACACCTTAAAGGTGCTATTCCGATGGCGATTTGCTGTCTTTGGTTGCAGTCTGCAGTTTGCAGCCTGTCTCGGACTTGTACCTTTAATGTAAGAATGGTAGTAAGACAGGCGGACCGTATAGATCCTACTACCAAGCGTGCTGGGTTTTGATGAAATTACAACTCGCGTCTATTCCCGGCATGAGGTGAGGAATAATTATTAATGTAGAAAAAATACCTAAGGTTCTCTATTAGTCGGTAGCTTTCTGTTTCCTGCTTTATTTGTAATTAACATCAAAAAGCATCCGAACGGCACGTTAATTAAAATAAATTCTATGTTTGTAGGCACATAAAAGGGATTCACATAAATATACCTATACGATAGCAACCATTAAGAAATTATTTTCTACCACAAATCAATTTGTTGTACCGACAATTAAAGTTGATGTTTGAAGTTCCTGGGATCGATTATCAAGTAGGAAAAGGTTTATTTTGTTAAAAACATGGTGGTTTGTGTGTGAAAGGAGCCTCCACGAGTACATACGGCGCTCCCTGGGCAGTCAGCCCCGGTACTAACCTTGCTGACTGGTTAATCTTTTCACCGTGATATGAGCTATACTCATATAATTCGTTCCGACACGATAGAAAAAGAAGCGATAGGTTTGAACGGTGGTTACGCAATAAAACATCTCTGCACACCCATTGAGATAAGCTTGAAGAAGTTACCACACAATCTAAATAGCATAGAAGATAGACGTTATCAATTCTCGTAGCTACAAAGATTTGTTAATTAAACAGGCCTTTGTTAGGTCTACTGGTACTCTCAGTAGGCGTTGCCTACAAACTAGAATTTAGTAAATTGAAATTCAAATACAGACACGTTAAAACTACTATGTAATACTGAAAATAATGAAATAAAACTCATATAATTTTAAAAATAAGCTCTGGCTTTGTAATGTGTGTCGATCCTTGTTGGCGGAATTCGAATTTCGAATTCGAAAAGTCAGAGGTGCGGGCCGTGTTCGATCTTGGACACTCCGACACGGAAGGCAAGCGTTCAACAGCTAAGTTGTCACGAAAAGGAAGGTGGCCCATCACTCACACTTTTCCTGATAAAGCCTTATTAGGTAACTCCCATCCCATTACAGTTTGTAGGTACTTATGTACGAATATGAATTTGTATATACCTACAAATATGCGGGATGGCAATTAGCAGGATATGAAGAAAAAGCGAGTAAATTATGAGGAAGGACAGGGAATAATGGAACAGAAAATCATCACAATAACAACACAGCACACAACAGTGCCGACCCCAAGTAACTTGGGAACAGGGTACGAAGACGAAGAAATAGGTATAGGTATGGTCACGGACTCGAAATGTTTATCAGATTTCAAAGTCGATTCCTTGGGGCTTAGACAAAGTAATAATTTAAAAACGATAACGAAGTTCGAAAAGACTAAAATGTATGGGATTGACATAAGCCGCGTTAAGTCACGTGGTCAATCGTCATCGTTATCGCAAGTTGGTAGACAATGTTATACTTCGAAACGAAACGATAAAGAAACGATTTGTTTATCGTGGTTATCCGTCAAACAAATGCGTAGACAAGCAGCGCTTTTAGTAAAGCAATTCGACACAACGATCGCGACAATAGAGACGATGACGAATTTAGATATCGTTTCGCTACGAAGCGATGTTACTTTGTCTAAGGACCCTGCTCACACTGTGCGCAATAAGGTTTAAGATTTCATATCAACTTGATATTGACTATGACGACACGTTTGGTGCAGTGGCTAAGCGATTGGCTTCTGCGCTATGGGTCGTGGTTTCGATTCCCACACGGAACAAAAATTTGTATGATCTACAGATGGTTGTTTCGGGTCTGGGCGTTTGTTTGTGAGATTTGTGTCTGTAAACGCACCCACGATACAAGAGAAATCTTAGTGTGGGGCAACGTTTAAAAAAAAAAAAAAACTTAAGTCATATCGACCTTATGAAAAGGTAATGTGCAAGCAATTATAGACTTTAGGGTGGTAAACATTTCAAGTCCGCGATTGTACTTACAAACTCTCTTATTCAGATTTTTACAATTTTTTATAGGCAGGAAGAAATGTAAAGACTCCATTTAAGACCTCCAAAGAACCTGAGGAACTGTTTCGGCCAAGTTCGAAAAATAAATTTAATGCTTACGCCGCCGGCATCGCAAAACGTTCCAAATAAATAACTGAAAACTTTTTCAATTTCATCCCACGATCCACAAATTGTGTTTTGCGACTGAGTAAATCGAAAAATGAATAACAAATTTTGCCTTCTATAATAATCAAGGTAGCGAAATTAATTGGGTTTAGAACACATTTCGTTCCCAAACGTGTTTTGGTTTTCATTCTTTTATTATGAAAGTTACTTCCAACGTCAAAAATAATTCGATTTGATTGGAAACAACAATTGGTTGGACGTTGAAACCAATTTGCGTCAAGCTCGATCTGATAAGGAAGATCTCCTGCGGCGTACAATAGGTCGTTGGAGCCACAATTTGTAATATCGAACAATAATCAGAAGTTGAAAACAATGTGGGTTTAATCGAACAAACAGCACTGCGAGGAACAATGTCCAGTTTTGCATATTCATCGGCTATTAATTCAATTTTCATTGGCGGTTTTCACTCAGCGAGTTGATTTTGGTTCATTTGTCACTTTTCACATGAATAATTCTCGGATCTTTGTTGATACAGTGTCGGCACTTGTGTGTCGCAATTTGTTTGCGTATTCTCTTTGATAACAAAAACATTGTGTTTAATGATTCGATTGAACTACACGACATATGAATTAAATTGATGTATTTTGGGTAAGTTATTTGATTACTATTTTACAAGCTTTTATTTGATTTGCTTCGTTCGTACACGTATTCCCGGTTCTCATTTGTATGTGTTTTTGCTTCAAAATTTATGATCCATTTTTCAAGCAATTGATGGCATCCGATTGAGCTGAAATTTTGCATACCTATATAACTTCGGTAACAATGCAATAAAATGGTACCATGGAGTTGTTCTGATGATGGGGTCCTAAGAAAAAAAATTGTTTCTAAAAAGATTTTGTTCGAAACGTTTATGCGATTTTTAAAATGTATGAGAATGTCGCAATTAGGCAAACAACAAAATTACAGAGTAGATACTCACGATTATGAGTTATGTAGGTACACTGTGTGGTTTCCTGATAACTGTTGACTAACTCTTCCCATTGCAATTGTAAAGGTTGACTGCGGGCTTGTGAGGCTAAATATAAAAAAAAAACTTCCTCCTCTCTCCTACATTTGCCGTGCCTGACAAGGCCCACACATATTACATTCATGTAACATCTATTTAACTTGCGGAGTGCAATAAATGTATTGAGTAAATTGCTATGAAAATTTAACATTCACAATGATTGCAGAGGTCATCAATATCAAGTTTTTTTTTTTCTCTTTCTGTTTCACCAGACAATCTGACTATGGCTAAGATGGCCGATAGCAGATCCAACATGGGAAAAAAAGTAATAGGTTGGCAAAAAATTCGATGGCTCACCCTGGCAAGTAACCGCCACCTATATAAACCTACATTATCAAGAGTATAGCTGATGCGTTGCCAACCCAGAGACAAAGTTAAAAAGTCTCATGTACGTGTAATTTCACCGGCATCCACACCGTTCAGGCTAAGCGTATACTGAAACGAAGGTGACGCAGGTGCACACAGCGCAGGGCAGAGCAGATTTTGTAATGCATGAACGTATTAAGAGCTGCGTATGCTGCGGCGCAGACTCGTGCGACGCAGACATGCGTCTGTCCTGCCCTGCGCCTCGTTGTAGTGCCGGCACAGATTTCTGCGCGACGCGTGCATGTCGACACGAGTTTTTACCGCTAATTCGAATTTAATTGCAATGACATAACATTTAATTGAATTAGTGCGTTGTGAACCTTGTTTGTATGATACTAATCATCCAGACTATTAAAAAAAAAGTTCGTGAACTCGAACACGTCTATTCTTTGTACTAGTTATAACTCGAATGTGTCTTCGAGCTGCGTCGCAGCAGGCGGCCGTGGCCTATGTCTGCCTCTCCTGCCCTGTCCTGCAAAATCTGTACTGTGCTGTGCTGCGTCACCTGCATCCTAGTATACGCTTAGCCTCAAACCGGAACACAGCAATGCTGATTGGCGGCAGAAATAGGTATGGTGGTAGTTCTTCTGTGTACTTAATACCTCTACAAGGACTTCCACTACTAGTAATTAATGGTATCATATTACTAATTTATTAATCGTACCTACTGATCCCTGTTCTGTCCTGATACAGCTTCCTTTTCAACCGACTTTAAGAAGAAGGAGGTTCTCAATTCCTCTGAATGTTGTTTTTTTTTGGGTGTTTGTTACGCGATCATCATCATCTGCCTAGCCTTTTCCCAACTATGTTGGGGTCGGCTTCCAGTCAAATCGGATGCAGCTGAATATCAGTATTTTACATGGAGCGACTGCCTATCAGATCTCCACAACCCAGTAACTGGGTAATACGATACTTTTGGTAAGACTGGTTGTCAGACTTTCTGGCTTCTGACCAACAGTAACGACTGTCAAAGATCTACAAATGACAGCCGGGACCAACGGCTTTACGTGCTTTCTGAGGCACGGAGGAAACTCGCTATGGTAAATGGTCACCCATCCACAGACCAACCTCGGCAAGCGTGGCTTAACCCGGAAGATCGGTCTATGCGGCTGTAATTATTTAGCCACGAGCTCCTCGAGTTTGTTACGCGATATTTTCGCCAATTATAAATGGATTTTGATCATTCTTTTTTTTGGTAGGCCATACTTCAGAGGTGGTCCCATACAAATTTTAACGAAATTGATTAAGCGTTTTTTGAAAAAATCAACAAAAATAAAAACATCTATTTTGCTGATGTTTTGGTTTGTTCCCTTCAGCAAAAGTTTTGATGAGGACTTTCAATCTCTGTTTTAACTGTCATCACAGAAACATAAGCTAAGAACAAAGAAGATTGTATGTATTTGTAAAGAGCCGTCATGATAATTATACATTGCCTATTCCTAAAGAAAACTACCTAGTTGCTGGAAAGATTACGCAACCGTGTCATTTAAATTTGTAGTCTTAAACTATGTAATTTATGGCACTAAACCGTATTTAATAAAAAAAATTAAATAAAAGTAAAAACCGACTTCAAAAACAACTAAAAAAAGAGTGAAATAATTAAGTAGCATGATATAAAATTAACAGTTTCAGAAGTCGGTGCAACTCTACACTAAAACAAAATAATAGCAGCCATCGACTTCTGAAACTGTTAATTTTATTTTATGGTAATAATTTTACTCCTTTTATCAGTTCATCTGTCCGTATGGCTGAGGACGTCCCAAGTACTACTGATATTACCAGCTAATTATAAAAGTCTGCTTGATCTAATAGTCAGAACAACTGATGATTACGACAGCCTAATTTGCCGGGTCAGTCAAATTAATGTTCGGAGTTTTTAATTGTGGCCGATAAATGGCAAACGGTTCGTCCTTATTGCATGGGACCTAAATCGTCACATGAGAAAGAAGTATTAATGTATGTCCGTACACCATAGCTAACACTTTGAGCAATGTAAGCGTAAGTGTGCGTCCTGAATGACGGCGCACGAGCGTGTTGCGGATTGCGGTGCGGCTATACCGTGGTCGATACCTGTCCTTATTGCACGCGGAAAAGTTGACGCGTACGCGCGTGTGTTTATTTTACTTTGGTTTTAATAATGTCGATATCAAAATTCAAACGTTTTGAACATTCATTTAATGCGCCGTTCATTCCGCCTGCGCGGTGCGCCGTCACTCAGGACACACACTAAATGGTGATGTCATCTGAAATCTTCATCATTGTATCATTACTGTATTTATTTAAATTGTTAAGGTGGCGACTGACATGAATATTCGGCACATACAAGTCGAATATTCGGCATGCCAGTACAGAGAGCCGAGTAGCGTTTGCATGAGCATTTGTTCGATGCAAATATGCACATCGAGCAAATGTTCATGTCAGTCGCCACCTTTAAGGTACAAGTTCGTAGCTGATTGCATACAGCAGCAGACGACGTGTCATTACGACACGTCGTAGCGACACGTCGCAGCGTCATGTCGCTGCGGTTATGATTTCGAACCCAACAGCAGATGGCTGCAGCAGACGACACGTAGTATTCCAGTTTTTTTTTTAGAAAAACTTTGCCCCGCACTATGATTTCTCATTTATCGTAGGTGCGTTTACAGACACAAATCTCACATACACAAACGCCAGACCCGAAACAACCATCTGTAGGCCATACAAATTTTTGTTCCGTGTGGGAATCGAATCCACTACCCGTAGCGCAGAAGCCAATCGCTTAGCCACTGCACCAAACGAGTCGTCTCGTTAGTCGTCAGTTAGTTCTGAATGTTCCGTGAGACAAGAAGTGTGACCTGTTTGGGATTGGTGATCGTGATATACTTTCGTATCTTTTGTTTTTGTTCGGTGCATCGTACAATATAGGATTTTGGGCCACCTGGTTTATCAGTTTTTCTTCCTTGGAATTGGAAAAAACTAATTTTTTGAGAAAGATTCAACGTGTCGTCGCTCCAACGTCGGTGGCACTACTGATCTGCAGTCGGACGACACGTCGTCTGCGATCGTACGACGTGTCGCTAGCTGCGGAAGGTATTTCATAGAAATACATAGAAACCAGTAGTGTCGTATGCTGCTGCGGTATGCAGTCGGCTACCAATTCGTACCTTTAAATACACGGATTTTAAAAGATTAACCATGGAGTTTCTTTCCGGCTCTTCTCCATAGGAAACGACTAATCGAAACCGTACACCTAAACTCAACTTTTCATAAGCGCATGTAATGGTTTATGTGGTTATTTTGTTTTTTGATTTGATTATTGATTGTTTTTAAAATAAAATAGACCTTCACAATAGGTCGAATACTATCGGTCGAATAATATTGTCAACTAAATATGATAATATGTTTTTTATTTCATCACAATTTGTCAAAGCTTTCGTTTTTTACATAGCCGAGTTCCAATTGACGTAGAATAAAATATAAAAATTATCTAGTCCGTTCATCTAGTTGATAGTAGTTGGAATTTGGATAAACAATATTTCACGTCCTCATGTAGACACGACATATTTTATACAAATATTCGTACATATAATTATATCGAAAACTATAATTATTAGACAGTAAAGTTAAATTAAGTTCTAACACGCGATTCGATCGATCATAGTAAAGATTACAATAATTAAATGTTCATTACTGACTTTTAAAGCCGAGGCCACACAAGGTTATAATTAAAACTAAAAATCTGTCATTTTACCATTGTCATTTTTTGTTTTAATTATGACTCGTCTGGTGATAGTAAATATTCTAGAATAATTACCTACTGAATATTTTAGTAGACTTACGCCGCTTCGACTTTTTTCCGGTTAAATTGTATAATTTACTTTTTCAAATAGATGTCGTAAATAGTGACTAAGTTTGTAACCAATAAATATCTTTCAATCATCTTAACCCTTAATAAGGCAAACGGAATATATTTCCTGCATAGAAGTAATAAGTACTACGATTTCCTCTCAACTTTTTGGGAAGATGTCGCAAAAACCTCCTTGTTACATTTTAATTTTTAAACCTATCAATATCACAACATTATTTTTCTATTTTTTTTAATAGAAGATAAAAATTACATATTTTTTATATTTATAAAAAAAGCAAATTGTTTTATCATTTACTTTTTCTTTAAACCTTTATGACCAATTTAGAGTTTAATGTCGTTATGATATCACTAGAGACGCTGATATTTGATAAATTGTAAAAAAAAACGTTATTATATCTATGAAATTCTGGTGACGTTTACATTTTGACAGTTCCACCTGGGATGATGCTCCCAGGCCGCCATGTTAGTTTGTATTAATACGAGCTTAAGATTATGGCATTATCACAATATTCACGTAGTGGTCTATAAAGAAACCATTTCTCAGCGGTCAACAATAGTATCACGAGCAATAAAGAAACATTATCACTTTTTAGGGTTCCGTAAGAGCCTCCACGAGTGACGATACATAAGTATGTCCGGCGCACCCTGGGCAGTCAGCCCCGCTACCAACCTTGCTGACAGGCTAATCCTTTCACCACGGCATGAGCTATTCTCGTATTGCTCGTGCCGATACGATAGAAGAAGAAGGGTTCCGTACCCAAAGGGTGCCGACGGAACCCTATTATTGCTAAGCCTGCGGCGCCGTCTGTCCGTCCGTATGTCTGTCACAGGGCTGTATCTTTTGTTTGTTTGTCGCGTTGGTCCGACGCGGCCTGCACTGAATTCAAATATAATTTTGGCGTTGTATGAGAGCGTTTAAGGAGAAGCGATTTTACACGCGTTTGCTTGAATTGCAGGCGGAGCCCGCGGATGGCATCGCCGCGTCAGACACGATGTTTATCGCGGCGGCGCATGCAGCGTTGCGACCAGCTATTCCTGCAATTCTCCGTTCACGGTAAAACATAGCAATAACCGGGGCGGAGCGGCGTCGCACGCCCCGCATCTTCATAAACAACATCGTACATTGCCATATGTTTGTGTTTGCGCGTGTAATGATGCTGGCCGCTGCATGCGCCGCCTGTCTGTAAACTGAAAAATCGTACGACGCGCCGCGAGACGCCACGCCGCACGTGGCGCTCGACGCCCCGCGTCTCCGTAAACGAGGTCTTAGTGCGCGAGTCCGTTGCGAATTTTAATGCATTAAAACGACCATTGTTATTTTCTAGCCATTCAACTTATACTTATTCTTCCAGTTATGTAACTCTGGAATATTTCCTTAATCGCTGCCGTATCCTCGTTTAAAATAACCTTGGAGCAAAAACGTCTTGGTAGGGACCACAGAAATCTAAATAAGTAAATAGAAGGCTCAAACTCACGTAAATTGTGTCGCCGGACATGTGACCCAGAGGACACGTTCAGCGGTTATAGGTATGTACCGGTGGTAATATCCAAAGATGATGTTTTTTAGTATCTTAACTTGGAGAAATAGGTTATTGGATTTTTTTGTAATAAAATTCTCAGTTAAGGCACGAAGTTTGTGTCCGATAAATGGCAATAAGCTCTTCCTATTGTGTGAGACTGCCAAACGTCAGTGTACAACAGTACACCCTTTCAAGAAAAAGAATCGTGATGGGTGTTTTTTTTAATGTTACCTGTCCTATCAAGGTTTTTTTTTTATTTGTTGTTTATAAGAGCCCAAATACACGTCCGATACTTGCCTCCGATAGTCTGATCAGACAACATGAATTACACGTACGATCAGACTATCGGATCGGATGTCAGAATCGTAAGCAAGGTCCGGGCGTCGTCGTTGTCCAGAAAAAATCGGACACGAGAATCGTACGTGTATTTCATGAATTCAATCAGATAGTCGGATCCGGCTCCCTGAAGCAACTATCGGAAGTGTATTTTGACCCTAACTCTGCACCTATTAATGTCAAAATACCATGCCATGATGGCAGCATTGGTAGCCATACTTGGTAAACGTCGGCGGAGAGGTGAAAAAGTAAGCGGGCGGGTGAATTTTGACAGCTCCAAGTACACTGTTATAAAAATTTAGTTCTAAACAGGGGCCTAATTCTCTTAAAATAAATTGTTGCCAAACGCAATCGAACCACAACCGTCAGTCAGTTTTTGTTTTCGAAAACTTTCAGAATGATTGATTTTGTTTTTTGTGTCAAACAATTCGACAGCTTTTGAAATTGAGAACTGTCTGAATGAACGGTTCGGCCTTGGTTCGGTTGTGATTTATCAAGATTTATTTTAGGAGAATTGGGCCCCAGGTCATGTCCACTTTTTATGTAAGTACCTATGGAGTTTAACATTAGACACGATTTTAACTAGTATCTAAACTTTTTTAACGCGACTTAATACATTTTATTTTACATACCTAATCATTTTGAGTGTAAGGTGAGAGTTTAACGACACCAGTCTTCGTAGAAAATCCTCTCTACGCCATTTCTATTACCTCATGTAGATTTCTGTGGTGGGGACACACCTTTGTTATATGACAAATGGTTGGCATAAGTTAGAAGGATGTGATGCGGGTCTTTCTTTATTTGCCTTTGCACAAAGTAGGTCGACGCATGAAGCCGACGTAAATTGTTATAAAATGCCTTTATTTTGTAATATTAATTTCCGTGTTTTTATTATTTTCCTGCAATATGTTTCTTCTTGGCGTTATTCTGGCCTATTATGTTATGTCTGGGCTCTACCTTAGTTAACTTTGTCAGAATGTTAATATCACTAACGTTAACGGCAAATAACTGCCTCGTTGGTCTAGTGGTCGCAAGCGCGACTGCTGAGCGTGAGGTCTTGGGCTCGATCCCCAGGTCGGGCAAAGTGTTATAAGGTTTTTCCGTATGGAATTTCTGAGTAGCAGCCCGGAGTCTGGATTTGTGCCCGGTTGATGGTAATATGCTCGTACTATATCACATATAGGTCTCGTGTAGTGCCGGACTTAAAGAATAGCCCTACTCCATCTTTTCTCAAGGATGTCGTAAAAGGCAGGGATTCTCTAGCTAGAGGATGGGCAGCAGCGTTCTCTGAGTACTTTAACAACCATACTGCGATTGCCAATCCGCCTGTCATGTGAGGCGATTACGGCAAACCCCCCCTTTTTGGGGGAGGCCTATGTCCAGCAGTGGACGTCTTTCGGCTGAATGATGATGATGATAATATCACATAGGACTTTAAAAAACATAACGATGAATTGAAGGTGTACTATACACCTCTGCCCAACCTTTCGGGAATACAGGTGTGATGTTATGTTATACAGACTGTAAGGGTAAACACCGTTATCCTTGAAACCAGTGGTTTGGTTTCATTTATAGAACGTAAAATCAATGAAAAAAAATTTTTTATTTTATTTATTTTTAGAATTTTCATTTTTCCTCAAAAGCATTTCACGCTATGCGCGGGGGCAACAAGCTACGGGAGGGGGCGCGGGGAACTCGCCGCGTGGCCCGACGCACGGCCCCGCACATTTAGATACCCCAGTCAGTCAGCTATCTCGCTAGCGAGTGCGTGTACGCCGCGTCGTAGCGCGGCCGCGCCGCTCATTTCTCGCGCGTGTATACAATTTTTTTTTTACTCGGTCCTGTATTTTTGTGTTCACGTCAACTACCCATGGTTTGAGTGATAACGGTGTTTACCCTTACATGCTGTATAAGAGCCATTACGCACTGTCGACTGGTCTCCGGAGACTTGGTCGACGGCGACTGTGACTTGCTATAGTTTAAATAGGTGTATACGCACTTGGTCGCCGGTCGCCCGAGCGACTATGCTTATACAAGGTTAGTCAGAAAGGGGGTACTAATCCGAAAGGCTGTTAAAGTACCCATAATAATGAGAAACTTTTGTTCTACTACTTTCCCCTAAAGTCAATAGTTTAAGAGAAATAGCTGTTCAAAAATTTTATAAAAAATACGCTACAATCTATCTACCCTCAGCTATGATCAGCTGTGTTTATATTTTAGGTCGTATTTGGAGTTTACGGATTAAGAGTTCCATTTTCTGAATTCGTAACTGAATTAAGGACGAAGAATTTTTGAAAAAAACTAAAATAAAAATCATTTTACATGGAAATAAAATGATCGAATTTTGAAATTTTAACACTTGCTTTTGAACCGTCATTAGTACCCCCTTTCCGATTAACCTTGTATTTTGGTCGCCGAAAGACCAAGTCTCTGGCGACCAGTTGACACCGTTTAGAGCCATTACGCACGTAATGGCTCTAAACGGTAAAGGAAAACATCATGACACCTACACACCTGAGGGTGTTCTAAAAAGCCACTATTCCATATGATTAAGTCAAAGGACATAATTCAAAGTTATGCGCTAGTTGAACATTCTTTCATACGTATAAAGTACTAGTAAAAAGCTCCCTGTCGCAACGCAGGCACAACTTTTCCCAGGCAGTCTAAAACTATTCGCCCGTATAAAACTTGTTTCTTTTTTATTTTAAAGTTTGGTACAGTGTGGATATACAATTTTATTTCTGTGTACAACTTTGTTCATACATTTTACAACTGTGGAGTATACGTTTTCCCTTTAAAAAGCAAAATAACACTTTTTAAATAACACTTAAAAAATATTTTAAGTTTTAAAATATGATAATGGAACATAATAATCATTTCTTAAAAAAAATGCCAATGTTGGTAGACTCTGAAGTCAAAAAACCGTACACTGGTTTTACGTGTAATCAAAATCGAAATGAAAGCTATTGCTAAGTCAAAGTTGTCTGATGTTAAGGAGAACTATTTATTACCCTACTACGCTACACTATCTATAGAACAGTGTAAACCATTTTGAATAGAGTCTCCAGGAGAGACGATACTTAAGTACGTCCGGAGCGCTTTGGGGGCTACCGCTACCTTACTGAATGGCTAATCTTTTCACCACGACATGAGCTATTTTTGTATACCACGAGAGAAGAAGAGTGTAAACCAACAGCTCAACTTTATAACTTTAAGAGTTATGAATAGATTCACATCACCACGCGTTTGATATGGTCTACCCATTGATTTCCACCATCTGTTGATAAAGGGAAAGAGGGTAAATTCCACACAAAAAATATTTGCCAAAACGCAAGCGAACGACAACCAAACCGTTCATTCACACATTTTTCATTTAAGAAAATTGAATGGAGTTTGAAATTCGATTGCATTATAGTTTTTTTATAGTAACCTGTGTCTTTTATTTATGATTATTTACTGTTCACTCACGTGCATTTTTCGTGATTGCCCGACTAGTCTAGACTAGTAGTAGTCTTCTATCTTTCTTTTAATCGTCCCTTTTGACTGTATTTACGAGGAAATACCGTTGGTAATGCACCTCCTTCTAAAAAATATTCTAGTAAATTAGTATGCAGACGACCAGTAATAATTGGTGGTTGATTTTTGTGTGGTGACATGCCAACTTACCAATTGTCGATAACAAGAAATATGAACTATGAAATATTAAAAAAAAAACTTTTGTTCTAGAAGTGGATTATCGACAAAAACTGTGATCGATATTATTATCGTTTCTCTTCATCGTTCTATCTTATTAATATAAGAGGTTATACAGTGTGTTTGGTCATGGACTAGCGATATTCTAGGTAGATATTCTAGCGATATAGCAACTATTCTAGTACAAAAATACACTAAACACTAGGGTCCAATCCACTTCCCCGCTATTTGGCAGCCATTTTGATTTTTTGTTGAGTTACCTATTGTCTACAACTGTATGTCTTTATGTGAACCCACTGTATCGTAATGTAAACGATAGACAATATTGTTGCCCTCCGAATAAGTCTACTCTTATCTCAGAAGGACCAAAACTTTGAGAGATATGACTTTTTTGTACACACGTACAGAATATCTCTACAAAAAAATGGAAGTGATTTTGACCCTAGTGTATAGTGTATTTGTGTACTAGAATAGTTGTTATATAGTACCTAGAATATCGCTAGTCCATGACTGGACACATTGTATACAGGGTGTCCCGAAACTTAACGTGAAGCCAGAAACATACGATGGGGAAGTTAATGACAGTGTGGAGGAACGAGGTATGGCGTTCCTTCAACCAATGGGAGGATCAAACTGCCCTATCATTTATTCCGGCTTGACATTGCGTTTCAGGACATCCTTTATACATATTGTAAGCGAATTCGTGTAATTCCTTAATCGCTAGAGGCCCGCCCGACAATCCGGATCGTCAGTGCCATTGTTTATCTATTGTGTCTATAATTACAGTACTTGATAAGTTAAAACCACGATTTATTATTGATATAGTAATCTATGTATATCAGTAATTAATCGTGGTTTTCTCTGAACCTCGTGCTTTATTAATGCAAAGCATGAGATTCAGAAAAAAAAACCGGTTAAAAAGGAAGTTATGTGAAAGCACAATTCAATGCTACGCATAAATTAATGGAAGCCCGGTGATACAGCTGGCAGGCACGACTAGCTCGATATCGCTCCGCGCATTCAGTTAACTCGGAGCCTTAAACTGACTCACGTTATGAACAAAATGTTTGCTTTTTGAAAAACTTTTTGTGTTGAAACTTAAAAAAAAACACATGTAGGGTCAATCTGCGTCACCAGTAGATAAAGAGGTTTAAAGGAATTACTCGAACTCCTTTCCACCGGCGATATTTCCCTGCTTTAAGCCAGCCAGTTCGTCCATCCAACTTTTTGGGAAGGCACTTACGTATCGGCCGTATGTAGAGGCCATCAAATGAATAAAATAAAATTCGTTGGATAGTTGGGTCAGACGAATAGGCCAGTCCACTAGTGCTTGCATATTTAATGCACCGGAATTCGGCCGCGGCGCTATGAGAAACATTGACAGCAGTTATCTCGGCTAATACACATTTGAACGGCATTTGCAAGTTAAATGTAGATACGTCCAACTGACGTGTCTATTAAATGTAACGACACATGCCTATGAAGTAGGTTTAAGCCGTTAATATGTGATTTGATTACTGGGAATGGGAATCTGTTGCTATTTTGTGCTATATTTTGGTTACATTAATGCCGAAGCTGAAATGTAGTAGAGTTAGTTTCTGAATTTAGTCTCAAGTTTTATGTTGTTTTGTTTTGTTCAAACTATAAAACTCATTTTATTCAAAATAGGCTAGTATTACTTAGTTTTTAGGGTTCCGTACCCAAAGGATAAAACGGGACCCTATTACTAAGGCTCCGCTGTCCGTCTGTCCGTCTGTCACTAGGCTGTATCTCATGAACCGTGATAATTAGACAGTTGAAATTTTCACAGATGATGTATTTCTGTTGCCGCTATAACAACAAATACTAAAAAATAGAATGTAATAAATATTTAAGGGGGATCCCATACAACAAACGTGATTTTTTTGCTCGTTTTTGCTCGATATTGATAACGGCAACAGGTAGACGCTTGAAATGTCCACAGAATATTTAGTTGTATATTCACTTTAAAAATAAATAATTAAATTAAAATAAAACAAATATTTAAGGGGGGCTACCATACAACAGACATGATTTTTTTGCCGTTTTTGTAGATAATGGTACGGAACCCTTCGTGCGCGAGTCCGACTCGCACTTGGCCGGTTTTTTTTTAACGTCAATATTACGAAAGGCAGCCCTCAAAAACGCTCGCACTTCACCGCTTCCTAGTGTTTATGCTATGAAGAAGAAACTGCGCAACAAACTCCCCAGCAACACGGTTATGTCTGTCAAGTAAATAAATTAATTGAGTTTAAACACAAGATAAGACATAATATTAATTACAATACTAAAATTTTGTAAATTGTGGATGATAAAAAAAGTTGTTGAGGTTGGTTTTGTTTCTTGTGAGGTAAATTCGAGTTCTTTGGTGATCAGTTTCAAAAATAGAACCCACATAGCTACATTATTAGACGAAACCCACACTGCCCCGCGCTACGCTGCGGGTTGCGTGGGGACGGAGCCACGCGTGTGGGGCGCGGGAGTGCAGATCTGCATCATCATGCAGATTTCTCCGCACTAACGCGCGGAGCTGCAGTATAGTCATGCGGTGGCCTAGAGGCCTCATTTCACAGCAGTTTGCGGTGGTGATAGTACATTGCAGAACATTGTTTTTATCCTAAGAATGGTTATTCATTTAGAACCCATTCAGGATGCTGCAGTTATATTATCTGTTTGTCTATCACTATATTCTTTACATTCCAAATTGCTTCACGACTTTCAATTTCGAATATAAATCGATCGATATCGAGATCCCTTTCGAAATAGTACGTCTAGCTCTGTCAAAATCACGCACGATACTGCAGAATTCGGTGTGCCATACCTTGCGTCTTGCCCCGCACCTGCGCGCGGGGATGCGTGTTTCTCCGCATGCAGGCGCGTGATCTGCAACACTGCGCGTGAATGCGTTTTCTGTGTTCCACTACGCGTGTTTTCTATACAAACTCAGATGCAAACAACGTAAGAACACGCACTCCCGCGCTACGCTGCGTGATACGGTGCAGTGTGCGAATCGCCTTAGTCATGTCCATTTGCAAGTCAGTCTTTCTGTTCGTATGTCATAGCCGGATATGTACTAAGCTTAATGGTGAACTATGAATCAAAAAATGAGTTTTTTAATATTAAATTAAAATTCTTTATCTTTAGTACATTTACAGACACAAATCTTTACAATCACAAATACTTACTACTACCCTTAATAACACTTGGGTGGGCAGTTAAACTTGACCGTTTTTGTTTATATTTTTGCCATAGCTACGCCTGTAGTTCTGCAGCATGTTGCAGGTGACGTTAACTGCCTCAAAGTATTTACGTTTTTTGTTGAAAAATATTTAGTAAAGTTTTTTTGCTATGTAAGCCTGACGATAGAGTTTCCAACGTGTCGGGAAAATTTTCAATTTGTATGTGAGTGTGTTACGGGTAAAAGCCGTAGTGCGGTTAGCCGGCTAAAACTAGGAGCGGCTGGTGGCATTTGGTATAGAACTAGGTGTAGCCTGTTTATTGAAAGAGGTCTAAAAGACGGTTTTAACGATCGTGTCAGTTTTTGACAGTAAGCTACACTGCGGTGCGAGCACGGATCTTTTTATGGAGTCGATTCGAGAAATTTATCTATTCTAAACGTCAAATTTGACATACGGTATAACGACAGCAGTTGTCGTTATATCTTATGTCAAATTTGACGTTTAGAATAGGTAAACTTCTCGAATCGACTCGATAAAAGATCGGTGCTCGCGGGGCTAGTTTGTTTAAAAAATAACCACGGAGTGGTTCACTTCTAACCTAACTTAATCTTACCGAGTCAGGTTGCTTAGACTTCAGGCTAATTCTAAGACGCTACATCTAGTTTTAGCTTAAAGCAAATAGCCACACATAGACAGGCACTGCCACCGGTCCACATAGCGTCACTCTCCGCGCTAACTGTCATAACTAGCAATTGATAATTTTTCAGAGAAATTCTCACAGAGTGACGTATCTGCTTCAAATTAATAGATATAAATAAATAGATACCTTAGGGCAACTACTAAATTAAAGAGTAAGCCAAGAGTGATATAAAAAAGTTATTAATTTTTTTTTTTTTTTTTTTTTTTTTTTTTTTTTTTTTTTAAACATTGCCCCACACTAAGATTTCTCTTGTATCGTGGGTGCGTTTACAGACACAAATCTCACAAACAAACGCCCAGACCCGAAACAACCATCTGTAGGCCATCCAAATTTTTGTTCCGTGTGGGAATCGAACCCACGACCCGTAGCGCAGAAGCCAATCGCTTAGCCACTGCACCAACCGTGTCGTCATTTACTTAGCGCGGAGGGTGACAATAGTTGTAGTCGGCTAAACCAAGGTGTAACCGCCTTTCGCCTTTTAGCCATATCCATACTAATATTATAAATGCGGAAGTAAGTTTGTTTGTTTGTTACCTTTTCACGTCAAAACCACTGAACTGATCATCCTGAAATTTTGCACATACGTTGTCAGGTGTACAGAAACGGACATAGGGTACCTATCATCCCGAAAAAAGTACTATTCCCGAGGAAAACCACAATGACGTTCATAGATGGCGCCTCTCGAATCATGATTGAATTATCTTATTATAGAAACTTTTGTAGTGTGTCTAAGAGTTGATTGTCAAATTCTAAATTAACGCGAACGAAGCCACGAGCAAAATCTAGTGATATAATAAATTAAGAAAATTCCAGTGATATTTGGTTGGTAAAAGAGTGAGCAATATAAAGAATTTAAATCCTACATCATTTATTCACTGGTTAATTTGCGTCAGCCCGTAAATATATTTTGCTTTCAAGCTGTTAAAATATTTTATACACACGTTTTTTTCACTTTCGGTTTTCACGCGAGCGTAAATAACTTTTTTCCTCACTGAACGATCTTTTATGGTAACGTCCCATCCCTATTAAGATAGGGATGAAACACTGTCACCGTTCACTTTTATAATTTTTCACGATACGATACGATGACGAGACTAGGTGTAAAATGTATAAAGTCTTCATATAATCTTATATAAATTAGTCCACTCATCACCAGCCTAGCTGCCTATTCTCAATTATGATTAGGTCGACTTCTCGATTAACCAGATGCTGCATCAGCATTTTACAAGGAAAGAAAGAAACTAAAAGAAATAAAGAAATAAACAGAGAAATACATTTAGTCACGCTTTTCGCCGCTAGTGGCGCTGCCTAAATTTTCATACTTTTTTGGCGTGACGCAACTACAGTAGCAATGTAAATAACTCACACTTGGGGTACATGATCAGGTAAAAAATTAACAGTATATCATTTTATTTTATTTCAACTATGTAGTAATGTTATCATTAATCACTACAAAACCGATCACAAAGGACGTATTTTCTGCTTAGAACCAAAACAGTGCAGAAATGTTGTGTAAAATACCATTATTGCACTGATTTTCATTAATGCACTGTTTTTTATTTTTTATATAGATATAAATTTAACACAGAGGTTAAATCGATGGCCCCACCGAATAAACGTGCAAGAGTTCTTACACGAATTTTTTTTTATTTCATTTTTCGTTTCTTTTGCCTATCCAGCACCTACTTAATTTTTTTTATGAATTTTAGACTCAAAATACGCCTATTATAATAGTGAATTTCTTTATTCTAGGGAAATAATTAATTTTAAAATTATACGAATAATAGTTTATGCTATTATTACATGCTTTTTGAGTCGCCAAGTACACAAGAATAAACATGTTAAAACCTACAGACGTTTGAGAAGATTTGTGATTGTTTCCGAATTTGGGTAACGTCTTCTTACACGTTTATTCGCGTAGAAATGTATGCAAATTTTATTACTAATGTTTCATTCCACAAAATGGAAGTTTGAATATAAATAGGTTATTAAAATTAAAGTATTGCATTATCTCTTACTATAATTATTTTTTTCTAACAATTGTGGTAAAGATTCAAACATTAAGTGCATTAATTGCATATTAATTTAAGTTTATACCTAGTAACGGTAAATAAACAAATGTTTACGCGATAAATTCTATTGTAATCGTACGTAACGTTAGAAAGGGGTACGGGGGGTAAGATGCGAGTAAAATAAGGTGACTAGCTTGGAGTCAGTGGTGACCTCTCGCTTCCGGCCGTGGTTCTATTCATGGTCGGGAGCGAGAGTGCGTGGGAAGCCGTCGCCTCCTTTTGCGAGGAGGTGATGGCGACCAAAGAGGGAGCGGAGAGGGGGAGAGAGAAAGCTGCCACTCTCCCTTCCCGCGCCAGACGCACCGGGCGCTGGAAGGCGCGTGCCGATCTCCGGCCACCATAGTGTGTGGCCTGCGGGTAGTACTAGTACTGGCCTGCGACCAGTAACATGCCCGAGAAGGCGGTGCGCAGTGTTCCGTGCGCGCCTCTCAGGAGGAAGGACGTGGGGCCAGGCCCCACAGAAGGAGAGGTCCGCCAGGGGCTGGTGGACCAAGGCCGAGGCAGCTGCGAATCCCGCGACCCCGGCCAAGGGTCAGGAGAAGGAACACCGTGGGTTTTTAGCCGATAAGAGTCCGGCATACCCCTTTGCCTTCCCCCGGCGAAGGGCATCCATGAGGATTTTCCCTCGAAAAAATAAAAAATAAAAGGTGACCAGCTCGGAAGGACAGTCTTGTTGTGATTCTATGCGCGCTATTACATAATTTTGTTTCGCGCAATTACATTCAATTATAAATATTATAAATCTACTGCCATTGGAAAACTCCATCTCGGTCTCCAATGACAGTGAGGAGGAGGATTAGTGTTTCTGATATCGCAATTCGTTTTTTTTTAATCAAGAAATTTACTTTCTTTGTAACTGTTTTTTCTGTTCACGTGGACAAATACATAATTATATTTTCTTTATTCTTTATAATATTTGTATTTTATTTCATCCTTTTGAAGTCAAAGTCAAAGTTTTTTATTTCAAATAGACTAGATTACAGGCACTTTTAAAACGTCAAAACTAGGTGCACGGTTCCAAAAGGTAGGTTGCATGGGGAAGAGCTCAAAACTCCAAGAATACTCTTTTCAAAATAGTAGTTCATGACAATTCCATTACAGTAGTGTGAGAAATAGAATGAGAATAATGCAGGTTAATGTAAGAAATAAACTCACATAAGAGTAACAAATAGAAAAATATGCCTTCTGGGATTGCCATAGCAGCGAAGGGCTAACCAGTCCTGACAGACAGCAACCGTTCACGAGCATGACGTGCACATCCGCATCGCTTAGCTCAACCATATTGCACGGAACCCAATGACAGGATATACAACGCCACCATAAGCAGGACATTTAACTGAGCATGACAGACTCATACTACCAGACAATGGGCAGTAATGTGATATGATTATAGGTGTAACATTAATTGCTGCATGATGCTCAAACTTTACAGATTGGAAAATTATATTATGAAAATTATAATTATAAAACAATATCAGACTATTTAGGCAGAGTATTATACATTAAATAATAAAATTATAATGGGAATATAAAAATTTCAGTATTTGAATAAAAAAATATATATGAAAATTGATCAAATAATGTACAGATTATTTTAAGTCAATAAAAATAAGAATACTAGAAGTAAACTTTAAAAATAATGTTAGGTCATACAACCAACCAGTTAGACAGGGCCAGAGGATCGCAATGTGCAGGACGGAGTTGTACGCCAGGCATCTTTATCTTCGATATAATAATTTATGTTTTAATAAGCTTTAGATATCAAAATGCTCTTTAGAAATTATTTAAAATGCTCTTAATAAATGATTTATTGTAGAACCTAACACTGTTCCCCATAAACGTCTTGCTGGTTTGTCTTAGTCTAAAACCAGGTACTGTTAGCTTGTGTTTATTGCGAGTATGTATGTTGTGGACGTCACTTTTCTTGTTATACTGGGCAATATTTTTTCGAATGTACATAGTGTTACTAAGTTTATACAAAGATGGTAGGGTAAGTATATTTATTTCCTTAAATAATTCACGAAGCGATTCACGGCAGCCTAGATTATAAATAGCTCGGACTGCTCTTTTTTGTAATATGAAAATAGTACCAACATCAGCAGCCGAACCCCACAGTAATGTGCTATAAGACATACTACTGTGAAAGTATGCAAAGTACACCAACCTAGCTGAAGCTACATCAGTCAACTGCCTAATTTTCCTAACGGCAAATGCAGCAGAACTCAGTTTTCCTGCAAGTGCCTCTATATGAGGTCCCCATTGCAATTTAGAGTCTACTGTGATGCCCAGGAAGACAGTTGAGGGAACCGGATCTAACGCTTTCCCGTCAAGTTTCACATTTGAATTAATGTAAACTTGAGGTGGAGAATTTAATACTTTTGGTTTTACGAAATTATTTATATTATTATACCTTGCATTAACAAAGATGTATTACATAAATTAAAACTGATTTTATTAACACTAATATAAATGCATACGATCTTTCCAATCATATAGAAGCAGAACAATGTACTGTAAACAAGCGTGTAAATAGTTATAGCTGGGTTCAAAATAAACTTGAATTACGGAGAATAATAGTGTAACATTACAGTACATTTTATTCGTTGTGTACTATTACACGAATAAACGTGTAATGATATATTGCTGTGACCTAGTCATGCAAATTTCACAAGAGTATTAACATTAAATGGTTTTTCATGAATTTCCTGAAACTCGTTGATATTTAGAAAAAAGTAAATATACAAGTCTACAGTTTATTTTTTTACCTATAATTCGATAATACATTGTTTATACCTATTTACAATGGAATGAGCGTTATTGAAGTTTAAACGTTTTTATTTTTTCCTGAAAAGTTGTCATTTTTCTCTTACACGTTTATTCGGTGGGGCCATCGGTTTAATGAAGTTTAATATTAAATGTATGCACTAGATCAAAAAGATACAAACTGAAAATAAAATTCGGCTGAATAAAACCGACATGGTGAAAAAAAAAACAAATGGCGCGCATTTTGTACCATTGTAAAACTTTGATACCTACTTCATATTTAGCAAGAAAAGTTTTAAAAAATGGAAATAGATAGCGATATGAATTCAAGTCCAGAAAGTATAAAAATAGCTGCAAATGAAATTGTTAATAACCTTTTGCAGCAAAAGTCGCAGGATACTTTGTTTTCATTAACTTGAGTTTTCATTTTGAGTATGTATATTTTATAACGGTAGGTAGATTGGTAGTTGAAAGAAAAGTAGATTACGCACCTTGCTTAAGTGAGTAATTAATGCACTCGTGTTAATTTAGTGCCCTCGCTTGCGCTCGAGCACCAACATAACACTCGTGCATTAATGACTCACTTTGCGCTCGATGCAACAATCTACAATTTTGTCGTACGATTTTATTCCCTGCGATGTCGTTCCCGTAATCGAATCGTATCGTGTAAAATTATTAAAACGTCCCTACGATAAGTATAGTAATAGTTATACTGTTCAACGATCATAATACCAGTATGAAGTCTCTTATATCTGTTTAGCTCCTATCTACCCTGTTAAGTAGTTCCCTCAATATTACCCCATTTTTACCCTTGCAGATTACCCCCCAGACAGTAAGATTATAGAGAAGCCGAGCTATGAAGAGGTAGTCTTGGTCTATAAGTACGTAGATAATATGCTAGTGGTTTTTCCATGATAAGGAAATCGCTTGTGATAATGACTTTTAAAAAAAAGTTTTATAATTTGGATCAAAACTTGAAATGTGACCATCTGGTACTAGTGTGACATTTATGTTTTACTAGCTTTTGCCCGCGACTTCACTTGCGTTATTAAGCTCAAAAAACTCTTAACACACTACTTAAGTCTAATACTACTACTATTATACACTATATACTACTATTACTACTACTACTACTACTACTATTATACACTACTACTACTATAATAATATAATTCAATCGTGATTCGAAAGACACGTGGCGCCATCTATGAAAGTTATTGTTGTTTTCCTCGGGAACAGTACTTTTTTTCGGGATATAAGGTACCCTATGTCCGTTTCTGTACACCTGACAACGTATATGCAAAATTTCAGGATGATCGCTTCATTGGTTTAGGTGTGAAAAGGTAACAAACAAACTTACTTTCGAATTTATAATATTCAGGTAGGATTCATGAACTCTAGAATTCAGAGGTGCGGGCCGGGATTGAATTCAGACCTTTCCTGCATAGAAGAAAAGCATTCAACCGCTGGGCTATTACTGAATATACACCCTGCACAGAACCATCGTTCTTCTTATATTTTTACCTTACATTAAGTGTCTAAACACACTGTGCCGAAGATACGCGACCGAAGTTCGGCGTCTATGTTTTTTATATGTATAGGTAAATATACATATAAAATATATAGGTAATTTCAGCCTGGTGTGTCGCGGGTAATTTAAAAAGCATTGCAGGCGTAATCATGTCGAATTTCGGTCGCGTATCTTCGGCATAGTGTGTTTTGACACTAAGATCATTCATACAGTTGTTTTCTGAGAGTCATGCATACTTAACGTGACGGTACGTCCCGCTTTGAGCGGGACAGTCCCGCTTTTGAGCTATGTGTCCTGTTGTCCCCAAAAACACAGAAATGTCACAGAAAAAGGCAATCTAAAGAATTAATCAAGGATAATATCAATAAGTCACACCAACATTATTATCACGTATTCGAATCTAAAAACCTGACCTGACACAAAACACCTTCCTTACACAAAATTTCTCTTAATGTATTGTTTTCATCATTACACGGTTATTATAATGTATCATTGTAGTAACCAACTAACAATTTTTCTGTTTTTTGTGAAATGTATTTGAACGGCTCGTCGGCACACAGATAAACCCTGACCCCCTTATTACAAAACATGGTCTAAGAAAAACCTAGGTTTTAAAATAGCCCCGTCTCTTTTCGTTATACAGCGTGTCCCAGAAAGTAGTGTCAAGCGGAAGTCCAGAGGTAGAACATCCTTTGAGGAACCCAAATCACCCCCATGTATGTTCCGCGATTTTTTGTAGTTTTCGAGTTATGAATGTTTTTCATGTTTTTCGATCAAACTCTGACTATAACGACATTTTTGATCATAGTGACGTGAATAGTTGAGATACATGAGTAATTTTTTTTTCTAAATTAGCTGATTAGTGACCCGATCGAATGCATAAACATTTGTAACCATAGATGTAACGAATGCGTTACAAAAAAATATTGAATTCTCATAAAGTTAAAATCCTGCATATTTCCTACATCTTTGTGGGTGATTTAAAAATAAATCTCCCTAAACTTTTTTCGTCAGATGTATTTTAAAAACTTATCCATTTTATCAGCTATTTACCCTGTAAATTTCATCGAGCTGTCTCTAAGATATCACAATAAAAATTTCATTCAAAGCATACAATATCGAAAATTCCAGTTGTAAAAGGGTGAATGAAAAATTGATTAAAACTAACTAATAACTTCTTTTTTAGTAACCCTCGACGCAAAAAAGGGGTGTTACAAATTTAACGTGTGTGTCTGTCTGTGGCATCGTAGCTCCTAAACGGATTTCGATTTAGTTTTTTCTTTTGTTTGAAAGGTGACTTTATCGAGAGTGTTCTTAGCTATGATTCAAGAAAATCTGTTCAGCCGTTTGAAGATCATCAGCTCTTTTCTGGTTGTCGAAGGGATATGAGCAACTTCTACTGGTCTGATCGATTCGAAATTTACTATCCTGTGACTTCAATGATATTGATGACATGTGACAAGAAGGAGGTCATTACAAATTATAATAAACTTAAAGAATCAATAGGCACACAATACCTCTACTGTAACTTGGGTATTATGCTGTTTCAGATGATGCTTGAGTATCAGGTCAAGGTTACCATGTTATTGTAATATCATTGAAGTCACAGGATAGTAAATTTCGAATCGATCAGACCAGTAGAAGTTGCTCATATCCCTTCGACAACCAGAAAAGAGCTGATGATCTTCAAACGGCTGAACAGATTTTCTTGAATCATAGCTAAGAACACTCTCGATAAAGTCACCTTTCAAACAAAAGAAAAAACTAAATCGAAATCCGTTTAGGAGCTACGATGCCACAGACAGACACACAGACACACACGTTAAATTTGTAACACCCCTTTTTTGCGTCGAGGGTTACTAAAAAAGAAGTTATTAGTTAGTTTTAATCAATTTTTCATTCACCCTTTTACAACTGGAATTTTCGATATTGTATGCTTTGAATGAAATTTTTATTGTGATATCTTAGAGATAGCTCGATGAAATTTACAGGGTAAATAGCTGATAAAATGGATAAGTTTTTAAAATACATCTGACGAAAAAAGTTTAGGGAGATTTATTTTTAAATCACCCACAAAGATGTAGGAAATATGCAGGATTTTAACTTTATGAGAATTCAATATTTTTTTGTAACGCATTCGTTACATCTATGGTTACAAATGTTTATGCATTCGATAGGGTCACTAATCAGCTAATTTAGAAAAAAAAATTACTCATGTATCTCAACTATTCACGTCACTATGATCAAAAATGTCGTTATAGTCAGAGTTTGATCGAAAAACATGAAAAACATTCATAACTCGAAAACTACAAAAAATCGCGGAACATACATGGGGGTGATTTGGGTTCCTCAAAGGATGTTCTACCTCTGGACTTCCGCTTGACACTACTTTCTGGGACACGCTGTATATACAAGGTTAGTCGGAAAGGGGGTACTAATCCGCAGGCCACTTAAAGTATCACTGATGACTATCTTAAAGCAAGTGTTAAAATTTCAAAATTCGGTAATTTTTTTTTCAATGCAAAATTATTTTTATTTTAGTTTTTTCAAAAATTCTTCATCCCTGCTTTAGTTACAAATTCAGAAAATGGTGCTTCTAATTCATGACCCCAGATAGGACCTAAAATGTAAACACAGCTCATCATAGCTGGGGATAGATAGATTTTAGCACTTTTTTTTTGAGATCTTTGATCACCTATTTCTCTTATACTATTGACTTTTGGTAAAAGTTGTAGAACAAAAGTTATTCATTATCATGGGTTCTTTAACCCCCTTTCGGATTAGTACCCCCTTTCTGACTAACCTTGTATAAGAAAGTGATGGGTATATTTTAAACCAGGCCTTAGTCTTGGTTTTAACCATCTTTTGTAGTAAGGCCTTGAGAGGTTTTCGTTGTGTGGCTACAAACAATAATAATTGTAAAATAGGTTAAGTGTTTTGGAAATAAATTAAAAAAAAAGTTCCTATTTTTTTTTTTTTTATAAATAAATCTGTCATAAATATAATTAGGTTTCATTCTTCTAAAAATTTGAAGACGTGTCGCTCTAAAGAAAAAAAAAATGGTCACGTTATGTATACTGCTTACTGTTTGCTATATCTAGATTCGCAACCATCAAAAGGAGGCAGAGAACTACCGACGCAATCCCATCCCCCGTGCATCATAAAAGATGACTAACGGATTACAGCCGTTGGATATGCACCGCCATTGATGTACAGACGTATAAGTGTATCTATACCCTTACAACCACAGCTTATGACATTATATTGCGGTTTGCTTTGGTTTCCCCAGGGCTTGCACAGGCCAGACGGCAGTTATATGTGTAAAACGAAAAGCTAGCTTTATCATGTGTGGAGAATTTAATCTATAGATTTGTTGGTATTTGTGTGAATAGTATTTGAAGAGTCCAGGGAAAAAATTATCAAATTCTCTTGAGGAGAATTGAAAGACAAAAAGATTACTAATTTAAAATACTTATAATTATTAACCAAAGGGACACAAATGTTGTCTAACAAAAAATCACTGCTGATATAATTAGTAAGATCATGTTTATGACATTATGACAGGCCAGCATACTGGACTAAGACCAAAACCTTATCATTCTGAAAAAGAGCCCGTGTCCAAAACTGCTCCTAGGTACGGGCTCTTTGACAGTAATGGTCTGATTATGGTATGCAGAACGTTGGAGAATGCTACCGATTTTTCGTGTGGAGATGGGCTATAATATAAAACTTCCTCACCACACGCTGGGAATAGACGCGTGTTGTAAGATTCAACAAAATCCAGCACGCTTAGTGGCATGATCTATACGGTCCGCCGCGCCGTGTTAGCTACCACCTACACATTAAAGTCCGGCGCCAAGCAGTTTACTGTGTTCCGTCGTGTATTTGTGAGAGCCAGGGGGTTATAGGGAAATCCATTCATCCATTTTAGGCCATATTTGGGCTTATCATCACGTGCGACTAGGGTCAAACGCGAGTCGCCTGAGCGGAGCGAGCTCCGCCAGATCCTAGTGGCCGAATGGAAAGAGCCGCTTGCGCAACCCAGCGCAGGGCACGCCGCGATAGCGGCGGTAAGGCCCGTGATGGAGGAGTGGCTGAAGAAGCATCACGGCGCCCTCAGCTTCCGGCTGACGCACAGGTACTCTCGGGACATGGTTGTTTCGGGAAGTAACCGTGTCGCATAGGCCGGGGGCAGACACCCGGTTTCTGCTCACCACTGCATCGACTGCCCCGAGGACATGGCGTTGCACACGCTGTAGGCGTGTCCTGCGTGGGCGACGCAGCACCGCAAACTAGTCGCGGCAGTCAGTGGTGACCTCTCGCTTCCGGCCGTAGTTCTGTCCATGATCGGGAGCGAGAGTGCATGGGAAGCCATCGCCTCCTTCTGCGAGGAGGCGAAGGCGACCAAAGAGGGAGCGGAGAAGGAGAGCGAGGCAGCTGCCATTCTCCCTTCCCGTGACAGACGCACCGGGCGCGCGGGATGGCGCGCGACGTTCTCCGGCCACCGTAATGTGTGTCCCGCGGGTGACGGGTTAGGGGACCCGTCGCCCGACCAGTACTCGTAACAGGCCCGAGAAGGCAGCGTGAAGTGTTCCGTGCGCGCCTCTCAGGAGGACGTCGGGCAAGGCCCCACAGAAACAGAGGCCGGACAAGGCCTGCCGGGGTTGCGGTGCATGCAGCTGCGAATCCCGCGACCCCGGCCATAGGTCAGGAGAAGGAACACCGTCGGTTTGTAGCCAATAAGAGTCCGGCATACCCCTTCGCCTTCCCCGGGCGAAGGGCAAGGTTCAAACGCGACGAAGTCAATAATTAAAAACAGCATGGTTTTCTTGCACAGTATACGTATGTACGATGCATCATGTGGTGTACGGTATTACAATGTGTACTAATATAACATTGTATTTTAACGTACATTGTTATTTATAACTTAAACAGCTTGCCCAAACGTCTTTTATCACTACTCTCAAATGTACTGTAGCTAATAAAGTTTCTGGGTAGTTTTACCGAGCAATAAGTTTATTTTTTATATTTTTCATTGACGTAGAAACACAAAGAACCATGGTTAAAAAAAAAACATGAAAAAAGTGTCCTGGGTACATACACCACCAGAGCGCACGCCAAGACACCGCTATAATATAAACTAAGAAATACCAACAAACTAATTTAAATCCTATGTCGACATCATAATGCCTAATTTAGCTTACAACCATACCAACAACCTTCACCATACGAAGATTTGACTGCATCTATTTACGTAAATTAGTGTTCTTTTTCGCGTATTAGTCTTTAATCGGTTCGGACAATTTCGAGCGCTGACCCGAGGTCTACAGGGTGTTAACGAATTCGTGTAATTCCTTCAAACCACGTGATCTACTGGTGACACAGATTAGCCCTAATAGGGATTTTTTGAATACCAACTAAAAAATAAAAATAAATAAAATCTTGATTTTCTATTTCTGAGTCATTTTAGAGCCTTGAGTTATCTGACTGCAAAGAGCGATATCACGTTAGTCGTACCTGCCAGCTGTGTCGCCGTGCTTTCATTAATTTATGCGTGGCATCGAAATGTTCACACAAATAAAACAATTTTTTTGCAAAATAATAATTTCCTATTTTTTTACTGAATCCTTATTAGGTGGTTTAGATGCGATCGGTAACAAAGCCGCATGAAAAAATAATAATTTTATTTTTTTATTTTAATCAAGCTAAATCCGGTGCGGTGCCTGTCTACACCAGTAGTAGATCATGTGGTTTTAAGGAATTACATGAATTCGTTAAAACCCTGTATGTGTTTCTAGGTCTATCATATTTATCATAGGTTTCGGTTTTGCCGTTGATTTGAAGTTGTTTGTTTTTGCTCTAGTAATAACTTGATCAGTTTTTTACTCGGCGCAAACCTTAGCAATACCTCCGAAATACGTTGGAAGTATAAAATAACATGCAAACACGCAATTTATTATAGATTAAGGATTAAAAAAAAATATTGTCTGTCTTGGTTGCGTTTGACCCTAGTCGCACCTAATAGTATGCGCAAACAGGGTCTAAGATGGAACACATGACTCTAAGTAACAGAGATATAGAGGGATTCCCCTATACTCCTTTGACTCTCACATACACACACGCATACACAATCACACACAGAACACGGAATTTATTTTTTACTAATTATTTTACTATTAGAGATTTATTGATGTCATGTGGGTAGTCGCACATATGTACTTTACGACCTGTCAAAACAGTCTATAAGAGTATGCGGTGCGGTACTCGCCCTCACTTTTGTTGCGACCTTTGGGTCGGACGGACGTTCACAATTGTTATAATTGGGGTTTTGTTTTATTTAAAGATTGTAATTATGACTGTGTTTGATATTCCTTCATTGGAATAATAACTGATCGTAATAAAGTATTCAGTTCTTATGTACCATCCTGTTTTTAATAAATAACGCCCCAGAAAGCTAAAAGGCTGTTAATCCTATTAGTAAATTCTGTTATTTTATTAGCTATCCTTTGGGGTACGCTTATATTACAATAATTTTACATTTTATCATTGTAACAAAATTTATTGTGTCACCACATCATCATCATTCAGCCGAAAAATGTCCACTGCTGGACATAGGCCTCCCCCAAAAGGGAGGTTTGCCGTAATCGCCACGCTTGGCAGGCGGGTTGGCGATCGCAGTATGGTTGGTAAAGTACTCAGAGAACGCTGCTGCCCATCCTCTAGAGAATCCATTAGTCGCCTTTTACGACACCAAGGAAGAGATGGGGTAGTGCTATTCTTTAAGTCCGGCAATACACGAATGTGTCACCACACTACACGATTATTATCATCAAACGAAAATCTAAATGTACAAGTAGGTATCTACCTTGTTTTCTATTACAACAATGAATGTTCAAGCTTGTCCAAACATGTCACTACTCTCAAATATGCCGTGATAATGTTTCATGGCAGTGTACTGCCGAGCTCGCAATTTATATCATGCAACTGATCGTTGGATTCGTCGGTAACAGTGCCTTGTTTGAATGTACGGTTAGTGCATAATCTTGTTGCATCATGAACACAGGTAAATGTAAACAGTGCTAAAACCCGTTAGAGGCCGCTCTAGTTATGTAAACATAACTATTACTGCTAAATTCCCTAAAGAGTAGGCAGAGCCGCACAGGGGTGGAATGTTGCATTATCACAGTATAGTCAAAAAGTGATGACGGTTATAAGAGTAGAGGAAGACCAAACAAACAATGGATGGATAATGTAAAAGATGTTATGACTAGAAAGAGAGTGACTATTGAGATGATGACTAATAGGGGATTTAAACGGGTCGATTTTCGCCGCATGGCTAGGCCGCACGGCGAAAATCGACCGTCTAAATGACAATTCGACTAGGCCGCAAGTGACTAAAATCGCAAGCCCCAAAGTTGGGTGCCATGCGACAAACCGCATGCGGCGGGTGACTAAAATCGACCGTGTAAATGGTCAGTTGCAGGCGATCGCCCGCCGCATGAGGTGTGTTTTGCGTTGTGTTGTTCGGCTAGAAATGAACAAGTCGCATGCGATTTTTGTCGACCGGTGTAAATGGGGTGACGATTCGATTTTTACAAGCGATGCGACTGGTGTTTTGCCGCACGGCTAAAATCGACCGGTGTACATCCCCCATAATAGAGATAGATGTATGGATGAAAAATAAATGCTGCGCCGACCCCAAACAAGTTGGGATAAGGGCAGGAGTATGATGATGAGTCAAAAGGTGACGAATTTTTGAAACTTTGAATTCAATTATCAGTGCGTGTAATGATTATTTGAAAATTTTAACAGTACTAGTATTTGGTGTTGTCTATTCTGTTTTTTGTAAATAAAATAACATCAATAAAAAAGAAGTATAGATACATATAAAACACGATTGCAACTTTGTACAATCATCATTTATTTTTGACGTTGACTGTACGTCAACTGGTATAAAAAACCAATGCAACATTGCCATTTCCTAGGTACAAAATAAAGCCTGCTAATATTTTTTTAACAAATAAATCCAATTTAGCTTTAGAGCTGTGAATTAAATTCTTAACTTTTACTCTAACGTGTATGTTTACGACCCATAGACAAATGATGCAGATGTAATGATGCAGATGTGATGATGCAGATGTATTAATGCAGATATAGTGATGCAGATGTAATTATGAAAATGTAATGATGCAGATGTAATGATGGAGACATAATTATGCAGATGTAATTATGCAAATGTAATGATGCAGATGTAATTATGCAAATGTTATGGTGCAAATATACCTAATGATGCAGATGTAATTATGCAAATATAATGATGCAGAAGTAATTATGCAAATGTAATGATGTAGATGTAATTATGCAAATGTAATAATGCAGATGTAATGATGCAGATGTAATGGTGCAGATGTAATGATGCAGATGTAATGACGCAAATGTAAAGATGCTTTCAGAAAAAAGGAAATTGCTATATATCCCCCCGTAGGTGTGTATGAAAGTGGGTAATTTCGCGATTATCTCAAAGACTACTTGACCAACATCACAAAAAGTGAAATAAAGGCGAAAAAAAAAAACAAAAAAAAACTGTAACGCCTTTACTAGTGTAGGTAGGTAGAGAGTTAGGACATTAATGTAGATATCTATATAAATAAAAAGAAAAGTCCTGACTGACTGACTGACTGACTCATCAACGCCCAGCCTAAACCCTTAGACCTTGAAAGCTGAAATTTTGCACAGATGATCTCTTCATAATGCAGAAAAGGAATAAGGATTTTTAAAAATTCAACCCCTCAGGGAGTTAAATAGAGGATGAAAGTTTGTACGGAAAATCGTCTATTAGGTTCAAAATTTCACGCAAGCGAAGCTGAGGGCAAAGGCTAGTGACATATAAAAAGCTATCAATTACAGTTGCAAAAGAAATTTTGCAATATTGTATTTACTATACGCACAAAGTCAACCACAAAACCGTCATAATTTATATGGACTGATCATATTATCAATGCCGAATATAATTAACGAATATTCAGAGTTCGCATAGATAATTATTAACAAGTCAATATTAATTGAAAGAGTGATAGCCTATAATAGAGCTATGCCTAATTCAATTACCGCATTTCATTAATTTTCGGATATAAACATGAAATTGCTTTAAATTCAATTAAGTGCTGAAATGATCTATAAAATGTTAATTACATTCTCTGTCTGTTTTACTGTTAATTATATACAGTGGCTATAGATAAAACGTAAGGCTACTATCTGGGCTAATTATACTCGCTAGCCAGACTTTAACTTTATAACACAGTAAAATAAAAATAAAAGTTTGAAAATATAAAACCCGACTACGAAAACATTGAACAGAAAAACATGACACAATAGTCTAGGCTGTACGAGTATACAAACTTACATACATACATAGCCAGTGAGACTCATAAGCCTTCCTCCCTGCCGTAGTCGGGTAAAAAACCCATACAAACTTGTTAAAGGTACAATTCCGTGCATCGCGGCCAATCGCAGCCGCGCGCGATTTATCGCATTCGGCTGACGCGCGCGGCTAATGCGTCAATAGTCGTGTATATAATATACTGACTAATTTGTCGTTAGCCGCACGCGTCTGTCGCAGACTTCGGAAGGGGTGCCATACATTTTCATACTCTGACTATTGACGCATTAGCCGCGCGCGTTAGCCGCACGCGACCGACCGCGCGCGGCTGCGTTCGGCCGCGATGCACGGAATTGTACCTTAAGAATATCGGTAACTCTATTGGATACAACGTAATTTTTTTCTTATATCCAATAATTATCCCGTCATGTGAAAAATCAAGCAGTTTTTTTTATTTAAGGTAATAATTGACAGCTATTCAATCACAGCTGTCAGCTTCTTATAAGTGTTCTGTTGTGTCTTTAATAAAAAAATAACGACTGCCTCGTTTCTCTAGTGGACTGCCTCTTTGGTCTAGTGTTCGCAAGCGCGATTGCTGAACATGAGGTCTTGGGTATCTGAAGGTCCCTGGTTCAATGCCTGGTTTCGGCACCTAGGGGTGCATGAAAAGAACCTCCACAAGTGACGATACATAAGTATGTCCGGCGCACCCTGGGCAGTCAGCCTCGCTACCAACCTTGCTGACTGGCTAATCTTTTCACCATGGCATGAGCTATTCTAGTATAGGTCGTGCCGACACGATAGAAGAAGAAGGTTCAATCCCCAGGTCGGGCAAAGTGTTATTGGGTTGTTTCGTGTGGAATTTCTTAGTAGAAGCCCGGATTCTGGATTTGTGCCCGGTTGATGGCAATAGGCTCGTCCCCTTTTACATGGGACTTAAACATAACGGCGAAATGTTTGTGTCCTTTTTAGTCTGTGCTAAATAAATGTATTTTCTTTCTTTCAAATGAGGGTGTATTATACACGTCTGCCTAATTCTTCGGTGAATACAGGTGTGATGTTATGTTATGTTTATTTTTAGGTTATAATTGATAGCTATGCAATAGCTGCCAACTTCTAATAAATGTTACAAGAAAACACTCTTTTATTGGTTTTTTAATAAAAATAACTAAGCGGCTTTTCAGGGGGCCCACCTAGTGAACTGGCGCGTCACCGTCTGTCAACACTTTTCAATTTTGAATGTTGAAAGGCAGACAAAGTTTTCTTCCGGCAATAGAAGTTATCCAGTCCACCTAACACCCCTTCCTATAGACCAGATATTTTTCACCATATTTTACAATAGTCTTCGTCGCACCCACCTGGGATGGTCCATGACTGTACTCCAATGGTGCAGCTGTGGATAGTCCTCGGTTGGTGCCCCACCCCATTTTACATTAAAGTTCTCGAAGGGGCCTCTGCGCGTTGGACTTGTGTTCCCCGTATGCTTTCGAAAGGACCGGACATCTTCCGCACGGAAAATGAGCCGTGATTTCAAAGAGATACAAAAATAACTAAGTACTTATGGTGAAATTATTACTGGTGGCTGAACTGTAATAATAAACAATATTACCAATAAAGCAATAACTGGAATTCATTGTTCAAAGTTCGAAGAATTTATTCAAATTAGTTTACCAGCAATGTACCAATACAATTCTGGTTTAACAGCCAATATTATTTACGACGAATACCACTGGCACTCCAACCCTTCCACCACATCATTACGTCATAATCTTTCAGCAATTAAAACTAATGACGTAACACTGCATACAAAGCATTTTTCTCCTGAATTTGTGAAGATAAACATTCAGGCTTGTTGAATAAATAAAGCCCGGAGAACACCGGTCAAGTTCCGTGTTCATTAAGTAAAGGAAATTCAAAAATTTATTTTTAAATAAATGGAATGAAACAGCGGCGGTAAGCTAACGGATGATATGAAATTACGCGGTTTCCAACACCAAAGAGTCATGTGTATTATTATTCTCTGACATTGTAATTTTCGCGTACTTAGTCTGTGTTCGTTTTTAACAACCGACACAAAAAGAGGGGTGTTATAAGTTTGTACCATTTTCTGCCCGTAGCTCCCAAACGCATGAACCGATTCAATCTAAAATTGTTTGAAAGCTGGTTTAATCGGGTTTGGTTTCTAGCTAAGTTTGATGGAAAACAATTGAATGTTTTTTTTTATTATTTTACTTGATTCTATTGGTTTTGCCGTGTTGGTCTGCCATAGCGGTTTTACATCGGGAAACAAATTGTTTTATACTGTTTCTATATTTTATTACATTATCATCATACGTGGTCGCTCACAATGGACCTCATGAGAAGGCTCAAGGTCATGCAAAGGGCAATGGACAGGGCTAAGCTCGGAATTTCCCTGGTTGATAATATCAGAAATGATGAGATCCGCAGGAGAACCAAGGTAAGCGACATAGCCCGAAGAATTGCCAAACTTAAGGTACAAATCCGAGACAGGCTGCAGACCGCAAACTGCAAAAATAATTTCGCTTGCGGTGCGATCTGCGGCTGCGGTCTGCGGTTGCAGTTTTGCAGTCGCTGTCGGAATAGCACCTTTAAAGTGCACACCTTAAAGGCGCTATTCCGATGGCGACTTGCAGTCTGCAGTTTGCAGCCCGTCTCGGACCTTTAAGTGGCAGTGGACGGGGACACACTGCTCGCTGAACGGAAGGCCAATTGAGCCGAAAGGTTCTAGATTGGCGACCGCGTACCGGAAGATGCAGCGTGGGCAGGCCCCCCATAAGGTGGACTGATGTCCTGGTGAAGGTCATGGGAATCTGTTGGATGCGAGAAGCACAGGACTGGTTGATGTGGCAATGTTTGGAGGAGGCCTATGTCCAGCAGTAGACGTTTTTCGGCTGAATGATGATCACCATCATTCAGCCGAAAGAGAGAGAGATTTGTAGCTGGCCCAGTCTAGCTAGCATGTCCAGCTAGCACATCCACTGCTGGAGATAGGCCTCAGATTGCTATAATCGCCACGCTTGGCAGGCGGGTTGGTGATCGCAGTATGGCTGTTAAAGTACTCAGAGAACGCTGCTGCCCATCCTCTAGTGAATCGCTTAGTCGCCTTTTACGACATCCATGGGAGGGAAGAGATAGTGTAGTGCTATTCTTTAAGTTCGGCACTACACGAGACAATATTGATGATGATCATCATTCAGCCGAAAGACGTCCACTGCTGGACATAGGCCTCCTCCAAACAATGCCACACACATCACATGACAGTAATGATGAAAACGAATGATGATGATGATTTCATTATATCAGGAACATAATAGGGTGCATTAAAAGAGCTTCCACGAGTGACGATACTTAAGTACGTCCGGCGCACCCTAGGGAGTCAGCCCTGCGATCAATCTTGCTGGCTGAGCTTTTTACCATGGCATGAGCTGATCTCGTATAGCTCAGTGTATATGACGACACAAAGAGTCGTTTTTTATGACATCCGTGGGTAGAAATATTTCAATAATATGCCAATATTATTGAAAAAAACTGTTTTTCTTTAGTTAAGAATATTGAACATACTGAAAACACTCCGTTGCTAAGGGTTAAGACGATTCCCCCGCAAAAGTGGCGCCACTTCAGAAAAAAAAAGCATAATTTCTGTCAACACACAACATAATGAAATTTCGTACGTACAACATTTTAATCAAGTGTTGTAGAAATTGAACACCAAAAAACAACACTTGACATCCTACGTTAGACGTTTTTGTAATTAATGCTACAAACGGCCGTTTTTGGTACTTCTTGCTAAAACTTCGAATCCAGAAGCTCTAGTGTCGATATTTGATGTTCGAAAGTTTCTACAATACTTGACTAAAATGTTGTACTTACGAAATTTCAACACACAACGTGTTGACAGAAATTATGCTTTTTTTCTGAAGTGGCGCCACTTTCGCGGGGGGAATCGCCTTAATGCACTTCGACAAAGTGGCGGCGAAGAGCAGTTCACTGGTTGCAAGGTCACCGCAAGTAGGATCGCACCGGCTCTTTTGGACGCTTGTGGCCTCTCGGCCTTTCTTCACGGCGCTTTAAACCTCTCAATGTGATTTTATTTCGCTATTCTAATTCCAGTCGTATGTTGAAGAAGATTAAATTGAATTCCAATATTTACCGCCGCCACTGCATCAGTGTGCGCTAACTTTTAGGCCGAAAATACACTTAGCGTATCTTGTGCACTCGCATGAAACTTTTAGGGTGCCTTTCCACCAGATAGGTGCTATGCAACGTTGCTATGGATGCGTTTGATATCCACCAATCATATTCATTGGTCTACATAGCATAGCGGGATCCCTTCTTTTCGCATAATGTTCTTTGTCCTAATATACTTCGGCATAACGATTTTAGAACAATTTGTTTTGGCATAATAATACTTCGGCATAATTTTTTTAGGCATACATTTTATGTTGGCATAATCATCTTAAAGACTAATTTGTTTTGGCATAAATTTGTTTCGCATAACGTTAGTAGGCCTAATGACTATTAGCATAATGTTAGTTATGATAATCAGAAATGTTTTTACCATTGTCTAATAATCTAGTCGCAGGCGCACCCCGACACGGATAGGTTAGGTTCGAAGGGGATGATGGGGGCTAGAGTGAGCGAGCGAAGCGAGCGAACGAAGCCCCCGTCATCCCCTTCGTGTTAGGTTACTTTAAACCCTGCAGACAGAAATAGGAGCCCCGCGCAGCGGGGCTCCGTCGAATCTGCTTTGGAGCCTCAACCTTACAAACATCCCCATAAGTTTTTATTGTGAAAATGAAAGTAGGTGACGAATAATCGTCTCATGAAGAGGCCTTGAAGGTGTATGAAAACCATTTATCCAGTAATCCATTTTGACCTTTAAACGATTTGGTCAATAGTGTAATAAATAATTTAAACATTGATATTCCAGACTTTGATCAGCTGAACTTTTGATCAAATGACCATCGTTATTTTAAACTTTGTTGATTTGTACGTTGTTCTTTTGAAATTTGCTCCGGAAATTATTTCATTGTTATACCTATAAAAATATGTTTTAATATCATTATGCGTAAATAAATTTATGCTTTAAGATATTATGCTTAAAAAAGTTATGCTTAATCATTATTATGGTTAGAGAAATTATGCTAAAAAAAATTATGCGTAAGCTGTTATGCGTAATTATATTATGCAAAAATATAATTATGCCAAACAAAATTATGCTAAGTTATATTAGGTCTTAAAATTTTATTCAAATGGATAGGGAACCAGCATAGCACTGGTGGAAACTGATTCAACTACGCTACGTTTTTTATATGGACGGATGTGTACTGTGGATGAGTGCTATGGATGGTCGCGAGGGGTATAGCTATGTGCAGAGCAGCACCGCCGCTCCCCGTCCCTTCCCTATTGTCAATACGTCGCATAGCTCGAGCTGCGCATCTTCCTCGCACAGCTACCTTACGGCGGCGCATTTTCATAGCACATCTTACTCGCTCCGCCACATAGCTTAGCATCAGTGGAAACGGTGACATAGTTTCGTAGCTTACCTTTTACAATCTCGCAGCATAGCTGCATAGTACATCTCTGGTGGAAAGGCACTCTTAGGCCCTATTAAGCTCGGCGTAACGCAGGAGAATTTGTATCTAGCGCGATTCATACGCGTAACGCGACGGAACAGGAGTCACACAAGATACGCTCAATGTGTCTGCAGCCTTATACGGATCTTTCCCATATACGGTTAACGATCTATCTTAGGCGAATAGTGCAAGCCATGTTTGCCACGCTTGACACACTGATAAATGATTGCAGTATGATGTTATCTAAGGCCGTTTTCCACGGCATACGACAAGATCAAGACACGACAAAATATGTTATTTATTTTTTCTATTAGACTGCTTGTTTGTGGTCTTTGCAGACCATTTCCACGTAACTGGGGGGTTATTGGCGTGACCTGAAGTCCTCTACACACCAAAGCCGCCGGCCGACAATTAGTGAGGTCCGCCAGGCTTGCTTTGCGTCATGTTCGCTCGCTTAGTTGCAATAATCAGCCGGGTGAAGCCGGCTTTGCTGTGTAGAGGCCTTGAAAGGTCTCCAGCCAATGGGGTAAAATACTTAACCTAAGCTAACTACTAATACCTACTCTAAAGTTATGACTACAGCACTAAGAGCGACCCTTACTCGGCCCTCGGCTTAGAGCATGCTGGCGGCAGATTGGGAGGAAGACATGAAGCATGATAAGGGGTGAATGATCGGTGTGACTGCGGAGTCTGAAGAGACGACCGGCTGTACGGCGGGAACTGGTGACGACTCCGGACTTCATACAACGTGTAACATAATAAACGCAAATCCTGAAAGTTGTTTGTTAAAAATCGGCTACTGAATCGATTCCAGCCATTTTTAAATGTGTATTTTTTTAACGTGCTTTTTTTTCTCATCTGTCTTTTAATTATTGAGATAAAGAAAATTGAGCTTTATGTGAAGGCCATAAAACTGCATTTTAAATGCAGTTAACAACGAAGCAGTAGCACTATTTTCTTAAATAAATCATATTTAAGCACATAACAGTAAAATGTCAGTGTATGTATTATGTGATTATAGCTGCATGTTCTAATTGGGGTGTTTTTGTTATTACTGTAACATGCTGTATATTTCTATGAACCGTATACAAGGTGTACCATAAATAACGCACAACCTCATAAGGGGTCACTGTACTCATCATTATGAACAACTTTTACTCTGCTGCCAAATCTGAAATCGCGAAAAAAAAACCGCTGTTCCCTACATTTTGACGAGTTATGCGAACATAATGTGAAACACAGTAAAAGTTGTTCATAATGATGAGTACAGTGACCCCTTAAGAGGTTTTGCGTTATTTATGTTACACCTTGTATTTACGAAAGGACAGCACATTATTATTTTTTGTATATCGTGTTGTATGCCGTTGGGGTTAGTGCTGCAGATGTGTGGCAATTATCTTTTGATAGGATTTAATAGACCCATGATAAGAGGAAGATTGGCTAGTCATTCTTCTAGCCCTTGTTCAATTCTGACTAGCTTTTCCCAACCGTGTTGGGTACAGCTTCCAGTCTAACCAGATGGGGCTGAATACCAGTATTTTGCACGGAGCAACTGCTATCAGCCCTTCGCAACCCAGTTACTGGGCAATGCCAATATCCTTAGTTTAGACCGATTGTCAGATTTTCGGGCTTCTGATTACCCGTGACGACTGTCATATATTCTTATAACACCCGGGGCCAACGGCTTAACGTGCTTTCCAAGACAGAAGGATCTCGATGTGTAACGAACGGTCACCCATTAATGGGCTGACCGCGGCAAGCACAGCTTAACCTTGCAAATCATATGATCACCGCGGTGGATATTAGCCATGAGCCTCCTTGCACTAAGCCTTGTAAGCAAATAGAATTTGCGACAAAAATATATCTTTAGGCACACGCTACATAATATCAAGCTATATCCAGTATAAGCTGACCTCTCATTGTACGGAAAGCCTATGTAATCCGAGATCAGCTTATACTGGAAATTTATATAGATTGTACAGTTGTCGCAATTTACTACAGTTTTGACACCTGTCAAAATGCTAGAAGTAGTGTCGACACTAGTAATAATTACTCTAGGGGCGTATACATAAAGGAAGCGGGTAAACGGCGCCGACCTGCCAGCGCTTGTCGGTACTGGTGCGTGCAGGTAACCGCTACATAAAGGAAGCGGGTAGAAGCAGGGGCTAGCATTTTTTAACAATAATACGCCTTATTCCCTTGCAAATACAGCAATAAATTACGGCCTACCAGCGCTGGTCGGAGGAGGTCGGAACTTGTCGGCACAGTTCGGAGCTTGTCGGCGCTGGTTCGCCATACAGTATGGAGACTACCTGCGCCGACTAACTGCGCGGACCAGCACCGACAAGCGCTGATAGATCGTCGCCGGCAACCCGCTTTCTGGGCGTGGTGTTTAGTTACATTTTAGCATGGCGAAATAAAAAAGCAACTTTCTTTAAGATCGATGGCGTACAACTTTTGCGATTTATTTATTACGTGGTTTTATGAAAACGTCAAAGCCAACCCATTACGTTAGGCGAACTGTAGTCGTAAATTGTTGATTTTAATACTATGTACTACTTTTTATGTATGTCATAAAATAAACCGATAACGAAGTCCTTTAGTCACAAAAATCATTAACTAAAGGTTAAAGTTTATTAAGACGTACATGTACCGTATTTTATTTCACATTAACTGAGCCACAAAACTGTACCTACCTTACTATTAACACCGAATGAGTATTTACTCAGTAATTTCGGTTAAGTATATATTTTTGACACAAAAAGCCGCCCAATAATTGCAGCGGCGACGAGATCGTTATCGTTGACGCCTTTCCACCCAAATTACTAAATTAAGTTCCGGAACTCCAACCTACTTCTCTATCACTATAAGGACCAACATTTAACGTTTCAAACTAAACGTAAACAGTATTCATGTTCTCAAACGCTTTTTAAAAGATACATTTTTATAAAAACGTTGCAAGCAATTATGACTACGTCGTAGCTACCAGTTTAAAAATTCCAGTACAATGACTGCACAAAAGTGCAAAGAAAGCTCGCACAAAGAGATTTGAAAGCATCTGCAGCTTGGATACAGCTTCGGACTGCAAATTACAACTGAGAAAACAGTGGCTATGCGCCGAGTCGCGACGCCGCTACGTCTACGCCAGTTCGTAGCGGCACCACGTAGCGAGCGGACGCCCGTAGCCCGTCGTAGCGAGCGACTACGCCGGCGCGGTATGTACGAACCACCACAGTGCGTCCGCAAACATAAACAAATAGTGATATGAGTTGTGCGTCCCCGAGCCTAGTATTCCGACTAACTCTCCTCATATTAACTTTTATAGTGTCGTGTACATTCGTCGCCAGTGTGGTGTGGTTATTGCGAACGAGTGGCTCAGCTAGCCAATATGAGAATTATTACTTGTCGAGAATTAATATAAGCGCCGTTAAAAGCGACGGTAACAATATTTCGACGACGCCGCCTGTATCGGACCATTATAAAGACTTGATTAAAATAGAAATAGCGATGCGGCGGGTCGAGGAAAATAGTAGAAGATTAAAAGAGTATACGAAATCGTTGTTGTGGGATAACAAGGATAAATCTTTATGGTGTGTTTTGTTCAAAGACAATGAAAGGATGGAGAAGCCGTTGCGGGGAGGGAAAAATAGACATACGATTGATGAAGAGTATATACGAACATTGAGGGAACAGAAAATGAGAGAAGCACTGATACATTTGAGGCATCACGGCGCTCACCACCGGCGGAGACCCGACGTTCTCCCAAACCTGCCCTATATAAAATAAATAACCGTTTATTGAATAACGTTTCGCGGAAATTGCTTCGGATTCTCTATGAAACTGTTTCCAACCTAAAATAATATATTTTCACTGAACCGCAGTGCTGGTAAATGATAGAAATTATTGACAGTTCGTTTAAAGTCCGATACAATTTCGGTTGTGCTAAATGGAAACGATTTAACATAGTTTGTTGTAAATATTTTGTACGTCGGTTTAATGTAAATGACTGTATTCAATGTGTAAATATATAATGCGTATATATAAGTGTAAATATGATATGGCACAATTAAATAAACGTACTTTGTTGACTTCAGACAATATTTGAATAAAATGTCGGAAAGTAACTAATAAAAAAAGTTTTTTTTTTGAGCTTTTGTAAAATATAATTGTGATGTTATTACTGCTGAATGTTCATATGTTTCTGCGATTAAAACAATCTAAAATTGAATATTTTACGCCATCCTAATTAAATAATTATGATAATATTTTTCGTTGGTCAGAAAACTTTCAATTACATTAATAGATGAATGATGTTCAAATACGAAAAGTTTCAAATACATTTATAGATGAATGATGTTCAAATTATGTTCAAATATGAAAAGTTTCAATTATTTAAATGAACGCTGTTTTCGAATTATGTTTAAATATGAAAAGTTTCAAATACATTAATAGATGAATGACGTTCAATTTATAGGATTTCATATATCGTACCTAAAAAGGATTCAGTAATTATGTAATTTTGGCCTAAATAATATGAGTACAGTTGAGTTTTTATAATGACTTGTCCTAATTTGTTAATTAAGAATATTCATATCAGTGTGATTAAAAGCTGTAATAATTACTTTTTTTTTAATTCAGGGACATAATTTGCTAAAATTATTTTGTGGTCGAATGCATTGTAGTATTGTTAAACTTACAGTTTTTGGGTGCTGTGCTATTAGTGCCTGTATGTACAGACATAGTGACTATATGTTTGTAATGGTACGTACTCACCAAGCCATTGATCGCCAATGAAAGCCAACTGGGTTCAATAAGCCGCTAGAATCCAAATTAAACTGAATATGTTGTATGCAAAGTTTGATCAAATTAAACAAAAGACAAATGTTTGTTGGTGTTTCTTGGCTTGGTGAAGACGCTCCCACGTAAGACAAAATTGTATATTTACTAGGTCACGCACATATAGCACCGTGCGTACAAAACGACGGGTCCTACGTATACTAGTATAAGTGCAAAAACCCAACTATACAGGAGAGCGGATTAAAGGTTCGAAAGCTTTTAACTTTGACATAAATCAATAGAAATATTTAAAATTTTGGAATGGACCATACCTCACCATTTGAAAATTTCAAATATTTCTTTTGATTTACGTCAAATTTAAAATCTTTAAAACCTTTATGCCGCTCTCCTGAAAAATTGGGATTTTGCACTTGCACTAGTATACGTAGGACCCGTCGAAAAGTCTCTCTATCTATACAGAATGTATTCAAATTCGTGTAATTCCTTCAAACCGCGTGATCTAATGGTGACACTTATTGAACATGCATGGTAAAGTAAAAAAAAAGTTGTTACGTTTCTGAGCCATTTTAGCACCCCGAGTTAATTGACAGCGCGGAGCAATATCACGCTAGTCGTGCCCGTTCATTTATGCGTGGCATCGAAATGATGTATATGTTTTTATTGTAATGCAAAAATATTTTAGTCTTGAATTCTTAGATTGTTAAAAAATTAATTGATTACTAAAGCGACCGCAAGAAAAAAAAACATGTTTTTTCATTTTCATTCAAACTAAATCCCGTGCGGGCTTAATCTATACTGGTATATTCAGGAATTATATATTTACATAAATTATATTGGTATATTCACGGTGGTTCTCAGCAATTACGTGAATTTGTTTACAACCTGTATAATTTTATATACAGCCCAAATTGTTGGTGCTGTATATTCAAAAAGTTTCGGTCTCAATGGTACCTCAATTTCAACAGCAAGTTAATTTACTGTAATTGTATAAATCCCTTTAATTTGTTAAACGATACAATTCAAACTTTGCGCAGTACTTTAACATTTAATTGTGTTAAAAGTATGAATAAAATGTTTTTTGTATATCACTTTCTTTTATTTATGACAAGATTGTGACAAAGAAATATCAAAATACACTAACGGTCTATTCCTATGACTTATCGAGCGCTATTAGTTAAAATTAAGACTATCGTATCTTGACCAATGTTTTTTTTTTTATTTATTTAAATGCCCTAAACTATCATTACAGGTCTATAACCTGTTCGTGGCGGAAACATAAATAAAATGTTATTAATGATTTATGAAATCACTTTCATTGATACGGTCAAACACGTAATTTTATAGTAAGTAAGTACACGCCTTTCCTTATAATCTTATTCTAGCAAATTCAACCAATGTTGCCAGTTACATCCAACAATATACAAAAATGTAGCCGGCACAAAAATTACACTAAAAATTATGTTCGGATACGAACACAACCTAATGCAATAGCCAAGTCACACACACAAAACTAAAATTAGAGCACCAAATACATCTCAAGATCATTGTTTATAACACAACGTAAACAATAGTACTTTTGCGAATTGTACAGTGACATGTAAATATATCAATTTCAACTCTCTCGATATGATAATGATCATAATGATAAAACAAAGGCTCAGGTAGCTCTCTCTACATGGAAGACCTACCCATACATTAGCAGCCATCATACTCAAAATTAGCCTACGAGTTTATTTATTTGCCAAGTTTAGCAATAAAAATGCTAGTATTGGTAAGCAAAACGATTCGTTTTTGGTCATAGGAACCGGGTATAAATGAAATGTATTTACAGTCCGCGAGGCCTAAGCTGAGCTTTGAATTTGTGTGAGAATAAATGCAGACGCATCCTTTGCTTGGTTTAAACCGGTTTATACTGCTTTTTGGCAATCGATTCTATGTACACTCACACAAATGCAAAGCTCAGCGTAGGCCTCGCGGACTGTACTAAGGTCTTCCCATTATAATATAAAGAAAAGTTTTATTGAAATCGGTTTGATGAATTATCTTCACTTTATTTTCGTTGATAACATTTTTATTTGAAAGTATCTGTTGTAAGAAGACTCTGAGACATAATATGGTAGTGTTAATTCATTAATGACACATTTTACGAAACTTTCACAACATCACTCCCTTATTTAAAGTCAACCTCATCTGCCACACAAGATATTTTTCAAAGAATATTCAACTAAATTCATAAAATCAGACTAATGGCCGACTTTTTAATCGTCAGATAATTTTATCTGAAGAATAATTTTGACGTGACTGCTTTTGTATAGCAAATATGTCAAACCGCCATATTTATTCCCCAGAAAAAAGTTATTTGACGATTTTTCAATCGGTCCTTAGTCGGTTCGAAATATTCCTGTACATGTATGTGTGAAAATGTCTTGTTACGTGAATAAAAATTATATGAACGTGTAAGGTCCAGCTGGTCGTTCACACAATTATATCCGGCTGTTACGGACGGCACGGTTCAAAGATAAATTACTGGACTTGTGGAAATTACGAAATGAATGGGCTTTCGTGTCTTACTTTGAACTTCAGGTTATTGAACTTCGATGCGAAAGATTATATGAAATAGATATTCGTGTCTGCTTTTGTTTTTCATGTTCAATAAATATACAAGGTGTAACATAACGCACAACCTCTTAAGTGATCAACGTACTCATCATTATGAACAACTTTTACTATGGTATCAAACATGAAATCGCGAAAAAAAAATCAGCTGTTCCCTACATTTATGTTCGCATAACTCGTCAAAATGTAGGGAACAGCTGATTTGTTTTTCGCGATTTCAGGTTTGGTCCCATAGTAAAAGTTGTTCATAATGATGAGTACCCCGAAGAGGTTTGCGTTATTTATGTTATACCTTGTAAAGTCCATGGGTGAACGGATGAAGAATACAATCCGGCAAAGACTCTGGCACCATAATAATGCCCGAAAAAGGGTAATAGGCTCGCCACATTACATAGGACTTAGTACAAGAGGCTAAACGTGGGTGTACAGAGACTCCTGTAAAAGGAGTAGGTACCTCTGATTACATGTGTGAGTAATATGTATTTATGTATTCAAAAAAATATGTCAACTGCGTTTATTTATGGGTGTGTGTCGACTGATGACTGACCGAGGCGCGCCGGTGTAGACGATAAGCTGCATGCGTCTTATGGCAATCAGTATTGCATACGCTTCACGCAAGAGGAATTGAAAGTTGAAAGCGCAAGATGAACATGAAAGCGCACTGGTGTAGACATACTATATACAACATATAACATAAATAACGCAAACACTACACCACCCTAATTAATATATTCAATTATAATATTCTAATTGGAATGCACACACCGTTTTAATGTTCTTAAATATTGTTTATTTAAGAAAATAGTATTAATTTTCATTGTTAATTGCATTTAAATTCCAGTCTTATAGCATTGACATAGGGCTCAATTTTCTTCATCTCAATCAAATGTCTGATATGTGAAAAGCACGTTTATAATAAAGTCACACATTAAAGATGGCTGCAATCGATGCAGTAGCCGATTCTTAACAAACTACTTTCAGGGTTCGCGTATTATGTTACACGCTGTATAAGGTAGGTACACTGTTAATACACCCGTATATTTTTATGGCACTATACAGGGTGCTCTCCGACATTCTTACCCGTTGCTATATCGGTGCGAGCATTAACCCCTAAAATAGATTATACTAAGGAAATGGTGATATTCACGCAGCTTGCGACCGAATTTTCCGGAAGATTGTTATGGCTCTAAGCTCTCTGAAGGAAATATAAGATTCATATCAGGCTGTATATGACAGCTAAGTATATATATATCTAATGCAACGGAAGTATATATATATATATAGTGTTCTTACGCAAGGGAGCAAATATTATTTGTAGTAAGTAGAGGTGATATAGATGACAAGATTATGGCGCGACGGCTAAATATAGCCCACGCTTGTGTCGACTAAATATAGCTCACGCTTGCTGTAGATGAGGGAGAAAAATATAAGTTTATTACGCGATTATTAAATAACGGAGCTAATAATAACGCGTTGCTAACGTTGAGGGTAAAAATAATCTGTCCCGAACTGTTTGGTTTTATCTCGAGATGGAATTGTGTGCGACAAAATACAAGGTGTTAAAAAATCAACTCTATGAATTTTATGGGGTTACTCAGTATGGGAAATTGAACAACTTTTGTTCTGCAACTTTTTGAAATTCGTGTATTTTTTTATAACTTTCCATACAAATCAAAAAATATTTTTAATTGATTTGTATGAACAGGCATAAGAGGAGCTCGTGGCTAAATAATTACAGCCGCATAGACCGATGTTCCGGGTTAAACCACGCTTGCCGAGGTTGGTCTGTGGATGGGTGACCATTTACCATAGCGAGTTTCCTCCGTGTCTCGGAAAGCACGTAAAGCCGTTGGTCCCGGCTGTCATTTGTAGATCTTTGACAGTCGTTACTGTTGGTCAGAAGCCAGAAAGTTTGACAACCAGTCTTACCAAGAGTATCGTATTACCCAGTTACTGGGTTGTGGAGGTCTGATAGGCAGTCGCTCCATGTAAAATACTGATATTCAGCTGCATCCGGTTCGACTGGAATCCGACCCCAACATAGTTGGGAAAAGGCTAGGCAGATGATGATGGACAGGCATAAAAAAATGGCGAATTTCGAAAAGTTGTAGAACAAAAGTTGTTCAATTTCCGATACCGAGTAAGCCCACAAAATACTTAGAATTGATTTTTTAACACCTTATAAAAGGGTTCTCTATCGTCATTGGTGGACAGTGAGTGTGCATAAGTAGCCCTGCGGAGGGCCCCTTTTTTCTCGAACAATTTTAACGTTTTGGTAGTTACTTGCTGGTTCAGATTTCAGTGTCTCACAAAGTAACTTACAGTGAGTGCAATGCATATCGTTGTTCCTGGTTAGTAAAAAAATAAGTCATTTATTTTAAGTTTTTTATTTTTATTTTTCATCCTGTTCTTTTTCACAATTTTTATTTGTTAGTAATCTTTATGTTCTATTTATTATCGTTTTATTTTTAGCATTCCATTCTGACACGACGCAAAAATTTGTTTTAGAAGAATCTGCAGCTATTTATTATTCGTTATTATAATCATTTATTTATACGTGCAAGCTTTTATTTCTTGTCCTTTTTCTCAGTATTAATATGTATTAGTAAGTAATCTTTATTCTTTTTTATATTATGTTATTTTTAAATGGCATTCCATTCTAAAGATACACAAAATTCCCTATTCTCTTTTTAACAGAATCCTCATCTATTCATTATTCTTCCTTCACATGTCCAAACATAATAACCCACCATCGTTATAATTGGATTAATCCATTTAAAAAGAAGCCCTATTAAAAATTCAGTACGCATATTTTGCTTTGAACCACACATATTCGCAAACTGACCTACTTAAACAAAGGGCTAACTAGTGCTTCACAATTCGGTTGTTAAGCTTCAGCCGTGGTTCCAATAATCCTATGCAAATATTGAATTTAAATGGCTTAATATTCATACTCTGGTTTAAGTGCAGGCACGATTGGGTACTATTCAATGGCAATCGAACGTAACGGGATAACTTGCATGCTTGTTTATAATTTTAATACACAGATATATATTTTTAATTCCAATAGAACAGCATCCAGATAGCGTATCACATTCGTAATTTCAATAGCTTTAATTTTGACAGTATCAGCGTTTGAGGTTTCTTTAATATCAAGGGGTGACATTGATAGTTACTAAAAATATTGCATTTGGTCATATAAATATGTAAAATGGAACTTACGCATTTAAAATTAACTGTATAGGCAACAATGACAGGTTTCCTATTTTAGGATACGGTATAGAGGTGTCAGCGAAGTTAGATGGCGAAGATAAAAAATACTAAATCATACCCCTGATTATGTACAAAATTGGAGTCCTAATTGGGGCTACTTTGACACTGAATGATAAAACAGGGATTATCAAAGTAAAAGCTTACGGTCCAACTTTGATAAGGAACATTTCTCCTTTTATGTATCGAAAACTATGCTCTGTAGTTTTTTTTATCTAGTCTATGTGATTTTATATATCTCAGTTAATTTAGTCTATATAAAATTTTTTTGATGTAGCAGCTAAAAACGAAAATAAATCAGAGACAAACACAACATGAAGCCCAAAAAATTGATCAAAGTAACCCCGTTCTACGGTACAACAATATTCATTGCGTGGCACATGGTTGTGGAGAAGACGGATTGTTAATACATTCGTTAATATGGAAATTGTTGACCTGTCAAAATCATCGATTACGAGTGTTTTGCGCAATTAGAGATTATTGGTAGGTACTTAAGAAACGTAAAACTTAGGTGCACGTTCTAAATAGTAGGTCCCATGGAGAAGAGCTGACAAAAATATCCATGGATACTCTTTTAAAATTATTATTTCAGTATTCATGAATAATAGAAATGTTTTTAAACTTTCGCAATTTGTACACATTATATTTATACTGACTTGACTCTAATCGTGTAGAATATTCTTCACTTCAATCTACCCGTTACCACGGCGGCGGGTGTAATTCGGTCGAAACGCCGGGATCAAAAGGTATTGTTGCCTTTAAATATTATTTGCGATTAGACACGAGTCAGTACAGGAAAGTAAGCAAATACTATTCCAATAGTATACGTAATATGGAATAACAATTAAAATTAATTGTCCCATATTAGGTATCAATTTCCATATTAACTTACTTTCCTTGCTCACTTTCCTATATTGTTATAATTTATACTTCGTCGCTCGGGAGTGGAAACCTCTCGAATGCAATTTCGTAATTCTTATTTCATCACGACTTACAGGGACTATATCTTATAAGAGAGCCGCTTTATGTGAAATTAGTTTGTAGGCACTGAAACTAGTCTATAATGGGTATTTAAAATTGGTAATAAATATAATTAACTAGCTTTTGCCCGCGACTTATTCCGCGTGAAAGCCCTTAGGATCCGTGCAATGACCGAATGCATTCTCGAGGTTTTCACTCCCAGGCGACGATTTAAGGTATCATACCCAAAGCTTTAATTCGTGCAAACTTTGGACAAGAACTTTCTTCGTTCACAATTCTTTTGTACCCTTTTCAACGTAAGGTGAGTCCTTGGGTTTTTCTACAAAACGTTACCATACAAAGAATATAAAATATGAAAAAAAAAACATGATGATATCGCTTACGTTTTTTTGATAAGTCTCCTTACGGCTACAATTTCAGAAAGACTGCTATGTCAAGACTCATCTTTCGTTGAACAGAGTATAGTACCAATTATCATTCCTTAAGCTATGTCTACACCAGTGCGCTTTCATGTTCATCTTGCGTCTTCGTCTGAGGCATGCGTGAAGCGCCATAGCGCATGCAATATGCCTTAATACTAATTCGACAAAAACGTATGCCCCTAGCGCACGCTAATCCGTCTATTGTATGTCGACTGACGACTGACCGACCGAGGCGCACCGGCGTAGACGATAAGCTGCATGCGTCTTATGGCAATCAATATTACATGTGCTTGACGCAAGAGGAATTGAAAGTTGAAAACGCAAGATGAACATGAAAGCGCACTGGTTTAGACATATATAAGAGTAGTAAAAAAACGTGTCATAAACTTTACAATAACTCTTTTGAACTCAGTATCAATATACTTCGTACAATCACACTCGTAACAGTAACATGTTGGATTTATACTCTGTATTTGAGCATGAATAGTGGCAGTCTGCCAGCCGACTGCGATCACAATATCCATTTCCCGCAGTTGACTCCTATGACGTCACTGGCGTGGCAAGCGTGGCGTGAAAGCCGCGTATACGTAAGTGTCAAGCTGCTAATACATACAAACTAGACATGAGTTGGATTAACCAACTTGTCCTGTCTTTGCTGCAAGTTGCTTGGACGTGCACTTTAGTTGGCTATATAGCCCACGGACGTTGACGGGACGATATGATAATAAGGCCCGGCTAAGTAAAGGTGATTTTGTCTTTAAGGGGGTTACTCGGATCGGTGAGCATGAAAGATTAACATCTGCGACGACAAGATCCGAGTGGAGGGAAAAGTTGAGGGGTGCAAGCGTAAATTGTACCATTTGTTAAAATTATATTAATAACTAGCGACCCGCCCCGGCTTTGCACGGGTGCAATTTATACATATAAACCTTCCTATTGAATCACTCTATCTATTAAAAAAATCGCATCAGAATCCGTTTCGTAGTTTTAAAGATCTAAGCATATATAGGGACAGACAGACAGCGGGAAGCGACTTTGTTTTGTACTATGGAAGTAGACGCAATGAAAATAAGTTACAAACGCAAAATGTTAGAAAACGCTTTATTTAACTTGTGTATGAAATTCAAACAGATCGAATAAGCGGTTTCCGATTGAAAATGCAATATTTTTTAACATGACTAAACTGTTTTTGCGAAAATAAACGGCATATGAAATCTGTTTATCTGAAATGACTAATATAACATGTGTCGTTGTCAAAGCGACACATTCACTAGTTTGCTTAAAAAAATAATTTGTATTTGTTTGGGAATTTTAAATTTGAGTTGAATAGTGGAATGGCTCTTCCGGAAATATATAAACCTGCATTTTATTATTTTTCTGGTTGACATTTATTTATTGATTATTATATGTATAGATTAACTATGTATAGAATGTGTTCGGTCATGGACAAGGGATATTCTAGGTACTTATGTAGCAACTATACTATATGTACACAAATACACTACACACTAGGGTTCAATCCACTTCCCCGCTATTTGGCAGCCGTTTTGCTTTTTTGTTGAGATATTCTCTATCATTAAGTTATGAAAATGTGTACCCATTGTATCGTAATGTAAACGATAGACAATAATGTTTCCCTCCGAATAAGCATACTTTTATCTCAGTAGGACCAAAACTTTGAGAGATATGACTTTTTTTGTACACACGTACAGAATATCTCAACGAAAAAGTGGAAGTGGATTGGACCCTATCGTATAGTGTATTTGTGTACTAGAATAGACTTGTACCTAGCATATCGCTAGACCATGACCGGACACATTCTATGCATTTATTGAGTATTCTACGCACACGTAATACAGCTTTATAATAAATTATTTATTGCTCTTATTTAGTAGTATTTTAATTTTAATACTGTAGGTACGTAATCTTTTTATTTATTTATTTGTGTCGTTATTGCCCGTGACATCACAATGGTTCTATCTGTCGTAGCATTATGCTGAGATATAAGCCTTTTTTGGCCTCGTTAAAATTTGTATCCTTTTTTTTGTACATATATAGGGTGTCAACGAATTCGTGTAACTCCTTCAAACCGCGTGATCTACTGCTGACACAGATTAACCCTAAATGGGTTTTATTGAAAATAAAAGGAATAAGGAGCTCGTGGCTAAATAATTACAGCCGCATAGACCGATCTTCCGGGTTAAGCCACGCTTGCCGAGGTTGGTCTGTGGATGGGTGACCATTTACCATAGCGAGTTTCCTCCGTGCCTCGGAAAGCACGTAAAGCCGTTGGTCCCGGCTGTCATTTGTAGATCTTTGACAGTCGTTACTGTTGGTCAGAAGCCAGAAAGTCTGACAACCAGTCTTACCAAGAGTATCGTATTACCCAGTTACTGGGTTGTGGAGGTCTGATAGGCAGTCGCTCCATGTAAAATACTGATATTCAGCTGCATCCGGTTCGACTGGAAGCCTACCCCAACATAGTTGGGAAAAGGCTGGGCAGATGATGATGGGTTTTATTGAAAATCAACAAAAAATTCAAAAAAAACTTGTTTTTCTGTTTCCGAGTCATTTTAGAGCCCCGAGTTAACTGACTGCAAAAAGCGATATCGCGCTAGTCGTACCCGCCAGCTGTCGCCAAGCTTTCATGATTTTTTTTGCTTCTAATTTCTTGATTTTTTATTAGATGGTTGAACTACGATCACATACCATTAGCGCAAGAAAAAAAGAATTTTGTTTTTTAACCAAGCTAAATCCCGTGCAGAATCAATCTACACCAGTAGTACATCATGTGGTTTTAAGAAATTACACGAATTCGTATACATCCTGTATAGTTTTTGTTTCTGTAACTGCCTGTGTGAGTCCAGAATAAATCATTTTTCTTTCTTTCTCTATTTCTTTCTTTTAATAACCCCCTTAAGTTGGCGCTGAAAGGGGTGAAAAACGTTTAGATAGAACAGATGTGCAGTACAGCCATCAATATACATAACTATATATTTTAGTACGTGAATGATAGAATAGTACGAAATTTTGCCAGTACGGTATTGATACTGTGCGTCGCTCTATGAAACTTAATTATAAAGAACGGAAGAAATATTGGAACGACTCGAGTTGAGGCGATGCCGATACGAAGTCGGGCTGATGTATGCTTTGAACTTTACCCCAATTTTAAATGTAAATTTCGCTTCGCATATGAAGCTCTTTTCCTGAAATATTGAAGGGGAAGTAAACGTTAATATAACAAGTGCGATGAGTCATATTGGACACGGTTCGTTTGTGCTATAAAGTTTTTTTAACGAGCTGTTACTGCTTTTACATTGTTGATAAAATGTTTCAATGCAAACTTCTTAAGATACTTACTCTTACATAAAATGTATTCTATTTTTTCTTTTTAAAGTGGGTAGTGGTGGTTCATTTTATCAATGGAATCACGGTTTTGGATATAGGTACACTTTGAAAATGTGAAAAGAGAGTGAATGTATGCCACATACTTTTTTATGACGTAAACGCCATAAAGGAGAAGATTTGACGACCTCACGGGGGTGAAAAGGGGTTAAATACATATTATTTTCATGGTCAATGCTGCGGTTAGCTCGTATATAGGCTAATAGTAAGGTCGTATAGTGGGGTAGTATTTTATATGTTTAATATTCATAAAAATATCAACTCGATATACTTACATAGTTTAGTATTCGCGACCCAGTTAGAATGTTTGGTTCACTGAATCTCATACTTGAAGTAAACTTATGTTATAGGAAAAGGAAGCAAATATGGAGTAGTATCCCTATTATGGAACACAAATTAAATAATAAGAAGCTTGGATTTTGTTCCCGAAGCCGACGGGCAATTTCTTTTTTTTAATGTGTTTTTTTTAAGATGGTTATTTTAAAATATAATTTACTAACTTTCGCTGTAGCTGTCGCTCGCGTTAATTTAGAATTTGACAATCAACTCTTAACACACTACTAAAGTTTCTGTAATAATATAATTCAGTCATAATTCGAAAGACACGTGGCGGCATCTATTAACGTTAATGTGGTTTTCTTCGAGAACAATACTTTTTTTCGGGATGAAAGATACCATATGTCCGTTTCTACGAGTATATACCTGACAACATATACGCAAAATTGCAGGATGATCGGTTCAGTGGTTTAGGCGTGAAAAGGTAAAACAAACAAACTTACTTTCGCATTTATAATATTAGTAAGGTTAAGGATGTTACTTAATGCTGTCTTTAGGAAATGTTTTCATCTCCATTTTTTTTGTAATGCTTAATGTAAAATCGAATACATTGACTCATAACAATTTGTAGTCAGTATTCAATGTTGATATATATTACGTGTTTATCTATATAACGAGACAATTGCGTGTGGCGGGCGTCGAGACAGGACTAACAAAAATAATTGAATACATAATTGATTAATAGCCATTATGACGTGACAGATATTGATTGCTATCGATGTGTTGGTGTATAAACCTATGTACTATGTGCTGTTGACTCTTCGGTGATGTTGTGATCCTAGTACCTATATTTCTATAAAAGGTTTGTTTTACATGATATTTATTCTTTTAATATCTGATATGTGGTTAGTTACACTAATGGCCGATTCAGAGATTTACCGAGCGTTATTGGTTAAAATTAAAACTTTTGTATCTTTCCCAATAATTAACCGAAAACCCCATAGATTTGCATAGCAGACTCTCTCATATGTTAGTAATTATTACAGGTAAAATTAGCTTATGAGTCTATTAAATGCCAAGTTTAGCAATGAAAAACGCTACTTGGTAAGCAAAACGATTCGTTTTTGGCCATAGGATCCGGGTATTAGAAAATAAGAACTTGTAACGTAAAGAAAAAAGTAAAAAAAAGAAAAAAACATTTTTTTTTCTTTTTTTCTTTTACTGCATTATTCTTCTAAAGAGTGGCGTAAATCCTGGGGAAACTCAACAGTCCGCCTAGCACGAATGTTTTGACGTATAGTTATGTAAACGTAACGTTAATGTGAGTGAATTGTGAATCGAAAATACAACTATCCCATAGCATCTTGGTGTAAATTCATGCGGCAAGCACAATTTGGTATTTCCAACTCAAAATTCACTCACATAATGTTACGTTTACGTTACTATACATCACAATATTCGTGCTAGGAATCAGAAAGAAAATCGTACGAGCCATTCAGAGTTCTGTTTTTGCAAGCAAAAAGATGTTAATAGAATGAAGAATTATCTATTTCGGTTGTCAAAACTTTTGTTTGTAGAACATTTCAATGTTTAGTGTTGTTTCTACTCTAAAGCGGGGTCCGCTGCGCCGTGTTTTCGTGTTTGCAAACAGGATAACATTGTTTGCTAACCGAATAGGGGCGTGGCCTAACAGTTTTGTTAGTAAAATTGGCACTGCGGACCCGGCTTAACATTGTTTGCTAACCGAATAGGGGCACTAACAGCTTTGTTAGCCTTGTTGTGGCCTAACAGTTTTGTTCGCAAAAACACAATAACATGTTAGAAAATTGGCGCTGCGGACCTGGCTTAACAGATACAGGTGTCCCAAAAAGTAGTGTCAAGTAGAACCCCGAGGTAGAGCACCCTCAGAGGTACCTGAATCACCGCCATGTATGTTCCGCGATTTTTTGTAGTTTTCGAGTTACGATTTCTCATCATGTTTCAACCAAACTCTGACTTTAATGACATTTTTGATCATAGTGTCATGAATAGTTGTACAAATGCGAGTTCCATTCATCTAATTTAGAAAAAATAACTATTCACGTTACTGTGATCAAAAATAAATTAAAGGTAAAAAAAACTTTTCAAAAACAAGCATTTATTTAATTGCCCTAAAAAGAAGAAAATAAACTAGAAATTAAATCACACCAATCAATTTAATACAGTATAATAATCAGTTTAAATATCTGGGACACGTTGTAACTGAGAATTTGAGTGACGAATTAGATATTGAGAGGGAGCGCAGGGCATTGTCGGTGCGCGGTAATATGTTGGCACGCAGGTTCGCTCGGTGTACTGCTCCTGTTAAAATAACGATGTTCAAGGCGTTCTGCCAGACGTTCTACACGAGCGGCCTGTGGGCAAACTTTACACGAAAAGCCTACAATGCCTTGCGCATCCAATATAATAATGTGTTCAGGGCTCTGTTTCGGCTCCCTCGATATTGCAGTGCATCCGGCATGTTTACTGACGCCAGCGTAGATGACTTCTATGCAATTATGCGTAAAAAAGTTGCGTCAGTGGTGCGACGAGTACGGGGGAGCCCGAATAGCGTCCTAAGGATGATTGGCGAGAGAACCGATACTGTTCTGCTCAGTAGGTTCACTGAACTCCATGTGTTGCGAGACCGATGAGCCTACTGTGCAGGGCTAGACTGTGTCTAGGTTCCTCTTTGTACTGTTTAATTACTAACATTAGTTATAAGCAAAATTCGTGTTACTAACAACCCTGCCTTGTATATGGACTTTTACTGTCTGAAATAAATGATTTTATTTTATTTATTTAATACATGTATTACACAATTTATTAAATGATATAAAAGCTTGTCGCGAGATTTAACTGTGTACTAACTAGTCTTGCTTGACATAAATTTACTATAAGTAAGTAATTCTATGAAAGAAAATGTTTCCTATAAAATGTGCAAATCTTGCGACAAAATTTTATGTCATTTTATAAATTGTGTAATACATGTACTAAATTGATTGGTTTGATTTAATTTAAAATTTATTTTCTTCTTTTTAGGGCAGTTAAATAAAAGCTTGTTTTTAAAAAGGTTTTTTTACCATTGATTTATTTTTTATTATTTAGTTATGATTGGGAATGTGTCTAAGTCTGTTTTCGTGTTCTCCTCAGCAAGCCCTTTCATTTGATACCCATACTGTGGAAGTACAAAAAAAATAACTAGTCCGCCATCTTGAATGATCCGCCATATTAAAATTAGAACAACGTCACGTAGCTAAGCATGCATTGTCATCCAAAATAAGCGTGTATACCAAATTTCAGCTCAACCGGTTAAAGATAACTGATTTAAAATTCAGTTGCAAGATTCCACCTGGACAAACATACATACATTACAAGTTAAAAAAAAAAGCTTTTAAATAATGTCATTAAACTCAGAGTTTGGTTAAAACATGAATAGAAATCGTAACTCGAAAACTACAAAAAATCGTGGAACATACATGGGGGTGATTCGGGTACCTCTAAGGGTGCTTTACATCTAGACTTCCGCTTGACACTACTTTCTGGGACACGGTGTATATAAGGTCCAACTATTCATACACGAAATATTTTAAGGGATACACCTATAGGTGGTAACGAAGCCATAAAAAGCGTTTTTTTCTTCTTCTTATTTTACGTAATTATTATAATTGTAATACATTTTGCAAAATTTTGAGAAATTTTGCATATTTGAAAAAAAAATTGCCCGCTTCAATGACAATAAATACTACGTAGAAACTAGTGTAATGGATGTTGAAAATAGTAACGAGCCAGTATTTGTTATGTGTATCAAGTAAATTTAAATTAATTCATTAAAAAATATAAGCTTAGTTTTTTTTTTAATTTATTTGGCATCTTTACCACCTATAGATTTATTCCTTAAAATATTTCGTGTATGAATAGTTGGACCTTATATATACGTGAATACGTGTATTCAAAATGTGTTCCTATTACCACTATCGCGAATGCCTAATATAACGGGTACAGTTCCATTACAATCAATCCTAGTTGTTTAGTCAACGCACGTACACAACACACAAATATTCTGAAAATTGTGCTGGTTTTTATTCTGATTGCGCCTATTCGAGTACCTACCTAGATTTTTTATTGTTTTTATATACAATACAGGGCGAATTTTTCAACTGGAAATAGATGGACAAACTAAAATTATAGGGGATGGCGAAAAATGCTCAAAGAAGTCTCGAGGCCATCATCTCCCTGCCTTTATCCTATTGGGGCCGATTTTGATAAAAACTAAAACTGTGTACATAGTGGTGCCGATTCTCTTGTTCACCAACTAAAATTTTATTAGAGAATTGCTATCTTTTACTAACAGATAGCGGGAGAAAAGGACGGTGATAGACAACAACTAAGTTCGAGATGTCAAATTGGTTAACGCCTTGAACTTCACCGTGTTTTTAGTCGACACGTTTTAAATGTCGTCTAAAGTTTGGAACTTTTAGTTCAACTAAATTTGACAGCTCTTATTTACGTATGTCTCTTTCTTATTTTATTAGAGTGAAAAAAATGGCAATAGCCTAAATTAAGTTTAGTTTGTCCCTAATAGAATCGGCACTAGTATTAAAAAATAAAATTGTTTTCCTAGTAGAGAATTTAACCCGTATTGCGCCATCCTACAGTGTCGCTTATAAGGATCAAATTCTAGGAAGTAATGTATAATGGCAAACTAAAGGAAAGGTCTCATTTTTAAGAAAGTAGTATTTTATTTTTCTCATGTTTATTAAACTTTAACTAATTAATTGTTCGAAATGATGACCATTGTTTTCAATACATACACGAGTTCGACGTCTCAAGGATTCGGATCGAATTTCAAGGATATCTCATTGGATACAATATACAAAATGTAACATAAATAACGCACAACCTCTTAAGAGGTCAATGCACTCATCATTATGAACAACTTTTACTATGGGACCAAACCTGAAATCGCGAAAAAAAAATCAGCAGTTCCCTACATTTTGACGAGTTATGCGAACATAAATGTAGGGAATAGCTGTTTTTTTTTCGCGATTTCAGGTTTTGTCCCATAGTAAAAGTTGTACATAATGATGAGTACAGTGACCCCTTAAGAGGGTGATCGTTATTTATGTTACACCGTGTATATCGACCGATTTGCACGAAAAGATAGTTGAAACAATAAATAAAACACTACAGCGCGTTGCCTTAGAGTGAAAACTTCGGGGACGCATTTGGTCATTGCACGGTTCCTGTGGGTTTCACGTGGACTAAGGCGTGGACAAGATCTAGTCAATTATATTTATTACGCATTTTATATACACAATTAAGTCTTAATTTCAGTGCCTTCAAAATAATTTTGTATAGAGCAGCTCTCTTATAATTAACTAGCTTTTGCCCGCAGCTTCGCTTGCGTGAAATTTACAAATTTTTTTTAAACGTTGCCCCACACTAAGATTTCTCTTGTATCGTGGGTGCGTTTACAGACACAAATCTCACAAACAAACGCCCAGACCCGAAACAACCATCTGTAGGTCATACAAATTTTTGTTCCGTGTGGGGATCGAACCCACGACCCGTAGCGCAGAAGCCAATCGCTTAGCCACTGCACCAAACGTGTCGTCTATTCTAACCAGAAACCTTAGTCTTTAATTCTTAGGGGTCGAATTTCGAAAAATCCCTTCTTAGTGGATGCCTACGTTACAAAAGGAACCGGAGGAGGAGGAGGAGGAGTACTGTCAAAATTTCAAGTTTATAACCCCAGCGGTTTAGGCTGTGCGTTGATAGATCAGTCAGTCAGTCAGTCAGCTTCTCCTTTTATATTATAGAAGAAGATTATAAGACATAACGTCGTGATAAAATAAAATGACTAAATTGCATTCCCGAGGTTTTCACTATAAGGCGACGATAGGTAATCTAAACTACCATTAATAGAAAAATCTTTTCATTTTCCTTTCTTTTAATTTTCAAAACAGCCTTCACGTGAAGAACCGTATATCTTTTCACCCTTTATGTTGACAGTTCATAAATGAAAATGTGGCTACATGTATAAGGTTTGTACTAACAGCAGTTTAATCTCAAGCTACAAAGCTACCGAATAGTTTATTGTCAACAACTTGGTTGTTACTGGTATTATTTAGAGAGCGATAACCTTAGGTTACATTTTACATGAAAATAGAGGTTCAGTATGTTTGTCAGAAATATACAGTGTTGATGAATGTACTTGAACGTAGTACTTTTTATGTGTAATAGTTTGGTGAAAGACTGACGATCCACTAGATAGTAAGTGGTTTTTACGACCTATACTAAAGTTCGTTTCAAAATCCCTGAGACTGAATAGACATGCGCGAAACGTCAAATTTGAAAAAAATGTTCCTAAAATTTACAAGTTCCACATTTGCGCCTGTCAATTTTTTGAACGATGAGCAGAATTCATGGTCTTCGGCTGTAAGACGACTAAATAGCCTCGGTGTGTACACTTACTGTTCGTCTGGTGCTGGCCGTAAAGAATGGCACTGCCCCATATCTTCCCATGGGTGTCGTAAAAGTCAACTAAGGGATTCACTAGAGTTATGGGCAACAGCGTTCTCTGAGTACTTTAACAACCATACTGCGATCGCCAACCCGCCTGCCAAGCGTGGCGATTATGGCAAACCCCCCAACGTGGATAGTGGCGATGCTTGGGAGAGGCCTATGTCCAGCAGTGGACGTCATTCGGCTGAATGATGATGATGATACACCTATAACCCTATAAGAAAATTACTGATGCGTTCCCCCCCATTGGCTGGAGACCCTTCAGGTCTCGCCAATAACTGCCCGGTTACGTAGAAACCGTCCCCTAGGACGACCTACTGCAGTCCAAAAAAAAAAAAAAAAAAAAAAAAAAAACTGATGCGTTGCTAATACTAGAGACAAAGTTGAAAAATATCATGTGCTTGTGATTTTCCTTTAAAAACGCAAAGATCGTACAGCGCGCTACGCGTCCAGTATAACAATGCGTTCAGGGCATTGTTGAGGCTGCCGCGTTGGTGCAGTGAGTCGGGCATGTTCGCGGACGCACATGTTGATGGCTTCCATGCCGTGCCTCGCAAGCGATGCGCCGCGGCGCTCTTTAGGCTGCGCGCCAGCACCAACAGTATCCTGGCTGTTATAGCGGATAGGCTGGATACGTGCTACGTCCAGCATTGGGTTGATACCCATATTAGGAAGTAATTTATTTTTTAACTACTAACACTAGATTTAGGTTTCATTGTACTAACATTCTATGGATTTCAAAAAAAAACTGAAATAAAACATTTTTATTTTATTTCATTATTTATTTATTTTTAAACCGGAATACAGTAATGCTGCTTGACGGCAGAAATAGTGGTAGTAATACTTTTAAAAGGAGCTCTACTACTAATAGGTACTTATGGCTTGGAACTGTATTTGTACTTTCAGAAGACAAACATTTCATGAAGATTGATGAAACTGTTTGCTCCATTTCAGATATTACTTTTAAGTTAAATAAGTTAGTGGGGCAAACTTAGCTTTTATTTAGTGAGTTTTAAAATCATTATTATTTATTTATACTATGCACTCTGTTGGTGGTACATAAAGCGGACTTAATGCCATAAGGTGTTCTTTACCAGTCAATCATTGAGTTAATATTTTAAGCATTGAAATAGGTACAAAAAAATGATGATTCGACAATTTTGACTACAAATTCATAAGAAAATATAAATTGTAACAAAATACATATACAAAATAATACAAAAATAAAAAATATAGGTACGTATTGCAATAGCTAAAATTAAAAGAACTAACGTAAAATAACCTACGTTCAAAATCCTTAAAATCTAAAATCTAAAGTTTCTGGTATTTTGCGTATCTGGTATGTGGCAAATCCAGTGTTTTGCGAGTCTGATAATTTGCGGATCTAGTATTTAGCGAATCTGGTACTAAGCTTCGGAGCCGTTCGGCGCACTCTGGACAGTCAGCCCTCTACCAACCTTGCTGACTTAATATTTTCACCACGGCATTCGCTATTCTCAAATAGCTCACGAGAGAAGAACAACATAACATCACACCTTTATTCCCAGAAGGGTAAGGCACAGGTGTATGGTACACCCTCATTTCGCCGTGATGTTTAAGTCCCAAGTTATGGGGGCGAGCCTTTTGCCATCAACCGGGCACAAATCAGACTCCGGAGAAATTCTGCACGAAAAAGCTAATAACACTTTGCCTTGGACCTCAAGCACAACAGTCGCGCTTGTGACCTCTAGAACAGCAAAGAAGAAGTAAATTGATAATAAGTTCAAATAATATTGTTATTCCTGCATCAAACTCAAAAACTCATTTATTCAAAATAGACTAGAATTACTTAGTTCTTTTTGAACGTTAGTTTTACAATATTATAGACATCCCACAAAAAGCCCTCCCTTCACAGCTTCCTAGTGTTTTTGCTGTGAAGAAGAAACGGCGCAACAAACTCCCCAGCAACACAGATATGTCTGTCAAGTGAATAAATTAATTGACTCTATACAACGAAAATCATCAAATTTTTTACAATAATAAAATTATGCAATTACAGGTAAAATAAAAATTAAAAGTAAGATAAGTATATAAATCAATTCTGTATGCATTGGGTTAAATCATAATCGTATCTAACTAATATAGATACATACATAAACCTACATCTAAAAACTATTGGTTACCAGGGAAACAGGGTTACAGGCATCACTATACTTAACTAAACGCAACAAAAGGTAATTTTACCAGCAGTAACTTCTTGCCCATGTATACAACAGAGACATTTACTTCTGCGCCAAATATTGTATTATGTCCCACGACTGAACACTGTCTCCCAAAATACAAGCTCTGGCTTAGTTTGGGAATCAGTATCAGTACCATCAGTGTATTACATTAATAACATATTTTTAACCCCACAAAGCCTCGCCCAACAAAATTCAGTAATGAGTCGTCAATTTCCATTTTCGTTATCTTGAAAAAATCTAAAAGCGTATAAAAATAGCGCGTTGACTCGCGATATCGACATTCCATTCAGTTGGGCACCTGTCATGGCGGTGATTGATTACTTGCTATATTAAAAAGTAAATGAAGTGCTTTTTAAACGCGCCACCTATTCGACAAGGATAAAGTGGAGTTACGGCGTGACTTTGTGGAAACGTCAAAAATGTTTAAGTCGTGAGTATGAAAGTTACGTTTATTGTGTCTTTATTCAATGTCAAACGGTGGGAAATCAACAACCGCGCGGATCATATGATTTGCAGGGTTAAGCTGCGCTTGACACGGCCTATTCCTGGATGGGTGACAATGATATGACAATGATATGACAATGATATGACAATGATATGACAATGATATGACAACGATATGACAATGATATGGCAATGATATGGCAATGATGTGACAATGATATGACACTGATATGACAATGATATGACAATGATATGACAATGATATGACAATGATATGACAATGATATGACAATGATATGACAATGATATGACAATGATATGACAATGGTAATGATACACATAGTTTGTGGGTTTTTTTTAATGAAAATTACCGTTGAATGTTTTGCTTAGCCTTTTCTCAACTATGTTAGGGTCCGCTCCCAGTCCAACCAAAAGCGGCGGAATACCAGTATTTCATACGGAGCGACTGCCATCAGACCTCTGTAACCCAGTTACTGGGCAATACCGATATCCTAAGCTTAGACCGGTTGTCAGACGTTCAGGCTTCTGACTACCCGTAACGATTGTCATAGGTATTCTTATGACACTCTGGACCGACAGTTTAACGTGCTTTCTGAGGCACGGAGTGGTCTTAATGTGTGACGAGTGGTCACCCATCCGCAGACAGACCGTGGTAAGCACTGCTTAATCGGCGTGGTTTTTAATTAGCCACAAGCCCCTCCCATTCCAATTCTCTCCTTTCTCAGCTGCGGTCCAGAAATTCTATCATGTTTTTTTTTACCTTTTCTGTCTACAAAACTAAAATCACAACCCTCAATAAATTTTAATAAAAACATATTAAAAAATTGCTTCAAAGATTGCAGCTAACGTACATAACATTTATATTTTGGCAACCCTATAAGCCCTTTATATTTAGTAAAAGATTTGAAGCTGATATCAACATTATACCTTTATACCCAGTGTTTGAGTGGATAATTAGGTATTTAATATTTCACGACCCACGTTTATTTTCTCAACTATTATAGTCCCAGACGAAACGTATTATCTTTCATGATATGTGAATACGCAGACTAAAACATATGTATGTGTTAACTTAAAACCGTGATTCTAATTATAAGGCTTGTTTCATACGTACCATAACTACACCACAATCACAACCACACCACAAAAACAACACGTGGACGGGCACTAATTTGTATGAAATTGAATGGTTTGATTCACACGGACCACAGTTTTCTGCCTAATTCAACCGTGTGGGCGATACCGACCACATCGCAACCACCAGCGACACCGCGCACTAGCGGCCGGCCACCTCGCAAACAACGTTGCGTAGACGCAACAACACTGCGCGCACGCTTAATGGCGTATACATAAAGGAAGCAGGTAACCAGCGCTGACCTACCAGCGCTTATCGGTACTGTTCCGTGCAGGTAACCGCTACATAAAAGAAGCGGGTAGAAGCAGGGGCTGGAATTTTTAAACAAAAATACGCCTTACTCCCATGCAAATGACGGCCTACCAGCGCTGATCGGAGCAGGACGGAACTTGTCGGCGACGTTCGGAGCTTTTCGGCACTGGTTCGCCACACAGTATGGAGACCACCTGCGCGGATTAACTGCGCGGACCAGCACCGACAGTGCCAGCGCAGTTAGTCGGTGCAGGTAGTTAGCAGCGCTGGTAGGCCGTCATTTGTTGCTGTATTTGCAAGGGAATAAGGCGTATTTTTGTTAAAAATGCCAGCCCCTGCTTCTACCCGCTTCCTTTATGTAGCGGTTACCTGGACGCACCAGTACCGACAAGCGCTGACAGATCGACGCCGGCAACCCGCTTTCTACGTGTATACCTACGCACTAAAGCCGGAGTCGATCTGTCTGTCTGCAAACACCAGCCACAACGTAACCACATCGCAACTACTAGCGACAACGCAACCACATCGACACTTTGTAGTTACCACAACGAAACTGCAAGAAACTTCAGCGACACTATTCAAACGTAACCACTGATTGACCACTTATGTCGCTGCTATGTGGTGTGGTTGTAGTAGTATGAACTCTGCCTATACGTAACTAAAACCTTTACATCAAATGGGTTTATATAAAATCTTGAGTATTATATAATTGTTCCAATGAATATCACGTTCAAAACAAAACCTCGTAATTCAGTTAATGAGTGTTATACGTAAACCTTTTGAGAGAGAAATTCGAATTGCCCTTTATTATATTAAAAAGTTTTTGACGAAATTACTTCAAGATAATCAACACGTTGTCGAAAATGATAATTTAAAACTTTTCGTTTAAAGTTTCTAACTTAAATTACATGATATTTATGATAAAGACTGTCTCGTTGGTCTAGCAGTCGCAAGCGCGACTGCTGAGCGTGAGGTCCTGGGTTCGATCTCCAGGTCGGGCAAAGTGTTTTGAATTTTTCGTGAGGAATTTCTTAGTAGCAGCTCACAGTCTGTGTTTGTGATCGGTTGATGGCAGTAGGCTCGCCCCCTATTACATGAGACGTAAACATAACGGCGAAATGTGGGTGTACTATACACCTCTGCCAACTTTTCGCGTAATACAGGCGTGAGTTTATGTTATGTTACAAATAATTGAGTTAACAAATTATTTACCCTTTAAACCATACTTATTAATAATATGTAGAATCATTTTTGATTTGTCTGACGTTACATACCTATATCAAATCAAAGTCAGTTAATTACATACGCCGAAGAAACTACCAAAAAACCGGCCAAGTGCGAGTCGGACTCGCGCACGAAGGGTTCCGTACCATTATCTATAAAAACGGCAAAAAAAACACGTTTGTTACAACAAACGTGTTTTTTTTTTGTCGTTTGCCGTTGGGAGCTCCCTTAGATATTTATTTTATTCTTTTTTTTAGTGTTTGTTGTTATAGCGGCAATAGAAATACATCATCTGTGAAAATATTAGCAGTCTAACTATCACAGTTCATGAGATTCAGCCTGGTGACAGACGGACAGACGGACGGACGGCGGAGTCTTAGTAATAGGGTCTCGTTTAACCCTCTGGTTACGGAACCCTAAAAAGAAACACTCACTGAAGACTTTAAAGTGTTCTTTATGCTCGCTACTAAATAACTCCTTCAATCGATACGAAACAGGCGCCATAGATCTTGTTACGTCCAACACACAAGGTATTCTATTTTACCCAGAAAATCGAACGGATCCTCAGGGAATTCTATCCAACCGGAGTGGCAGGTATAAGCCAAGGGAATTAAAAACGGAAGAACAAAAACATCACGTTACAACAGTCCGGACTGAAGCGACTCATTATCTCCGCAGATCCTTTTGAAAGTTAACAAAGATTTCGGCTAATCCAAAAGTTTGAATTGTAAAGTTTGCTCCAGTTACCCAAAACTCTTTTCCTATTTAAAAATTCAATAGACATGGAAAAGGTTTTAAAAATGAAAGCGACGCGCCTACATTCTTAAAAGCCAAATATTTTGGACTTGGATTTTAAAAGCCAAAATCTAAAGCTTGTTCTTGATCCAGAAATCCAGGAGCTTATCAGAAAAGGGTTTGTTTGATATTGTTTTAGAATATTGAGTAGCATTAGAGCTCCTCGTTAAAGAGTTCTACTGAGGTCACATCCCAGGTGAAGGTGACCTAGGCAGAGTTAGCTAGTTTCTCACTTAAGCCTGCTCCCCATGGCCATCAACGAATCGTAATGGTAGGATTTTTATTGCCATAAACTAGACAGAGTCGTAAACAATTTTTTCCTGTAATAGCTGCTAACTCATGGGAGGGTTTTTATGCAAAGCTACGTATTTGCTTCATTTATTGGTAAAGATACAAGAGTCTTAATTTTAACCAATAATGTTTGGCAAACCATAGGAGTCGGTCATTACGCAATAAGTAATTGCGTTACCATTTATTGGAATTAATTAATCATTTGAAGTTAGCAGCACACACTTTAAATATTTGAATTTAGAATATCACTTTCGTGATTACTGAAATAAATGTGATTCCATCAAAAACATTCACGTAACAAAAGCCAAGTCTCGCGACTCTTTTGTTGTAGGCCTAGCACGAATGTCGTGACGTATGGTAACGTAAACGTAACGTTAACGCGAGTGAATTTTGAATTGGAAATACTCGTTTTGCACATAATATTTAATCGAATTGAAAACTTTATTCATAACTAAGTATGATACAACTTGTGCTTGTCGCATAAATTTAAACTAAAATGCCATAGAATAGTTGGACTTTCGATTTAAAATTCACTCACATTAACGTTACGTTTACGTTACTATACGTCAAAATATTCATGCTAGGCCTACAGTATTTGTATTTCATTAACAAAGCTATTTTTCTGACTTGGCAAGCACAATGTTTAAGGATATACTAGACTACTTCTAGTTTAACGTGGTATAGATTTGTTTAAAAATTTACAAGGTATTTTGCGTCACAATACATCCTCATGCTACGTGATTACGTACATAATCTCTGTGGCAAAATTTTCAGGCTTTTGCTTTCATCTATAAGAAAGATACACGGGGCTTAAAAGTACTACGAGTTGCTTCGAGAAAAGGGTGTACGGGCCTAACTCCTCGACTGTAACAGGGGCACTGCCATGCCTCCTGATAATAACTAGACATAACAAAGGTCCAGGTGAGAAATAAAGTTATGATTATTCTAAAGCTCCTGTCACTCAACCCACAAGTAAATGAATGAATGATATAATTTAATTCGAAAGGACGCAAATAGTACGTCCGTTTACACTTCGTTAATGAGTTATTGGAAGGTCAAACTAAACTAGGGTCTGTCTAATGAAAACGCAAACAATACTTAGATACAATATAAACCTAATTTGGGAGCAATAAATCAATAAGTAACAAAAAAAATATGTGTTAGCTGCTTCTCCCTTAGGCCTGTACCCCTAGTGTGAGTTTTTTTACGTTACTACTGTAGTTGCGTCACGACAAAAATGTATGAAAAATTAGGCAGAGCTTCTAGCGGCGAACAGCGTGACTAAAAATTTGTTTGGCATTTTTGTCGTGACGCAACTACAGTAGTAACGTAAAAAACTCACACTTGGGCTACTGTTATTTCGAGCTCTCTCGATAGTGGAGACAATTCCTGTTACAAAGTCACCACGCTTGACAAGTGGTTTTGCGGATCCAGACATTTCGCATCGATGTCGATGAAGCACTGTTCAGACTACCGCTATACTATTTCGCTATACAGAAAACCATATTGCGTTATAAGCTATAACTACAGGGTGTAAACGAATTCCTGTAATTCCTTCAAACCGCTTTATCTACTGATTGACCCTGCATAGGTTTTTTCAGAATCAACAAAAAAAAAGATTTCAAAAAATGAACCATGGCATTCTTTATCTGAGTAATTTTAGCGTCCCAAGTTAACTGACTGCGTGGGCGTGGAGCGATATCGAGCTAGTCGTGCCCGTCAGCGGTGTCGCCGTGCCTTCATTCATTTATGCATGGCATCGAAATTTTATATCACATCAAAATAATATTTGGGAGAAAAAATTTACTTTTATTTTTAATCCCGTGCGGGTTTAATCTATACCATGAATAAATTATTTGAAGGGATTACACGAATTCATTTACACTCTGTATATAGCATGACGTTCAAACTATACGCTATATCGCAAGCCGGTCTACTTTGTATAGCAAGTTATTTGACAGCGATCCTTCGGGCGACGGACGGGGTAGAAGTGAGGGGGTGTCAGGGACCTGAGAATCGTACAATATACCTCTGAGAATCTCTCAAGTTTATCGCGTACAGCAAGCCAAGACTTGTAGCATAGCATTGTGTGAACGTGTCCATTTAAATGTATGCTGAGCGATATCGTTGTGCTACACAATATTTACTATAAGCTATACAACGTGTTACAAAAATAACCCTAAAGCCGAAAGGGGTTTAAAAGGTCCCTTGTAAAGAGTCTATTGGCAATATTTTAAAATAAAACAAAAAAAAAAATTGGACAAATCATAAAATAAAATCATCACTGAAACGCAACCCTGAAACTCAGCCCTGAAAACATAAAAGTAAAGAGTAGACTACCCAAAAAGTTATTTACATTCATACCTAATTTCCTCTGAGAGGTAAATGACAATAACCGTAAAAGACTACTTAATTAACATTTTCTTTTTTGAGGGGAATTATGTAACACGTTATAGCGTAGTCTGAACTGCGCTTCATGCTGCTGTCCGCCGGCTTAGGATATTGAGATTGTCCGTATGTGTTACCTGTCAATCGTCACAACCATAGTATAATAATACAGATAATCTGTTCCGTGACAGCTAGATCACGTGACTGACCTACAAACGTCACAGCTACTGAAGAACCAATAAATAAGCATTGGCTTCTGTTGTCAAACTTTGTTGATGGTAAATATCACAAACCATGACGTAATACAGGTCTTCGTCAGAAGAGAATACCAGTATTATTATACCATGGTTACAACTACAAGCCAGTAGCAGGATGCACTACGAAAACTTGAGGCTGATGTTCGAGAAATCTGGTCGTTGTACTTCTTCACAATGTGTAGTAGGCAGGTATCATCCTAACTAATATTATAAGTGCGAAAGTAAGTTTGTTTGTTTGTTACCTTTTCACGCCTAAACCACTGAACCGATGATCCTGAAATTTTGCATATTCAGCGTTGTCAGGTGTACAGAAACGGACATAAGGTACCTTTCATTTCGAAAAAAGTACTGTTCCCGAAGAAAACAACTACATAAAACGATAATGATGGCGCCTCGTGTCTTTCGAATCATTATATTGAATTATATTGCTATAGAAACTTTAGTAGTGTGTTAAGAGTTGATTGTCAAATTCTAAATTAACGCGAGCGAGGCAGCGAGCAAAAGCTAGTATTAGCTAAAAGTTAACCTAGCTTGCTTTTAGAGTATCTAAAGATACCCATGATGGCCTGGTACTCTAGGCATGGATGGCCGATGGGGCCGGAAGGTTCTGAAGTGGCGATCGCGTACCGGAAGGCGCAGCATAGGTAGGCTTCCGACAAGGTGGACCGATGACATGGTGAAGGTCGCGGAAATCCGCTGCATGCGAGAAGCACAGGAACGGTCGATGTGGGGATGCTTGAGGGAGGCCTATGGCCAGCAGTGGACGTCTTTCGGCTGAATGAATGAAAGATACCCAGATTAACATAACTTCAAGCTTCATCATTGCTACCCATCTTTAAAACGGAGACGTTTCTAAGAAAGTGGGGACGACAACGGCGTGTCTCGAGGGGTAGACCCCATCCGTTACTAAACTAATCGTCCTTCGGAAGGAATGTACAAGTCGTACATATATAGATAGAAGCATATATTATGTTACCATAGGCTAGCAATTACTTAGCCGTTTAATGTTAGCCCAACGTACTACTGTAAAATAGATTTTCTAAAAAAACTTGCTGTGCCCTCGTGGCTCCGCCCGCGTAAGTTTTTTTTTATCATATCATGGACCTTTGCTCACGTACCAGTAACAACTGTACAAAGTTTCACCTCAATCCAATCTTCTTCTTCTTCTATCGTGTCGGCACGAGCTATACAAGAATAGCTCATGCCGTGGTGAAAAGATTAGCCAGTCAGCAAGGATGGTAGCGAGGCTGACTGCCCAGGGTACGCCAGACGTACTGAAGTATCGTCTCTCGTGGAGGCTCTTTTCATGCACCCCACTCAATCCAATGAACGATGCGCGAACGCATAGAAGACGTACAGAACTGTTTGTGTGTTACAAACAGTCTTTTTTTATAATAGATAATTCTAATGTATCTTCTTGCTAGCCTTTTCCCAACTATGTTGGAATCAGCTTCCAGTCTAACCCGATGCGGCTGAATACCAGTATTTTACACGGAGCGACTTCCATCAGACTTCTGCAACCCAGTTACTGGGCAATGCCAATATTCTAAGGTTAGAGCGGTTGTCAGACTTTCGGCCTTTTGACTATCCGTGAAGACTGTCATAGGTATTCGTATGACACCCGGGACCGACTATATAACGTGTTAGGTAGCACGGAGGGGTCTCGGTAACGAACGGTCACCCATCCATGGATAGACCGTGGCAAGCCTTGCTTAACCTCGCAAATCGTGTGATCGGCGCGGTTGTTAATTAGCCATGAGACCCTCGAGATAAATCTAGTGTATACAGATACCACAGGTATCCATATGACAGCCGGGACCGACTATACAACGTGTTCGGTGGCACGGAGGAGTCCCGCGTAACGAACGGTCACCCATCCACGGACTGACCGCGGCAAGCGTTGCTTAACCTCGCAAATCGTATGATCGGCGTGATTGTTAATTAGCCACGAGACCCTCGAGATAAATCTCTAGTGTATAGGTACTTAATAAAAAAAAGATACTTCTTAAGATCTCTGAATCTTTTCACCTTAAATGTTGTGTTAAAACGTTGTTCCACCTTTTTCTTTTTCCGTTTAGTGAGGAAAATAAAGGTTTCACACAATTTTACTTTCAAGGAAAAAATCTTCTCACGTCCACTCCATTCCGTTTCGTTGGACATAAAGGTGAAACGGAATATAAAATCCTAAGGATTTATTTATTGACTTTAATAATGCCTAACGTTTACGTGAAGGTGAATTTACGAATAATAGGGGATAGGATAGGGTGGCAAAGAATTATCGTATCATAGTCTTAAATATTTAAGTATGTTAATTTGTATAAGGGTGTCCCAAATAAAGAGTTCTGGTTATTGAACGATTGCCTTCCTTACAGAAGGGTCTGTATGTGTCATTCATGTGTGGATCAGAATTTGATTATCACTTGCGTTAACGATGAAGGAAAACATCGAGAGGAAACCTGCATACCTGAGAGGTCTCCAAAAAGTTCATGATGGTGTGTGTAGTTCGCCAACCCGCACCAGGCCAACGTGTTGGACTATAGTGTAAGCCCTTCTCATTTTGAGAAGAGGCCCTTGCCCAGCTGTGGGACAGTAATGAGGTGTACAGTCCGCGAGGCCTAAGCTGAGCTTTGCATTTGTGTGAGAATGAATGCAGACGCGTCCTTTTGCTTGGTTTAAACCGGTTTATACTGCTTTTTGGCAATCGATTCTATGTGCACTCACACAAATGCAAAGCTCAGCTTAGGCCTTGTGGACTGTTCAACTTAAAATTTAAAAAATAGTAAATTTACTACATTTTATATATAGGTATATTAAAAAATGCACACGCATTCTGAGCTCGGCATCGAATTCAAAGTACTTTTTCTCCATTACCACCTGATTTAGGACTCCCGGTATATAGTGTGTAATATACTGGATGACGTAATGAGGATTAGGGATGCACCTCTCCTCTCCCTACAACGTTAACGGTATTAGGAGATTAGTTACCCCAGTGGGTAAGGGTAGCGCTGAAAAGAATAATTGGAATGATGTCATGTACCGTCCGCGAGGCGTAAGCTGAGCTTTGCATTTGTGTGAGAATGAATGCAGACGCGTCCTTTGCTTGGTTTAAACCGGTTTATACTGCTTTTTGGCCATCGATTCTATGTGCACTCACACAAATGCAAAGCTCAGCTTACGCCTCGCCAGTTGTACCAAATGTAATGTACCTACCAAAGAAAGAAAATTAACACTATCGTCGGCTTAGAGTGAAAACCTCTGGAATGCAATTTGGTCATTTTTATTTTATCACGACATAATTATAAGAGAGCCGTTATGCAAAATAGGCTGAAATTAAGCCTTTATTTAGGATAATAACATTCGGAATAAATATATTTGACTAGCTTTCACCCGCAACTACGTCCATGTAAAAGCCCACTGGGGCCCAATTCTCCTAAAATAAATTGTTGCCAAACGCAATCGAACCACAACCGTCAGTCAGTTTTTGTTTTCGAAAACTTTCAAAATGATTGATTTTGTTTTTTGTGTCAAACAATTCGACAGCTTTTGAAATTGAGAACTGTCTGAATGAACGGTGCGGCCTTGCTTCGGTTGTGATTTATCAAGATTTATTTTAGGAGAATTAGGCCCCAGGAACCGTGCAATGACCAAATGCATTTAATAGGTTTTCACTCTAAAGGCTAGCGTCCACTAGGCTCGCCGAGGCGAATCGAATAGAATCGTAATAGGTAATTCGCCTCCTATACATGTACCTATTATAAAACTGCGTCGATCAGCGACGATCCGAGACGCGCCGAGTCGCATCCCTCGCACGCATCACTTGTCGTGCTAATTTAGTGTTGGATAGGACGCGACTTGAAAAAGAGTTTGTAAGAGTAGCCTATTTTTTGCTCTGAGCCAGTACAATGTCCTACTTCAAATGAGGTGAGGCGTACTGAAGCTTGGTGATACGTTTGAAGTAACGAGTACAAACATGACATTTGATGTTACTGATTTCGATGTACTGATTACGTCTTTCTCGAGTCGCGGTCACGTAATGTCCATTGTAGAATGAATGACGTGCTATTGTAGCATGTGCCTCGCTCCCTCTCTTTCTCACCCTATAGTTTACTTACCGAGAGTAACGAGTAACGCAACTACCGCGACATAAAAGTTGAAGTAGTACTCTTTAAAATTTCGAGCCACTCTTACATTTTGACGTCATGTACGGGATAAATGTACCGCCTCTTGTATGTCCTACTCAACACTATGCTAATTTCTGTTTTAACGACTTGCGATGACTGACCGTTTCGCTTCGATTCGTCTTCACACTGAAAAAATGCGACTCGACTCGATTCGACGCGTTTCGGCTGTAGTCGACGCCAAGCTTAAGGCAACTCTATAGTCGTTAAAGTATAGCTTGATACCTGTAACAGTTGTCAAAGTGACATGCTATCTAAGGCACAACGTGTAATTTAAGTGTGAATTTATAATGTCTTGCATCAATAAGTAATCAAATTTCCGTGTGAAAAACGGAAATGATATCAATACGGGGTCATACTCAGAAAAAGTGTACATTTTAAATTTGTAACTAAACTGATAGGTAACGATACTGAGAATCTTCGTCACGAAACTGATGTCATAAGGTATAGTACACATGGATTGGGCGAATAAAACACGTGATTATATTTGGCTCAACAGTCTTATTTAGATTAACGAGAAAAACACTTCTTATAAACATCGGTAGGTAGTTGAATTAGCAAATTAAATATTATTCATATAAAATTAAGTCAAAATATCAAAACGAGTTTTCAATATTTACTAAGAGCAATCATCAATCAATCACAGTCACCATACTTTTTACTAACTCAAATTTTTCGAATTAATGAAACTTACGTGAGTAAGCTAATTAGACACATAATAATCAGATCTAAAAACTTAGTTAGAAACAATATGAAGGCTAAATTAGAGCGACTTAATTTAGAATCTACATTAGATTGACCACACTCGTAACTAATCTTTATATCTTCATAAAATAAAATCTCAATATAAAAAATCACAAATATTAATACTATGGATGGAACATATTATTGAGTATAAGGGAGCTTGCTGATGACGCGATGCGACACAATTCGACCGATTTCAACTTCAAGTGAAAATCATCCTTATCACTACATATTATTTATATAAAATTAAGTTAAAATATCAAAACGAGTTTTCAATATTTACTAATAATGAAACTTACGTGAGTAAGCTAAATAGACACATAATAATCAGATCGAAAAACTTACTTAGAAACAATATTATTATGAAGGCTAAATTAGAACGACTTAATTTAGAAGCTACATTAGATTGACCACACTCGTAACTAATATTTATATTCATAAAATAAAATCTCAATATAAAAAATCACAAACATTAATAATATGGAAGGAACATATTATTGAGTATAAGGGAGCTTGCTGATGACGCGATGCGAGTGCGACGCAATTCGACCGATTTCAACTTCAAGTGAAAATCATCTTTACCACTACGACACATGACATAAAACGTGCGGTTATCTACGGGTAGATGAAAAACAAAACACGTTCGCCACGACGACGTAAGTCAGTCAAAATGCATCATTATATCGTAGAAGCAAGGACGATTTTCATTTTTAGTTAGAAGAAATTGCAAATCGCACGAATCGCGTCATGAGTAAGCTCCCTAGAAGTACTTTATTGGTCGAATATCTTTATTTAAAAAATAAATAGATCTAGTGGCTAGTTGAAAGTAGGTATGTTTGAATTAAGCAGTCGAAGCAGTCGAAACAGTCTATTAAACTCGTCCATTCTAAAAAAAGGAAAAAAAGAAAATTCTAAAAGAAGGAAAAGTCTATTAAATTCAATTATTCAAAAAATTCAATTATCCAAATTATGTGACGGTAATTACAATTTAAGTACTTTTTGTCTTTGTGAACTAAGCTTAACAATTTCTCAGTTTCGTAACGTAACGCAAAATAACGAAAATGAGAATAAAATCTGAGAAATTATAACCTCTAAAAATATTTTAACGTAAACCACGTGTATACTATGCCATCACTGAGCGTATTCGTTAAGATAATACAAAAAAATAGAAAACAACACAGTAAGTAAACAAAAAATATAATAAACTTACCACATAGTAGTCGTTTATCACCCTGAGGTATTTTTTTGTAAATATTCACTTGATACATCTCGACTTCACGACTACCGAGAAAACGTAATGGCTGCCGCGACAGTGACTTTGACGTAAGTTATAGTGTTGCCAGAATAGGAAAAAGTATTTATACTAAAGTAAAGTATTATTTCCAATATTTCATTGCGTGTTACTAACCCTGAGTAACGAAACTTCATAATTTTGGGACAAAATTTGTTAAATAAAAATAAATTCTTCTCTAGATGATTGATGATTATACTTGGTCTTATTTAGTTACTTGATTCATCAAGAATAATATAGCCACAGTTTATGTTAAGTAAAGCTATGAATATTCGTAACAATTCATCTCTGAAAATGTGTAATCGTCATTGGGACACTAAAAAAATGTATGATGAAATTTATAACAATGTTTTGACCTCAAAAAATGTATTCTTTTAATGAAAATTAAAGTTAAAATAGCAGAAAAATCTTATCTTTAATAGACTAACATAAAAATTAGGGGGTGAAAAAGAAAACATTGTCATAATTTGGATATTTACTTTAATATGAAGTAGCGGGACAAGAAAAGATACCAAATGTACACTTTTTCTGAGTATGACCCTACGGTTATTCAAAGTTATGTTGTCGGTTTTGACGACAGATGTCACAGGTATAATCTATATGTTATAAATAATATGCTCATCTGATGCCAAAGTTTTTTGTTTGGATAGATAAATTAAGAGGTTATCTTTATAAAATCGAAACATTTATATAATATGTCAAATAAAAAAATCGCAGCTTTCTTAGCATAATAATAATTCCCAATACCAAATACAGGGTGTTAATGAATTCGTGTAATTCCTTCAAACCACATGATCTATTAATGGTGTAGATTAACCTCGTGCTGGATTTAGATTGATTAAAAATAAAAACAAACTTTTTTTTCCAAAGATTTTTTTATGTGATAGAAAGTTTCGAAGCCTTACATAAATTAATGAAGGCACGGCGACACAGCTGACGGGCACGACTAGTGCGATATCGCTCCACGCAGTCAGTTAACTTGGGACGCTAAAATTACTCAGATACAGAATACCATGGTTCATTTTTTGAAAACTTTTTTTTGTTGTTTCTGAAACCTACGCAGGGTCAATCAGTGTCACCAGTCGATCACGCGGTTTGAAGAAATTACACGAATTCGTTTACACTCTGTATTATGTTTTTATTTAATCACTACCTTTATCTTGGTACTTATGTCTTCCAAAATAAAGCTCTTTTTACCGTAACGAATTTCAAAATCCATCAAATCATAAATTCAATAGCATAACTATCCATAATTTCAAAACAACATGTAACAGAAACGTTTGTCTAATATTTTAGTGGGAACGCTTTATTTGTTATCTGTACGTCAGGTGCACCTTCCCAAATTGCTAGTGAGCTCCTGCCTTCCTGTCCCAAATACGACTGTCAGACCCTTATCAAGCTCTAATTATACATTACCGTCGTTTTCATTTGGACGCCCCGATATTGTGGTGGATTTCTTTAGTGACAATTTGTTGTGTGACGTCATTTCGGTAGCTTTTTACATATTGGATTTGAAAATGGAATGGTTGAGTTCTATTTTTGATTGTTTTTTTTTACTATTTAGAATTCTTGTATAAGTTGCCTGTTAGTGTACGGTTAAGTGTGATTTAAGGTTTGTTGAGTCTTAAAATAATGACTAATACCCAGTTCCTATGGCCAAAAACGAATTGTTTTGTTTACCAATAGCAGTAATTGTATTGTCAAACTGGACATTTAGCGGGATTCGTAAGCTAATTTTACTTGAGATAGCTAATAATGTATGGGAGGGCTACTTTGCAAAGCTATGGGGTCAATGTTTAATTTTTGATAAAGTTATAAGAGTCTTAATTTTAACTAATAATGATGGGTTAATCATAATATGTATCGGGCATTAGTAAGTTGAGCAGTCAGCAACTTTAACACAAATGAATATTCTGTTTTGTAGTATCAGCTACGAGTACGTCGATTAAGGTGATGCTACTGTCGCCAAATGCTATATTTCTATGAATACCATTGCATGAATTGTTATATAGTAATTTCATAACACTTGTCTTAGGCCGCTTTTCCACGGTTCACACACATGACAAGACAAAATGTAGCGACGAATCCGAGCGCCATTTATATTTCTATGAACCGTTTACCCATGAAACGACACGACAATCAAATCAAATCAAACGTTTATAATTCATATAAACCATTACAGGCACTTATGAAAAGTCGAATTTAGGTGTACGGTTCCAATTAGTCGTTTCCCATGGGGAGGAGCCGGCAAGAAACTCTATGGTTATTCTTTTAAAATCAATATCTTTAACAATTTCAGTAAATACAGTATAATGATTTAGGATAGATATGAAAGAACAATGTAGTGTTGAGCACAGACCAGTAAGTTAGTAATGAAGTACCAAGTCTTGAGTACGAGAATTAACAACAAAAAAAAGCACTATTTGAATAATAGTAATTACAAATTAAAGTGGCTATGCATCAAGCAGGTCTACGAAGTTCTCACATTTACAAAAGGTAAAAAGGAAACTAAACTATGTAAATCAATTGACATAATTAATTGTCATCAAAAGTTGGTGAAAACATCATTGTAAAATAAGATAAAGATATCTTGAGAATAACGATCGCAATAAATGAATAATAAAAAAATAATCATAACTGAGGATAGCTATTAGACATACCTGTTAACTCTACATGCGTATTTAGTCCGTGGCCGGATCCTGGGCGAACTGTACAAGAATCCTGGGCGCACTGTAGAAGAATCCTGGACGCACTGTACAAGAATACTGGGCGCACTGTCTTTATAATCTACGATATATTATCTGCGCCTGACCCTGCATTATTCGTCGATCATTATAAGAATACCAAGAAGAAGAAACCATGTTAATATTAAGATAGTCAGAAAACCATGCCTTTTAATGTAATTACATTCATACCCATACGTCGTTAATGAGGTACCAGGGAAGCCACATGTGCAGAAACTAGTGCCAAACAATATCCTCAATAATACTTCCGCAGTATTAAACGGTTTATAGAAATACAAACTGATTTCCCCGAAATTTACCGTCAAGACGGGAAGAAATGATAAGTTTATGAAGGTACAGAAAAAAAAGTTTTCAAGTTTCAAAGTTACCATTAATAAAATTTTACCTCATAAATCTGAACATGAAAATGTGTTTTTTAGAAAAATTATACAACTTTTAAACTCACGCCTTTATTCCCCGAAGGGTTGGCAGAGGTCTATAGTACACCCACATTTCGCCGCTTATGTTTAAGTCCCATGTTATAGGGTGCGAGCCTAGTGCCATCGACCGGGCACAAATCCAGACTCCGGGCTGCTACTTAGAAATTCCAGGCTGAAAAATTCAGTAACACTTTGCCCGACCTGGAAATCGAACCCAAGACCTCACGCTCAGCGACCAACGAGGCAGTCGACAAGTATACAACTTTTAAATTTTTTAAATTTTTTTCTTAACATCTCTAAACTTTCCTATAATTTTTTGTTACCGGCTTGACTTTTTTGGAGACAGGGCGTCTCGAAACGGATTCGTCCAAAATGGATTCACCGATTGACTTCTTTCTCATAATTGGACCTACCTACTTGTTGTCCAGTTAGGTATGTCCTACGTTTAGGCCGCCGCGCGCCGGCCAGTTTTTAGCATTAGCGATATCTTAGCGGCGGCGTAAGGCTAAAAGGCAGTTAAATAGGTCGGATTTCGAGAAAGAGGTCAATTGGCGAATCTATCTCGACTGCGTAGCGTTCGGGAAACTTCACAACATCTTGTTGGCAACAATACCGCAGTGTCTTAAGACGAAAGTCTTCAACCAGTGCGTGTTACCAGTGATAACGTATGGCACGGAGATGTGGTCGCTCACTATGGGCCTCAAAAGAAAGCTCCAGGTCAGCGAGCTATGGAAAGAGCTATTTTGAATGATGATTATTACTCGTTAAATAATTCATTCGATGAAACATTCAGCGAATTAAAGACTATTCGAACACATTTTTATTCGCTAAATAATTCATTCGATGAAACGTTCAGCGAAGTAAAGACTATTTGAACAATTTGCTATTCGGTTAATAATTTTTTGACCACACGTTAATCGAACAAGTGTCTTTCAAAATAAAGTTTCGAACCCAATAATTTGTCCTTCAAGTGTGCCAACAGCGACGGTTTATTTTATCTACAACTACATAATAAAATGATGTATAGTGAAATGAAATTATAACATGACAAATATGACATAATCCGTCGCGCTCTTGTCACCGCCAGCGTTCCAGCTGTATTGGAACCTAATGGCTTGGTACGCGACGATGGCAAAAGACCTGACAGCATGACGTTGTTGCCATGGAAGATGGGTAGGCCTCTAGTGCGGGACGCGACTTGTGTCGACACCCTTGCTCCATCTCATCTTCCTAGCTCGGCGGGTTGAGCTGGCGCTGCCGCCGCGGCTGCGGAGACCCTCAAACGGCGCAAATACAGCAACATCATAGGAAACTATGACTTTGAGCCATTTGGGGTGGAAACGCTCGGGTCATGGGATCCGAGTGTGCGTCTCCTTTTTAAGGAAATAGGAAGAAAACTGGTCGACACTTCACGTGATCAGAGGGCTGGCTTGTTTTTCGGCCAGAGAATTAGCGTTGCCATACAACGTGGCAACGCTGCCAGCCTTCTGGGCACGTTACCATTAGACAGCGATGCGGAGGAATATTTTGATGCACTCTTTTAGTTTATATTGGTAGTTTAGTCTAGGATATAATTTTTCTTTGTTTTTACTTTAGATTTAGTTTATATTAAATAAATTAATTAACGGGTCTATAGACTGCTGCGAACTTTTGAACACTATTCAAATTAAGATTCCAACTCGTATCCCAAGGAAAAATATTTATAACCTATTTAATATTCCACTTTCAAAAACGAACCTCGGACATTACGCCGCTGTGCCAAGACTCTGTAGGCAATACAAAACCTTGTCGAAAGTCCATGATATTGAAATCTGCGAGTCTTTATCAAAATATAAAAAGATATTAAAACAACATGTGTAAAACAACTTCTAAATTGTTTTTAACTGTTTAACTCTCATTTTTTTATTTTATTAAATATTGTTGTAAGTTAGCTTAGTCGAAAAATGAAATGGCATGTTGTGGCCTCCTATAATTGAAGGAGTACTCGGATATAAGGCTCAAGCTATTTACCAATTTTTGTGATTTTCTGTGTATGTCCTTTGTTGGAGGTCCTTAATAAATAAATATATTTATATTGTATTAATTTAGGTTAAAAATATTAAAACTGTATTTATTCTGTTAAAAAAAGAAAATAATTCAATAAAAAAAAATATATCATTCAATTGGTACCTTTAATAATGTAGGTACCTATACAACGTGTGATATTTTAGTCCCTTGATGGGCCACTTTTGAGAACATATTACATTGTTTAGTCGTCCGCGTGGAAGTCGGAAAACAACATTGTGTCGCAACAATGTTGTTTGCCGACTTCCACACGGACGAAGTCGCGGGCACAGCTAGTATTAAAAGAAATCCATCAAACAGATAAAATATTTACGCAAACATACAAATGAAGACTAATCTCTAATTACAATAAAACTCGCCTTTAATAATCATGAATTCGTAAAATATTATACTCGTTAGATCATAAAAAATTATTAGATGTCGCAGTTTTTATGGATAACAGACTTTTTCGTTCGAAAGTCGTACAACAAAAAGCTGTTGCTTTTTACGATTACTATAGTCTTAAAACAGAAGTTATGACGTCATTAGTGTTCTATTATGCCCTTAGAAATGAAATAATGCCGCGCAAATATTTTTGTTTTATGTTACGAAAATTTAATTTGGTAATTTAATTAGGTTTTCTTCATTTTGAATTAAATAATGTCTTTGCTATCCTATGAATGTCACGAAAAATTTGTGGTTGTTGATTTTAGTATTACACTGCTATGAAACCGTCATGTACAGCCTGACTGGTTAGTTGTTTTACATCCGAAAGCCACGAACTCTGACCATGATTCTTGTTTCTCTCTCTGAAAACTATTTTGCGACAAACTCCGAATTCGTAAAAAAAATACAAGGTGTAACTTAAATAACGCACAACCTCTTATGGGGTCACTGTACTCATCATAATGAACAACTTTTACTATGGGACCAAACCTGAAATCACGAAAAAAACAGCTGTTCCCTACATTTTGACGAGTTATGCGAACATGAATGAACAGCTGTTTTTTTTGCGATTTCAGGTTTGGTCCCATAGTAAAAGTTGTTCACAATGATGAGTACAGTGACCCCTTAAGAGGTTGTGCGTTATTTATGTTACACCTTGTTACTAACTAATATATGGAACAGCATACTGTTCCATTTACAGGGCGTCCCACGACTTTGCCACATGGAGGGGAAGTACCTTAAATATTGTTGATAGAAAAATTTACTGAATGAAGACTTCATTTTTATTTTAAAAACAATACGAACTGCATTCAAAGAATTTTAAATAATCACCTGTTTCAGACAGGGGTTTAGCGGGTTCGATTCCCGGTTCAGACAAGTGATTATTTAAAATTCTTTGAATGCAGTTCGTATTGCTTTTAAAATAAAAATGAAGTCTTCATTCAGTATTTTTTTCTATCTACAGTATTTAAGGTACTTCCCCTCCATGTGGCAAAGTCGTGGGACGCCCTGTAGGTATATTAGTTAGTAACAATAATTTAGTAAAGAACAGCTGTTTTTTTTCTCACGAATTTAGTGTTTGTCCCCATAACAACAAGGAATAGGTTATTTGAATACTATTAAAAATGTACAACAATTTGGTCTTATTTTAAAGAAAGTATAGAATGAAGACGGTGAGGGAAAAAATGATAAAAACGATGAAAAAATAGAGGAGATACACGCTTTCAAAGTTTGTGCAAGGGGCATTTTCTGTCCTTGTCACACGAAAAGGAATATTGTACAGAGAATTGTCAAGTCATTATGAAGTTTTTAAGGTATGACGTCATTTTTAAGTAGTGTTGTCTCTGTCTCGTGAATAATTTGAAATTGTTTATAACTTGGGCATATTATTAAATATTTCATTGGTTTTTTCACTGTTGCTTAATATTTTTGTAATACTTTCGAGATTTGTAATAAAAAAATAATAGTCAAGTATCCTATTGTACAGAATGATGAGCAGACATCATGGTTTTCGGATGTACGCTTTACATCTATAAGTCGCGCGGAGAAGGTTTGCCGATGGCCTCATGACGTCACGCGTCGATGGTCGGTACGATTCAGACGAGCGCGGGTAGCGGTCGGTGAAGTGGGAGGCGCAGTCATCGGCAAACCTTCTGCGCGCGACTAGTACTAACAATCATGCCGTATATATACCTATGATAATGATTATCTATATTCATTTATTTTCTGCTCTCTCACGCAGAAGTTTTATCAGTTTCTTCACATTATTTTCACGTATTTCATCCCAGATTGCAAAAACACACGTGACAATCCTATTAATAATTTTACACGCAAGACCGCGACTGCAGTTTCAAAATAAATAGATTTCTCCCACATCTCGTCTGAAATGAATTTATAATTCCCAAAAGGTAGAATTAACCCCCCATTTCTGTACTAAACTACTACTTGTTTTCAGAAATTAGTCACACGTTTATCACTTTTTTTGACGATAAGTCGCGTCGGTGATGCGAGATTTTTTTTGTACATTTTTTTTTATTTTATTGCCTAAGTCAATGTTTTGATTTAGGTAATAAAATAAAAAAAAAATGTGTGAAAATAAAACGGTAATAAAAAAACGATTCAACTTTTCAAAAGTTTTATGTGTTTTAGGAAGCTTGATTAAAAGGCCCTGGGACCTTGCGCAGATTTAAATTAATAAATTATATATAAGAGTTTAAAAATTCAGTCAAAATCACTAATTAGACGAATTATGCAATAGCTTTTCAAAACACTTTGTAATAGTAGGATTGGAAGGTGATTTGTAGTGAAGTCTTCTAAATGCCCAATAAAGAGGTAATATAACATTTACTTCATAATTAAATTAGCATTTATACAACATTCAACAACCAATTTTAAAGCCATACCAACACTTAACGTCACCAATATCGAGAACCAATAGTACCAAACTCAAACATTCTCCTGGGAAATTCGTGAGACGCGCAGTCGTCGGTGCGTCGCCCGAGATTGCAGCTATTACTTCTAACACCCCTCTGTTTGCCGCCAAATAGTTATACCCTCCCCTAAATTATTAGCCGCAGGTACACCTGAATGTACGTGGGATACGCTTTGGGAATCGAAAAAATAGGGGAGGAAATTGGAGTTTGCTAGAGAAATGAGTCTACACACTTATTACACTCACTTTGTATTGATATAGTGTTTTAAATAATGATTGCCGGTTTTGGGGTGGTGGTAAGTGCTTCGATATTTCATTTTGTGTGTTTTACTGAGTTAGTAGTAAAATTGTAAGGCGTATATTACATGTTCATTATGTTCCACGAGTAATGGATCGAGATCCTGGATCGAGATATACAGGGTTACAGGTTAATGTAGGCATTTTATCCTCTTTCTAATAACCCAGTAATTCATAAGCAATAGTGAACCGTTTGTCTTGGTATGGGCATGTGAAGAGGAGGGATGAAAAGCATGTGACCAAAAGAGTTATGAATATAAATGTGGATGGATGGAGAGGAAGAGGGAGGCCAAAGAAAAGATGGATGGACTGTGTGAAGAGTAGGGAGTCAGTGATATCATGACGGGTGACAGGACGGAATGGAAGAAGAAAACGTGTTGCGCCGACTCCAAGTAACATGGGATAAGGGCAGGAAGTAAAAGAAACTTAAGCAATAGTGACTCATGTTCGATACATTGTTTTTAAATTTTATTTTCAAAGGGAAGAGTTGGCCATTTTGAAATAATTCACGAAAATGGTTCAATTTTGCATATAACGTTACTGGGTTAGTAGATAGTGGATAACGTGTAAAATCATGCCACGGGATCATTACCAACAACCAGTAACCCTGTAAGTATATTGAGCGCTTAGATCTATGTTTTGATTGTTTAAACGCTCAATAAATATCACGACACAGCGGTGCAAGCATGGATTTTTTAATCGAGTCGATTCGAGAAATGTGTCTATTCTAAACGTCAAATTTGACATAAGATATAGATAAAACGATAGCAGTTGTCGTTTTATCTATATGTTATGTCAAATTTGACGTTTAGAATACATACATTTCTCGAATCGACTCGATTAAAAGATCCGTGCTCGCACGCCGGGATCGCGATCCTATCGCGATAAATATTGAGCGTGTAGCATTTGCCTAACGACTCCCATATTATGGCTACTTGATTTATATTGTAGGTACATACAGCGGTATAGTCAAGAAGATAGGCTGGAGTAGGTATGCATTAATGCGCCAATTAAATAACCACACACACACAGTACTATCCAGTTGCCAAGCAATTACCCTTGACCGCTTGTGGGTGAATAGACAGTTATGGCCATTATTTGCTGATTAGCAAACGGACCTCTTCTCAGAATGAGAAGGGTTGAGAGTTTAAGGGAGAAGAGTTTAGGCCTTAGTCCGCCACGTTGTCCTGGTGCGGGTTTGCGGATCACACACGCCATTGAGAATTTTATGGAACCATCTCATGTGTGCAGGTTTCCTCACGATGTTTTTATTTATCGTTAACGCAAGTGATAATCAAATTCTGATCCGCACATGAATTCGAAAAGTCAGAGGTGCGGACCGGGATCGTACTCGAAATGAAGGAGAATATCTCGATAAAAAGAATACAGAATTTTCCGATTCTCTATTTTAGTTTATAATTAGCAAGCTTCGAAATTATCAAGATAAATATGCCTTGTGATAATTATTATATAACAACCGAGTCTTATCGAATTGGTATGACATATCAACTTTTAACCCAATTAAGTCCTATTCTTTTTTTTTTATTCTCCTTTATTTTTAAGGGATTTTTGTACACATTATGTGACGATGTCAATCGATTTATTTTTGCTCATTTATTGATTAAAAATTTACAAAACAACATTTGCAAATAAATAAAAATAAATCAACAAACTACGCACTAATTAATTTAGTTGATCCGTGGAATATCATCCTCGTCCTCCTCAACTGCATCAACTGAATGGGGATTGTCTGTAAATTCCAGTCTTAATAGACTTTTAACTTCGGAATATTTTGTATAGACCCAAAAATCGGCACATACCTTAGATACATCATTACAAGTGAACTGTCAAAATCCCCATCGATCCCTCTTCTACAAAAAAAGTTATTCAATGTCAAACGTCAAAAAAATTGGTGTTTTATAAATTTCTCCTAAACGGTAAGTGTTATCATTAAAATATTTTAAAAGCCTAAACCGGGAAAGGTAGAACCTTGGATGGTACTTAGTTGAATTTAATAAATATTTACTAAACAAAGATTCCTAATTCATAATCCAACTTGAATCTGATTTATCTATTTATCTTGATAATTATCATCGGTAATTATCCTTTCGAACCCTGATAATTAGACACAGGCGTCGTCCTATTAGGTGGGAGATCGTGCGATGCGTTGGTGCGACTGCTCAAATATATCATAAGTGAGTAATATTTTTTATTTGACAGTTTTAAAATAGCTTATGGTTCTAACCAAATTGTTTTATTCAAAATTGTATAAACACCATTTTATCTCATACTTTATGATATTTTATTGAACTTTCGCATCATCGCATTGCACGATCATGCGATCGCCCACCTACTAAGACGACGCCACAGAACAAAAATACACATTATTAATTTTAATCTTAACAGCAATTAAGCATAAAATTAAATAGTCTTTCAAAGCAAATCTCGCCTCTTCATCAGCAACAAACTTACTTAAGACTAAAACGAAAAGTCTTGACCTAACTAAAGTACCAGTCTACCGCACAACTTCTGTCAATGATAAGGAAAATAGGAAATAAGAAACGCTTTTACTTTGATATTTATATTTGAATAAACGGTCGTTCGTTTGAAGTCGTTTGCTGGCTAACAAGGTGACTTTGAAACATGAGTAAGTAGTATCATCTGAATAACGATCTTTATAAATGTTTTGTGTTATGTTGATAGGTACTTTGAGGTTGTAAAGGTTCTTATTGTGTTTAGTACTTATTGTTTGTACTTAAAAAGTTATACGAAGTTGGTTTCACTTTGGTGACTAATTTAGGGTTGTTTTCAAAATAAATGAATAAACAATTGTTGTTAATATCAGGGTGACAAAATGAACGTGAGAATTAATATTTTAAAAAAATGTTGTTTTTTTTTTCTATTGTACTGCTGTAGGTGGTCCTAGGGAACCCTTCCTACGTAACCGGGCAGTTATTGGCGAGACCTGAAGGGTCTCCAGCCAATGGGGGAGGGGGAAGTAAAATAATTAACTTAAGCTAACTACTTGTACTACACTAACATCATGACTACCTGCAACAACAGCACTAAGGGCGACCCCTAGTGGGACTAGGACCTCGGTTTAGGGCGTTGCTGGCGGGGACTTAGGGCGGGGAGACAGCTTGATGAGAGCTGAATTATCGGTGTGACTGCGGAGTCTGAAGAGACGACCGGCTCTACGACGGGAGAGCTCGGTGGATCGTGACCGGCGGCGGTGGGACGTTGCGACGGGCCTCGTCGGCGAGGATGGTATGCCGGACGGTCAAAAATGTTGTTTGTAAACTTGGGTATTTATACTTTTACGAAGTCACAGGTACAGCACCTGCGACTTCGTCTGCGTGGAAGTCGGAAAGCAATATTGTGCCAAAACAACTAAACAATGTAGAAAGAAGGCGCTGCAACGTACCGAGGAGATAAAGGAGTTGACGACCAAGTACGAAGCTTGGAAGACTGCCGGTATTGAGCAACTGGCCACCATCAAGAATAACTTCTGTAATGAGCTGAAGACGGTGGACGAATTGTTGCTAAAGAAAGTAGTGGAAGCTGAGAAAAAGATCGAAGAAAAACTACGTAACAGACATGTTTGAACAGTTAAATTGTTGCAGTCTTATGTATCATTAAATAGGTTTTAACTTAGCATTACTTTTGATCATAGTTTAGTTGATGTATATTTGAGATAACTATTCTTTAAGTTCTCTGTAAACTACATTGTGCAATAAATAAATAGATAGATTCTTAAAATTAAGAAAATAAAGCATGAAGTGTACGTACTCCATTTTTTAAATGGAATCACATTTATTTACAGTAAGGTTACTGCTTATCACCCACACTGAATAGCATGATAATTTATACCCTATAACCTGATCTGCTCTATATCAGACATTTTCGATTTTCCACTACATCTGTTCAGTAGTACTGGCGTGAAGCTCAAACATGATGATGATGTGATCCGACCGATTTCGGCCATGGCGATTGCTTCAACTCCGCTGTAGTTGTCGTTCGTGAGCTCGCATGTGGCTTATGTAACCAATCTTCTTTGTGAAGATCCTCGCACATTGCGGGCACGTGAGCAGTGAGCACACCATCAAAACTCTCAAACACAAGCTCAAACATACAAACAGACGGTAATTCTAAAAACTTCAATTTAGGCATTAGTGTCGTTCCTAATAAAAGTAGTTTCTTTTTTCAAACATTTTCTTTGTAGAGTTTTTGCTTCGTTACAATTTTATTTTATGGATAGATTTTATTTTTAATTGTCGTGATGGCCTGGAGGTTTCAGACGAGCTCGTTAAGCACCGTGTTGCGGGTTCAAACCTAGGCATGTACGAACGTGACTTGTTCATTGTCATAATTATGTACTTTCTTAGTAAGACGCCACTGACATACGGTGAAGGAGAATATCATGAGGAAATCTGCACTTAATAATGGTCAGAAATCGCCAACCCGCAGCGAGTAAGCGTGGTGATCAATGTTCGTTCCTTCTCTATATGAGAAGAGGCCTTTGCCCTGCAATGGGACGATTACAGCCTGATTTATTTTCACCTTTATTCATCTTCTTTCTTATTTCTAAATTTTTAAATGTACATCTATAAAAACAATACAGGTCCACCGGCATCGGGAGTAGGGTCCAAGCTACCGGTTGTTAGGGCTCCAGAGACAGGAACCTCCTCACAATACGCGCCGTGTCAAGGAGGACTGCTTTTTGTATCAGACCCTTGATCAAGCCGCCTAACGAGAGCCTCATGAGTTGTTGGTCGAGGCTCTTGGCCATTAGGCCATTGGCCGTAACGACTACACTACCACGTCACATCCCACATGTTGACAACCTCGTGTGTTAAGTCAAGATATTTTTATTTATTTATTAGATACTAAAAAGGAAGCTAAAGCAATTTTTCACAAAACAAATACAAGAATATAAATTTACATACCCAAATACAATATTAAAATTCGCGCCAATGCGTTATACATAAAAGTGATTCACGCATTCCGCAAAACTGCATCGCATGCATTGAACATTCAGAAAATATACGGAATATTGCGTTTTATGCCCGCATCTATGAAACAGCTTTTATTTGTTGTTCACTAAAGATTCAATGGATTGTAAAGAATGCAATAGCGGTAAAACACTGCTACGATAGTCTCAGTAAATGTAGTACAATATTTACAGTGGCCATTCCGAAATGAATTTCGACGGGAGTGGACGTAAAATCTCTTTATAATGGCATTGGGTTTTTTGTTACTCTACTAACCCTCTGATAAAGCTGATTTTTCAGTCTGTCTGTGCAAATACGTATTGTTTCTGCGAACGAATGATGGATTTTTAGAGAGCAACATCCATTCCGGATTTATTAGCTTTGTTTTATCTGCGAATGAAAGGAAAATTCTGCTACAAAGTTTTTTTTGTTTGGTGTGTGCACATTAATGTGAAGATCATCATCTGCCTAGCCTTTTTCCCAACTATGTTGGGGTCGGCTTCCAGTCGAACCGGATGCAGCTGAATATCAGTATTTTACATGGAGCGACTGCCTATCAGACCCCCACAACCCAGTAACTGGGCAATACGATACTCTTGGTAAGACTGGTTGTCAGACTTTCTGGCTTCTGACCAACAGTAACGACTGTCAAAGATCTACAAATGACAGCCCGGACCAACGGCTTTACGTGCTTTCCGAGGCACGGAGGAAACTCGCTATGGTAAATGGTCACCCATCCACAGACCAACCTCAGCAAGCGTGGCTTAACCCGGAAGATCGGTCTATGCGGCTGTAATTATTTAGCCACGAGCTCCGCATTAATGTGAAGATATATTCGTGAAATAAGATAACAGCTTGTACGGAAAATCTTTTAGGCTGTCTGCAGAAACAATAAGTTTATCTAGACATAGTCGATTGCTATTTGCCCTCAATGAAAAAAGAGGGGTGTTATAAGGCTGGACATCCACCAGAGCTGTGCGAGGAAAATGTGTAGCGAGGATGTGAAACGGTGTGACCCTTTCCACCAGAGCTGTGCGAGGAATGTGTAATGCGTAATGTGTTAATGTGTACAAATGATCATCTACCTCTTCCAAACACCATCTATTGACTGACTGGACAGTTTAGTTAGTTTTTTAAATTTAAAAGCTTTTATTGATTTGCACACATTTTACAAAGAAATTAAGCCCACCAAATTGTGTGACAGTTTGTCGGCGGGAATAGCGCTCAATGAACATTTGGTAAAAAATTAGACAGTTTTAGTTATTAGCTATTACGTAGGCGCATATTTTCAAATCCTCGCACACATTCCTCGTAACACAATCCTCGCAACACATTCCTCGCAACACATCCCTCGCTCGCATTTCTCGCTTGTTTTGTATGAACAAAAACCTCGCTCCGCTAAACCTATATCCACCAAAGCTGCACAGAGTGAAGCTAGGTAAATGAAGTGATTCTATTGGTGCTAGTATTTTTTGTTTTTGTTGCATTTTTTTATTCAAATTCACATTATCTACATATCGCACCCTTAGTAATATAAGGGCATAATACAAAAAAGTAGTTTTTTTGTGAAATCGCGTTTAAAGATTCTAGATTCCTATTCCAGCTTATTACGCTATTTCCCAAAAAACGTATTTTTTTTGTATTATGCCCTTATATTACTAAGGGTGCGATATGTTCACTCGTTATTATTTTTATTTAACACAATTTATTTTATTTTATTAAGTTGATAGACTCGCGTTGCAGTACACTGACATCCGTCACGTCACACATCAGGTCCAGTTGAAAACCAGCGTCGGGCACTAGTTGTCTGGCATTTTTTGCTGAACTGGACCTTTTTGGCGCAGCCGTGAGGCGCACTTCCCTGCTAATTTCTTTTTTTGTTTTTTCTTATGTTTTGTTTTGTACTGTGTGCCTTTTGGTCTGTGTTAAATAAATGTATTTTCTTTCTTTCTTACAAAACACATTCCTCGCTACGCAGCTTAACACAGCTCTGGTGGATGCTCAGCCTAAGTTTGAAGTCCATATCTAGATAGATTGACAGATGTCTGTCTGTCTGTGGCATGTGGTAGCGCCCAAACGAATGAACCGATTTCAATACGGTTTTTTTTAAAGATGGTTTAATCGAGATGGTTATAAGCTATGTTTAATGGAAATTGGTTACAGCCGGTTCAAAATTATCTGGGGCCTAATTGATCTAAAATGAATCTTGATAAATCGCACTCGAACCAAGCCCGAACCGTTCATTCAGACAGTTTTCAATTTCAAAAGCTGTCAAATTGTTTGACACAAAAAACAAAACCAATCATTTTGACAGTTTTCGTAAACAAAAACTGACTGACGGTTGTGGTTCGTTTGCGTTTTGGCAACAATTTTGTTCGTCGAATTGACCTCTTGCTCTTTTCACAGTTGGTGTAGGGATTTCAGCGAGACAATGGGTATTCATTTCACTTTCGCTAATCCGATTGAATAGATTTATTTCAGTTTTCGTCAATTAATTGATTGATTTCCGACACGAATGTCATTGCATCATTTTTAAATCATCATTCAGCTGAAAGACGTCCACAGCTGGACATAGGCCTCGGGGGGGGGGGGAGGGGTTGTTGGCAGGCGGGTTGGCGATCGCAGTATGGTTGTTAAAAGTACTCAGAGAACGCTGCTGCTCATCCTCTAGAGAATCCCTTAGTGGCCTTTTACGACACCCACAGAAAGAGATGGGGTAGTGCTATTCTTTAAGTCCGGCACTACACGAGACATTTTTAAATATGTATATTTAATCCAAAATTCATCCGTGAAAAGCCAGGATTAATAATTACTAAACAAAAAATAAACTATGGGCTATAAAATGGACGTTCACAATTAATGGAATGTATAGAATTTTATCCGTAACGACTTCATTTATTTAACCAGAGTACTGTTCGTGATAAGCCTTCAAGTTCTTTCGTGTAGGCATACAATTTATGACCTCATTAATGTGATGTACACACAATTATAACCCATTATTTTAGTTTAGTATTTAGGTACAAATTTTTACATTGCTAGGCCTCCTAATTATATTCCCACAGGGTCCTCACACAAAGTAAATTGTATTTGGCTAATGTGTTAGACAGAATAATATATTTTCTTGTATCATATATACAAGGTTAGTCGGGAAGGGGGTACTAATCCGCAGGCCACTTTAAGTATCACTGATGACGGTTTTAAAGCAAATATTAAAATTTCAAAACTAGATAAAAAAAAAACATGTAAAATATTTTTAAGTTAATTTCAAGAGGAGGTAAAAACATTTTTTTCGATGTTTCACTTGGATCCCTTTTTGGTTTAGATTTTTTTATTATTTTTAATATTTGTCATAATAAAAGCCACAGTACAACTGGCGAGCAGTAAGCTGAGCTTTGCATTTGTGTTAGTGCACATAGAATCGATTGCCAAAAAGCATTATAAACCAGTTTAAACCAAGCAAAGGACGCGTCTGCATTCATTCTCACACAAATGCAAAGCTCAGCTTAGGCCTCGCGGACGGCTCACATGGATAATTCAGCCCTCATCAAGCTGTCTCCCCCCCCCCCCCCCTAAGTCCACGCCAGAAACGCCCTAAGCCGAGGTCCGAGTCCAGATAGGGATCGCCCTTAGTGCTGTTGTTGCAGGTAGTCATGATGTTAGTGTAGTACAAGTAGTTAGCTTAGGTTAAGTATTTTACTTCCTCCCCATTGGCTGGAGACCCTTCAGATCTCGCCAATAACTGCTCGGTTACGTAGAAACGGTCCCCTAGGAACATCTACAGCAGACCCATCAGAAAAAAAAATCGCGGTCGGTAGCACATATTCCGTGAAAATTTGAACTGGCTACTTAAGGTTCAAAAGATGCAGCACTGTGCCAGACAGATAGAAGGACGGACGGACAGATGACGTAGGCTTATTAATAAGGTCCCGTTGACATCCTTGGGGTACGGGACCCTAACCAGGTACAAGGGCACATCTAGTTTTATATAGTAATAATGCTTACAACAATTTTGTTCCCAAGGCCATTGTCCTACCACCAATGATGAGCGAGCAGCGAGTAGAGCTAGAAACTAGAAACGAGTTGGCGAGCAGCGAGAAGCGAGTGTGTAGTTCCGATAGTTTTGCCGCTAAGCTATGAGCGAGTGCGACAGGCGACTACTCGCACCACTCGCCCGGGGCGATGAACAATAAATGAATACTATACTCTTCTTATCTATAAAAGGAGAAGCTGACTGACTGACTGACTGATCTATCAACGCACAGCCTAAACCACTGGGTTAGAAACTTGAAATTTTGACAGTAGATACCTTTTTGACGTAGGCATCCACTAAGAAGGGATTTTTCGAAATTCAACCCCTAAAGGGGTGAAAGAGAGGATTTAAGTTTGTGTGTAAGTCCGTCATTTTTGTAGTAAGAAGCATGAAATTAAATATTATGGTTTTTGGTTAGAAATAAATGTACATGTGTTTGAGCGTTTTTGGAAATTCAACCCCTAAGTGGGTGAAATAAGTGATGAAAGTTTGTATGAGAAATCTGGTATTTTTGAAGTAAGAAGCATGAAATTAAATATTTAAGCTTTTGGTGAGAAATAAACATATACGTGTTTGAGCGTTTTTGGAAAATCTACCCCTAAGGGGGTGAAATGGGTTGTTAACATTTGTATGAAAATCCTTATTCCAGGCGTAATTAACTTGAAATTTGGCATAAACACTCTTCAAAATAAATAATAAAAGCCAAACTTTGTGGAATTTATAACTAGGTACACTTAAAAAGAGGGTAAACGCGAGTTTAAAATTACACGCAAGCGAAGCTGCGGGCAAAAGCTAGTAAATAATTATATTTCTTTCGCTGGTTGGTCTTTCGGCGTGTGTTCTGACCGCCAAGCGAGCATCGCTGAGCAAGTATCGCTGAGCGAGTATTATCTTTGATAGCTCTTGTCGCTCAGCGACAAACTAGTGGAGCGAGTCCTCGCCGGTAGTGTAAACAGTCAGCGATCAGCTATTAGTATAATTATGCTTCTCTTTTGTATACACGGAATGTATATCTATTGTATGTTTCTTGACGGTATTGTTTTTCATCACGCAAAATACGCGCTTAGACGTGGAGTTGCGGACACCAGCCCGTTATACCTTATGTTTCTTGAGCGATATAATATCCGATAATTAGCCGCTTCCTCACCGGCAGTGGGACAACTGCCTAAAAAGTAAAAACACGTAAATAGCTTCAATTAAATAACTGTTTTTTTTTAACAAAGCGACATGGTTTGTTCAAAAACAGATTCAGAGCTTTCAGTACGAAAATAAACTATTAAATAAAAATAAAATTACACAAAAACATTCTATTTTAATGCTTGTCTGATAAAACGTTATTGCTTAACTTTCTACTATTATTTAGTTTTTGTGTTTGAGTATTCGTTTCAACTTAGCTCTTTTATTCAGGCCAGTTTTCCTAGCGAGGGAAATATTAAGGAAAAGTCTAGTACAGTTGAGCCAAAGTGAGAAATAATACCGCTCTGCTTGCAGTAGCTGCATTTGCGGTGGATTTCTGTTTGTACGGATGATCAAGAAAGAATGGCTTGTTTTTGAAGTCTAGGCTGGTATGATCCCGTGTAGGCAGGTTAGAATATAAAACTTTCTACCTGCACGTTGAGAATAGATGCGTATTGTAAGATTCAACAAAACCCAGCACGCTTGGTGCTTGGTACTAATGGTCCGCCTGGCTAGCTAGCACCCTCACATTAGATCCCGGCGCCAAGCAGTTTATTGTGTTCCGTCGTGTGTATGTATGTGAAAGCCAGAGCTTAGGGGTATAGGTGAATCCCTTTATATCTCTGTTACTTTGATTCGTGTGCTCCATCGTAGACCCTGTCTGCGCTTACCATCAGGTGCGACTAGGACCAAACGGGAACAAGTCAAAAAAAAAAGTGTTCTATCAATCTTAGAAGGTTTTCTTTCATCTTTCCCAATCAATGGAAAAACTGAGTCCTAATTATTCATAACTTTACATTATAATAGATCATTATTAATTGAAGGAGCCCTCACAAGTGACGATACTTAAGCGCGCCCGGCGCACTTTGGGCAGTCAGCCCCGCTACCAACCTTGCTGACTGGCAAATCTTTTCTTATAACTCGCCGAGCCGAGGGAAGAAGAAGAATGCACCGCAGAAATTAATGGATTCGTTGCATATTTATATAATATCATGAATATTTTTTCAATATAAATATATTCTCATATCGCAATACCTCCTCTGTAATCTCATGAGGCCATACCTCTCTCCAATCTCATGAGGCAATACACGTGGCAAGATATTTAGGAATATTATCTATGTCAGCCCATACAGTACTACCGCTGGGCAAAGGCCTCCCTCATGTTCTTTCATGTACTGTTTTCCTGCGCCACCTCAACCTAATCCTCACAGTATGCGTCTAAGTCATCTCTCCACTTCTTTCTGGTCCGACCTCCGTGGCGCCGTCGATCTTCAGGCGCCCATTGTGTGAAGACTCTTGCCCAGCGGTCGCTATGCATTTGGCTGATGTGGTCCGCCCAATTCCAGTTGAGCCTGGCAGCCTTTTTGCCTACTATCTCCGTTTTCGAGTGTAGCGTGGTGTTTCGTATTTTGTCTGTTCTTTTGAAGCGTAGAATAGCGCTCCATTGCTCTTTGGCAAGTTTTCAAAGCGGAACTTTTGCAAGTCGGTGAGCGACCTAGCCTGAGCACTGATATTAACGTTATATTTTTTAAATTAAAATTATAATAAGTTGTTCCATAGATGGCCAGTGTTATAATGCAAATGAAAGCTAAAGAACATTACGTAATACAATGACGTACTTAATAAACGAACGATGCATAGTCCAAAATCGGGAATGACCACAAACACGCTAGCATTAAAACCGCCATGCAAAGAGATATGAATGAACACACACCCCATAATGCATTGGTATGCTCATATCTTTATCCAATATACGCAGTTGATCACCCACAAATCGGATTCACGCTATTGGCGCGTTAATCCGCGCTAATTTCAGCAATCGTTGGGAAATTTCGTTCGTCCGCCATTTTACATTCAGCGGGGAATAAATTCATTTAGCTTTGCATATTCAGAATAATATTTCGGAATATCTGGTGTTTTAATAGTTTTGTGGTGACGTATAAAAACAGCGGGCAGGAATGATTTTGGTATGGCGTAGTTTTTTAAATAACGAAAAAAGTTTATGCTGAATTCAAATGTTTATATTTTTATATAGGTAAGTATTGAGAAAGCTCAGCTTGTGGGTATTCATAATTGAGGCAAATATTTTTCTTTTAAATAACCGTATACGATTTCTATATCAGTTTTTGAATCTGGTTTAAATATTTATAAAATCTCTTTTGTATTATCACAATAGAGGCTTCCCACAGTTCCGACCAATCATTCAGATGATATTTTTCATATTTCCATTAGTTATTGAGCTCATATTATTTAACGTCTCTCTGAAGCCGACGTGGCTTTTCATATGGAATATTGAAAAATGAACAGCCTCTCAGTTAGTATAAATTATCCGCTTGGTATTCCGAAGATTAATGACTTTGGAATTTCTCTGAGGGTGTAAAGTCGATGAAGCCATTTTTCCAAAGTCCACTGCCAGAAAATGACACAAAGATTGATGCTTGCTGGCACTTTGGAGAATAGCCAGGCGTGAACGCGATAAAGAAAAAACTGCTTAATTTTTTCATCGAGTTTGTTTTGACTTGATTATTGATGATTAATCGAAAGAAAACGAGGATGATTTCGGAACTTAGCAGTGGATAAATGTGAGCTGAATAGACGACGTTTTATTTTTACTATAGGTACACACCTATAAACTGTTTTTTTAGAATCACATTCATTTAATTTTTTTAATTGATTTTGGTTTAGAATTTATTGGTATAGTATTTAGATCACGTTATATTTTGTTCTAAAAATAATTTCATACACCTTGAGTTCAATAGGTAATCTACGCATATCTATAAAATGAATGTATATATAAAAATGAATCCCTATTTCCCTTGGTCACGGCATCACGCGTGAGCGGTTGGACCGATTTCGCTAAGTTTTTTTTTTGTTGTGTTCGTAATTGTCCGGAGAAGGTTCTTATGAAAAAACTATTTGATATTTTAAAAAAAATATCTCAGTATGCCCATGTAGATAGTAGGTAAGTAGTAGGTAGGTAGTAACTAGGAAAAACTGCATTGCAACGCATGCCGGGTACAGCTAGTACGTTATAATTTCAATGTTGTTTTAATTTTGTAATTTTAACTTAATATATTATGCAATTTTAACTTATTATATGTACCTAATTGTAATTTTAATGTTAACTAGTTCTTATTTTAAGTGATAGAAAAACAAATAACACATCTTACAGTATCATCTGCAGTAAACGTTGTGTACATTTGTAATTGATATACATATAAGAACCTCTATCCTGATGCATGATTTGAAAACGTATTGTGTGTATATTGTTAATGTACCTTTAAATAAATAAATAAATACCACTGCACCGCGAAATAACCTTCAGCCTGAGACGGTTATCGCGGTAAGTTTCCGTGTTTTAGACAACCCCTGAATAGCACACATCACGCATTCCACACTCTATAGGGGAGGCTAACGCAACATAACGACAAAGGCGGGTGTTTTTGGGAGCTGTCTTTTGTAACATTGACGTTTAAAAATAATAATTCTACATTAAATAAATGAGGTTTTGGATTTGAGTTTAACAAAAAACTAGCAGGTAAACTTGAAGTTTTTTTTTATCAAGTCGTCTGTTCTGATGAAAATCCTTTTAAGGTATCTCGACTTATGGGTACATACTAAAAATAGCGTCGTATACAGAGTGTAAACTAATTCGTGTAATGTCTTCAAACCGCGTGATCTACTGGTGAGACACATTGACACAGAATGGGAAACTAATTTAAAAAAATAGATGTTGTTTGTTCTGTTTTTGAGTCATTTTAGCACCCCGAGTTAACGGACTGCGCGGACGATATTGCGCTAGTCAGCTGTGTCACCGCGCTTTCATTCATTTATGCGTGGCATCAAAATATTCTATCAAATAAAATATATTTTGTTGCAAAAAAAAAAACAATTTTTTTTTCTTGAAATTTGCGATGATATAGAATTGACGATAACTTGCATAAAACGCAAGTTTTTATTTTTTTATTTCATGTTTAATCCAGTGCGGTTTTTATCTATAGGTACCAGAAATAGATCATATGGTTTTAAGGATTTACACAAATTCATTTACACCCCATATAGTTCTGAAAATGGCTCTCTTGAATAAAAATGTTTCGAGTCCAACTGACCTTTAAGTTGTAAAAGTTCATCTATTCCTAACCCTGCTAAGTGCTTGGTCATGTTATCGTAACAACTACATTATTCATGATTATTTCTTTATTTACCATTGTTTACTAAAACTTGTTATTTGTTACGTCAATTAAAATGTTAAGTGTTATCTCGTGTAGCCTAAAATAATTGTGAATTTCTTATATTTAATTTACTGACATTTCGATTGACATTTATCAGAAGACTAAATCAATGTGGTGTTATATAACAACTAGGCTATTACGAAATGTCAATTGTAATTATACAGGTTGAAATTGTAAACACTCGACAAATCGAAATGGGAAATTGTACTCATCACTATGAACAACTTTTACTATGTGACGAAACTGGAAATCGCCAAAAAAGAAACAGATGTTCCCTACATTTATGTTCGCATAACTCAGCAGATTTTTGTTTCGCGATTTCCGGTTTGGTCCCATAATAAAAGTTGTTCATAGTGATGAGTAGGTACAATCTCCCATTTCGGTTTGTCGAGTGTTTACAATTTCAACCTGTATACAACGTTATTTTTACTTTATGCGAAAACCGAGACACCCCAACAAGATTTTCATCAGAACTGCCTGAATATGTGTTTTTCTTTAGTAAATCTCCAAGTTACACCGTAGTTTATGTCGCGTTAAGTTCGCTAAAAAAGTGTGAAATGCCTGAGATGTGCTATGCAGGAGTTGTCTAATACACGGAAACTGACCGAGCGGACCATTTCAAGCCTCAAGGTGTCTATTCCCGTCAATTTTTATGGGTAGAAACCTACTGAAACAAAATTGAAATTTATGAAAAAAAAAAAAAAAAAATGTGGTGTAAAAAATATGTCAATCGATTCTCCTAGTGATTCTGAACAAACTAGTTTCAGGTTTCGCATATACTAAAACTAACCTTGTATAAGGTCTATCTATTCATACATGAAATATTTTAAGGGATACATCTACAGGTGGTCAAGAAGCCAAAGACAAGTGAAACATTTTTTTTTCATGAGTAGCTTTATTATTTTACGTAATTATTGTAATTGTAATTATGCTTGAGACATTTTGCATAAATTTGAAAAAAAAAATTGCTCGCTTCATTGACAATAAATACTACGTAGAAACTAGCGTAATGGATGTTGAAAATAGTAATGATCCAGTATTTGATACGTACCTATATCAAGTAAATTTAAATTATTAAAAAAAAAATGCTTATATTTTCTTTTTTTTAATTTATAAGGATTCTTACCACCTATAGATGTATCCCTTAATCGTGTATGAATAGATAGACCTTATATAAATCGAAAGAACCACAGCATTATAAATAATTTAGATTTCTGTGGTAAAAACTAATGAAGCAAGTAATTCTATATTTAAAATCATAGGACAATACCCTTCATTCATTCTTCGTTACGTACTATTATTATTGATACTGTATTAATCATTATTATTATCGCAAAAGAGATCTTAGTGCTTTGAGTTCATTTTTTTTTCGATATGCAGGGTGGTAATTTGAGATGGGACATGAAGGGCAGCTACCTTAACCATTGTAGCTAAAGTAAAACGTTTTTAGAAAACCACCCGTAACTTTGGAATAATTTATATCTGATACAGATTTTGAAAACATGTACAGTCAGCAAGAAAAAGGGCAATTTTCTCAAAACAATTTTATGATGCCAATCGTAATTTTCCCAGAAGGATCAAAAGACTCTTCCGGACCAACTGAGGTTGGAGTGGTAAAACGTCTGAAATCGCAAAAAAACTTATTTGTGTTGGTTTAGTAATATGGTATATCTACACCACTGCACTTTCATGTTTATCTTGCAGTTTCGTCTGACACATGCCTGAAGAACCATAGCGCATGCAATAGCGCATGCCTTAATACTAGATCGAGTCTTATGGCAATCAATATTGCATGCGCTTGACGCAAGAGGAATTGAAAGTTGAAAGCGCAAGATGAACATGAAAGCGCACGGGTGTAGATATACTAAATGAGGACCTTAACCGTTTTGGCTACAGAAAAATGTTCTTAAGAGATTATCCACAATTTTCAAAAATATTTCGAAAGGGACAAAAAGATTTTGAAGAAAAAAATGCGTATCATGCCGCTAGCACGCAATCGCAAACGTGGACCAAAATCGGAACGAAAGCGGACCGCAGTGTTTGTTTTTCACACAAAATCATGCTAGACAGAGTTTCGCTATTCGTTAGTGTTTCGTTTCGGTTCGCTTCCGTTCCGCATTTAAGGCAGTGTGCTAGCGGCGTATAGATAATTATTATTTTAGAAGAGTATCCATCGATCTTCTTTACGGCTCCATTGGATAAATTTTTTGGACAACTGGCTTCTCGACATTTTTTAAGAGCGTGTACTGTTCCTATTTGAAATAAACTTTTAAATTTTGGACTTTGGACTGTGGTGGCGATTATGTCTACAGGATGTTAATGAATTCGTGTAATTCCTTCAAACCGCGTGATCTACTGGTAACACTGATTAACCGTGCACAAGTTTTTTTTCAGAATCAACAAAAAAAAGTTTTCAAAAAACGAACCATCGCGTAATAATAATAATAAACTATTGGACTGCTGTAGGTCGTCCTAGGGGACGGTTTCTACGTAACCGGGCAGTTATTGGCGAGACCTGAAGGGTCTCCAGCCAATGGGGGGGAAGTAAAATACTTAACCTAAGCTAACTACTTGTACTACACTAACATCATGACTACCTGCAACAACAGCACTAAGGGCGACCCCTAGTGGGACTCGGACCTCGGCTTAGGGCGTTGCTGGCGTGGACATAGGGGGGGGGAGACAGCTTGATGAGGGCTGAATTATCGGTGTGACTGCGGAGTCTGAAGAGACGACCGGCTCTACGACGGGAGAGCTCGGTGGATCGTGACCGGCGGCGGTGGGACGTCGCGACGGGCCTCGTCGGCGAGGACGGTATGCCGGACGGCGGCGGACGTTGTGTAGTGTGCTGGTCGATTTACTCGCCTCCTGGAGGAGGGTTATTTCGTCGTCGGGTTCTAAAAGTGTGTGCCTGGGACGGCGAACTTTACTTATGAGAGAGGGACTGTAGTCGGCCGCTGCGGCGACTAGGGGGTTCGGATGGCGGGGGGCATTGTCGAAGTAACACTTGGAAATGCGTTTGAGGTATTGCCTGATGGTTGGCATTTTTAGATCGAGATGGAGTTGGACGTTACGCATGAACCACGGGGCAGCCGCGGCTCTGCGCAACACTCGATTCTGGAGGGTTTGGAAGGAATTGAAGCGACAAGGCTTAACGTGTGCGAACACGACGCTAGCGTAAGTCAAGATGGGGCGGATGCACGTCACGTAGATTCTCAGCTTATTTCTAAGTGACAATTTACTGCGCGCTCTAAGGATGGGGTGGAGGCGACCGACAGCGAAAGCGGCGCGAGCGCGCACCGCTTTGATATGGTCTCGGAAACTCAGATGGTGGTCGAGGATAACCCCCAGGTATTTGGCTTTCATCTCCCAAGGGATCTGTTTGCCGAACATGAGGACAGGACGGATGTGGGTGTGGGAATCACCGTGTCTCTCGAAAAGAACGGCTGCGCTCTTTTCGGGATTCACCTCTATTCTCCATTTCCGGAACCAGACCCCGAGGGCGTCGGCTGCGGTTTGAAGGGTTCGAGAGATGCTATCGAGACTCCTACCGGAATAGTAGATAGCCGTGTCGTCGGCGAAGAGAGCCAACTTGGCCAAGCCACGTTTGGGAATGTCGCTGGTGTACAGCGTGAACAGAAGGGGCGATAGCACGGAGCCCTGAGGGACGCCGGCGCGAATGGGGTGAGGGGACGAGAGGGTGCCTTCTAGGCGATAGCGGAAGGAGCGATCCGACAGAAAGTCTCGAATGATGAGCACGAGACGGTCCGGCACGTTGAATTGGTACAGTTTGTACAATAAACCGTTGTGCCAGACCTTGTCGAAGGCTTTCGCTACGTCGAAGAAGAGCATGCCCGTTTTGTACGAGCGCATAAAACGGGAGCTAATGTGTTCGACTATGCGGTGCAATTGTCGAATGCAACAGTGCTGGGTTCGAAAACCGAACTGTTCGTCGGGGATGAGTTTACGGGAGTCAGCGAAATCTTTTAAACGGATATAAATGAGACGCTCATAGATTTTCCCAAATACATTGAGAAGGCTGATGGGGCGGTAACTAGTGGGCTCACTCTTGGGTTTGCCGGGTTTGGGGATACCGATAACGGTGGCTTGTTTCCAAGCTTGCGGAAAGATGTTATTACTCAGAGCGCCATTGAAGATGGCGGTCATGAGGACTATGAGCGGGGCGGAAAAGTGTTTGATCACCTTATTGGTGATACCGTCTGAGCCGGGGGCTTTCCTAGGTTTGAGTTTCCTCACTATCGTGTGGACCTCGTCTACGGTGATGGGGGGTAAGGGGTCGTCAGGGTCTTCATCGGGAGGGAGGGTGGCCCTACGTTCGACCTCGCGATCCACCTTGGAAAGATGGACCGGGTCTACGGGTTGGGTGCTGGGAGTACATTGGGCTTCTAGACTGTCGGCTAGACATTCGGACTTTTCGTCGTCTTCAAAGGCCGGCCTTTGGTTTGGACGATTGAGAGGGGGAGTTGAAGCTACACAATCGGATTTTAGATTTCGTTGTAATTGCCAGAAGGCCAGATGGGATGGCTCTAAGTCGCTCAACATCTTGTCCCAGCGGGCTTCCCGAACCTCCCGTACACGTTTCTTTACAGCACGCTGTAGAGAACGCATATGGACGCGGTTAGCTTCGCAGGGAAAAGAGTCGTAGGCACGGATGGACGCGTTCTTCTCCGTCAGCAGTTCACGCACATCGTCCGGCAGCTTCCAGCGGTGTTCGTCCACCGCTGGAACCTGCCGTGAACATTCGTTCACCACGGACTGTACGTGACTGGTGAGGGAGTCGATCGCGCCCAGCGTGTCGGCGATCGTAACGATATCGTCGGGGATGGAATCTAAGTGAACGGATGAGGAAGACTTGAGGCGCTCCTCTAGTTTTCCCCAGTCCGTGACAGTTTTGGTCGGGGCGGGTTGACCAGGATCCGGGGGACCACCCCGGGGACCTAGGTGAAGGACTACGGGGCGGTGATCGGAGTCTAGCTCTTCATGCGTCTCTATAGAGCGTAGACCGAGGTTTACATTCTTTAGAAGCGCTATGTCAAGGACATCAGGCTGATGGTTAGGGTTATGGGGGTAGTGAGTAGGACACATCGGGGCGATAACGTCGAATTCGAGCTCCGGGCTCAACTGTTCGAGGTTACGACCCGCGTGGTTGTTGGAGTTGCAGCTCCACGAGAGATGTTTGGCATTGAGGTCGCCCGCTATGATAACGGAACCTCCGCCGAGGTCAAAGAGGGCTTTAAGATCGCTCCGGAGTTGGATCTTATTACTGGAGGGAGGATTATACACCGAGACGATTGTGATCGGCTGGTGTCCTGTCATGCCTAGTCTGCATATGGAAGTTTCCAGGAATTGGAGACCAGGGGGAGGGTCTAAGGGAGTGCAGTACAGGGAACGTTTGTAGTAGATGAGAGTACCACCGCCCCTACTACGGGTCCTGTCGTTGCGAACTAATTTATAGTTTGCAATTCCAGGGTTCCTGTTGTGGGGCTTGAGAAACGTTTCCTGCACTAGGAAGATGTCAATTTGATGATCACGCAAAAAGATTGCGATCTCATCTCGTTGACCGTTAACGCTGTTAGCGTTGAAGAAGCCTAATTTAAGGGATCGGGGCTTAATTCTACAGCTTTCTGTATCCATTGGAATTTATTGGATGAGGAAAATGACTATGTCATCTAGTTCGCAGAGGACATTGATGCGAGCGATTGGATCGCCTTGAGAGGCGTTCCAAGCGGAGACTATGTTTTTCGCCCACTGCGTATTGCAGGAGGAGAGGGTTTGGATGAGGCTGGGGATCGTGTCCCTAAGGAGCACTTTAGTGGACGAGAGGGAAGTGGAGGGAGCAACCGCTGTCGGCGCTGGCCTGGAAGCGAGTGCGGAGGCGGGTGCGGGGGTGGGTGTGGGGGCAGCCTGTGATGTTGGGGGACTACGTGCAGCCTGTGAAGCAGCTGGCACTATAGTGGGAGCGGGGATAGTGGAGCTCAACAGGCCGGGGATAGCCGAGATTGGGGGACTTGTGGTTCGTTGCTGTTGCTGGGGCAACTGGGTACTGGGCCTTAAGGCGGGGAACGACTGCTGATGGTTCAGCGCGTTCCATGGGGACGGCCTTTGGGGACTGAGGCGGGCGGGGAGTTGGGAAGAAAGAGGGGGAGCCGTGGAAGGACTCTCTCTTTGATGACGGGCGGCTGAGCGTTTAGCTAGGTTAGGGTTGCGCTGTTTTGGCGCTTTAGCGCACCCGCGATAATTCGCAGGGTGACCAGACTCGCCGCATAAAACGCAGCTGGGAGGCTCGAGACATAGGGACCTATCTTTAGGACGTTCACAGTCGCTAGTGCCGTGGTCGCCCAGGCACTTGACACACCTGGGTTTCGCGTAACAATTACGCTGTGAATGGCCATAAAGCTGGCAACGGTGACATTGACCAGGCGGACCGGACTTATTGGGGCGCTCGACGCTTATGCCAGACAGGTGGCACAAGGTCTTAATATTATAGACGGTCTTAGACTCGTCTGAAGGCTCGCATACTGCGAGGACCATGTCGTAGGGGGTGCCACCGCGGCCGCGGTGCATGCGGTGGACTTCCAAGACAGGAATGTTTTGCGACTTAAGGTCGCTAAGGATGGCGTCGGAGTCAATCTCCTTGGGGATGCCGCGGATAACGACTCTGATAAGTCGCTCATCGGGAAGGGCAAAGGTGTGGAATGACACGCTTTTTTCCCTTAACATACGCGTGAGATCGCGGAAGTCTTTTGACGTGGGGACCATGACTTTAATGCCCTGTTGGGTGGTGCGGGCACTAAGATAGTTGATCTTGCGATCAACACACATCTTGGACACATCGGTCCACTTCGCCTTGTCCTGAATGTACAGAGGCGGAGGAGAGGGCTCTTTCCTCGGAGCCGAGGTTTTCGAGCCGGTAACGAGACGGGGAGAGGAAGGACGACTGGCCTGCGGGGAGGTATCCGGGACGGGACTAAGGGAAGCAGCCGACGCGGGGGTCGCAACGGTTGTCTTGGGGGTTTTAGCCGGGACTTGGCTGGAGGAGGTCGCCTTATTTTTGCGGGCACGCTTTTTCCCCTTTCCGACTACGGTAGTGTAGCCTTCTGAGGAAGAGGAAGCCGACGAATAGGATTCGGACTCAATATCGGAATCGGGGACTAAGGGCTCTGACGTGTCCATTGATGACGTCATCTCTGGAGCATGTCGGAGGGACGGGGAAGGGGTGTGTAAATTAGCGGAAGGCGCAGCTGCGGAGTGCAGGTGCGAAATTTCCATTGTTTCCGGAGACAATGGACCGGGAGAGAAAGGCGGAAGCGATAAAAGGCTTGGAATGCCATTGTTCTCGTCGAACAATGGCTCTCCTTCGCCGAAATAATCAAAGTCGGTATCGCAGGTGGGCGATAACGGATTAGTAGTGTGCCTTATGGGCCCACTACTAGGAATACGAGCGCCATATTTAGCGAGAAATTCGGGGTCCTTTAAAAGTTCCCGGAAGAACGCTAACAACACAGCGTCAGACATCTCGGAAAAGATGCCTGAGCCGTGTGTAAAAAATGGGAATTAGGCTTAATAAAAACGCGGCGCGCACACGTACGCGACTATTTTTAGTAACGGCCTATAAGTCCTAATAATTTAATTTTTAAAAAACGCGATTCCCCGGGTGGATGAGCCCGGGGGTGTGTGAAAACCCTCCCTGTCGGGTATAGACAGGGAGGTTGAGTGCCTATTGGTGAGCCCTAAGCTTGTAATCCCGTCGCCAGTCTTATTGTGCGAACGGGTTCCTAAGTCTCTAGTGAGGTGCAATACTAGAGAGTGCTAGATGGGAGAGAACGGGGTTAGAGCTAGCGTCGACTAGGAGACCCCCCAAGGCCGGTGGTACTAGCTCCTTCCAATTTTCGCCTTGCCCTGAAGGGGCGCAGCTGGTGTATTGGGTCAACACCCTCTCGGTTTCGTTAACACTGCAAAGTATCAGCCGAGGACCACGAAACTGTGGATTTTCCCTGAAGGGGCACACGCGATTGTCAAAGAAATAGGCGTTCAGCCACCGCCTTGAAAAAGGCAGCTTTTGAACTTATAGTCGTGAAGTGGAGAACACTACGGCGGGGCGTAGCGATATTCGTGAGCGAGCACGTCGAGAAAGTACGCAGCGCGAGTTGCGGCACGTCCGTCCTCAGCGAGCGTCGGAGCGCGAATGACGAACCATCGCATTTTGTATGAGTAATTTTAGCGTTCCAAGTTAACTGAGTGCATAAAGCGATATCGCACTAGTTGTGCCCGTCAGCTGTGTCGCCGTGCTTTCATTAATTTATGCACGGGATCGAAATTAATAATAACATAAAAAAAATGTTCATATTTATTTTTAATCAATCTAAATCCCGAGCGGGGTTAATCTATACCATTACCTAATAGATTATGTGATTTGAAGGAATTACACGAATTCGTTTACACCCTGTATACTATAAATGATCATGATCGGCAATTACCATCATCAATATTCCAATTTCTTTACAACAGTCTATGAGGGAGATATATTTCCAGCAGTAGATATTTTTTTAACCCCCGACGAAAAAGAGGGGTGTTTTATGTTTTAAGCCTATGTCTGTCTATCTGTAGCTTTGTAGCTCCCAAACGGATGAATCGATTGTTATATGGTTCTTTTTCTTGAAAGCTGATTTAATCGATACAACGTTTAATGGCAATCGGTTCAACCGTTTCAAAATAATCTGTTTTTTTCACAGTTGGTGTAGGATTTCAGCCAAACAATGGGTATTTATTTCGCTTCCACTCGTCCGATTCACTTGAAATTTCTAACATAAATGGAAATTTAGTGACAATACAATAATAAGGTACCATTGAGCTCATCTTATTGAGGGTTCAGATCGGAAGTTTGTTAACACTGCTTATTTCAAAGTAGATAATAATAATTAGGCAGACCCATCGATTTTGTCTCATCACTTATTTTGTCAAGAATGACGTTGAATGTGGCTCAGGGTGATGTTCGTACCTCCGCAATGAGCTTGTAGTGTAATGACATTTGTAGACCTGTTCCCCCTTATTACAAAAGATGATTTAAACCAAGACTAAGGTAAACCCAGGTTTAAAATATACCCATCACTTTCTTAAGTCATATAACAAAAAGAGACGGGGCTACTCTAAAACCAGGGTTTTTCTCAGACCATCTTTTGTAATAAGGGGGATCGTGTTTGAGATTTTGTGACTCTTTATGGAAAGCACTGTCACACCGCATTAATAATAATCGCTAAAAAGGATCGACAGCCACATTCCAATGTCGGTGGTATTTTCAAATTCAAGAGTTATTAACTAATATGGTAGGTGTATCTAAAAATACCTTTTCTATAGTATTTTCATCCTATTGCATAGACTTAAACTTTAATATTTCTACATACTTGTAAACATCTCAGATATAAGAAGATTTTCTCAAATAATGTCATAAAGTACTATTTACTAAAAATAAAAGTTACTTGTGATAAATAAAAATAAAACGCTACTTTTAAACGGCGCTGTTTCATAAATTGGTCCAATCTTTACACTTTGCGTAAATAAATAAGTACTTATAATGACTTTGCTTTATAGACTCGTTTCAAGTGTAGGTACTCTGTTCATTATATAAAAATATTGAAAGCAATCTCTTGGTAAAAAAATTGGTGATTGAATCGACGACGTCGTGAAATCAATTTACCTTTCATCAAGGGTTTCGCGAAATCTTTTGATAAGATTGCCTTTATAAGGTAATCTTATGGCGCAATTATATTGGGTTTATTCAATGTCTTTGGAAAATATATCTATGTTTAGGTAAGAATCTTGGTATGTTTTATTGAGAGATAAATCGTGCGAGGTTAATTATTTCTGAAAAAAATATAAATAAATCAGTTATCTACGACCTGTAATAGAAATCCGAAACAAAACTTCAAGTACGTATGACTATGAGGTAGGTACCTACGATGATCTCCAAAATCAGCGTATTTGGTTGACCTCTGTGGTGCATTTTAAGTACCTATTGATATTAACTGTGTTCCATATTTTTATATCAAAAAGAAAATGTCTATATAAGCCTTTTTACATTGGCCTCGATTTTAACCAAGGAGTCTTTGGTCAACCGGACCCACTGGAAATGGACCCGCGGGATCACTCAACCCAATCACATTTTGAATAGGTCAACTGGACCCACTGCTCAATTTCATTATTAGTACAGTGACTGTTAGAAGATAGAAACAAAATTAGCTTGCTAATTGCGATTATATTGACTAAATTCAGAATCGACTGAATTAAGACGACTAAATTCAGCCAAGTGTAATAAGCGCTTTAAAAAGATTTTAGATTCTGATTAGTGTTCCACCAAAGGTTCGGTTTCGGCCGAAACTGAGGCTGGCCCCGAAGATTCCGTTTCGGTTTCTGTTTCGGCTAAAAATCCTGTTTCGGTCGGACACTATGCTTGAAAATAAACGCTTAAACCTAATTGAATTGCGTTTTATTATATTTTGACTAATCAATTTTGCACTCGACTGTATCCTCTGGTAGCTTTAACCAATCGTTTTTTTATTAAGTTTGAATGTGGATCCAGTTAACCAAACAAAATACAGAAAATAAATGATGTGGTCAAGTGGACCCGCGGGTCCAGTAGCGAGTGGGTCCAGCTGACCGAAGACTCCAAGCAGTTTTGGAAATATTTAGGTTTGAAATACAGACGAGAGAGCGATCAATTTTATTTTGGATATTGAGCCACCTACCCTATAAATAATCCTTGGGCATAGGTGTTGGAACCGAACCCGTAACAGTAGTTGAGTAAACCACAGCGATAGTATTTACCAAAAACATGCAAACATAGCCCGAAAAATCTGCTAAAAAGACGACACGTTTGGTGCAGTGACTGAGTGATTGGCTTCTGCGCTCTACGGGTCGTGGGTTCGATTCCCGCACGGAACAAATATTTGTATGGCCTACAGATAGTTGTTCCGGGTCTGGGTGTTTGTACATGTGAAGATTTGTGTCTGTAAACGCACCCACAATACAAGAGAAATATTAGTGTGGGGCAACGTTAAAAAAAAAAAAAACCAAAGGTGAATAAACGCGATAAATAGGGTACGGATAGGACGTTTCATTTTACCTACTAAATACCTACTTTAAAATATTCATTATCTCGTGCTACTTTTCTAAAATAATTTTGAAATAAAAGAAAGTAGGTATTTTCGTTTTTACAGGTGAATTTTACTTGATATACATACATTTCCTTCAGTATTATTTCGAAATTTTCTTACACGTTGTATACTTTAGTGGCTCTAACTTGAAATCAATTTGATTGACAGATATTATTTTCATTAATAAGTTTTTCATTAGAGCGAAAATCTGTATATTGGGGCGAAACATCTTTTACTTTACTATACGGGGCAATATAAAGATAATTATCTTTATTGAAAAGCAGTAATAGCCTAGTGTTTAAACGGTTGCTTTCTATGCAAGAGGGTCCGAGTACACACGGCTACACATCAAGCTATAAATTTCCAGTTTCCACTGACCTCTCATTGTAAGGAAATCCTATACAATGCGAGATCAGCTTATACTGGAAATGTATAGCTTGATCTGTAGCCGTGCGTACAAACCCAGCCCGCACCTCCGACTTTTCGAATAATTCATGTGTGTGGATCAGAATTTCATTATCACTTGCGTTAACGGTGAAAGAAAACATCGTGAGGAAACCTGCACACCTGAGAGGGCTCCATAAAGTTCTCGATGATGTGTGGAGTCCACGAACCTGCACGAAGTCAGCGTAGTTGACTAAGGCCTAAACTCTTCTCAACCTGAGAAGAGGCCCATGTCCAGCAGTGGGGCAGTAATGAGCTGTTTATGCTATCTTTATTTACGAATTGGGCAAAAATGTAAGCCCAATAAATCTGTTATGCACTCTCTTACAGCGGTTACGCACTGCATCCGATCCGAATCCGTGAAAATACGTTCCGAAGTCATAGAACTATTTGTATGGTAGTTTACGCACTACATCCGGCATCCGTCATCCGTGAGTTTCTAATTCGGAAGAAAAATTGACGGACCGAAGTAGCCGTAGTACTGTTTGTATGAATGCTTTCGCATTACCTCGGATTCAAATCAGATGCCAAACGGATATGCCAAATACCCCTGAATTGTTTGAATTTGAATCAGAGATCGGAATAGTGCGTAAACAACATCCGAATTCGGTCCGAGATTTTTACTCTAGATCGGTATTTTCACGGATTCGGATCGGATGCAGTGCGTAAAGCAATATCCGAATTCGGTCCGAGTTTTTTTTATCCGTATTTTCACGGATTCGGATCGGATGTAGTGCGTAATCGCTCTTAACATAGTCCAAGATTAAAATAGTGACGTGAACAAGCAATTTTTTAAACAGGATTAAAATTCGATACTCTTTGAAACACTCCCCGTGATTGGCTATCTAAAAAAACCATTTCCATCCAAATAAAGTAATTCCACCAAAATGTTTACGACACCGACGTTTACATTTAAGCGACAGACCATCACGGGGGATCGCTCCATATTCAATCAACCCCTTTCGATGGTGATAAATGAAAGACGTCAGTCAGCTGATGGATGCGCCCTTTCATATAGGATGTCGACTTAATCCGTTGGTAATATCCTACGTATAAATACGTCATTACCATCGAGGTTGTTGATGGAATGTGTATAATGGGAACGATGTGGGAGATTGTTGTTGTTTGTTTATATCCTGTCAGTGTAAGGGCTAATAATATTAAATTATGTAATTACTAGCTTTTGTCCCCGGCTTCGCTCGCTTTAATTAAGAATTTGGCAATCAACTCGTAACACACTACTAAAGTTTCTATAATAACATAATGCAATCATGGTTCGAAAGACACGTGGCGCCATCTATGAACGTTATTGTTGTTTTCCTCGGGTACAGTACTTTTTTTCGGAATGAAATGTACCTACCTTAAATTAGTTTCTGTACACCTGACAACGTATAAGCAAAATTTCAGGATGATCGGTTTAAGTTTAGGCGTGAAAAGGTTACAAACAAATAAACTTACTTTCGCATTTATAATATTAGTTAGTATTTCTCAGTTCAACTTTTTTTTAATGGAGAATTTAAAAAAAATTGCTCTATAGTTTTATTGTTTTCTGTACAAATCAAATAAAATTATTTTTGATTTTTTATAGAAAGTAATAAAAAAAACGCGAATTCCGAAATGTTGTTTTACGAAAGTTGTTCAATTTTCGATACTGAGTAACCCCGCAAAACTCTTAGAGCAATTTTTTAACTCCCTTTGTATTGAAGATAAGGAAAAGGGTGTTGTTCCAAAAGTAACACTTATTTATGATCATTATACTAATTGCTTTATCGTTTCAGCATGCAGTAGGGTGGATTCTGTTGTTGGTAGTTCACGCACTTTTAGGCAATTACTGATTAGTAAATGGTTGCAATCACCCTCGTCATCTCATGGGACTTAAGGCGATTACAGCCGCGAAAGTGGTGCCACTTCAGAAAAAAAATCATTATTTCTGTCAACTGGCAACGTATTGAAATTTCCCATTAAACATTACAAAACAACACTTGACATACTGGGTTAGAAGTTTTAGTAATTAATGCTAAAAACGGCCGTTTTTGGTACTTATCGCTAAAACACCTGGAAAAGGTTGCTAAGCTGTACCTACTTTATATAATAAGACCTGTATTATTTAACCTTAGTGTGCAAATAAATAGTTTGAAAAAAAACTTCGAATCCAGAAGCTCTAGTGTTGATATTTGGTGTTCGAAAATTTCTACAACACTTGACTAAAATGTTGTACGTACGAAATTTCAATAGAATAGAATATACTTTATTGTACAACAAAATTGTAACACAGCTCTTATACAATATAATATATTGAAGGGTACAATGGCGGTCTTATCGCTGATAGCGATATCTACCAGACAACCTTTGGATGAACAGGAAAACAATGAATAAGATAGGGGGGATAGTCCGTGGTGTACTGCTGCAAAATATATGTTGTGTGTTGACAGAAATAAAGTTTTCTTCTGAAGTGGCGCCACCTTCGTGACTATAATCGCCCTAAACGGGTGCATTAAAAGAGACTCCACGAGTGACGATACTTAAGTACGTCCGGCGCACCCTGGGCAATCAGCCCCTCTACCAACCTTGCTGACTGGCTAATCTTTTCACCACGGCATGAACTATTCTCATTTATCTCGTGCCGACACGTGAGAAGAATCGGAACTAATAATATTGTCCTTGAAGAACTATATTTATAGTATATGAACTATGTAGTGGTGGCCCACTTGTTAAGCACCTGGTTGCGGGTTCAAACCCAGGCATGTACCTATGTGACTTTTTCAATGTCATATGTACTTTCTTAATTAATCTAAGACGTCACTGACATAAGAAGAAGGACACGGTGAAGGAAAACATCGTGAGAAAACCTGGACTTAATGGTCTGAATTGCCAACCCCAGTGAGCAAGCGTGGTGATCAATGCTCGTTCCTTCTCTGCACGAGAAGAGGCCTTTGCCCTGCAGTGGGACAGTTAAAGGCAGATATTATTTTTATGATCGTTTTAGACCTAGAGTGCAGGTTTATTAATGATTCATATTTTACATTGATGAATGAAAAAAATTCACACCTAATAGATGATGGATGGATGGCCGCCAAGAACATAGTTGCAATTTTTCAAGATTAATTATTCACGCCTGAATAATCAAAATATAGCACTTAGTTTGCACCTACTAGTAAATAAACCCAAATAATATTTTAAAGCAATCTTGCAAATTGTAGTTTTAGAAAAGATTAAAGTAATCTAAAATTTATTTAAAAGCATTTAACGGCTCCATGGAAATGCAAATGCTGATTACATAATAGCACATTATTTTAAATGTTAGCTGTTACTGTGTGCAGCTTCTTACAATTCTGATTAATCCTAATCCTAACTTCCTAACTAATATTATAAATGCGAAAGTAAGTTTGTTTGTTTGTTACATTTTCACGCCTAAACCACTGAACCGATCATCCTGAAATTTTGCATATACGTTGTCAGGTATACAGAAACGGATATACTTACCTATCATCGGTATCTTACCATTCATAATCGTATATATCAACAAATATCAACACTAGAGTTTCTGGATTCGAAGTTTTAGCGATAAGTACCAAAAACGACCGTTTTTAGCATTCATTACTAAAACATAACCTAGGATGTCAAGTGTTGTTTTTTGATGTTTGAAAATTTCTAACACTTGACTAAAATGTTGTATGTACGAAATTTCAATACGTTGTGTGTTGACAGAAATAATGATTTTTTTCTGAAGTGGCACCACTTTCAGTGGGGGAGCGCCTTAATCCTGGACATGGTCTATCTGTGTGCCAAATTTCATTCAAAGCCGTTTAGCCGTTTCTGTGATTGAGTAACAAACATCCATCCATCTTCACAAACTTCCACATTTATAGTATTAGTGTGATCACCATTCATTGTAAATAACAATAATTTCAAAATCAAACAACCGATCAGATAAAACAACGTAATCTTTTGAAAGCACTCAATTACTCCTATTGTTTTCACCGTGGATATAAATAATTTGGAAGATAAACTGTTATTTGATACTTCGTAAACAGCGTTTAAGGGAATGGGAAAATTTATGTTTTTTGACATTCCATGACAAAGGTACGGTTTCGGAGATTAAACGCGTTTTTAAGTGGTTCGGATGTTTATTGCGATTGTTATTTACATAAACGGAATTTATTAGTTTATTTTCTTTTCTAGCATGGATTTTTCCACTTCTGGGAAACGGTCTTCCTTTCTTATCGTCATTTGTCTCATCAAAACATCTTACGAAGCGTACACACATACCAACAAATGGGGCTAAATACCGCTAAAAACCGAATGAAACCAGCATTATAATTGCGCAACACACTCGCAATCGATATGACTTTTATTTTGTCAGTACAACAATATTCATTGCGTGGTACATGGTTGTGGAGAAGTCGGATTATTAATACATACGTTGCTAAGATTGTTGTAAGAAATGGAATTCCCTGCCGGAGTCTGTGTTTCCTGATAGTTACAACCTTGGGGTCTTTAAGTCAAGAGTGAATAGGTTACTTCTAGGCAAGCGTGCTTCACCGTCGACCACATCATCGCTTACCATCAGGCGAGATAGTGGTCAAAAGCGAGCAAAAGGTTAAAAAAAAAGATTACGAGTGCGTTGCGCAATTAGAATGCTGGTTTCATTCGGTCCCAATTTTTTAAAATTTTCATTCAAGCTTTTCTATACAGAGGTAGGTCAAATTCAACAAATGACGAACGTTCGTTCGCCTTCTTTTGGTCTAAACACACTATGCCGAATATACGCGACCGAAGTTCGGCATGATTACGCCTGCAATGCTTTTTAAATTACCTGCGATACACCAGGCTGAAATTACGTCGCGTTTTACCTATATAAAAACATAGACGCCGAAGTTCGGTCGCGTATCTTCGGCATAGTGTGTTTAGACACTTTGGCCTTCATCGGCTAGAAGTGTATAACTGGCGAAGCGTAAGCTGAGCTTTGCATTTGTGTGAGTGCACATGGAATCGATTGCCAAAAAGCAGTATAAACCGGTTTAAACCAAGGAAAAGACGCGTCTGCATTCATTCTCACACAAAGCTCAGCTTAGGCCTCGCGGACGATATACCGCTACGCTTTATTAATAACTAGCTTTTGCCCACGGCTTCACTCGCGTTAATTTAGAATTTGACTATCAACTCTTAGCACACTACTAAAATTTCTATATTATTATAATTTAATCATGATTCGAAAGACACGTGGCGCCATCTATTATCGTTATCGTTATTTTCCTCGGGAACAGTACTTTTTTTCGGGATGAAAGGTACCCTATGTCCGTTTCTGTATACCTGAAATCGTATATGCAAAATTTCAGGATGATCGGTTCAGTGGTTTTGGCGTGAAAAGGTAACAAACAAACAAACTTACAATCCTTACTTCGCAAGTAAGGAAGTAAGGATGTTTCTTTGAAATATGAAAGCAACATGTACTAGATCAAAGTTTGTGGTAAGTCCATATGGTAAGTCCGTAGTCCACTTTTCACCCTCTTTACTGGCATTGTGTTGTTTCTAAAAACATAACATCCCTTTCTTTCCCCAAGGGAAGGTAACCGTGAAGACAAATAAAGTTACCGCCGAATTTTTATCTGAACTAAAGTTTCCGGTGCGTTGAAAAGTTAATCCCATAAAAAAAAAACATGTAAAAAAAGCCAAGTCTTGCGACTCTTTTACCGTAAAAAGTTCTGATATCTAATGTAGAGCTAAGTCTGGCATTTTATTTACTTATAAAGATTTTTTTGAACTTGGCAATTATGCTGCATAACAATATCATTTAATGTAAGTACTACATAAGTGTCAAAAGTAATTTTCTGATAATTATAAAACCGAGGAAACATGTATTTCAAGATTTTATAAATTTTCCTTCCTTCCTTTGGGACGGAAATGCAATTTTTATTTATAAGCTCCTACAAAATAACAATTTTGCCATTCTCTGCTGCCCATAACACATAGCCAATGGGATTTGCTGTAAAGAACAAAGGAAGTTATGTTACTGTGTAACAAAATCAGCTATCATAGGTAATCTTCTTCTTCTAGTATGAGACTGGTATGAGATATGTTGCATTAGATATTAGGAAGAGGGTTTCTAGAAAAAAAAAAGCATAATAAAAGTTTATAAGTATAGTAGAAAAATAAAGTCTGTATAAACCACAATTAAAACGCGGTAGCTGAAAGAAATAATTAAACGTAGTTACATAACCTGGCAGTAAGTGAATGTAAGTACACATAAGTAAAACAAAACACAGTAATTAAATACTGTATGTATTTAATGAAAATGTGTTGTATCCTCACTTAGCGCGAAATAATTTAATTTAAATACATGTAAACATTATATTATTAACCGTTTGTTCCGGAAACGTCATATGAAAGTAATTACATCATTCGTAATCGTTCGCGCTTAATAAAGACAGCTACACTTTTAATTAAGCAAAATATTTAAATTAACAAAGTAACAAAACACCCATTAAAAATTCACCCCCAGTTTACCCCTTTCCCTACCAACACGGAATTGTACAATAAATATCTTTTAAGGCGTCCTTAAGTCGGTAATTGTACTCTTTTAGGAATAACAAGAGAATGCAATTTTCACGGCGCCGTTATGCATATAATTATTATTTTTTTCGCCTCTGTTTCTTTCCGTGTGAAAATGTCGTACTTAGCACGAAGATTTAATAAGTCTGGCGCAAACATTAAAAATGTTTCAACTTTAGTTCCAACCTTCTTTGCTCGGGTTAAAAGATAATTGTTTAAAAATGTGACAAGATTTTTTGCTTTAATTTAAAAGGGGATGGAAGCTAATTAGCCGTTGGTCGTTCTGAAGTTTCTAGTCTAGACAAGTCAGGTATGTCACTGTGTTTTTTTTTGTTTGAGTTTTCATCTGCAGAAGAAACATTACCTAGATTACACAATTCTATCCTCTCTTATTTTTAAATTAATTCTAATAAAATGTGTAGCGGCGTGTGGTGCTGGACGTAAAGAATAGCACTACCCTATCTCTTCCAATGGGTGTCGTAAAAAGCGACTGAGGGATTCACTAGAGGATGGCAGCAGCGTTCTCTGAGTACTTTAACAACCATACTGCGATCGCTAACCCGTCGTTATGGCAAACCCCCCCAATATGGAGCACAGGACAGGTGGATGTGGCGATGCTTGGGGGAGGCCTATGTCCAGCTGTGGACGTCTTTTGACTGAACGATGATGATGATGATGAATATAATGTCATCAATAAGAGACCGCGCGGATCATACGATTTGCAAGGTTAAGCACCGCTTTCTAAGTCAGTCCGTAGATGGGTGACCGTTCATAACACATCGAGACCCCATCGTGGCCCGGAGAGCACGTTAAACTGACGGCCTCGGGTGTCATAAGTATATATATGACAGTCGTTCCGGGTAGTCAGAAGCCCAAAAGTCTGACAACCAGTCTAACTTCAGGATATTGGCGTTGCCTAGAAACTGGGTTACGAAGGTCTGATGGTAGTCGCTCCCTGTAAAATACTAGTATTCAGCCGCATCCGGTTACACTGGAAGCTGACCCCAGCACAGTTGGTAAAAGGCTAGGCAGAAGAGATAATGTTACCAATAACTGTTTCTGGGGGACAATTCTACAGTCAAAATTGTTGACAAATCCCAAACAAACACAACTACACCAATCATTCACAATGTCATTATGTACGGTTTGGTTGTATTCAGTTTGTTGTTAAAAATTGTGATGTAGAATTGGCTTCCAGGTCCATTCTAATGAACTCACGAAGCCAACCCGTCCAAACACAAGTCTAGAAATCTGGAAGAATTTAACGTAATTCCCAAAAATCAATCAAACAATATCATCACTTATAGACTATTTTAACATTCAATACTAACAAAATGAATTACTCGAGCTCATCGTAATACACACAAACATAAATCAGCAAACACGTATCAAGTCCAACACGTAAAACTCCACACTAAGGAAAAAACAATCAGTAAAGAGCTAATTAAGCTCACTCATCAGCCGCATTCCGTTCATAGCGGGCTGACGTTGATTTGTTTCTTTGTTGTCCAATCGAGGTGGTAAATCGTAATTACGGCTTGACACAGGTCTGACGTGGCGGCAACTAACTGACGTACTGCTCACCGTACCGGAATTACGTGGAAGTTTACTATGTATTTTGTTCGATGTTTGCTTGTTTTTGTTTGGAAGCGGAAAATAATGAAAATGGTGTGAAGAATGGAGTGTATGGACGAGGAAAAGAAAGGAGGCATGGATCAGAGAAGGAAGAAGATATTAAATTAAATGCCTAAGATCTAGGGTTCATTATAAATATACAGGGTGTAAACGAAATCGTGTAATTCCTTCAAACCACATGATCTATTAATGGTATAGATTAACACCGCATGGGATTTAGATTGATTAAAAATAAAAACATTTTTTTCTCATTTTTCTTTTGTGATATAAAATTTAAAAGAAATCACGGTGACACAGCTGACGGGCACGACTAGCGCGATATCGCTCCACGCAGTCAGTTAACTCGGGTTGCTAAAATTACTCAGATATAGAATACCATGTTTCGTTTTATGAAAACTTTTTTTGTTGATTCTGAAAAAAACCTACGCAGGGTCAATCAGTGTCACCAGTAGATCAAGTGTTTTGAAGGAATTACACGAATTCATTTACACCCTGTATACTACCTGTTGCGGACGGCAAGCCTAACTTCAACTAAGACGTAAACAAGGTCATAAAATACGTCACAATGTATAGAACAAGATGACTACTAGCTATAGACAGTGGACCATATAGCCACAGCTAGCTACAGCAAAGCCAACATTTTAAGAAAATATAATGGTAAATGAACATTACCGGGGGGTTACACCATACGCTACTTGTGCCACCCTAAACGGTACGTAAGCAGGTGCATCCGCCGGCATTTTGGTCGGCACTCATTCTACGCTCCAGGAACCTATATGAAGAACTGAACCCTGAACCCCTGAAGCCCAGCAGCCCTGAAGCCCTGAAGAAAGAAGAACGTATAGTCGATTCATATTAGAATGAGTGCAAAAGTTTTTAGTGTAAATAACATAAGTTTTGTTTGAATAAATACGGCAAGTGCCTTTCACCAAGTCAATTGTTTTACTGGTTGTCCTCTACAGCCAGTCGTTGTGGTCCTACGAAGCCGGATCGAAGAATCAGTTAAGAAGATTTGAAGATCCAAGAACAGGGTGCCAGGTGCTCAAGATTGTTGGTGCAGGGGTTCAAGATTGTTCCTGTTGGAGGTGCCGGGCGTACAGGAACTGTTCCTGTGTACGTGCCGGGCGTACAAGATTGTTCCTGTGGAGGTGCCGGGCGTACAAGAACTGTTCCTGTGGAGGTGCCGGGTGTTTCAAGACTGTCGTCGTTGATACATTCCTATTTCTTTAAGCGGGTGGACCGCGGCTCTGTGTCTCTAACCACCTAACGGTGTCAAACGGTTAGAGGCCAGAGTTAACGCCGTTCAAGGCGGTGTGGTATTGTGCGATACCACCGGTTCGTCAAGAACGCCTTTTTCAAGGCGCGAACCGAACCAGTACACTACGCCGGTAAGGTCGTGTGTGGTGTGGGGGCCGGACTGTAGGCACTGCCGAAGGGGCTGGGTATTTCCCACCGGTCCCCGAGCGCCCCACAGTACGCACGATCCTCTGCTGGGTAGATCCTACCTGTCCAATCCTGCACGTATCCATCCCTGGCGGAGCGTATCCCGGTTAACCCCGGACCCTCCAAGAGGACTGATAGGGCTGTTAGGGCTGTTAGGGGGCGTCAAATGCCGAAGATGCCGACCACAAGGAGCCAAGCAGCCGAGGACAAGACAGCAAGAGTGTACGAAGATCCCCCCGCGTCCCCGTCCGCACAAGCATCCGCGTCCGCATCCGTGTCCGCACCGACCGGTACCACGTCGCGCGCGCAAACCGAACCGAACCCCCGCGTGCCCGCGTTACCCGCACAGACAAGAATAGACGCCAGCATAGCCGCAATGACGTCACGCGCCGCCGCCGCCGCAGCAGCTGCCGCCGCGCCTGACACAAGAGAAGAGAGGAGATCGAGAGCGCCGTCCGTGCGCTCTCAGAGATCGACTGCCAGCGCTGTTGCTCGAATACGACAAGCAGAATTCGAAGCCCAGGAACGTCTAGCCGAAATTCAAAGGAAGGAGCTGCAATTGGAAGCGGCCCTTATCAAGAAGCGGCTAGCTTTGGACGTAGCCACTATACGGGAGGAGACAGACCGTGAAAGCGTCATCGCCCGTGAGACAATAGAAGTGGACAATCGAATCGCTGATTGGCTGAAGAACGCTCAGTCCAGAGGGGATGAACTACCCCACATGACGCCATATGAAGAGATGTCATCTGCAGTCCGCGCCTCGGCCCTGTGCGAACCACGGGGGGAGCGTACCGAGCGCGCACCGCAGACCGAACGGCATCGCGAAAATGACGACAACAGAGCAAGATATCAGCGCGAGAACGAAGGGCAGCGATCACACCACTCTTTTTATAAATATGCACCGCCGCCGAGGCAAGAACAAAGAGGAGTTACGATCGAGACTCCGAGACACAGAGATAGATCACCTACGCCGGGACGATCACGAGAGCGAGGAATAGATAGATTAGCCGAGGTGTTAGAACGAATGGTTATTAAACGCCCGCCGCCCAGACAAGCGCAAGAACTGCCCATCTTCAGCGGTGCTCCGAACGAGTGGCTACTATTCCGAGCAGCGATGCGTGATTCAACCAAAATGTATGGCTATACACAAGCCGAGAACCTAGCGCGTCTACGAACATGTGTAAGAGGCGAAGCAAGAGAATTAGTAGCCGCCTTGTTGTATACAGCTGCCGACCCCGCAATCATAATGCAGACACTTGAACAATATTACGGCCGCCCAGAGATTATTATTGATAAAACGTTGAACGATATAAAGAAGTTACAGCGACCCGGACCATCGGCCAGTGAACTAAATACGTTTGCAATACGACTTCAAAACATAGTCAGCGTACTCACTTGTATAGATGAGAAAGGGTACCTACAGAATCCTATGTTGGCTCGTCAAGTGACCGAGAAGTTAAGTCCGCATATTAGAGCGAGATGGTGCGACTACGCAGAAGAGTACGGAAGCAGGAGCGAGCCAGAGATTGTCACTCTGTCTCGCTTCCTCATGAGAGAGGCTGATCGCGCCATACGTTTTTCCTACTCGTCTGCAGCAACTGGAACAAAGGAGCCAACACGTAGTGCGCCAGCAGCTAGACCTAGCTACGGTTCGCCTAAAGGCCTAGAAGGCAGGAAGCGAGGCGCAGCTGCTTACGCTGCAACTGAAAACAATAGCGAGAAGATGTGTCTGTGTTGCGGGGCCGAACACGATACAGTAAAATGTAGAAAGTTGGAAGCAATGACGGTACCACAGAGATGGGAATGGGCAAAGGAAGCGCGCGTATGCTTTCGTTGCCTGGGTAGCCGTCATCGTCGGATGAATTGCACTGCCAAGAAGTGTGGTGTAAACGAGTGTCGCCATCCACATCACGTATTGTTGCACGGAACGCAGCAAACCGCGCTAGGAGGCGAACAACAAAAGAATGTAATCACCGCGTCGGCTCACGCCGTAATGTCAACTGGCGCGGTGCTATTGAAAATATGCCCCGTGATAATTCGAGGGCCCGATGGACTGGAAGTGGAGACTCACGCCTTACTCGATGAAGGATCTACGATTACTCTGATCGACGAGGAAATCGCTAGAAAAGTGAACGCGCATGGAACGAAATGCGCGCTGCGATTGCACGGATTAACGGCAACGCGGCAGGAACCAGAGAGTCAGAGCGTGGCATTGGAGATAAGGGGAGCACGATCAAGCTTCCATCCGATACAGGCGCGAACCGTCAAAAGTCTCAACATTACCAGTCAAGCGATCGCAGCTGAGTGTTTGAACTATAAACACCTACAACAGCTACCACGGAACGAGGTCTGCTATGGAGAAGCACGACCGCGCATACTATTAGGCGCAGATCATTGGCACCTAATAGTATCGCGAAAGCTCCTGACCGGAGCAAGGAACGAACCGGCCGCATCACTAACAGAGCTAGGATGGGTAGTGCACGGTACGGTGCCACGAACTATAGTGGCGAAGGAAGACCCAATAGATGGCGCCACAGTGCTACACGTACGTGCGCCTCAGCATAGAGAACGATTAAGAAATGATGAAGAGCTACATGACTTAGTCACGACGCATTTCGCAATAGATGCGCTAGGAATTTCGAGTAAAAATAAACCCGTCAAGGAAGACGAACGCGCCAAGGAAATATTTAATGAAACAGCGCGACTAACCGACGGACGTTACGAAGTTGGTTTGCCATGGCGTACGGACGATACTCGCCTACCGCCTAGCTTTGATATGGCGCTGCGAAGGTTGCGCACCATGGAACGAAAAATGGATCGAGACACGAAGTTTCGTCAAGCATATACGGCGCAAATAGACAACCTGTTACAAAAGGGATACGCCGCTCCAGTCGAACACACAGACGACAGCGCAATAACATGGTACCTGCCACACTTCGCAGTGACTAATCCGAACAAGCCAGGAAAAGTACGCCTTGTATTCGATGCAGCTGCAATTACAAACGGAAAATGTCTGAACGACGAATTACTTGCCGGACCCGACATGTTAAACACGCTTTACGGTATACTGTTTCGATTCAGAGAAAAGCCGATTGCTATAGCGGCCGACATACGCGAAATGTTCCTCAGAATCAAGATTCGACCCGAGGACAGAGCAGCGCAACAATTTCTGTGGCGTGGTGACGAACGAAAAGGCCCGCCACAGAAATACGTAATGAACTCAATGATATTTGGCGCTCGTAGTTCTCCTTTCCTAGCTCACAGCGTTAGGAACAGAAACGCTGAAAAATGTAAACACGCGCACCCGCGCGCCCTCTATGCAATAACAAAGAACCATTATATGGATGACTGGGTCGACAGTTTCGAGTCAGAAGAGATCGCTGCACTCACGATCGCAGAAGTGCAGCGCATTCACGAGCAAGCCGGCTTTGAACTTGCCGGGTGGAATTCTAATCGACAACACTTGCTCGCGAATATCCTAGAACAGGATAAGGCTAACGCCCCGAAGGAACTAGGTGCGAATGCACACCCGTACGGCAAGACGCTGGGTATGATGTGGTTGCCAGAAACCGATGAACTTGCATTCAACACCGCTATGCCTCGCGTACCGAACGACGTACGTGATGGCACGAGAACACCAACTAAACGTGAAATGTTGGGAGCAGTAATGTCAATCTTTGACCCGTTGGGCTTGTTAAGCCCTTTCACGATTACGGCAAAGACCACTCTACAGGAGCTATGGCGAAAGAAGATCGGCTGGGACGAGCAACTACCCGCCGAAGAAGCTATCGCGTTTCTCGAATGGATAAACGGTCTGACGAGCGTGGCGGGCTTGCGAGTCCCCCGATGCTACGCGAATCACATGACCATGGAGCGATCGTTGCACGTATTTACAGACGCTAGTGAACAAGCGTACGCCGCTGCAGCATATTGGCGATTGACACGGCCCGACGGATCAATAGACGTCGTGCTAGTCGCGGGAAAAGCTAAAGTAGCGCCAATGAAAGCTCAGAGTATTCCACGCATGGAACTACAAGCGTGCCTGATAGGCGCTCGACTATCCTCCGAGATACGTAAAGAACATAGATGGGAAACCGAAGTGACCTATTGGAGTGACTCTAAGACGGCATTACACTGGATAAGGAACGACTCCGCGAGATATACACCGTATGTTGCGCATCGGCTGAGCGAAATTAGTGAACTAACCCCCGCTGAACGATGGCGCTGGGTACCGACCGCTCAGAACGTAGCTGACGACGCGACTAGACACGGAAAAACGAGTCTCTTACAACACGATCGATGGTTCAATGGACCGGCCTTCTTGCGCGAACCGGAAGAACAGTGGCCACAAGAAATGAACCAATGTGAAGACGAAATAGTAGCCCATACTAAAGAAGAGGAGAACGTTATGAACATAAAACGATTCTCTTCATTTGATCGAGCGTTGCGTGCCATGGCGAACGTGTTGCTCTTTATAGATAAATGTCGTAAACGCGCGACAACAATGGACGTGCGTCATCTCAAAGAAGCCGAACTAACGCTTATACGAGAGGCGCAACGCGACAGTTTCTCTGAAGAAATCAAAAGATTAACGTCAGGGAAGAACGTAGAGAAGTCGAGCCGGCTCAGCAAGCTAGACCCGGTATACGAGGAGAACGTAATTCGACTGAACGGGCGAATTGACGCAGCAAATGTACCAGAGTACAGAAAGAGGCCACCGATCTTAGACGGCAGGCATCCGCTTGCGCGCCTACTTATAAAACGTGAACACGTCACAAATGGACATGCTGGCCGAGAGCACGTAGTAAACAACCTGCGACAGCGATACTGGATAATAAGATTACGAACTAGCGTGCGCATCGTACTGAATGAATGCATTATGTGTCGCATGCGACGGAAATCACCGCCTATACCGGTGAAAGGAAATTTACCCAGTGAAAGGCTTGATGCATACGCTCGCCCTTTTTCGCGCTGCGGTGTCGATTGTTTCGGTCCCATGACAATAACCATAGGAAGACGTAGAGAAAAACGTTGGGGCATGTTATTCACGTGTTTGGTGACTAGAGCCGTGCACATAGAATTGCTGCCTAGCCTCAGTACGGATAGTGCGATAATGGCACTAAGAAGAATGGCCGCGCGTCGCGGTTGGCCACAAACAATAATGTCAGACAACGGCACGAACTTTCGCGGTGCTGACGTCGAATTAAAAAACGCCTACAAGGAATGGGCGTCTGAACTTAAAGATTACGCGCTCAATAAAGGAATTGAGTGGCGTTTTATCGACCCTGGTGCACCTAACCAGGGGGGAGCCTGGGAGCGGCTCATACGTAGCGTAAAAACGGCGCTCGCGGTAATACTAAAGGAGCGCATGCCAAAGGAAGAAACTTTGACAACCGTTATGGCTGAAGTAGAGAATATATTGAACTCGCGACCGCTCACTCACGTGTCTGTAAACCCAGAAGAAGCAGAAGCGTTAACCCCCAATCATTTCCTGCTGGGGTCAGCATCGGGGCTACCGGTCACTGGAACGTGTGACGTAGCTGATAAGCGCGCTTGGCGAGCAGCACAAGCGCTGGCAGATCGATTCTGGGCTAGATGGATGAACGAATATTTACCTACACTAACACCGCGCGGTGACGTCAGACATAGTCGCGCAGAACAAATAGCGGAAGGCGATGTCGTCATAATCGCTGACGGCTTACTACCGCGGAACGTGTGGCCGCGGGGCCTTGTTGTGCGCGCGATATTCGGTCCTGATGGCGTGGTACGGAGTGCGGATGTGCGGACGCGGGGCGGCATATTTAGAAGGCCCGTGAGAAGGCTTATCGTCCTCGACCATATAGAAGAAGAAGCTCGCGAGGCTACGCTGGGGGGAGACTGTTGCGGACGGCAAGCCTAACTTCAACTAAGACGTAAACAAGGTCATAAAATACGTCACAATGTATAGAACAAGATGACTACTAGCTATAGACAGTGGACCATATAGCCACAGCTAGCTACAGCAAAGCCAACATTTTAAGAAAATATAATGGTAAATGAACATTACCGGGGGGTTACACCATACGCTACTTGTGCCACCCTAAACGGTACGTAAGCAGGTGCATCCGCCGGCATTTTGGTCGGCACTCATTCTACGCTCCAGGAACCTATATGAAGAACTGAACCCTGAACCCCTGAAGCCCAGCAGCCCTGAAGCCCTGAAGAAAGAAGAACGTATAGTCGATTCATATTAGAATGAGTGCAAAAGTTTTTAGTGTAAATAACATAAGTTTTGTTTGAATAAATACGGCAAGTGCCTTTCACCAAGTCAATTGTTTTACTGGTTGTCCTCTACACTACCTATAACTGGGTTAGTAGCAGATAATAAGACAACATTTGCTTCGTAAAAGAGGTAATTGATGTAAATCGGTCTCTTAATCAATGTTTTATAATTATTATTAATTTTATCCGTGTTTTTATTATTAATTGTATTTTCTGTTTTGCTTGGAAAGATTTTTGTTGAGTGTTTTTGTTTATTTTAATAATTTTTCAAATTTAATATTCCTTGTCAAACTTTATTGTACCTAGACTATAAGTGAACGATGTGGTCTCCTGTAATTGGAGGAGCACACTCGTCATTGTCCTGTTATTGCTATTTTGTATGTAATTGTGTAGCCTCTGTTGGAGATCCAAATAAATAAATAAATAAATAAATAGGCTTTTGTATACTGCAGAAAAAAGACTTGGAACATCCTCCTAGGGAAATGAAATGTGTTTAGAATATGTAAAGTAGTATTTAGAGCAGATACTTAATCAATTGTGCCAGGTCTATCTTTGTATTTCGTATAGGTCGTCTATAATTGACACAGATTTATTTTGCTATTGTTAAATCTAAATTATAAGGTTGGGGATTGACAGACAACGAATTATTCTAATCTTGAAATTATTTTGGAAGAGTATCCATAGAGTGTCTTGCCGGCTCTTCTCCATATGACTACTTTTTAGAACCATACATTTAAATTGTCGAGACGTTTCTTAAGTGCGTATAATGTGATTCTTACTATTCGAAATAAAAACTTTGAATCTTTGAGTGTTGTTTTTTGATGGTCTCACATCAAGTAACACTGACTATAAACCAACTGGAAAAACAAACATTCCTTGATTAAATCACAGAAAAGTATAATTTCGTCGAACATAAATGGAAGGAGCTTCATGGCTAACTTCACAGATTGTCTTGATTTTCCCCATTTGTCTAATCAACAAGACTGAAGTTTTGACCACAATACTAGCTTTCAAATCAAGATCTATCATACTTGGTAAAGGGTGAATCCTTGTGTTTAACTATTTACGAGTATCACTTGAGGAAGTTTAGTTTGTACAAGATGTTGCAGAAGTTTCTAGGTCAAGATTAGGTTTTGCTGGTAGTTGAAGCAAGAAACTTTGTGTGTAAAATGTGACTGTTGGTATTGAAATTTCTTGTCCATTGTAGAAATGATGTTGAAAGGTAAAATTTTTACTACCATTTGAATAGGTACTTTGGTGCCTTATTGTGATTATGATAAATATGAAAATGATAATATCCACCTTTATTTGGTTATGAGCAACCTAGTTGGCAGGTGGGGTAGGGAACTGCTGGGGTTGCGGTAAATGTGCTAAAAAATCCCGCAATCCCGGCTATCGGTCCTTGGGAGAAACACCCTTATAACAGACACATCACATAACCCTCTACATTGGCCAAGATGGAGAGTATTATGAGGAAAAGTGTGGCAGTAATAGAGTGGCGATCGAACACTGGACGTGGAGTTTCGATCATCAGCCGGCTAGGTGCCCTGATGGCTTCGTTCAAATAGAAGGCAAAAACTGGATTAGACTAAATACCGAAAATAACGGAGTGCAATGAAAGATGCCTAATCTAAATATTGGTTGAAAAAGAGCTGAAAAAGAAGACATAACAAGTAACTTTTTTATTTATTTTACTAGCATATTGACTGTCCCACTCCTGAGCAAAGTCCCCCTTTTGTCTTCCAAAAATCTACAACAAGTAATAAGTAAGCAAATACGAAAATAATAAAACAAGATTATGTTAAAGTCACACTCAAGATCCGTGCTTATGTTTTTGTTACATCTAGAACAATTTACGCCTTACACGAATAAAGTTATCAAGGCACTTAAGCGTTTCCCCAAAAGTTCTATCAAACTCCCAGAGCGTCGAGCGTAAAGGGAAAACTAAATTATTCAACAAAAAGCAATCTTCTCGGTACGTTTAAACGCTTCTTGAAAATAACTGTTGACATGGTCTACATTGACAGTTTCAGAGAATCGTTCGACACGTCTTCTGTGCGCTTCGTTGCTTTTGTATAAGGCTTTTGCTGATATAAAAGGATATTGTTTATTTCTTGTTCGCTTAGTGCCTACCTTTGTAGTGTTTACCGTGTTTCTAAGCGTTCAGTTTTCATTCCAGTAAAGTGTTTGCTCAATCCTATCTATTTAGGTCAATGGAAAATTGGAGCCGCTTGGAATCGAAATGAAGATTGTATTTCTTATGCCAGACATTTTTTAAGAAAACATTTTCAGATTTTCTAGGAGTTAGAACTCGTGACTATAGTTAAATTAACGGCTCGTGGCTAATTAACAACCGCGCGGATCATACAATTTGCAAGGTTAAGCGGCGCTAGCCGCGGTCAGTCTGTGGATGAGTAACCGTTTTATGCCTACACTAGTGCGCTTTCACGTTCATCTTGCGCTTTCAACTTTCAATTCCTCTTGCGTCAAGCGCATGCAATATTGGTTGCTATTGACGCATGCTGCTTATCGTCTACACCGGTGCGCATCGGTCAGTCGTCAGTCGACATACAATGCGCTAGGGGCATGCACTTTTGTCGAACTAGTATTACGGCATGGCTATTGCATGCGCTACGACGATTCAGGTATGCGTCAGACGAAGACGCAAGATAAACATGAAAGCACACTGGTGTGGACATAGCTTTTGATACACATTAAGACCCTTCCGTGCCTCAGAGAGCACGTTAAGCCGTCGGTCCCCGGAGTCATACGAATACCTGTTACAGTCGTTACGGGTAGTCAGAATCACGAAATTCTGACAACCGGTCTAACCTTAGGATATCGGCATTGCCCAGTAACTGGGTTGCGGAGGTCTTATGGCAGTCGCTCTGTCTAAAATTCTGGTATTCAACCGTATCATGGGGTCTACTCCCTAAGCACGAAGTCCGTGATTTCGGCATTAGTTACGAGCGTTTCCTACTCCCTACCACCTACGGATATACGATTATTTCGGGGCATGAACTAAAAATAAATGACAACTCGATTTTACAGTTGTCCCTACTACCGATGTGTTTTTGCCCGTCCGAAAAGTTGAACTTGACACTTGTTTTGTTCACTCCTACGTTTCGGGCTACTTTCAGACGGGCGACCAACTTCGTTGACGGACTTAGGGAGTAGGCCCCCTGTTTAGATGGGAAGCTGACCCCAACATAGTTAGGAAAAAGCTAAGCAGAACAAACAAGTATCATAAAGTATTGAAAATTGTGTACTTTGAAGACTCTTCAGAAGTTTCGTCTTCTGTTGTTTCTAGAAAAAAGTTGGGAATTTTGTTGCCTTTGCAAATGGAAAAGACGGTAGTTATTGATATTTGGCATCGTAGGCTGTTGGTAAAAGTTGGCGGGAAATGTTTGGCAACACGCTTCTAAATGTGTTGGGTTTCGGATTCGAACGTTAAAAGGAAATACCACAAATCAGCGCGTACCTGTATCAGTTTGTACGTCTGTGAGATAAATATAAGATCTCATTGGTCGAATAAACGACAAAAAGTAAAAATAAAACCCTTGATAATGCTTTAAAACGTGAATAAGAACTCTGAAAAACTCAAAACTCTTGATGAGAAATGAAAATTTCGAAATGCTTAGAATGTTAAGAAAGAAAGAAAGAAAGAAAAATAATTTATTCAGCACCAATTAATAACATATTAGTAATAACATAATTAACACTACCTATTTATAATATAAATTGCGCTGAAAAGGCGCTGGTTCAGCATATGCCAGACGGAATGCCTGGCGCTGGTTTTCAACCGGACCCTAGTGGCCCACGGATGGTAAGCCAGTACAAAAAATAAAAAAAATAAAAATGAAATAAATAAATAAAAACTAGTAAAAATAATACATAAATATAAATAAACTTGATGTAATAAAAAATTATAATATATAAAATAAAATATAAAAATACATTATGTGTTAGTCGTTTGTGTTTGTGTGCGATGTGATATCCTATTCGATGTGATGTGTTGTTCTATTAACTGTTGCTGATAGTATCGGACGAGTAGAGACGAAAGGTGCCGTGTGGTGCCGGACGTAAAGAATAGCACTATCCCATCTCTACCCATGGGTGTCGTAAAAGGCGACTAAGGGATTCACTAGAGGATGGGCAGCAGCGTTCTCTGAGTACTTTAACAACCATACTACGATCGTCAACCCGCTTACCAAGCGTGGCGATTATGGCTAACCCCCTCTACTGAGGGAGGCTTATGTCCAGCAGTCTTTCGGATGAATCATCATAGACGAAAGGGTTTTTTTTTTTGTTTTACCTTCATTCTACAGTTTAATATACATCCTATCCTACTAATATTACAAACGTGAATGTAGGGATGTTTGTGTATTTGTATGTTTGTTAGTCAGTCACGCCTTAACGGCCGAATAGATTTGGATGAAATTTGGTACTTAGGTAGACCTTAACCTAGATTACGACTGATACTTTTTATCCGAATACATGAAGAAGTTCCTCTAGGATGCGAGTGAAACCGCGTGCAACAGCTAGCTAATAATTTTTTTTTCCTTGCATTATGCAAGAAAAAATCAAAATCAAGGAACCTTCACAAGCAAGGTAACGGCAAAAGCTAGTTTAGAATTACGTAGAAATTCTTAGTACTTAATAGATATGCCAGTTTCAGAGACGTGCTCAGTCCTGGCAAAGTCTGGGAATGTAGAGGTTTGAGATTCTCTTCAATAGAAGGGTTGCGTCTGAACTTCCATATAACTACCAATACTCGTACCTACCTACTAGAGTGTATTTAAGCATTCTGGCTATTATGTACTTAGGTACATTGATGTATTTACGAAATTGAGGTACGTACACGTTGTATATTATTTTTTACAATCACGTCAATGGTGCTTGAAACAATCAATTAATCAACTTAGCCTGTCGTTGTCCACTGTTGGGCATAGGCCTCCCTTTCATATTGCGGCAAAAAACTTGAGCTTCTTATTTATCATACTTAAAATAAATAAAATAAAAATGAAATACATTTATTTCAGACTACTTAATTATCCATATTATATTGTTAGTAACAAAGGTCTTACAATTTATGTTAAATATTGCAATACATCATTATTAATAAATTATTAATACACAATAAATTAAAATTAATATCCAATAAATTATTATACACAAAAATGATAACGTCATCTCGTCACATGTAGCTGGATGAATCTCTCTAGCACTGCAGACTCTGGCCTTTCAGAAATCATCTTCAGGATTCCGTTGGTGCTTAAAGCTTAAATATCTTCGGTGGGTAATATAGTGTGTTAAAAAATTAACTCTAAGTAATTTGTAAGATTACTCGGTATCGGAAATTGAACAACTTTCGTAGAATAACTATTCGAACTTCGAGATTTTTTTATTACTTTCAACACAAATCAAATAAAATTATTTTTTCTACGAAATTTGTTCAACTTCCTATACTGAGTAAACTCCACAAAATACTTAGAGTAATTTTTTTAATATCCTACATGTCCACCGAAGACATTTGAGCTTTAAGTATGATAAATAAGAGCCTCAAGATTTCTGCTGTAATATAGAAGAGATCTATGCCGTGGACGTGGACTGTGACAGGCTAAGTTGATTGTTTGAAGCACTAAAGAGGTGATTGTTAAACATTATATACAACGTGTAACATATTAAACGCAAACCCTGAATTAAGTTTGTTAAGAATCGGCTACTGAATCGATTTCTTTACACGAATTCAGTGTTTGTCCTATAGTAAAAATTGTTCAGAATGATGAGCATAGTTCACGGTTTTCGGATATAAAGTGACCAACCAGTTACACTGTATACTATGAACATAATTCATCTGCCTAGCCTTTTCCCAACTATGTTGGGGTCGGCTTCCAGTCGAACCGGATGCAGCTGAATATCAGTATTTTACATGGAGCGACTGCCTATCAGACCTCCACAACCCAGTAACTGGGTAATACGATACTCTTGGTAAGACTGGTTGTCAGACTTTCTGGCTTCTGACCAACAGCAACGACTGTCAAAGATCTACAAATGACAGCCGGGGCCAACGGCTTTACGTGCTTTCCGAGGCACGGAGGAAACTCGCTATGGTAAATGGTCACCCATCCACAGACCAACCTCGGCAAGCGTGGCTTAACCCGGAAAATCGGTCTATGCGGCTGTAATTATTTAGCCACGAGCTCCTCTTAGAGATACTATGAACATAATTATTACCAAACAAAAGGCAAGAGCTACTATAGAACCAGTATTCAATAAATTAATCAATTATACCGAAGCTTTTATAGGAATTTTATTCAGTGCCACACAATATAATTCATTAAGGATTTAAATCGTGGCATGAACAAGCCTTTACATAATTGAGGGCTTGTACTGTAATGTTCAATCATTTCCATCGAATTGATTCTCTTGGGATCGCCTGAAACCTCTGAGCAGCTATTCAGTCGGTTTAATTACAAGTTTAGCAATAAATGTTTAATAACGTCGTATATTTGTTTGCTAACCATACTAACTTTCTTCACAAAATCTTCGTATAGAGTTATTGACTCTTTATTTGTATTATTTTGTGACGTCAATGTTTTTGTTATGTGAATAGGAACAATGTCTAGTATACGTTTGAAAAATCTTGCTGATGGTAGGGTAAAGATTCGCGTACATTATGTAGGGTCGCAGCGGGGCGGAGCGGGCCGCAACGCAGCTGAAAATGCTTACTTAGCACATTAGTGATGGGCCGGGTCGCAGCGCATTGACGGATTTTGGGTACAGTGTACTGCCCTGCCAGACTTGCAAATCATACAGCTCTTTGTATCCATAAACTACATTAATCAAAAGCTCTTCATCCATTCTTGTGAACGCCACAGGAGTACACAAATAGTTACCAAAAAAACGTGCGCGCGTACACTCCAATCCACTTGCTATAGCACACTGTGTCGGGGCGCAGCAGGGTAGGGAGGGCCGCATCGCACGTAACCAAAATCCGCGGTGGAATATGCGGCCCGCTGCTCCCCGGCATAGTCTGCGATAGTTCATATAAAATACATACGAGCGATTTGAACGGATTTTTGCGCTGCGACCCGACTCGCTGCGGCCCGTCATAATATGCGCGAATCTTAAGTGTCGTGAGGGACTCGTAGCTAATTAACAACCGCGCGTATTATAGGATTTGCAAGGTTAAGTTGCACTTGCCGCGGTCAGTTCGTGGATGGGTGACCAATCGTTACACATCGAGACCCCTTCATGCCTCGGAGAGCACGTTAGGCCATCGGTCCCGGGAGTCATACGAATATCTATGATAGTCGATTTATGGTTAGTCAGAAGCCCGAAAGTCTGACAACCGGTCTAAGCTTAGGATATCGACATTGCCCAGTAACTGGGTTGTGCAGGTCTGATGGCAGTTGCTTCGTGTAAAATACTGGTATTCAACAGCATCTGGTTAGACTGGAAGCTGGCCCCAACATAGTTAGGAACAGCCTAAGCAGAGCGGTAGCGTTGGGTGTCGGGTCGTCGTGTTCCTTAATATTATTTATAGTCGAGCCTAGCGTTGCTTATACATTCATCATGCAAATACATATATTTCATACATAAAATCGTCATCACACACTACATCGTTCTCATATAACTTGTATCTCAACATTAAATCGTATCATATACAAAGTGTGTTACTGACGTTACGACATTAAATGAAACCACGTATTCTATGATGAGTTTCACTACCGAACACAAATAATCAATCATGTACATTCAATAGTTTAGTCACAGGAATTTTCGTGCGATTTAATAATTTTACGAATATCAAGATCTCTACGCGAGGTTATGTAAACCTATGACCCATTTAAACCAAAATTATCTTTATTTACACGTGTAGAACAGATATAGTTAACATAAGTTTCCACTTCAACGTCCCTTCATCTACATGGATGAGTGAAATTGAAAAATCATGCGACAAAAAATGTGCTTGGAAGTAACTGATTTTTTGTGTACGGTACTATAACACATCATACGAGTAGAACACGTGGTTTCATTTAATGTCGTAACGTCAGTAACACTTTGTATGTGTTACGGGTAAAGGCCGAATGGCGGTTACCCTGCGAACCTAACCTATCCATGTCGGGGTTCCGGTGTGCGGGTACACCTAGTTCTACCCGCTATGATGAAGGCTAAACCTAGTTCTAACCGAAGATAAGCAGGATAAATCTAAGTTTAACCGCATGTGGCCGGCTGCTCCTAGTTTTACCCGCGTAAACCTAGGTGTAACCGCCATTCGGCCTTTCGCCGTAACATTATAATACCTATTATATTATTTAAAAAAAGGAGCCAGTTTCTTGCCGGCACTTTTCCATTGGACCGACTTTTTGGAACTGTGCAATTAAATTCTCGACGTTTCTTAAAAGCATGTACTGGGCATATTTTAAATAAAAAATCTTAAAACTACAGTGTTTTTGATAGATAAAATAATCTCTATCTTATATTAGAAATCTTCAATCTGTTGGCTCTTAGCTCAAACCGACAACTAAAAGCTAAAACTCAAACATAAAATAAGATTCTACCCCGCCTCAATATTGTCTGTGTACCTCCATAATAGGATACTTCAAAAATAATACCTAATCCCATTCTCCCAGATTTTCGATAATAGTACAACAAGCTATTACGGTCTAACGACTAATTAGCAATACGAATAAATACTCATTTTGAGTACCAACGAGAGGTATTTACTTCTATTGGGACATTCTGGCCACAACGCTCCCCATTGTGGCCAGAAGAGGCTCTTTTATTACCCTTTCGGGACTCTTCGGGATTTCTCGGAGCTCTTCGGCTTGTCGTATAAACAATGTGCCTTTGTTACGTTCCTGTTAAGCAAGTTATTTATGTGATGAACACGACACGGGTGAAATGTGGGGTGCTGGTCGAGCAGATTTGTGATGTATGGACTTGCAGGAGATTGGTTTTCGATTGTATGGGAATTTGGGACGTATGAGACATGCAATTGTTTAGGAGCGTCTTGAGTTAGTTCTCAATTACTTTGTCGCAATGAATACCGCTATAATTTGGTTTGAAAAAGGTTTTAATTGGGTGGTGGTAAATTGTTGTGCTAAAGCAAGCACCATCGACCGCATCTTCACTTACCAATAGGTTAGATAATTGTCAAATGTGATGACCTATACATGCGTCCGTACGCTGCAAACTACCCTTTATATATTTCTTTCCGTGCAATGGTTGTCTAGAAGAAATTGCTTTAAGCAATAAGACTTTTTGTACTGTTCTTAATTAGTTTATTATTTCTGTTTTATTTCTTGTAGGGCCGATTTTTCAATCGTGAGATAACTTTTATCTAAGGATAAATGTGACGGTTTGACATATTTTCTACACAAAAGCTGTCAAACTTATTCCCCAATTAAATATTATCTGTCCATTGAAAAATCGGCCCTTAGTGGTACATAATTATATCTATTTATCTATCATACGGGGTTTGGACTTTCTTTGATATGTTTACATTATGGTAAAAAAAATTCTGTTACAATATAAACGGAAAATCGAGTTACGTATCATATTTTATTCCTTACATTATTATTTATTACCATTCGCGTAGTACATCAAAATTCGAGAGCCTGCGCCATGACCTAGTAATAATTTAATACATACATAATGGGCTTGCATATGTAACACAAGCCTGTCTTTTTTCATTATTCATATCTCTCTTTCAGTATGCCTTTATACATTTACGTCTTTTTAATCAACTTCGAAAAAAGCCGAACGAAGGAGATTGCCAAAATTATCGTTCAACTGTATTTTTTATTTAAATTTACCTTTGTTGTCTTCACCAATAATCCACACTACATCATGAGCATTTCAATCCGTCACACGTCCTCATTCCCGTGCACGTTCCCGTCAAGATGTAATCATATTTGCATCAACCTCATCAAGTTCACAAACAATACTCGGTTCCTTTGTCCGTACGTGTGTGATACAAGTCACGGACTCAGATCACAGAAACAAGGGAGATAAGTCATCGGAACATCACATAATATCACGCCTGTATTTTTCGAAGGGTAGGACTGAAGTATACACGTATACAAGTATATAGTCCCATGTATTAGGAGGCGAGCCTATTGCCACCAACCAGGCACAGACCCAGACTCCGGACTGCTATTGAGAAATTCCACAAGGTAAAACTCAATAACACTTTGCCCGACATGGAGATCGAACCCATGATCTCACGGTCAGCAGTCGCCCTTGCGACCGCTAGACCAACGACGCAATAAAAATGGGAAAATCACTTCAAATAATTCCACAAAAGTTTTGGGAGGAATTCCAACTCATCCTATAGTTATATGGTCAGTAGTTCTACGTAGGTGGCTCTCAAAAAAAGACTTATCCATCTAAAAACCAGGGTCAAACTACTGACTGTCATGAACCTAAGGTGTTGGGCTTGCCAAAATTACCTTGTCTAGCAATAGAAAACTGTTGGCCAGAGATTATAATGCACAAAGTAAAGGTAATTTTGACGATTTAGAAGCTACGTTTTATGAGCTGCACTTACTAATGCCACATTCTGTCAACGGGAACATAAGAATCAGTCTTCATTTGTTGAAATACCACATCTCCCTATTTTCTATGATCTGAGTGCAAAACTGTAAGGTTCGGGACCAGGTGAAGAGCTATTCGTAGACCACATGAATACGAATGGAGTCGGAGTAACTGAGACAATTTAATAAACCCACGTATGTGTGTTTACTTTACTAGCTATTGTACTACAGGTGTTACGGAAATAGTACGGTATTTATTTGTACCAAGGAATTTTGTTTATTATGCAATTTGTGTTTATATGAAGGCATTATTTTCAGTAAAAAAATTCACGAGGAATCATAAAATAAACAATCATTAACAACATGTTGTCAAACTACGACAATTAATTTCAATGTATTAAAAAAGGTAGGTAGGTCAATGTTGTAAAGTTAATCTGAAATTCGAAAATAAAAACTAAAAAGAATATAACACTTAATAATCCCTGTATTATAGATACCGACGGCAGCAAAGAACAAACGGCTATCTACAAAATCACTAGTTTTCAGGAGAGCGTTTTTAACGCAAAAATGTAATAACTTCTACAAGAACAAAGCTAGCTTCTTCAAATTTGCAATAGTTAATTAATTCGACATTTCGAACAAAATAGTGAAGGGGAATCAACAGTTTTTTTTCTTTTTTGAAATACGGTATATGTCTTTTTTTACTTCGCACAAAATAAATAACTAACTGAGTCAACTGCCATATGTTCACTTCTACGTAGGACTTTGTAATTCCTGATTCCCAAATAATTTTACTTATAAAAGGAGATATAGCTATTCTCTTTTATAATATATATCTAACTACGACAATAAATAAAGGGTAACTATGATTGACACCAAAATATTGTAGTTGTCTCAAATTACTTCGTAATTCTAAAGGTTCAAATATTGATATTGCAGATAATATACTATTAATATGATGAGTTTTTGGAGTTCAAGTAAAGAATTAAGTTATTCTTAGTAAGTGATTCTTTTTTAATCATCGTAATCATAATATAGGGTTTTTCAATTGGCGCGGGTCGATTTTGGCGGCCCGTGGCGGCTATTTTGTTTTGATGACATCTATCAAATCTTTTTTTTATTATTCAGTTACTTATGCCAAATCACCATGGCAAGTAACACGACGATTGAACAGCACGTTCAAATGATAAAACTTTATTATCAAAATGAGTGTTCGTTAGTGCAAACGTTGCGCGCATTGCGCCCATTTTACGGTAGACGTGGTGGCCCTTCACAGTCGACTCTTCAACGTTTGGTGGCCAAATTTGAGACGACCGGTTCGGTTAACAACCAGCCAACACCCTTACGTTCAAGGAACGCAAGATCGACCGAGAACATCGTCGCGGTTCCTGAAAGTGTACAGCAGAACCCGAGGCAGTCGATTCCTCGCCGTGCACAAGAACTCGGCCTTTCGCAGACTTCAACTCTGCGAATTTTGCGTCGGGACTTAGGCCTACACCCATACAAGATCCAACTGACCCAGGAGCTCAAAGTTCATGACCATAGACAACGCCGTTTGTTCGCTGATAGGGCATCGAATCGTTTGGAAGAGGATCCCAATTTTGGCCGAAAAATCATCTTTAGCGACGAGACGTATTTTTGGATTTGGCTGTGTTAACAAGCAGAATTGCTTTATATGGGACGACACCAACCCACGCGAGGTTCACCAAGTGATAATGCATCCTCAAAAAGTTACCGTTTGGTGTGGATTTTGGGCCCGCGGCGTCATTTTGACCACTCGGAAGATGAAAATTGGACCACTTGGATCCGTGCCACTGTAAGAAGCCGAAGTGGGCATTTGAACGATGTCATATTCCACACTTAATGGCACATGTGGGCCTTTCAAATAAAAAAAGAATTTTGTTAATACCTCACACACAGCTTGTTTTATTTCATTTCAACATCTACCTGCCCTTATTGAAAAACCCTATACAAAGTAATAAAAATGCAATATTTGCAGAGAAAATAACATTTCTAAGGAGTTACTATCTTCAAAAACAATTAAATAATCAAATCTTATACAAGCTATAATCATACAAAAGCAAAGCAAAGGATCAAAGGAATTGAACCCGGGTTAATTACACGTAAGTAAAGCTTATTTTATCACAATAATCAAACTTACTAAACAAAAAATAATTTCCTCCTAATCTTTTATTTAAGAAATAATAATAATCTAATTCCAAACTAAGTTATTGAAGGTTTTTATTGTGTAAAATGAACAATCGGAAGTCTGTTTTTCTACCGTAGGACGTTGTTGATAGCTTCGGCAAGTGTTATTTATTGATTCTGGCGGTGTTTGGATGTGCTTTATCACGCATAAGCTGAAATAAAGCACCCAACTGGGTCCGCAAAGAAATGACAACATCCGAAACAATCATTTTAGCGTAAATCTGTGCATTAAGATTGCCTCTGATTTAAATCAGTTCGGTTCTTCCACCGATTCAAATACTCGGCCATATCATTATTGTTCCATGTTTTTAGCATCTGGAGGTCCACCAATACCGTATACCGTATACATCTAGTATCTGGTCATTTCAAAGCGAAATTCATCTGAAAAGCACACATAACGCCACTTTTCTTCTGCCCAATTTCTGTGTTCACGAACCCATTGTGAACGGGCCCTACGATTGCAGGGCTCAATTGGTGGCACTCGTAGCGGCCTTTGGAAACGGAGATTAACTTCGTGCAAACGATTTCTAATGGTTTGATCACTTATTAAGAACCCTGAAGAGCGATGAAGCCTTTGAATACTCATCTTGCACAGCATGATTTAAATAAAATTATATTTCATTAAATAATGTATTTACATGTTTTTATTTTTTAATGTACTGTGCGTTCAGTCCACGAAAACGTGCCCCACTCCTTTTCGTTGTCGGTAGCCGCGTGGTGCTTAAGCATACATTTCTTATTTTAGTTTCCGTGCCCCAGAGAGCACGTTAATCCGTCGGTCCCGGATGTCATACTAATACTTGTGGTAGTCAGAAGTCCGAAAGTCTGACAACCGGTTTAACCTTAGGATATCAGCATTGCCCAGCAACTGGGTTGCGGAGATCTGATGACAGTCGCTCCGTGAAAAATACTGGTATTCAGCCACACTGGTTAGACTAAAAGCTGACCCCAACATAGTTGGGAAAAGGCTAGGCGGAACGAAAAGCGATGAAGCCTTGTAATTAACATCATCGCACTCATTTTAGGATTCCATCGAGCAGTGATTTGTATGTAAAGATCTTCTCTGCCTGTGGTGATGCGAGTTCGTCCTCCATGGCGCTCAGCTACGCTGCCAGTGATGCAGTAGTGTGTCCAGAAGTGACTTATTATACTCTGCGTAGTGCCCAGAGCGATGGCCACAGTACGTTGCCGAGAGCCAGCTTCAAACATTCCTACGGCTCTGATCGTTTTTTCTCAACTCAAGTGGCGTCTTCTATCCATAATAGCGTTCGTATATTTTGATCTGATTCTGAAGTGTGGTAGAAATGGTAACGATTTTGCAGAATTTTATAGGAAAACGACTTGAAAGAATATTTTCAAGTTTTAATCGAAATTCAAAAACTTTTATTTTTTTATATTATGAAGAGGTAGCTAAGAAACTATGAGGAGTCCAAAAAATCAATTTAAGAACTTGCAGTAATTCGCTAAAATGTGCTTTTTCCCTAGATACTTTTGATGTGTGTATTATGAAACGTATAATATACAAAATTGAGGTTGTAGAAATAATTAAATAGTATAGTAATAATAGTTTAAAAAAAGTCAACTGCCCCGCCGCCCATGACAAAACGGTCATGTAACTGATACCTTTGTTTATGGCATGCGACGCGCCGAATTGCACGACGTACACACGGACAATTGTAGATGTCCGTGTGTACTTCGTTACTTTGTAAAAAAAGGTGTAGTTGTCTTTATATACGCGACATAATACAAAGAAAAAAAGAGATTTTGTATGAAAAAAATATATCACTAGATAAAATAAGGAATTCTGAATTCAATTATGTAAAAAAGTGAATTTCGCAAAAATGCAGTTGTCTTTTTGTTCTTTGCTGCCGTCGATACTTATATTATAAATGCGAAAGTAACTCTGTCTGTCTGTCTATTATGCTTTCACGCCTAAACCGCTGAACCAATTTTAATGTAATTTGAAACAAAGATAGTCTGGAACCTGGAGAAGGACATACGCTACTTTTATCCCGAAAAATGCGGAATACCTACGCGATAAACGACAACCACGCGGGCGAGGCCGCGAGCGACCTCTAGCTTTTTATAAAGCAAGAACAAGCGCTCAAAAACATTTTAGTGAGTCATATTGAAATGTAGACAGTAGGGTAGAATCTGGAAACTATTACGCAATTAATAAGTAACAGTTAAAAACCAATGAAATATTTAGTAAAATGTCTAAGTTATAATCGATTAAAAATTGTTCACAACTCGGAGACAACACTACTGTGGCGATACCTTAAAAAGTTCACAGTGACTTGAAATTAGTCTGTACAACAGTTTCGCGTGACAGGGTCCGAAAATGAGTCCTCAAAAAACTTTAAAAGCGCTATTATAGCTTTTAAAGATTTTCCTCTATTTTTACATCGATTTGATTTATTTTTTCACATACCATGTTCTTTCCATACTTTCTATAAAATAATACTGCATTTTTGTACATTTTTATTAGTATTATGACCGAGAGGGCGTAATTAACCATATCAGTCAGTCAGCGCGGTCTATGTATCGAGTTAGGTATTGAATCTGTCTTGTTTTGCGAAATCGGTACAATAATCCTAATCCTAACTAATATTATAAATGCGAAAGTAAGTTTGTTTGTTTGATACCTTTTCACGCCTAAATCACTGAACCGATCATCCTGAAATGTTGTATATACGTTGTCAGGTGTACAGAAACGGACATAGGGTACCTTTCATCCCGAAAAAAGTACTGTTCCTGAGGAAAACAACAACAACGATAATAGATGGCACCACGTGTCTTTCGAATCATGATTGAATTATATTATTATAGAAACTTCAATAGTGTGTTAAGAGTTGATTGTCAAATTCTAAATTAACGCGAACGAAGTCACGGGCAAAAGCTAGTACTACTTATATAATTTATTAGGTATGCATAGGACATCATCTCATCTCTATTTGTCATGTTATAACTACATTACAATAAACATCTACCAATACTTATCCTTAGAAATATTTCGAAGTTTTTTTAGATTTCCACGAAATGGTATTGTAGGTATATTTACAAGTTTCCTAAGACACAAAGAGAAATTGTAGTGAAAGCAATAAAATTCTATCCTCTATTCAAACAAAACCCAACATTATATATGTAGCGAGTAAGTCTCAGATTGTTTTATTTATAAAAGATCAAGACATTTTTGTGAACAAAATATCTTTGTCAAAATAAATCCGAGCTTTTCAGATTCAAGGTTTTTCGTTATTATTTTTGAGGAGTTAGTGAAACATATGTACGGTGGACAGAATAGATAAGTACACAGGCAACTAAAAATATTAAGGCGGATCTCACACTACCACGCCCCACGCTCCGGTGCGCGGGGCTGCGTTTTTTTAACGTTGTACTTCAGTTTGTATCCTACACGCTGATATTTAATTGGTTGTTTCACTAGAACAAACGTTATCAGACTGTGGTCTAATAGCATAGTAAAGAATAAAAAAAAAGGAAAAAAGAATTCCTGGCGTTCTTAAAAAGTCTTGTTGCTCAAACGTGTTTCTACATTAACCGTCACATTATAGTACTCTTACTACTCTTCGCGGCAATCGCGGTAAAGTTCTCGGCAAATAATTTGAACCATCATGGCGCCGACTGCGCAGGTCCCCCCCCCCCTGTGTCTTTGGTGGTGTCTTTTTTGAGTTTTTTTTATTTGATTCATTTTAATTGTAATAGACCTTGGTCTGAACAACGTTTATTCTAGCAATCAATTAAATGTCAGCGTGTATAAATTACGCGTAGTGCAATACACTGACAACAAATCGATGCGCGTGGTTGCAGATCCCTGGGATCTGCAGTCACGCGCAGATAAAACACAAATCTGCGGCCCCGCACGGAGTCGCAGATAAAATGCATGATGGTGCAGATCTGCGCCATCGTCCCCGCGCGCGTGTATTCATCGCCCCGCACACCGAAGGGATACCTTCTTTTCGCATAATGTTCTTTGTCCTAATATACTTCGGCATAACGATTTTGGCACAATTTGTTTTGGCATAATAATACTTCGGCATAATTTTTTTAGGCATACATTTTATGTTGGCATAATCATCTTAAAGACTAATTTGTTTTGGCATAAATTTGATTCGCATAACGTTAGTAGGCCTAATGACTATTAGCATAACGTTAGTTATGATAATCAGAAATGTTTTTACCATTGTCTAATAATCTAGTCGCAGGCGCACCCCGACTAGGTTACTTTAAACCCTGCAGACAGAAATAGGAGCCCCGCACAGCGGGGCTCTATCGACTCTGCTTTGGAGCCTCAACCTTACAAACATCCCCTTAAGTTTTTATTGTGAAAATGAAAGTAGGTGACGAATAATCGTGAGACAATTGTTCTTTTGAAATTTGCTCAGGAAAGTTTTGATTTTCTAATATGCAACCGTTAATAAGTATTTCATTGTTATACCTATAAAAATATGTTTTAATATCATTATGCGTAAATAAATTTATGCCTTAGGATATTTATTATGCTTAAAAAAGTTATGCTTTAGAACTTTATGCTTTACAAATTTATGCTTTAGAATATTATGCTTAATCATTATTATGGTTAGAGAAATTATGCTTAAAAAAGTTATGCGTAAGCTGTTATGCGTAATTATATTATGCGAAAATATAATTATGCCAAACAAAATTATGCTACGTTATATTAGGTCTTAAAATTTTATGCAAATGGATAGGGAACCCACACCGAAGCGTGGTGCAGGGTAGTGTAAGATCCGCCTAATTGTTTTACAGAGTAGTGCGTGTGTTTTGTGGCAAAGCCTCTGCCATCGCTTGTTCGAGTGTTTGTTGTTTTTATAAAGTTATTACATATAATATCAATAGCAGTTGCTTGTTTAATGCATTGATATTCATTGTTAGCCTGTATACTTAAGACTTTTGTTGACTGTACTGGCTGAGTGCTACACTGATGTGAACCATGTCTGCTGGGAGCTATAAACTACCAAGATACGTTTCACGACGACAGACTCTGTTATCGAAATTTTACATTCGTAATAAAATACCAGGGGATTTTAAGTTTTCTTTTGCAGAAAATAATAAAGGTAGTTTAATGTTCTTAATTATAATGCCATTATTAGACGCTTAAAAAAATTTTGATGTTGTGGACTAAATGATATGTCAGTGCTCCACTAATTATAATAAAATTAATCCCTACCTGTTTTTTTTAAACATTAGAATTGCTGCATTGGAATCACTAGATAATAAAATATAAAATGTTCAATAATCGTATGATTTCTTTTATTAACATATCTTAAGTTATAAATCACTATGCACACATACACACACACAAATACACCCAAACACACACACACAGCACACACATAAACACAAACACAGCACACAACATTGGTACAGCGTATGATGGAAACGCAGACGTTCGATATTAAAAAGAATATTTTCGGAAGTTCTTCGCTTTCATAAAAATGTCGAAAGGAAAAATGATAAAACCTACACGTGCAAAGTTGAAATACATAATATTTTACTATCCCAACAAACAAAGACGATCACCCACAAATTGTCCCACATTTATTGTTCAAGAACAAATACAAAGTGAACATATTGAGCGATATTTTGCCTCGCAACGTTGGAAGCAGATGGATGTATGAGGACATTAGCAAAGCCTCGGCGAAGCAGGACCAATTTATAGTCACATAAATATATCGGACAGAAAGCGATGAATGTGTTTGTAACAAAGCAGTAGTTGAAGACTATTACTGTGCGGCAATGTGCATTGATCTGTGGTAGTAATAGTAATGGGAATGGAAAATGATACTTTGAATTAGTTCTTAGTTACGTTATGTAAAATCATTGATAGCCTAGCAGCGGAACGCTTGTCTTGCTGTAGTATGTGGGGCTCTGACTTCGATACCGGCCCCCACCTCTGACTTTTCGACTTCATGTGTAGTTTAGAATTTCCTTTTAAACCAGATCACGTGACGCGAACAAACGACGAAAATGAACGAGACAGTCTAGCATTTGGTATCTAACAAAATTGACATGAACACTATAATTTTCGTAAATAGTAGTAGTAGGGTCTTCGTGAAAGAGTTCGTTCGATTACGATACCAAAATTTTAAATAATAGTACAACGTGACGTTGTGGTCATCAATTCGGCTTCTAAGCGTAGTGATTGAGTCAGTACACATTACGACCATTTTTATTCGTTTAGGGCCAAAACACACTTAGCGTATCTTACGCCGCGTACTGCGCAAGATACGTGATGCAAAATACACTTACGTGTGGCTGTAGCCGTTGAAAATACGCTTTATATATTTCGAACATCGAAGATGCACGGAATGAAACTTCTAGGCCCCATTACACTCTACGTAACGATGTATTAAAACGCGCGGTGAGGCCGCGCAGGAGAATTTGTATGCAGCGCGATGCATACGCGTATCGCAACGAAACATGAGCACAAGATACGCTCAATGTGTCTGCAGCCTTAGGCCAAAGCTTAGTTAAAGATCGATATTGTAGGCATATCCCAAATTGTATAGAACAATTTTCAGACCTCACGCGTGGGCAGGCTCTTAACGTTCAAGGGTGGATCCAATTTCTATTCAATTCCATATTTGGATGAATGTCATGCTACATTATTAGCCTACCAAATTGGTCCACACGATTGAGTGCGGCTTTACTTATTTTATTCGTCAATACAAGTAGATAAAGTTTTCCTTTATCGTTAACTCTCTAGTAATAACCAGATTTAGCGGGCCTACTCCTAAAATCAAACTACGAAGTTTCGGCCACGAAAACCAACACCAAATTGTTTCGGATCCGACGGTCGATTCGATTTTCGCGATTTGACATTTTGTCTTTTGTTCACCCTACTCCTAAATGTTAATTGACATCTAGTAGTTCGTTGTTTGACAATACTGTGGTCGTATATTTATAAGTTCGATGTTCATTGTTGTTTCGTTTCAATCCAGAACTTAGGGGTTCAGGATTCAGTTCTTCATGTTCGTTGCTGGATCATAGACTGAGTGCCGAAGAAAATGCCGTTTTTTTTTCTGTTGGTTTGCTGTAGATGTTCCTAGGGGACCGTTTCCACATAACCGGGCAGTTATTGGCGAGACCTGGAGGGTCTGCAGTCGAAAATGCCGGCGGATGAACCTGCTTAGGTACCATTTAGTCCGCACAAGTTGCGTATGATAAGCTCCCTAGGAAATGTTCAATTTACCAATACATTTTCTAATACTGTTTGCTCGACTGTAGCTAGCTGTAGCTGTATGGCTAACTGTCTATAGCTAGTGATCATATTGTGACGTATTTTATGACCTTGTTTACTTCATACAGTTAGTTCATATTGTTTAGGCTTGCCGTCCGCAACACGGAGAAAGCCCCCTGATCGCAGATGTATTTGAAAAGTCAGAGTTGCACGGGCCATACTTGAACTTAAATCGCCCTGCATGGAATGTAAACCGTTCAAACTCTATAGGTACTATTATTACTTTTACACGAAGATGATAGGTAATACAAAAGGACTGATCTAACTTAACCCTTTACAGTGCAGAAACGAAGTACAGCGCTTGTAACCACCCCACTAGTCTGACTTTAATGTCGATTTTATCGAAACTATTCGACGGATGCAAAGTAAAAAATTGTATCTGCAAATTGGTTGTTTGCAGATGTCATTTTTTACTTTGCATCCGTCGTCTTGTAACAATGATCACTCATATGCTAAAAAATATATCGATCTTAAACGAGCACAGCGCACAAACGCGACCATCAACATTTCTTTAGCCAACATGATCGCCAGTGACGCCAAGTAATTGTGGTTACATATATGTGCCTTAGGGCTGATTTTTCAACCGTCAGATAAATTTTATCTGGGGAATAAGTTTGACATTTTGACAGCTTTTGTATAGAAAACATGTGAAACGATCATATTTATTCCTTGGATAAAATTTATCTGAGGATTGAAAAATCGGCCCTTCATGTAAAATCTGCCCTATCCTCCTGCTTATTGAAAACACTTTTTTCTAGTTACAATTATGAAACTCACAGCGATTGTTGACTTGAACTTACGAAAAAAGTAATGAAACAATCCTAGACCTGGGAGACCAAAGTATTTTGTTTTTGTTATCTTGTGGTTTCCTTTTGCTGGGCAAAGTCCTCCCCTGTTTTTTATATTACAAAAAAAAGACACAACAACATAATCGTTCAGGGGTGATTCTATCATTATAGCTAATATCGGTATGTCAGGATTGCGAGCAAGGTAAATGTAGTAAATAAAACCAACATAGACTCTTCACCACTGAGAGTACTTATATTTGGGTTAGTATTAGTAACATGAACTAGATCACACCATAATACTTTACAAAATTATTACGAGATTAAAATAAAAACAAGCTAGACAGATATAAAAGGTCAGACTTCTTCAGCTGATCTACAAAGAATGCTCTCGCTTCGTCGAATGACCACCGCCTTTATAAACTCGGATGCGTTGATCCATATTGACGACTACCTTCTTTTGTCAACATTGCCCAGTGCTACCCGCTACCGATAACAGTACGCTGAGTGGTAGGAGGCTATAAAGGTTTAATGCTTGGTGAACTTGTCCGAACGTGTAAAGATCAATTTAGTACCCTCCACGGTGCAACAAGTTCTCGCCAGCACAATTTGTATTCAACCATAAAGCAGAACATTTGTTATTCTCCGTATGATCTCCAGTAGTTTACTGGACCGTAACCCCACGAGTTTAGTTATGCGAATCTGAATAACTAAGTTATGACTTAGTATAGATTTATTATGCACGGCTAATTTTATTAATGACCGCTTGGGGCTGTTCTGTTTCGAGATTTGACCCTATTTATATTAGATAGTTTGTGTTTTGTTTGTGGAGGGCCTCGTTGCGAATTAACAACCGAAACATACGATATGTGAGGTTAAGCTGCGCTTGCCGCGGTTATTCATTGGATGAGTGACTGCTCGTTACACATCGAGACCCCTCCGTGCCTCAGAAAGCACGTTAAATCGTCGGTTCTATACAGAATGTAAACGGATTCGTGTAATTCCTTCAGACCACATGATCTATTAATGGTATAGATTAACACAGCACGGGATTTAGATTGATTACAAATTAAAAAAAATCTTTTTTTTCCAAATATTTTTTGATGTCATAGAAAATTTCGATGCCATGCTTAAATTGAATGAAAGCACGGCGACACAGCTGATGGGCACGACTAGCGCGATATGGCTCCACGCAGTCAGTTAACTCAGAACGCTAAAATTACTTAGATATGGAATACCTACCATGTTTCGTTATATGAATATTTTTTTTGTTTATTCTGAAGAAAACCTATACCTAGGGTCAATCGGTGTCACCAGCAGATCAAGCGGTTTGAAGGAATCACACGAATTCGTTTACACACTGTATATCTATGACAGTTGACATCCCGAAAGTCGGACAACAGGTTTAACCTTAGGATATCGGCATTACCCAGTTTATGAGATGCGGAGATCTGATGGCAGTCGTTCCGTGTATAATACTGGTATTCAGCCGCATTTGGTTAGACTGGAAGCTGACTTCAACATTGTTGGGAAAAGGCTAGGAAGGAACAGAACTCACACACTCGTGCAAACGCCTGGCGGCCAATGTGAACACGAACTCGCCAAGTCCACCGCGCCCGCCGAGGGTATTTTTATTTCGAAAAAAAGGTATCTAAATAAGCCTGTTGTATTGGCCTCTATTTTAAGCAAGCAGTTTTGAAAATATTTAGGTTTAAAATTTTAGAGACCAGTACCCCAAGTGTGAGTTTTTTTCGTTAATTACTGTAGTTGCGCCACGCTAAAAATGTATGAAAATTTAGGCTGCGCCTCTAGGCGCACCCTTCAATTAACGCGCGAATATTAGTTAGTGAACGTTTCGCCTAGAGACGCAGCCTAAATTTTCATCATTTTTGGCGTGACGCAACTACAGTAGTTAACGAAAAAGACTCACACTTGGGGTACAGAGCGATCAGTTTTTAATTTTTGAGATTGAGCCAAATTCATTTCATTTCATAGATGCATGATTCGTTCTGTACACGCTAAAAACCATTCACGGCAACGCTATAATCACGCTGCGTTGAGTCTTTACACAAAACGAAGCATCGGCGATTCTAACGCTCGTGTGAACTTGCTCTTAGTATAAATCCTAGATCAAAGGTAAAATGTGCTCGCCCGTTATCAAAGGCGACCACGTAGGTGTGTATCACCACGGTACTTGTACGTACATCTTCAAGGATTATATCTATTTTGAGAAAAAAATGGTGCGTGTACTCGTGTAGGTTCGCGCGGTAGAAGATATACTTTGATTTTATACTAGAGAGCTTATATTTAATCGGTCAAGTTTATCGCGTACAGCAAGCCAATACTTTATAGCATAGCGTAGTGTGAACGTGTCCATATTAAAAGTATGCTGAGCGATATCGTTGTGCTATCCAGCATTTGCTATAATTATGCTATAGGTATATTATACCTTAGTCTGAACCACGTCTGAACTGTAGAACTGCGCTTGAGGATTTTGTAAATAACTAACTTTATGGTATCATACAGAAAAGAGTTACTGTCGACCTCATTTTCAACAAAAGCGCCAAAAGAAGTATTACTTCAATAACGATAACACCGCATAATAGATTTTTCTAGGGTGAAATTATGTCCCAACAATATTATGATACTTACTAGCTGTGCCTGTAGCTTTGCTTACGTGAAAATCCTAATAGCATCATTTAGTCACAACAAATAGAAAGCGATGTAGATATTGAAAGAGACTGGCCTCCACGACACAGGGAATCCTAGTGTGGAGGCTAGTGTAAAATTGTCTGTAAGAATTTTGTTATTGAAACAATAAAGAATTATTATTATTATCTAATGTATCTCTATTCACGGCTCATCTTCCGTGCGGAAGATGTCCGGTCTTTTGGAAGGCATACACGGGGACACAGGTCCAACGCGCAGAGGCCTCTTTGAGAACTTTAATCTATTATTATTATCTTGTATCTCTTTGGACATCACGGCTCATCTTCCGTGCGGAAGATGTCCGGTCCTTTGGAAGGCATACACGGGGACACAGGTCCAACGCGCAGAGGCCCCTTTGAGAGTATTATTATTCTCAAGAAAGATCCTGGAACCCTCTTGTGTGCTAAGAACGGCCACTGTTGGGTAAGAGTTGGTAACAGTCTGACACGCACCACACCTTGCCTAGAATTAGAATAACAATCCTTACAAATAGCCGCACGAAAAAAAAAACCTATTCTTAAAAAAAAACCCGTACGTTGGTTTTTGATTTGATCTGAAAGTTATAACTATCTAACGTTATAAAACAAATCAACCGTGGGGAAAAAATATCTCTCAGTCATTTGCCAACCTCCATAAAAACCGATTCGTCGTTTTTTTTTTTTCTCCTGAAATTTTTATTCAAACCTACCGTGGTTGTCATATTATATCGACGGTCCCTACGAATAATCCATCATCATAATTTTTAGTGTATTTATTGAACACTCACTTATTTATACATCGGAATTATCCCTATTGCAATTAGCTTAAGTGGTTCTTATTGACTTTTACGTGGTAGTCTTTAAATTAATCAGCTTCGTAATTGCCATTTATGACCATTTTATTTTTGGGGAATTAAGTGTCCAACGTAAAATTACTGGATTACCGTTTCTGTTGTCGTACGTCGAAAATTTTGTATTATGGGAAATGTCGTGTGTGGATTTAAAGTACAATTTGTCAACTCACGGCCAGTTTCTTCATCAAAAGTAACAGCCAAAGTCAAGGTAACGGTAACATTTGTTTCTTCACACTGTTAGAAATAAATTTTACCGTTGCTTTGACTTTGGCTTTTACTTTTGGTGAAGAAACTGGCCGTAAAACTTATTTTTGTTAAACTAAACCATAGTATAGGGTGGTCTGAATATCACGAAAACAAAAAAATACAAATCATGGATCTACCACACAGGAGATTGTACGTTGGAACCGTCGATATTATGAAATTTTTCAATCACTTTTCTCAAAAGCACGCCTTAAACCAAAAGCGTTACAATCCAAAATAAACACAGCAAACCTTTACAAAAAGTAGTTTACCAACCACAGCCGTATAGAACCTTGGTCTACGGGAATATTTCAAATTTCCGCCACACCGTCGCGTCGCAACAGCGAGACGCCGCTTTGACAAGCTCATCACAAACACGATGTGACAAAGGAATAGTTAACGAATATTTACCTTACCCGCCTACTGCAGGCGTGTGAGACTCCCTACAACTTCGCTCGTTCCTTGAGGGTGATGTCAATGAGGAGGAAATTATTAGAAAATGTTATTGGCTTACAATACAATATACTTTATTGTACACACATATACAGAATGTAAACTTAAGCTAAAATGTTGTAAAATAATAAATAAATAAAATAATATATAAATAATAAAATATAAATAATAATATAAAATGTTGTTTAAAAGCTGTAAATGTAAGCCACGCTTGCCGAGGTTGGTCTGTGGATGGGTGACCATTTAACATAGCGAGTTTCCTCCGTGCCTCGGAAAGCACGTAAAGCCGTTGGTCCCGGCTGTCATTTGTAGATCTTTGACAGTCGTTACTGTTGGTCAGAAGCCAGAAAGTCTGACATCCAGTCTTACCAAGAGTATCGTATTACCCAGTTACTGGGTTGTGGAGGTCTGATAGGCAGTCGCTCCATGTAAAATACTCGACTGGAAGCCGACCCCAACATAGTTGGGAAAAGGCTAGGCAGATGATGATACAGAATGTAAACGAATTCGTGTAATTCCTTCAAACCGCGTGATCTACTGACGACATGAAAAAAAAAACTTGGTTTTCTATTTCTGAGTCATTTTAGAGCCTCGAGTTATCTGACTGCAAAGAGAGTTATCGCGTTAGTCGTACCCGCCAGCCGTGTCGCCGTGCTTTCATTAATTTATGCGTGGCATCGAAATGTTCACTTAAATAAAAAATATTTTTTGCAAATAAGTTTGCTTTTTTTACTGATTCCGTATTAGGTGGTTTAGATAAGATCAATTACCGCTACCGCGTGAAAAAAAATTTTTTTTTAATCAATTTAATTCCCGTGCGGGCCTAATCTGCTCTGTAGATCATGTATATCTTCTATGCGTATATTAAATCTGTAGATTTGGCGTGTACATTGGAAATATTTAAAACACAAATGGGGGGGGGGGGGGGGTTAAAGGATATCCAATAGAATCTATTTCGATAATATTTGGAATTTAGGTCTGTTAATCTGTTTGTCGGTTTGTTTGTGCACGCATCACGTAAAAAGTACTAACTCAATACGGTTGATTTTTATAGAAAAATGTCGTGCGTATCTTGGAGTAACATATAGTGTTTGTTGAATCGTAATCGGTTAGCACAATCAAAAGATATTTTTTGAATTTACACAATATATAATACGCAAATATGTGAGGAGTATAAGATTGGAGTATGTATTTATTTAAATAGGTTTGTGCAGTTTATGCAAATGGGCTCTAACTCCAATAATCATAAATTGACATTGACAATATCGCTCTCTATGAAGACTTGATATGGAGTCATAGATTTATACAGGATTACTTAATATTCTTTGAATTTAGTACGAAAAAGATCGGCACCGTTATCGATGAGACTTCGCTATTAAGGTGCGTACATATTATATAACATAACATGTTATAAAACGTTGTTATATAACATGTTTCATTAACTTGGAGACTAAACGTTATATAACGTGTTATAATAACAATGACAATGCCAAATATTATATGTAACATGATTATATTGCATTGTTATTCTAATGTGTACAGTCTTGTTATATGTTGCTTTGTTGAAAAACAATGTTACATATTGTGGACGTGTTATAAAACACAAGTTACATAACATGTTACTTAATCTGTGCGCACCTTTAGTCAGCTATATATTACACCTGTTTAACCCAACCTTATGTTATTGACTTTAACCATTTGTGACAACACTATGACAACTGTATTTGTAATATTTTTGTAGAAGATGGCCTATCAATTTCTCAATTACAGTATTATCTGCGTCTACTTCCATTAACAGCGGACTTTTCAAAGTCTACTACATAACAAAAAACAAGCAAACTTATATACTTGGGAGCAAACAAATCGAGCCACTTCTATTTTTCACGTAGGTATAATTGTTATTATTTTTGGTATTATGGAACAAATCAATTCTAAACATATATCGCCTAAAAGGTTATTTGATAACCTTTAAAATGAGGGTAGTTTTTTGTATTTTATCTATACATATAAAAGGAGAAGCTGACTGACTGATCTATCAACGCACAGCCTAAACCGCTGGGGTTAGAAACTTGAAATTTTGACAGTAGGTTCCTTTTGTAACGTAGGCATCCACTAAGAAGGGATTTTTCGAAATTCAACCCCTAAGGGAGTTAAATAGGGGATGAAAGTTTGTATGGAAAATCCTCACTTAACGGGTTCAAAATTTCACGCAAGCGAAGCTGCGGACGAAAGCTAGAATTACATAATTCATGAAACTAAACCTAATAACCAGGACACGTGAAAAAAGGAGTGGCTCGATTTCTTTGATCCCAAGTATAGTTGACTAGCATACAGCATTCGTACAGTTCCATTACTTATACCTTTCTGGAATGTAGCGCAAAATCTCACAAAACTTCAACAAGGTGTTACCATTCAATCGGTTACTGAGCACATTGAATAACTTCACAGTAAAGCTTCCCTATGTCTGAAATGCGAATTTAAAAATTCCGAGCGCGAACTTACTCCTAACATGCACCTTCTGACTTCCCAGAGCGTTACGTTTCTCAGATTTGTTTTCCCACTATATCGTCACGTACGACAGTCGTACGAGGATTATCTTGTTTGTACTGGATCTCTTAAAGGAGTACGGAAAGCCTTATTTGGGGAAAAGCGTTCTTATTGTAAGTAATCCTTGCTTCAGAGAGATTGTGCTTTTGATTGTCATGTGGCCCGTTTTGGTCTGCTTTGTGTGAGATTCAATATGTTTTTGTTAGAATATCGTAGGTTTTTTTTTATATATAAATCTATGAATGAATATTTCTGTGTATTATTTAGGCAGTTTGTGGGCGATGTTATAACGTATTTTTGTGAAATTCAATACGGTTTTGTGCGAATATCGTAGGATATTTATTTTCATGAAAGAAGAAAAACTGCAAAAGATTTTCGTTGTTTATAGATGGATTTCTATTTTCAGGGATTATTGGTAAAATTCTCTATTAAACATAACATCACACTTGTATTCCCTGAAGGGCTGGGCAGAAGAGTATAAGTTATGGTACACCCTCATTCTGCCAATTTGTTTAAGTACCATGTAATAGGGGACGAGCCTATTGCCATCAACCGGGCACAAATCCAGACTCCGAGCTGCTACTGAGACACTCCACACGGAAAAACCCAATAACACTGCCTGACATGGGGATCTAAGTCAAAACTTCAAGCTCAATAGACTCACTTGCGAGCACTAGACCAACTAAGCAGTCGAAATAGTCAAAAGAACATTCCGGAAAGAATGCAAAAAGAACCAAGTTAACTGAACAACTCTCTTGCGAGAAAACCCAAAATAATACTCAAGTTTCAAATAATTCGTGCTATACAAACAGTATGGAACAAGAGCTATAAACCGAGACCAGTAAATTATAGTTCGGAAACAGAATCAGGTATCAATCGGCTCAACAAGGCTCTTCCTATGTCCAGATGGAAATGTTCGGTAGCGTCGCTCAAAGTGATAGTTTAGAACAGGATACACATGCGTACATACTCGTGTGTTTATGTACGTTGTACGAATTGTGTATGTTAGAGTCACCTAACGTATTTTAAAATGTTCGTTTTACGTTTTCCTTGCTTCGTTTTTGGTTTAGTTTTAGACATAAAAATCATCGTTGACATTGAGATATAGTACAAGTAGTTCGCTTAGGTTAAGTAAGTAATAGTAGTTAAGTAAGTATTTTACTTTCCCCCGCATTGGCTGGAGATCCTTCAGGTCTCGCCAATAACTGCCCGGTTACGTAGAAGGGGTCCCCATGGACCATCTACAGCAGTCAAATAGAAAAAAAAATAGATAAAGATGTGATATCAAGAGCTCTCCTATTTTGGATATGCTACAGTAGGTTTCCATCCTGTGTTATATAATATATTTATTAGTTTATTATTATAATATTTATGTGTTTTTTTTTCATATTTATGTAATTATATTCCTATGTATTTTATATTCGAATATGTACGTAATGTACATTTTGCTCTTTCCTTTCTTCCAGTCCATCCAAAGGTTGTCTGGAAGAGATCACCTTGCGCGATAAGACCGCCCATTGTGCATTTTTGTATTTATTTATTTTTTCCTTGTTGTGTTAACCAGGTGTATGTACAATAAAAAGTATACGTATAAATAAATAAATAGGTATAAGGCGTAATATTTTGATATTTGATCGTTTTACTCAAGTAGTAACGTCTAAAATTTTAAGCTAAAAGGAAGGAGCACCGGAACGGTGGATCCTTAGTATATGGTTTCATAATCTTTGAAACCACTTATCCCTGTTCCTTTACCCTTATTATTTCCAATAGTTGCTTTAATTTTATTAATTAAATAACAGTTTCCTTGAAAACTATTTCATTCTAGGATGTAATTTAACTTATCTTCTGCGTAGCCATTATCAACCATGTTGTCGTCTGTTACACGAAGCAAATGCTTTACCAATGCTGATGTGAAACGAAGTCCGTCTGTTCCCTGAACAAGTAATTTTTCTTCGGAAAACTCAAGCGAAACTAAGGCGGGCTCTGGACATGTCTTAGAAAAACGTAGGCACTTTATATTGTACTGAGAATTTTATATTGTGACATTTCTGCCAATACATGTTCAACACGTGTGCCTTGTTTTCCACGCTCTGATAAACAGGTCACTTCTGCAAGTGTCGTATGTCTTGATATTCACGGTTGATAATCAAGAGGTAACACTAAGTTTAGTATCGTACGGAAATAGATATTTAGAAAGGTAAAAAGAACATTTCAAAGTCCTTAACGCATGGTTTGAATTAGCTAAAAATACATCTATTTCATTTCACCATCTTTTCTAGGTCTGCCGCGACCCCGTTTTACTAACTCAAAGCAGCAGTTATGTGCTATGTGGGCGATAGTTCGTTAGGCATGCGGCAGTGGCCTAACCAGTCCCATTTAACCTGGGCAGGCTTTCTATGTTTTGGAGAGCAGTAAGTATAGTATTTCGAACTGCACTCCGTAGCTCGTTGATACTCGTAGACCTTGATTTGGACTTCTCGCTGTTAGTCAAATATTAAGTATGTGCTCCAAGGATAAGACGGGGAGAATTTACAGTACAGCTTTCTTTTTACTTTCATGGACCAGTAACTCCTCCAGACTTTTTTTGTGCTTCTTGCGACTGCTTAGAAAGTAGACTTCCTCGTCTACGGAGAAATATTCCTGGACATATTGAATTGTCTCCCCGTCTACTTGTATCCTTCTTGGTGTGTCATGACCATGACCTTGGTCTCCCACATAGTCATTTTCAGTTCAATCTCAAGCGTTACATTGCTTAGTCTTGAAGCATTCAACAGCAGAGGCTGAAGAAGAAAAGAAAACATTGTCATTGGCGAAACGTAGATTTGTATTTTACCCACGAAGCAAATACAAAGAGGAGATGGTGTAATTCGATTTTCCTATCATACGACGCGTGATACTTTGCGGGGTGAAGGGAACGTTACACCCCGCCTACTTACGCCTACTTTCACGTTTTCCATCTAGTAGTGAATAGGAAAAACTAAACGCTTCGGGTACATCGGTAACTAATACGTGTTTCAGCTATTTCACGCTAGATGTCCTCGTAGTTGTAGTAGTATGTTACGACAGGGACGTACTTAGAATTTTTGTACCAGCCTACGGCAGAGCTGGTTTAAAAATTACAAAAAGATTGTGAACAAAAATGTAATAAATAAGAAACATCTTCACACAGTAATAAGTAACCACCCCGCTAAATAATTGTATTCAAGTCGATTTTTTGTTAACTGTAGATTTTAGTGGAATTTTAGTGAAAATAATTAAGAAATCATGCCTATAATGTACATAACTACATACGGTACACAATTTACTACAGAAATTTATTACAGAATTATTGTTTTGTACTTTTAATTTAAAATTGAAATTCTCGAAAAACAAATCGAGTTCCTACATCAAATGGATACGGCGATGGGCGATGGTAAATTTTTTTCGTACTCATAGTTTCTTGGACTGAATTACTGCTTACTGCAGTGAATAAAAAGACACTCTGTACAAATTCCCCCTTATTAGTATAAAAGGCGGTTTAAGCCATCGTTTTATCCATTTCTGTTTGAGATTATCTTCGGGTGGAAATCTGAAATACGAGTATAATCTAAATTTAATTAAATATCAAGGAACTATGCAGGCCTCGTTCACCATTATTGAATAAAAATTAAAACGTCACGTATCACCACACATCGTAATTAAATAATTGAATTCTAAGTACGGACCTGTCTATTCATATTGTTTACACTATTCCACGATAGATGGCGACCGAAATATCACGGTTTAAAATAGTGATAAAAAACAATAATACGATATTTTTGTCAACAAAAAGGCTTTAAGTAAATCTTAAATCTGTTTTAATACATTATAATTATAAAGATATGAATATTTCTTACGTAGTTGTTAGTTATTCATGTTATAATAGGGTGCGCCATCTTTTGTCGAGCAGTAAAACTATTGTACGAGACGTGATAACAATAGATTTTTCTAGAACGAATCTAATAAATATCGAAAAAAAATAGTTACGAGTGAAATGTGATGCCATCCATGGTACCAAAACGTTTATCTGAGTAGTTTTTACAAGATAACACACAACACTTCATCTTTTTCTTTTAAATGACAACGAAAATATTAAATAATGATAAAATGGAATGGGAGCGGGAACGTAATGTTTACAAGACGAGTGCCGACAGACTGATAGGCCACGCCCACCGTGAGGACGGAATGGTTCTACATTGGTATCACGGTTCACAGTTGCTTATGCCATCTCCTCTTTGTATTTGCTTCGTGATTTTACCTTACATGCTGTACTACGAACAGGAGTTAAAAATATTGACCGGATTCTAAGAAGCCAAGCTGAACAAACTTCAAGGGTTCTAGTGACGCTCGATATATTGGCAATTCCACTAGAACAAACATTTGTTATGACAACGTTTTATTTTTAAACTGTGTTCTCCGAACTTCAAATTGATCGTTGCGTTAATGATTTCTCAGTAGCTGATACATAGAGTAATGATTCCATTGTACTTTGTTTGCATGGTTGGTAACTTGTAGCGAATTCAACGCTAATAACCAATAACCATCCAATAGAAATTGAGCCGCTTTTCTCTGAACCTCTTATGTAAAGTTTTCTCTTCAAAGTCAATGTTTACTTGTAGCATAGTCTCTTGCAATGATGTTATTCCCCTCCATCCGAATCCCCTAGTCGCCGCAGCGGCCGACTACAGTCCCTCTCTCATAAGTAAAGTTCGCCGTCCCAGGCACACACTTTTAGAACCCGATGACGAAATAACCCTCCTCCAGGAGGCGAGTAAATCGACCAGCACAATACACATCGTCCGCCGCCGTGCGGCATACCGTCCTCGCCGACGAGGCCCGTCGCGACGTCCCACCGCCGCCGGTCACGATCCACCGAGCTCTCCCGTCGTAGAGCCGGTCGTCTCTTCAGACTCCGCAGTCACACCGATAATTCAGCTCTCATCAAGCTGTCTCCCCCCCCTATGTTCACGCCAGCAACGCCCTAAGCCGAGGTCGAGGTCCGAGTCCCAATAGGGGTCGCCCTTAGTGCTGTTGTTGCAGGTAGTCATGATGTTAGTGTAGTACAAGTAGTTCGCTTAGGTTAAGTATTTTACTTCCCCCCCCCCCCCCCCCCCCATTGGCTGGAGACCCTTCAGGTCTCGCCAATAACTGCCCGGTTACGTAGAAACCTACAGCAGTCCAATAGAAAAAAAAAAAAAAACATTGATGTTATACAATTGAAGACCGAGAATCGACCTTATAAGCTTATCTTTTGTATTTGCTTTCTCGTTTTAACAAAAATAGCTAATTTGTCGTAATCTTAAGATAAACATACCAAAGTAGTCAATAGGGTTGCCGTTCCTGAAGAATTTGAGTGTAGGGTATCCCTTGACGCCATAGCTTTTGGCAAGCTCTTGTTCTTGCGTGGCATCAACCTTAGGGCCTGTCCCACATTTCCACGTCACGACGTCGTCAACGTGGTACGGTGCGGTAACGTGTCACGATGCGTTGACATAACGTGCAACGCTACCGTATCGTAACACGTTCCGCCTCTAGCCGCAAGCGCACACGTGTATGCGCTCCGCCTGCGCTCTCTACATCCGCGAGCTAGTCACCGTCTATGTGCTCCGATGCTTTAAAACCATACCTTACTGTTTCTTTTATTAAAATTCAAGATCTACATGGTCAACGATAAATCTAACAATGATCCTGACGTGCATTTTTACGATACGGTAACGTAAATTTGCAAGTTATGTCAACGCACCGTGCCGCCTTACCGCACCGTTCCACGTTGACTACGTCGTGATGTGGAGATGTGGACAGGCCCTTAGCCAGCTTGATGGGGGACTCTTCCTCGGCCAACTTGGTAGCGACCTTGGCGTATTCCGTAGCGAGGTTAGTCACTTCACACCCGAAAACCATGAACCCTGGTCATCATTCTGTACAACTTTTACTATGTAACAAAATAGAAATTTGTGAAAAAAAAAACTGCTGTTCATAGACTTTAGTTAAGCAACATTGATTATTTTGTATGGAACAGCAACAGCAGATATTTTAAATATAAATATATATCTTTATTGTACAAATAAACTTACATTTGACACTAGCTTCCACACTAGGATTCCCTGTGTCGTGGAAGCTAGGCGAAACCACTACATAAAATATACATATTAACAAAATACAATAATACAATACAATATAAAACTTACAAAACTAACAAAAATACTATACATAAACAATAAAATATTAACACTAAATCAATATAAAAAAAATGATAATAAAATAAATGATGGAATCAGGCGTTACTTTGCGGAAATCCATGTTGTTCTGTTTTATTTTTACATTGTAATTATGACTGTGTTTTGATATTCCTTCAGTGGAATGATAACTGATCGTAATAAAGTATTCAGTTCATTATGTACCATCCTGTTTTTAATCAATAACGCCCCTGAAAGCTAAAAGGCTATTAATCCTATTAGTAAATTCTGTTATTTTATTAGCGTATCCTCCAGGGTACGCTCATATCAGAAGTGGGATAGGCTCCATTGCCTATCTTATTTTCTGAGTTGATTTCTAGACTGTATACAAGTTGTTACTTAAACAATTGCTATCTTGAAAAATACGAGTAGTTAAGTAAAACATTGTGAACGTTCTTCCTTTTTACGAATCTGTGTAATCGTAATTGTTAATTTAAATGTGTTGGAAGATCATTCCAGGACTCGCAACATGGGACAGAGAATCTGCCGACCTGTTGCAACACGTCGAACCTCGCATGGACTCGTGCGTCGGTAGTGCTGCCCACTGAGACATGATGTGCTAAAAGTGTGATTGCGTCATGCCACCATGTGTATCGCCGTCAGGTACTGAAGTGCGAGCGAGGTAACGGACAAGCTTATGATTGCAATCAATGCCATAACCCTGGTAAGATTGAACCATTTGTATCTAATTCTTCTGATCCCTCTTTTAATGATTTTAACTTGCAGTGAGGTAGATCATGAGTATAATTTCGAGCGGGCTAGATGTCCTCTAACCCGTGATATGTGTGATCAATATGTGTTTGGCGCGTAAAGGCAATTATTTGAGAGGCTTAATTTCTTGCAAAAGAAATTGAATTCAACATTGAATATCTACTTGGGGCGCACGATCAGTAATGGTCAGGCGAAGCCGAGCGCGAATAAAATGGGAAGCATTTGTCTGTTTAACACTTTGGCCGCGTCGCCCACGGGTGACCGCAAATCAGGAGTTTATAATACATCGATGAAATTTAGTAAAAACAATGTTTTTCAACTGGCTCCGCGAGACTATTGAGTGTCTCCCACCATTGTCTGTCAGTGTTGAACTGAACGTGTTAAGCTTACTGATGTTGATGAGCACTAACATATTGGTGCAGAGAAAACCAATGTTTTATTACCCTCAAACATTTTTTTGGTTTTCTGAATAAATTCCAGCTATGTGTACTATGTACTTTTAAACCAGCTTTGTGTACTATGTACTTTTATACCAGCTATGTGTACTATGTACTTTCATATCTTGCTTAGTTATAAAGTTACTTGGATATCAGGGTGACCTGGAGCGGACTCATATAAGGCCTTGTGTGGCATTGAATTGGTATCCTGTTTTCAGCGTATAAGACCTCGTGTAGCATCGCTCATTAACTTGTTAACGTGTGGAAATGTATAAAAGTGCATAGTGACTTCTTGGCTCATTTAAGTATAAAATTATTGATCTTTTGACTATTCCTTACTATTCTGCTTCGTGTCGGCACGAATATACAAGAATAGCTCATGCCGTGGTGAAAAGATTAGCCAGTTAGCTAGGATGGTAGCGGGGCTGACTGCCCAGGGTGCGCCGGACGTACTGAGGTATCGTCACTCGTGGAGGCCGTTTTCATGCACCTCAAACAAAATGATTTTAACAAAATTATTGACAAACATGATGTATGTAGGACCTAACATATGTGTTTACTGCCCAGGCTATGAGGCTCAATAATTGTTAATTGTTAACGACTTTGTTTGTCACCAAATGTTCACAGGTTGTAGACAAACTTTATCCTGGCATCTGAGGCTCGTACTGCGGGTGCTCCCAAACGGGCGCTACGCGGAGCATTGCCTTCGAGAATACTACCCAAGCGGCGGCAGAGTTTATGGTGCTGTGGCTGAGGTGTGTGCCGACGTGTAACTCACATCGATGGGTGTGTGCCAACGGGTAACGCACATCGACGGGAGTGTGCCGACGGGTAACGCACATCGACGGGTTAATCAGGTAGCAGACATGTTAACTGGGTCATGTTGTGCCTTTAGCAGACATGTTAACTGGGTCATGTTGTGCCTTTAGCAGACATGTTAACTAGGTCATGTTGTGCCTTTAGCAGACATGTTAACTGGGTCATGTTGTGCCTTTAGCAGATATGTTAACTGGGTCATATCTGATTGGCTAGATCCCGTAATGGATGATGCCTAATGATTGGCTAGATCCCGTAATCGGTGATGCCTGATGACATGTTAACTGGGTCATGTTGTGCCTGTAGCAGACATGTTAACTGGGTCATGTCGTGCCTTTAGCGGATATGTTAACTGGGTCATATCTGATTGGCTAGATCCCGTAATGGATGATGCCTAATGATTGGCTAGATCCCGTAATCGGTGATGCCTGATGACATGTTAACTGGGTCATGTCGTGGTTTGGTTTGGTGTGATAACTTCTGATCTGTTCACAGGAACTGTGCTGACTTACATCACCTGGAGTCACCATTATATGGTCTTTGAACTGGTAATGTTTGGAGAGTTATAAAATAACAACTCTCAAATTTATTTATTTTTGCTTGTTTGTATTTGTGTACTTAAGACACATAGTGTATGTGTATTGGACATAAGTCCTGCAGACACATAGTGTATATGTTAATCCAACAGACACGGTAACGTATGAAGTTGCCCTTGTACAAGTTAACATTGTACGAGTAAAATAATGAAAAGTTTAACAAGAAAAATAAGTGTTTCATTAAATTATGTAACATGTGTCGTAAGGAGAGCTAATGTTGTGCCACTCCCTGTTGATGATGAGAAACGCTAACGTCGTACTTCTTTCTCTTGTTACCTGTTGATCATGAGAAACGTTAACATCATGTTTCTTTCTCATGTTCCCTGTTGATGACGATGAGAAATCGCTAACGTGGTGCTTATTTCTCATTGGCTGTTTACGTAAGCCTACGCGGTCTTACGAGTTCACTTTAGCAAGTTTCGTTGCTGAAGTTATAGCTGTGGTTTTACTAAAAATGTGTGCTCTTATGTAATACAGGTGCGGATTTTGACAATTAAGAAACCAAGCCTGGTCTAGTCACTGCCAGTCACGAGGATGAGCCGTGCTCAAGTAAATGAGGTGATACCGAGCTACAGTCCATGGCACTGTGCGACGTCGAGTATCGTCCCGGGCTGTCATCGATTTATGATGAGCTTCTGCCTGCAGCAGAGAAATGAAGACAGAAAATAGAACGAGGATACGGTTTGGTATTTCGTATATCTTTAAGGCTCTGTCTAACCTTTAACTAGTTTGGTTCATTCACTCCCTTGTTTACATTGCACAGAGGTGTGAATGTATTTGTAAATGATTTTTATGTGTAAGACAACCTGAAGGCTCTGTCTAACCTTTAACTAGTTTGGTTCATTCACTCCCTTGTTTACATTGCACAGAGGTGTGAATGTATTTGTAAATGATTTTTATGTGTAAGACAACCTGAAGGCTCTGTCTAACCTTTAACTAGTTTGGTTCATTCACTCCCTTGTTTACATTGCACAGAGGTGTGAATGTATTTGAAAATGATTTTTATGTGTAAGACAACCTGAAGGCTCTGTCTAACTTTTAATTAGTTTGGTTCATTCACTCCCTAGTTTACATTGCATAGAGGTGTGATGTATTTGTAAATGATTTTTATGTGTAAGACAACCTGAAGGCTTTGTCTAACCTTTAACTAGTTTGGTTCATGCACTTCCATTGTTTACATTGCACCGAGGTGTAAATGTAATTGTGAATTTTATTGCTGAACATCATCATTGAGGATGAGTGAGTGGTCAGGTGTGACCGAACGGAATTATTGCCGTTTGCTTTTTGTTCGAAGGTCAAGGAGGCTTCTGTGAACTTGATGCTGGCCTGATGCTGGGCTGAGCTGCTGAACCTTAAAACCTGAAGTAGATGGCTGACATGGATAGCTGATATGGATGGCTGACCTGGTTGATGGACAATGAATATCTAGAAGACCAGGAATGAGGAGTGAAGATTCGACTTGAAGATCTGAAGACATTATCACGCGAGGACGCGCGAATTATCAGAATGGTCGTATTAGAGATTTTATAATTTAATGATGTCATGTGGGTAGCCGCACATATTTACTTCACGACCTGTCAAAACTGTCTATAAAAGAGTATGCGGTGCGGTACTCGTGCCCTCACTTTTGCTGCGACCTTTGGGTCGGACGGACGTTCACAATTGTTTTTATTGTTGTTCTGTTTTATTTTTACATTGTAATTATGACTGTGTTTTGATATTCCTTCAGTGGAATGATAACTGATCGTAATAAAGTATTCAGTTCATATGTACCATCCTGTTTTTAATCAATAACGCCCCTGAAAGCTAAAAGGCTATTAATCCTATTAGTAAATTCTGTTATTTTATTAGCGTATCCTCCAGGGTACGCTCATAATATATATATACATATACACTACAATACACAATGTGTATTGGTTTGGTTGCACGTTGCATTATTTTTTCACTCTTTCTGCATGTGCATATACTTGTGGGCGGGAGGGTGGTGCTGCATACTGCATACTAGCGATCTTGTTGAGCGGAATTAAAGCTAGATATTTTATTTGCATTTCTGTAGCAGATATTTTTTTCACGAATTCTGTGCTTGTCCTTTAGAAAATAATGACAGGCAGAGTTCATAGTTTTCAGATGTAAAATGCCACCAACCATGCTGTATACAGTTCGAATGACGGTTACGTATCTAGGTACTTCCAATAGTATAATTGATCTCATGTTTCAAGCAGTTCAGATGTCTTCATTCCGTTATTACAAGGGCTTTGGCTCCGTGTCTCTCTGCATTCTAGGCCAAGCTCAGACGTTGTCATGGCAACGGTCTCGACCCGACGCTACCATAATGTCCGTCGTCGATGATATTGTCTTGTGTTTTGTCAATGTCTAAACCCAGCTAAAACTAAGACGTACGTGTTTCTCAGTATTTCAGTACCTTGAACTTCGGAAATATAATTATTATGAGCGTTTGTCTCAATTGTGACAATTATGTAGTCTGGACACTACTCTTGTTCGTAGAATTACTAAGCAGAGCACAGAAAGCTAACAAGGTCTTTTATGGAAAAATAAAAGATAAGTCACTAATGCGCAAAAAAAGCGATTCTCAAGTGTAATCTAATTATATTGAGAACCTACCCAACTGAAAACAAGCTTTAGCGGTTGAATAACATCGCAGCTTTTTCGGTAACCAATTTGACCCCTTAAATGAGTTCTTAAAGTCGAGACCTAAATCGTTTTTATTTTCTTGATTTCTTTTTAGGTGTACTTTTCGGAGTAATATACATTGATATATTTAATGAGAGGTTTTCAGAATTACGTTATTTTGGTAATGAATATTGAGCTTTCTGGAAGACGAAGGTAACCTGACTAACAATTTGGTTCTAGTGAAAGACATGATAAAAAACTACCTAGAATTGATTGCTATTTCAGGTCCTATATTAAAAATATATTTAGAATTCTCATAAATTACTGGTCGTTGTGTGCAATTTCTAGAAAATTCCAATTTAATAGGAATTAGAATGGTTTCTATTGAATAAATGTTTCTATGAATTTGATTGATTCTTGAAAATGTGACAAGCTTCATATTGTCAAACACGCTACTAAGTACTATCTATTCCTATAAAGCCTGGAAGAATTTAAAAGCTACAATGCCTTTGTTCACTAAAATAATGTAACAGATTTTTGAATTTTGGATTGAAAATTTGAATTCAAAATCTCTCATTGTCAGTTTAACGATGCATCGGTAAAACTAAAACGGTTTCCTCTAATATCTGCGATATACTTTCGAGTTACTACAGTAGTGTTTTATTATAGTTCTACACTAGAGCTGTGATACGTTGAGACAAAGGAATAGCTAACGAATGTTTGCAATTCTGCACTGTCAACGGAACCTATCGACCTATATTTCTAAGAATGGCACTAACAAGAAAAGAAAAAACGTTTCGTGTTTCAATGTTTTATTCCATTAATGACTCGTTAATATTCATTGTTTAATTAGTAGATTCAGATTAGTTGCCTCCTTTCCGTTATTCATTCCACATGTGAATTGTAGTTCTTTTTGATTTGCCAGTCATTTTAATAACCAACTCCGTATATTTGCGGCAGCTTCCATTTATCTATTGTGTCTATGTTTCCATTAATTGATTAGTTAAGGGAAGTTTACGTATTATTGATAAAAATAGGATAGCTTTCTGGGAAACTTATGGCGTCAACATTCTTGGTATCAAAGTAATTTTCATTGGTTTAATTCTGTTCGACAGTTTTGATAATGTCAATTTAGCTCATTCTGATTGGTTGTGTACTTAGAGTAGTGCTGCCATCTGCTTTCGTTTTGCGTAGGATGTCACAAGTGGTTTCTGGTATAGAATATGTTCCTGTTTCCCATGGGTGTTATAAAGCTCAGTAGGTATTTTCAAAAATATGGACAGCACCGTTCTCTTTATGTGCTAATATCATCCTACAGCCATCACCAATCCGAGAGGAGCTCGTGGCTAAATAATTACAGCCGCATAGACCGATCTTCCGGGTTAAGCCTCGCTTGCCGAGGTTGGTCTGTGGATGGGTGACCATTTACCATAGCGAGTTTCCTCCGTGCCTCGGAAAGCACGTAAAAGCCGTTGGTCCCGGCTGTCATTTGTAGATCTTTGACAGTCGTTACTGTTGGTCAGAAGCCAGAAAGTCTGACAACCAGTCTTACCAAGAGTATCGTATTACCCAGTTACTGGGTTGTGGAGGTCTGATAGGCAGTCGCTCCATGTAAAATACTGATATTCAGCTGCATCCGGTTCGACTGGAAGCCGACCCCAACATAGTTGGGAAAAGGCTAGGCAGATGATGAGCCATCACCAATCCTTTTGCTAAGTATGGCGATTATTGCAAAAATCCTCCGCTGCTGTTCCTCAGCGGCGTCTGAGTTGAACCATAACGAGAAGAGAATACAATCATGAAGATACAATTTTACGCTCGTGAGTTTAATTTCAACGTTATCTTTGACATATCTGGCATGTCCATTACGTTGTGGTAATTTGCTAATTGTAGCTAAGGCTGATTGCACGCTACAATTAGTATGCATGGTTGGATCATAGCCAGAACCTTATCTTGAATCTATAGTTAGCCAAACAACCAATCAGATGGAATCGATTTGGAAAGACAAGTTGAAGGTGCGTGGAATGCTTAAATTGATCGGTATCAATTTAAATCGATATTTGGAATGGAACTTGTAATAGTTGCGATTAAAGTTGTATGATTGGTACAAGCGGTCATTTGTACCCCAAACTCAAAGTTCTCAAACATTTCTCATAAATGACCGAACGGTTAAGGTAAAGTTCTAAACAGTGATCGCTTGAAGTACGGTGGTAACGAGTCATTTGGAGCAACAATTAGAGAATTCAAGGTACCAATTACAACAAGCATGTTTGTATCTATTAAAGTTTGTATAGCCTCGCCTCTGGCATCCCACAAGGGTCCTTATCAAAGGTCTTATTGGATACCAGAAATAGGATGGGTGACTACTTTAAAGAGTTACTAAGAATTTAATATTATTTCAAAGAAGGTATAAAAAGGACAACATGATTGTTGAAAAAAATGATAAAATCTAGCAAAAAGAGGAGAAAATAATACACGCTTTTAAAGATTTTAGATGTGGTATTTTCTGTCTTTGTGCGCGAAAGATTTTAGAAGTGTTATTTTCTGTCTTTGTGCGCGAATCAGACTACTATCAAGTTCATAAGATATGACGTCATTGCCTTGTAGTGCTGTCTCTCTCTCTGTCTGGTGAAAAATTATAAACCGTAGCTAAAGGTACAATTCCGTGCATTGCGGCCGATCGCAGCCGCGCGCGGTCTTCCGCGTGCGGGTGACGCGCGCGGCTAATGCGTCAATAGTCAGAGTATGAAAATGTATGGCACCGCTTCCGAAATCTGCGACAGACGCGTGCGGCTAACGATAGATTAGTCAGTATATTATAAACACGACTATTGACACAATAGCCGCGCGCGTCAGCCTCACGCGATCGGCCGCGATGCACGGAATTGTACCTTTAGACATTTTATTAAATACTTCATTAGGTTTTTCACTGTTGATTATGTTTTTTTTTGTAAGTTTCGATAATTTGAGATTACAACCTTTAGTTTAGTGTACTAGTCAGCTCGGGTTCAGCATTAAACGATTATGAGCTGATGATGGTGGTCTTTTGGATCAAACTCTGGATTATGACAGCAAATAATCTCAGTCATAAATTAACGAAAGAGGCGATCCCTCACTTAAAATATGCAATAATTCTAATGATAACTTTAGAAAGACTAAATAAATTTCATTCGTTGGAATCAAAAATAAACTAAAGGGTCAGAGCGGACGAACGTTGAAACTTTGTAACAATATCCGAAACGGATGAAAACAATTTGATTCCACTTAGTTTCTAACTGTTATTGGAAACTTTTTTGAATGTAGGTATGGTGTTTGCAAAATTCCAAAATGGAAGTTATTGAAACAAAAAAAAACCTCTACTAACAAATACATACGACGATTGGCATGTTGGAATTTTATAAAACGAGTACTGTGCCTGGGTAGTATTTTACTACTGTTAAAAAATGTACAATAACTTAGTGTTGTTGTATAGAAACTAAGTATACAGGTGTAAACGAATTCGTGTAATTCCTTCAAACCGCGTGATCTACTAGTGACACAGATTATCCCTAAATGGGTATTTTTGAATATCAAGTAAAAAAATATACAAAATAAAATCTCGGTTTTCTATTACTGAGTCATTTATAGCCCGGAGTTAACTGACTGCAAAGAGCGATATCGCGTTAGTCGTGCTCGCCAGCCTCGTCACCATGCTTTCATTCATTTATGCGTGGCATCGAAATGTTCACGCGCATAAAATTATTCCATTGCAAAAAAAAATTATAATTTTTTTACTGAATCCATAAAAGGTGGTTTAGAAAGGATCATTTAAACCCATCGCATGAAAAAAAAGATTTTTATTTTTAATCATTCTAATTCCCGCGCGGGGCCAATCTACAACAGTAATCGATCATTTGTGGTTTTAAGGAATTACACGAATTTACCTTACTAACCTTTAATTTTTACTTTACTACCTTAAATTACTTACCTTTGTAGAAAGAACACGTTATGTGAAAAAAATAATACAATCGATGAAAAAATAGAAGAGATACACGCTTTTAAAGTTTGTTGTTGAGGCACTTTTCTGTCCTTGTCACGCAAAACGAATATTGAACAGAGCGATTTCAAGTCACTAAGTTATGACGTATGGTAGTCTCTGTTTTGTGAACAATTATAATTCTAACTTGGGTATTTTATTAAATATTTAAATGATTTTTTCACTGTTGCTTAGGTATTATTTTTGTAATAGAGTCGAGAATTTTAATTTTAAAAAAATGTCAAATACCCTACTGTGTATGACCATTTTCGTCATACATAGGTATGATGTGGGTTGCGAAGGCTTCCTCCACGTTTTCCAAATTAGGCCGTGGACACATGTCTACAGTGCGACACCGGCCACCGTGTAACGGCACGGCGCAGCTACCGGGAGACGGCGCGGCGTCGTGACGCACCACGGTGCTATGTACGGTGCACCGCACGCTAGTTTTTGCTTAGTTCGCCTAGTGGAAGCACGTCCCGTTCTCTGGGACAAGACAAACGAGGATTACAAAGATATTTTTTTTTAACATTTGCACCGCTTCGGCACACGGCAGCAATTATACGTGTGGGAATGAATGCTAGGAGAAACGAAACGTAAGTGAAGGTGACAGTGAGTAAGAGAATGAAGGTGAGAATGAGTAAGAAGGGAATGAAGTAGAGAATGAGTAAGGGAATGAGAGAGAGAGATTAATCATTAATGGCGGACGACGATACAAGGACGTAGGAAGTGAATTGGAAAAAGTGTTTTATAATTATTAAGATTAAAAGAAGTTACTTAATTAAAATAGATTTTTTTTGGTACTCGATCCCCTTACACAACATACGTATATAGTCGACATGTAAATTGTCAGCCATTTTTATTAACACGTGCGAACTAAGCAACAGCAAAACGTAAAATAACGTGCGGTGCACCGTACACGGCACCGTGCTGCGGCACGACGCCGTGCCGTCTCCCGGTAGCGGCGCCGTGCCGTTACATGGTGGCCGGTGCCGCACCGTAGCCATGTATCCACGGCCTTATTGTTTTAGTCACTTCAAAGATAATATCTGGTAACGTTGATGTATGGGTTACTTACTGCAGTAGTAGGTCAATATTGTGAAAGACTGATTGATGGTGACCAGCCAACGGCTTTGAATGCGTATATTCATAAAATCAAAACTTTCATCGACTAGCTGGCCATGTAAGTCATATCAAAATAATCAACCCAATAGTTTTCCGCAAACATCGAGAGGCTACGGTAAGTATTAAGCATTTGTGCACACATAACACATGAGAGGTTTTCCTCGTGGTACATTGTTGTGGACACGTGTACAGCTGCCGTTTGTTATTTTGTAACAAAGAAAAGACTTAGAGAAGACTGTTTAGGTGTTATAATTATTTTTTTTGTACAGGAAATAATAAAAGTATACACGAATTTCGAAAAGTTGATACGAAACTTGTTCAATGTCTGATACCACGTAACCCAAAAAAATCTTAGAGTTAATTTTTCATCAACTTGTATGTTCCAAGCAGTGCTGCTACTTATTTGGTTACTGTACTCTATTCGACGAAAGATGAGTCCTAACATAGCGGTCATTTAGTAAATTGTTATAAAAAAACGTAAACGATATCATCAAAAACCGTAAAATAGCTAAATTATTCATCATCATCATTCAGCCGAGTGACGTCCACTGCTAGACGTAGGCCTCCCTCAAGCCATGTTGGGGGGGTTTGCCAAAATCGCCACGCTTGTCAGGCGGGTTGGCGATCGCAGTATGGTTGTTAAAGTACTCAGAGAACGTTGCTCCCATCCTCTAGAGAATCTCTTAGTCGCCTTTACGACACCCATGGGAAGAGATGGGGCAGTGCTATTCTTTATGTCCGGCACCACACGGAGATGTTAGTTATTATTCAAGGCAATCAAATATAAAAAAAATATATATATATATATTTGATAGCATTTGTATGGTAAGCGTTGCGACATTTTGTTTAGCGTTGCGACATTTTTTTTTTTTTTTTTAATCTAATTTTATGCTGAAATAGCTGCCTTTTTTGGCCTCGTGCAGGTAGTTTTTTTTGTTATCCTTTTTTTGTTTTTATAAGTGTTTTTGTAACTGCCTATGTAAGTCCAAAATAAATATTTTTTTCTTTCTTTCTTTCTTTGGTAATGTTTTGTACAAAAACCCCAGGAGTCACTTACGTTGAAAAGGGTATACCTATTATTGCTACTTTCCAAATTTTGAAGAATTGCGTCCGTTCCTACGCTGGTTTCATCTACCGCGAGTGCAAAGCCTAGACGATGGCACTAGCACACGCATTCATAATTTTGAATAATGTTACTACATTTCACAAAGAGAAAACTGTAGTACCCTACATGGAGTTGAGCTCGGCTTTTGAATGACCACGTACGTTTCAAATTCGAGCCTGCTTTAGTGGCTAGTCTACCACCCAGGCAGAGTTTTAGATATCTCTATTCTAGCTGTCGAGAAAAACTCTTTTGTGTTCTGTGATGTCTACGGTAGAAAACCCAATGTTTATATAAATAACATATGTATAATATAAGTTTCAAGATCATGTTAGGTATCAATGTGTCAAGTGGCTAAAAAATATTGAAATGTTTTGTTTGAATTTGTAGGACTAATTTTACTAGTACATTAATTAATACACGCTGACATTTAATTGGTTGTTTTGCTAGAACAATAAAAAAACGTATTTGGTCTTTAAAAAAACTCAAAAAATACACCACCAAAGACACAAGGGGGGGACCTGGAGCCCAATTCTACTAACAGAAACTTTAATCAATTGCAACTGAATCGTTCATTCAGACAGTTTTCGTCTACGAAAACTCAAAATATTTGGTTTTGTTTTTGTTGTCAGAGTTGCAATTGATAAAAGTTTCTGTTAGTAGAATTGGGCTCCTGCGGAGTCGGCGCCATGATGGTTTAAGTTATTTGCCGGTAACTTTACCGCGATTGCCGCGATGAGTATTTTAATGATACTGGTTAATGTTTAATGTTATATGATAATGGTTAATGTTTGAACACGTTTGAGCAACAAGACTTTTTAAGAAAGCCTAGTTTTTATTTTTATTCTTTACAATTGTATCAGACCATGGTCTGAACGACGTTTGTTTTAGTAAAACAACCAATTAAAAGACAGCGTGTATAATATGGTATAGTTATATTTCTGTAAGCAGTGATAGCCTGGAAATTGAACGAAGGTCCGAGTTTGATCCCGGCTTATACCTCTGACTTTTCGAATTCATGTTCTAATTAGAATTTCATTTTCACTTGCATTAACGGGAAGGAAAACACCGTGTAGATAGATACCTGTAACCTGAGCAATCGAACCACAACCGTCAGTCAGTTTTTGTTTTCGAAAACTTTCAAAATGATTTATTTTGTTTTTTTGTGTCAAACAATTTGATAGCTTTTGAAATTGAGAACTGTCTGAATGAACGGTTCGGCTTTGGTTCGGTTGTGATTTATCAAGATTTATTTTAGGAGAATTAGGCCCCAGGCCAGCGTGGTGCAGTATAGCCTTCACCCTTGTCATTCTGAGCAGAGGCTTATACACCGTGAGGTACCCAAAAGATTTTAACCACGCCTTTCTAATGGTATTATGAGTCAAATTTTATATCAACAAAAATCCAAAGCAGTAATTTTTTTTTAGTTGTTTTTTTTTCTTTGCTTAATAAATCAGTTAACTTTATTATTTCCTTGTAAACAATACCTTAGGTTGAACTGGCAACATTTATAAATTATCGTGTGAGTGGTTATGAAACTTCTCACTTCAGAACCCTCCCCGACAAATTAGACATACGGCGAGAGGGGTATGGTATGACAAATGTAGCAACGCCGCGTAACGTAACCGGGCAGTTATTGGCGTGACCTAAAGGGTCTCCAGCCAATGGGGGGGAAGTCAAATACTTAACCTAAGCTAACTACTTGTACTACACTAACATCATGACTACCTGCAACAACAGCACTAAGGGCGACCCCTAGTGGGACTCGGACCTCGGCTTAGGGCGTTGCTGGCGTGGACATAGGGGGGGGGAGACAGCTTGATGAGGGCTGAATTATCGGTGTGACTACGGAGTCTGAAGAGACGACCGGCTCTACGACGGGAGAGCTCGGTGGATCGTGACCGGCGGCGGTGGGACGTCGCGACGGGCCTCGTCGGCGAGGACGGTAAGCCGGACGGCGGCGGACGTTGTGTATTGTGCTGGTCGATTTACTCGCCTCCTGGAGGAGGGTGCCGCGTTCATAGGACTTGTTACCATTATATACCATAATTACGATATTTTTTGATTTGTGAATTTCCGTAAATAATGAATATTTAGAAAATTAAGTTTTATTCAACAAACTATATCCTAGCTTTTCTTCTCCAATTAGGCATCGGAATCGAAGGTTAAAATCTTTCGGGTACCTCGGGCACACGGTGTATAGATGATTATATTGTTATCTGACTGCCTCGTTGGTCTAGCAGTCGCAAACGCGACTGCTGAGCGTGAGGTCCTGGGTTCGATTCCCAGGTTGGGCTAAGTGTTATTGGGGTTTTCCGTGTGGAATTTCACAGTAGCAGCCCGGAGTCTGGATTTGTTCCCGGTCGATGGCAATGGGCTCGCCCCCTATCACATGGGATGTAAACGGCGAAATGTGGTGTACTATACACCTCTTCCAACCCTTCGGGGAATAATAGCGTGAATTTATGAGTTTATGTATATTGTTATAAGAAAAACGACGGAGAGAAATTCATAAAAAGATTTAAGTAGGTATAGTATTGTCTTGAGAGGAATTAAATAATGAAATAGGGAAAAAGGAATTGCTATAAACCTTAAATTTTATATGAAGAAAAGGTATATCTTCCAAGAAATATACCTCTACAGCAATTTCTTGGTAATACAATATTGGAATCATGAGCACCACTAATGTATAAGCGTAATATTATGCTAACTGCTAACTCAGAACACAAATTGCATGCATGTGCACCAATGCCTGCATTAGTTCTTCAGTAATATGTAGTTTGGGAAATGTAGCTCGGAGCTTCAATTACTGTGAAGTGGCAAGTCTTCCTACTAATATTCATGTCGTAATAACTCAAATTGGCGGTGCGATCACGAATCTTTTTATCGAGTCGATTCGAGAAATGTAGCTATTCTAAACGTCAAATTTGACATAAGAAATCGACAGCAGTTGTCGTTTTATCTATATCTTATGTCAAATTTGACGTTTAGAGTAGATAAATTTCTCAAATCGACTCGATATAAGATCTGTGGTCGCACCACTGGTTCGTTTTTAGAAACCCAAAAATTTCTTCCCCTAAAATCACGCATGGACTTCTCTAATGGTTAGGCTACTGGTTGCTATTGTGCACTATCAGTTCTCCAGTAACTGTTTAAGATCCTATGTAGTAGATGGCGAGTCTTTTCCACACTCGTGCTTCTACCAAAATGACTGCACAGCTGTTGCAGTGGTTGAGCGATTGGCTTCCGCGATACGGGTCGGGGGCTCTTTACCCACACAGAACATAATATGTTTGTATGGTCTGCTGATAGTTCTTGCGGTTGCGGTTCTGTGTGTTTTTGCATGTGAAATTGATGTCTGTAAATGCGACCACGATATAGGAAAAAAATTCGAGTCAAGCAGTGTTTTTTTTCTTTAAAAAATACTCTTTGCTTGACCTGAAAATCGAATCCAAGGCCTAGGTTACTAGGCAATTTGGGGTGACGAGTGACGATATTTAAGTAGGTACGTCCGGGTCACCCTGGGCAGTCATCCCCGATACCAACCTTCATCATCATCGTCATTCAGCCGAATGACGTCCACTGCTGGACATAGGCCTCCCCCAAACATCGCCACATCCACCGGTCTTCTGCTCCATGTTGGGGAGGTTTGCCATAATCGCCACGCTTGGCAGGCGTGTTGGCGATCGCAGTATGGTTGTTAAAATACTCAGAGAACGCTGCTGCCCATCCTCTAGTGAATCCCTTAGTCGCCTTTTACGACACCCATGGAAAGAGATGGGGTAGTACTATTCTTTACGTCCGGAACCACACAGCACCTACCAACCTTGCTGACTGAAAAAAATTTCTACACGCACAAACACACACAACCATGTCAGTTATTCTTTCCTTAACCGGTTGCGTACCGCCCGTCGTCCCAGGACGACATTTAACGCACTAGCGGCCAGCCGCGGTCTGCCGTAACGGCACGCCGTATTCCGGCTAACCGTATCGACTCGGTTCTATTGCGTCCGCCGCAAACATCAGTGCTTCTAGAAATATTGCACAAGATAGACGTCGAAGAACTAGCTGCAGTTATTTATTTGTACTATCGTAGAAAATGTCTTCGAAAAAGTGAGAAGGAATCGAATTTAAACACTTCCAAGTCCCCGGCTGTACAGTGTCTAGCGACTTGCGGCTAATCGCGCCGAGTGCGTGGAGGGGATGCGGCGCGCCGCATCATTCAACCGTCGCGGCTCGCCGCAGCTCTAGAACAACCGGAGCGGTTGTCGGCTGGTCGCAAGTCAGTGCGTTGAGATCATGCGGTTTCATATAAAACTCCGATATGCGGCCAGCCGCAAGCAGCACGCCGCATGCGGCTGGCCGCTAGTGCGTTTTAAGCCTTAATTGTCTTATCTATTGTGTCTATGATTACCGTGCTTGAGGTTTTAATCATGGTCCAGTACAATCAGTTTCCCTGAATCTGTTCATCTAACCAACTCCTTTGTAATTTGCCAGGACACTGACTGGCTTTGTCTTGGCTAACAGATTATTATCAATATAGTTAACTATTTTGCTTCAGAAAACCAATAATACTCCGTACAATACGAACCGTAACACGAGCACTTCAGATCAAGCCTTTGTTTAATAATGAAAACTATAGCTATACGTATAAACGGAGTAACAGTTGCCATAGGCTACATAAAGGGCCGGAATATTGGAGACGTGTGGGATGAGGGTCGTCACGACAACCTGACAACCGTGAGCGGCAATTCGTAATTATTAGTATGTATCTTGTTTCAGTGTCCGTTTCTGGATGGTCATTATGGCAATATTCTCTCACAATTAGCATGTTTATGAGTACATATTATGACGAGAATGAACTATCTATCTTTGTTTTTTTTAGAGAAATTTCTTTAGAAATAAGCAGTATATTTGTACTAAATACTTAGTATCAACATTGTTTTTTTTTCAAGTGATAGTGTGTGTACATAAATAATAAATAAACATTTTTTTTTGTAGGAACTGCTATTTAACCGTTAATATTGTAAATACGAAAGTGAGTTTGTTTGTTTGTTACTTCTTTAGGAATAAACTATTAAATTAATTTTGATTAAACTTGGCACAAATATAGCCTGAAACCTGAAAAAAAAACAAAGTATAATTAGATACTTTTTATCCACATACAGTACCTACTAGAGAAGCTGCGGTCAACAGCTACAGCTAGGATAAGCTAACAGTACACTATAATTTTAATGGTAACACTGTAAAGATTAACTAAAATCTTTACAATATTGTCATTTTCCAATGCAAAGTTTGATCTGCCGAGCTAGATAAGTAGGTGTATGGATATAAAAAAGCCAACCCTGAAATGACGCCGACATTGTAAAAAAAAATACATTTGTTTGCAGTGTAGACATATTTCCTTTGTAGAGTAAACTTGGTCGGACTATAGTTACACAGCATTCGTAAGAGATGAGCGAGGAGAATGTTCAACTGCCAATAAACTAATACGATGAGCTTAATATCTACAGAAAGTATGGTAATACTTGCACAAGACTGAATACAGCGATCGAAGGAAAGAAAGGCATGCTCTATCGTGTGACACGATCTAAAAATATTAATTAAGGATGATCACACATGGGCCACTTAGGCTGCAGACACACTGAGCGTATCTTGCGCGGCTCATTATTTGTCGCGTAAAGCGTATGCATTGCGCTATATACAAATTCTCCTGCGCGGTCTCATCACGCGTATCATACATACGTCGTTACGGCGAGCCTTATAGACACAAAGCAGTATATGCTTCGTGGTTATAGAGCCTAAAAGCTTCGCGCGTATCTTGCGTTTGATCAATAGGCCTGATTTACACAGGTTAAGTAACTGACTCCAAACTTGAGACAAGTCAGTGCTGACCTGGGGTGCATGAAAAGAGCCTCCACGAGTGACGATATTTAAGTACGTCCGGCGCACCCTGGGCAGTCAGCCTAACTACCAACCTTGCTGACTGGCTAATCTTTTCACCACAGCATCAGCTATTTTCGTATAGCTCGTGCTGACACGAGAGAAGAAGAAGTTCTGACCTGATATTTACCTCGTATAAATTTATTTGGAGTCAGTACAGCGTTGTCGCGATCAATTTACACTAGGTACCTAAATATCGGGTCAGCACTGAGTTGTCTCGAGTTTGGAGTCAGTTACTTACCCTGTGTAAATCAAGCTTTAGGTTAACTGTAATGGGCGTATTTTCAGCGGTTGCTGCCACACTTAAACGTATTCAGACTCAGTCCCCCTTATTACAAAAGATGGTCTAAGAAAAACCTAGCTTTTAAAATAGCCCCGTCTCTTTTTGTTAAATGACATAAGAAAGTGATGGGTATATTTTAAACCAGGATTTACCTTAGTATGGGTTTAAACCATATTTTGTAATAAGGGGGAGTGTGATTTGGCTCTTAGTTGCTCGACTTAGTTGATCGCTACTTGTTCGTAGCTACAGTTATTTGGGCTGCAACTAAAAACAAATAGCGATCAAACGCGTCTCGAGCAACTTAGTGGCCCACGAGCAGTCAGCCTAAATCTTACGTGTCCGAACCACATGTGCTGGTGTCATCGCCTAGATTAGTTGTGAATAAATAATTTGATGACTCTCTATACATAGTGGTCATTAGAAATTGAATTGCGATCACTAAATCATCTGCTAAACTTGGTTACGTTAAGCCGAATTTACATTACAACTAGTGGCGTAGTAGTAACTAGTAGAAGCGCCTGCGCTGATAGGACGTGTGTTTTTTAGTCGGTAGTCGTGGTATTGGCGGAGTAAGTCGAAAAGAATTATTAAAATGTCAAAACAACGTTGGACAGCTGATAAAAATATAAAATTTATCAAATACCAGCGAATAAAGAGAATAAAGCTTTGATGTTGATGAAAACAGACGTACTGTGGATTTCACGACACTATTATTTTTAATGTAACTAGTTTCACAGGTACTGAAAGTAGTGCCATGAAATTAATTTCATCATGCATGAAACTTGTTTCGTAAAGTAAATTCGGCTTTAGTAACAAAATTCGTATAAAAATTATATGCTACAAATAAGATCTTTAATAGGTAGGTACTATTCAATCAACAGTCACACGTCAGCTTGTGATGTCGTGTATGGAACATAGGTTCGAAATATTAAATATTACAAAAGATATTGAAGTTAATAACCTCATAAGTGAGAAAAAATGTTAGTAGCCAATATTTCGATTTCTTTAACATATTCGAATATAATTTTTCATTTTAAGCTTGAAATATGACACATCAAATTGTTATTTCTATTCGGCATATAATATAATTCAAATATCAAATAGTTTAGAGACCGTATATTTTATTACCTTTATATGTAAGCTTAGTGTAGACAGATCTATATCAATATGGATGTATTTTACACAAAATATTGCGGGGACGCGTGATGTATTGTGGTTGATATTAATCGTATATGTCATTACATATTTATAAACGTATATCGTATCGTGTCTGGTTGTTTACTTATAATATGATGGCTTGCTTACACGGAGTTGACGACAAAGATTCCATAAATATTGTATCTCGTGTAGTACCGGACTTAAAGAATAGCACTACCCCATCTCTTCCTATAGGTGTTTTAAAGGCGACTAAGGGATTCTCTAGAAGATGGGCAGCAGCGTTCTCTGAGTACTTTAACAACCATACTGCGATCGCCAACCCGCCTGCCAAGCGTGGCGATTACGGCAAACCCCCCTTTTTGGGGGAGGCCTATGTCCAGCAGTGGACGTCTTTCGGCTGAATGATAAGGGTTAGTTAAAAACATTGCTGAAACTAAGATAAAATCGTATCAAAATTGTACTCGATGTATATTTCGTTTTGACGTGGAATCACGTCTAACTCATATGGTACACACGAAAAAATATTCCGAGAAATCTATCACTGCTCAGTTACTAAGCAACGCTCATACAAAATACATCTATCAGCAAAGTGAGAAAAGTAGCCCGAATACAACAATAGTACATACAACAGTTCATGTCTGGAACTCACGGCTCATCTTCCGTGCGGAAGAAGTCCGATCCTTTGAAAGGCATACGGGGGACACATGTCCAACGCGCAGAGGCCCCTTTGAGAACTTTAATGTAAAATGGGATGGGGCACCAACCGGGGACTATTTACGGCTGCGCTTTTGGAGTACAGTCATGTTAAAACAGTTAATTATTAGGTTTTATATTATTGGCAGACACAACGAGTCATCGGAGACATGATTTTTTAGGGTTCCGCACCCAAAGGGTAAAACGGGACCCTATGACTAAGACTCCGCTATCCGTCTGTCCGTCTGTCACCAGGCTGTATCTCATGAACCGTGATAGTTAGACAGTTGAAATTTTCACAAATGATGTAGGTATTTCTCTTGCCGCTATAACAACAAATACTAAAAAACAGAATAAAATAAATATTTAAGGGGGCTCCCATACAACAAACGTGATGTTTTTGCCGTTTTTATTGATAATGGTACGGAACCCTTCGTGCGCGTGTCCGACTCGCACTTGGCCGGTTTTTCAAAATTGTATGTCTGTTTTTGACAAAAGTGAAATGATTCCACAACTACAAAAGATATAATAACAATTGATATGGTGTTTTATTTGGAATGAAATGGGCTATCTAGCGCTACATTCGCCGTTGCACTGAAGTCACAATTTGTGGAACAGCAGCTGCCACAAAAGTGAATTCACCGACTTACAAAGGAAAAAGTCGACAGATCCATCACGAAACCCGCTCCGAAATCGACCAAACCCTCTTAGTAATGCGGAGAGATGTCGTATCTATCGTTTGAAGAAGAAATCACATCAATTGGATAAGCCTGACGGAAACCAGCTTGGCCCGAGTTCGACTGACCGTGGCTGAAACGGGAAATAACGCCGCTATAATATTAAATCAATGACCATTTTAACATTAAAATAATTGCGATGATACTGACGCATGCATGCTCACATTTCTATTATCGTGATTCCACTTTCAAAGAATAGCGGCAGCAGTGTGAAGCTACTCCTACCCACCCCGAGTTTTTTTTACCAAATTGGTTTTTATGATCTACTAGCGACCCTCTCCGGCTTTGCACGTGTACGTTTTATAGCTTAAAACCTTCCTCTTGAATCACTCTATCTATTAAAGAAAACCGCATCAAAATCCGTTGCGTAGTTTTAAAGATCTAAGCATGCATAGGGACAGACAGCGGGAAGCGACTTTGTTTTATACTATGTAGTGATAAAATCTAGATAGAAGTCGGCGTTTCTGACGATCATTCCATCAATTTACGATGGACTTAATTGCACCTTCTAGTTAGATCCCTCAAAATAGGAAAATAGGTAATCTAATAAGAGGTATTCATCACAATACATGATAATGGGTTTAAGGCAGTTCACCCACGGTGGCGCCCGTCGGAGCGACACCCTGTCAGGGCCTGTCCGGCCTGTCCACATCTCTACGTCCTCCACGTTACGGTCCTCTAGCCGCAAGCGCACACGTAAATGCGCTCCGCCCGCGCTCCCCAAGCCCGCGTGTTAGTCGCCGTCTATGTGCTCCGATGCTTTAAAACCATACCTTACTGTTTCTCTTATTAAAATTCAGGATCTACATGGTTAACGATAAATCTAACAATGATCCTGACGTGCATTTTTACGATACGGTAACGTAAATTTGCACGTTACGTCAACGCACCGTGCCACGTCACCGCACCGTGCCACGTTGACGAAGTCGTGACGTGGAGATGTGGACAGGCCGTCAGAACGATTTTAGCATCGCACTGAATTGTATGGAGTCGCACGAAGCAGCGCTCACAGCTGGCGCACTGTCGCACGTCACTATAGTACGTACATGGATTTGTTGCCCCGTCATGCGTCACCGTGGGCGAACCGCCTAAGCATTCGCAACACCAAAAGCGAGGCGTGTCGTCGACACGGCTAGCTCACGCCTCTCGCTCGCATTTGGCGTGACATGCTTCATAGTAATTCCTTGAATACGTAAAACGCGGACTGGCCGACAAAACGCTCTCCCTGCGCCTCGCGTTTGGTGCGGCAAACGCTTAAAGGTATAGTCAAACTTATACATTTCGTACTTAAACCATTAGTCACATACATTTTGTTAAGCCATTTATTGACTGCCTCGTTGGTTGCAACCGCGACTGCTGAGCTTAAGGTACTTGGTTCGATTCCCAAGCCGGGCAAAGTGTTATTGGGTTTTTCCGTGTGGAATTTCTCAGTAGCAACGCGGAGTCTGGATTTGTGACCAGTTTATGGCAATAGGCTTGCCCTCTATTACATAGGACTTAATATAACGGCGAAATGAGGGTGTTCTATACATCTCTGCTCTTCCCGTCGGAGAATACAGGATACAGGCGTTATGTATGTGATTTTGTTAAGCAACATTGATTATTAGGCGATTAACACACTGCACCGCATACCACCGCGGTAGGCGGTGAAGCGGATCTTTAGTCGCATTGGTTTCAAAGAAATCCGTTGATGCCTAACACACGTACACAGCCCGATCGGCATCAACGGATTTCTTAGAGATCAATGCGACTAGAGATCCGCTTCACCGCCTACCGCGGCGGCGGTGCGCGGTGCCGTGTGTTAATCGCCTTATGTATGAAAAAGTAGTTTTTATTTACGAATTTGGTGTTTTTCCCATGGCAAAAGCCGTACAGAATAATGAGCAGAGTTCGTGATTCTCCGATGTAAAGAGACCAACCAGTTATGCTGTATTAGTGAGACATTCTAATTATTGCTAATAAAATGGTACAGTCGGCAACGTAGACCAGCGACAAAAAGCTGTCGAGCCTTGCCAAACTATACGAGGAACGCCGCAGTAAAAACCAGTTTAGCATAAAATGTACGCAACAGTTGCAGGTCTAGCTCTTTCTTTGACGTCAGGGTTGTCTGCCGCACTGATAGCTAGTTTAATATTTTATAATATAATTTTTTGCATAATATTGGACAGCCACTTTAAAAATATACAAGGTGAAATTGTAAACAGTTGACAAACCGAAATGGGAGATTATACTCATCACTCTGAACAACTGTTACTATGAGAACAAACCAGAAATCGCGAAAAAAAAATATGCTGTTCCCTACATTTTGGCGAGTTATGCGAACATAAATGTAGGGAACAGCTGTTTTTTTTTTTCGTGATTTCATGTTTTGTCCCATAGTAAAAGTTGTTCATAGTGATGAGTACAATCTCCCATTTTGGTTTGTCGAATGTTTACAATTTCACCCTGTATACACGGTTCGCGGTTATTGGTCACGATCCCGTTGCATGGTAACTACGTGTTATCCTTTATCTATAATAACCTGTCCGTATAACAAAGCGTCCGTGTGGAACCGGACGTAAAGAATAGCACTACCCCATCTCTTCTGATGGGTGTCGTAAAATGCGACTAAGGGATTCACTAGAGGATGGGCAGCAGCGTTCTCTGAGTACTTTAACAACCATACTGCGATCGCCAACCAGCCTGCCAAGCGTGGCGATTATGGCGAACCCCTCCCCTCTTTTGGGGGAGGCCTATGTCCAGCAGCGGCCGACCCATTAATGCTCCATGCAAAAGGAAACTATTTTCGAAGTATGTTTTTTTTAATTATATTTTTTTACGAGAGCGGGGCAAGTTTGCAAGTTTGAAACAATATCTCGAAAATGGTTCAGTTTTGCATCAAATATTACTGGGTTTTTACACAGTGAATAGCATGTCCTACGGGTACGTATCAAAATCCCGAAAGTTCATAATACCTATGATTGAAATACCGACGTCCAAAACACCGAAATTCAAAATACCGAAAGTTTGAAATGCCGATAGTCGTTATATCGAAACACAATATACCGATGTTCAAATGCCCTAAAGGACAAAATCCCGAATGGACGAAATCCCGAATGTTTTTTTTTTAAACCCTTGAGCTCCGCGAAGCTGGGCTCCGACTAGCTACCGGAAGGACTTAGGATGCAAGAGTGAGCGAAGCGAGCTCGGGACTTGGGGCACCCCGACTCAGACAGGTTAGGTTAGAAGGGGATGGCGGGGTCTAGTGAGCGAGCGAAGCGAGCGAACACAGACCCCGCCATCCCCTTCGTGGTTATTTTTTTTTAAACCATTGAGCCCCGCTCCGCGGGGCTCCGACTACGCCTTTTAGGCAAGTGATGCATCATTTTAGGTATTTTGACCATTTTGTATTTCAAATATTTTGTATCAAACTTAGGTGTAATAACTGTTGATATTTTAAACATTAGATATTTAGTACAATTGGTATTTTAAACTTAGGTAATTCGTAGGTAGGTGTTAGTTGATTTTAAACGCATTTTAAACTTCGGGATATGGATCTTCGGGATTTTAAGCTTCGGGATATGGATCTTCAGGATTTTAAGCTTTCGGGCAAATGAACTTTCGGAATTTTAAACTTTCGACCAAACAACCATTCGGCGTTTCAATTTTCGGGATTTCGTCCATCGGTATTTTAAAATTCGGTCTTTTAAAATTCGGGATTTTGATACGTACCCTGTCCTACACGGCTGCTACGTTTGTATTAAATCTTTATTAGAGTATAATTTACACAGGTAATTAATAATCCTTTGTCAAGAGAGATGGATAATTGAGTAAGATATGAAGTGTGACTAAATACTAAACTTCTATAGAATGTATGTAATTACTAATTATTAAAGGATTAATTTAGGATTTTGACATTATCAGCGAAACACGACGCCGTCACTTCGTGTAAAGTAGTTTAATTTTAATTTGTGAATATATTTAATATTAATAAAGGACACTGTTATTCCCACCGCTCATAGTACAAACACCTTATTATCAAGTCTTGATGGTACAATGACTGAGTTTGCTAAAACTTTTGCTACTACCGACATTCATAAATTAATTACCTAATATGTATCCACAATATTATAATCACTAGAATACTTTTTGTTCCGACGCTTGTTAGTTATATAATCCTACAATAAAGGTACGAGTTGTTAGCCGACTGCATACAGGAGCAGCATACGACGTGTCGCTACGACACTACTGGTTTCTATGTATTTCTATGAAATACCTTCCGCAGCTAGCGACACGTCGCTCGACTACACGTCGTATGACCGTAGACAACGTGTCGTCCGACCGCAGATCAGTAGTGCCACCGACGCTGGAGCGACGACACGTTGAATCTTTCTCAAAAAATGAGTTTTTCCAATTCCGAGGAAGAAAAACTGATAAACCAGGTGGCCCAAAATCCTGCACTGAACGATGCATCTAACAAAAACAAAAGATACGAAAGTAAATCGCGACCGCTAATCCCCAACAGGTCACACATTTTGCCTCACGGAACATTCAGAACTAACTGGAATACGACGTGTCGTCTGCTGCAGGCATCTGCTGTTGGGTTCGAAATCATGACTGCATACAGCAACAGCAGACGACGTGTCGCTACGATGTGTCGTAACGACACGTCGTCTGCTGCTTGTACCTTAAGTCAACCAGAGTTTTTCAGATAAATGAATTGTAATTCTTTTCAGAAATAAATATCTTAAACCAGAATATAATTATGTATTAGTCTATAAGATATTAAAACGTAATTAGCCCATTACTGTCCCACTGCTGGGCACGGCTTCTCGGAATGAGAAGGGTTTAGGCCTTAGTCCAACACGCTTGGTGAGGCGTGTAAATAGCCTGCACCTTTGTGAAGGTTGTACAATAGATTTCAACCTATGTTAAGTTTCAAGCGTAATGGCGGACCTCAAACATTTCCCTATTGATGAATCCCCGAGAAACCAATTCCACAGAATTATTAGCAGCAAAAAGATGCCCACGTACCTTGGCAGTCCAGAGATCCCACTCAGACCCAGGGAGATGGGAAGATACCCTCGTTCATGCGCGCGTGATGGCTTGTAGGTATAGGCTGCCGGCCGGCGAGCAAAATCTTCATAAATCCACCGGTGGAATGGTTAAAACTCCAAAAATCAACACTGCACTATAAGTTCTTAATGAAGCACAGATGCAGGTCCATTTATTTTACGAGTATCATCAAGGTTTCACCAAAAAAAGGAATTTTCAAAGGAGGCGGAGCGAAACGCACTCACAGAGTTGCGAACGGCGGGCGGAAGCAGCCTCGCTAACTAACGCCATCTATCGGCCATATTGCGAGAAAACTCAAGAAAGTTTTGTGGAATGTACGAATTATGAAGGCAATGGAACGCATGTACAGGTGTGAGTGAGAGGTGTATGAGTATGAAAGAGAGAGGGAATAAATGATTAAGATGACGAATGAGTAAAGAAGAGAACGTGGAGTGTCAGAAGATGAACGATGTACGACGAGTTATGTGTTAGAATTTGCTTTTATGTTTTTTTTCCTTTGTAACACAAAAATATACCATTTGTTCACGAAACTTCCATTTCATTTCGCACCCTGATCCCACAAACTTGGGGACTCGTCCGGGATCGCTGTGAAATAAGTGGAATCAGGAATCGGACCCAGAGGTACGCCGATTCATTTTCTTGCAAGACAAGATCTACGACGACTACGAACAACAACGTTAACGACGGTTATATTTTTCCAAATTACGAGGATTACGAGGAATCTTTACGATGACGACGGAAAAAATAACCGACAACGACTTTCACGACGTTCACGATGCGGCTGCGGTGACACAATATGGCGGCATGCTTCACCTCACCGAAAAGCTTATCAGGAGATTCAGTGCGCAAGATGAAACATACACCGTATCTATGTGGATACGTGATATTGAAGAAAATGGTGAGATATTTGAATGGAGTCCCACTCAGGTATTATTGGTGGCACGACGTTCCTTAACAGGCACGGCAGCACTATGGCTACGCGCCGAGAAAAACTATAAAACATGGGATGAGTTGAAGAGTGCCATCAGTAAAGAGTTTAGTGATACGATAGATATGAAGAAAATACATGAGATGATGAGTACAAGGTGTAAGAGAAAAGATGAATCCTGTATTGATTACATGTTGATTATGAAGGAACTAGGCAAACGTGGAAAATTGCCAGACTACGTGGCTATCCAGTATATAGTGGAAGGCATCATAGACGACGAAGTAAATAAAATGATGTTATATGGTGTCACGACTTACACGGACCTGAAAGAAAAACTAAAGTTGTACACATTGTTCAAGAAGAATTCTGCTAAAGATAACCCACGTAGTAAGCTGCCTAACAACACGCAGAATAGTGTTTATAGTAAGAGAAGCTTCGCTACAGTTACACGATGTTTCAGCTGTGGGGAAAAGAATCATATGTCGGAAACTTGTCCTCATCAGTTGCAAGGGAAAAAATGTTTCCACTGCAATGGCTTCGGTCATATCTCTCCAAATTGTCCATTGAAGAAAATGGCAAGTTCGGATTTGGATTTGAAACAAACGGCAGCACATACGTCATCATCGGGCGTTCGGCAGACTTCGGCCACGCTCGGAGGACACGAACAATTTTCGAACGTTGGCACAACTGCTGAACAACGAAGACCGGCCAGTCAGATCTCGAAACAAGCATTCTTCAATTTAATGCAAGAGGGCGCCACCAGCAGCGCGAATGCGAACGAACAGAACGATGTTCAAGGCGATGTTTACATAGCGACGACCGACGTGAATACAAGCGCGAGTGATCCGTGTTACGATGTTGGCAGTATGAAACCCCAGAGCAGCGCAGCGATTGGCTATAATAACAGCGGCCATGTCGTTGACAGTTACTATGGTTACAATGTAAACAAACAAAGCGGATTGCCGAAAGATGATTTGATAAACCCTAATTATGAGTGGTTGCAAGATGTTGCATGTTTTTCTCGTTCTGTTGATTGTGTAGATCACATCAGTAATCCAGCTGTAGGAGAAGAAGTAACAAGGTTAGTTACAAATTATAGTCCGCAAGAAACCAAGGAAGCTGCAATAGAATTAAAAAATGTACTCAAAGATGACTTACCTGTATCTCAGCGGCCACGACGTATCTCATTTAAGGAGCAGGAGGATGGGGATCAACAAATCAAAGAATGGCTTGATGAAGGTGGTGTAGTGATAACGTCACCAGGGAAAACAGATACTGTTGCAAAATATCCTGAGCCTCAAAACTTGAAACAACTGCACAGTTTCATAGGACTTTGTTCCGATTTCAGAAAATTTATTGCTAGGTTTGCTGCGAAAACGCAACTTATAACGAATATGCTGAAGAGAGCTAAACAGCAAATACTGGAAGTACAACAGGAAAATAGGAAGAACTATGATAAGCATAGGAAGGAAAATATGAAGTATCAGAAGAGGGAGTTAGTTGCTGCAAAACGAACTCAGTTTGGGCCAGGGCTAAAGCTCAAACCTAAATATTTGGGACCTTATCAAGTAACAAAAGTTAAACGACAGGACAGATATGATGTGGAAAAGGTAGATATGATGGCAGAAGGTCCAAATAGAACTTCAACATCGGCAGACCATATGAAAAAGTGGCCTACAGATGACATTCAGGAGTAAAGTCGATTAAGTATGTGAAGTTTGTTATGTATGCTGACTGCATGAAAGCGATAGGCATAAAAAAGATGTTTTTATGTGTGTGTGTGAATGATAATATGCGAAATGTTATGTCTGAGGACAGACAACTATGCAGGATGACCGAGTGTGGAATGTACGAATTATGAAGGCAATGGAACGCATGTACAGGTGTGAGTGAGAGGTGTATGAGTATGAAAGAGAGAGGGAATAAATGATTAAGATGACGAATGAGTAAAGAAGAGAACGTGGAGTGTCAGAAGATGAACGATGTACGACGAGTTATGTGTTAGAATTTGCTTTTATGTTTTTTTTCCTTTGTAACACAAAAATATACCATTTGTTCACGAAACTTCCATTTCATTTCGCACCCTGATCCCACAGTTTCGATACATGGGCGCTGCGGAAACAAATATTGGTACGAGGATTCATCAATTGAGAATTTAAATATTTAATTTGAAATAAGTATTAACATATTATATCTAAGTACCTATTATACGGAAAAATCCTAAAATATTATTATTTTATTTTTTATATTGAAAAAAGCATTGACGCTTCACCATACTCCCTTGGAAGGACGCAAGTGCTTTCAAAAAGGAAAGTGAAGAAATTACAAATATTTACTGACCTAGATTATGATCAGAAAAAGTTAAGTTCTATGACTGAATGCGAGAAACAAACGATAAAAGTTATTCAATGTATTTTCTAAACCTTAAGACTATGAGTATCGTATAAGAGTTAACGTTTATTGCGTTGGAATAGGATATAATTTAGCGACGGCTCGTTTAAAGTTACCGAACTTTGTTTTTACCATTGCAACACGAGCAACATTATCCGTGCATTTATAGACTTCAGTTATAACTCCTAATGGCCAACTTAGAGGAGCTGAATTATCCTGTCCCACAAGTACGACAGTTCCAACTTCTACGGGTTTGTCCGGAGTTGCCCATTTCTGCCTGACTTGCAGCGTATGCAGATACTCTAGGTGCCATTTTTTCCAGAAAGATTGGACCATACTATCTAACAACTGTTTGCGCTGTGACAAATTAATGCGCTGACCAGACAAATCGGCTGCCGGCAAGTACTGCAATGGAGTCGACATCAAAAAGTGAGCGGGAGTAATAACTTCGGGATGGGGATCGGAAGACAAAATGCTCAGAGGGCGCGAGTTCATAATGCACTCTATTTGAATGAGCACAGTTTGTAACTCCTCATAAGTGAGAAGCTGACTTCCGATCACGCGATAAAGGTGCGTTTTTAATGTTTTAACATTCGCTTCCCACATGGCGCCAAAATGTGGGGAGCGAGGTGGGATCATTTTCCATATTATGCGGCGAGTTGATAACTCATGTAAAAGAGACGAATTGAAACTTGAATTTAATAAGAATCTATAAAGCTCATCTAGTTGGGCCTTAGCACCAACGAAATTTGTAGCATTGTCCGAATAAAGATAAGATACTGGCCCTCGACGCGAGATAAAGCGTTTAAACGTGGCTAAAAAGGCATCAGAGGTTAAATCAGAGACTAACTCTACGTGGACGGCCTTGGTTACCAAGCACACAAATAAACAGATATACGCCTTCTGGGCGTGTTGGCCTCTGCGACGAGTGAGAGTTATGCGTATGGGACCAGCATAATCCACTCCAGTGTGGACAAACGCCTTCGCTTCCGATACTCGGTATTCAGGCAGGTCTGCCATCACTGGGATAGGATGCGTCGGATTTACCCGAAAACATGTGTTGCATTGTCGCAGCTTGGACCTCATGACAGTCCTGGCATCTAGTATCCAAAATCGCTGTCTCAGAATAGACATGAGTAGTCCCGGTCCAGTGTGACAATTCATCGCATGGTAATGGCGGATTATTAGATCCACAATGTGGTCATGTTTGGGAAGTAAAAAAGGATGCTTAGCGTCAAATGGAAGGTGCGACTTCGCAAGCCTTCCGCCAATGCGTAATATTCCCTCTTCATCTAAAAAGACAGCTAAACTTTGGAGTTTCTTCGGAAGCAATTTCCCAGATTTGATGAGCTTAATGTCATTTGCAAAATGAACAGATTGTACAGCACTGAGTATCGCTCGTTCTGCAGCTGACAAGCCCTGAATAGAACGAGGTTCACAATGAGCCTTTGGTCTAGCGAATTTCAATGTATAGGAAACAATGCGCAACAATTTATCCCATGATGAGGCACGTTGAGCAAGTTGACATAGAAGGGGTTGTTCTACTTGCGTGGTCACGGTTAAGACATTTGCCTTATGCTCGGGAAGTTCCCCACAGTTAATAGGGGAGAACGGTTTGACGGGCCAATCCTCCGGAGCACAACGAAGCCAAGAGGGGCCGTTCCACCAAAGTTCATGTGACACTAATTGGGAAGGAAGGATGCCACGAGATAGACAGTCGCTTGGATTTTCAACACCTGCCACATGGTAAAAATGTTGAGAACCCAAGTTCTCCTGACATTGAGCGACTCTATTGCTGACAAAGACTGACCAGCGGTGCGGTGAAGAGTGTATCCAAGATAAGGCTATCGTGGAATCCGAAAAGGCGTAAATTCCTGCAATAGGAACACGTAAAGCGTAAGTATCGCGAACAGTTTTTACCAATTTTGACATGAGCACGGCGACACATAACTCCAGACGTGCAAGAGTTGTGACTTTGGTAGGTGAAACTTTTGATTTCGCACAAAGTAAGCGGACTATGACACCGGATGGACCAGTAGAGTGTATATAAATCACACACCCGTACCCACCAATACTAGCATCAGCAAACGCGACTATACGAACGGAACAATCATCGGTAATACCCACATGGCGTGGTATGCATAATGTATCCAGCAATGGAAACTCTTGCATGAGAATGGAGAAACGTCTAAAAATGTCGTCAGGAGCGGGATCATCCCAACCAATATTGCTCAGCCATAACTCTTTGATGAGCAACTTGGCATAAAAGATCACGGGGGCGACCAAACCAAGAACATCAAATAAGCGTGCGACTATAGAGAGTATATTTCTCTTAGTACATTTCTCAGCTACTTGAGCGGAAGTGAAGAAGAAATTATCCTGAGAAGGTTCCCACGAAAGGCCTAGAACCTTAGACACGTCACTCCCAGCGTGAAAATCGAGGGACTTACGATGCGAGTCGGGAAGACTGTTTAAAAGAACAGGTGAATTGCTGCGCCATTTAACAAGGTCAAAATCGCCCGATTTAAACATCTTTATGAGATCATGCGATAGCTGCATGGCGGTATCTTCGTTATTCCCAGAATACACAAGATCGTCCATATAGAGACTGGTCTCTGCTACTTTAGCAGCTTCGGGATAATGCGGACTGTCAGAGGCCAGCTGTCGCACAGTGCGCATAGCTATGTGAGGACTCGACTTAAGCCCGAAAGGTAGGCGATTAAAAGCGAAGGTTTGCACAGGTTCGTTCTCATTGAATCGAAACAAAATGGGTAGGTATTTACGCTGGTCAACGGGTACACCAACGCGTAAATACATTTGTTTAATATCAGCATTTATAGCGATGGGAAATAATCTAAAATTGATCAAAAGAATAAACAAATCTGTTTGTAAATTTGGACCAATATGAAGTACATCATTTAAAGATAACCCTGTATGCGTTCTAGCACTAGCATCCAATACAATGCGCGGCATCGGTTTGTCTGGCCGAACGACAGCGTGATGGGGGATATAGTACCCGTCATCACAAACGGCAGATTCGTCGACTTGACTTAAGTAACCATTGTCAATGTACTCTTTGATCACTGCATTATAATTTTCCCGCAACATCGGCGATTGGCGGAGTTTCCTTTCAAGCGCAATAAGCCGACGGTACGCGGCGGTACGGGAGTTACCCAGTTCGGCGGGATCCTTACTAAAAGGTAACGCGACGGTATAACGTCCCACATCGTCCCGTGACACGGTCGAGGAAAAAATATTCTCACATTCGATTTCCTCGGGAGAGAAAAAACGTTTGTTCTCAACTTCTTCCAATTCCCAAAACTTTTGTAATAAATCATTGAGTGCCAACGCCGTGAAAGAAGAGTTAGGTAAATTTAAATTATCATTATTATGCGGAAAATCACCCATAAAGACATACCCTAATGTGGTCAATAATGCAGGTGGAGCGCGTGAACCAAGATCGACCTTATTCCCCAAGTAAATGTACGGAAACAGTTGAGCGCCCAACACTAAGTCAATATCCCCTGGAATATTCCAGCTTAAATCTGCAAGCGGAAGCTCGTGGAAGTCTACATGGCTATCCCACTTAACATGGTGCGATGGTAGCTGGTCCGTAATGCACTCAACTACTAACGCGTGAATAGTGTATTTTTGATCCGGATATACGCGAGACTCGATATCTAAATGTACGTTATCCTATTATCGGTCGCGATACAGAACCAACTCCTTTAACAAAGGAATTACTCAAAGGAATTATCAGTAAATTAAGTTTTCTACAACAGGCTGTAGTTATTAAATTATTCTGCGAGCCATTATCAATTAAGCACCTCACTATTGTTTTGTGACCCGCACTGTCACTTTTAGCTCGCGCATAAACCTGAGCTGTCGATAACAGCACTATCGCCTTACCTTTCGCTGCATCAGCTGCTAATAACACGGCCGAGTTGTGAGCCGAAGACGCTGGCGTCACATCACACGAATCAGACGCAACCACCCGTGCGGAAATATCGACCTTATCGCAATAAACATAAGAGCGCGGCACCGCGGCGGAAACCGGGGCAGAATAAGACGTACCGGGGGTCGAGAAGAGCGCGGGAGGCGCGAGGGACAGCGGCGCGGGAGGCGACGCGACGACTACATTGCAATTCGTCGCTTTAACATCAGCTGTTTGCGGTTTATTTTCTTTATCGAAATGTAATAGTGTATGATGGCGTTTTTTACATAAGTCACAGACTGATGTTGACTTGCAGTTACTCAATCCGTGCAATGTGCTCAGACAATTCGCACACCCACGTTTGGATTTAATAAACTCGAATCTTGTTCTAGGAGACAACGCGGATTTAAACTTAGCGCAGTTATACAAATGAATATGAGCGTTATCATTACAGTACGCGCAACACGGAACCGCGATCGCGGATGAACAAGCGGACGAGTCAGCTGACTCGCTCACAACAAACGCTTTTGTCTGTGTGCGTGACTCGCGAGGCGCGGAAGCGGGGTTTCTACTAAAGTTTCTCGCGTTTGAATGAGACATGTTCGAGCGTGCCAATATCTTTGCCTGATCTTGAACGAAGCTTATCAATAATTTCGTTGTGGGAATTTCAACATCTCGAATGGAAAGTTCAAACGATTGAGTAGTCTGTGAATCGATTTTTCTCATTGCGCAGTGCAAAAGAATAAAATCAGCAAGATCCGTAATCCCAAGTTGTTTCAAGGCAGAAATAGATGCACTAAATGTTTCTATGAAAGAATCGAGACTATTAGCGTTATATGAACAACTTTTTAAATCCAATATGTTATTTAAATAATGCGTACCTAGTGAGCGCTTGTCTTGATATTTTTTAACTAAACTATCCCATAAAAACTTGTAAGTATCACCCGTAGGCACAATTCCAGCGGTAACCTTCAATGCGTTGTGCGTAAGCCTACCTACTAAGTACTGCACACGCTGCGACTCAGTCAGCTGATCATTATCATGAATATTTGACTTAAACGACTCATAGAAACTAGGCCAATTCTCCGTTTTCCCGTCGAAAGACGGCAGCGCGATAGGAGGCAACTTTATTTTAAGCGGTTCAAAAAGAGTCTTTGAGTTACTACTGGATGTTGATGGCGAATGATAACTATTTATTTTATTCCTAACACGTTCAATATGAATATACAAATCTTCAAAGGATTCTAAACAAGCATAGTCGGCGCTTGAACCAGGCTTTAAACTAATGTTTATTTGATTAATTTGATCGACAAAGGATTCAAATTTATCTCGTATGTCATCAATTGTCTCTGCCTCAGTCATAAAACTTTCATTTTTCCTCGAATCAAACGACGATATATTTTTTGATAAATCATACAATCGATTAATGCGTTTGAATAACAATCCTTTCTTTTCATGAAGAATAGTTAGTAAGGCTTCCGGCTTTGGTTGTTTATCCGTCATTTTGTTAAACAACAACTAAGACAATAACAGAAAAAATACCTATGCACTATAAAGGTACCTAGGCGGTTTACAATAGTAACGCACCTACCAACTATGAGTAGGTATCTATCTAATTATTATTAGGTACGCACAAAGCCGAGATAAGTTGTTAACTACCTACTTCTTTACTTATATCAAAGCGAATTTTTAAATGCGGATACCTACATAGAATGAACTTTACCAATAAATACGTAATGTCGTTCTATGTAAGCTATTAAATAGGTAATTGAACAGATTTACCAACAAACTACGTAAAATCTATTGTCAATTACGGTGCGTTCTACAGGCAATAATTTACCAAAGTTTACGTAAATAAATACCTATTGTGCGTTAAATTGAACCTATATGATTTTCACCAAACAATTACGCAAAAATCTAGGTAGCGGGTTATTTATCCGGTTCGAAGGACCATAAATTATGGTGAGGCGTGTAAATAGCCTGCACCTTTGTGAAGGTTGTACAATAGATTTCAACCTATGTTAAGTTTCAAGCGTAATGGCGGACCTCAAACATTTCCCTATTGATGAATCCCCGAGAAACCAATTCCACAGAATTATTAGCAGCAAAAAGATGCCCACGTACCTTGGCAGTCCAGAGATCCCACTCAGACCCAGGGAGATGGGAAGATACCCTCGTTCATGCGCGCGTGATGGCTTGTAGGTATAGGCTGCCGGCCGGCGAGCAAAATCTTCATAAATCCACCGGTGGAATGGTTAAAACTCCAAAAATCAACACTGCACTATAAGTTCTTAATGAAGCACAGATGCAGGTCCATTTATTTTACGAGTATCATCAAGGTTTCACCAAAAAAAGGAATTTTCAAAGGAGGCGGAGCGAAACGCACTCACAGAGTTGCGAACGGCGGGCGGAAGCAGCCTCGCTAACTAACGCCATCTATCGGCCATATTGCGAGAAAACTCAAGAAAGTTTCGATACATGGGCGCTGCGGAAACAAATATTGGTACGAGGATTCATCAATTGAGAATTTAAATATTTAATTTGAAATAAGTATTAACATATTATATCTAAGTACCTATTATACGGAAAAATCCTAAAATATTATTATTTTATTTTTTATATTGAAAAAAGCATTGACGCTTCACCAACGCTGGCTTGCAAGCCTGAAGCAGCCAAATTCTAGAATTCGGCGTATTACATTACCTCTAGCCTTACAAAATAGCGCTGTTTAATAATGCGGCTAATTGACGTTTCATCTATGCCATTTACAATGCGCAAGACCTACAGATGGAAGAAATGTAGTATTGCGGGTGACCCACGAGTTAGGTCCTTTAGGTGCGAGGATACAACCAGTAGGTACTATTTATTATACAAGGTTGTCAGAAAGGGGGTACTAATCCGAAGCCCATTTATAGTATCACTGATGACTGTTTGAAAGCAAGTGTTAAATTTAAAAATTCGATATATATTTTTTTCCAAATAAAATGATTTTTATATTAGTTTTTTCAAAAATTCTTCATCCCTGCTTTAGTTACAAATTCAGAAAATGGTGCTTCTAATTCATGACCCCAAATATGACCTAAAATGTAAACACAGCTGATCATAACTGGTGATAGATAGATTTTAGAGATATTTTTTTGAGTTTTTTGAACAACTGTTTCTCTTAAACTGTTGACTTTTGGGAAAAGTTGTAGAAAAAAAGTTATTCATTATTATGTGTACTTTAACACCCTTTGTGATTAGTACCCCCTTTCTGACTAACCTTGTATATTCTGTGATACAACGAAGAGGACAAAAACACTTATTTTTTCGTGCATTGAGAAAAGCTTTGAAAATAATACAGGAAGGATTTCCATTCCTTCCTAGAAACAATAACGTAAAGATAACAACTTTCTCGGAATCAACTCTTGCGTGGGTATGAAAGAAGCAAATATTTCTTTTTTTCTCTGGAAGTATATCGTTAAAAATTGGCTACTGAATCGATTTTAGCCATTTTTACAGAGCATTTTTTTTTCTTTGGAACTATTATTCAAATTGAGCCTTACCTCAAGGCCGTAAGACTGAATTTTTAATACAGTCAACAATGTCCAAGTCAAACTATTTTCTTAAATAAGCATATAAAAGTAAAAAATCATTGTAGGTATGTAAACGACACAACAACATAATCGTTCAGGGTTGATTCTATCATTACAGTTATAGCTAATATCGGTATGTCAGGATTGCGAGCAAGGTAAATACTAAATAAAACCAACGTTGACTCTCCACCACTGAGAATACTTGTATTTAGGTTAGTGTTAGTAACATGAACTAGATCACATACTTCACACCAGCACCGAATGCTCCCGCTTCGTCGAATGACCACCGCCTTTATAACATCGGGTGCGTTGATCTATATCGACGACTACCTTCCTTTGTCAACATTGCCCAGTGCTACCGGCTACCGATAACAGGTATGTAACTCCTAAGATTGTTACTGAATGTTGTAATTATTGAGGTGTTTGAGTGTTTCCGGTAACAATGTTGTATAATGATTCTTAAAAGAAATAAAACGGAATTACGAAGTATGTTGTGATGTATTACCATCCACTTACATAATAATATCTAGATTAGACTAGATTCTCTAGTCCAGCAGAATTTGAAGGCCTAATATATGAGCTGCCACTCACACACACGCACGATAAGTAGATTTAGATAATTTACGGATAAATATAAAGGCGCTGAGGGCCACAGATTTACTCGTAAAAAGTTCGCTTTTATAAGGCCTACATGCCTACATTCTCATACAACTTCTACAACAATTTTGTAACGAGGCAGATTGTATTTTTATCACTTGAAAAGAGTAGGTACTAATCAACTGAGTTTCTTGCCGGCTCTTCTCCATAAGAACAAATTCTTGGAACCGTGTAACTGAAATAATATTTCTAAAGTGCTTGTAAATGCTTATTTGAAATTAAAAGCTTTAGACCCGAATGGTTTTAAGTACGAAGTTTTTTAACACTATAAGTTCGGCTTCATCTACATTTGAATTATTTAGTTTTTGCTTTTTATATAAAGTAACTTTCATTTAAATTAAATATTAGTGCTTCTGAATTTCCATTAGTAAACTCCGATCTAATTGTGACAATTACACACGACCATCGCTAGCGCAATATAGTACATATCCGGTGGTCACAATCAGAGGAGAATGCTGAAACATTCCACTCACACTGGACATTATTCCAGGGTATTACATTGTAGCTGAAACATTATTCAGTGTGCTACGTTGTAGCTGCAGGTTACATCAGGAACATCTATCGCGTTACTTACGCAACATACTTCCGCCTACCATCTCCTTGGCGTGTTCGAGCCATCTCACCGCCACCTCGACCCATCATCAATTCGGGTCATCATCATCGCTATGGGACTGATTCAGGAGAGTAGCCGCACTACCCTCCTTAGGAAGTGAAAATAATTGATACGGGCATCCACGATCTTATTTAATTTTATTGTTCATGACTTTGTGCGTTTAGATTAAAGCTTGATTCACACATATCACAACCACGCCACAACAACAATTAAAATAAAATATTAGCCTGTAACTGTCCCACTGCTGGGCAAAAGCCTCTTCTCATACAGAGAAGGAACGAGCATTGATCGCCACGCTTGCTCACTGCGGGTTGGCGATTTCAGACCGTTAAAGTCCAGGTTTCCTCACGATGTTTTCCTTCACCGTATGTCAGTGGCGTCTTAGATAAACTAAGAAAGTACATATGAAAAGGAAAAAGTCACATTGGGACAAGCCTGGGTTTGAACCCTCAACCCGGTGCTTAACAAGCGGGTCTGTAACCTCCGGGCCACCACGACATCCAATTCAACAATACTAGACATTAATTTGTATGAAAATGTATATGACCACATTTTGCTGCCAAATTCAACCGTGTGGGCGATGACGACCATATCGCAGCCACCAGCGACACCGCGCACTGGCGCCGCCGGTCACCTCGCAAACACAACGTTGCGTCGACGCAACAACACCGTGCGCACGCCTGCGCCCTCCTACTAGCTACAACGCAACCACATCGACATTTTGTAGTTACCAGAACGCAACTGCAAAAAGGTGCAGCGACACTATTCACACTTAAACACTGTTTGACCACTTTTTGTCGCTGCTATGTGGTGTGGTTTTGGTATGTACGTGTAAATTCTCCCTAAATCATCTCTTGAACCACGCCTAAAACTTAATATTTGTAACATAGGTTTTTTTATAGAAAACTTCTAAAGTTTGCCTTTGCTGCAAACATTTTATATCAAAGATCCCCATTTTAATTTTAAACACATGAATAGGCACATACATGCCTCAAAGCTGCTTCCACAATCTTGTTCAGTTTCTCATATCTTTGTTGGCAAAATGAGCATACACTTTATGTATTCCATGTAATCCCGACATTGTCGGAGATAATGCGAGGTGTTCCAATGTCGTGATACATAATAAACCATTTGTTTAGCTTCCGATCAATATTACCGACTGAATTCCTGGAACATCTCGTATTATGGATATGGATGTACATACTATTGTTGTTGTTATCTTGTTCGTTGATATTTTTTGAAAGATTGGGTTAGGAGTCTATTTACCTTAAAATTTTGTTGATAATATTCTCATTTGGAATAATGTCGACAGCAATATTTCCTTCTTAGTCTGCTAAATACTTATCTAGCGCTTAAACTCGCAAAACATATTCCACACTCTAATTGAAATTGTAACCCGTAAGGGGGGCTAATAAAGCTGGGTTTGGTGAATACGTTTCACCAAACCCGGCCTTTTTAGTCCCCTCCCCCCCTCCCCGTGGAAGCATTGAAAAGAGAACCGAACCGAATGTTTAGTGAGCGACCTAACCGAAAAATAATAAGAGTACGCGCGTACAGCAGAATGAGCATTTTCGCTAACACTAGAGCTCAATTTCCTATGAAGTGTGTGGAGCAAATTTTTCTAGATATTTGGCGCGAATGACATTTTGTACGAAGGATTATTTTTTGTTCTGTGCTTGAGGCGCAGAAAGACAAGCCGTTCGTTCGCTGAGCCAATCAAACCAACTCTAATTCTGCGTCATAAAATCAAATTCACTCATTAAAATTAATCGTAAATATGTTATAATTTACGCTTATTAAAACATAAACTCTCCAGAAACACGAACATTCATAACTCTCCCACCAAACATCAAAGCCTACTTAACATTCTATACACATACTTAAGTACCACTCCAGTGTAATCTCGTGTGCAAAGCAGAACGGAAGAAACACAATCAGGGCCACCTAATTTAACGCGCTCTAATACGATCAATATTCTAGCCATGTATTAACTGAGAGCAAACGAAAATATTCAAATAGAAACATAAGGCTGAAACCATAGAAAACTTAATGAGTTAATAGAGAGGGCATCAAAAACATTTTTTATGAAGACCGGTGCGCAGTGTTTTAAAAGTCAAACATTTACAATGAGACGTATCGCATACATGCACGCCTTAATTTCCGAAATTTCTTAACAGAAAAACACAATAAAACTTGACCCGTCCTTGTAAACGAACACACGAACGTACGCTCAGCATTCACGTTTGCTACTAACGGACATGCCAATGCTCGTAAGAAAAATAATACTTACGTATGACTTTGACACGGAGAGACGAAACAATTATGACGGAATGGAATATCAAAACTTGATCACATCCTTTCAAATGTTGCGACCCTAATGCTGCTGCCCTAACGAAGAATACAATAACTCGATTTTGCCGCTTCCGAAAAAAACGCGCTCGACGTGCTCTAAGTTTTGAACTGTTTTAGATACTGCATTCTTGCTTACTGAAAAACCGAGTTTTTGAAGTGTTCCAAAAACTTACTTGGAGAGAGTTAATAGATCTCGATTGGCTGATTCCGAATACATATATAACTCAAAATCGTCCAAAATCCAGTTATTGTATTCTTCGTTAGCGCGACAGAATGACGCCCGATAGTTGACAAACCATTTGAAACCGATTTATCATCCTTTCAATAATTCTAGTTATTTATAGTATAATAGTATTTGACACGCATTTCTGTGTTTTTACCCGACTGCGCGACAGCAAAGACATGGTTATGTTTTTTTAGTCTACTAATAGTTTAAGGTGCGCGGTTACACGGTGCTAGTTTAGTATTTTTATTTTAGTTACTATTACACCTTTTGGCATTATATTTTAAATTGTGTCGATTTTCATGCTGAATAAATAGATGTTCTTTCTATTCTGTTTTATTTTCTTTTCTTTTACGGTAGCTTTATCGCATCCTCATTTAAAAATCTGGCAAAATATTCTACCGAAATGTGTACTGTATTACAACTGTTCACGGTTGACACGGCTTCTGTCCTCTGGGACACATGCGTCGGCGACACGCTTTACGCGAGTATGCGACTTCTATTTTCTTATTTAGATTTCTGTGGGCGGAACGCATAAAGTCGTATACGGAGTCAAAGTCAACATTCGTTAGGGATCCGCGTGTGTCATCTTTGTCAAACGTGACCGGCCTGGATGATGTAGACGACGGTATGGCACTGAAAAGTTCGTTTAGTATTATTTGACGTCATAGATGTACTTAGGTATTCGGCAGGATGGAATGCGTAAAAGGGAATATTGTTAAAGTATTCTTTTACTAGGGTATAGAAATTAGGCATAGAAGTATACATCATTTAACAGAAGTAACACGAACACCCCAATTAGAATCTTCAGTTATAATCATTATACATACACTGAAATTTGGACGACACGTTTGGTGCAGTGAGTGGAGTGGTGAGGTGAGTGATTGGCTTCTGCGCTACGGGTCGTGGGTTCAATTCCCACACGGTTTTTTTTTATGGCCTGCAGATACTTGTTTCGGGTCTGGGCGTTTGTGTATGTGAGATTTGTGTTTGTAAACGCACCCACGATACAGGAGAAATCCTAGTGAGGGGTAGTATTTAAAAAAAAAAAACTTTTTATTTTTTATTTAAGAAAATAGTATTATTACACATTGTCAATTGCATTTAAAATGCAGACTTAACCTTAACATACGGTTTTCATGTCTATTAATAAACTGACATATAAAAGGCACGTTTTAAAAATAATCACACGTAGGTATTAAAATGGCTCAAATCGATTCAGAAGTCGATTCTTAACTAAATTCCTTTAAGAGGTTGCGTTTATTATGTTATACGTTTAGACAATGTTCTATTTTTTATTTCAATCCACCACAACTTAGTTACCTACCAGATACATCGTTACACTTTCCAAAGAAGTCTATTATATTTGGCTGTCTTCTAATTATTTTAGTTTGCTGCCGGTAAATAAATATAATGCACTAGCGACCCGCCGCGCCCCGGCTTCGCACGTGTAGGTTTTATAGCTTAAAACCTTCCTCTTGAAGATTTTAAGCTATAAAATCTTCAAGAGGAAGGTTTTTTCTATCTGATAGAAAAAAACGCATCAAAATCCGTTGCGTAGTTTTAAAGACCTAAGCATACATAGGGACAGACAGACAGCGGGAAGCGATTTTGATTTATACTATGTAGTGATACCAAATTAATGATAAGGTAATTTTGCCTTAATAAACTGCAGTGACAAGTTCTTTCGTTTAATGAAAATAGTTTTCATGGAAAAAATTTTTTACATAATGATGAGACATTTTCAAGATGGTGGGTGGCATGAACAAAGGCATCAAGGGGCTTAAAATTCATCAAGCGACTTCATTGTACAGATTCTTCTGTGAAATAAAGTACAAAGACTTATTTTTAGAAGAAATTAATGGACCATTCATCATTGCCAACCTGCCCGATGATTAAGGGTAGGACAGATTAGAGACATCACCGTGTAACATTATTTTTTGTAATGGTATAAAACAAGTGTAGGAACGTTATATTACTATGATAAAAAAACATTTTACAGAATTTCGTAGAACATACATACATACATAAACTCACGCCTTTTTCCCATGGGGGTAGGCAGAAACTGTAGAACGCCACATGCTACGATCCTTACATACTCCTTTCGCTTCGTCCACGGTCATACATCTTGTCATACACGCACGCCGGTTGAAAGTACTACGCACCTGTCCTTTTTGAAGAACATCACCAATAACATCAATGTATGTCCTTCTAGGGCGTCCTCTACTGGCGTTTCCACTGACATTCGCCTTATAAATTCCTTTTGTTAATCGCCGTTCACTCAATCTTTCAACATGCCCAAACCACCGAAGCATACCCCTTTCAATTTTTGTCACTACATCATCTTTTAAACCGCAACTTCGTAGAAATCTTATAAAACTATCCAGAAATCTGATTTTTTGGGACGTACGAGTATACACGTTGTACCTGCCTGTATCCGTGTAATTTCTTTAAACCGCGCCACCAGTAGATTGACATAGATTGACTCTGCACGGGATTCTATAAGATTCAACAAAAACAAAAAACTTAAAAGAAAACATGATGTTCTTATCGTGTGTATTTTTATCGCCAACAGTTAACTGACTGTGCGGAGTGATATTGCGCTAGTCGTGCCCGCCAGCTGCGTCGCCATGCTTCTATTAATTTATGCGTGGCAAAGAAATGTTCGACAAGAAAAAAAAGTTTCGTTTTTTTATTTAAACCTTTTAACAGGTTGTTTAGATACAAACACTAACCACCGTTGAAGGACAAAAAGAAAAAAACTAATTTAACCGAGCTAAATCCCGTACAGAGTTAATCTGTACCTTGTGATTTTAAGTCATTACATGAATTCATTTACACCCTGTATACAGAAGAAATCTATGCAAATGCCTGCTTTGTAATCTTCCAACAGAGTTCTTTATAAGGAAATCTCAATTAAGTTTGATAATACTGACAAAATAATCGTCTATAGATTTTTATATAGCCTAAGGGCTATACAAGGTTAGTCAGAAAGGGGGTACTAATCCGAAAGGGTGTTCAAGTACACATAATAATGAGTAACTTTTGTTCTACAACTTTTCCCAAAAGTCAATAGTTTAAGAGAAACAGTTGCTCAAAAATCTCAAAAAAAAAAACTCTAAAATCTTTCCATCCCCAGTTGTGATCAGCTGTGTTTACATTTTAGGTCATATTTGGGGTCATGAATTAGAAGCACCATTTTCTGATTTTGTACCTAAAGCAGGGATGAAGAATTTTTGAAAAAACTAAAATAAAAATCATTTTATTTTGAAAAAAAAAATATTGAATTTTAAAATTTTAACACTTGCTTTCAAACAGTCATCAGCGATACTATAAGTGGGCTTCGGATTAGTACCCCCTTTCTGACTAACCTTGTATAAGTACAGTATACTGTATAAGTACAGTCACTGCTGTTTCAGCTCGCATAATAAAGCCGGTAACATTTTATAAGCAACCAGGCACAACAGTAAATTGTAAACCTAAAACACAGCATTTTTGCTCCAAATTTACAACCAGAACCTGAGACAGTAATATCCATTGTTGCATACAAACAGACGCAAGCCGTGTGCAGACTTGTTGCGCTGAAACTATAGTCAAAATGCAAAATGTAAGAACTGCCGAGGTAACTGCTTCCTACCTATTGCGTTTGGAATAATTCAAAAGATGCATCTCACTTGTTCCCAGCAAGTTTATTCCTCCATGTTCGCATTCGATATTGAAATATTGTATCTTCTATTGGAAATACGGCCAATTTAAAGTTTTGAATAAGTAGCGAGTTTGGTGAATAATTTGTATGGCCGAAGCGAGCGCTTATATGTTGCTTAAATTGCAAGTTTCGATGTGAAACATTTTGGAAACTCGACTGTATTTTGTGCTTGAATAAGGTTTTATTTAGTGGTGCATATTTTTTGGCTGATGATGACAGTGATAAGTGATGATATGGAGTTTTTGCATTTAGGTAGATCAAAATAAAATTCAGTAATAAGTATACAATGTGTAACAAAAACCCTGTCCGATCCAATAAAAGCGTATTCCTGGTTCAACATACGTACTAGAAACTAATGTTATAAAATGTAACTCATAAAAACCCAAAAATTATTGATTTTTTATTTTTATAACATAACATAACTTCACGCCTCATTCCCCGAAGGGTTGGCAGAGGTGTATAGTACACCTACGTTTCGCCGTTATGTTTAAGTTCCATGTAATATGATATATAATAATAATAATGACGACACGTTTGGTGCAGTGGCTAAGCGACTGGCTTCTGCGCTACGGGTCGTGGGTTCGATTCCCACACGGAACAAAAATTTGTATGGCCTACAGATGGTTGTTGCGAGTCTAGGCGTTTGTTTGTGAGATTTGTGTCTGTAAACGCACCCACGATACAAGAGAAATCTTAGTGTGGGGCAAAGTTTCTAAAAAAAAAAAAAAAGTAGGGGGCGAGCCTATTGCCATCAACCGGGCACAAATCCAGACTCCGAACTGCTACTGAGAAATTCCACACGGAAAAACCCAATAACACTTTGCCCGACCTGGGGATCGAACCCAAGACCTCACGCTCAGCAGTCGCGCTTGCGACCACTAGACCAACGAAGCAGTCAATTTTATTTTTATAATCCATGCGAAATTTAACACTCCCTGGGGAAAAATAATATATACGTAAATAAAGTATATGTGTACGCAGTACGATGCCGAATAATACACTTAATGATCGAACAGGGTTTTTGTTACATGCTGTATATAATACTCTGTGATATGCCTAAACGAATTCGTGTAATTCCTTAAAATCACATGATCTATACCAGTGAAACTAACAAAATATAATTATTTTTCATCTCTTGGTAGGGGTAAGTAATCGTATCTAAATCGACTTATAAGGTTCCAATAATAAAAATAAGCAAAAAAAACTGTGATAAAACATTTTTATGAAAAACAGTACACACAGCTGGCATGACTAGCACGATATCGCTCCACGCAGTCAGCTAACTCGGGGCGCTGAAATGACAGAAACAGAACACGATGTTTTTTGAAAATTATTTTTACAGATCTTGATAAATCCTGTGTAGGATTAATCTGTGTCATTAGTAGAGATCACTCGGTTTGAAGGAATTACATGAATTCGGTTACACTCTGTATAGTTATTAAAGAGCCAACCGATGAACAAAGTTCCAACAACTCGTGTTTGAGAAAGAACAACAGACACCCGCTAAAATTGAAAGTATGAAACATTTAACGTTACCATTTCAAATTTCTGAAATCAATTCAGTAGTTTCCGAAACTAACGAACAATGAAACAAACTTTAGCTCTTTATGGTATCAGGTTTTCTTCATTCGGTGCTTCCTCAAGTAAGTGCTGACAGTTTCAGAACTCCAACGGGTAAACTTCCTTAATTCCTTGTCTTAAGCTTGTGTTACGTTTTGCACTAAATATTATTCGGATTTTACTAATAGTTTTTTTAGTATTCTATGATACCTATAGAAAGAAAGTATTAATATATGTTTATTCGACTGCAAAGAGAAATATAAAAAAAAACAATACAAAAAACAGAGTTGACCAAAAAAAAAACGTAGGCACAATATAAGAAACTTGTCATAACAAATTGCGTGCCTCACAGTTGCGCCAAAAAACTGCCGAGTTCAGCATTGTGCTAGACTGGGAGACTGACGCTGGCCATTTTGTGATTCACAGATAAATAATGATAAAATAAATATTACAAGATAATACTAATAGCCTAATATAAAATTAATTTTTAGAAAAAAAACAAAAACCGACTTCAAAACTATACCTACGAATACAAACTTAAACTAAAAAGTAGAAAATAATATTTAAATTACTTCAAAGTAATAAGCATTAAAGGACAATCAACACAATTATTGATACTTATATTATAATATAATATACCTATTTACAATTTAAAATCAGTTATTTTTGGAGTCGGTGCCAGCCACGAAAGACAGTTTAATCCTGCATTTGCAACAAACTTTCGAACGGCACGGGACAGCGGTGAAGCGCGCCGACGCTCGCAGCTGTGGTGGCCGGCGCGGGCGTACGGTGACAGCGGGTCAGGACGGGACGCGGGGGGATGTGCCTGAGTGAACTACCCGAACGCGGCCAGACGCGTGAGGGCAGACGTCGTTGACGGTTGTGTCTATATACGTAAAAAATTTGATGCGCTTCATTGCAAATATCAGCTTTCGTTCGATTTCTTTTATCTCATCTCTATTTCGCATTCATATATTAATAGATTAATCAAGTAGGTGTCTATTAAAGTTATTTATGCTTTGGCTGGCACCGACTCCAAAAATAACTGATTTTAAATTGTAAATAGGTATATTATATTATAATATAAGTATCAATAATTGTGTTGATTGTCCTTTAATGCTTATTACTTTGAAGTAATTTAAATATTATTTTCTACTTTTTAGTTTAAGTTTGTATTCGTAGGTATAGTTTTGAAGTCGGTTTTTGTTTTTTTTCTAAAAATTAATTTTATTTTCTACTTTTTAGTTTAAGTTTGTATTTGTAGGACCTAAAAGACGGTTTTCTTCTAAAAATAATTTTATTTTAAAATTTTTTGTTTGAAGTGTGTTTTTAATTTTTATATTTAACTAGAGGTTGCCCGCGGCTTCGCCTGCGTGGATGTCGTTTATCGCGTAGATATTTCGCGGTTTTCGGCATATAAGTAGCCTATGTCCTTCTTCGGGTTCCAGACTATCTCTGTAATATAATATTAGTAGGGATATGGGTAGGCCTACTAAACGCGCTGCTCAAATGAGACAGCACCGTTTGGAAGAAAGTAGTGACGAGAGGGAAGGTCGTTTAAAGAAAAGTAGAGAAAGAAATGCGATAAACATTTCAAATGAGAGTGATGAGCAGCGGGCCTTTAGACTTTCTCAGATGAGGGCATGCACAAACTTATCAAGGCTTAATGAAAGTCCAGAAAGTCATGCTCAACGACTCAGTTTGATTCACGAGCGTTTATCAAATGAAACCGAAGAGCAGCGTTCTCATCGACTTGGCTTGATTCGCGAACGTTTATCAAACGAGACGGAAGAGCAACGTTCTCATCGACTTGGCTTGATACACGAACGTTTATCAAACGAGACCGAGGAGCAACGTTCTCATCGACTCGGCTTGATTGACGAACGTTTGTCAAACGAGACGGAAGAGCAACGTTCTCATCGACTTGGCTTGATACACGAACGTTTATCAAACGAGACCGAGGAGCAACGTTCTCATCGACTCGGCTTGATTGACGAACGTTTGTCAAACGAGACCGAGGAGCAACGTTCTCATCGACTTGGCTTGATACACGAACGTTTATCAAACGAAACCGAGGAGCAACGTTCTCATCGACTTGGCTTGATACACGAACGTTTATCAAACGAGACCGAGGAGCAACGTTCTCATCGACTTGGCTTGATACACGACCATTTATCAAACGAAACCGAGGAGCAACGTTCTCATCGACTTGGCTTGCAATACGAGCGTTTATCAAATGAATCTACCGAATCCAGATCGACTCGATTAAATGCAATGCGACAAGCTAATCGCAACCGCAGGGACGTTTCTTCTGTAAATGATTTTGACCAAGCTATTAACATTTTTGCAGACGTTCCATGTGCCGTTTGTAATAAAGCGTTATATCCACCACAACGTCGTAATTTACGTACTGCAATATACAGTGCATTATTACCCGAAGAATTGGTTTCTCTGGGTAATATCATAACATGCTCTCGGTGTCAAAATAATATTAAGAAACGAAAAATTCCGTCGACAGCTTTTTGGAACAAAATGACAGTCGCGACTGTACCTCAAGAGCTAGCTAATTTGACGAAACTTGAAGAACGGTTTTTATGCCGAGTTGTACCGTTTCTTAAAATAATGAAGCTACAAAATCGTTTCTGTCAAGATTGGTGCAAGGGACAAGTTACTTTGTTTGCAAAAGACGTTGTTGAAGTCGCTGAACAACTGCCACTTGCGCCAAACCAAGTAGGACTAGTTTTGGTTGTGGAAAGTCTCGAGAACTTGCAACGCTCCCAAGAGTTTGTTGTGGATATGAACAAACTGTATCAAGCTCTAACCTGGTTAATGTCAAACAATATACTCTATACAGATATAAGAGCCCATTTTGAGAATGTTATCGACATTTCTGAAATTGTTCAAATTTCAGAAGAGCCTGCAGATGGTGGTGAGCTTAGGGAGTTACAAACTACTCCTCAAAACAACTACGTTGATATAAGTGGAGACGTTTCTATACTACACGGATCCTTTCATCAAGCCGATTTAAGATTTGATTTACAATCTCGTGGCAAACAATGCACTGCTGTAGCAGCTGTAGCTTGTGCAGCGTTTTGTACAGACGAGCCAAGTCAATGGTCAAAAAGTGACATTGATTATATAGTAATAATCGGAGACAAGCTCTATCGTGAGTCCATTGCTTCTAGAGAAGACCCCGCAATTGGAGAAGTTAACCCTGAATATCTTGCCGCGAGTGATCTTGCACAACAAATATTATATAACAGGAAAAAAATTTATATCTCAGTTGCTGAAACCAATTATAATGGTAATTTAGATACAGATCGAAGTACTGACGGCTTCCCTAACCTAAAAAATGCTCTGACATTATTTTTCAGAGAAAACTGTTGCGGGTTGCTTACTGCGAATTCCATGACTGTGGCTATATACTGTAAAGCTGAAACTGATACTTATAAATATTGGTTGTTCGATTCACATGCACGTGGGCCTAAGGGAGCTAGAGCTCCAAGACGTGGTGCAGCCTGTTGCATGAAATTTCAAAATATAGATGAATTACATGGCATACTGCGACGAAATTTGTTTATACCGACGAAGAAAGTACCAGCACAAGATTACTTTCTCAATGTGTACTCATTAACTCCTTTGATTATAACACCGGAGAACCAGGCAGAAGTACGCAGAGATATGTTGGGGAATCAACAGTTGAATATTCAGGAGCAGTCTAGAGTAGTTCAGTTAGAGAGTCCTACATATACGATACCTACATTTGAAAATAAAGACCCTCCTCAAGCGAACTCAGTTCAGGAACAAGAAATAATGCACAGCGACACTTTGAGAACGCTAGAGAGTCAGTCAGAGAGCCCTACTTATACAATTCCTATACTAGAAAATAGTAACACTCCTCAACAAACATCTCGACCAACCTCAGCTCCAGAACAAGAAAGGCCGCTATCACAAATACAACCAATTTCCACTATAATTGAAACAACTAGTATGCTCCGTAGCATAGATGAATCGGTCCCTAATCTAGAAAGTGTAGTTTCTTTGAATCCCAATCCAACTATGAACAATAACGAGATGAGATTAGCTGAGATTACAAGAAAAACAGTGCCACCATTAAATGTGAATCGAGAGCGACGAACGGAAGAGCTTGCTTGGTATTGTCTTTTTCCTGATGGCAAAAATGGCTTTGGAGAGGAAAGAAATATTCAAATTACTCCTTTGGACTATTTTCAAAGTCGAATAATGAGCCTGGACAAGCGTTTCAATCGAAACGACTATTTGTTTTTTGCTCTTTCCATAGTTGAATATTATCGAGCTAAATCCAGTGTTTCTGTATCATGCCGGATGCGTCAGGGCCAGGGCGAGCAGACACCTCAAGGGCTCATAGATAACATGCATCTTACTATGAGGAATATCAGAGGATCAGCGTCTTATTGGCAGAAATGTTGCTCCGAACTTACTGCAATGGTCCGAACTTTAGGGCCTCCTACATGGTTCATGACCTTCTCTTGCAACGACCTTAATTGGCTAGACATGACCAAAGCCTTACTTATCGCAGATGGTCGTGATGTAAATGAAGCAGAGAGCCTGTCTTTTCTCGAGCGTTTACAGTTGGTACAAAAACATCCCGTGGTTGTCTCTCGACAATTTACGGTTCGCGTGAACGCTCTGATGCGATTCCTCAAACGCGATTCAGACTGCTTAGGTGGTCCAGTTGTGGACTTTTGGTATAGAATAGAGTTCCAAAATCGCGGAAGTCCACACCTTCATATGTTGGTGTGGTGTGACAATATCCCAGATTTCTCGACTCATGAGGGTATCGAAGTTATCGACAGCGTTGTTTCATGCTCCTTAATGCCCAATGATCCTGTATTGCAGAAATTAATAGAAGACGTGCAAATACACAAACACACGGCCACGTGCTACAAAAACCGCAACGATAGCTATTGTCGTTTTGGTTTCCCGAGACCCACATATGAGACTACTATTTGCTTAGGTCCTGATGAAGTATTATCAAACAATGGACGATTTTGTTGTTTGAAACGAACTGCAGACGAAAGTATGGTGAATAATTACAATCCTACCCTATTGAGTCTATGGAAAGGAAACATTGATGTGCAGCCGTGCGGTAACGTAACAGCAGTTGCGTACTATGTGGCTAAATATGCAAGTAAATGCGAGCCCCATGATACAGGTGAAGTTGTACGTGAAGCCGTTGCGAAGGCTAAGAGGCAAGGTGGTCCTGTGTGGAATCAGCTATTTTCAGTCTCAATGGCCATTCTATCTCAACGCCTTGTAAGTGCTCCGGAATGCGCATATAGATTGTGTCATTTACCACTAAAAATGTCTACCCGAAAAACAGTCTTCATAAACAGTTGTAAGCCAAATGAACGTTTCAGACTTCTACGATTCGACAGTGATGATACATCCATTTACAACAATATTTTTGACCGGTATGTATTACGCCCAGACGAACTAGAAGACTTAAGTCTCGCTGAATTCGCTGTGCGCTTTGAAACGGTGTCTAACTCAATATGGAACGAAGACGATGGTGATGAAGAATTAAGGGGTGAAGATGTTACGCCAGCAAGATTTATACGACTAAGAGACAACACGCGGATGCGTATAAGAAATAAGTCTGCAGTATTGCGCACACGATACTTTACATTGAATAGCGACAAAGAAGCCTATTACTACAGCTTGTTAGTATGTCATGTACCATTTCGTGACGAAAGTGAACTTCTACTTGAAGAGGAAACCGCTGAGGAGTGTTTCATTAGGCGGCAAAGAGAACTTCGACCATTAAATGGCAACGTAAGCGCAGAAGAGTTTGCTCACGCAGAACAAATGATACAACAGGCTCTTGCCCAAGCAGTCGCGCTCAACGCTGCCCGTGACACTCATGATGTTGATGCTCCTTTGATTTGTGGCGGTGAACAAATCGTGAATAACGATGACAATTATTGTGAAGATGTATGCGAAAGGTCTGCAATGCCAGATGAAGTCTTCTTGGGTAATATTCGAGGTCTAAACGTCCAACAGAGAGACCTTTTCCAAAAAGTTTCTGCGGCTGTGGAAAGTGATTTGCAGGGACAAGAAAGCCAATTATTGTTATTCATCACTGGCGGTGCAGGAAGTGGAAAGTCCTTCGTCTTGAAATTACTCGTGGAACATATTAAACGGTGTTATGCACCTACAGTTGACATATTGCTCAAGGCTAAATTTGTTGAGGTGGGATCCCTAACAGGAGTAGCCGCACGTCAAATATTTGGCAAAACATTGCACTCAATATTCTCACTTCCGATTGAAAAAGGAAATACCATGACCTACAAAAAAATTACTGGACAAAAGCTAGAGAATGAAAGACGTAAATGGCGCCATATAAACTGGTTAATCATAGATGAAATATCTATGGTATCAAATGAAAATTTGCGAATTATACACCTGCGTCTCCAAGAATACAAAAATAATGACAAATTATTCGGCGGGGTGCATATATTGCTTTTTGGTGATATACTTCAACTCCCACCGGTAAAAGGGCATTGGTGTTTTATTCAACCGCCATGGTTTTCGGCCGAAGTTCACTTATGGCAGCAGTTCTCATTTTGTGAACTTACGATAAATATGCGACAGCGAAATGACATTGAGTTCATTGACCTCTTGAATAGCTTGCGGGTTGGTGAATTAACGACAGCTCAGCTGGAGTTACTTTGTGAGCGGCGACACGTGCCTTTGTCAGGAGATTTTGCTGATGGGGTTGCTGTCCGTATATTCCCTACTGTCAGACAAGTTGACACGTATAATGAAAGAATTACCACAGAAAATGCTAAAGCGCACCGCATGTACACGATAAATGCTGTTGATGAGTCTCGCGAGGCGGCAACCTATGGTAGAAAGCCACCAGACAATGTTATACCTAAAGATATTAATAACTGCGGTGGTTTTTTACCCACTATAAAGTTGGGTGTCGAATCGCGAGTCATGTTAAGGCGAAATATTTCCGTATCCGACGGGCTCGTGAATGGTGCCATGGGCATTGTTAAAAAAATTAAATGGCCTGCTCTCCGAAGAGATCAATTGGAGGAAGGAGAGTTGCCTGAATCTATACTTATAAAATTTGACGACGCGACTGTTGGCCTTAAAATAAAAGATATAGACGGTTGTGTAGCTATCGCACCCGTTTGTACAACATTCCAAGCGCAAAGAGGATACGGAGATGTCGAACGCAGAATGTTACCGCTCATCTTAAGCTGGGCCGTAACTGTCCACAAACTTCAGGGTACAACCCTTGATAAAGCAGTGATTGATTTAGGAAAGAAGAACTTTGCAAAAGGACAGATTTATGTAGCCCTCAGTCGCGTCAAAACCTTAGAAGGCATTGCCTTATCTGACTTGGATGCAAATAAGCTTTTAAATCGACCCCACGACGAGAAAGCTTTAACAGAAATGACACGGTTGCGTAATCTTTCCAACAACTAAGTAGTTTTCTTTAAGAATAGGTATACGTATGTACAATTATCATGACGGCTCCTTACAAATACATACAACCTTCTACGTTCTTGGCTAATGTTTCTGTGATGACAGTTAAAACAGAGATTGAAAGTCCTCATCTAGTCACAAACCAACACGTCATCTAAGTATATAATTTTTGTTCTTGTTGATTTTTTCAAAAAGTTCTTAGTCAATTTCGATATAATTTATATGGGACCACCTCTGAAGTATGACCTACCAAACAAAAAAAGAATCATCAAAATCCATTCATAATTGGCGGAATAATCGCGTAACAAACATACAAAAAAAAAAAAAAAAAAAAAAAAAACATTCAATCGAATTGAGAACCTCCTCCTTTTTGAAGTCGGTTGAAAATATAACTATAACAACATTATAATCTTCGAATTTTGGATATGGGTAAAGCACTTAAGAAGGCATGACACAAGATCCGAGTTGTGTCTAAGACGACAATAGACGATAGATGATATAGTAAAGATCGCAGGACACCGATGGATGGAGCAGCCCCGATCTACCAAAGATGACAGCATATCGATAAATGACCCGTACTCAGAGGCTAGGGCAAATATGCCAATGAAAAAGGATGACAAGATTTTTGAAGCATTTGAATTGGAAAAATGTGGAATATATGGAGCAAGCAATGACAGCCTAGCGGTTGAACGCTTGCATGCAGGGGCGTCTGAGTTCTAGCTGGGCCTACACTTCGAACTTTTAGAATTCATGTGCAGATCAGAATTTAATTATCACTTGTGTTAAGGAGGAGGAAGGAAAACATCGTGAGGAAAGCTGCACATCTGAGAGGGTTCCAGAAAGTTCTCGATGGTATGTGCAGTCGGTTAACCCGCACCAGGCTGACCAGGCTGCTTGGTAGACTAAGGACTAAACCCTTCTCGTTCTGAGACCCATGCCCAGCAGTGAGACAGTATTGGGCTGATTATGTTTATGCTTATTGATTTTAAAACTATTCACAAATTTTTTTTTGAGACCATTTTCTTTGTAACAATCTAGCTTTACCATGCATGCGTTGCAATGCACTTTTTCCTACTTACTACGTAACCTACCTACTACTTACCTACTACCGACCTTCAGAAACAAAATCAAAATAGTAACAAAAAGTTAAAACCATTTTCATGCATGCGATAAACAAATGAAGAATGTGGATTCTGAGATAATTTTGTTTTTTTTTAAATAAACGTATTCTTTCATAAAAACCTTCTTACGAACACAACAAAAATAATTAGCGAAATCGGTCCAGCCGCTTACTCGTGATGCCGTGACCAATGGAAATAGGGATTCATTTTTATATACATGACATAAGATAAGATTAGCTAGTTTTTAATCGAGATTTTCTTAATCCGATATTAGAACCTTTAAGTCTGTAATGCAGCGGACACATGTAGTCAATGAACGAGGTTCGGTGCCGTTAAAAACCGAACAAAGTCGCATTCGTTCTACGAGTATACAAAGTTTGGTCAAATTCAACTAATGACAACCGTTCCTTGGAGTTTTTTAACCTTCGATTGCTACATGTGTACGCTGTATTACAATGTTTATTTTGGCTTATATCAGAGCCTTACCTTTACAAACACAATACATTTACCTACAAGTTAAGTTACTTACTAGTTTGTTTGTTACCCTCGAGATGAACAGAATGCCAAACAACATTTTCTCATTCCATTGTCTTCGAGATTCAAAGCTGCACCAGCCATTTACTACAAACTCTAAACATAAACTCAGTATCCGTTATATCCTTTATCAATCATCTGGGGGTGACGTGACAAATTCACCTCCCCCCAAGGGTTGATCGGCTGATGTATGTAAGCGTCTGTCAGAGATATGCCAATGTCACGTGCGAGCCTGTAACATGGGTTTAGATCTCTATGACTAATGATTATTGTTGCTTTATGTATATGGGTAGAATTAGAGCGACTGTTATTGCGGTTGAGTGGTCAATTGATGTTGGATTTTGGATGTGCGGTTGTCATGTACAGTATACGAGTATTATCAAGTATGATTATCCTTATGGCATGTTTAAGTTGCAAATATTGTTTTCAATGCTTGAAACTAACGAACAAAGGACACACGTAATTTTGGGCCCACTTTTCAAAATTGTGCAACAGTGATACAACCTTAAAAACAGATTTTCAAAAACGCACCAAAACACCATTTTCGCGCTCGAATTGAACTTAGCTGCCATAGAATGAAATAAAGTACACTTCAAGAGCTTTCATATGACATATAATTCATCACTGTTGAACAATGTTAAAAAGTGGGCCCAAAATGACGCAGGGTCCTTTACAGTATTTTATTACTTTGGTAGTAGTAGAGCTTCTTGGGAAAGAGTTTGCCGGGAAAGTACTACCTCCATACTTATCTCTGCTACTAAGCAGCATTTTTGTGTTCCGGTTTAAAAGGTATATGAGTACCTATCGATGAAACTTTCCAACTTTGTCTCTACAGTTGGCAATGCATCAGCAATCATCTTGGTGTTGTTGGCGTATAAAGGCGGCGGTAATCACTTTTCATCAAGTGGGCTTGTTTGCCAACCGATAAAAAAAAACCGTTTACTTCAAAATAACTGCCTTATAGTCATCGTATAATGCTTGTTTCCCACGGTGCGTGATATCGCGCACCGCGACGTACGAGCTCGCACCGACGCACCATGGGAAGAGACTCGTCCGTGGTAACGCGGACGCGTGCGGAGTGGTGCGCCGTATCCACATCACGCACCCTCATAATGTGGCTTCCCACGGTGCGTGATTTTACTGATGATACACAGCTGGTGCGCGCTACCACGCACCGTGGGAAGCCAGCCAGCTTAACGCGATTGTTGAGCGAGTAGTTCCAAATAATTGTCACTTCGAGAAAACTGCCATTGAAACATACATAGGACTAAATACTGTCACTGGCACAGACTGTACAAGCCCGTACACTGTCGTACAGTCACGGAAAGAATAGATTTCCTTAAAATATACAACCAACAAAAACTTTTCAATATTTTACCATCCAATTACAAACAAAACGCATTCTGGTCGGAAAATTAAAACAATGCTATTATTTATCTGCAACCATAACAGTGTTAACCGCCAGAATTGTGTTCCAGCATTTGTTGAAATTCATTTAACATTCGACCGAAATATTACAATGCACGGTTACATGAAGATCGCTACTGCAGATAACGGCCAACATATTATAGTAACTGCTGTTGACCTGTACAAAAAGCAGGTAAAATATTTGACACCGTTAATTTATACTGGGCCAATGTGAATGAGGTTTATGAATCGTAAAATAGCAAGTATATTTTGGGGTTGAACAACCGTGGTTCAGGAAGCGAATTTTTACACGAAGGGCATGTTTCGTACACGTATTTTTATGGGTAGGCATAAAAAATCGTTTTAAGTAAGAACAAATTAGAAGAAAAAAAGAGGGTATCGTAACAAGCTACTAAAGCGCTCGCCACACCAAGCGCGGGGCGCCAGCGGGTTGTGTCGATACGACAAGCTCGCAACCCGCGCTCTTTATTGAGAGTGCAATGCTTTTTTTTTTCTTTTGGCATACTTGTAGAATATGGTCCTTGCGGTTCATTTCTACGTAATCAGGTAATTATTGGCGAGACCTGAAAGGGTCTCCAGCCAATGTGGGGAAGTAAAATACTTAACCTAATCAAACTAGTTTTATTACACTAATATCATGACCACTAGCAACAACAGCACTAAAGACACCCCTAGTAGGACTCGGGGCTTGGCTTAGAGCGTTGTTGGCGGGGGATTTGGAGGACAACAGCTTGATGAGGGCTGAATTATCGGTCTGCAGAGTCTGAAGAGACCACCGGCTCTATGACGGTAGAGCTCGGAGTATTGTAACCGGCGAAGTGTGAAATGTTTCACAGTAATCTTTTGAATACAATTCACGCGGGCCTGACGATGGCACGTACACTGGCCTGCAAAATTGCATGGATACCTTACTGTCTATTTTCCCGTGAACGTTTGAGTACAAGTGTTAGAAAATAAACTAGATGGCGTTGGTTTCTTCACAACAATGTATTTCGATTTAATTATTTATACTTACCCTACGAATTATTTATAAATCCATATTCAACCTACCCTCTCAAGTTTGAAAACTAAAACTTCGAAAAGATACTATTGAATTGATATACAATTTTAACATAGTAGGTTAATAGTTAGGAACAATTTTCTTTAAAAAAAACTATTAATTATAAATTATTTGAATGTTTGAAGAGACAAAAAGAATCTCCATCTAGTAACGTCATAAGTAAATTTTGTTAGTCGATAACTGGTTTTACGCTAGATGGCGTCATTTTTCGGTTCACACGATTTTGTTTCTGTACTGTCCATGGACTTTTGCTGGCGACCGTACCGCTCGCGGCTCGTGTTTGGTGTGACGAATGCTTTACAGGGCTGTTCAATGTGCCGAGTTTTTATTTTTAATAGACTGGGACATGTCATTATGATATGTCAATAAGCTCGGTTCCAAACGTTAATTTTAATGCAAAGCATGCATTGATTAAGATTGATTGGTAATCAAAGTTTAAACCAAGTAATACGCAATTTAATACAAATATAATTAACTCTCCCCAAAATAATTTACATTGAATATTGACAGACACGTAAATGCGTTCAGTGTTAATCAATAAATCCACTTAGTTGATAAAATATGCAAACCATTTGAATTGGAAATAGCTATCGTTTGATTAAATACTCTAGCTAATTCTGTAAGTGGACTGAGCGAATTAGTTTTCTAGAATAATTTGGTGTTTAGTCATTGAAATGGTATATATCTATTTCGTTTTAAAAGACACTTTTCACATGATTATTTCGTTTCAAAAGAGACTTCACATGATTATTTCGTTTCAAAAGAGACTTTTCACATGATTATTTTCAGTTAAGTTTTTTGGTTTCATCATCATCTTTCTACCCTTATTCCAACTTATTTGGGGTCGAGCAGCATGTATTTTTTTTCCATACATCTCTCTTAGCCGTCATTTCAGTACTCGCTCTCTTTCTAGTCATATCATCTCTTTAACCCCCGACGCAAAAAGAGGGGTGTTATAAGTTTGATCGCTATGTGTGTCTGTGTGTCTGTCTGTGGCACCATAGCTCTTAAACGGGTGCACCGATTTAGGTGCGGTTTTTATTTATTTAAAAGCTGGTTTTCTAGCGGTGGTTCTTAAATGTTTTATCAAAATTGGTTCAGCCGTTTCAGGGTCATCAACTGTTTTGTTATTTGCGCTGGGAGTTTTTTAAATTTTTTATTTATGTTGTGCATTATCCATCCGTCGTTTTTTTGGTCTTCGGCTACTCTTATAACCATCCACATTTATACTCAAAACTTTCCTCACGACATTTTTCTTATTCCTCTGAATCACATGTCCATATCATGATAACCGGTTTCCACACAATTTCTCAGTCAACGGCACCACTTTCATCACACTTTTAATTTTTAAATTCATCTATACTAATATTATAAAGAGGTAGAATTTGTTTGTTTGTTTGTTTGTTTGTTTGTATGTAGGGGGTAATCTCCGAAATTACTCATCCGATTTCAAAAATTCTTTCACCAATAGGAAGCTACGTTATCCCTGAGTGCTATAGGCTATATTTTGGGATGAAAAAATTAGGGATCCGTAAATTAACGGGAGCGAAGCCGCGAGCAAAAGCTAGTCACAAATACAAGGTTAGTCGGAAATGGGGGAACAAATCCGCAGGCCACTTAAAGTGTCACAGATGACGGTTTTAAAGCAAGTGTTAAAATGACAAAATTCGATAATTTTTATTTCCTTGTAAAATTATTTTTATTTTAGTTTTGTTTTAAATTCTTCGTCTCTGCTTTAGTTACGAATTCAGAAAATGGAGTTTCTAATTTGTGAGCCCATCATCATCTGCCTAGCCTTTTCCCAACTATGTTGGGGTCGGCTTCCAGTCGAAACGGATGCAGCTGAATATCAGTCTTATCAGTATTTTACATGGAGCGACTGCCTATCAGACCTCCACAACCCAGTAACTGGGTAATAAGATACTCTTGGTAAGACTGGTTGTCAGACTTTCTGGCTTCTGACCAACAGTAACGACTGTCAAAGATCTACAAATGACAGCCGGGACCAACGGCTTTACGTGCTTTCCGAGGCCTTTGTGAGCCCAATATGAAATAAAATGAAGACACAGCTGATCATAGCTGAGGATAGATGATAGATTTTAGCATATTTTTTATGTAATTTTTGAACAGTTATTTCTCTTAAACTATTGACTTTTGGGGAAAGTTATAGAACAAAAGTTACTCATTATTATAGTTCCTTTAATACCCTTTCAGATTAGTACCCCCTTTCTGACTAACCTTGTATATTTGGCACACCCTAAGCAGTCAGTCCCGCTACCAACCTTGCTGACTGGCTAATGCTGTCACCGCATGATCATACGAGAATAGCTCATTTCAAATTAGTATCGCTATACAAGATGGCAAGGGGTACAAAAATGCAGGCCACTTAAAGTATCACTGACGACTGTTTTACAATAAAAGTTAAAATTAAAAAAAAAACTGTGTCAAGCTGGAAATAAAAGATAGGGCAGTTTATGAAAATAGTTTTTTTTTAACTTTCTAAACTTTTTTTAATAACTCTTCTAATAGGTTGTTAGATTTATGAGGTAAAATTTTATTCATGGTAACTTTGAAACTTGAAAACCATTAATTTTTTTTAACTTTTTTGTATTTTTTTCTGAACAGTCATAAACTGGTTTATTCATTTCCGGCTTGACGCTAAGTTCGAGGACACCTTGTATATTATACAAAAAATCCGGAGCAACTCGTATATGACACAAAAAATAAGATTTTATTCTTTATTTAAAAAAAAAACGATAGCCCTGCTTTAGTTGTTACCGACTGAACATCTGTCAATCTTCATGAAGGAGGAATTTTGGCCGAGAGGTGAAGCGTTCCAACGATTTCTAGGCCGGCTACCAGACACCGCGCGACAGACGACGCCGACTCCTCGTGAATTAGTGTTTATTATATTTTATTGTAGTATAGTATTTTTATGTTAGTTGTAAGTTTTATATTGTATTGTATTTTCTTAATATGTATATTTTATGTAGTGGTTTCGCCTAGCTTCCACGACACAGGGAATGCTAGTGTGGAAGCTAGTGCTTAATATAAGTTTATTTGTACAATAAAGATTAAAGAAAGTTGCCAATTCAGAAAATGAAGTTAACCGTGACCCTAAATATCTAAAATGTAAAAACAACTGATGATAAAGTCATTTGAGCGTATTCTTTATGAAAGCCCGAACAGCTATTCATTCCAAACTATTGACTTTTAGAGAATGTTTGTAGCACAAAAGTTATGGGTACTTTAATACCCTTTGGCTAACATTGTAGAGTAAGAAGTGAATTTGTGTTCAAAGCTCCTGTTTCCATTGTGCAAGTGATCGGCCATGCGATATCTAATTGTATGCGACGAATGTAGTTTAATTTGCAGTAACTGTCGCTAGCTGGGATACATGTAACTAATAATACAAAGCTGGTATCTGTGATATAAACGGAAAACGTGGGTCAATTATGTGCACCTATGTTACACTAATTTTCACCTAGGATGCAACTTGAAACTCTTTCATAGAACGTAATACGACGAATATGAAATTTTAATATTAACAACTGCCTCGTTGGTACAAGTGCGATGCTGAGCGTGACGTCCTGGGTTCGATCCCCAGGTCGGGCAAAGTGTTATTGGGTTTTTCCGTGTGAAATTTCTCAGTAACAGCCCGGAGTCTGGATTTGTGCGTAAGTGCGTATACGTGGAAAACGGGTTGCCGGCGTCGATCTGCCAGCGCTTGTCGGTGCTGGTCCACGCAGTTAGTCGGCGCAGGTAGTCTCTATACTGTGTGGCAAACCAGCGCCGACAAGCTCCGAACTACGCCGACAAGTTCCGACCTGTTCCGATCAGCGCTGGTAAGCCGTAATTTGTTGCTGTATTTGCGCGAATTTGTATTCGAAACAAAGGCGCATTTTTGTTAAAAAATGCCAGCCCCTGCTTCTACCCGCTTCCTTTATGTAGCGGTTACCTGCACGGATCAGTACCGACAAGCGCTCGTAGGTCGGCGCTGGTTACCTGCTTCCTTTAAGTATACGTCCTTAAGCAATAAGCTCGCCCCCATTAGATGAGATTTAAACATAACGGCGAAATGAGGGTGAACTATACACCTCTGCCCAACCTCTCGGGGAATACACTGAGGCGTGATGTTATGCTACATGCATCAGATTGTCAGATTTAGGAAAAACTTTTTTTTATCGACCTTCGATAAATACTTACATTGTTTTATATTACAGTAGCAGCTATATAGCTATAATATGACCTACGAAATGAGAAGCATGCTATTGTATTATGCAGGTACCTAATTGATAAAAGGATGGAAAAAATAGGTCTCCCAGTATTACTATTGGGAGACCTATTTTTTTCCATCCTTTTATTTCTTACGAATTAACAATTATTGTATTCTTACGAATACTGGCAATTAGTCGAGATGCTTTATTTTGACTAAGGACGTTAATAGGCTGTTGATGCTTAAAAAAATGAAATGTTTCGTCATCACTGGCCATACTAAAGGAAAACTTTTCAGTTTTCACTGATTTGACTGACTGGTTTAGTTGTTGTGCCTAAAGGTGCTATTCCACCGGCGACTGCAAACTGCAGACTGCAACCGCAGATCGCAAGTCGCCATCGGAATAGCGCCTTTAAGGTATGCACTTTAAAGGTGCTATTCCGACAGCGACTGCGAAACTACAACCGCAGACCGCAGCCGCAGATCGCACCGCAAGCGATACTACTGTTGCAGTTTGCAGTCTGCAGCCCGTCTCGGACTTGTACCTTAATATGCATACCGATTGTAAGGTCAAAATGAAATGAAATTACTTATATTTAAAAATCACATCTACAAGTCAGTTTGTTTTTTTAAAGCTAGATGGCGTCGGCTTTTCCTGTCTGACTACCTCTGAGAAGAAGGGCCGAAACAAACTCAGGGGTCAAGGTCTCTTTTAAAGTCCTGACATATTACCTGTATCAAAAATATGTGTGAGGACAATGCAGAGCAATGCCTGGACTGGTCTTTTAAGGAAAGTTCCAGTGCAGCAGCAGCAGTTTCAGTGGACCTGTCCTAATAGATGGCATGCGTGCATCAGCCATCGTGTAGCTCAATCCTGTCTTAAGTAGCTCAACTACCCGACGCACAACCCTACCAGGCTATGAAAGTAGGCCATACAATACCAAACCGCCAGACAGTTATGAAGATACCGAAAGTATTGTACCTGTATACAGGCTGTAAACGAATTCGTGTAATTCTTACGAACCACATAATCTATCAATGGTATAGATTTAGAGTGGAGCCACACTGCTCCGTCGCAGCGCTAGATTTGGACCAATCTATAGATTCCAAATGTAGCACTGCAACGTCGCATTGGTCCAAATTTGGCGCTGCTACGTCGCAACGTAACGCAACGGAGCAGTGTGGCTTCAATTTAAGCCCGCAAGGTATAAAAAGAACAGCAATTTTTTTTATCGATTTTCTTGTATTAGTTCCTATCTATACAACGTACAAGATTTCAAGAAAAAAACAATAAAAAAACATGGATCATTTCGATGCCACGCTTAAATACATGAACGCACAGCGACACAGCTGGGGGGCACAACTAGCCCGATATCGCTTCGCCCAGTCAGTTAACTCGAGAACCCAAACATTACGCAGTTTTTATTGTTTATTCTGAAAAATATCCATGCAGGGTCAATCAGCGTCATCACTAGTTCACGCGGTTTGAAGGAATTACACAAATTCGTTTACCCTTACATTCACAATTTAAGGCATTATTATTATAGTAGTAGCACAGTGTACCTACTTACTACATACAGTGGGTCAACGCCTATACATTTGACAGGTCCTAAGAAATGTCAAAATTATGTAGGGGCGGAGGTTACGTCCCAAGTATGCAGTATGGCTACTCGGGACATAACCTCCGCTCCTTCACCCCGCAACCCCCCGCACGATTGCTCTGCGACAATGTTCTACGTTGACCGACTGTAAGGAGTAAGATATAGGTAGACTGTGGTAGTAGGTAGGTTTTCAGTTTAATTCTCAGAAAATCTCTGAATCTCAACTATAATTTAATTCCCAGAAAACCGCTAAATCTCAACGCTGTAACATTCAACAGTTTACCTTTGCATTCCCCCTCAGGGTAAACAGCTTGTGTAATGTACCTAGGTTTAGATAATAGAACTTATATCTATGTACACAGATTATCGTTTGATTAAGTGAGTATGCCTAGTACACGGTCATACTTAATCAAATATCAATTATTATCGTACTGAACGCTTGGCAATCAATTTAGAGCTATCACATCAAGGCTAAATCCTATTATAACGGGTAATTCTATCAATCTATCGTTTGTGATAGGGCGAGTAGTCTAGGGCTTTCAATAATATGCAGTGGGTTTCAAAACAAGCAACGCGTTGTAGGCAACGGTGGATTAGGATATGCACAGAGGGCGGTTATTTGTCCGGCGTACAAAAGTTATCGCTTCTGCCTGTTGTTGCTCGCGGGTACGATCGTCACGAACTCAACGCACTCCGATTAATAGATCGACGTTTGTTTGCTGCCTGCTTTAAGCAGGGGTTCCTAACCTTTTCTTGGTCAATAACCACTTTTATATTATGACGACGTCTGTGGTCTAGTGGTTCAAGTGTCGGACTGCTGACCACGAGGTCGTGGGTTCGATTCCCACACATCACAAATATTTATGTGATGAACATGAGTGTTTGTGTTGGTCTGGGTGTTTCTTATGTATTATAAGTATGTATTTACAAAAAAAAAAAAAAAAAGTATATAAGTATTATATCCACTGTCTAGTACCCATAGTACAAGCTCTGCTTAGTTTGGGACTAGATGGTGCTGTGTAAAAATGTCCCAAAAATATTTATTTATTTATTATTTATTTATTTATTATTATTCTTGTTAGCAGGGACCACTATGTAGGTATAATAAAAATAAACTGTAATAATCAAAGTGAAACTTTAATTAAAAACTCAATAGGAAATTATGAAAATCATTCGCGGACCATATTTTGGCTTCTGCGGACCACTGGTGGTCCACGGACCACTGGTTGGGAACCATTGGTTTAAAGTGACCACTTTACGCCCCACATTATTTATTTATTTATTTAATACTGCAATGCACAATGGTGGTACATAAGGCGGACTTAATGCCATAAGGCATTCTCTACCAGTCAAACTTTGGTTCAAAGAGAACAGCATCGAAAGGAGGTACAAAAATAAAAATAAAGTAAGGATATTTGCGACTTAATTAACTATACAGGGTGTCCCTGGAAATATGGATGAAATCGAATAGGGGCGTGGGCAATGTTAATTCCAAACTTTTTAACCCTGAGAATGTCGGTGCAATGTTTTACGGTTCAAAAGTTGACCAATTATTGTTTTTTTTTTTCAATCACTTCTCCTGGAAATACCTATATAAAAAAAAAAAACTATCAGAGCTGTCATTTTTTTTCAGGACTTTAGCGGGCAGTAAGCCGTTTTTGTGGTATTACTTTTACGCTGCTATAAGAAAAAACATTTACTGTAAAGGCTTTTCTGCAGTGCGAGCACGGTTCTTTTATCGAATTTTATCGAGACGTTAAGTTATCCACTCTAAACTTCAAATTTGACATAAGATATTGATAAAACGACAAAGGTAGCACGGATCGTAATTTGCCATTGATTTAAGAAACATAAGAGGATAAGCCCTAAATTGATGTTATTTTAAATACTATGCCAATATGTATCGCAGTAAAAAATATAATCTGTCTCGTTCTTACACGTAATAATTTACAAATGTAAAAAGTGTGTACACTATTATTCATAAATTTAAATTTTCTATTATCGTTTTTCAACGTCACCAAGCTCCGCCTTGAAGGACATTTTTGACATGACGCCATTTTAGAGAATTACTATTTCTATTAAGCCTTTCGTCTGTCGTTCATGCTTTTTTCGAAGTTTACCTATTTACAGTTTTACAGTGAACCTTGGGTGTTTAGGTATTTTTTGTTGTATTACAAAGGATAAGTGAACAAAACCTAACATGACAAAGTGTTGCATCAGAAGATGTAATTCATTGCTGAGGGCGGAGTCGACGCCATAAGAGGAAAACTTGGCTTCAGATCGTGTGACCACATCCGATATCCTCTTATTTTTCTTTCATCAATGTAATTTACCGACGCCTCGATATGAAGTCGACATACTCGAGAAGATTTATCGATTATATCGATGTTTGACAGTTCTTGTTGGTAAATTTTTCGAATTATCTCGAATTGTTGTCGTCTTTAAAAAGTTGGTCGATAAAGACTTTTTGAAGCAAAAAAATGGATTTTGGAGAAATCATCTTGTTAATGTTGAAAGCAGAGCGCGTCGGGACGTGGAAAGGATCCACAGCGGAGTATTTTTTTATTATTCTGTGGTTCTTTTCTAATTGATTAGATTATTTAATAGTACTGTAAATATTTTAGTGATAGTATTTGTGTATCTGCATATTTCTGGTGTTGCTATTTGTAAAGTTGATAAGCTGTCGAGAAAACATAACCGTCGACAAGGCTCTATAAAGTTCCCGAAGCAAGTTCCGTGCTACCGACCCTCGATAAGATTCGGTATGTTTAAATTTTTATCGACTCGAGATCTTATCGAGTCGATTCGAGAAATTTATCAATTCTAAACGTCAAATTTGACATAAGAAATAGATATAACGACAAGAGCTGTCGTTTTATCCATATCTTATGTCAAGTTTGACGTTTATAATTGATAAATTTCTCGACTCGACTCGATAAGAAGAACCGTGCTCGCACTGCTGGTCTGGCAAAAATTTTACTCAAGTTTTTACTACTACAAGTTTTGAAATGACTTTGGCCACGCCCCTATTCGATTTGATCCATACTTCCAGGGATACCCTGTATAGAAAACCAAACAAGGGTTGTGCAGATGTGTATAGGTGTAGACGTGAATAAACGCTATATTACATCGTCGTATGTTTAAATTGTCCGCTTTACGCCCTACATTACGCTCAACACTAAGCTCGTCGTCTTCATAAACGTAGCCTGAGAGTGTTTTTCTCTATTAGCTACGTCCGTTTCAACGCAACTTGGGCGCTGGGCAGACGGCAGATCGCGGTGGTTCGGGCAATTTCTTTCTTTTGCATCAACGTAGGACAATCTCACCGCGACGTTCTAGTGACTATTTCATGGCTAGAAAGGCAGTAGGCAGTTAAGGCGCGCTGAGCGGACTAAACTGATCGCCATCTGCGTTATGGAGGATTTACACGGGTCGATTTTAGCCGTGCGGCAAGTCACCAGTCGCATCGCTTGTAAAAATCGAATCGCCACCCCATTTACACCGGTCGACAAAAATCGCATGCAACTTGTTCATTTCTAGCGGAACAACACAGCGCAAAACATACCTCACGCGGCGGGCGATCGCCTGCAACTGACCATTTACACGGTCGATTTTAGTCACCCGCCGCATGCGGCTTGTCGCCGCACTTCAAAAGTTGGATGGCATTCAACTTTGGGGCTTGCGATTTTAGTCACTTGCGGCCTAGTCGAATTGTCATTTAGACGATCGATTTCGAAAATCGACCCGTGTAAAACCCCTATTAGCGTGTACAAACCAGTTCGTTTGATTCAACGGCGGGCAGCCGCGTTTTTCCTGTCCGCCCGGTGACCATCACTAGCGGCATTTTGAGCGGCGGTCGTTTTGTCCTATGTGTGCGTTGTTGCAAAGAAAAGAACTTGACAGGCCCGCCGCTGTCTGCCCAGCGCCCAAGTTGCATTGAAACGGACTTAGCAAATACAGAAAAACACTCAGGCTACGTTTATGCACGTGGAGCTTAGTGTGGAGCGCAATGCGGGGCGTAACGCGGACAATTTAAACATACGACGATGTAATAAAGCGTTTATTTGCCTCTACACCGATGCCGGTACACCTCTGCAATATAGGCGTTGTAGGTGATGTTATGTGTTTCAGCAAAAAACGTATAAATTCTTCACAAACATTGATAATACGCAGCTCCCTTAGGTATACGTATCTGTTAATACCAACCAATTAAGCTTCTGATTCATTGATTGGTATTGAGATTTTTTTTTATCATAGCGCTCTTATCTTCATTTGTATCGCTTTTAACGTCAGAAGAATATGAATTTCATACATATGAAAACGTAACTTTTTTAATTTAGGTATCAAATTAGCATCTTAAGTGATAAGTACTTACCTACACTTGAGAAATGGCTTTTAAATGAGAGTGGTTTAGTAATACGAGAGTAGTTGCTACTGAGTAATTTCTTACTGGAAATCCAATATTGCATAAAAGCTTGTATTCACCTGGAATTTCCTGTTGGCTTTGAAGATTCCAGGGTTTCACAACCGCCATTCCTTAAATGTAACAGCCTTCCAAATGAACGGGAGCCAAACTGCTTTGCGTTGTGCTAGAATTCTAACTATAATAGCTTTGCGTTGGATATCTCATTGTAAAATGGAATTATAACATCAGTTGCAATGACTTTACTTTGCATTCCTTGCGTCTGAAAGTTGTGCTACACAATACCGTTTTTTTCTCCGATACTTAAGTATGCAAACTAGCATACCTACGTAATAAAAATTGCACAGGACTGAGTAGGACATGTCTGTCGCATGTTGAATGTAGGTCCAAATAAGATAGAACTGGTGCCCTGAGACTGTAAGAAAGGGTCGCGGCAGGCCACGAAGGGGATGGCGCGAGACTGTAAAAAGTGGATGAAATGGAGGGAGGCCTTAGCCCAGAAGTGGGGCAGTATAGGCTGATAATAATAAAAATAAAACATAGAAGCATGCTGGCAGCTTGGACCCTGTTCCCGATGACGGTGGGCTACTACGTTTTCTATTTTGAAATGTGCATTTTTTTAGAAGTATTTAATAACGTAATTTGTATGTGTATAAAAATGAATAAAGGAAATAATAAAATAAATACACTTTTACATATCTTACGAACCGATAAAATTAGGAGACGGCTCCGAGCATACATATTTCTACGAACTATTTACACACAAAACAACATGACACTACTAGCTTTTAAGGATTACTTATCAATTTCTTATTTCATGTGATTTAAGATGCTTTCCTAAATTCCTAATATATGGTTAATGAGAAGATACATCAATTGACTACAATATTACTAGATAGAAGTAGCTACGGCAATCAGGCTAATTGATATTCAAATTAGTTAATACGTCCTTGGCATTAAGTATGAATTAGTGAACAAGATTGTTTACATAATGTACTGCTAATTATTGTTAATTGATAACATGTTGTTATGAATACACAATGTATGAATTTAAGTAGTCAATGAATACAAGGTTAGTTGGAGAGTTTTCAACTAGCAATAATCGCACCTCAGATTAACCTCGTTAGTTACGATATTGCCTCTGCGCAAGGCATGGCGCCCTCAGCTACCGGCTGACGCAGATGCTCTCGGGACATGGACGTTTCGGGAAATACCTGTGTCGCATAAGCCGGAAGCAGACGCCCGGACGTCACCACTGCGTCAACTGCCTCGAGGATACGGCGCTGCACACGCTGCAGGTGTTCCCTGCGTGGGCGACACAATGCCGTTAACTAGTCACGGCAGTCGGGAGCGAGAGTGCGTGGGAAATTGTCGCCTCCTTTTACGAGGAGGTGATGGTGACCAAGGAGGTAGCGGAAAGGGATAGAGAGGCGACTGCCACTCTCCCTTAGCGCGTCAGGCGCAACGGGTGCCGGAGGGCGCGACCATCTCCGGCCACCGTAGTGGCCTGCGGGCGGCTGGTTAGGGGACCCGTCGCCGTAATAGGCCCGAAAAGGCGGCGCGCAATGTTCCGCGCGCGCCTTTCAGTAGGATGTGGGTCTAGGCCCCACAGTAGAAGAGGTCCGCCAGGTGCTGGCGGACCGAGGTATGCCGGGGTCGCGGTGCATGCAGCTGCGAATCCCACGACCCCGGCCAAGGATCAGGAGAAGGAACACCGTGAGTTTTTAGCCGGTAAGAGTCCAGCATAACCCTTCGCCTTACCTGGGCGAAGGGTATCCCTGAGGATATTACCAAGATAGAAAACATAAAAAAGAAGTTTAATTGGAGAGGGGGTACTGATCCGAAATTGTATTAAAGTACCCATAATAATAAATAACTTTTGTTCTACTTTTCCTAAAAGTCAATAATTTTGGAGAAATAGCTATTCACAGATTTCGGCTCACGAGATCATCATCTAGCATCAGCTGTGTTCACATTTGGGGTTATACGGATTAGTAATACCATGTTCTGAATTCTGAGTTATTATTTTAAACCAATGATACCTACTTTATGTGTCTTGTGGATTAGTACTCTCTTTCCGACAAACTTTGGATTTTTTGGCGCAATACTTCTATAATGTGGGTCCTTGACTCACGGTCCATCTGAGAGGCGCATAGCACGGTACGCCGGAAGTCATACTTTTTCCTAGCCACGCTGACTTTGAACTTTCTAATAGAAGTCAACATAAACAGGTTACTGAGGAACAGCATAAGCCGTCTGCCCTTTCAAAGAGAAAAGATATGACATTTGTGTTATTTTCTTGTGATTACTGCATTACTTACAAGCCCACATCGTTTACTGTCGTTTGTACCTTTTAGTAATTGTTCGCCTACGCTTAATTTCCTGGTAAAGGTTAGCTACAAATGGCATTAACTTGTGATTGATACCATTATTGTACTCCCACGCAGTGTGACGCACTAAGCTCAAAGGTCCAATATTATTTTGAGTAGTGAAATGTTGCTAATGCTAACCAATAGGCTTTTTATTGGCAGTATTTTAAATTCCGTCTCATGGCAAGACAGTTCTCTTTTCAAACATCTTCTTTTTTCAAATATATTATTAGCCAGCCCGAAGGGAAGCAAATAAAATAACAGAATTTATAAATAGAATTAATAGATTTTTAGCTTCCTGGGGCGTTATTTATTAAAAAAAGGATGGTACATAGTGAACTGAATCCTTTATTACGATCAGTTATTATTCCAATGAAGGAAAATCAACCACGGTTGTTTGATTTAAAATCTTTAAACAAAACAACAGTTAACAACAATTGTGAACGTCCACCCTACAGTCGCAGTAGAAGTAATGGGGGTTTAAATGGGTCGATTTTAGCCGTGCGGGAAGTCACCAGTCCCATCGCTTGTAAAAATCGAATCGTCACCCCATTTACACTGGTCGACAAAAATCGCATGCGACTTGTTCATTTCTAGCGGAACAACACAGCGCAAAACACACCTCATGCGGCGGGCAATCGCCTGCAACTGACCATTGACACGGTCGATTTTAGTCTACCGCCGCATGCGGCTTGTCGCCGCACGGCAAAAGTCGGATGGAATCCAAGTTTGGGGCTTGCGATTTTAGTCACTTGCGGCCTAGTCGAATTGTCATTTAGACGGCCGATCGACGGTCGAAAATCGACCCGTGTAAATCCCCTATAAGGGGCTGAGTAGCGCACTGCATACTTTATTAAGGCTCGCGTCCACTAGGCTCGCCGAGTCGAGTCGAATCGAATCGAAGAAATTCGCCTCTTATACATTTAGTATGAAACTGCGTCCATTAGCGACGAACCGCGGCGCGCCGAGTCGCATATCTCGGGCGCATCGCTTGTCACGCGAATTTCTGGTTTAACGACTTGCGATTACTGACCGTTTCGCCTCACACGGAACAAATACGACTAGACTCGATTCGACGCGTTTCGGCTGTAGTCGACGCCAGGCTTTATATACCGTTTTGACGGGTCGTGAAGAAAACGTGTGCGACTACCCCCATGACGTCATTAAATCTCCAACAATATCAATATCATTATTACATAACATAATAAGCCCATTACTGTCCCACTGCTGGGCACGGCTCTCTTCTCAGAATGAGAAAGGTTTAGGCCTTAGTCCACCACGCACCACGGTGCAGGTTGGCGGGTTACACACACCATCGAGAACTTTATGGAGTCCTCTCAGGCGTCATCACGACGTTTTCCTTTATTAAAATATTTTTTATTGTATAGTTAACTAGCCTTGAACATCGACGCAGAGTTGCCAGCCTGTCGGTTTTTTATCGGTCACACTTCGGGGAGTGTGCGATGGAACTGCACAATTTGATTCCGCCTAGCCCTTTCCATCATCGGACTACAAGATGTACGGCAATGCGCCATCGGTACACGGTGGACATTCCACCCTTACGTACAAAGCATTTTGCGAACACATTCATTGTTCGCACAGCTAAGGAGTGGAATTCCCTGCCGGAGTCTGTGTTTCCTGATAGCTACAACCTTGGGGACTTTAAGTCAAGAGTGAATAGGTTACTTCTAGGCAAGCATGTTTCACCGTCGACCACATCATCGCTTACCATCAGGCGACATAGTAGTCAAACGGGAGACAACCGCATACAAAAGAAAAAAAAAACTGGATGTCGCTCGCGGCTTCGCCCGCGTGTTTGTCGTTTATCGCGTATGCATGTATTATACATATAAACCTTCCTCGAATCATTCTGTCTATTGATGAAAATCGCATTAAAATCCGTTGCGTAGTTTAAAAGATCTAAACGTAAGATGTTTTTTTTCAGTGGCTTGGTCGTCCTAGGGGACCATTTCTACGTAACCGAGCAGTTATTGGCGAGACCTGAAGGATCTCCAGCCAATGGGGGGGAGTAAAATACTTAACCTAAGCTACACTAACACACTAACATCATGACTACCTACAACAACAGCACTAAAGGTGACCCCTAGTGGGACTCGGACCTCGGCTTAGGGCGTTGCTGGCGGATGCTTAGGGGGGGGGGGGGGGAGAGACAGCTTGATTAGGACTGAATACTATGTCGAGATGCGTATACTGCAATAGTTGGTTGGAGTAGGATTAAAATTTATGATCTCAAGAGAGACCCAAGATTATTTGCCAGCCTTTGTCTTGCCGCGCCTCCTCGGCCTGCAATTTTAATTTTAGATAGGTACTTAATCAAAATTCTTGAATCATATATTCTGAAGAAAAATGAGATATTTTTAAATTGTTACACTTTGTATTCGTATCACGCGAACTGACTTACCTTAGAATTTAAATGAGGCTGTCACCAAAACGGTGTTTTTCGTTGAGGAAATAAACTGAAATTTATTGATTAACTTTGGAATACATTAGAAAGTGATCAGAATTTTACCTTTCACACCTTGACAAACACATGTCATGTGTGTAGTACACAATCTATAAGTGATATAAAAGCTTTTAGGTCAATTAAATAAAAGCTTGTTTTTAAAAAGTTTTTTTACCATTAATTTTACCATTTCGGTACTGAACCCTAAAACAGCACAAATTAATGGACCAAATACAAAAAAAAACTGTTGTATATAACAGTAGTTATCACGTCGTTAAGGGAAAATAATGTTTTGTTTAACTGCAATTAAGCGCAATTGCAAGCATTCCCCCGAGCTCCAATCGCTTTCCCGTTTACGTTAACGTATAAATAAACGCGTAGGCGTGACAATTTATCTAAGTACTTTACGTCATGCATTCAGTCACGATAGGGTCGGCAATAGCTTTCAATTAAGTCAAGAATCCTAATCCTAACTTCCAACTAACTATATCCTAACTTTCTAATCCTAATCCTAACTATCCTAATCCTAACTAATATTATAAATGCGAAAGTAAGTTTGTTTTTTTGTTACCTTTTCACGCTTAAACCACTGAACCGACCATCCTGAAATTTTGCATACACGTTGTCAGGTGTACAGAAACGGACATAGGGTACCTTTTATCCCGAAAAAAAGTACTGTTCCCGAGAAAAACAACAATAACGCTCATAGATGGCGCCACATGTGTTTCGAATCATGATTTAATTATTATTATCCTGAAAACTACGGAATACGCCATAAACGACACCCACGCGGGCGAAGCCACGAGCGACCTCAGTCAGAAAATAAAATAAAAAATATAAGCCTGTAACTGTCCCACTGCAGCGCAATTGCTTATCGACGGCGACTAATACAGAGAAGGAACAAGCATTAATCATCACGCTTGCTCACTGCATGTTGGCGATTTCATACCATTAAGTCCAGATTTCCTCACGATGTTTTCTTTTTGACAGGGTTTTGACATCTTTCTTCACAATTAGCGCCACCGTGAATAGTTTTTTTTAAATTATTTTTATTATTTATTTATTTTAAGTAAATAATGGACAACTCAGACATCACTATATAACAGATTATAGGATAGCGGAACTCAGGTACCCATGGTAAGATTAAACTTGTGTTATGGGCACCAAAGACCGCTTCACATTGTAATTTTGAAGATTGTACAGTTCATCAGGAAAAATACCAATTTATTTAAAGAGTGCTAAAAATTAAAACAAAATAAAATAAAAGTGTGTTTGAGTGAGTGTGTGTGTGTACGTGTGTGTAACGGGGGGGGGGGGGGTTACTAAGTGTGCAGTTGTCAGTAAGATATATAGTAATCGAGAGTAAGATTAATGTGATGCAAGGTGTTATGTCAATTTCAAAAGGATCAAGGCCGCGCGCGGTTGATGCGACAATAGTCAGAGTATGAGAATGAATGGCGCGTCCCGCCGTACGTCTGTCGTTAGCTGCACGCGTCTGTCGCAGACTTCGGAAGCGGTGCCATACATTTAAATACTCTGACTATTGTCGCAATAGCCGCGCGCGTCTGCCACGCGCGATAGATCGCGCGCAGCTGCGATCGACCGCAATGCACGGAATTGTATCTTTAAAGAAATGTAACTATGGGCTTATTTTCTAAAAATACCATAAAGATTAATGTAAAACTATTATTTGAGCAGTCCTATTTTCAAATATGATAGACATCATGTGAGTTTAACTCTATTTATCGGGAACAGTTTCAGGCTTGGAATAAAATCCCGTTTTTCAACATTTATTTGTGTCAGTCATTTCAGGATAACATTATGTCACCTGATAAAAATATGAGCGGATAATATTCAGCTACATTTCTTAGAAGAAATTTAACAAAAACCACAGACCAAAAATGGTTCACGTTTAAAGGTGAGTATACACTAGAGCATTTTCTCGAGCATTTTCATGTAATGTAACGTTCTTACGAATGGTACAATACAAGCAAAAGCTCAATTTAAAAAAGCATTTCCATGTAATGTAACGTTCCTGCGAATGCTCGACATGGTGTTTAAAGTAATGCTCACGACGAGTGAGCATTTACCTGTAACCTACCTTTCTATTTTGCGTTTACTCTTCTCTGAAATGTTGGATTTGCAGGTAGCGTGTGCTGCGTTCGTGCTCGTGTCGTTGTCCGACGAAATGATACACAAATTCGCTCAGTTGTTTGCAAAAATAAGTTGTGACAAAGTGCTGAGTGTCGTGCTTGTTCGGTTCGTGAAAGGGTGACACATTAGAGCAACTCGATGTTTTGTTACGAGTAAATGTTCTAGTCTCTACTTACCTTAAAAGTAACACGTTTTACCAAGCTATAAGCACTAAATCACATTGATCTGCCAATTGATACACAAGACAGTGCAATGCAGCTTCTGCTATGCTACACCAAGTAAATTAGCGCAACGTCACATAGTATAAAATTATTGCGTCCATTTAATGCCAACACCTGCAGATGGCATGGCGGCTTGACGTTGCCTACTCATTCGCCTAGAATTAATTCCACCAAAATTAATTCCGTACACCTTCACCGCTTTATAGGTAACAGTTTGTTCTTATTACGTACCCACAACGGTTATAACACCGTCTCAGACGGAATTAAACCGGCCCCTATTAGTGTAAACTTCCGAGAATGTCTGAGACGAAAAATTGAGGTTTGGGTAAACAATATTTACATAATTACAAATAAAAATATATGTATTTAATATGTAATTATAATAAAACCGTAACGAAGCAAAAACAGTACATTGAATATTATTGAAAAAAATAATTGCTACGTATACTAAAAACGACACTGATAGAAACAGAAGTTTTTAGAATTTCTGTCTGTTTGTATGTTTGAGCTTCACGCCTACAGATTTAGTTGAAATTTGACAAAAATGTAATGTCTGATAAGCAGACATTGGTTTGAACTGTAATGCTATAATCACTGCTACCGAATTCTATAACCTAATTGTCTGTGACATATTCATATTTCAATTCCATTTTTTTTATTTATCGCTCCAGACCAGCGTAGTGAACTAAGGCTTAAACCCTTCTTATTCTGAGAAGGAGCCTATGCCCAGCAGTGGAACAGCAATGGGCTGATTATGCTGTTCTTCCACTTTATTTTCTAAAGGCTGTTTAAACACTGTCATAGCATATGATGTGATTTCTAGAGCATTCGGGTAAATAACATCAACAGCAATTGGCTGATAATGCTGTTCTTCCACTTTATTTATTTTGTAAAGGCTGTTTAAACACTGTTATCGCATATGACGTGATTTCTACAGCATTCGGGTGACATTAAATAACATCAACAGCAATGGGCTGCTTATGTTGTTCTTCCACTTTATTTACTTTGTAAAGGCTGTTTAAACACTATCATCGCATATGACTGATTTCTAGAACATTTAGGTGACATTAAAATAACATCAACTGCAATGGGCTGATTACGCTGTTCTTCCACTTTATTTATTTTGTAAAGGCTATTTAAACACTGTCATCGCAAATGACGTGATTTCTAGAACATTCAGGTGACATTAAATAACATCAACAGCAATGGGCTGATTACGCTGTTCTTCCACTTTCTTTATTTTGTAAAGGCAGTTTAAACACTGTCATCGCATATGACGTGATTTCTAGAGCATTCGGGTGATATTAAATAACATCAAAACCACCTAATATACCAGTATTATTATTTTATTAAGTAGGTCACTTACCAATTTTCTTCTCTTACTGCTTCTTCCATTATGGCCCTTAATTAGATAATTATTCATTCCATATTCTGTTTGTGCACATTTTTGTAAACTCAAGAGCGAAATCAAATCCAGTCGGCGCCATGGATTCGATAATTAAATTAAGTCTTAGTCGAGGGGACGATCAATCGTGTCTCCTGAGATTATTAAACCGAGAAGAAGCCAATTAATTAAGTAAGGACGCCTTCCCTGTGAAAACTATTTAACACTTTATAGGAAGGGATATACCGGGTTGAGAAAATATTTAAACTGTTTTTCAGATTTGAAATAATGAATGAAAAATTTAGTGCACTGAATCATTATTCAGTATCTGTATCCTCGCATCATGCACGATCGGGACACAGAAGAACTTTAACATTTTAAAGTTCTTGTGTGTCCCGATCGTATGTTAATTTAGTAGTCTGTCCTGTTCGCTACTATCTACTGTTAGCGACACTACAATTTAATCGTTAAGGAGTGATTCTATCATTATAGGTATCGCTAATATTGGTATGTCAGGATTGTGAGCAAGGTAAACGTAGTAAATAAAACCAACATAGACTCTCCACCACTGAGAGTACTTGTATTTGGGTTAGTGTTAGTAACATGAACTAGATCACAATATAATACTTTAGATAGTTATCACAAGATCATTAATTATGGATAAGCTAGTCAGATATAAAAGGTCAGACTTCTTCAGCTAATCTACACAGAATACTCTAGACGAGTGTTTCGTCGTACGGTCCAAGAAGCAATCCTCCGGGCACACCGAGCGAGCCGGTCTCCTCCCTCTAACAGGCTGTGGTGGTCCGATGTTGACGTCATGGTTAGTTGGGTGGCGGACAACAGATGGCGCTCACTCCACGAAGTTCCCGACACTACTTTGTGATTTTGAGGAAAAAAACAAACGCCACCGCCTTATTATGGACCCTATCGAGCGGTGGCATAAAAATACAGAATGCTATTTTAAGGCATTTATCATGGTTAGACATAAGCAAAATAAGGCTAGCGACGTTAAAAAAATCGATGAATACCTTTTTTAAAATTAAATCAAGTCTCTTATGAGTATAGTTTTCTACCTTCAATATTTAAGGTACTTTCTCTCCAGGTCCCCACCTTGTATAATTACCAAAACAGATGTTTTCATTATGTTATCGCTTGTAGTATCATGGTTTAACGCTTCTCAACTGAAATAATACCTATTACTACCTTATTTCTGTAGGTAAATATGAGGTTAAACTAAGATACCTAAGCAAACAATTGGGGGTTATATGCTCTCCATGCTTGCGTAATTTCACCTGAGTACATAAACTGGGTGCAATAACAATCCCCTCTGGATTTTGTAGCTTGCTAATACAAATTCTTGACTTCATGAGAAATAGGTTAACTATAAGAAAAACGAACGAACTTAAATCTTCTAAATATACGGCAGATAATATTAAAACATTAAGTCCGCTTGTGTACAAATAGGGTATTTGACTGAAAACATCTAATTAGTCTGTTAGTTAGATTATCAAAAAACATTTGACCCGTATTTTTTCTTTTGTTTCGTAAATCAAAATTGACGAAGATACGATACTTTAAAAATTGGCAAAACGTCACAAGCAAGTACAGTTTTTACTAGCATCTGACGTCACAAGCCCCCACTCTCGAGTTTTGATGCGTTATATCTTTCCAAATATTCATAGATTTAACAAAAGAAAAAATACTTGTCCATTATTTTTCAAAACTCTAACTGGCGGACTAATTAGATTTGCAGTTTATTGATGCTGTCAACATGCCTATTTTGTGCGAAAGTATAAATAATAATAATACACGTAGACTTGGCAAGTACATTGAAAATGTTTAAAAATAGCAAGGCATGTTATAGGATAACTTATAGAATCCACTAACTTTTGCCCGCGGCTTCACTCGCGTTAATTTAGAATTTGTCAATCAACTCTTACATGACACACTACTAAAGTTTCTATAATAATATAATTCAAGTATAATTCAATCATGATTCGAAAGACACGTGGCGCCATCTATTATCATTATTGTTGTTTTCCTCGGGAACAGTACTTTTTTTCGGGATCTAAGGTAAGTACCCCATGTCCGTTTCTGTACACCTGACAACGTATGCAAAATTTTACGATGATTGGTTCAGTGCTTTAGGTGCGAAAAGGTAACAAACAAACGAACTTTCGCAATTATAATATTAGTTAGGATTAGGATTTCGATAATTTTTGTATTTTTTTGTTATGTTTGTCGGTTAGTTTGTGCACGTGTGACGTAAAAAATGCTGACTCAATGCATATGACTTTTATAGACAAATATTGTGTGTATCTTGGAGTAACATTTAGTTTTTGTTTCATCGCAATCGGTGTACTTAATCAAAAGATATTAGAATTTAAAGTTATCATGAAGTAAGTTTAGTTATTGCGACACCAAATTGGTTTCCGACTTCCACGAGGATGGAGTCGCGGGCACAGCAAGTAAATAGTATAATTCTAAGGCCCGCTTGCATAAAGACTCGCTAAATATATTCATTATTAAACATCCTAACTATCCTAACTAATATTATAAATGCGAAAGTAAGTTTGTTTGTTTGTTACCTTTTCACGCCTAAACCACTGAACCGATCATCTTGAAAGTTTGCACAAACGTTGTCAAGTGTACAGAAACGCCCATAGGGTACCTTTCAACCCAAAAAAAATACTGTTCCCGAGGAAAATAACAATAACGTTAATAGATGGCGCCACATGTCTTTCGAATCATGATTGAATTATATTACCTATTAAAGAAACTTTAGTAGTGTGTTAAGAGTTGATTGTCAAATTCTACATCATAGCGAGCGAAGCCACAGGCAAAAGCTAGTACATTTTAAATGTAATTTTATCACTGCCAATTTAAAAAAAAAAACTAAAATATAATGACATTGTTAATAATGTTTAGCATTATGCTATGCAAGCGGGTCTCAGAGAAAATTTATGATTATCTCAGTTTTATTTAACGTTCTGCTTAAAAAATTTATTGTACAATATATTTTTTAAGCAGAACGTTAAATCGTCAGTTCGATTCGCGACCTCGCCGTGTGATCAGCTCATGATTAAGGGCTCCGTTTGGGTCCGAAACTAGTCGGGCAATCTCGAAAAATGCACGTGAGTAAACCGTAATTAATCATAAATATGAATGTGTCTCACGAAAGTTATAATACAAAAACTCAAAAATAATATGAAAGACAAAATGGAAGATAAAATTATGTCAGATATTTTTGTCATCTATTTATCGTCATATATTTATGCACGTTACTGAGGAATCAATGCAAATGCTGACAGAAACACAGAATTAGTAAACGGCACATATTTTTGCACATCACATTATTTTGAAACTAATATCGTCACATATTTTTGCTTTTGGGAAGTTGTCACTTTAATATGATGCCTATGAACGATCAGATGTTTGTGCTGCGAAGAGATATCACATTATTTTGAAACTAATATCGTCACATGTTTTTGCTTTGGGAAGTTGTCACTTTAATATTATGATGCCTATGAGTGATCAGATGTTTGTGCTGCGTTCGTGCAGACAGATATTATGGAACTCGTTCCTGGGACAAATATAATTGCCGATGTACCCATATATTTATGCTCGTGACTGTACATACCTATACATAATCATAGTTCTTGGCAGTAAATAACCCTTGGATGACTGCGTATGCGATACTCGGGTCCACAGAATAAAGTAAAAAACTGATTAAGTGCGAGTCGGAGTCGCGCACGAAGGGTTCCGTACCATTATCTATAAAAGCGGCAAAAAAAACACATTTTTTGTATGGGAGCCCCCTTAAATATTTATTTTATTCTATTTTTTAGTATTTGTTGTTATAGCGGCAAACGAAATACATCATCTGTGAAAATTTCAACTGTCTATACAGGGTGTAAAAAGACCCATCACATAGCCGAAATCTACGCACTTTGTACATCAAACTAAATTACATTGACCAAAAATAATTGCTAGGAAACGACTTTTATTTTTTGGCATGAAAAAGACGCTTTTTTTTGTAGCGCGCAAATTATGATTGTGGCGATGTCGCGCGTTTGCATGCGTGCAGCAGCCACACAGCCGAGCCAAGGCGGTCGTGTGCGTTTGATATTCATTGCGTTTTTGTAACTTCAAATGCGAATTTGTTAGGAAAAATTGAAATTTTTGATAATGTTTATATGGAAGAAAGTTTTGTATTATGACTTGGAAACCATTTTTGGAAAAAACTAAAAAAAAAATGTGTACTTTGACCTTCAACATCTCCAAAACCAATGATTTCCCAGGTATGGTTTGTTCGAAAAAAATGATCCCAATGATGGGTAGAATACGTGGTTTTCGGTATCGTTAAGGGTCTTTTTACGCCCGATATATTATTATATACTTCAACTGTGATACAGCCTGGTGACAGACGGACAGACGGACAGCGAAGCCTTAGGTAGTAATAGGGTCCCGTTTTACCCTTTGGGTATGGAACCCTAAAAAGAAGCACCGAAGATCGGTAGGAGTTTGACATAACTCTCCGTGTTTTCTGAGGTGGAGGGTGGAAGGCAAAAAAGACGGATTCCCTGCGAAAAGAAAACAGAATAGCCGGTAACACCTACGAAATTGCAATAACCTAATACAAAGTTGACCCTTATCACTTCCGATCGGCAAGCAGCTTATAATTTAACATCAACACAACAATGTTTTCCTTCCATAATCCACACCTAAAAAAAATCCTAAAACGTTACCGCTGTACATCTTGGAGCAAACATTGTTCCAATTCCGTTACCGCACCTCTAAAGCGAGATAGGCAGTTCAAACTTTAGCCTCCATTACAATAACATACGTGATACGAAACCGTACATTGTGTGAGTTATCATAACGTTGTACAAACTCGCACAGTGAAAGCAATTTGTCTGTTACATGAATGTTTCGTGTTGACAAGGACTCCCATTTCATATTCAAACTGGAATGGGCTTCTTGTTTGATGTGTTCCATTTGTGAATGGAGATTTGTAATGTAGTTATTCTTCTTCGTTGTACCTCTTATACGTAATTGATGAAACCCATGTGGCTCTAGCATTTAAATTCCCTTCTGATTTCTTGCCTTGGGTGTCGCAAAAGGCGGCTAAGCGGTCTTCTCAAGATGACGCAGGTCCAGTTCGTTCGCGCATAAGTTATGTACTTCGGCAATTTTCGTGTTAACGAATTTGTACGAATTATTTGATCCATTCAATGCTTCTTTGTGTCTTAAAAATATTTCATAGCACTGGCTTCGGGCTCTTTAGATTAATTTCAGATAGCTCACTTAATTGTTTGCATAATTCGTCGAAATTTGAAAACAGGAAAAATGGCGAGGCACTTTTGTCGTTGTACTGTTCTGCATTCATCAATCAGTTTGTCACTCATGATGACCATAGTAATTTCCCTCACCACCTTTAAATATAACGGTCTTTAGGATTCAATGTTCAGCACTAAGGTACGTAAGTAAAGTAACGTGTGATGTTTTTTTTTAATGTAATGTTCTGTCAAACAGGCTGACGGCCCACCTGATAGGAAGTGTTTACGACCACCTATACCTATACACCTGATACTCAGAAGATTGCTGATACGTTACCAATTTTAGAGAAAGACTCATATGTACCTGTTTTTTTACCAGCACTATACTCCTAACCGGAACACAGCAATCCTGTTTGGCGGCAGAAATTAGTCACGGAATTGGAAATTGGACGCGGCGTCAGACGTCAGGCGTTTGAGAGATCACTACAGTGCATTTCCATAATAAATATTCGTCGGTTTGCAACAGACCACGGCCTAAAGGTGATAAGGTTAGGAGGTATAAGGTGAGGTGCAAGGGAAAACCTGACGCGCGTTTCAGAGTGACTATCGACACGAACGTCAACCTTTCACAAGGACCTCCAATACGTGATCCATAGTTTCCGGAATGAGCCACTTGCGTTAAAAATATTGAAAAAGTGGTTGCTATTTTCGAAAATGGAATTCTTTGGCTGTAGAATACATTTTATTTTTTACGTCTGTCTTTTTGTCATTTCGTTTTTTCTTTGTGGCGCCAATTGAAATTGCTTGTCTACTTATCGATGGATTTAAATTGAGAAAATTTTAGATGTATGATTTTTTATGATTTTCGCTGTGGTCTAAAGTCAACAAGAAAGCCGCCCAGCGACAGCGGTAACCGAAACTCACATTGATGCTGCACGACAAGTAACTTAATCGGATAAAAAAGTTACATGTCAGAATATTCGTACAACATTAAACATTGGTATGAGCCAAGTGCAAAATATTTTGCACGTACACCTGAACATTCGGAAGCTTTGTTCGAGATGGATACCGCATAAGTTCAAAAACGACAGCGAGTAGTTTTTCCCAACGGTTTCAAAGAATGAAAATTGTATTAATTGTCAATGAAAATTCTATCCTAACTATATACTAACTTCTTAACTAATATTATAAATGCGAAAGTAAGTTTGTTTGTTTGTTACCTTTTCACGCCTAAACCACTGAACCGATCATCCTGAAATTTTTCATATACGTTGTCAGGTGTACAGAAACGGACATAAGGTACCTTTCATCCCGAAAAAAGTACTGCTCCCGAGGACAACAACAATAACGTTCATAGATGGTGCCACGTGTCTTTCGAATCATGATTGAATTATATTATTATAGAAACTTTAGTAGGTACTGTGTTCAATGTGCTAAGAGTTTTTTTGAGCTTAATTAACGCGAGAGAAGCTGCAGGCAAAAGCTAGTACTTTTTTATATTATTTTATATTGAATACAATAGAAACATTATAAGTGTTTTACTATGTCAGAATCCAGGAACTTTCAGTAAGTTGTAACTAAGTATTAAAATGGGATGGAGCAAGGGTGTGGGACGTGACACGTGACTTGTGTCGACACGTTCCTAGCTCGGCGGGCTGTGCTGGCGCTGCCGCTGCGGCTGCGGAGACCCTCAACCGGCGCAAATATAGTAACATCATAGGAAATTATGACTTTGAGCCGTTTGGGGTGGAAACGCTCGGGTCATGGGGTCCGAGTGCGCGTCTCCTTTTTAAGGAAATAGGAAGAAGACTGGTCGACACTTCACGTGACCAGAGGGCTGGCTTGTTTTTCGGCCAGAGAATTAGCGTAGCCATACAACGTGGCAACGCTGCCAGCCTTCTGGGCACGTTACCAGTGGACAGCGAGGCGGAGGAATACTTTGATGCAATCTTTTAGTTTATATTGATAGTTTAGTCTACGTTTTTACTTTAGATTTAGTTTAGATTTATATTGTACTAATTTAGGCTAAAAAAATTTAGAAATTTTGAAAATGATAAAGAAAATAAAAATGAAATAAAAAAAAGTATTAAAATGTTTCATGAGTAATGAAGAATCCTTATTATAATAATTTATGTTATCCCCTCAAGGCGAAGTTTAGATTAATCAAGCCAAGAACAACACTCAACTATGTTACATAGTTTGATTAAAGTGCTTCATTTATATTCATGTGATGTGCGTGTAACAAATAAATTGCATTCGCAATTTTTCTCATTCCGCGCGTTATTAAACTCGCAGGCTGCACCTAAAGCACTTGCGAGCATAGATAGGTATAACTTTTGCAATAGTTGAATATGTACATCAAGTAGGTAGTCTATTTGTAAAAATTATTTGTATTGTGTAAAGTTGCAGTTGTCATCTCGTTTTAAGTTATTTTAAGTTTAAGGTATATGTCCGGTTTCTATAGCCAGAAACGAATTGTTTTTCTTACCAATGCAATGTGTTAACGCCGCGACACACACACATCAGGACATGAGGGGGATGCGGGACGCGGGGTACGCGGGTACCCCGGACAGCGAGCCCAAGCGACGCCGTACTAGTCCATATACCGTGGTCTGCGTACCACCTAATTTTCATTATTATTCAAATCATCATTAAAGTTGTAACTGGAGTAATAATAGCGTTCATCATTTAAAACATCTAACGACAGTCCTAACACAATGGTAGCATTTTTTGTTGCTAAGTTTTATGACCGGCCGCCTGCCTGACGTCAACCCTCCTTGGGACAGATACTCATATGAAATCAACAATGACTAACACCAAGTTGAATTGAGTTGAAGAGTCCATAGAATAAGTTTTGTACAAAATTTACGGATACCAAACTTTACAAAATCTAAAGCCTTAGCATAGATATATTACAGTATTTTGTAGTCACTGACCAATGTACTTAGACAGCTATACGTTTTGCTGAAAGACTGGATACTAAATTAGGTTTCCTTTTTCTAGATAATAAATTACCTTGCCCGGCTAGGTCTACCAGGGTAAACCTTGACACATTTGTTTTTTCCAGATATTGACAGCATTTAATATTGTTTTGAAAAAGAAAGCGTATCAACGTATCCATTTATGTATGTTTATTCTTCTCTTTTGCCGGCAAGAGCCATGCGAGAACTGCTCATGCCGTGGTGAAAAGATTAGCCAGTCAGCAAAGTTGATAGCGAGGATAACTGCCCAGGGTGCGGCGGAAGTGCTTGCGTATTATCACTGGTGGGGGCTCTTTTGCACTCTTGTACTATAAGACATTTGGGGTCATGACAAGAGCCTCCACGAGTGACGATACGTAAGAACGTCTGGCACACCCTGGACAGTCAGCCTCGCTACCATCCTTGCTGACTGGCTAATCTTTTCACCGCACCATGAGCTATTTTCGTATAGCTCGTGCTGACACGAGAGAAGAAGAAGACTAAGATATTATATTGGTTATGAATGGATGTTACCATTCTCCCTCATGAAGGATAAGATAAGATAAGATTTCTTTATTTGTTTAAACATTGTATACATACAAGAGCATGCAAGATATTACATCGTTTGAAGCCAATCATGTTTAGCCGTAAGTATCGGCGTACAAATACTTCCCTATCATTGAATATAATTGATAATAAATCGAAAATCGAAGGTACAATGGCTTATTCATAAGAGAGACCTGAGACAGATTAGAGACATCATACTAATAATTATTATACCGTCAATGGTTTTGTGGCGACATTTATCAGACCACATGCGAACATCCTACATCGCGATATCAATACTCAATACATTTATTGCACTCCACAAGTTAAATAGATGTTACATTAATATAAGAAACATGTGTGGGCCTTGTCAGGCACGGCAAATGTAGGAGAGAGGAGGAAGTATTAAACTTCTTAAAAGGGTATTAAACCCTTTTTAATTTCGTATTATTACTACTTTATATTAGTTTTATTATTATTTTATGTAATTTCACTAATTTAATTGGGTTTTGAGAACCATACCTATTTTAATTTTATGAAAAATTTATTACTGTGCACCTACTAGAGTTAGATATTGGATTTAATTATATTTATGCTATATTTGTAATGTGTTTTAAATTTTATTAAAGGTATTTTTTACTAGAGTTTGTAAGATCAAGATGTGACTCGAGGATAAAATAAATATATACCGGGTGGAAGGGACATCGTAACGTATACGTGTACCATGGATCCAGTACATGATTCTGAACCCCCCAGCGTTGGAATTTTTCGTCGCTTTTTTCTTAATTTTTACCATTTTTTTGCAGTTTTTTTAAATTTATAGTGTATAAAATCATTATTGTTTTCCATCCCAATGCGATAAAAAAGAAAAAAACAATTATTTCACAATTTTCACGTAAAACAGCAATGAAAATCAAACTTAAAAAGTGCTCCCGATCAGCTGTTTTGGTAAAGTTCACGAACCGAGGTTATCGCAACAAAGTAAGTGAGTGCAACAAAGTAGGCAGTGTAGGCACTAGTCACTGAGCGCGCGCTCACTCAAAGAAGCCGACATGCCGCTGCGCCGACGCGCGGTATCGACAAAGCTATAGCGGCCAGTGCCTATGAATCTAACAGATGCGTTATTACGTAAATTAATATCAGATTGACTACTTTTATTTAGACTTTTCATCTGGGATTATTAATGATCTCTGATAGTATGTCCAATACTGTTATCAATTTTAATAAATTGAATGTAAAAAAATAAGTTTTTTTAGTAATTAACCTTTTTTTTAGGCAATTTTTGTTATAAACATTTGTTTTTGCATTAACACCTTTGTTTAACCGATGTAATCTGATCTTTAGTAAATTTTAACCCTATCCATTTTCGCAATTTATTTTGTCAGTACAACTTAATGCGTTGGCACAGTCTATCATTTTATTGGTCTGTGCATGATCTAGGTGCCTACGAATCTATGACGGCTTGTCGGCGAAATTGTAAAGGAAGTAAAATTTTGAATTTCGCCGATTTTTGATCAGTTCAGTTTCCGATTTGCGTTCATTGTAAACGGTTGTGTTGTTTTTCGTGATTTTGGATTTGAGCGTATTAGTTATTATCAGTAGAGTTGTTTTTTTGTCTGTGTTGTACTGTGTGTGTTTTGAACGAAAATGCCTCGGATACGTAACAGTCGTAACCATACGTTTAGTGCCCGTAACTAGAGAGATGCCGGTGGCCCACTTCCGGGATGCGTGTACCAACACGATGGCGCTCCCCCACACGTGACTCTTCCAGTGCGACAGCCTTACACCTTACAGCGACTTTTGGTGACCAGTAGATTGGGAGGTTCGATCCACAACCCTGGCCAGCGCGATCACCAGACTTGACCCCACTAGATTTTTGTCTGTGGGGTCAAGATAGGGACTTTGTTACGGAGTGCAATACGGCAGCAGAAATGCGAGATCGCTTGCGACGCTCCGTGCGGAGTATGTCCGAGACCCCACCTTATTGCCCCGTGTCCACGCTGAAACTCTGCGCCGCGCTAGGATTTGTGAGCAAGTTGGTGGCGGCCACTTTGAACCCTATCTTATTAGGAGTCCCTCACTCCTAATAAGAGAGATTAAGGTGAGTGTTAATTTGTTTGCAACTAATTGCCATGTAGGTAGGTAGGTACCTCATCGGAATCATTAGGTAGGTACCTACTTATGTTATTTTATGAGCGAACGAGCAATGTTTTGTTTTTTGTTGTAAGCAATCAGTCAATTGAACTAAATTTCAAGTTCGGTTTATCAATGTGTTTGTTAGTTGATTTCTTTATCAGTAGTGTAAACGTAGGTATGCTACTTTTCACGTTTACAAAAGCGTTGTGCGGCAACGCGACTCCGTGCCGAACTCAGACTTGTGATGTGTGCGTGCGTATGCGTGTAGGCACTGTACTTACTGTACGGCCGCCGCGCCGCGCCGCGCACCGGTACCGCGTTAGCGGAGTAATGGCTTGCGGTTGTGATTGTGACTCGTTGTTTGCATTCGCAGTACATTGCGCGCTTAAAAATGACAACATCTGTAACCTATCATTTGTGATATTAATGACTTACGTAAATTAATTTAAGGCTTTATGAGGAACCTTTTCACGAAGTTTGTGTTACGATGTCCCTTCCACGCTGTATACGTACAACCGCCCAGCATCAACCGTTGGGCAGTAGCCCGCCAGGCATATGATCCGCCTGGTTAGAGGATCCTCCCTTTTTATTGGAGGAGCACCATACCTCGTTCCTCCACAGTTTTATTGAGGCACGCGGGATGTTGCACTGCCTAATAATTGTCTGTTACGGTGATTTAAAAGTATCTATATAGTTTTTTTTCAACAAGCTTAAATACGCCTTCTACGGCATGCAGTTTTAGTTTGAGGATTCTTGGCTACCTTTGTAGATATTATTTTACTAATAATACTAATTTAATATACAACTATACCAACGCAAAATTCATACAAACCATTTGTTACAAATATAAAACATGTACTCGTAACTTCACAACATCAAAACAGTATTCGAATCAAATATTTCACAGCTGTGAAAAGCGAGTCTTCGTTTGCGAGCCAAGAAATAATGAAGCGCATTCCAGCGCTGTCTCCCTTAATGAGTTTTCAAACGAGTGAGGCCTAGGGTTCGCAGCAAAAACGTAATTTGTATCTTATGTTTAATGGAAGTTATGAACTGCGAGACCTATTGAACATTTTCAACGAGAACCATTTTGTTTTTGCTGCAGTTTAAGAGTGAATTGGAGTTATGTTAGGATAAAAGCTAGCGCTTTTTGTTTGAATATTGACTTTATTTTATTGGCGTTTTATTCGTAGTTTTGATGATAACTGTTCGGCATTTATGAGGGGTTTAACTGTCGTTATTAAAATAGTCGTGCGATAGTAATGGGTCGAAAGTTAGAAGCAGGTACATTAAAAGAAATGTATGCTTAAAAGTAAACTATCTTACAATGGGTTTTTGAAAAGCCGAATTTTTAATGTTTATATTCTATATAAGAATAAAGAGTTACTACAAATTAACTGGTAAAACTTCACAGGGTTATCTAATAAAAACCGATTTTATTAATGTCCGATAACAATTATATGCGGAATAAGTTAGAGGATTTGACTGAATTTCTTTGAAAAAGCTGTCAAAATATCAATTTTATCCCCCCTAATCGCCGCAGCGGCCGACTGCAGGCCCTCTCTCATAAGTAAAGTTCGCCGTCCCAGGCACACACTTTTAGAGCCCGGCGACGAAACTACCCTCCTCCAGGAGGCAAGTAAATCGACTAGCACAATACACAGCGTTCGCCACCGTCCGGCTTACCGTCCTCGCCGACGAGGCCCGTCGCGACGTCCCACCGCCACCGGTCACGATCCACCGAGCTCCCGTCGTAGACCCGGTCGTTTCTTCAGACTTCGCAGTCACACCGATAATTCAGCCGTCATCAAGCTGTCCCCCCCCCCCCCCCAACCCCCGCCAGCAACGCTAAGCCGAGGTCTGAATCTCACTAGGAGTCGCCTGTAGTGCTGTTGTTGCAGGTAGTCATGATGTTTGTGTAGTTTAAGTAGTTAGCTTAGACTAAGTATTTAACTTCCCCACTATTGGCTGGAGCCCCAAGGAACACCTACAGCAGTCCAAAAGAAAAAAAAACCACTATTTTATTCCTTAGATAAAATGTTATCCGACGCTGGTAAAAGACCGCCCTAAGTTACATTGCATAAAAAACCTAAACTTCAGTTAATCAGACCTCAAAACACCTACTACGTACCTATAGAATTAATTAGTTAGTAATGATATCTTTTTTTTCGGGAGGAAACCTTCTAAGGGCGCCCGGCCTGCGGGGATAAGACCGGGGAGTGAGGGATTCTTACCGCACTAAAACCAGCTCAGTGGTCACCATCAGCACTTTGACGCTGTGTCCTCTTAACAGACCACCCCAGAACAAAAGCTTCTGTGTAACGCCTGTTAGGGCACATCCCTGGGGATAGTAATAATACCTAGTAACCCTAGAAAGTTCCGCCAGTTAATTTAAAGTAACCCTGCATGTATAAATCGGAACAACAAACAATTTACCAAGGGAACACCCTGCCAAAATGTTTGCTAACAATTTTTATTCGCACCCTTCCGCCAAATCCACGATTTTTAAACAAAAAAGCGAACATCATAAGAGATTTGAATAAATTTGTATTTGTGTGTATAGAATTATTGTAGGTATGATGAAAATTTGCAAGCGGACGCTAACGTAATAAATTTCATGCTCTCGTAATTCTGTGTCATGATTTACAACGTGATTTTCAGCGACACAGCCCCAACGTTTTTGTACAATATGCCAATTAAACCTCACCCTGTACATTATTTAACTGAAAGTCATTATATTGAGACAATTATGACGATGTTTATATTGATTAAAATTATTATGGGTGCTTGTAAAATTTCATATTTTCGACTGATGTTGCTTAATTAACTAAGAGATTTTTGGTCGGGTTTCGTATTCAAATTAATAAAGTGCTTCTGTGGACAGAATTATTGGTCTTTATTATTCCGATATTCGCCGTGTAAGCTGTTGCCGGTAAAGAAAAGTAAGCTAGCTTGCGTTTTTTTTTGAAGCGGAACTGTGTAGATTTTTTTTTCTATTGTACTGCTGTAGGTGGTCCTAGGGGACCATTTCTACGTAACCGGGCAGTTATTGGCGAGACCTGAAGGGTCTCCAGCCAATGAACTGTGTAGGAATTTTGCATGTTTCTTAAACAGTACAGTTTTTGTTCACGAAAACTAAAAACGTTTGTTTTTTTTATTATCAAACAATACGACAGATTCATATTAGTATCCTGATTCAATAAATTCCTGAATAAAAATTGTATTGGTAAAGAGTTATAAAAAAAACATTTTTTAGAATAAAATTAATTCTTAGTACTTTATTCACAACGGTCGCCAGTGGCTTCGCCCGCGTGGTTGTCGTTTATCGCGTATACCGCGTTTTTCTCCACTATAATATGCATGTATTATAAATACATGACGGCGGGAGCGACGGCTGAGCGATAGCACCGTCATCATCTTGATTGGGTGGTACAGGGTCCATAGCGCAGAAAGCGTAGGATAATAATTTAAATGCAGTTCGTTCGAGTTATAACTTCACTTTATTATTTTTTATCACCAATTACTAAATAATTCGGTAAACAGACAGTTTCGTTATGGAGGAGTGTCCTGGGTGGCGTCCCGAATCAAACTGTCCCCACTGCACGATCCCCACTCTCCAAATAGACTCTGTCCACGTGACGTCATTACAATAACAAGTGACGTCACGGTGTTTACCACCTCCTTAGTACTATAATAATCAAATGAAGATCTTATTATTGATCGATATCGTTTTCCACGACATACATATAAACATTCCTCTTGAATCATTCTATCTATTTAAAAAAACCGCATCAAAATCCGTTGCGTAGTTTTAAAGATCTAAGCATACATAGAGACAGACAGATAGCGGGAAGCGACTTTATTTTATACTATGTAGTGATATTTGAAATACTTTCACTTCATAACCCATTGAAATGGGACAGCCGGTATATCTTCGTATGAAATACGTAGGTAAAAGAAGTTGCGTTCTCCAAGAGCCCCCTTGTATGCCCGAGGCCTTAGTGTAAATAAATATGTATGCAAACACTGCATTCATCAAACGGAACAAGCCGAAAGTTCAAAAAGCTTTGCAAATGAAGTCTCAACGAAGAATAGTTTTCAAAGGAATATTTTGCTTTGTCCCGTTTCCGATATTTTCTATCGTACGCTTAAAGTTTAATGGTTTGTGTGGGAGATCGATTGCAACGTCAATATATTTTTATTTCTGCACACAATTTTCAGTTCGTTTGCTCTGCGGTCTAGAACGTAAAAAGAACGTAAACAAGTTGGTGGGTGAAGTTTGAATCGCTGATATGTACCCATTGTTACTTTACACATGGTGCGCGCTCGATCGACTGTGAAAGTCAATCTTACGTTTCGTTTAAGGTAACCTTTTTAAGTAAATTGTTTAGAAGTGAATATTGGCGCTGATAAACCGGGTTTTTTCGTATCGAAAATGTATTTGGATTTTTGCGGAAAATATTGTTAGTGAATATACAAGTTTATGTTGCTAGTTTTTTGGTCTTTTTTACCGTTTCATGGAATCAATGTGCGTTAGAGTTTTTTTCGGTATATCAACTATATTTTGTGGTACAATTTTGTTGATCAATTATGCCGCTGGGCATAAAATCACGTTAAACTAAGTTATAATGTTATACCTACGTGCCAAATAATATAATTATGTTTGCACATAGTATTTAGTATAGTTTCATCGTACGGGTTGAGCAATACAGGTTGTATTCGAATTCGTATAATACGTGTAATAATTTAAAAAAAACTGTTTTTTTATACCTTTTTACTTGGTTTTGAAACAATCACATATACACAAGTTTTTTTTTTCCTATCTAAATTCTCTGCTGGGTTAATCTTATACCAGTATTAGATCATGTAGTTTTAAGGAACTACCCGAATTTGTTTATATTGTATAGATTGAAAATATACATTCTGTATAGATTCACTTTTACAGGCATCTTCAATGTGGTAACGGTGAATGCAATACAGAATCCCCCGATCCCGGCCCTAGGACCTCGGAGGCACACTGTTATTGTTCTAGTTCGTAAGGCCTCTTGTTCACACACGTTTTTTCGGCGTAAAAACCTACGGTTGATTAGCCGTGTGTAGGCATGGTCATCAGTGTTATATGGACTACTACAGAAGTTTGTTGACGGACACGGCGGCCTACCGATATGCCTGCGCCGCCGTATGCACCGTGGCTACTCCTCTTTTGCACACGGTTTGATTTACATTAGTGTTGTGAAAGTCTATGAGAGTTTGTCAACGGCACCGGACGTTTTCGCGACGGGCAATTATTGCATGACAGCTTTCCAACGCTGATTTTGTGTTATAAAATTGATATAAATCAGTTTTGGCTGGTGGTTTGCCGTGTCGTACACAAGCGCACACGATTTCTCTACGTTGCAACTAATACACCGTACGGTTAAGAAACCGTGCCGTGAACAAGAGGCTTACCCTCTGCCTTCTCCAGGAACCCATGAGGATATCACCACGTTAAAAGAAAGGCATTTTCAGCATAAACGTAGAAACACATGGTCTTAAAAATGTCTGAACCGAATGTAGGTACTTAGATTGATTTGCGAAAAAGAAGACTAATTTACAACAATAGGTGCAGTCGAATCTTCGCATGGTGAACAATTGTTGTAAGCTAAATTAGGCATTGTGATGACGACATAGAATTTAAATTAGTTTGTTGGTATTTCTAAGTTTATTTGGCGGTGTGCCTTGGCATTATTCGCTCTAGTGGTATATGTAAACTCAGGACATTTTTTTTTTTGTGAATTTTTTTACTACATCCTTGTGTTTCTACGTCAATGATCTTCAGAGTCTGGTCTTTAGTACTCACTTATCTTCGCGTCTCGTCCCCTGGGGGCTAGAAAGATGATAAATAAAACACGTTCACAGAAAATATTTTGTAGTATACTTATTTATATCGTACAAAGTTTATTTTAAATACAACAACATCGTGACAAAAACAATATGGAAGATTTGGAGTGAGTTCTAAAACTAGAGGTTTTTTCTAAGGACTAAACTACAATGAATGAAGTCTAAATTGGTCAAGGCACAACTCTAATAAACTAGTGAACCGATTTTGTTTAGATGCTGCACTCTAAACTATTCTGGTAGTTGATTACTCTAAAGGGAATATTTTTGGGGTAGACTCAAGATCCCTTGGCAGTATAAATTATCTAGGTAGGTACCATACATGATATTTATCAAATAAGTAGAATCCAGCTGTTACAATAATGTTAGTTACGATTTATTTATTAATTGAATAATTAGATTAATAAAGGTCACAGGTAACAGTCGTTACGGGTAGTCAGAAGCCAGAAAATCTAACAAAAGCAGTGCAATTCTGTAAGAATCTCACTTCGATCGCGACTGTTAATTAGACACTTGTCGTGACACAGCGTGGATAACAAAACTACGCGTTATTGATTACACTGTCGATTATCTGTGTGTTATTTGCTTCTATTATCCATACTGTGACATTATGGATATCGAGCTAACCGTCGATATTGAGATGAGTTTCTTACAGAATTACACTACTGGTCTAAATTTAAGACGTCGGTATGTCTAGTAATTGGGTTACCCCTGCTCCGTGTAAAATACTGGTATTCGGTCGCATTCGGTAAGACTGGAAGCTAACACCAAAATCGTTGTGAAAAGGCAAAGAGGGAAACAAAAAGTTTGATAAATAAAGGAGCACAGAATATTCTATAAAAGTTAAGAAACTGATGGTAACTTTCTTATTAGAATCATTTAAGAGTGCTTGGGTTGATTTAATCTCGCTTGCTTGTTTATTTGCGACAAAAATATTTAAAGACGGAAAAAACGACCTTATTCCAACCAGTGTTCACCAGGTATGAGTTAGTTTTTACAACATTAACGTTTTTACAAATTAACAACATTTAAGTATAGTACCTTGGAATCAGAACCGGCCAAAAATATTTATTGTTTAGGTAAAAAAACATAAATTCATACCCATATTTGTGTTTCAACTTCTCAAGAAAAAAGTTTCCCATGGGAAATTACAATAACCCCACCGCAATAGGCCAGTCAATAATAAAACATTTTAAAGGTGGGTGCACAACCAGCGCTTGACACGCAGTGAAAAAGGTGACGATACACGGCTATCGCTGCTCTTAACGGTCGATCGGATTCAACACTTTTGCTGTGTGAATTCGAGGTTGGGCAACGATTTTAAAACGTTTGATGTTGACAAATTTAAAAGAAGAACCTCCAAGTGGTAGGTACCGGACATAATAGTGAGATAATTTTAGTGTGCCAGATAAAATACACAAATGATGGTAATTGGCAGAAGCCGACAGGTTTCGTAGTGAATATTGGTTTTACTTTATTAAAAACACTTTTGTTGCGTGAATTCGACACTGGTCGGCTTTAAAATGTTTGATACAGACAAATTTAAGAGAAGAACCTCCAACTGGTAGGTACCGGACACAATGGTGAGATAATTTTAGTGTGCCAGATAAAATAATCAAATGATGGCAACTGTCAGAAGCCAACACGTTTTGTGGTGAATATGGGTTTTACTTTATTTATTTATTCTTTGTACACAAAAGTACAGAAGCGTACTAAATGCCCCAGGCATTTTCTTCCACGCGACCTTAGCCTTTACCCTTTTTGAGAATTATCTCTGTCTGATCCGACTGTTAAAAGACGAGGAGAAATAGCGGTTCAATTGCGGTTCATCTGCTAATTGTGCTTACACCTTTATGGAACACGTGCTTGTACATTTGTTTTAATGCATAAATTAGTGTTGTTAACATTTTTGTTGTAAATCAAGTTTTTATTCATCCTTGCGGTCTTCGTTGTGAAGGAGAATGATGCTCTCACTGGGTGTAGGCGTGTCGAATATTGGTAGGTTTTCTACCTCTCCTGTAAATAAATTTTAATTGGTTGAGATTTAATCTTTTAATACAGTATGTTAACTAACGAAAGGTGTTTCCATTTAAACAGCAATACTATAGCGTCTGTACATACTAAAAAAAAAAAACAATAAAGACGAAAAAAAAAGATTCTTTAAAGCAACGCTTACTGCACAGGCGCACTTGTCTATTAATTTGGAAAACACGGAAACATCGAATTTAACCTATCTAAGATACTATTTTGGTCTTAAACAGGCCGTTCCTAATTGTTACTTTATTATTATTACTTTTTCGCATATTTTTTTGCTTAATTTTTTTGATGTAGATTATCAGGTTTAAGTGAACACCCCCTGTTATTTAACATACTGTATGACTATAATTTCTATTTTTTGACGACATAAGCCCGTATTAATATACCCCAAACATGGCGGACCTGAATTCCAAGAAGGGCTCTCATATTTTTTTTGCTTATCAAGTCAGCCACCTATATGACATGTATCTTGGCTGATTTTATTATCAAGGTGTATTAAGGGATATGAGAGCTATACAAGGTTAGTCAGAAAGGGGGTACTAATCTGAAAGGGTCTTAAAGTACACATAATAATGAGTAACTTTTGTTCTACAACTTTTCCCAAAAGTCAATAGTTTAAGAGAAACAGTTGTTCAAAAATCTCAAAAAAAAAACTCTAAAATCCATCTATCCCCAGTTAAGATCAGCTGTGTTTACATTTTAGGTCATATTTGGGGTCATAAATTAGAAGCACCATTTTCTGAACTTGTAACTAAAGAAGGGATGAAGAATTTTTGAAAAAACTAAAATAAAAATTATTTTATTTGGAAAAAAAAAATATCGAATTTTAAAATTTTAACACTTGCTTTCAAATAGTCATCAGTGATACCTACTATAAGTGGGCTTCGGATTAGTACCCCCTTTCCGACTAACCTTGTATAAGGTTAGTCGAAAAGGCGGTACTAATCTGCGGACCACTCAAAGTATTGATCACTGATGACTGTTTTAAAGCAAGTCAGAATTCGGTTCGAATCATTTTGAATTTAGTTTTAAAAAAATCTTCATCCCTACTTTAGTTACGAATTCAGAAAATGGTCCTTCTAATCCTTGTCCCCAAATATGACCAAAAAATATAAACACTGCTGTACCCCAAGTGTGAGTTTTTTACGATACTACTGTATTTGCGTCACGCCAAAAATGTATGAAAATTTAGGCAGAGCCTCTAGCGGCGAATAGCGTGACTATTTTGTTTGACATTTTTTTCGTGACGCAACTACAGTAACCACGTAAAAAACTCACACTTGGGGTACAGATCATAGCTGATAGATAGATCTTACTTAGCATATTTTTTTATGAAATCTTTGAAGCTATGTCACTTGAACTATTGACTTTTCAGGAAAGTTGTAGAATAAATGTTTTTCATTATTATGGGTTCTTTAACATCCTTTCGGATTAGTATCCCATTTCTGACTAACCTTGTATAAATACAAACCTAAAAGCAATTTGATACACGGCATTAATAAATCAGTTAAAAGATAGATGTAGGTACAATACTTACTGAGAAAAGCGGTGATAATAATTTTGAATTTTGCCTTATTCGTTGTACGTAAACCACCATTTCTCTACAAAATTCATACCTATATCTAAATGAGTTATTCTTATAAATATGTTAGGTAGGTACTTAAAATCTACTTAATGTCACCAATTCACCGTCACAGGATCTGAACAGTGTCCTTTTAACGAAGACCGCTTGCAAACTAGAGTTTGAGCTGAAATGCAGTGATTAGCAATCTTCTAAGGGATTTTCTAAACTTTATTCTGATTTTTAAACATTTTGCTTTCAGCCATACTGATTGCAGCAGATATTCAGCAATATATTATACAAGGTTAGTCAGAAAGGGGGTACTAATCTGAAAGGGTCTTAAAGTACACATAATAATGAGTAACTTTTGTTCTACAACTTTTCCCAAAAGTCAATAGTTTAAGAGAAACAGTTGTTCAAAAATCTCAAAAAAAAATCTCTAAAATTTATCTATCCCCAGTTATGATCAGCTGTGTTTACATTTTAGGTCATATTTGGGGTCATGAATTAGAAGCACCATTTTCTGAACTTGTAACTAAAGAAGGGATGAAGAATTTTTGAAAAAAACTAAAATAAAAATCATTTTATTTCGAAAAAAAAAATATCGAATTTTAACACTTGCTTTCAAATAGTCATCAGTGATACTATAAGTGGGCTTCGGATTAGTACCCCCTTTCCGACTAACCTTATTACACGTGCACTTTTAAGGTACTATTCCGAACCGAGCTACCAACTGCAACTGCCGACAGCGCGTGCAGCGACTGCATGAAGTCGGCCGCAGCTGCACTACTGGTTTGTATGTATATGAAATGGCTTCCAAGCGCCGCTGTAGCAGCCGACGGCGACTACATGTACTGCTGCCGCGGCGCTTGGAAGCCATTTCATATAATTACTTCGGAACGTATTTTTATGGATTCGGATCGGATGCAATGCATAACCGATCTTAGTGTTGAATGTACGTACGTAGCTGACATTTTGATTTAATTCGAAAATGTACAGGGTGTAAAAAGACCCATCACATAGCCAAAATCTACGCACTCTGTACATCAAACTAAACTACATTGACCAAAAATAATTTCTGGGAAACGACTTTTATTTTTTAGCATAAAAAAACGCTTTTTTTTGTAGCGCGTAATGTGTGGTTCTGGCGATGCCGCGCGTGTGCATGCGTGCAGCGGCCACACAGTTGAGCCAAGGCGGTCGTGTGCGTTTGATATTCGTTGCGTTTTTGTAACTTCAAATGCGTAATTTGTGAGGAAAAATTGAAAATTTTGATAAGGTTGTTTGGAAGAAAGTTTAGTATTATCACTTAGAATAAGTTATTGGAAAAAACTAAAAAAAAATGTGTACTTTAACCTTCACTATCTCCAAAACCAATGGTTTCCCAGGTATGGTCTGGTAGAAAAAAATGATCCCAATGATGGGTAGAATATGTGGTTTTCGTTATCGTTAAGGGTCTTTTTACACCCGATATTATTGTATTATTTTACTGTACAGATCCTGAGATGTTGATTGGGCGACTTTACTTCATTTTTACTTACCAATTCTCACAATAAAGTTGACGGACTCATCCTCGTCTAACATAGAGAACACGTTTTCTACGGGAATGTACACGTTCTGGGTGTGCTCCAGGAAGTCAGCGTCCTTCTCGCACTTGCACGGACGTCTGGAAATGCAAGAATTCACCATCACTATCATCATATCAGTATGTAAACGTACATTGATAAACCTGGAGCACACAAAGGTCGCTGGTATGACTGAGGGTAAAGCATAATCCGCCTATTACTGTTCCACTGCTGAGCACGGGAGTCTTCTTAGAATAAGAAGGGTTTAAGCCTTAGTCCTCCACGCTGGCCTAGTGCGAGTTGCCAGACTGCACACATTGTCGAGAACTTTTTGAAGCTCTCTCGGTATGCAGGTTTCTTCAAGATATTTACCTTCAACGTGAGGTGCATGAAAAGAGCTTCCACGAATGACGACACTTAAGTACGTCCGACGCACCTTGAGCAGTCAGCCCCGCTACCAACCTTGCTGACTGGCTAATCTTTTCACCACGGCATGAGCTATTCTTGTATAGCTCGTGCCGAAACGATAGAAGGAGAAGAAGACCTTCAAAATTAACGCAAGTGATAATCGAACTCTGAACCGCACTATGACTGGGAAAATTGCCATCAATAGCACGCTTGGCAGACGAATTAGTGTTTGGCTGGAGACCCTTCAGATTTCGCCAATAATTGTCCGGTTATACAGAAATCATCCGCAAGGACAACCTGCAAGCCGTCAATTTGAAAAAAAAACGTGTTGGTGAATGCAGAATATTGTAATTAGCAGACAAGAGGACGCTGCTGCACATCCTATTGTCATAATTCCTTGGTCACCTTTTTCGACATCTATGGGTCAAGAGGAGTAAAGGTACAATTCCGTGCATCGCGGCCGATCGAAGCCGCGCGCGATCTTTCGCGTGTGGCTAATGCGTCTAATGGTCGCTAACGTCACGCACGGTCACGTGCGGCTAACGACAGACTATTGTCAGTATATTATAGACTTAAATATTGTCGCATCAGCCGCACGCGTCTGCCGCACTCGATAGACGGAATTGTACCTGAAGGTACAATAGTCAATAGTCGTGTCTATAATATACTGATTAAACTGTCGTTAGCCGCACGCGTCTGTCGCAGACTTCGGAAGCGGTGTCATACATTTTCATACTCTGACTATTAGACGCATTAGCCGCGCGTGGCTGCGATCGGCCGCGATGCACGATATTGTACCTTAACCTATTGTCGGCAACAATAACAGGGAAGGTAAACAAACACGCTAAATATTTTGGTTGCATCAATAACGTATCTCTCACATTCATTTGTTTACGAAAGAGCACTAATGTGTACAGAACACTAGAAACTGTTTCCAACAATAACATAAATGTTTAGGTTTATAAAAGCGCTTAAATACTGATAGGTATAAATTATTCTTGTTATTTACTCTTCCTAGCCCAGTCGCTATATAGGTTTACCTTGCAAAAGGTCGGTCAGTCATGAATTTTGGATATGTCCCTAAACTTAACTTTACTTCATCATCATCATTCAGCCGAAAGACGTCGGACATAGGCCTCCCCCAAAAGGGGGGCGGAGGTTTGCCGTAATCGCCACGCTTGGCAGGCGGGTTGGCGATCGCAGTATGGCTGTTAAAGGCTCAGAGAACGCTGCTGCCCATCCTCTAGAGAACTTTGCTTTACTCATATTGGTTTAATTTTTCAAACATTTCTATCATAAATGATTGTTAGAAAATATGGTAATAATCTCCACATTTCTTAAAGGTAGCGATTGCTGATCGTAGTACGTTTTTACTAGCGGAAAGGAGAAGTGATGCTCAATTTTTCGTCATGATCCATTGGTCACCCTTTATGCCACCCACTGGAAGACAGGGGTTGGTAAAATTTTTAATACAGGTTATTTTTTCGGTCTGAAAAATACTTGCCTATAAACAATCCTTTTGCTCGGTAAGTTTGGCAGGAATATGTCGACTTCAAAATAAAATTTCTCCGCCAGGTCATCGTTCACGAGGACGGTCCACATCATTCTTCCTAGAAATCAAAATGTCCAATTAAAAGAAAACATCAAAAAAAACCAGTACAAAATAGTACTGTGCGTTGTAATTAATGTAATAGTGGCTTATTTACGTAGGAATAGGATAAATAAATTCTGCAGTTTTAATGTTGAAGTCAGACGAGCGTAATTTACTGCCTGAACTTAAAAAAAACGATTTTGCATCGCGTTGCGTTGTTGCACGAATCGCAATATTGCATGAAACCGAACGTGAACGAAATTACGCGACTCTCTCTGCGGGACGTAAATAACGCTTCTCTAACCTCAGCCTTCGTGGACATTTTAAGTTAGGTAGCGTTTATCACTTAACCTATAATATTCCCACATCATAGCGACTAAAAGCACGGTGAATATCGATTACATAAGAACACTTTTGAACCGAAAACCATGAAATGTCTGGCTTCTTGAGCAAGGTACACAGTCGTTTGAAAAACAGCTTAGTATAATTATTGTGTCTGAAATTACAAACGGGGCGGTGTCTGGACGTCTGGTGTCTTTAATGGCATAAAAGATTCGATAGAACTAGATTAGATAGAGTTTTACGTCAGATCGATACGATGTAGTACAAATACAATATCGGTGTTACCACCAGGATGGTGTGGTTGTCTTTATTACTTTTTGCAAAATGAAGATCAACTCAAAACTGATTTATTCAAAATGTACTAGAATTACTTAGTTATTTTTTAACCCCCGACGCAAAAAGAGGGGTGTAATAAGTTTGACCGCTATGTGTCTGTCTATGTGTCTGTCTGTGGCACCATAGCTCTTAAACGGGTGAACCGATTTAGGTGCGGTTTTTATTTAAAAGCTGGTTTTCTAGCGTTGGTTCTTAGACATGTTTTATCAAAATCGGTTCAGCCGTTTCAGGGTCATCAGCTGTTTTGTTATTTTCGTTGGGGGTTTTTAATTTATATGTTAATAACGCCAATGTTACAAAAGACAGCCCCAAAAGCGTCCACCCTTCACCGCCTCCTAGTGTTTATGCTATGAAGAAGAAACTCAGCTAGCCAGCTAGTTTTGCAACTTAGCTTGTGAAAGCAGTAGTCACTTCATGTAACATACTCATTTTTACCTGCTTCTCATGAAAGGCTTTAACATAACGTATTTAGAAGGAAGGAACTATTAAGATAGCGTTAGTATCCTGGTATAAAATATTCCCCGTACATATAACAAAACTGAAGCAAAAACTGTACATTCAATATTTTTGGCCGAAAATGATTGCTACGTATTAAAAACGATACAGATGCCGAAAAGACTATTTTTTTAATTTCTGTCTGTTTGTCTGTTTGTATGTCGGAGCTTCACGCCAATACTAGTGAACAGATTTCGTTGTTTGGCAAAAATGTCCGTTAAAGAGCGGGGTGGGTTATAGAGTACAAGTTATTACGCAATTGAGACTGGGTGATGAGCAATAACCTTATAGGTAATAAATGTGATTAGATGTAAAAAATTGATTACATATACGTTATTTAGTTATTGCGACACAATGTTGTTTTCCGATTTCCACGCGGACGAAATCGCGGGCACAGCTAGTTTACAATAATCGAGAGAAGAGTAACAAAACGACGCAACTGTTTGGATATAACCAAACATTGGGAAACCGTCCTACAGATACCAGGTTACATGTACTTATTATCACTGCCTAGATTGCGTATACTCTGTGGATGGCAGTGATTTTGCGATGACCCACTTCGATTGAGACCTGTTCTCAATATCGTTATCTAGAAAACAGCTTGTTTGGTCAAGCGCTTATCAATTATGCACTTGTAAAAGTGGTGACTAATATAATTTACGCATACAAACAGTTATCGCGTTATCATATAGAATATGAGTTCACAATATTCGAGAATTTTCTTCCAGTTAATTAAGTTATTAACAGTTCGTTTCTACAGGTCACCGATTAACGCCGTCGGGGGAAGCCACACACTAGAAGGTTTAAAAAACACTTTTCAGTTAATACTCTGCATGTAGATATCTTCGCTCTGGTCTTTCAGGGTAAATAATGATGACAAGATGCCGTAACAATTGCACTATTTCGAATTATATTAACATTTATGATTAGTTACGGTTTACTCACGAGCATTTTTCGGGATTGCCCGACTAGTTTCGGACCCAAACGGAGCCCTTAATCTTGAGTTCGACTCGCGACCTCGCCGCGTGTTCAGCTCATGATTAAGGGGTTTGTTTGGGTTCGAAACAAGTCGGGCAATCCCGAAAAATGCACGTGAGTAAAACGTAACTAATCTGTAAAGTGTGTCTCACAAAAGTTATAATACAAAAATATAATATTAAAACTAGAGGTCGCTCGCGTCTCGCCCGAGTGGATGTCGTTTATTGCGTATTCCGTATTTTTGGAAATAAAAGTAGCCTATGTCTTTCTTCAGGTTCCATACTATCTCTGTACCAAGTTTAATCAAAAACGGTTCAGTGGTTTAGGTGTGAAAGCGTCATAGACAGACACGAGTTATTTTCGCATTTATAATATTAGTAGGAATCTTTTTAGCATACGTTAAGATCATTCCATGAACGTGAAGATATTCCATTCCAGCTTTTAAAACAGTTTCTAAAACTACAAAGAAAGTCTGAAGTTATCCTTTATTTTATTACAGTAATATTCTTACCTCCCCTCTTATCATAAATCTGGTACACATTGAATATTCTGTCGTAGCACTTCAGTAGAAAGTAGTTGAGTACCGGCTCGGTCCTCTTCGCGTCCCATCGGTTTTTCACCGTAATGAATGGGAGTTCTGTGACCTTCTCCGTGTGTTCCATGAAACAATGGTCCATCCAGTCGCCAGCACGCCCTTTCCATTTGCAATCCCCTGGAATTACGAGTATTTTAAGGAAAAAAGTAAAAGAAAAATTGTCTTTGTGATCTCGGGTATGGATAGATTGCCCCATCTGTTTGGGTGGACGTTCAAAGAGGTGAAGGATATACAGCACTGTCTACCTTTTTTCCTAGAACACGATATTGTGATTTGGATCTAGGTTCCAATACATCTGCGAGAGACGGTGTTTTTTGTCTTTGCAGGTAACGTACATTCTTTGATTAAAGAAAAAAGATATATTTTATCCCTAGTGGACATTATTGGTCATCACATCACTATACGTAAAGCTGCGTCTACGTTAGGCGAGCCGAGCACGAGCGGAGCACAAGCGGAGCATGAATTCGCGTAACATAGACGGGATTCGGAACCTCGGACGAGCACGCCTCGAGCGTTTGGCTCGCGCTCGACTGCGCTCCGCCAATTGTCGGTTTTTTGACGAACACAAAGGAATTTGCGTCGAGCAAAGGAATTTTTTTGTTGTAAGCTCGTTGTACGTCCATACTTGACACCGCGAACAGATCGGTTTCGCTCATGCTCGGCTCGCATAGCGTATACGCAGCTTTACCTGAATGTGGCTACTGTTAAGTTGAATAACTAGTCCCCCAGCCATAAGGCATTACCCACAATAAGTGTTTATTGATGTGTGAGACATTTTGGGCATAATTAACAAAAATGTCAACGTAGTAAATGGAAACGATACAAAATGTGTAATAGGAATGTGTAGTCATATTTTTAAGGGGATTATTTGGACTCCTATTAAGAGCAACATTTGATAGTTCAAATTAAAAAAACAGCCAAAAAATTTTCGACTCTCCAGACGCCGATGACTTTGTTGGGTTCCCGTTCTATTATAGTCGAGCCACGCTTTGCTGATACATTTTATCCCTATCAAAATGTAAATTATTATCTAGTATACTTTTTTACACTAATAACTATATTGTAACAATACCCGATTGGCCATGAAATTATTTTAAAAGAGTATCCATGGAGTTTCTTTCTGGCTCTTCTCGGTAGGACCTACTTTTTGGAACCGTGTAAGTAAATTGTCGAGACATTTCCTAAGTGCATGTATTGTGTATATTCGAAATATCAAAAAATAATAATTTGAATTGACACGATCAGCTCCTGCAGTTTGTAGGAAGAGAAAAAAAAGCGAATATTTTGGTTTGATCTATGAAATGTTGCTCTGAATAAGAGTCCGAATAACCCCCTTAATTGTGAGCACACATTTCTCATACACGTTGTATTTTTACGTCATGCCCAATGAGTGATGTGAAGAATATTAGTTCGCATTCCACGAAAACTCTAGAAACTCATCACTATCATGTACATTTTTTGTGACGTTTTCTTTATACAAAAACTATATTATACTCGTGGACGGAAATATACTGTTTCTTCTCGGTTACTAACCCTAAGAAAACTTTGCTTAGCATTCTTTTGCTGTGTCGTGAAATTCTTAATCGATTTCTTTTCGCATGCTTGACAACAATACGACTTTTTCTTTGAACTAATTATTATGTAGCAACAAATTACTGAAGATAACAGCGATATAGTGATCGTAAAATCAGACAGTTTTATCATAATTAACTAAATTACCAGTAATTTAGATTTTTGGTGCTAGACTAATTTGTAAGGTCATGTCATTAATACGCATGTTATGAAACTGTTCAAGAAAGTCTAGAATGCAACCTGAGCACATGAAGTTAAAATTATTTCTAGGCATTATTTGGTACAGACGACAAAAGTGATAAGTAAGTAGGTAAGCAGCTAATGAAATCTTCATTATAACAAGCGTTGAATGTTTAAAACCTAAACGCTCAATGTAACAATCGGAGTAGCCCGCGTATTGCAGAGATGTTTTTTACTTTTCTCCATAATTAATCAACTTGACATACATAATTTCCTTAGCTTGGTATTCACCAGCATTAATTCTCTGGTCAAACAATCGTTTACTCGAAAAATGTACCAAAATTTTAGGTAAACAGTTGTTTAACCAGATAATTAATGTTGATGAACACAAGGCTTAGTATTTTTACTTAAACATCCAGTTTATTTTGAGTGAAATAAATATTTATCACTAACCACTACCTCAAAATCAAAGACATCTAATAGATGATACCACAATCAATTAAATCAATTAAAAAGCTCACAAAGTGCGCCAGGCCAAGTTCTCGCAAAATTGGCCCCGCGCAATATTTTCCTTTAACTTACCGTATACTCTAGCCATAAAGCAGTCGATGATGCGGAACTGGCAGTGGGCGTAGTGTTTGTCAAGCTGGGGAAGCACTGCATGTTTCGGGCAGCCCTTGTTTGTGCACGGGAACAGGACCTTGTTGGCCAACGACTCGAGAGCCGCTGATTTGGTCAGGGAGAACTCTTTCTGAAATTAAAGTAATTTACGTTACGTTAATAAAATTGTATCTACCTTTTCTCATCAACAAAATGTTCGTGTCGTTGATACAGTCAAATATGATATCAGAACGGTAGACGAAAAATTTCAAGGGAAAAATATTTTGTATTATTTTGTAGTTTCGTCGACACTTTTTGTCGATTTTGACCAAAATTTACTATTCTCTGTTCACCCCAAGACGAGTCCTGACAGTTCGGTCATTTCACAAATTGTAGCCGTAAGGAGACTGCTATCGAAAAAACGTAAACGACATCATCAAAAACCGTAAAATAGCTATATTACCCATGTTTTGTTCTTTTTTTTTATTTAATATTCATACATGGTAACGTTTTGTAGAGAAACGCCAGGAAACACAACCCACAGCGAAAAGGGTATAGCACAGTTTATTAGGCAGGTGTTAAATAAAATAGAAATTCATTAATTTAATTACGAGTTATATTGAAACCAAGGTTTTTGCTTTGCTATCTCTAAAGTCTACCATATTGGTTGACCGAATACTGTGCAAGTCTAAAAGGCGCAGAGTGCATATCAGTTTTCGGCTCAAGCCAGTGTTCGGCTTTTCGGTCGGTTTGCTGCAAAAAGTCCGGTTACGTCATCAGTTCCATACCTACGGTTTGATGAAAGACAGCTTGTGGTTTTAAAAACGTTCGATTTTTGTGCCAGTGTATTCCATTTAAATGAAATATCTAACAAAGCTAAACATGCTGCACGAGCGATTCATAAACTAGATCCGCCAATCAGGAGCCCTATTCTACTAATAGAAACGTTTATCAATTGCAACTTAATCGTTTATTCAGACAGTTTTCATTTACAAAAACTATCAAATTGTTTGACAACAAAAACAAAACCAAACGTTTTGACAGTTTTGAATGAACGATTCAGTTGACATTGATAACAGTTTCTGTTAGTTGAATAGGCCCCCTGGTGTCACGTTGACATACGAGGGCGGTTCAAAAAGTACCTGTGTTAGGAACGAAGATCAAATTTTTTTTCAAAATCTTTTTTTTTATTTCTCTTCGTAGTCTCCATTTAGAGATATAAACTTCTCCCAGTGGCCCTGCCATATTTTTAACCCATCGAAAAAATAAGATTTGTTAAACGCTCAAAAATATACCTCTGTCTCGACGATGACCTCCTCATTTCAGCTATTTCTTTTCCCCGTGAGCTATTTCTTTAGGTTTGTGAACAAGTATAAATAGCAGGGAGCCAGGTCGGGCGAATACGGGGGGTGCGGTAGCAATTCATAACACCATTTATTCAGTTTGGCGGCGACAACTTCGGATGAATGCGCTTGTTGCGTTGTCGTGGTGAAACAACTTTTTCTTCTTCGCCAAAGCGTTGTGTCTCCTTAAATTTCATGTCAAAACGGTCTAATAACATACTGAAGTATTGTCCAGTGATCGTTTTTCCTGTATCTTCGAAGGCCATGGAATATGACGCCATCCCAAAGAATCGTCGCCATAACTTTTTCGACCGATGGAACCGTCTTCGCTTTCTTTGGAGCAAATTCTCGGGGAGTAATCCATTGTTTTGATTGTTGCTTGATGACCGGCATATAATGGTGGATCCAAGTCTCATTAGGTGACAACACTCCGCAAAAAAGTACTTTGGATCTCGCTTAAATTGGTCCATACACAGTTTCGAAGTTGAGGGCCGCGCCCGCTTGTTGTCCGCCGTGAGCAATCGCGGCACGCATCGGGGTGATAACTTTTTCATCGCCAACTTATCAGGTAAAATGTTAATTAATGTTCCCGTCGAAACACCTACAATCTTCGCTACTACGCACCCTTTCGTTCGTCTATCAGTGAGAATCATGTCGTGGACTTTTTCAATGATTTCCTCAGTAACCACATCTGTCGGGCATCCTAAGCGCTCCTCATCAAAAACGAATGTTAGACCACGTTTAAATTCATAAAACCAATATTTGACTGTAGTCATAGATGGCGAAGGGTCCCTATAAGCAGCATCCAACTTCGGTTTTATCTCTTCACATGTTTTTCTATCCAAAACTAGAAAGCGAATCACTAAATGATACAGCACTTTTTCTATCTTGCCGAAAACTACGTTACACGACTTACTGAAATTGCTGTAAAATCAAAACTTATCTATGAATCAGCATCAAAATTATTTTGGCGGCTTTTTATAAATGACTGCACACGATGGTAACACCAACTTGCGTTAGCAACGTAAACTGTCTTCAAACACGGGTACTTATTGAACCGCCCAGGTATTGAAATTACGTCTATTATCACTAAAATAAAAACCGGTCAAGTGCAAGTCGGACTCGCGCACCGAGGGTTCCGTACCTTAGAAAGTTAAATTTTCATTTCTTTTTTTTTTTTTTTTTTTGTTAAAAAACGTTGCCCCACACTAAGATTTCTCTTGTATCGTGGGTGCGTTTACAGACACAAATCTCACAAACAAACGCCCAGATCCGGAACAATCATCTGTAGGCCATACAAATTTTTGTTCCGTGTGGGAATCGAACCCACGACCCGTAGCGCAGAAGCCAATCGCTTAGCCACTGCACCAAACGTGTCGTCTTTGGAACCGAACAAATAAGTTTGTTGATACAGGACTTTTGCTGATTTCTAAAAAACTGTGCTAGTTACAGATATTATTTTATAATTCCTGTACTTAAGCCTCGTTCAACTCAATTTATTGAAGATTTGGCGCTTTTTTATAATGTGCAAATGAAACCGTTTCATGTGATAATACACTTGACATAGTAACACCTTTTTAAAATTTCAACCGAAGTGGGCTATGTGCTTCCCAGTGCTATGAAAATGAAATTATTTTTTCAATTATTGCACTTTCAATATAGAAGATGGAAAAGCATTATTTAAAACTATTCCGAATTTCAAGCCGATAGCATTAGTAGCATCTGAAGTAAACAGTTGTGACAGACAAACGGATGGATGGACGAAATGGCACCATAAGGGATCCTTTTTAGGGTTCCGTAGTCAACAAGGAACCCATATAGTGTCGCCATGTCCGTCCGTCTATCCGTCCGCAGCTTAGTTCGGAGACTCTTAGTACTAGAAAGCTATAATTTAGCAAGGATATACATATTAATTGCACCGACAAAATGGTACAAAAAAATCAAGGTTTTTTTTTATGGTGCCTCCTGTATTCCTGACGTGGGGATCGTTTTTTTTTCTCGTCTATCCCATGATGTGGAGTGTTGCTGGTTAGGTCTTTCAAAAATATTATGGGTTGTTAACACAATTTTTCGATTAAGGAATCCGTTTCTGAAATATTAAGGTTTAAAGTGCAAATTTTTGCTACGGTCAAGAAGTGTATGCCCCCCCCCCCCCCCCTGCCAGCAAAACGATTAGTTATGGATATGTGAAAAAAAATCACGGTACTACATAATTATGGTTATACTACATAATTATACAACGAAGTTAAAAGGAAAACTATCACAGGTAAGTAGGTTTTACAAGTTTACGAGTAATAGTCGACCAACCGTAAAAGTAAAAATTTCGTACAAATTCCATTGAAAAATTATTAAGCCCTCTTCTTAGTCTGCATTATTGTGCAACTACGGAACCCTATTACAGCGCGTGGCCCGACACGCACTTGGCCGATTTTTTTACCAATTTGGTACGGAACCCCAAAAATATTTGAAAAAGGCATTCGAACATTCTGCTATAATAAAGTTGAACTTTTAATTCGGTCCAATTTATTCGCTGTTAATAAATTTAATAATGTCTTAAACTGTGAATTCCACTCATTCTTACGTCATTAAATGAAAATAATTAAGTATAGTGTAGGTATTTTATATAAAGTTGCACTAGCGTGAAAGAATTTCATGACGATCAATTAGGTAGGTACACATCCTCTTAAAGAATTCAGAGTATTCATTTCCATTTTCTCCAAGATTAAATATGTATGTAATTAATTAGGTAACCCATTTTCCTTATTGGGGTAAATTGTTTCTTTGCAAGTACGCGTCAGTGACGTACATGACAACTAATGGTCGATTCCTATGATGTACAGAGCGGTGAGCCTTATTGGTTGAAAGACGGACTCTTGTATCTTTACTAATAACGAAGCAAAGATCCTATTAGCTTTGCACAGTAGACCCTCCCATAAGTTAGTAGATATCACAGAGTGACTTATTATCTTTATACGTATGAGTTCATCAACTAATTTTCTTTTTCGATTCCGATTTCGATTCATAGGTTTAACAGTACGACACAAATAATACGTCCCATCGGCAAACTTCGTAAAACCGATCTCATCCGAACTGAGTGTGACTTCAAGACTATGAATGTTTATTAGTCATGCAGTAAATGAAAAAAACCTCTTTTTTCAAATTTGCTTGTTTTTCGTCACTTGTCTAACAGTCGCATCGGGACAAACATAAATAGATATTTTAGTAAGCAAAAACATGTACATATATTTAAATAAGTAAAAAACAAAAACTTTATTCATTATCTGATTAATTATTTGTATAGTTTTTACCCTAAGAATTATCTAAATTTACCAACCAAAACCAAGCCAAATGAATAATAACCCTTTTTGAAAGAAACATAAATACTTATGTAGAGATAGTACTTGTTTGTACGTTTCAAACGAAATGAGATTTTGCTTAGCAACCACTTTTTCCTCCATTATTCGAGCTTTTGACATCATAATATGGTTGTGTCCTCGCAGCTATTATAAAGAAAAACTTATGAAATTTCAGATATATGTATAATTCAACATCTACATTTTCTTATAATTTACGCCTGAAATAAATACTGCAAGGTGCATGAAAAAAGCATCCACGAGTGACGATACTTAAGTACGTCCGGCGCACCCTGGGCAGTCAGCCCCGCTACCAACCTTGCTGACTGGCTAATCTTTTCACCATGACCTATTCTCTCGTATAGCTCGTGCCGACACGATAGAAGAATACCTATATGAAACAATACATATAATTAGTGCTAAATGTGTTATCGGATTGGTTAGTAGGTATTATATGCCGCAGAATTTGATTTGTATTTTTTTTTTCTATTTTACTGCTGTAGGTCGTCCTTGTGGACGGTTTCTACATAACCGGGCAGTTATTGGCGAGACCTGAAGGGTCTCCAGCCAATGGGGGGGGGGGGGGGGGGAGAAGTAAAATACTTAACCTAAGCTAACTACTTGTACTACACTAAGATCATGACTACCTGCAACAACAGCACTAAGGGCGACCCCTAGTGGGACTCGGACCTCGGCTAAGGGCGTTGCTGGCGTGGACATAGGGGGGGAGACGGCTTGATGAGGGCAGAATTATCGGTGTGACTGCGGAGTCTGAAGAAATGACCGGCTCTACGACGGGTGAGCTCGGTGGATCGTGACCGGCGGTGGTGGGACGTCGCGACGGGCCTCGTCGGCGAGGACGATATGCCGGACGGCGGCGGACGTTGTGTATTGTGCTGGTCGATTTACTCGCCTCCTGGAGGAGGGTTATTTCGTCATCGGGTTCTAAAAGTGTGTGCCTGAGACGGCGAACTTTACTTATGAGAGAGGGACTGTAGTCGGCCGCTGCGGTGACTAAGGGGGTCGGTTGGATGATTTGTAATCAAATTATCGATGCTTTTATACTTTTACACCTATCTATTGATAGTATTGATACGAGTAGTAGCTGCTAAGCCGATTTTCGATTTGGAATATTAGAAAGGTTCTGTTCTGCCCAGTTTTGTTCCAACTATATTGGGGTCAACTTCTAGTCTAACCAGGGGGTCTACTCCCTTAGCACGAAGTCCGTAGTTTCGCCCTTAGTTACGAGCGTTTCTTACTCCCTATCACCTACGGACATACGATTATTTCGGGGCCCGAACTAAGAATGAATGACAACACGATTTGACAGTTGTCCCTACTACCGATGTGTTTTTTTTTGCCTGTCCGAAAAGTTGAACTTGACACTTGTTTTGTTCACTCCTATGTTTCGGGCTAATTTCGGACGGGCGACTAACTTGGTTGACGTTGTGTAACCTACAGGCCACTACGGCGGTACGCGCAAAGACTCTCCGCTACTAAAAATAATGAAAACATCATTCCATACGTATATACAGTGTTTGGTAGAAGGACCGACACAATTTTTTGAGGGATTGGAGAGGTCATTTTCTAGTAATACCTAAGTTAAAAATTTTCATTTAGTTTTTTTTTTTATGATGAATTTAGAATTTGTGTTTTTTATACATTTATACACATTACTAACTTTGGAAGCGCATAATTCATTTTCTTCAAACAAATTGTATCAAATAATTATTTATAAAAAATAAAAATACACTGCAGAGTACAAAAAAGCTTTTTTGTGCTATTGAAACTACAAACAAAAAAGTTACGAAGGCATAAAGGCTACATCTTGAAAATTTTCAAAAAACAAAAAAGACATATCTCCTATAACGTGACACTTGGGACATGGGGTCTACGAGTAATAACTAGTCCATGACCTCCCCAATCCCTTAGAAAATTTTGTCGATCCTTGTATACCCTGTATACATCTCTAACTAATGTCCGATTTCAATATTCGCAAGCAACGCCTACGATACAGTCTGCTTCATAACTGCCAGTTTTCAGTTTAATATCCGTGTGTAGACTAAACATATTTGATTTTGTCTGTCCAATGGGCAAACAAACCGATGCTTCCAAAGGGATATTTTTTTTCATTCAAAAACAATTCCGTATTTATAAAATCGAGCAGTCAACTTCTGAACGCTATATGCTACAGGGGTACATGTGTAACCGAATGAGAATTCATTATAAAAAAAAAAAAAAATTGAGCGTAGTAATATTATTAAAGAAAAAAACAGAATGTATTTTTAGGGTTCCGTACCCAAAGGGTAAAATGGGACCCTATTACTAAGAATCCGCTGTCCGTCTGTCACCAGGCTGTATCACATGAACCATGATAGTTAGGCAGTTGTTTTCACAGATGATCTATTGTTGCCGCTATAACAACAAATACTAAAAAAACAGAATAAAATGAATATTTAAGGGGGCTCCCATACAACAAACCTAATTTTTTGCTCGTTTTTGCTCGATATTGATATATTCACATTCGCTTGAAATATTCACAGAATATTTAGTTGTTTTACATTAAAAATAAATTAAAATTAAAATAAAACAAATATTTAAGGGGGACTCCCATACAACAGACATGCTTTTTTTGCCGTTTTTAGAGATAATGGTACGGAACCACACTTGGCCGATTTTCTTTTTAATCATCTTTCTCTCGTCGTGCCAAGAAACAACGTGGCTTCGAAGATCAGAAGATAGAGGGATAACCAATAACCATGCAACCATACAAGCTGAATGAATTTTAAAACAGTAACCTAATTGCGTAAATCCGATATTACATGACAACATGATACAAGACGCCGTCGCATCGTGACGATACTTTTCTACTATTTTCGCGTATTATTTGTACATTCGCGACGGCAGCACTGTTTTCAAAACGCGTACCACTCGATTTTATCTTACCGTCCGTAGTTACTTGTCCGAACTGAAGCGTAAGAATATTTTTTGTTAGTTAAATGAAAACGTTTTTAAATGGTGAAAAAAAATGAAAGTACAGTCGCGGCGTCGCAAAGAAAGTCACTTTTGCGATACATTCGTAAATATAATTTCGGCATCACACTTGTGTGTGCTTGTGCACAATAGCTTTAATTTTAATAATCGAACAATATTAATTAATTAAAAAAAGATTGTTAAAACCCTTGGCTACATAATATGTAGCCTAGTGCAAGGGTTTTAACAATCTTTTTTTTTTACAACAGTTATGTACCACGTAATGAATATTGTTATTATCAAGCTACACGTTTCTAGTCTGAGACGATCTTGCATTGGGATCTGACATAGGATTCCCGTACTCTTTTTTTTTTCTCTTTGTCTGCTGTCCACGGTCCTTGGTGACCCCTTCTACGTAACCGGGCAGTTATTGGCGAGCCCTGAAGGGTCTCCAGCCAATGGTGGGGAAGTAGAATACTTAACCTAATCTAATTACTTGTACTACACTAACATCATGACTACCTGCAACAATAGCACTAAGGGCGACCCCTAGTGGGACTCGGACCTCGGCTTAGGGGTTGCTGGCGGGGGCTAGGGGGGGGGAGATAGGTTAATGAGGGCTGAATTATCGGTGTAAAGGCTTTCTGTACAATTAGAGGTTAGCATATATTGTAAAATGTACAGCTTTAGCAAAACTATTGCGATTGCAAGTATGTCTCGCAATTAGAATGCAGTACCCCACGAGTGAGTTTTATTCGTGAACTACCGCAGTTGCGACCAAAAATGTATGAAAATTTAGGCAGCGCCTTTAGGCGCGGCGTTAAATTCTAGCGCGAATTTTAGTATTGAACGCTGCGCCTAGAGGCGCTGCCTAAATTATTCACAACTTGATGTGAACTGTACCTATCTGTACTAATATTATAAAGAGGTAGAATTTGTTTGTTTGTTTGTATGTAATAGGTAATCTCCGAAACTACTCATCCGATTTCAAAAATTCTTTCACCAATAGGAAGCTACGTTATCCTTGAGTGCTATAGGCTATATTTTAGGATCAAAAAATATAAATTAACGCGAGCGAAGCTGCAGGCAAAAGCTAGTAATTGATAAAGTCAGGATGGAAAACGCTGTCGACTATGACACAGTTTATACTAGAACAGTCTCCAACGTACTCTCTTATTAATAAGTAGGTATATTCATTGCTATTGTTACAGCGATTACGCACTGCATTCGATCCGGATCCGTGAAAATAAGAATGTAAACAACTCGGACCGAATTCGAATATTGCTTTGCGCACTGCATCCGATCCGGATACGTGAAAATACGAATCAAGAGTCTAAAAAACTCGGACCGAATTCGGATATCGCTTACGCACTTGTCCGATCTCTGATCCAAATTCAAACAATTCAGAGACCATCTTTGGCATATCCATTTGGCGTCCGATTTGAATCCGAGGTAATGCGAAAGCGTCCATACAAACAGTACTACGCGTACTTCGGTCCGTCAATTTTTCTTCCGAATTGGAAACTCATGGATGACGGAGAGAAATCGGATGACGGAAGTCGGATCTAGTGCGTAAACTACCATACAAATAGTTCTATGACTACTTCGGAACGTATTTTCTCGGATTCGGATCAGATGCAGTGCGTAACCGCTCTTACACTTAGATTAAAAGAAATTTGTAAAATGAAGAGTGCTCAATAAACTATTCTATTCTAAGTTACACTTGAAATGAATTCACACTTGGAGTACAGTTTCCGAATTCATTCGGCAAAAGTTCTTACTTTTAATGTTAGTAAATAGTCGCCAATAGCATGCCAGAGAATTTTCAATAACCTTGTAATATAGGTAACTGTCACCAAGTCATACAAATAAGAAGTCATGCTACAGTAATTATCTATAAATATTAATAGATAATATTGTCGCAGTGTGATAACAAGGACCGAGATTTCCCTATATCGATATCTTCGATAAAATTGTTAGGGGATTATTGATATACCATATTTGATGAGCAATTGTAGGAGCGGAGCGTCCGCCTTTTGCGTTCAAGGTCGCCAGTTCGATAGCCTGATTAAGACAAACATAATTATTATATTTTTCCTTTTTCTTGTGTTGTAATGTAACTTTGTAGGCGTATTATATAATTTCAGATATATAACGTATAACATAATGAATGCTATCTCTGAAAGTAGTTTGTTAAGAATCGGCTACTGAATCGATTTCAGCCATTCTTAAATGTGTATTTTATTTTAAGCGTGTGTCAATTCAAAGAATGACGCGCAGAAAGCACGTCATTCTTTTAATTGAGATAAAGTAAATTCAGTCTTTTCATGGCCATGACACTGAATTTTTAAATGTAGTTAACAATGAAAAAGTAACACCATTTTATTAAATAAACAATATTTAAACACATAAAATTAAAATTTCTGTGTATGTAATATATTATGATTATAACTGAATATTCTTTCAACCGGCGCGGCGCGGCGCCGGCGTGCGTGTATGACAAGATGTAGGTATATATGTGAATATAGACAAAGCGAAAGGAGCATGTAAGGATCGTAGCATGTGGCGATCTACAGTTTCTGCCTACCCCATGGGAAAAAGGCGTGAGTTTATGTATCTCTAATTGGGTTTTTGAGGGTTTGCGTTATTCCTGTTACATGTTGTATACTTAGCACTAATAGTCTGCGAGAAAAACGCGTGTGACGTAAGTACAAACGAACGTACAGACAGATAGACAGACAGACGGACATAGCGAACCTATAAGGGTTCCTAGTTTGACTACGAAACCCAAAAGATTTGTTGCCGTCATAATAAGTGACGAGGGTTTAACCAGAATTTTACTCTACATCAAAAAAACATCATAACAGTATCAATTTGAATCCAACAATTTTTCCTTGCGATAAATATTTGTCACAATATCGTACTGTTAGTTTGAAACTAAACAAACCACATACGTAGGCTATCCGATTAGTGTCAAATGTGCTAGCGTGTACATTATGCTACTTTAATAATAAGCTATATGACCAAACCTACATCATAAAATATTCCGTCCGTGATTTTCGGCACACCTAGGCATGACAGTAGTGATTAGTTGTGTAGATTTGAGTGACATATTATATCATTAAAATTACATTACACAACTATGGGTCTGAGTTGGATTCCAGCCCGCACCTCTGACCTTTCCCCCCTTATTACAAAAGATGGTCTAAGAAAAACCTAGGTTTTAAAATAGCCCCGTCTCTTTTTGTTATATAACATAAGAAAGTGATGGGTATATTTCAAACCTGGGTTTACCTTAGTCTTGGTTTAAACCATCTTTTGTAATAAGGCCCTTCGAGTTCATGTTACGGATCATAATTTGATTATCACTTGCGATAACGGTGAAGGGAAACATCGTGAGAAAACCTGTACACCTAAGAGGGCTCCAAACAGTTCTCGACGATGTGTGTAGGCAGCTAACATCAGACCAGCATGGAGGACTAAGGCCCGGACTCCACCAAAGCGGAAACGAGACGAGCGGAGCGGAGATGTGTTTTAAAAAACCAATAGAATATCGTTATTCAAACATCTCATATCCGCTCAGCTTAAGTGGATACCACTGAGCAGATATGTGTCATATTTGTATGTTGCGATGGAAGCGGAGATGTGAGCTGTTCCTCGCTGAGATTAAGCTGGGCCGCGGTACAAGGCGGAGATGTGACCTTTTGTGAGCTGACGACATGACTGAGACGTCTACCTTTCGTATCAGATCACACTAAACTGTGCGTTCACATCCAACGCTCGCCGCACGCAGCTCAGTTCCGCTCGATTCAGCGCACATCTCCACCCTAGCCAGCACACGTCTCCGCTACAGTCTAGCAAGTACGCATCTCCGCACAGTTTCGGTGGATACACTAGCTGAAAAACATCTCTTCTCGTCCCCGCTTCGGACATCTCCGCACATCTCCGCTTTGATGGAGTCCGGGCTTAAGGCCGAAATCCTTTTCATTCTAATAAGAGGCCCGTGTCCGTGGGCCAGTAATGGGATAATGATGATGCTAAATGTAGCATTATATTTTAGCTTAAATTTAGTTTTAGTATTCACTCTTCCCATGGTTCATAAATACATACTAACAGGTGTATGAGCACTAGCAGTACTGCAGATAACATCTTACTGCACTAAACAATTTGCGTGCCAAATCATTATCTTTCCAAAATCGATCTCTGACCGACGAATGATTTTATGTCTCGTCCTAGTTTTTTTATTGAAGTGGTCATACAGCTTAGTTTCTACATGCACAAGAAAAATACAGTATTTTTAATTACATTACTTGGTTGCAGTTGCCCTAGTCCTGATGATAATCGCAGACAAGGTCTAAGGTGAAGCATATGAATGTAACAGAGATATAGAGAGATTCCCCCATACCCCTCTGACTCTCACATACACACGAAGGATCACAGTAAACTGCTTGGTGTCGGACTTTAATGTGAGGGTGGTAGCTAGCCAGGTGGACCGAATAATCCTACCACCAAGCGCGCTGGGTTTTATTGAATCTTACAACACGCGTCTATTCCCAGCGTGTACGATCGAGCATATGCGTTTACTTGCAATATTTTAAAAAGTTTGCCTTAAAGAGATGAGCCGGCAAGAAATTACTTGAATACTATTTAAAAATGATATACCCGGTGTCCCCAAAAAGTGGTCATGGCGGAAAGTAGTCTTAATTTGAAAAATAACTACTTTATAGAGACCTAAATTGATTTCAAAAAGTAAGAAATACCGCATTCAAATAATATTTTTTAAAGCTTTTTTGATTAATTCGGTAATAATAAAAAAACATCAAATAATCAAGTAATAATAAAAGCTTGAAAGGCAGCCGCCGTTTTCTTCCGGCAATAGAAGTTATCCAGTCCACTTAACACCCCTTCCCATAGACCAGATATTTTTCACCACATTTTACAATAGTCTTGCACCCGCCTGGGACGGTCCATGACTGTACTCCAATAGTGCAGCCGTGGATAGTCCCCGGTTGGTGCCCCACCCCATTTTAGATTAAAGTTCTCAAAGGGGCCTCTGCGCGTTGGACCTGTGTCCCCCGTATGCCTTCCAAAGGACCGAACATGTTCCACACGGAAGATAAGCCGTGAATTTACGGAAAAAACATCAATAAAAGTTTTATATCTTTACCTTACAAACATGGCACTGGAAGCTCTTCTCGTAGCAGCGTCCACAAACGCTATGGCCATCCACGCAGAGGTGGATGGGCGGCCGCATGTACAGATTACATTTGGAACACGTCAGCTCCTTGATCAGGCCCTCGTAGTGATCCGTCTCAAGCAGCGTGTTTAGGACGACTGGAAACAGAAATCAATGCGTAAAATTATTATTAGTAGGAACTGTAAAACTGAAATAATTGAATTTAAAATTTAAATAACATTCGACTTTGAAATAACTGTCTTGATTATCATCGAACATAACTAAGAACCATTCCGATTAGGCCAGAGATCTATTGATGTAACTACTCTGCAAGTCTGTACACAGTATTTTGGAAGGGTACGAAACTTTATTTCGAAAGACACTTGTTCTATTAACGTATGGTCGAAAGAATTATTAACCGAATAACAGTTTGTTCGAACAGTCTTTATTTCGACGAACGTCTTGCTGAATTTATTTACCAAAATATGGAGTGGAAACTTACATGGTAGTTTCATTAAATAGGCCGCAGCTTGCAAACAAAGAAACAAAAAATTTCATTAAACTCGGTGTATTCGTTTGGGAGCTACGATGCCAAAGACAAACGAAAGGGTTCAAACTTACAACTTCCCCTGTTTTAATACTTATCGGGAGAAAAAAAAATCATCGAAATACAGGTCGTACATAGAAAACATTTTGAGTGCACACTGCTTGGAGTTTTACAGTCTACTGAGAAGTAGGTACCTAGTTACTCGGGGTAATTCGTTCGGGGACATTAAAATTTAAATCTTGATCTTTAGGCTAAGTATATAATATATAAGTGAAAAGGATTGTCAACCTATTCAGTCTATTCTATCTCAAACGGCCTAAATTCAAAGGGATATCCACCCATGACACAATGTATGTTACCTCTCTGGCAAAATTGCAATTCTGTCAGAGATATATTCCCCCTGGAAACCCATTGTAGCAAGTTAATTTGCCACAAGAATTGTGTTTGGGATTACTGGAGCAATTATCAGGCAAGAACATTGTATTTGTACTGCAGTCTATAAACCTAGTAGGTACATTATTATTGCACGTGGCGTAAACCCGGTCTTTATTACAACACTTTAGACTCTAAAGTTTAGAGTATACAATGAATGTATCATTATCAAGTGTTTGTATGTAGGATATTGTAAAATCTGAGTCTTTCATTATTTTGAAACAATTTCTTTCGATTGGGCTCGTAGGTATATTGCGCTGTGTATGTACTGGTTTTTAAATTTAAGTACCAATTAAAACTTTACCTAAACTATCGGTCAAACTAACATTGTACCTACGCAGCATCAATATCCTTAAAGAACAGCAGTTTTAAACTTGTATTTTATTATATTATGCCGAGACACCGATAAAATCAGTTTCTCACGCTTTTCTATCAAGAATGTTCGTTATATATGTTGTAGGCTAACTTTTTCATCTTCATCCTCTTACGACATTTCACCTTCTTTTTAGTTCTATTAAACCTTTTTTTTTCTGTGATAAAAAAAAAGTTTTTTGATTATTATATTCGATATTGGAAAAGCACTCGAAATGCCCGCAGAAGAACCTTGTTTATTTTATTTTTCGAGTGCTTTTCCAAATTTGAATATAGTAATCAAAAACGATGTGGCCTAAGATAAAAAAAAAGGTTTAATTTAACTAAAAAGAAGGTGAAATGTCGTAAGAGGATGATGATGAAAAATTTATCCAACAATGTACGTAGGTATATCATCATCATCATTATCCTCTTGCCCTTATCCCAACTGATGCGTAGAGTCGGCGCAGAGTGTCTTTTTTCCATACTATTAGCCATCATCTCAGTAGTCACCCCTATTCTAACCATAAGCCATTTTATTTCCATACATTTGTATGTATATAAAATCTTTAAGAGACCATCTCTTAAATAAACGAAAACTCTCTTAAATATTAAAAACCAAAATAATGAAAACTATAAACCTACATAAACTATTTCTTCTATCGGTTATATGACTCACTAATCTAATAACTGCGTAGGTAAATTTGGGTCGTACCTATTGACTATTGAAACAACTAACGCACGGTAATCTAAACAGATTTAGTAGAAACAAGATGATATATTACTCGGTTGCTACTGGAAATCCGAAAATAGACTTAAGTGTATCTGTCGATTCCAATAAACGTAATAGCCCAGAAAATTACGAACATTTGTAAGAAAGACATTTGTCTCATAATGATTTATTTAGTCTCACAATCGTTTTATACGTACAATCATAAAAATATATTGAGACGAATTGTAATACGAATTGAGATAGCAATCAAAATAAGGGCCTTAGAAGTACTAGAATATTAAATAATGCTGGTATGAAATACGAGTCACTAATTATATGCCTCACAAACAAAGAATTCAATGGTATTGATCAAAATACGAACGAAAGGCAGACGGAGTACGTAGGTATATTCAATAGTATTCGAGCTATTTAATACGGTATAATAGCATTCACCTGAAGAAGGGAACCGAATAGAAATATGGATGGGAAAATGTGCATTCACATTTTCATGTTTACTCTTGTTGACATAAATCGTAGTAATATTTTAATTGACGTAGGTAATTATATGTTTAGCGGTAGGACTGATGATTATGGTGCACTTGTTGATGGTTATTTATCAGAACATGGCAATTTTGTAACTATAACTTCAGATAATTTAGATTTGGATATTGTAAATTAATTTCATTTTGTATTGAATGAAATTGTTAATCGTTGATCGCTGAAGCTGAATTCCTCTAATTGAGATCAGATATGAAACAAAATCAGAACGATTAATAAATACCTGATAAAAATTAAATACCTACTCTAATTCACGTAAATGATAACTGGCAGACATTCTCAGAAATATTTGAACTAGATAGTCCGTATTTATAGTATCCGAGCGTAATAATTAGACTGACAGATGCTAGAGTTCGGGAGTTTATTGTTGGAAGTTCAAGGTTTTGAGAGCAGACAATGAAAATTAGATCAAGAAAATATTTCAGAAACTAAAACACGTTTTACCTTAATTTAACCAACAAAGGAATCGGAAAAGAAATCAAAATATGAATGTATAGTGATGAAAGTGACATGAAATGTGTTTCATCGGTACCCGTTTAAAATTTGCCAAAGGAAACACTTAATATCACTTCACAAATCAAACAGCTGCACACTATAGAAATCACCTTAACGTAACCATCAAAGCACTTATTACAGCACAGATATTACTATACGCAACTAATAATAAACACTAACTTTTTCTCCCAGCCGGCGACGATGTGGATGACATTCTGAAAATATCGCTCAACGCCACAACAAACGTAACTAGTTTGCGTCCAATACAGTTTTATACTTCGTAAACACTTTTTGATTCACGCGTACTGGTGTAAAGCGATTAGAACGCAATCGTTTAGCCATTTTCTTTGATAAGACAAATAGTATCTGAAGCGTGATTGTGGTAACTCGGTTTGTTGTTGGCGACACTGAACAAGTCTATATTTATGCGGCAAGGTCGCTACTAAGGGCCGCAGTGGCGAGTACGGCTGACCAACTGCGCTCCGGCTAGTCACACATCTATTAGGAAATTATAGTTCAGTGAAAGTTTTACTGAATAGATTGTTACATTTTTATGGTGCAACAGTATGAAATTGGTTGTCAGTTATTTTTCTGTCTGTATCTTTATGAACGTTTGCACAAAGTATTTTACTAAATATTTCCTTTGATTCTCAGTTTTCTATTAAAAGTAAACAAAAGTCCAGATTATTAGACTCTCAAACTCTAACATTTTTGTAAATATAAACAGCAACTCATCGTAAGTTTAAGCGGGATAAACTCGCGTGTATTAGCAATTTATTTACTAAAAACTAGCTCTTGAGCTATGAATTGATTTTTTCCTTAACAATTCTTGCCTTGCTATTTAATTCAGCCGTTTGTAGTTAAACTAGTGTGGATGGGCGGCTAGGTTTAAATTAACGAAATGGACACGTCAACGCAAAGCCAAATCCAAATGTTCCAAACGATGTTGTGTTGGTACTAGTATTACGTAGGTATCGATTAAACACGGATACCGTGTCCTGATATTCTTTATCGCAAAATACTGCATTGAATTTACGTAAATCTATTATCACCTGATTATAATTTGTTTGTTCGTACAATTCAATAATTTACGCAGATCCGATACTCAATGTACAGTCACACACACTTCCGTTCACATTATTATTACTATCACTTACATTTTTACCTTCAAAACTTGTCACATACAATAAAACAGTTAGAATGATCACGTAACTATTAATCTGCCAAAACGATTTTACTATTGTATTGACTGTTCCGATTACGAATTTGTGATTAAGCGGTTATTAATTAATTCACAATTTTTGCAATGAAAACAAGTAAAAACGTAAAGAAAAAAAAAAGAAATTATTCAAAAAGCGTTAATAAGAAGCCTATAGTTAGGAAATTCCTCTCTCAAGAGCTCTGACCACTGGTACCTTAAACAATATTCTTGATGCCGAAACGCAACATTTTTTTATAAACATATTTATATTTTTTACGACCAACCTAATAATACAAGAAAATTGGCAAAACAATATTTTGCTTTTAATTTAAACTATGTAATCAATCTATTCAGATTTTTTTTTACCTGTATGATCGAACTTTTCGTCCAATGTCTCGCCCATATTATTATTCGTTCTCACTTTTCTATCTGTTGCCTTGTATTATTTGCTTAATTTATCAGTTAAGATATAAAATAATTATCAATATAATTTTAATTGTATAAAAGGTATCCGTCTGGTAAGCGTTGCCAGCAAATACAATACTTAAAGACAGGTAAACGTTTTTGATATCAGTTATATGTCCTCGATTTGTGTGATTTGATGACTTGATTGTAATGCTGACAAAGATAAAAAAAATTAGATGATAAAAATTAATCTTGCAAAACAAATCTTATCATAAAATTCTCCAACAGCCACATAAATATTTCGTATTTTTTTGAATTTTCTTATTACCTTCATCGTCATGTTGAGAATTGAAGATGATTGCAATTAAAAAAAATGTGTTGTTCTATACAAAGTTAGTCAGAAAAGGAGTACTAACCCAAAAGGGTTTTTTTTCTACCACTTTCGCCAATACTCAATAGTTTAAGAGAAATAGCTGTTCAAAAATTACAAATAAATATACTAAAATCTATCCTCAGCTATATGATCAGCTGTGTTTACATTTTAAGTCATATTTGGGGTCATGAATTAGAAGCTGCGTTTTCTGAATTCGTAACTAAAGTAGGAACGAAGAATTTTTGAAAAAACTAAAATAAAAATTATTTTACATGAAAATAAAAATTATCAGTGATACTTTAAGTGGCCTCCGAATTAGTACCCCCTTTCCTTAACCTTTTATTATACTATTCCTTACAGTTTTATCTACTCTATCACAATTTTTACATAAATAATAATTATTTGCAAGTTTTCATTCATACTTTTGAAACTTTAATCATAATTGCTTACTTTTGATGTTGATTGTACCTCAAAGTAGGCATGAGTAACATTACTACTGCCACATATTTAGGTCAGCCGTCATATGGAACAAGTACCTTACGTGAAGTTATGTTTTATTTGATAGGTATTTATTAACAGTGGCCTAATTACAAATGCTTTGAATGTTAATTGAATTTTAACGTAAATTATCGCTTTACCACATTGATGTCAATAATTTTACGAATGGTATGACGGGAACGTCATACCATTCGTAAAATTATTTATTTATTTTAGATACCTACGTGCAGCATCGTGACGTACAATAAAACATGTGCACGAGCACATATTATGCAAATACTGACATTGCACATGATACAGATTTTATCACACCCTCTAAGTCAGGGACGCACAGACTTATTAGGACTTGGGGCCACTCGACCGGACTATGAGTTAAAGGCGGGCAGGCCACCACAATTAAAAACAAAAAAAATGTTGAAATTAGATTTCTTAAAAATATAAGTATGGGCTTTTGATAAAATTCAAAATCTTTATTCAGAAGCTAAAGCTGTCCATTACTGATAGAACGCAGTATTTTCATACAAACGCATAAGAGTTTAATTCGCTGGCGGGCCGCATGTACATCGACGGAGGCCCGCATGCGGCCCGCGGGCCGCGGTCTGTGCATCCCTGCTCTAAGTAAACCGCCGTAATATTGGCCCTCCTGATGATCGGCGGGACGCGGGAGGGGAGCGAGTAGCCAAGCGCCTGTTGGGCGCCAGCAGCGATCAATCATAACAACGGACTGGCTATTAATAGGTCGAATCATTTCCCTCCCGCATCCCGCAGACCATCGGGAGAGAAAAGCTTACGGCGGTTTACCCATAACCATTCGATTATGAAGCTTTGTTATTTATACCTACTTACTATTCATCATCATCATTGGCAGCTCTGTTCTGCCTACTGTTGAGTATAGCTCTCTTGTGCTATGCTTTCCTGGTCTGTGCTAATCGCAGCCAGGTTTTCCTGGGGATCCTTTGTAAATCGTCCACCCATCTATACTGTCAGCAACATTTCGTTTTCCATGTCACGGCAACTTACTTACTATTCCCGTGATAAATTCAAAGGATTTAAGAGACAAATACCAGGGTCTAGCTGAAATATCGATACAGTCCTATCTAAAAATCTGGGACAAAAAACATCATTCCAAGACAGGATAATCTTTAAAGTATGATATCAGGCTATGCTCCTCGTGAAATCAGAAGGAAAATAGATAGACACGTACAAACATGAACTTATTTCCTAACTCATACGAAAGCGGATCATCGTAAGCTTTTACAGATACGTCTCCGATCCGATGCCGAGATAATGTCTGACACGGATTGTACGTATCTAAAATGCTGGTAACATTAGTAAAACCCGTTGGCTTACTCGTAACATAGTTGTTGCCAAACAGACCACAACCAGCCAGTTTTCTTTTACGAAAACTGTCAAAATGTTTGGTTTTGTTTTTGTTGTCAAACAATTTGACAGAAACAAACACTATTTGAACGAACGGTTTGAACTCTGTTCGGTTGCGATTGATCAACGTTTCTCGTTGTAGTATTGCCCCCCTGAACGTTTACCTCAACGTTTTTAACCCCCGGAGCAAAAAGAGTGGTGATATATATTTGTTACCTTTGTCTGTCTGTGTGTCTGTCTTTGGCATCTTAGTTTCCAAACGGATGAATCGAATTTAATGCGGTATTTTTGTTTGAAAGCTGGTTTAACTGGTATGGTTTTAACTACCTTTGATGGGAATTGATTCAGCGGTTTCAAGAACATTAGCTCTTTTACCCTCGACGCAAAAAGAGGGGTGGTATAAGTTTGAACTCTCTACCTCCCAAACGGATGAACAAAGGAGACTTGACAATCTTCATACATTTTTGGACCAAAATCCACAGTAGCCGGCCAAAGAAAAGTATATACATATGATAGTACATGACTACCTTAACATTTTTTTTATTACGTCATTCCTCCAGGTCTGATATCTGAGTCACTACATAAGGTTAAAATGTTCGATCTTATTGAAAATAATTAAAGAATTTAAGCTTTAAGATACCTATTAACTAACAGTATGTTAATGTTTGTAATGTTTTTCGCTTACAAATTCTTTTTTAGTTTTGACTGTAATGGAATAGTTTAACCTTATGTAGTGACTCAGATATCAGACCTAGAGCAATGACGTCATTTTAAAAAATGTTTAGGTATTCATGTACTATACAAGGTTAGTCAGAAAGGGGGTACTAATCCGAAAGGGTGTTAAAGTACACATAATAATGAATAACTTTTGTTCTACAACTATTCCCAAAAGTCAATAGTTTAAGAGAAACAGTTGTTCAAAAATCTCTGAAAAAAATCTCTAAAATCTATCTATCCCCAGTTACGATCAGCTGTGTTTACATTTTAGGTCATATTTGGGGTCATGAATTAGAAGCACAATTTTTTGAATTTGTAACTAAAGCAGGGATGAAGAATTTTTGAAAAAACTAAAATAATAATCATTTTATTTGGAAAAAAATAATGTCGAATTTTGAAATTTTAACACTTGCTTTCAAACAGTCATCAGCGATACACTATAAGTGGGCTTCGGATAAGTACCCCCTTTCCGACTAACCTTGTATAGGCCAAAGAAAATTATGCATATATTATGATATATGCATCATTTTCTTTGGCCGGCGTACTTTATTTTTTGGTCCATTTTGTCAGATGTCCTTTCAATGTGGTTTTTCGTTTGTTCGCCATAGAAATATTTCTTCCGTGGGGATTACAATACGTGAACCGTATCGGAGATAACCGTACCGTAGCTAACTTCTTCATTTTACGATAACTTTCTTATAAAAGCTTGAAGGACTATTTGTATAATTTTAATAATGCATTGAATCATAAACGAATAAACTTAGTTTTGTTAACGATAAAACCTTCAGTTTAATTAAGACCAGTATCATTAATAAGATCGTAACTCTAACGGGTAAATGTTCAATTCTAATACATAGTTTAATCAGATAACTGTAATTGGATAAACATTAGTGTATTTCGATTAAGTTTACACTTGTACCTAAGCTAATAGCAATTATAATATCAAATATTTGATATCTTTTCGTCTTAATTTTAAAATACGACCCAATTGACGTAATAGCGTGCTGAGGGTTCGACAAAGAGGATTGCGGTCCAATTCCGGCTGAAAAAAATGTAACTATAAACTATTTATTTATTTGTTTTATAATTTACTAGAGGTTTCCAGCGGCTTCACCCGTGTGGATGTCATTTATCGCGTATTCCGCGTTTTTCTCTACTATATTATGCATGTATTATGCAAATAAATCTTTCTCTTGAATCACTCTATCTAGTAAAAGAAACCGCATCAAAATCCGTTGCGTAGTTTTAAAGATCTAAGCATACATAGATAGGGACAGATAGCGGGAAGCGACTTTGTTTTATACTATGTAGTGATGTTCTCACAACAACAATTTACAAGAGATAAACAGTATAAAATTGTGAGTACAAAGGCAGCAGCAAAGCAGGGGCCTAATTCTTCTAAAATAAATCTTGATAAATCACAACCGAACCAAGGGCGAACCGTTCATTCAGATAATTCTCAATTTCAAAAGCTATCAAATTGTTTGACACAAAAAACAAAATCAATCATTTTGAAAGTTTTCGAAAACAAAAACTGACTGACGGTTGTGGTTCGATTGCGTTTGGCAACAATTTATTTTAGAAGAATTGGGCCCCTGCTTATTTAAATAGAAATTTCTGCTAGCAGACCTGCGAAAGGAGAAATGAAATATAGTCGTAGAGAGCAGTGTGTAGAAATAGGAAGAATACAAAATATGTGACTACCTTTATCTAAAAACGTTTATTTCAATTAAAGCAAGATTGAGAAGGTACGTGAGAATACACAAGTCTTTTTTTTTTTCTTTTGGACTGCTATATATGGTCCTCGGGGACCATTTTTACGTAATCGGGCAGTTATTGGCGTGACCTGAAGGGTCTCCAGCCAATGGGGGGGAAGTAAAATACTTAACCTAAGCTAACTACTTGTACTACACTAACATCATGACTATCTGCAACATCAGCACTAAGGGCGACCCCTAGTGTGACTCAGACTTCGGCTTAGGGCGTTGCTGGCGGGGACTTAGGGGGAGGAGATAGCTTGATGAGGGCTGAATTATCGGTGTGACTGCGGAATCTGAAGAGACGCCTCTACGACGGCGACGGGAGAGCTCGGTGGATCGTGACCGGAGTACACAGGTCTAAGAAAATATTTTCTTTTAATGGAATTGTGCAACTATCAATACGGTTTGTATAGCCACGAAAAGAGATTGTTTAGCAAATTAATCGCCAACTTAAATTGTTCGTATAGTAAAATCACAACTGTCATTCGTTATCAGTCTATGGAATGGGTATAATACGGCAAACTTACGTATTGTCTTAATTTGCTAAACAATTCGTTTCCCTGGCCGTACATTTTTTTTTTCAATTGGACTGCTTGATATCGTCTTTTCGAACTACTTCGACGTAACCACACATACACGAATTCCTTCGAACCACATGATCTATTAATGGTATAATATTAAGACCGCACGGGATTTAGCATGATTAAAAATAGCAAAAATTAAAATCTTTTTTTCTTCTTCTTGTTACCTAATTGATAGCTCCATATAATAAAGTTTAAAAAAATGAAAATATAAAATAAAATGTGGTAGGTAATTATGTATATGTTACCGGCAATGTGTATAATGCAGGTATTCTATACAATGCCTAGGTAATGTATAGAATGCCTGGGGACTCCAGGCAATGTATGAAATATTATGAATATTATTGTCCATTACATACTTTGCCTAGGTAATGTATACATTTCCTAGGGATTGTATAGAATACCTGCTGGTCCACTGGCAATGTGTGAAGTAAATAGATTTGGTCATTCATTTGGGGAACCCCGACACGGATAGGCTAGGTTCGAAGGGGATGACGGGGGCTAGAGTGAGCGAGCGAACGAAGCCCCCGTCATCCCCTTCGTGTTAGATTACTTTAAACCCTGCAGACAGAAATAGGAGCCCCGCGCAGCTGGGCCCCGTCGACTCTCCTTTGGAAACCCAAACAACCTTCCAAACATCCCCTTAAGTGTTTCATTTGTCTTTATTGTGCCTCGCGTGGAGTTTACTGCCTGCTCACACGTCTTCCCCTTCGTCGCTCTCGTCTTTTTCACACATTACCGGCTGCGCATTCGGTATTGTATAGAATGCCTAGGCAAAGTATAAAATAAACAATATTTCATACATTACCTGAACGTTTTAGGCATTCTATACATTGCCTAGGCATTGTATAGAATACCGAATTACACAGATTTCCGGTAACATATACATTTCGATGCCACCCACAAATATATGAAAGCACGGCGACACAGCTGGCGGGCACGTCTAGCGCGATATCGCTCCGCCCAATCAGTTAACACGAGACGGAAAAATTGCTCAGATACAGAATACCATGTTTTTTTAACTCTTAAAGAAGGGTTTCTGTGAGAAAATACAGGTACATGCAGGATCAATCAGTGTCATCAGTAGATCACGCGGTTTGAAGGAATTACACGAACTCGTTTATACCCTGTATATTACCTACCATGTTTTTATTATTTAATACTACTTATAAATAGGCTTGAACAGTGAAATAAATAAACTAAATACTGTCACTCAACAGGCAGCAACAGTGTTAAATTTCACATTTAGTTCCGTTCTATTCCAAGGCGGTCTCTTAATTGAACAGTTTCGACCCGATCAGACCCAAATACCGTCTACGTAACTACATTGTAAATAGTTGCTACATTGTTGCAAAACGTGTATTGGAAATAGAGCGTGTGAATAGTGCAGAAGGGCTTTATAATTAGATTGGCGAAAGACTACAAACTGTAAGATCCGGCGTCCACTCGTTGTCAGCAGGTGGTTCACGGGTGGACGCCGCGTTATCACCAGTAAACGTCGCGTGGTCAACCAGAGGAGTCGTCGAAGGATTCCACTCGATGGCAGCGCGCGGTTCACTCGGGACTTGTGCATTGGTAATGCGCAGCAACGCAAGGCAAGCATGCGAGAAGCGAGTTGTCATCGAGTGGTCATCTCGTCGTCCGCGCGTGGACGGTATACGCTCGAGGCGATCCGGTGACGCTACGGAGTTGATGTAGTGAGCGCACATCCATACAAGTTCATATAGGTACAGAATACTAACCGCACGAGGCGAGGCGATGCGGGTCGGATGGCTCTAATAAGTTGTGACCGGAGGACGTTTTCTGTCTTGTGCGGGTGAAATTTCCATCTGCCCGCAACTAATCCAAAACCTTCTTTCATTAGTTTCATAGACAAGCAGGAATAGTTTATAGTGGTTGAACGGTTGCCTTTCATGCAGGAGGGTCCGAGATTAAATCCGGCCCGCACATCTGACTTTTCGAATTCATGTGCGAATCAGAATTTGATTATCACGTTAACTATGAAGGCAAACGTCTCGTGACACCTGCACTCCTAAGAGGGCTCCATAAAGTTCTCTCGGGTATGTGTAGTCCACCAACCCGCAGTAAGCCAGGGTGGTAGACTAAGGCCTAATATCTCCTGATTCTAAGAGGCCCGTGCTCAGCATTGCATGCATTAGTTTCATAGTGTATTTTTGTACATGCAGAGTTCCGATCGCAATGCGCGTTAAGGCGGATCTTATGTATCATTTGGCCGATTCGATCATCGTATCCGTATTGCCGACGCGTATCATGATTGTTACAGCAGTTACGCACTGCATCCGATCCGAATCCGTGAAAATACGTTCCGAAGTAGCCATAGAACTATTTGTATGGTAGTGTACGCACTACATCCGGCATCCGTCATCCGATTTCTATCCGTCATCCGTGAGTCTCCAATTCGGAAGAAATATTGACGGACCGAAGTAGCCGTAGTAATGTTTGTATGAACACTTTCGCACCCCTTTGGGACATAAATGTAAGGTCATGACCAAAAAAAAATTCGCGAAGTGTGAGTTTGGTCACGACGTGACCAATTTAGGCGCGTCGTGTTCCTTACCAAATTTGGCATAGTAAAGTTGTGTTTGACACGCTAAAATTTTTTCGGATGCAACTAGAATATCAGGCAATATAAAAAGCCCATGTGTCAAAGCTTTAAAATGTACGGTTGACAAGTAATAAGAAAAATAAAAAAGGTGCGGCGTCAGTCCGCCATTTTGCTCGCGCGCTGTAAGGTCGTGTCGTGTTGTTTTGTGTTGTGTTAATGCATTATTCGTGTTTCTGCGTGTATCTTTGTGCTAAAATGTGCCTGAATAAGTGCTGATTGTGTATCAATAATTATATTGTGGATGTGAGAAGGATTTCTATGCGAAATCTCAAAATGAACGGCGCTGGAGGTCATGTTTTGGCGCGAAACGCGGCGCATGACGAAACATTATCGGTAAGTTTTTTTATTAAAATATGTTAATAACCAATTATAACAATGTTTATATGTATCGTCATATTGTTAGATAGGCATTATACTGTATTTTTTTCAAAAAATCAAAAAGTCACATTTTTTTATTATCAAGAGGCCCCCAAGGGGTGGAATTTTTCGTAAAATTGATCATTTTGATTGTTGATTATCTTTACGTATTTGTTAGGCAGCATACCTTTTTTTGTGCTTAATCAATTCGTAAATATCTTCAAAATGTAGAATGTAACTTTGTATTTTCCATTTAGTCAACATAATTTGATCTGTGACCCATTGTTTGAGAGAGTGTTTTGCGCTCCTCGTGTTCCCGTGTTTGTTTTGGTTAGTCGTTACTAATTAACTAAACAATTATAACAGCCGAGACTGTTGTTTACGATAAGTATATGGACCACCCATTAGTATAAACAAAAAACCCAAGCCACTTCGCATAAACACTTCTCCAAATACAAGTCGTAAGCCGACCTTTTTTTTTGTTTACAACGGCCCACCCACAGCTGTCGGCACTTAACTGATAAGCTTGTAGTATCATAAATATTTGTTTCGAGTACTGTTCTTTTGTTTTATTAGTGTGGAATAAGGTGTATTTATGCAAATAAAACAATAGGTTTGTTAAATAATAGTTTAGTTTTATTATGAAAAATATAATTTTCGCAAAAAAATGCGAAAATTTCCCTAAACGGAAAAATACACGAAAATTGCTAATACATTGTAAGTCTAATTATACTAATACATATATCATCGGATAGGTAATTGAATAACGATTCCAACGACGTAACTTGTAGAGAGCTAGCTATCGTAGCATAAGAGATATCGACGTTTTAATTACGCGAATTAATCCGCGAATCAAACCGCGAATTAAAATCACGCACGCGGTGTACCGCGCATTTTGACAGCCACAACTTAAGGGGTAGCCCTTAAGTTGTGGATTCAAATCGGACGCCAAATGGATATGCCAAAATGGCCCCTGAATTGTTTGAATTTGGATCAGAGATCGGATAAGTGCGTAAGCGATATCCGAATTCGGTCCGAGATTTTTACTCTAGATCTGTATTTTCACGGATTCGGATCGGATGCAGTGCGTAAAGCAATATCCGAATTCGGTTCGAGTTTTTTATATCCGTATTTTCACGGATTCGGATCGGATGCAGTGCGTAATCGCTCTTAAGGTTGTAGCCGACTTATACGAAACCGCTCCCACACGGCAAAACAATGTTCATTGAAATGTGAGCTTCAGGGCGTCCTCTGTAGACATACATTACATTGACAACATAAATTAGCAGATAGCACGTTGTAAGCGTGCTTACCGCCATCGTACCACTCGATAGTTGACGTCTTGCTTACTGCATGCTTACCATGCACTTCAAGCGAGCGACCGGCGCGGTTTACGCAGGCAGGCTGCTCGCTTGAAGTACGTTGCCAGCTTATCGCGCTGCTGAAAGCTGAAAGCGGTCGGCGCGTGGACAGTGTAGTTGACTGCTACTAGCTGTAAGCACGTGGATAGCTGGTTGCCTGCTAGCTGTCGGCGCTTGGACAGCGAGCAGTCATCTTCGTTTAATGCGGTGTCGTGCGAGAGCGGTGTTGAAGCGGGGTCGTGTAAGTGAGCTACGACCTTTAGTGTGGATGGATGATGATTCGCGGTCTCAATACACCGCGCCGAGTCGCTCGGATACGGCCCGTTCCATCTCGCTGTCGGCTTTTGTTACAGTGACGGATCTGAATACGATACGGCTATACGAAATGGGGTTATACAAGGCATTCACAACTAGATACGGAGCTCGATACGATGCACTGCACAAGATGGAAAATACCCTAGATCTTATAATGCGTTTGCCTTTGCCGTACGGTTTTTTATGTTTAGTTTTGTTTCAATACTCTCGTAAAATCAGCTCGTCCCCGATGGCATAAAAATTAGCAAACTACGGGCATTACAAAAGGTGTTAAAATTAACTCTAAGTGTGTGTCCTGAGTGACGGCGCACCGCGCAGGCGGAATGAACGGCGCATTAAATAAATGTTCGAAACGTTTGAATTTTGATATCGACATTATTAAAACCAAAGTAAAATAAACGAAACACAAACACGCACGTACGCGTCAAGTTTCCCGCGTGCACTAAGGACAGGTATCGACGGTAAAGCCGCTCCGCAATCCGCCCGTGCGCCGTCACTCAGGACGCACACTAAGGGGGTGTTTCACCAACCTAATTCATTAAGCTAATTGGGTCTCTAAGCTTTTCAACATTTCAATAGTCAGACAGACAATAACAATATTAGGTATAGAACACATAAATATCATATTTGTAGGTCACATTTGGCTTATCTGGTCAATAGTTACGGACTACTTATTGATAGGTTGATAAAATCACTCCTAAGAATTTTGTGAGGTTTACTCGATTACGGAAATTGAAAAACTCTCTTAGCCTAGGGGCACACTAGGCGACGCGCGACAGCGACAGCTCGGCGACTAGACGCAACGACAAGCTGTGGCCGACAATTTTCATATATTTTGTTCAAAGCTCCGCACACTTGGCACCAGAGCCGCGGAGTCGCGACGACAAGCTAGGGGAGTCGCAGGCGCTCGCTACTTGTCGCCGCGTCTAGTCGCACTGTGCACGCGCACACACGATTACAGTCGCGCAACAGCGCAGCGTCAGTCTCGCTGTGAAATAATACGGCCGTCTCTCTTGAATACTCTACTACTAATGATCGCTTCCTGCACGACGTCTGTCGTAAGACACGGCGTTGTCGCCGCGTCTAGTTGCGGCGACAAGTCGCCCAGTTTCGATGGCCCTTAGAACAACTTTTCGAAATAACCGAGTAACCCCAATAAATATTAATAAAATTCTTAGCGTTCATTTTTAACACTTTATAAATTGCACCGTGATTACTTAACAGAAACATTACATATTTTTTACAAATTACTGAAATTGCCAACCGTTCACGAGTGCGGCCAAAAATCACAACGTGAGGTCGACCTTTTAGCCTAAATTTAAATACCAAATTGAGTTACGCCCTTCAACTGAATTACAGTTAACCCTACAATAAATTATTACTTGTAATTCGTGCTTGTCTATATCAATCAGACAAAGCCGGTCAGTACTAATTGGGGTACAAATGTCCAGTCATTCCTCTTATTGGATGCCCTTTGCTAATTTCACGGGTCTAGTTGAAGACGTGCCTCTAAATGGTGTTATCAAATTCTCTCTGGTATTTGGGTCAATTAGATGTCAATCAATCAGTTTGTACTGGTAATTTCAATTGAAATAGTATTCGATATCATCTAATTTTAGCTTAGTACAATATAGAATAACGAGGGGCTCGTCTAATTAACAACCGCGTGGATGATACGATTTGCAAGGTTCAGCTGCGCTTGCTGCGGTCTGTCCGTGGATGGGAGACCATTCATTACACATCGAGATCCTTCCGTGCCTCGGAGAGCATAAATCGTCGGTCCCGCGTGTTATAAGCATCCCTAAGACGGTCGTTAGAGCGTTTGTCTACCGCCGCCGTCACCGAGAACGAGATGACGTTGCCGAAGGAGCGATACATGCATTACTATGACGTCCACCGCACGTCCGTCATCCGAGCACCGTCATCTCGGCCGCCGAGATTGTGAGTAGTTCTAGCAGTTGTGAGTGTGCAAAAGAGCTATTGTTTCGTTGGCTGTGTGGCAAGTGGCACCGTCCTGTTGGAACCACATATTGTCCAGCTCAATATCCTCAATTTCTGGCCACGAAAAGGTTAATAATTATCATGCCTCAGCGCCATTGAAAATGGACCATCGGACAGAGGTATGCACCGAAGCCGTGGCTAGCATTTGGCCGATATACTTCGTTTCACACATAATTGTCGTAGATCTTTCTATCATAATAAAAAAATTAAGATAATTCTCTGAAAACTTTTTGTTTTATTTACAATTAACATCGTGCGTTATCGTTGGACCACCCTTTACATAAAAAGGAAAACTATCACAGCTAAGTAGGCTATACAAGTTTACGAGTTATAGTCGACCAACTTATTGAATGTACTTGGAAAAGTAAAAATTTTGTTCAAATTCCATTGAAAATTACTAAGCCCAAGTACATTTTATAAGTTGAACGACACCAACTTATAAAATTTACTTAAAAGAGTAAAAAATTCGTATTGTGCAACTACGGAACCTTATTATTGCGCGTGGCCCGACACGCACTTGGCCAGTTTATAGAATATTTTTTCAGAAAAACCTGCTAGTTTAGACTCATAAAATTATTTGTTGGTAAATATTTGAAATGACATTCGCCTCAATTCTACCTCAAACCACCTACTTTCAAAACTCCAAACAATAAATAAACTGGCTTTGAAATTATTTATTTGAAATAAATGTAGATGACTAACCATTTAGAAATGCAAAGCTTGTCAAGTTGTGAACATTTCTGTTTTCTAGCGGGAAAATACCAATTATTTTCTCTTTATCTCAAAGGCTTGTCAAAGAACGGAAAGGAATCGGATTTAAAAACCTTTGTCGTTGCCAATCCACTAATTTGATGGCCTGATCGAGACAGGGAATACAAATCCGTGTTTTCTTAATAACAGGGAATAGGAGTTGCTGTTACATTATAAAGTTTATGTTGTTCCGTTTGCAGGCACTTTTTCCAATTAGGAAAAGAATTATTTCCAATTTAATTACTGTGACTGTGTACTGGCGACTGATTTTCTAGTGATCTGGCAGACGGTTTGTAGTTTGCTTAGTATTATTAAACTAAGTATTTTTGTAAAAAAATAAAAAATCATTACAATTTCGCTCGAGAAGGGTTATAAGATCTCATAACTCATACTCATAATCGCTATGGCTTTGATTTTAATAATTTTATATTAACAATCCGCCTTCAGTATCCACAACTGTACCACGCAATGAGTATTATTGTATTGACAAAATCAAAGCCAAAGTGATTACGAGTGTTTTGCACAATTGGGATGCTGTTTTTTATTTTAAATTAAAGTAACGAATAAAATATATAAAGACATTTGGTTGTCCTTATCAGAAGCAGCCATCGTACTACGCGTGGGTTTGCGGGCGAGGAGAAGCAAATTAAAGTCTTTGAAATCAATTACAAGTCATACTTTGACAAACACAAATAAAATGATGCACAAAGATAGATGACGTTCCACCGAGTACTTGGGGCGCGAGCGCACATGCATCCAATCCCAATCACTAAAGTTATCTTAATAATGATCAACATTAATAATATAATCAACACCGGGGTTTTGATCGATAGCTCTGACGTTATCTGTCTAGCTTTTTGCGGGCCGCCTCCCCAGTCCCCGGTGTTACATCAAGTCGACATTGACCGCTGTCATCTGGTAGATGTCATTCGTCCAGGAATCAATTAAGTTTGGCGTCGTCAAGCCAATTCTCTCGACGCGCCGTCATATATAATAATTTACTTGTCCATACGCTGTTTGTAATACCACTTAAATGTCAACGTGCATAGATATATTTTCTCATTAGCACGTCAGGTTTTATTAGCGGAATTCTTCCGTAACTTTATAATTCTCAAAGGTTTTAATTTCATTTTCACACCAAGCTTAATAAAAAAAATATATTTTATAAGTTAATTGACGACAAAAACCTTTTGCGAGTTCCGTCGTCAACATGAAAGCGTTTTTACTCGCTTTTATTTTGTTCTTTTATTGTGCCTTCATAAAATTATTTTGTGGCAAAATTATTTTACTAAAACGCCTTGAAATATGTAAAAGTATAATAAAAAATTAAGTTCTTTATTCATCATACTTAAAAATATAATAATATGATTGTTGATGTTACCATCCCGCATGATGAAAACCTCGTGAAAGCTGAGAAAGATAAACAAATCAAATATCTTGACTTAGCACACGAGGTTGTCAACATGTGGGATGTGGATTCGGCAACCATTGTGCCGATAGTCGTAACGGCCAATGGCCTAATGGCCAAGAGCCTCGACCAACACCTCAAGAGGCTCTCGTTAGATGGCTGGATCAAGGGCCTGATACAGAAAGCAGTCCTCCTCGATACAGCGCGTATTGTGAGGAGGTTCCTGTCTCTGGAGCCCTAACCACCGGTAGCTTGGACCCTGCTCCCGATGCCGGTGGACCCCTATTTTTTATATTTTTAAATGTATATCATATTTTTTATTTTATGTTTTTGTAGTTGATATGTATTTAAAAATGTAACTAATAAGAACTTGGAACGAATAAAGGAGATAATAATAATATTTTATAAAATATACTTGGGTGCATTAAAAGAGCCGTCGCCGTGTGACGATAGTTAAATACATCCGACGCATCCTAGGCAGTCAGCCACGCTACCAACCTTGCTAACAACTGCCTAATCTTTTCACCACGGCATGAGCTATTTCTCAAATAGCTCGTATTAATACGAGAGACGAAGAACAAGAACAGATGCTAAGCAACTGGTTTATACTAGAGACTAGAATAGTTATAAAGCATTCGCTGAGGGTGGTTGCTTAAACTGAAGTCAGAATCCCGCAAAATCACCGACGAAGGAAATGATCTTGAAATTGCTTTTGACCACACGACCGTTTACTTCAAGCAAAGTGACACTTCTAGATAGACGGGTAAAGGTGCAGTTCCACTGGCGAGGCGAGGCGAGCCGAGGCGAGATGAGAATTGAAATACTTTTTGACTGACTTCAAAAAGAAGAAGGTTCTCGATTAGTCTGAATGTTTTTTTTTTGTAGGTATGTTTGTTACGCGATATCTCCGCCAATTATGAATGGATTTTGATTATTCTTTTTGTGTTTGGTAGGCCATACTTCAGAGGTGGTCCCATATAAATTTTATCGAAACTCAATCAGCGCTTTTTGAAAAAATCAACAATAACAAAAAATATAATACTTAGATGACGTTTTGGTTAGCGGTTCCCTTCAACAAAAGTTTTGATGAGGACTTTCAATCTCTGTTTTAACTGTCGTCACAGAAACATTAGCCAAGAACAAAGAAGATTGTATGTATTTGTAAGAAGCCGTCATGATAAATTATACATTAATACCTATTCATAAAGAAAACTATCTAGATACAAAGATTACGCAACAGTGTCATTTAAATTTGCAGTCTTAAACCGTGTAATTTGTGGCACTAAAACGTATTTAATAAATAACTTTAAACAAAAGTAAAAACCGACTTCAAAAAAAAGTTAAATAATTACCATAATATAAAATTAACAGTTTCAGAAGTCGGTGCAATTCTACACTGAAACAAATAAAAGCCACCGACTTCTTTGAAACTGCTAATTTTATATTATGGTAATTATTTTACTCTTTTTAGTTTTTTTTGAAGTCGGTTTTTACTTTTATTTAAAGTTATTTATTGCTATAACATTGAAGCGTATTGCTACGCACATAGAGTGTTTATTGATATTAATAGCAACCGTGATAGCTCGCGGTTGCAATTTTTGGTGTACAAGGGCTGGTGGAATTACAATTTTTGCCTCGCCTCGAGTTAGGTTCGGCGAGGCAACGTTGGAGTTTTTAAAATAGACACGTCTTTACAGTGTGAACGGTTTAATGAGACTGGTTTCATAACTAAGGAAGTTTACAAATGAATTCTTATGTTTACTTAATAGCTACTTTGGTATAATGTTCGGCGTGTGAGCTGACGACGGTTTGACAGCGTTAGATATAACTCTCGCCGGTGGAAATGAATGGGCCGACGAGTTTTCAATTCTCGCCTCGCCGGTGGAACTGCACCTTAAAACGTTTAGGTAAAGGAGTGTGATTACTAATAATAACTTAAAGGCTCCGCCATCAGAAACGCGGGGTGCGAGCGAGTCGTATCGTCGGCGCACCCGCGTTGTAGGTTTCAAGGCATGACGTGCCATTTGCGTCGACATAGTCACACGTCGGCAAAGCCTTTAGTCCAATAAATGATTTAAAAAAATGCGTTAAGCCGCTCTCACCCGTGACCTTGTGAGTTTTAAAACAAAGTCGCATACTTTCATCGTTTCTTAAATAGACAATTATTATTTTCCACAGTTTCTTCTCAGTCATCACCACAGGTCAGGTCACATCAAACTGAACGATCACCCGAAAGCTGAATATTCGTACATTATTGTAGAACATAAAGCCAAACTGGATGTAGGCTAAGGAATGCTAGCGGGCCCGGCTGTTAACATCTACATGGGAAGGCAATATGTTGTATATTGGAAATTCTTCCCCTCCGTTAATACCAGTCCATGGTATAAGCCTGTCGTGCCTTGGGCAGAATTTTGTGCTAGAATGATATCGATGTAACATGCTGAAATCAAAAACGAAGGGTGTTTTTGCCTACAGAGAATTCTACTTTAACTTATGAAGGAAAATTATGTAGGTATTGAAATAATGCAGATGGAAATTACAGTAACTATACAAGGTGTAATATATATAAATAACGCACAACCTCTTAAGGGGTCACTGTACTCATCATTATGAATAACATTTACTACAGGACCAAAAAAAGAAAACGCGAAAAAAAAATCAGTTGTTCCCTATATTTTGATTAACGCGTAATTCCTTAAAACCACATGATCTACTGTTACTACTGTATTGTTCTACTGTAAGTATTATATTTAGTGTATTGGTGGATATAAATTAATTTTAAAAAAACTTTTTTTCTTGCGGTGGGGATAAGTGATCGTCTCTAAACTCCTTAGTAAGGAATTAAGGATTCAATAAAAAAAAAACAAAAACAATGTTTGCAAAAAAATATGTTACCTATGTTACATTACATTTCGGTGCCATGCATATATAAATGAAAGCACGGCGACACAGCTGGCAGGCACGACTAGCGCGATATCGCTCTATGCAATCAGTTAACACGGGGCTCTAAAACGAGATCAAAAAAAGATCTTTTTTTTTCTGTTAAACCCATTTAGTGTTTATCTGTATAACTAGTAGATCACGCGGTTTGTAGAAATTACACGAACTCGTTTACACCATGTATACGACTTAGCTGCAGAATTCACATATTCAGACCAAACGAAAACAAACACTCAGAAAAAAACTTACCATTTCCTTTCAAACTGTTTGTTTGCTAGAAAATTCAACAAAATGTATCAGTATTATTCACCTACCTAGTTAAAAATTTTGAATTACAGACCAAATTCTATTTTGGTAGATTATGAAACCCGTTCATATACAAAACACAGGTACCTGTGTATTGTATATGAACGGGTTTTACGTAAGTGCATAAGCCTATTTACCTATGTGCTTACGAAAAGAAATATCACCGTGAATTTATCATCACGGTGTTCGTTTATAAGATAACTCTTAAAACCCTAACAGCTATTTTTGCTACGCACATGTATAGAAAAGTGTAGGTACAGTCGAACAAATCAATAGCATTCCATTGCATTCAACGCATACCGGATACCGTACTGTGTGTGAAGCGAACGAACGTGTTAAAATGTCTTTTTTTAATTTTCGTGCCGACTGTCCTGCCTATGTCGGATCGTAAAATTACGTTGAATTCAGATTGAATACCAATTACGATTTGTATAAAAAATATAACATGTAATGATAATATGACAACCACCGTAAAATTGATAGAGAAACATGTATAAAAATGTTAATTTTGTATATTTTGCGCAGTGTTTATAAATAAAAGGTAAAAATACAAACCTTAAAGCATTCTGTACTTTTATTTATCTTGTTTTCTAAACAGAATGTCTGAATAACTTGATTTCTGTTTTTAAACAAAACTAAGACTCTTATTGAAGTTTCTAAAATGTTTACCTACGTAGCCTAACCAATAAAATAGTTTTACGAATAAATTCGAAATTATTCTAAGCTCCTAGATCAAAGTACCAAAGAAAGAGGTTTTAGAAAAAAAAATAGAATATAATAAGGTTGCCACAGAAGTCGTTCGGGGGATTTGAAAGATCACCATAAATCATCCGTGGAGACCTTTTTTAAATCCTCATTAAAATGCCAAGTATAAGGGCTGAATCATAAAAACGACTTGAAAATAAATGTTTTGTAAAAATGCTGTAGAGGAGACTGAATTTAATGGGCGTATGCCTGACAACCCTTGAAGTACCTAGTAAGCAAGTAGCTTTTAGATTTTATAGTATTGGCAGACACGTCTTGGATCAAATTAAGTCCATTGTTTTCAAAATATCTTTGAAATCAACGAACGCTGTTAAAGAAGTTCTTAGAATTATCAATCCACTATAATTAATTTGAATTGTTTATTAAATAAATTTACTGCTTGAATACAGTCATTTTTATGTAACAATTAATATAAAATATTCTAATAATAGTAGTACACTTTCAAACAATCGTCGATATCAAAGAGCCAAAGTACTGGAATCAAATAACTGTTAAATTATTCTGAGTCTTAAAATCCATTTCGTAAAACCACAAAATGGTTCTTTGACAAATTATAATACCTGAATAAAACTTTAAAGGTACTTCGTGTTTGAAATTTGTCTTTGTGTAAGAAATTCGCGAAATGTGGGTGAAACAACGTGACAAGTTTCAAAGTCAGTTATAAATGTTTGAGAGAGAAAAACTTCTGACGGTTTCGTAACGTCAGTCTCAGGTTCTCCGGCAAGTTTTTTGTTATTAAAAATTTGAAAATGGATCTTAATATCAATAGCGTTTCGAAATTACATTACGTGTATTGAATCTCAATAGAATCATTTTTTAATATAACTTTTATGATAGTTTCATTAATATTCTACGGAGGCGGGAGTCTATTTTTACTTTCTGTCGCTTCCAAATAGATGACGATAAAATACTAAACAAAAGGTTATTGGATATTGTTCTTTCCGTGAAGATTAATCGCTTAGGCACTATATTGCGTGTAAATTTTTAGCAACTGCATTGTAAATCATATCTTTGGACTATCTAAGCACGGTTTTTGGGCTAATAATAATCATCCCATCTATTCCAATCACGATTGATGGAATTAGGAAGGTTGGTTACTCAATCTCAGTAACTATTATTATGAGCTTGGATTTCGACAACGATACATTTTGCCAAGATATCATCTTTCAACAGCTTCCCGCTACATTCATCAGGTCCTATACCAATCTAATTGAGCACGTTAAAGTAACATTCTTCGAATTTAGATCACAGAATTTCTTCAACATATGCATTTCCTGGTCGGAGTTCTGCAGATGACAGGAATGTTTGAATGAAACTTATCTAAGCTGTATCGAAATCTGTCCATCACGTCACACACTCAGCAACTGACAGTTACAAATGCCGCTTTATAAATATGTAGACATCAATCCAACATGTGCAATATATTTCAAGTTTCTTTGATCAAATCAGATATTGGTAAGTTTGTGGATGTAATAAATGTAGAAAAATATATAACCTTTGCATGTCACAATGAAACTTTGACTACATAAACGATTTGATTGAATCAATTCGATGGCAATTTCAGTTTCTTTTTTGATTCTATGTTTTTATCTTCTTCACTATTAGTATTCTGATAAAATCTAATCTTTTGGATATTTTATTACACAATGTTTTTTAATGTTACCAAATAAATCTGTAGTTTAATAAATTCCCAAAGCTTGCAACAATTATAAATGTAGTAGGTACCAAAATACAATGAAAATGCATAAATCATTTATGTATTTATATACCAGTAATAATTGTTTTTAAGCACTACCAATAATCTACTTATCTCAATTAACTCAAACAAATAGTGTATTTAATCAATAAGCTATTAGCACATGCTGTTTAATCATTCACTGCATTATAAAATGAATTATTAAAGGCAATTCGTCTAACAGCATATAAAATGTAATTTCCCCCAGCTTGTTACTCTCCATATGTCCCCTGAGCCTTTTGTAGATAGGTTGTAATATACTCGATGTAAGTCTAATGCAAACTTGGAAAGATGGAGACATTGAACCTTTCATGCACTAAACGATGAAACTGTGTTTTTTTTTTTAATGTTTTACAAGTACTTATGAAGGTCACTGAGCGCTCTTCTGTTTATTCGATTTAGCCGAGACGGTGTAAAATAATAATCGTTTTCAAATTATTGTTTGCAGCAAAAGTAGTATGAGGATGTCATCGTAATCATCATTCAGTCAAAAGACGTCCACTGCTGGACATAGGCGTCCCCCAAGCATATCTACATCGACCGGTCCTGTACTTCTCGCATCCAACGGATTCTCGCGACCTTCACCAGGTCATCGGTCCACCTTGTGCCGGCCTACCCGTGCTGCGCCTTCCAGTACGCGGTCGTTATTCCAGAACCTTTCAACCCCATTGCCCATCCGTTCTGCGAGCAATGTGCCCCATCCACGTATGAGGATGTATTGTGTTGTAAATGTAATATGTGTATCAGCATATATCATCGCCATTTTATAATCTGCTGTACTTCGGCGAGTGTGCCCAAGAACTCCACGACCTCATTCTACCGGCCCCCTTCTATTATAGGTCATCTAGGCGCACTGCAGGTTACCATCCCTTCCTGGTTGCTATTCCACCAACTCGCACTAAGCGTTTCCAAACGTCTTTTATAATGCACACAGCAAAAGAGTGGAACTCTCTGCCTGCATCTGTGTTTCCGAACGCATACAACCCTAATCTCTTCAAAGTGAGAGTGAACAGGCTTCTCCTGGGTAAGCTCGCTCCATCGTCGACTTTTTCTCGGTCACCTCTGACCTAGACTAAGGTCAAGAGTAAACCCATCGCAAATAAAAAAATAAAAAAAAATAAGTCTATAACTGTCCCACTGCTGGGTACGGACCTCTTCCCAGAATGAGAAGGGTCTAGTCTACCTGGCCTGGTGCGGGTTTGTGGACTTCACTCACCACCGATGAGTTTTTGGAGCCCTCTCAGGTGGACAGGTTTCCTCACGATGTTTTTCTTTACCGTTAACGCAAGTGATAATCAAATTGTGATCCACAAATAAATTCGTCAAGTCAGAGTTCCGATCATACTCAGACCCTCATTTATAGAAGGCAAGTGTTCAACTAGTAGACTATTTCTGCTATTTGTTATTCTTGTATCTCTTAAGAATCATGGCTCATCTTCTGTGCGGAAGATGTCCGGTCCTTTGGAAGGCATACGGGGGACACAGGTCCAACGCGCAGAGGCCCCTTTGAGAACTTTAATCTAAAATGGGGCGTATCCACGGCTGCACTATTGGAGTACAGTCATGGACCATACCAGGTAGGTGCAAGACTATTGTAAAATATGGTGAAAAATATCTGGTCTATGGGAAGGGGTGTTAAGTGGACTGGCTAACTTCTATTGCCGGGACTATTTCTGCTATTCATTGTTATTCTTATTAAAACCAGTTTCTTTTATACTGGCTTTTGATTAGTGACTTTATCCATGTAGAATGATTAATTTAATTCTTTACTCCATGTATTTTTTTAGGATACGTACAGGTCTGTTAAATTGACTTGGCCTTTATCCTTCATGTAATTTTTTAAAAACCGTTTACCGACTAAAAATAGTACGTACCTAATTATTACTTGGAGTGTTAATTAGTAAAACTTCGTTGCTTGCTTTTAATTTTCAGAATTTTTAAATCTACTTTTACTTGAATAAATTTTAGGGTAATAAAATCTAAAGAATTTAAAAGTCGTATTTCGTTTAATTAAATTTTCGTTAGTAATGGTATTTAAAACGTCGTCTTAAAGTTCAATTACTTAGCTTATAACTAACGATAAAATTTTATAGTGCCAATCGTAAATAAACAATTACGACGCTTAATTTATTTTTAACAGCTTTAAACTTTAGTCTTGCTTATTTTCTTCTTAAAGATATCTTATAGATATATAGATAAACTTGATACTTATTGTGTAAAGTTTTTGTCTCAATACTTTAAATACTGCATACATTATTAATTCTCAGTTCCATGCTTAGGCTGTTTATTCTGCAAACATGTCCTTAACTGAAGGATGATTAATTATTCATTCTTTAATTAAGGACATTTTATCTACTTTTAAATTGATAAAAGCCTGAAAATCGTCATCGCACAAGTGATAGAATAGTCTAGATGACCAGGGGGCTTACCATGACCTCTTATAAAAACGTTCAAATGCCAGCCAGTCAACTTCCGTTCAAAAGCAGGCCTGCTTCTGAATCGCTAAAAATCGTACCATGACAGTACTAAAGGTGAACGACTATTGAACCAAGTTAAACGGTAATGCTTGTTCATGGTACGAAAAGTCTATACAAAAAAAAATGAACGGATTTCGTAAACGTCAACGCTAGCAGGCCTGCTCTAACGAAGTCATAGTACAATAAAGCAGGGCAGTTCAACTTCCAGGCAACTTCTGTCCTGCTTTAAGAGGTCATAGTAAGCGCCCAGATAGCAAGAAAAAGTTATAAGCAGTGATAGGTACCTATTATACCTTATGCTTAACTGCACTCTCACTAATTAAAACTGCAGAATGATAAAATTTAAAGCAATAAACAGCGAATAATGTAGCTTACAAAGCATGTTTCCCAACTTCCCTCGGTTAAAAGTACTAGTTAGCGATGCTTTCAACGTTTTTAATCCATCCGGATTATGAGTCGTGCAATTTTCATTGTATTTTTACATAGAAGAGGAGACAGGCGGTAATAAGCAATGCTGTTTTGCTTGTGGTGTTGCGAATGAGCATTCAGCTCCGGCCAAACCTGAGCGTCAGTGACTCGAGAAGCGGAATGCGTAGCGGTAGCGTCAATCGCGGGGCGAACGCTGTCCATGTCATCTTATGGCGCCATGCACACTTGTGCGACCGCAATGCGGGACGATAGCGTCGGCAGAGCGGGATGTACGCGTTTAATATTTACATTTCTATACTGATATGATTGATATTATGATATATCTGGAGCTGCAGTACGGCAGCGAGCTACAGGGCTTTTACGTTCTGATTTCGAATGAGATTGAAAATTAATATCGTTCTTGGGAAGGTAGGATTGAAATATTTTTGTAACATTATGGATATATGAGGTCGGTTCACAAATTGAAGATAGCGCCATGCGTTTTCAACGTATCCATAACGAATATTATTTCTTTGGTTGTCCGGGTTGTTAATGTCAAAAATCTGGTAAATTTCCAAATCAAACATGGTGGCCAAAATAATTTATCGTCTATCATAATTTCTATATATCATTGGATATATCTCGCACATCATTGTAGGTATTATCTGTATCGTGAATCTGCTTACATATATGTCATGTGTATTGCACAAATATTCTGTACGGGAATCAACTCTTCTCACTGAAAACCGTGACTAACCAGAACTAAATCTTTTTTTTTTCTTCTTTATATCCTCATGGATGCCTTCCGCCCGGGGAAGGCGAAGCGTTATGCCGGACTCTTACCGGCTAAAAACCCACGGTGTTCCTTCACCTGACCTATGGCCGGAGTCGCGGGATTCGCAGCTGCATGCACCGCAACCCCGACAGGCCTCGGTCCGCCAGCCCCTGGCGGACCTCTCCATCTGTGGGGCTTTACCCCCACGTCCTCCTGAGAGTCGCGCGTGGAACACTGCGCGCCACCTTCTCAGGCCTGTTACTGGACGGGCGACGGATCCCCTAACCCGTAGCCCGCAGGCCACACACTAGGGTGGCCGGAGGTCGTCGCACGCCACCGGCGGCGCCCGGTGCGTCTGGCTTGGGAAAGGAGAGTGGCGGTCGCCACTCTCTCCCTCTCCGCTCCCTCCTTGGTCGCCATCACCTCCTCGCAAAAGGAGGCGACGGCTTCCCCCGCACTCTCGCTTCCGACCATGGACAGAACCACGGCCGGAAGCGATAGGTCACCACCGACTGCCGCGATTAGTTCACGGTGCCGCGTTGCCCACGCAGGGCACGCCTGCAGCGTGTGCAGCGCCGTGTCCTCAGGGCAGTCAACGTAGTGGTGACAACCGGGCGTCTGCTCCCGGCCTATACGACACAGGTACTTCCCGAAACATCCATGTCCCGAGAGCACCTGCGTCAGCCGGAAGCTGAGGGCGTCATGCCGCCTCTCCAGCCACTCCTCCATTACGGGTCTTACCGCCGCTATTGCGGCGAGCCCAACCAGAACCAACCCTGCGTCAATCTGCTCGATAAATTAAATGTTAATCATCAGGAGTCCGATGATGACGTAACCATTATTTTATTGTGTTTAAACCAGATAAAGGCTCATTCACTTATTATTCAGTCTAGCTCCCTGGTTCAGAATGATACGATTAGTCAGTTGTCGAACGATTCGGTGTCACTTTTTCTCGTGACGAGAATCGTTGACAGATTGAGGTAAAAACTAAATCGGTCGACAACTTATCGTAGAGATTCTGAATTAGGGGACAGCTCTCGGTCCGTAGTCGAGCAGGTTTGCGAGCCCAATCCCGCGTTGTAAACGCACCCGCTTCGCGTCCCGCGTCACTGACGCCTAGGTTTAGTCAGTCCACCATTCTGTTTCAACCCTAATTTTGTAGTCTCTTTAAAATGTTTTTAAAATGCTTAAGCGTTATATTAAATTTTTGTTCTCGCGTTTATTAATTTTGGTCTGTTGCATAATTTTATTACACTGCGCTCTTTTAATAATTGAAAGAGACCAAGCTAACGTAGGTATCATATTTATTTAGGTATACCACGACATCTCCAGTGAATAAAAGTAGCATATTACTATTCATCGGACAATCAACTCGTGTAGTCTATCTTTTTTCTAGATTACGAGTATCTCCAAAACACTTTAACAGTATTAGGCTTAAAAATAAACCTAATACATACGTAGTAATTTCACAAACGACTGGTCTAATACCTAGTTCTCTGAAAAAAAACTTCTGAAAGTAAATTCTTCAAAGAGTTTTAGGGGTCAGCTCCTAAAACCTGCTTATCTGTCTGGACAAACACTTGATCAATAAAAGGTTTACGAAATCTGCAAAACAATCTCATTTGTAGGTACGAATAAATATTTAGGGGTTTGTTTCACCAATCTATCATTAAGTGTTCATTAAAGGTACGAGTTGGTAGCCGACTGCAAACAGCAGTAGCAGACGACGTGTCGTCCGACCGCAGATCAGTAGTGCCACCGATGCTGGAGCGACGACACGTTGAATCTTTCTCAAAAAATGAGTTTTTCCAATTCCGAGGAAGAAAAACTGATAAATCAGGTGGCCCAATATCCTGCACTATACGATGCATCTAACAAAAACAAAAGATACAAAATTAATCGCGATCGCTAATCCCAAACAGGTCAGACATCTTGTCTCATGGAACGTTCAGAACTAACCGGAATACGACGCTGCCATCTGCTGCAGCCATCTGCAGTTTGGTTCGGAATGATGACTGCAGCGCCTGCTGCGCCTGGACAGGAGCAGCCTGCGAATGGTGACTGGAACGATAACCGGACTCTGCTCACTAAACAAACACTTTCACACGATAGGCTTAACGGACAGCCCTCTGTGCAGAACATGTATGGAGGCCGAAGAAACGGTCACACATGTGCTCCTGGAATGCACAGGGGTCACCCGAATACGAGAAACAACTCTTGGCGCACCGAAATCACTCGCAAATGTTCTGAGCGGACTGAGAGCCCTAATCTGCTTCTGGAAGGAGGTGGGCTGGTTGGAATGATGGCCGCCATGGCCCACGTACAATGGTCCACTTAAATGACAAGTGCGGAAACCACATCTCCTAACATAGAACATGACTGCAGCGACATGATGCTGGGATGTGTCGCTACGACGTATCGCTACGTTCTATCGTCTGCTGCTGCTGTATGCAGTCGGCTACGAACTTGTACCTTAAGCTAATTCGCTCTCTAAACTTTTCAATAGCTAACATTTGCATTTAACCACCTTACCAATATCTGGTCAATAGTTACGGGCTACCTGTTGATGGGTTGGTGAAATCTCCCCTTAGTATCCGTTCGTGATTTAACCCCGTCTAGTAGTATTTAGCGTACAAACAGACAACTTAGCAACAGTCACATTCGCGCTCCGACGCTCGCTGAGGACGGACGTGCCGCAACTCGCGCTGCGTACTTTCTCGACGTGCTCGCTCACGAATATCGCTACGCCCCGCCGTAGTGTTCTCCACTTCACGACTATAAGTTCAAAAGCTGCCTTTTTCAAGGCGGTGGCTGAACGCCTATTTCTTTGTTAAACGCGTGTGCCCCTTCAGGGAAAATCCACAGTTTCGTGGTCCTCGGCTGATACTTTGCAGTGTTAACGAAACCGAGCGGGTGTTGACCCAATACACCAGCTGCGCCCCTTCAGGGCAAGGCGAAAATTGGAAGGAGCTAGTACCACCGGCCTTGGGGGGTCTCCTAGTCGACGCTAGCTCTAACCCCGTTCTCTCCCATCTAGCACTCTCTAGTATTGCACCTCACTAGAGACTTAGGAACCCGTTCGCACAATAAGACTGGCGACGGGATTACAAGCTTAGGGCTCACCAATAGGCACTCAACCTCCCTGTCTATACCCGACAGGGAGGGTTTTCACACACCCCCGGGCTCATCCATCCGGGGAATCGCGTTTTTTAAAAAATTAAATTGTTAGGACTTATAGGCCGTTACTAAAAATAGTCGCGTACTTGTGCGCGCCGCGTTTTTATTAAGCCTAATTCCCATTTTTTACACACGGCTCAGGCATCTTTTCCGAGATGTCTGACGCTGTGTTATTAGCGTTCTTCCGGGAACTTTTAAAGGACCCCGAATTTCTCGCTAAATATGGCGCTCGTATTCCTAGTAGTGGGCCCATAAGGCACACTACTAATCCGTTATCGCCCACCTGCGATACCGACTTTGATTATTTCGGCGAAGGAGAGCCATTGTTCGACGAGAACAATGGCATTCCAAGCCTTTTATCGCTTCCGCCTTTCTCTCCCGGTCCATTGTCTCCGGAAACAATGGAAATTTCGCACCTGCACTCCGCAGCCGCGCCTTCCGCTAATTTAAACACCCCTTCCCCGTCCCTCCGACATGCTCCAGAGATGACGTCATCAATGGACACGTCAGAGCCCTTAGTCCCCGATTCCGATATTGAGTCCGAATCCTATTCGTCGGCTTCCTCTTCCTCAGAAGGCTACACTACCGTAGTCGGTAAGGGGAAAAAGCGTGCCCGCAAAAATAAGGCGACCTCCTCCAGCCAAGTCCCGGCTAAAACCCCCAAGACAAACGTTGCGACCCCCGCGTCGGCTGCTTCCCTTAGTCCCGTCCCGGCTACCTCCCCGCAGGCCAGTCGTCCTTCCTCCCCCCGCCCCGTCACCGGCTCGAAAACCTCGACTCCGAGGAAAGAGCCCTCTCCTCCGCCTCTGTACATTCAGGACAAGGCGAAGTGGACCGATGTGTCCAAGATGTGTGTTGATCGCAAGATCAACTATCTTAGTGCCCGCACCACCCAACAGGGCATTAAAGTCATGGTCCCCACATCAAAAGACTTCCGCGATCTCACGCGTATGTTAAGGGAAAAAAGCGTGTCATTCCACACCTTTGCCCTTCCCGATGAGCGACTTATCAGAGTCGTTATCCGCGGCATCCCCAAGGAGATTGACTCCGACGCTATCCTCAGCGACCTTAAGTCGCAAAACATCCCCGCCTTGGAAGTCCACCGCATGCACCGCGGCCGCGGTGGCACCCCCTACGACATGGTCCTCGCAGTATGCGAGCCTTCAGACGAGTCTAAGACCGTCTATAATATTAAGACCTTGTGCCACCTGTCTGGCATAAGCGTCGAGCGCCCCAATAAGTCCGGTCCGCCTGGTCAATGTCACCGTTGCCAGCTTTATGGCCATTCACAGCGTAATTGTTACGCGAAACCCAGGTGCGTCAAGTGCCTGGGCGACCACGGCACTAGCGACTGTGAACGTCCTAAAGATAGGTCCCTATGTCTCGAGCCTCCCAGCTGCGTTTTATGCGGCGAGTCTGGTCACCCTGCGAATTATCGCGGGTGCGCTAAAGCGCCAAAACAGCGCAACCCTAACCTAGCTAAACGCTCAGCCGCCCGTCATCAAAGAGAGAGTCCTTCCACGGCTCCCCCTCTTTCTTCCCAACTCCCCGCCCGCCTAAGTCCCCAAAGGCCGTCCCCATGGAACGCGCTGAACCATCAGCAGTCGTTCCCCGCCTTAAGGCCCACTACCCAGTTGCCCCAGCAACAGCAACAAACCACAAGACCCCCAATCCCGGCTATCCCCGCCCTGATGAGCTCCACTATCCCCGCTCCCACTATAGTGCCAGCTGCTTCACAGGCTGCACGTAGTCCCCCAACATCACAGGCTGCCCCCGCACACACCCCCGCACCCGCCCCCGCACTCGCTCCCAGGCCAGCGCCGACAGCGGTTGCTCCCTCCACTTCCCTCTCGTCCACTAAAGTGCTCCTTAGGGACACGATCCCCAGCCTTATCCAAACCCTCTCCTCCTGCAATACGCAGTGGGCGATCAACATAGTCTCCGCTTGGAACGCCTCTCAAGGCGATCCAATCGCTCGCATCAATGTCCTCTGCGAACTAGATGACATAGTCATTTTCCTCATCCAATAAATTCCAATGGATACAGAAAGCTGTAGAATTAAGCCCCGATCCCTTAAATTAGGCTTCTTCAACGCTAACAGCGTTAACGGTCAACGAGATGAGATCGCAATCTTTTTGCGTGATCATCAAATTGACATCTTCCTAGTGCAGGAAACGTTTCTCAAGCCCCACAACAGGAACCCTGGAATTGCAAACTATAAATTAGTTCGCAACGACAGGACCCGTAGTAGGGGCGGTGGTACTCTCATCTACTACAAACGTTCCCTGTACTGCACTCCCTTAGACCCTCCTCCTGGTCTCCAATTCCTGGAAACTTCCATATGCAGACTAGGCATGACAGGACACCAGCCGATCACAATCGTCTCGGTGTATAATCCTCCCTCCAGTAATAAGATCCAACTCCGGAGCGATCTTAAAGCCCTCTTTGACCTCGGCGGAGGTTCGGTTATCATAGCGGGCGACCTCAATGCCAAACATCTCTCGTGGAGCTGCAACTCCAACAACCACGCGGGTCGTAACCTCGAAGAGTTGAGCCCGGAGCTCGAATTCGACGTTATCGCCCCGATGTGTCCCACTCACTACCCCCATAACCCTGACCATCAGCCCGATGTCCTTGACATAGCGCTTCTAAAGAACGTAAACCTCGGTCTACGCTCTATAGAGACGCATGAAGAGCTAGACTCCGATCACCGCCCCGTAGTCCTTCACCTAGGTCCCCGGGGTGGTCCCCCGGATCCTGGACAACCCGCCCCGACCAAAACTGTCACGGACTGGGGTAAACTAGAGGAGCGCCTCAAGTCTTCCTCGTCCGTTCACTTAGATTCCATCCCCGACGATATCGTTACGATTGCCGACACGCTGGGCGCGATCGACTCCCTTACCAGTCACGTACAGTCCGTGGTGAACGAGTGTTCACGGCAGGTTCCAGCGGTGGACGAACACCGCTGGAAGCTGCCGGACGATGTGCGTGAACTGCTGACGGAGAAGAACGCATCCATCCGTGCCTATGACACTTTTCCCTGCGAAGCTAACCGCGCCCATATGCGTTCTCTACAGCGTGCTGTAAAGAAACGTGTACGGGAGGTTCGGGAAGCCCGCTGGGACAAGATGTTGAGCGACTTAGAGCCATCCCATCTGGCCTTCTGGCAATTACAACGAAATCTAAAATCCGATTGTGTAGCTTCAACTCCCCCTCTCAATCGTCCGAACCAAAGGCCGGCCTTTGAAGATGACGAAAAGTCCGAATGTCTAGCCGACAGTCTAGAAGCCCAATGTACTCCCAGCACCCAACCCGCAGACCCGGTCCATCTTTCCAAGGTGGATCGCGAGGTCGAACGTAGGGCCTCCCTCCCTCCCGATGAAGACCCCGACGATCCCTTACCCCCCATCACCGTAGACGAGGTCCACACGATAGTGAGGAATCTCAAACCTAGGAAAGCCCCCGGCTCAGACGGTATCACCAATAAGGTGATCAAACACTTTTCCGCCCCGCTCATAGTCCTCATGACCGCCATCTTCAATGGCGCTCTGAGTAATAACATCTTTCCGCAAGCTTGGAAACAAGCCACCGTTATCGGTATCCCCAAACCCGGCAAACCCAAAAGTGAGCCCACTAGTTACCGCCCCATCAGCCTTCTCAATGTATTTGGGAAAATCTATGAGCGTCTCATTTATATCCGTTTAAAAGATTTCGCTGACTCCCGTAAACTCATCCTCGACGAACAGTTCGGTTTTCGAACCCAGCACTGTTGCATTCGACAATTGCACCGCATAGTCGAACACATTAGCTCCCGTTTTATGCGCTCGTACAAAACGGGCATGCTCTTCTTCGACGTAGCGAAAGCCTTCGACAAGGTCTGGCACAACGGTTTATTATACAAACTGTACCAATTCAACGTGCCGGACCGTCTCGTGCTCATCATTCGAGACTTTCTGTCGGATCGCTCCTTCCGCTATCGCCTAGAAGGCACCCTCTCGTCCCCTCACCCCATTCGCGCCGGCGTCCCTCAGGGCTCCGTGCTATCGCCCCTTCTGTTCACGCTGTACACCAGCGACATTCCCAAACGTGGCTTGGCCAAGTTGGCTCTCTTCGCCGACGACACGGCTATCTACTATTCCGGTAGGAGTCTCGATAGCATCTCTCGAACCCTTCAAACCGCAGCCAACACCCTCGGGGTCTGGTTCCGGAAATGGAGAATAGAGGTGAATCCCGAAAAGAGCGCAGCAGTTCTTTTCGAGAGACACGGTGATTCCCACACCCACATCCGTCCTGTCCTCATGTTCGGCAAACAGATCCCTTGGGAGATGAAAGCCAAATACCTGGGGGTTATCCTCGACCACCATCTGAGTTTCCGAGACCATATCAAAGCGGTGCGCGCTCGCGCCGCTTTCGCTGTCGGTCGCCTCCACCCCATCCTTAGAGCGCGCAGTAAATTGTCACTTAGAAATAAGCTGAGAATCTACGTGACGTGCATCCGCCCCATCTTGACTTACGCTAGCGTCGTGTTCGCACACGTTAAGCCTTGTCGCTTCAATTCCTTCCAAACCCTCCAGAATCGAGTGTTGCGCAGAGCCGCGGCTGCCCCGTGGTTCATGCGTAACGTCCAACTCCATCTCGATCTAAAAATGCCAACCATCAGGCAATACCTCAAACGCATTTCCAAGCGTTACTTCGACAATGCCCCCCGCCATCCGAACCCCCTAGTCGCCGCAGCGGCCGACTACAGTCCCTCTCTCATAAGTAAAGTTCGCCGTCCCAGGCACACACTTTTAGAACCCGACGACGAAATAACCCTCCTCCAGGAGGCAAGTAAATCGACCAGCACACTACACAACGTCCGCCGCCGTCCGGCATACCATCCTCGCCGACGAGGCCCGTCGCGACGTCCCACCGCCGCCGGTCACGATCCACCGAGCTCTCCCGTCGTAGAGCCGGTCGTCTCTTCAGACTCCGCAGTCACACCGATAATTCAGCCCTCATCAAGCTGTCTCCCCCCCCCTATGTCCACGCCAGCAACGCCCTAAGCCGAGGTCCGAGTCCCACTAGGGGTCGCCCTTAGTGCTGTTGTTGCAGGTAGTCATGATGTTAGTGTAGTACAAGTAGTTAGCTTAGGTTAAGTATTTTACTTCCCCCCCATTGGCTGGAGACCCTTCAGGTCTCGCCAATAACTGCCCGGTTACGTAGAAATCGTCCCCTAGGACGACCTACAGCAGTCCAATAGAAAAAAAAAAAAAAAAAAAACTTAGCAACAGAGATATCTAAAGTAAATATTATTCTCGAGTTATGCCACTGACATTAAAATTTAGGTGACACGTGACAAAGTCGTGTGTTATCAGTTGTTTTTGTTACAGATGAGTTGTTAAGGCGTGGTTCCGTTACGCGAGACAAAGTCCGTATGTACTCGTAACATGTGTTTTGTTGTCATGAAATGTGCATGGCCTTTGACTTTTTCTTGGAACGTTCTGTAAATGTTTTTGAATTAGTAAACGTTTTGTTATTACGTACATTGTATAGCATTCGCAAGTGTTTATTTCATTGGATTATGATTAATCTCACCAAGATAATTAGTGCTAATAATTATGTTTGTAACCCAATCACGAAGCAAAGCAGAAACGGCTGGATAGATATTGTTTTTATTTTTGTACACATTTCAAATGTATCCTAGTTCGGCACACAGGATAATTTTCATTCCAAAAACTTTATAAATTTTAGAGCATTGAGCATGAGCACGTCTATACAAAACGGCTGTCTCATTTCAAAAACTAGTAAGGGACACTTTTTACAAAAATCTTTTTATTGCATAATTTTACTAACCTAGTAAGTCTCTACCAAATACAAAAACACCAGCGTTGAAAACTCACATAATAAGTAGATATATTTAAGCATCGATACCTAGTAAGTGCCATTCACTGCCTCTGATCGTTTTAGAACCTAGTAAGCCACTTTTACCACATGGTTTTACCTAATATACCTACCTATAAATACTTTTCAAAGGCTGACCGATTTAACGTTTATGCGCTCTCCTGTAAAGTCTCGTTTTAAACCCTTACTAGGTTTTGAAATGGGACAGCCGAAAAGTGTTACGGCCTGTCCACATCTCCACGTCACGACGTCGTCAACGTGGAACGGTGCGGTGACGTGACACGGTGCGTTGACGTAACGTGCAAATTTACGTTACCGTATCGTAAAAATGCACGTCAGGATCATTGTTAGATTTATCGTTGACCATGTGGATCCTGAATTTTAATAAGAGAAACAGTAATGAGTCAACAATGATTGCTGAATCAACATCCCACATGGCGACAACCTCGTGTGCCAAGTCTTGATATTTAATTTCTTTATCTTTCTCGGCTTTCACAAGGTTCTCGTCATGCGGAACCGTGATATCAACAATCATTGTGAGACGCTTTGATCGATCTATCACCACGATGTCAGGCTTATTGGCAACAATAGTCCTGTCGGTGATGATAGATCGATCCCAGTACAATGTGACATGACCATTCTCGAGAACTGGGTCGGGCACATACTTGTAGTATGGTACTTCTGCGTCCACAAGGTTGTATTTGAGAGCAAGTTGCTGGTGGATAATCCTAGCTACTATTATTAGATATTATTATTATATTATTATTAAAGCATCGGAGAACATGGACGGCGACTAAGTCGCGGGCGTGGAGAACGCGGGCGGAGCGCATATACGTGTGTGCTTGCGGCTAGAGGCGGAACGTGTTACGATACGGTAACGTAAATTTGCACGTTACGTCAACGCATCGTGCCGCGTTACCGCACCGTTCCACGTGGACGACGTCGTGACGTGGAGATGTAGTCGGGCCCTTACTACAAATCAAAAAAATATTTCAAAGTATAATAAACGATGAACACAAAATCCTTGCTACATAGTCCTTTCAGCTAGTAACCACCCCAACAGAACTAAGCCCATATTGTAACATTTCGTGTCTACATTCGCCTGGCGTTAATCCGGGCTTACACTAGGGCCCGCTTTTTCATCTTATTTGTAAAATTCGATCTGTGTAAAAGGGGCCTACAGACTAGCTGAGTTTTGTCGATAAGAAGCGATCGATAATATCGCTTGATATCAAAATACACAAAACATTTATTTTGGTTATAATTAATTATACAAAATGTAACATAAATAAGGCACAACCTCTTAAGGGGTCACTGTACTCATCATTATGAACAATTTTTACTATGGGACCAAACTGAAATCGCGAAAAAAAAAATCAGATGCTCCCTACATTTTGACGAGATACATAAATGTAGAAAACAGCTGTTTTTTTTTCGCGATTTCAGGTTTGGTCCCATAGTAAAAGTTGTTCCTAATGATGAGTACAGTGAGGTTGTGCGTTATTTATGTTACACCTTGTTGTATATGTTACGGCTAATAGCCGAAGTGCGGCTACACCTAGTTTTAGCCGGGTACAACTAGGTGCAGCCGGCCACATGCGGTTAAACTTTAATCTATCCTACTTATCTTCGGTTAGAACTAGGTTTAGCCTTCATCATAGCGGCTAGAACTAGGTGCAGCCGCACACCGATGGTTAAGGGTAACCCCGAAGCGAACGAAGCCCCCGTCATCCCCTTCGTGTTAGGTTACATTAAACCCTGCAGACAGAAATAGGAGCCCCGCACAGCGGGACTCCGTCGACTTAAGCTCCACCTAGTTCTAACCAACTGCTACTGGTTGCACCTAGTTGTACCCGGCTAAAACTAGGTGTAGCCGCACTTCGGCTATTAGCCGTAACATATACTTACATAATTAATCGAAAACAATTACTTACGTTTTGGGCCATATCAATGGATGATGATTAAATCATAATATCAATAATTCTAATTGATATTTTAAATAGAAAGAAGTTAAATAGAAAAACAAGTCAGACAGAAAAATATTTTTAATGTGTGAACAGTGGAACATCGCTTTAAAATAACTGAGGCCGATTTGCCGGTGACAATGAACTATGATGACATAGGTTGAGATATCTTCTACATAATATTATTTAAATAACACTTTTAAAAATAATTTTTAAATACCTATGGCTAGTTTTATACTAACGTGCAAGATGTTTCTAATGACTAGAAATACGCGTGACGACGATTTTGGAAACAAAAAAAAATTTAGTTAAAATATGATTACAATTAATCTTTATTGTCATTCCAAGCGGGCTTGAGTGCTGCGATTTAGGTATGAAAACATGCTGAAGCACCACTTCAGCTCCGGAGTGAAACACAAAAGAAAACCGAACCGAATGTTAAGGAGTGACCGCACCAACATGTTAGTACTCTTTCAGAGTGGACGCAGGCGCGGGTGATAGCGCGGGCGCGTGTAAATCAAAATGTATGTAGACGCTAGTTGCATTCACAGTGCTCCCGCGAGCTGCGTGTCTGCATGAGGCGGGCGCGGTCGCGGGTGGCGCGGGTGTTTCCAATAGCTCCGTCCGCCCATATCGTTCACAGTGATATAGCGTCTGTTAGGTGACTGCGCGTGTGGTTCTAAACCATTTTGCTTCACCCGCCGAAGCGTCGGACTATAGCTAGTTCGGCACTACTGTGAACACGCAGACGACAAGATCCAAGCGTCCGCGCTCGCCCCCGCACCCGCTAGTGCATTCTGACTGACCACTTAGAACGCGAAGGCATAGTGGAGTGGGAGCGCTCTCGCCTAACACTAAAAGCTCATTTTCGTATAATAGACGGAACACGGCTACTCCGCTACGGAACACTCTCCTGTCCTCTACGGAGGAGTAGGTTCCAAGTATGGTACAGGCCGCTTACAGATAACTAGTACGAATTTACGGATAACAGACTCTTACGTTATGTACCAGTATAATATGGCTGAATAACCTTCAAAGTCTCGTAGTGCAAAAGTCAGACATAAAACTCAGTTCCGAAACTGTAAACAAGTGGAATCCCACTCGTGTATCACGTTATCTATACCTACGTACAACTACGTAGTCTGTTAGTCTTTTCACACAAGTATGACGTTATTTTTTAGTTCAGATAAAAGCTGAGATAACTGAAAAAGATTTTCATCAGAACAGCCTGTATTTCTTTAATAAATCTTCGCGGTACATCGTAGCTTATGTTGCGTTAAGTTCCCCAGTAGGGGATTGCGTGAGGTATGCCATGCAGGGGTTGTCAATTACACCAAAATTTACCGTGCCTGCCGTCTTAAGCTGGCTTACCACGGTGCGTGGTAACGCGCACCGGCTGTGCGTGGTATCATCGGTCCGTAAAATCACACACCGTGGGAAGCCACTTATTGAGGGTGTGGATTCGAAGCTATTTTATCATTCCAAAGTGAAAGAGAACTCGCACCGCACCTTTAAAATTACCGACTCGCGGCGAATAAGACGCACCGCTCCGCACGCGTCCGCGTTACCACGAACGTGTCTCTTTCCATGGTGCGTCGGTGCGAACTCATGCGTCGCGGTGCGCGATATCACGCACCGTGGGAAACAAGCATTACGCCTCAAGGTACGAATTCGCGGTCCACTGATATGCGTACCTATACAGAATGTTAACAAATTCGTGTAATTTCTTAAAACCACATGATCCATCACTGGTATATATTAACCCCGCACGGGATTTAGCTTGATTAAACACAAAAAAAATCATTAATGGTAAAAAAAAACTTTTTAAAAACAAGCTTTTAGAAAATGAACTATAAATTAAATCAAAGCAATCAATTTACTACATGTATAACACAATTTATTAAATGATACAAAAGCTTGTCGCGAGATTTACCTGTGTACTAACTAGTCTTGCTTGACATACTTATTTTATGTAATTAATTCTATGAAAGAAAATGTTTCCTATAAAATATGCAAATCTCGCGACAAGCTATCATTTAATAAATTGTGTAATACATGTACTAAATTGATTGGTTTGATTTAATTTAAAGTTTACTTTCTAAAAGCTTGTTTTTAAAAAGTTTTTTTTTACCATTAATTTATTTTTTAGTTATGATTGGGAATATTTCTAAGTCTGTTTTCGTGTTCTCCTCAGCGAGCTCTTTCATTTGATATCCATACTGTGGTAGTACCTACAGAAAAAATAACTAGTCCGCCTTCTTAAAAATAACGAGCCCCCTTAAATATTTATTTTATTCTGTTTTTTAGTACAGTACAGAAATACATCATCTGTGAAAATTTCAACTATCTAACTATCACGGTTCATGAGATACAGCCTAGTGACAGACGGACAGACGGACGGACAGCGGAGTCTTAGTAATAGGGTCCCGTTTTACCCTTTGGGTACGGAAACCTAAAAAAATATACAACTTTTTTATTTTTTCTTATATGTCATGAGTTGCTCTATCATTTGTTCCTGGGTTGACGTTCAGTTTCGTGACATTCTGTGTCTCTATTGGAAACTGATCAAAGTGAGTTCAGTAATATAAATTCTCAGAAAAGTCGAAACTTTCGTCGTATGATACTAAAGAAGCAGGTGGACCCGCAGACAATAGTTATTATATTAACAATAATAATGATGTACTTACAAACGTGACTGATTTTCTGTTATGATTATTAGTGCTTTTCAAGTATAAACTGTATAATTAATCTAAATATAATTTGTAATAGTTATGTTGTATGACCAAGAACGGGTACCCGAGGGATGCTTCTGGTGCTTTTAAAGATATATTTAATTAAAGGATTAAGTAGGTGTCATACTAATGTAGTAAGAGAATAAAATCCAAACATAATAGTATAAGTCTTTGAAATCCTGATTTATTTCTTAGAAAGGAAGTAAACGTAAGGTTTTGGATATAAAAATCAGAAATAAAATACATTATGGATGGACATTTAAGAAGTGTTATTTCAATTTTTGATGATTAAATTTGAACAAAGTATACAATGTATTTCCATTTAATTATGATTTCTGTTTTAATATAGGTATGATCAAAAGATAGATAACTCATCAAAAGAGCATTCGAAAACCGGTTTTTGACAATGTCAATGGAAAAATATAGTTTGTTCAAATACAATCATCTAAATATTTAAAAAAAAACTTGATATATCATCCAAACGATAATGCCCATAGGTTGCAACAATAATAAATACACATACACATTATTTTACAAGCTAAAGATAATTCTCAAACAGACTAGTCTCGTATCACCCCTCACAACAACTACAAAACAAACACTCACCACATATTTTAATCAAAACGACACAACAACTCAGAGGTTTCTGACGAGTAATTCATACCCACACTACCTGTTCCTTCCATAACAACCAGCAATTTCTCATCCCGCTACATATATATCGTATAGCGTTTATCTAGAAGGTGCATGTGTGTCGGGGTGAATATATCGCCGCTCTATATCAACGGCTGACGACAATCGTGACACTTGCGACACTCGCAACACTATACACAGGTGATGTTGTGTTATTATTGTTTTGATAATGTAATGTTATGTTGCATTATGGGAGTATTACCACAGTAGATATACAAGTTTAGTTTTAGTATACACTAAACCTGAAACTAGTTTGTTCAGAATCACCAGAAGAATCGATCGACCAGTTGTTACAACACATTATATTTTTCCTTTTTTTTTCATAAATTTTAATTCTCTTTCAATTGGTTTCTATGCATAACAGTGGAAGGAAACAGACACCTTGAGGCTTGAGACGGTCCGCTCGGTAAGTTTGCGTGTACTAGACAACCCCTGCATAGCACATCTCAGGCATTTCACACTTTACTAGGGAACTTAACGCGACATAAACTAAGGCGTAACTTGGAGATTTATTTAAAACTAGCTGTGCCCGCGACTCCGTCCGCGTGGAACTCGGAATACAACATTGTGTCGCAGCAACTAAATAGTGTACATGTACCTATTCCATTTATAACAATAATAGACAAAGGTGTCCCCCCAAGGCACTTATATCTTTTAAACCATTTCTTTAGGTAGAGTTTCAGCTCTTCTTGATTGACCGTAAAGGTTCATATAACCATAATACTAAAACGCGTTGCTTATTTCCATACATTTCCTTGCTAAAATGGATTATAATTGAATATTGATATTTATTGTGATAATGTAACGAAACCTTATGGCGATACAGTTATGGCTACAACGCCATCTAATCACAATCGGCGAACTAAATCAAAATATTTTACGCAGTGCAGTCTATAAAATGATTTCATTCGAGGTGTGGAATAGGAAAGTACTTTAAATATATAAAAAAATCACGTATAGAAGACTTCATTTTATTTTTATAAGTTAGAAATAGGTACTGCTTTCAAAGATTTCAAAAAGTTTGATCTGGAAATCGAACCAACCCAAATGCGAAAAAATATCATCTGTATTTTTATTTCACCAATCGATAGGATCAATAATACGGATCAAATCAGAAGACCATAAAACGAAAATTGACTAACTTATGTACATTTAAATTCAAGCACTTATTAATTGTTGTTAAGTAGTTCTTATTTTTTCCACTTCATTCAATTTAAGACAGTGTGTTTGTTGGAAAGTTTTGATCCTGATTATTGACCATAAAGATATTATGAACAGGTTCCTTTGCAGATGGTATAGCTTTGTCAGTTTGATTCCCGGTTCAGGCAAAAAAATCAGTAATGGCAATATTTCTTACTTTTAAAAATAAAATGAAGTCACCTTTGAGTGAAATTTGCAGTTTTTAATATCTAAAGTACTTTCCCTTCATGGCTATGTGTTTTGGGACATTACCTAAGGCTTAAATAAACTTAATAAAACGGCGACGACAGGCTTTGAATAGTTCTGACAACATCATCATCTGCCTAGCCTTTTCCCAACTATGTTGGGGTCGGCTTCCAGTCGAACCGGATGCAGCTGAATATCAGTATTTTACATGGAGCGACTGCCTATCAGACCTCCACAACCCAGTAACTGGGTAATAGGATACTCTTGGTAAGACTGGTTGTCAGACTTTCTGGCTTCTGACCAACAGTAACGACTGTCAAAGATCTACAAATGACAGCCGGGACCAACGGCTTTACGTGCTTTCCGAGGCACGGAGGAAACTCGCTATGGTAAATGGTCACCCATCCACAGACCAACCTCGGCAAGCGTGGCTTAACCCGGAAGATCGGTCTATGCGGCTGTAATTATTTAGCCACGAGCTCCTCATAGTTCTGACAACAATGAACAAAATAAAATACCTATATAAAAACATTCCAAAAAAATTACAAAAAGTGTATTTTTTTAAAGTGAGGTTTTAACGCAAGACACTGAGCCAGCGACCGTTCACTGCAGCACTTACTTCTGTCTACAGCTTATACTACGCAGTATATGGAAATAATGTTCCGTTGCTCGGCATCTATGAGCAATAGCGTGATAGTTTATATACCAGCATAAGCGCAGGCCCATCAACATCGATTCACGCGATTTTACGATCCGAATATTAAGCTTATACTTCGTAGTATGTGGAAATAATGTTCCACTGCTCGGCTCCTATGAACAATAGCGTGATGATATATGTAGCAGCAAAATTGCCGCTCTTTACACAACACATCAGCGAAAGTCCCATCAAAATCCATCCACGGGATTTTACGTGATGTCCGGACGGAAAGACAAACAGACACAATAATTCTAAAAAAAAATGTTATGGTTTCTGTATCGATAGTATAGTATCACCGAATCGAAATTTTGGAAAAATATTTAATTACAGACAAAGTGCACTTTGAATTTTATTAATAGTAAATAGATTTATAAATACATAATTAAGTATTCATAATAAAATATATGAGTATTTCAAATTAATCTATCGTATTGCCTTGCACAATTAAAAATTTTAAATACCTACACTTGCTTATGAAATTGAATGTATTTCTCTTCCACTGCCATTCAGATAGATAGGTACCTAATAAATTTTAAATAACATTTTCTTCGTTTTTTTTATAAAAGCTTAGTTAGTACCTTCTTCGGATAGCATTTCAATAGACTGAGAATAGTAATAAGTATATTCGTTGATTATATTTCCTCACAACGTGATTTGATACACGTAACGCCATCTATTGAAAAGAAATGGTAAGTATACACAAATACATGCTAAGTTCTTCTAGAAAACTTAAAATTCGCATAACTTTTGATTGCGTAAACCGATTGCAATGAAACAAAAAACATATGTTACTTGGAGGTAAGCACAATATTTATTTATAAAAGTCAACAACATTGGATCAGTTGTTTTTACGTGATGCTTGAACAAACAAACAGATAAACAGACAAACAGATAAACAGACAAAAATTCCAAAAATGTTAAAAATGGGTTCTATTGGTTATAGTTTAACATCCCAACCAGGTTTTTTCAAAATATTTGCTATGTACAGACACGCCATGTCTACAGATTTATTATATGTATAGAAAACATACATATTCAGGCAGTTCTGATGAAAATCTTGTTGGGGTGTCTCGGTTTTTGTATACTGATACTAAAAATAAAGTTGTATAAGCTAAAGCAGTACTTCAACTACCTACCTATAATCGCCTGAATTGACACACTCACGTATAGACTCACGGTATACTGAGTATAATAAATACTCTTTGTAATGTATTCATGACAGCCGTGACTGACTGCATTGTGAAGCTCACTTAGAGGTCTTGTTACAGTGTGTTTTTGTGTTAGTGTATCAATTCAGGTGATTACAGGTAGTTGAGGTACTGCTTTAGCTTATACACCGTGTCCCAGAAAGTAGTGTACTGTGCTGCAGTTGATGTTGTATTATTATTGTTTTGACAATGTAATAATTTTATGTTGCATTAGAAGAGTGTTACGTTTACTGCTTCGTTGTTCTAGTGGTCGCAAGCGCAACTGCTGAGTGTAAGGCGATCCTGGGTTCAATCCTTAGGTCAGGCAAAGTGTTATTAGGTTTTTCTGTGTGGGATTTCTCAGTAGCAGCTTGGAGTTTGGGTTTGTGCCCGGTTGATGGCAATAGGTTCGCCCCCTATTACATGGGACTAAAACATAACGGTGAAATGAGGGTAGTACACCTCTGCCCAACCCTTCGGGGAATACAGGCGTGATGTGATGTTACGTTAATACTCAATTTCCATCTTTATTATTGACATAGTCCGGTCGATTTATTCATATAACATTCTAAAAGTAAAATTTTTAATACCTCTAGCTTGATAAGCTTAATTTTAGTGTGAAATTATTTTTCTAACAAACGAGGGTCGGCTTTCATTTTGACCAGATGCGGATAAGTGCCATTTCTTCTGAAAAATATTAATATTTCATTAGGTTTGAAAAAAATACATAAACTCACGCTTTTTCCCATGGGAGTAGGCACAAACTGTAGAACGCCACATGCTACGATCCTTACATACTCCATTCGTTTAGTCCACGTTCATAGATCTTGTCATACACGACGAATGAGAGGACCACGCCTTTCCTTCTTGAAGAACATCTACTAACAAAATTTTTCTCATAAAAAAGTAGCACAGATTTGTGATTCATGACTTGAAGTTTTCTTGTACAGTGATCAAACATCTAAGGGGAGTGAGAGATTTATTGGTACCTCATATTACAGCAGGGGTGACGACATCCGACAGGTGGTATATCTCCCTGTTTATTTACTGTCCTTGTGTTTGTAATGCATTCTAGTAAGTACATAGATGTCATGTAATGTAGTGACGTATCAGTGTAGTATCTAGAAATTTTCAGTGCGTATAAAATGAACATACATACATAAACTCACGCCTTTTTCCCATGGGGCTAGGCAGAAACTGTAGAACGCCACATGCTACGATCCTTACATACTCCTTCCGCTTCGTCCACGGCCATATATCTTGTCATACACGCACGCCGGTTGAAAGTACTACGCACCTGTCCTTTTTGAAGAACATCACCTGATATTTCTACAAATGGCAATGACGAATGGTGTAGGCTTTCTGGCTGTCGATGTCGATGGGTGTGTAATGTTTGGTATAATAAGAATAAGAATAAATTTATTTATTCTTCTCTTTTAAGTTTAATGGTCACACTTCTAAATTAACTCAAATGGCACCTAACCAAACTACTTCTGGGTGGTTTATAAAAAACAAATTTTAAAACAAAGTTCTCCTGATATAACAACCGTTACACACCCAATGTCGATGGCAAATGATATTATGGCATGTGATAATTATGGTATGTGATAATTAGGGCATGTGATAATTAGGGCTTACAATGATTATGACAAATGATGTTATGGTAAGTGACTTTATGGGAAACAAAGCTTCTAGCACGTGACTAATAAAGCAAATAAGAGTAGGGCAAATGAATATTACGTCATATAATATTATGGCTGTTGACTATTATGGCAAATGATATTAGAGCAAATAAAATTCGGGCAAACGGCGGTATACCTTCTAATTATTAGACATAATATTTAAACGCCATAATGATTATTAGACATAATATTTAAATGCCATAATAATTATTAGACAATAACTGAAATGGCACCTAACCAAACTACATCTGGGTGGTTTATAAAAAAATAACCACGAAGGGGACGGCGGGGTCTATTCGCTTGCTTCGCTCGCTCAAACGACCCCGCCATCCCCTTCTAACCTAACCTATCCGAGTCGGGGTGCCCTAAAGTCCCGATTGCATCCAGTTTCTCCTGATATAACAACCGTTGCACACCCAATGTTGATGGCAAATGATGTTATGGCATATTTAAATTATGGCATGTGATAATTAGGGCATGTGATAATTAGGGCTTACAATGATTCTGACAAATGATGTTATGGTAAGTGACTTTATGGGAAACAAAGCTTCTAGCACGTGACTAATATAGAAAATAAGAGTAGGGCAAATGAATATTACGTCATATAATATTATGGCTGTTGACTATTACGGCAAATGATATTAGGGCAAATAAAATTCGGGCAAACGGCGGTATACCCAGCGGAGCCTTAGCTCCGCTGTCCATCCGTCCGTCCTTCTGTCACCAGGCTGTATCTCATGAACCGTGATAGTTATACAGTTTATTTTCACAGATGATGTATTTCTGTTGCCACTATAACAAAAAATACTAAAAAACAGAATAAAATAAATATTTAAGGGGCTCCCATACAAAAAAACGTGATTTTTTTGCCGTTTTTATAGATAATCGTCCGTCCGTCTGTCACCAGGCTGTAATATCATGAACCGTGATAGTTAGACAGTTGAAATTTTCACAAATGATGTATTTCTGTTGCTGCTATAACAAAAAATACTAAAAAACGGGAACCGATCACTTTTCCGAATTTTTTTTGTTCGAATTTCATTTTACCGAAAACTATTGACCGACGTCTTTTTTGCTATATGCATTATTTGACATATTTTTAGATCATCGAAGTATCATTTGTCATAGGTATTAGTTTACCGAACTATTTTTCGCCGATTTACAAAATAACTTTTTGCTATTGGTCGAAGCTTCTTTTGAACTTTTTTCATTTGCCAAATAATTTATTTGCCATATTTTTACCACACTGAAACAACATTTTACGGAATATTATTTGGTCACAAATATATACCTAGCCGATTACTTGGTAGCATTTTCAATAGAGAGTGCCTCCGCTGCCGGCACCCAAAAATAACGGCATTGGGAACCGGCGGTACATTACTGCCGGCAGCCGAGATTAAAAACATCGGCTGCCGGCACCCAAAATGGACACTAGCGGCGGTAATAAGTTGTTTGGTAGATATGTTAGTTAAACGGTAGGTTAGATTTTGGGCCAAAAACTGTAACTTGTCTTCCAACTGACTAATTTCAAGAGCCAGCGAAGCGAGCTCGTTATTTTGAGGCACCCGACACGGATAGGTTAGGTTCGAAGGGGATGACGGGGGCTAGAGTGAGCGAGCGTAGCGAGCGAACGAAGCCCCCGTCATCCCCTTCGTGTTAGGTTACTTTAAGCCCTGCAGACAGAAATAGGAGCCCCGCCCAGCGGGGCTCCGTCGACTCTGCTTTGGAGATCCAAACAACCTTAAGTACAAATATCCCCTTAAGTTTGTCATTCGTTTTTATTGTGAAAATGAAAGTGGGTGACGAATAATCGACTCATGAAGAGTTTGAAGAGGCCTTGAAGGTGTATAAAAACACTGTATGCAGTCGGCGCGGCGCCGGCAGCCAGTTTGGCAACCGGCGCCGGCACTCGGAATGGCAACCGGCGCCGGCAGCGGAGGCACTCTCTTTTCAATATTAAATTAAAATAGTGTCATAAAAAATCAATGTTTTGCTACAGTGATATAATGAATGTTCGGAAACATAATACTTCGACCAAATGTTATTTCGGCTAAGTGTAACTATGGTAAAAAGTTTTTCGACCAAATGAAACGTCGGAGTAACGAAAAAAAACGAATTGATTATAGGTCAACTGATACAGTGGCAGACGTGACTTCGATGAAGTAAAAGAAAAAACGAAACGATAATAGTTGAAAAGTTTTAGGTGTAGTGAAATTCGGTCAAATATTTTTCGAACTTATGATAGGTAACCCTAAAAAACAGAATATAATAAATTTTTAAGGGGGCGCCCACAACAAACGTGTTTTTTTTTCCGTTTTTATAGATAATGGTACGGAACCCTACGTGCGCGAGTCCGACTCGCACTTCGGTTTTTTCATAACTATCCGTATGTACCGATGCTGTAATTGTTTTTGTATTGCATCGAGGTTACATAGTTTGTAACAGTTTCTTTGTTTATTACGACTCAACTTGGTAAAACCCATGTTTACAGTGGGTATTTACCAAGCTAAGATTTATAATCTCTTACCCTATATTCTTTAAACAAAATCTACGGATACATCCGCCTATATTTTAGGATCAACTACCAAATTATCATATAAAACTTCCTCACCGCATGCTGGGAATAGACGCGTGTTGTAAGATTCAACAAAACTCAGCATGCTAGGTGGTAGGATCTATACGGTCCGCCTGGCTAGCTACCACCCTCACATTAAAGTCCGGCGCCAAGCAGTTTACTGTGTTCCGTTGTGTGTATGTGAGAGCCAGAGGGTATAGGGGAATCTCTCTATATCTCTGTTACTTGGATTCGTGTGCTCCATCTTAGACCATGTCTGCGTTTACCATAAGGTGTGACTAGGGTTAAATGCGAACAAGTGAAATGATAAAAAAACCGGTCAAGTGCGTGTCGGGCCACGCGCAGTAATAGGGTTCCGTAGTTGCACAATAAATGCGGACTAAGAAGAGGGCTTAGTAATTTTTCATTGGAACTTTTCCGGTTGGTCGAATAGTTTTCCTTTTAACTTCGTCGTATATATATACTACTGCCGTGATTTTTTTCACGTATCCAAAATTAAACGTTTAGCTGGCGGGGGGGGGGGGGGGGGGGGGGGGGGGCGACACACATACTTGACTCTAACAAAAATTTGCACTTTAAAGCTTAATATTTCAGAAACGGTTCCCTTAATCGAAAAATTGGCGTCACAAACCCGCAATACTTTTGAAAGACCTATCCAACAACACCCCACATCATGCGGTAGATGAGAAAAAAAAACATCCCCACTTGAAGTGTACAGGAGGAACACTAAAAAAAATTTTTTTCATGGTTTTGTTATGCCACTTTGTCGGCGTGATTAATATGTATATCCATGCCAAATTGTAGCTTTCTAGTACTAAGAGTCTCCGAGCTAAGCTGCGGACGGACGGACAGACAGACGGACGGACATGGCGAAACAATAAGGATTCCTTGTTGACTAACGAACCCTAAAAAAATTAAAACTATTTTAAAGAATGACGAGTCGTGACATAGCTGTCATTTCGTAAACTAGCCGTAAAGAGACTAGTATCGAAAAAACGTAAACCACATCCTCAGAAACCGTAAAATAACCAATAAACGAATGTTGAATTTTTTAAAATATTTGATAATCTTTGTATGGTAACGTTTTGTAGAAAAACCCTAGCACTCACCTTACGTTGAAAAGGGTAAAATACAGATTGTATTTTACTCAAAAAGGTAGGTAGGTAATATACTATAAATGCAATGGCGTCAAACAGTCTTTTAAAAATAGACTTCACTAATTCTAGTGTTCACGACCCCATCGGTTTGCTACACCATAATAACCCCTTCCCATAAGGAAATTCCTACTTTCATGGGAAGGTAAGCAACTGACGCATCAACTTTTTTTTCTAGATCGGAGTGGAAAACTTATAAAACAATTATTTACTTGTCAGCAGTACTTAAGGAAAGATAACTTATTTTTATTCTGCTATAAATATTCCAACGGCAGTTTATTTTTAGTCAACAAAGAAAAGTTTCCAATGTAAACAAATATCTACCTACATTTAAAAGTCAGACTCGTGGTTTTTCAAATGAGATGTTCTCCATGTATATAATCAGCCCATTACTGTCCCACTGCTGGACATAGACTTCTTCTCAGAATGAGAAGGCACCAAACCTTAGTCCACCACGTTGCCCTGATGTGGGTTGACGGACTGCTCATCATCAAGAAGTATGGAGTCCTCTCAGGTGGAATACAAACACAAGTTCTTCTCTCAGGTGGAACAAAAAGCAGTTCGACTCGCGACCTCGTGATCTGCTCATGATTAAGGGCTCCGCTTGGGTCCGAAACTAGTCGAGCAATCCCGAAAAATGCACGTGAGTAAACCACTACATAGTATAAAACAAAGTCGCTTCCCGCTGTCTGTCTCTATGTATGCTTAGATCTTTAAAACTACGCAACGGATTTTGATGTTTTTTTTTTAATAGACAGAGTGATTCAAGAGGATGGTTTTAAGTTATAAAACGTACAGGTGCAAAGCCGGAGCGGGTCGCTAGTTAATCATAAATATGAACACAAACACGATACATACAAGGACTAAACATTATTTGTATGCACGCTGACATGTAACAAGTAATATTATGCTGAAAAGTTTCATAGAAACATAAAGGTGGAACATCATTCTTCTTCATGTTCAGACTCTTGACTTCGCCCATTTCGACTAGCGAGCGCTTAAAAAATTTTACTCCTTCTCCTCATAGTTATAAGAGGAGCATGTCTACAAACGCCTCCACATTTCCTCGTTAGATGCACCTAGAATGTGAGACTCGTGCACGTGCGCTGCTCGCGCAGGTGTGAATATAAACATCAAACTTTCTCAAATTTCAAGATCACGTGTGGTTCATTTAGGTGACGACACGATCGAATGATGGTGGGAATTCCACCATTGGGTATGTATGGGATTGCCATCCAACTTGCCAGCCCGAAAATTCCGACTTGGTGTTAGAGGGCTGCTTCTACGGCATCGATACCGCTTGCTCAGCATAATAAATAAATATAGGCACTACCTCCTAGTTTTTAGGACAGCCCTATTTTTAATAGGTGCGTTGGGGCTAGTTCTGTAGGCCTAGCACGAATATTTTGACGTATAGTAACGTAAACGTAACGTTAATGTGAGTGAATTTTAAATCGAAAATACAACTATTCTATAGCATTTTAGTTTAAATTTATGCGACAACCACAATTTGTATCATACATAGATATGAATAAAGTTTTCAATTTGATTAAATATTATGTGCGAAACGAGTATTTCCAATTCAAAATTCACTTGCGTTAACGTTACGTTTACGTTACCATACGTCACAACATTCATGCTAGGCCTACTAGTATGGAATTAATTCGGTAAAACAGATTTGCCGCAGAGTGTGTCGTAAACATATTATGACTTAGGCTGAAGTGAGGAGAACAATAATAAGAATAGGAGGATGATGATGACTCTCCTCTCTAGCTAGCAATTAAAAATATCACCATATCCTGCAGCATATCCATTTGAACAAACTTAGGAACCCCAAATCACCACCACACACCACCACCACACCACACTACGACAGGAAAAGAAAAAAGTAGGTAAAGATATGTCCGAAAAAAAGTGACCAGAGATCGTTTGTCGTAACCAATATTTAATTCATCCCTTGTGATTATCTAATTTAAGCCTTTAAAATTGACGTTGAATTATTACTTACTTCCTCTGTCACCCCTAAAAACACCCATGGAAAGTTACAGTTTAAGGAGCATTCCAGATTTGCGTGTCAACTGATGAACTATTCTTGTATGTCCTTCATTTCTAATAATTAATTTCTGCTAATTATAACGGCTCCCGATTGTGTCCAGTATTGGATAATAATACATTGTTATCTGAACAAGTCTAGACAGGGTACATGGATGAATGCTTATGACACGGCTCCGTCTGCAAATATAGGTATTTTGTTTCTTTGTTCCTTATTTACGGATTTCTATATAAGTACAACGTGTTACAAAAATACCCCTAAAGCTGAAAGGGGATTAAAAGGTCCCTTGTAAAGAGTCTATTGGAAATATTTAAAAAAGAGGACCAAAAAAAAAATTAGACAAATCATAAAATTAATTCATCACTGAAACGCAACCCTGAAAACATAAAAGTAAAGAGTAGACTACCCAGAAAGTTATTTACATTCGTACCTAATTTCCTCTGAGAGGTAAATGACAACAACCATAAAAGACTACTTTATTAACATTTTCTTTTTTAAGGGGAATTATGTAACACGTTGTATAGAGTTTTATACAAATACTCTTATTCCAAAAGTATAAAAATCTTGTTCTTTCACCTCCGCCTACGCAAAATACTAACCCTTAATAAACAGCCTCCCATTTATAACTACCAATTTATAATAAACTTTGTGTATTTACTCTTTATAATTATTTACGATTAGTAACGGTTTACTCACGTGCATTTTTTATTTACTTACACTTTGCTCGTCATTACAACAAAGATTTCGTCACACTTTGTAATATTTGTCAGGTACGTAACAATTTTGTCAGATTACGTAACGAGTCCTTTGACATTTAGTCCAGATTAATATCGTAGTTTTAAAAATCCTCCAAAATTTAATTATAATGTCAAAGGTGCTAACGAATCTTTACTCCTCAACTTCAAATGAAAAGGTAAGGCAGTTAAAAATTAACAAGCTTTGGAAGCAGACGCTCATTTTGTTGATAGACTAACCGTTCAAATCTAGAAGTAAATATTACCTATGCTTTGTTTACCCTCTCGATCGGTATTTGACATAATTTAAAATTAAGTACATAAACAAATCTACTTGCAAACAACTAGAGTCCGTTGTACCAACCACGAATTTCTAAAAACAAACCGTTATCTAAATTCTATAAATATGAAATCGTTACAGACTTGTCTTGACACCGAGGGCCCTCCGACTTGTTGTTTTGAACTTATGTATGTTCTGTTGTCATCATTGACACAGGTTATCGAATCTATTTATTCAGAGACATCGACTGTATCGTACTCTAGACGGAAGCGCCAGTTTCTCCCCCGCCAGTCAGCAGATACGACCTAAACTCCGCTTAAAAATGATCCCTCCGAACGCGAAACTCGGTATGGTGATATACGCCGTGTTTTTGTTGACGGAAATTGTTGACGGAAATGAAAAGAATTTGGGAAACTCCCTCACTTTGGATACGATGATAAGGGATATGTGCAGCAGATCCTTGTCAAGACTGATATTCCAGATTTGTACAGGAAATGTGCAGATTAGTGATTTACCATCAGATAGACTTTCCAAAATTCGGGGGAAGAGAGCCGCTCTGTTCTTTAAAGAGAGACAGAAGAGGCAGGTTGCTGACGAGTGTTGCCTAAATCCATGTTCTGTGTCGCAACTTATCCAATACTGCCCGGATACATGGTGAGCACACATATAGACTTGAGACTATCAGTGAAAATGAAAGTGTTAGTGATTGCCAAGCGTCCACGTGGAGCGACGTAAACAGCAAAATCGATAATTTACGATGTGAACTTTATCGATGACCCTATGTTGTGCAAATTTTCCTCTATGCATAATCTGTGGGGTCATCGGGACAATGTGACTGTAAAGTGCCGTGCTCGTGTACAGAGGGGTCCTAACCCTTTGAACGTGGAGTTGGAAAACTTGTGTGAAGAAGCGATAATTCTTCGAAAATGCACGTGAAGAGCTTTTAGAGAGTGCTACATCGGAATCGCGCTATTTGAATCACGCGACTCGTGAGGATTTAGACTGGAAAGGATTTCTGTACATACGTTTCAGTTTAAGTGAAAAAGTATACGAGTTCTTTTTTAAATCCTGTAGCAGGTTTAAGTGTAGGTATTTCTTTGTAACCTCCGTCCATAAATGAGCCTCAAAAAGGTTTGTTGCATTATTTTATCCTTCCATTAATACTGTAATACTCCCATTTTTAATCTGTAAATACTTTACTTAATGTATACCTGTCTTATACTTGTAGTTCATATTCTATAGAGCAACTTATTCCTAATAGTTCTACGAACTCGTTTTTTAAATGATTTCAATTTATTAGCTTTTAAAAAACTCTGGGAGAGAAAGTCAAATGTTGAATACTTCTTTTTGAGACATGAACTGCAAACCGAAGTAAAATGAGAAAACTTTAAAATTTTCTTCATCATTTGCATTTTTTCTATTGTTTTAAATGCTAATGAATATAAAATATGTATGGGAAAAATATATTCTTTTTTGTTACGTTTGTCTGATATGTTGTATCAAAGCACTGAGTTAATTATTTTATAACAGAAATTTAACATAAAAAATCATATTTCAATATCTTAATACTGTATTAGTTGTCTATTTATTTAAAGTTAATTACGAATTTTAATTAAACGACTGTTAATGAGGGTAAGATCTCAAAAAGATTCCACGACAGTATCTTGGAGCTATTAATTTACTAGATAAACTTGTACAATTACAATAACAATATTATGACTGGACAAAATGAGTAATTTGTTATGATATGAATCCTTGTACAGGATAATAAGTCAGTTACACTTGGTTGTACATTCGCCCTACATTTTACATTAATTGTCATGTTTACGTCTTTTATTTATAGTTGACCGAATTCAACCAAACTGTTCTATAAAGAACATAATAATAGTAATGTTGAATGTAATGATAAAAATAAAAAAAAACTATTTGGTGGAATAAGCAGGACCAATAAAAAATAAATTGGTCCTTTTTATCGATGTTTTAATAACCAAGTGTAACGCAGTTTTATCATGCTGTTGAGGAACGGTATGGTATTCCTCCAGTGAAAAGGATGCATACTCCGGCAGGTGGTCTGCAAGGCAGGCTCAAGACTGGAGTATGGAAGAACGAGGTGTGGTGTTCATTGAAAATGGAAAACACGACTCCTCATTCCTGCAAAATAAAAAACAGTTGACAATGAACCTATTTGTTACACAAGTACTCGTTTTACGTTTTTAATTAATATCTACCTAAACGACCCTTCATAAATCATATTTATTTATTAAACAATACATCTAACAAATTGTATTTTTCTTTGTTGTACTTAACCTTTATCCTACTAAACTATATTGAAACAAAAAGGCTATGAAATATTAAGATTAATTGTATAGTTGGCAACAATAAACGGACCTGTCACATCCACGCACGCCACTTTGACCTTTATATTCAATTTATTTATATAGAAAATAGAATACCTAACTATCGTCGTAGATAACACACCGTGCACACACAGATAACACACTGCGTGTACAGATTTTTATCACGACCGTCCCATATTTTGAAATCTTGTCCCTATTATTCCGTATCTAGGTCATGCATCGCACTAGAGTCGTCTAATCGGCCTTTAATTTGATTTGCGTGCAGAATGGCCGTCCGATAAAGCGCTTAGCAGAGGCAAAACGGGATTTATGGTATGGATAACTCCAGCAAAAAGGGCCCGAATAAATCTTCGCCCTAACTTAATAAAGTCTCCGTTGACGGCTTTATCTGAAGCTGTGACCACGACCAGACTTTTTTGAATAAAGTAGTATCGTATTTTTAGCAAGAAAAGCGGGATTTTCTGATTTCAGCTATTTAGACAGTTTAACTTTCACTTCACTTACTTTTTGACACAATGGAAATTTGAAAATTCGAATCGTGGAACGTGCATTTTTTATTTAATTCTTTATTTGAATTTACTTTTAGCAAATACATTTTTAAAACGAAAATGTAACCCAGACAGCCCGTATTCGTTTTACAAAACAAGCTTAGTTCTTTTTCATGTCGTTATTTTTAGTTTCGAAATATTTACGACCAGTATATTTGGCATTGCTTTTATAAGGTTATTCGGATAGGGAGTACTAATCCGCGGACTACTTAAAGCGTCACTGATGACAGTTTTAAAGTAAGCGTATAAAAAAAAAACAAAAAAAAAAAACAAGCAAAACGATTTTTATTTTAGTTTGTTCAAAACTTCTTTATCCATGCTCCAGTTACGAATTCAGAAAATGAAGCTTCTAATTCGTGACCTCAAATATGACCATTTTAGCATGATGATTTTAGCATATTTTTATGAAATCTTCGTACAGCTACTTCTGTTAAACCATTTTGGGAAAGTGGTAGAACGAAGTTATTCATTTTTATGGGTACTTTAACACCCTTGCGGATAAGTACCCCCTTTTTGACTAAACTTGTTTAGATAAATAAAAAAACCGGCCAAGTGCGAGTCGGACTCGCGCACGAAGGGTTCCGTACCATTATCTATAAAAATAGCAAAAAAATCACGTTTGTTGTATGGGAGCCCCCTTAAATATTTATTTTAATTTGTTTTTTAGTATTTGTTGTTATATCGGCACTAGAAATACATCATCTGTGAAAATTTCAACTGTCTAACTATCTGACCTCCGAAACCCAGTTACTGGGCAATGCCGATATTATTATTCTAAGGTTAGACCGGCTATCAGACTTTCGAGCTTCTGACTACGGGAACGATTGCCATAGGTTTTCGTATGACACCCAGGGTCGACGGTTTAACGTGCTCCCCAAGGCACGGAGGAATCCCGATGTATGACGAACGGTCACCCATCCACGAGCCGACCGAGCTTAACCTTGGAAATCAAATGATCCACTCGGTTACTAATTAGCCACGAGCCCCTCAAATTAAACTAACTATCAATTTAAAACATTCATCTTTGAGACCTAACATTTGCCCGACGGCGTTTCAGTCGAGGTTTTTTGCTCGCAGAATCAAATTCAAATGCAATCATAGTATCCACGTATTCGTTTTCCAATGCGTCTGTGACTACGATTGGATATTTCCAATATATGCCTTGAGGCGAGACACAGGAATCTCATATCCTATCCGTCAGGTGGTAAAACTTTTTGAAAACGACATCTTTGATGTTTCGAGGAATATACAGTGTTAAAAACGTTGCTCTAAGAATTTTGTGGCTACATAAATAGTAATAAAAAAAAGGTTTGATAAGTAGGTATGGAAAATAATAAAAATTACGTGAATTTCAAAAAGTTGTCTATTTCGAGTAAGCCAACAAAATACTATAAATAAAAACTGAACTTCGATGTTATAATTTTAAGTTTATCGGAATTAAAACTAAAGATTGTATTTGAAAATCACTACATAGTATAAAACAAAGTCGCTTCCCGCTGTCTGTCTGTCCCTATGTATGCTTAGATCTTTAAAACTACGCAACGGATTTTGATGCGTTTTTTTAATAGAGTGATTCAAGAGGAAGGTTTTAAGCCATAAAACGTACAGGTGCGAAGCCGGGGCGGGTCGCTAGTTTTTTATAATTTTAAGTTATTGTGTGATAGCCTGTCATTCCATTTGTCTAATGCGATTAATAGATGAAACATCTTCATTATAAGAATAATTGATCTGAAAGTACATACCGTCCGCGAGGCCTAAGCTGAGCTTTGCATTTGTGTGAGAATGAATGCAGACGCGTCCTTTGCTTGGTTTAAACCGGTTTATCCTGCTTTTTGGCAATCGATTCTATGTGCACTCACACAAATGCAAAAGCTCAGCTTACGCCTCGCCATAAGTACCTGCCGGGTGGGTAAATATTCGAAAAACATTAACAAAAATTAAGATCGTCATTATCCTTATCCCAAAGTTAAGAATGCGGATGTTTAAAACTCCAATACCTAATTATGATAATGAGTGGGCGGCTGGATAAAAGGCCTGATACAGAAAGCAGTAATTCTGGATACGGCACATATTATGAAGAAGTTCCTGTCTCTGAGGCTCTGACCACCGGTGGCTTGGACCCTGCTCCCGATTCCGGGACTATTCGGGGTACTATTTTTTGTATTTATAGAATTAGTCAACAAGGAACCCTTATAATTTCGCCATGTCCGTCCGTCTGTCCGTCTCTCTGTCTGTCCGTCCGTCCGCAGCTTAGATCAAAGACTCTTAGTACTAGAAAGCTACAATTTGGCATGGATATACATATTAATCACACCGACAAAGTGGTAAAATTAAATAATCAATAAACACTTTTTATAGGGTTCCTCCTGTACACTTGAAATGGGGATGTTTTTTTTTTCTTGTTTTCCCCGTGATGTAGGGTGTTTTTGGATAGGTCTTTCAAAAATATTGCGGGTTTGGAAAACAATTTTTTGATTAAGGAAACCGTTTCTGAAATATCACGCTTTAAAGTGCAAATTTTTGTTAGAGTCAGGTGTCCGTCCCCTGCCAGCTAAACGGTTAGTTTTGGATATGTGAAAAAATTCAAGGTAGTATACGTATATACAACGAAGTTAAAAGGAAAACTATCACAGCTAAGTAGGCTTTACAAGTTTACGAGTAATAGTATTATAACTTATAAAATGTACTTGGAAAAGTATAAATTTCGTACAAATTCCATTGAAAAATTACTAAGCCCTCTTCTTAATCCACATTATTGTGCAACTACGGAACTCTATTACTGCGCGTGGCCCGACACGCACTTGGCCGGTTTTTTTATTACCTATTTCAGAATGTAAATGTTTGAACTATGAATACACGGAATGATAGTGAAAACTAAAACTATACCACTGCCGTCAAGTAATAAGCAGTGATCGGAAAAGGGTGAGCTAATTTACCTAAACTTCAAAGAACACAGACAAAAACTGGAGACTTTCTTACGACAACATTTTTTTTCGGGCGAATTTTCTCGGAGATTATCTTTCCTTTGTTTTAAAAAAATAAAAGACAATCTCCTTTTTTGAAAACAATAAACAATCTGTTTTTTAAAAACAATGAAAAACGTGCCATCTGGTTTTGTGAAAATTTTGGGAAACAAAAATAGGAAACGAATTTAATTGTTTTCTGTACTATTAACATTAATATTAAATGTACTTTAGTGATGTCCCGAAACCCGGAATAATTTTCACGAAAAAAAATGCTGTCGTAAGGAAGTCTCCAGTTTTTGTCTCTCTTCTTTGAAGTTTAGGTAAATTAGCTCACCTTTTTCCGATCACTGGTAATAAGACAAGAATAAAAACAATCTGAAACTACTATAATGTTAAAAACCTAGGCTTTAAATAAATTCGTTCAAAACATTAAGGTACCTAATACTAATATTCACCGGATAGTCAATAAACATTGTTCTACAACCAAAGTACCTTCACAACCATTTTGACACAATTAGTGAACATAACTCTAAACATGAGCATAAAGATCCTAAACCCCAAATCATGATCAAAATGTTCACAGAAAATAAGCCGTATTCACTACATTCATGTCGAGACAAAAACGTAAAGCTGGAATTAAAATCTGTCTCGTTAAAGGGGACTTGCTAAATTAGTCCCATTCATGCCGCATAGTGATAATCTGCAGCCGACGTATACTTGATGAAGCGATGTACTAGGAACTCATCTGTGGATGGAACTAATATCGGTCAGTCGTTTGAAATGGGACGTAGGTATATGAATTTCCATACACGATGAATCCTTTGAGAGTCGCTTCCAGTTAATTTAGAACTCAAAAAGAAAACTTTGCTTATTACTGGAATTTCGAGTGACCTAAAACGTTGGTTCGGAGAAAGAAAATTTCATATATCAGACAAAAGTGGCAGAAACATCGTTTGTTTTTTTTTTAAATAGAGTTTCTGTTCATCTTATTTGACCGTTAAGGTTCATGAAAGCATAATACTGTGTTGATTCCGTGCTGGAAGCAAACATGTTGATTATTTTTATACATTAAATGCTAAAATGGCTCTTAATCGTATAATGTTATAAATCAGAGAGCGAAATCTAATGGCTATGTCATTATTTTTATCGAGTATTCGAGCTAGATAAACACGTAGGTACATTTATTTTTATTTTTTTAACATCTACGACTGACAGATGGACGGGCGGACATCTTAGGTACGCATTATTGAAAAACACAAAAAAAAAGCAAAACACGAAATGTCAGATTCAAATGGTTTGTCCATGTAATTTATTTTTGATTGCAATTCAGTACAATAATCAAAAGAGGTCAATCATAATAGGATTTATAGAGTAAACTTCCCGAATCGCGGTAGTTATTCAATTAAAAATTGGCTTCTCATCTTCATCAGCCCGGTGTGGTGACATTTTACTTATTTTTAAAAGGCTTGTACGATGACGCACGGATAGCGTTCCGCTATTGACTACCTACGTCTTTTTGGTGGAGCTTTTCAAAGGGATATGTCCCAATTCATGCTGCAGTAGGCTGCAGATTAGTGAGAGATGATTTCTATCGAAACACTTTTATACCAATGTTTTTCCCCGTGTTGGACGGGTTAAAATATCGGGTGTAAGAAGACCCTTAACGATAACGAAAACCCATCATTTCATCATCATCCACCATCATCACCATCATCAACGAAAAACGTATTCTACCCATCATTGGGATCATTTTTTTCGAACAAACCATACCTGGGAAATCATTGGTTTTGGAGATATTGAAGGTCAAAGTACCAATTTTTTTTTTTTAGTTTTTTCCAAAAACGAGATCCATGTCATAATACTAAACTTTCTTCCATACAAACATTATAAAAAAAATCAATTTTTCCTAACAAATTCGCATTTGAAGTTACAAAAACGCAATGAATATCAAACGCACACGACCGCCTTGGCTCGGCTGTGTGGCCGCTGCACGCATGCAAACGCGCGGCATCGCCACAACCATAATTTGTGCGCTACAAAAAAAATTTTTTTTCATGCCAAAAAATTAAAGTCGTTTCCCAGCAATTATTTTAGGTCAATGTAATTTAGTTTGATGTACAGAGTGTGTAGATTTCGGCTATGTGATGGGTCTTTTTACACCCTGCATATTACCGTACGATTCCGTAAGATTCAACAAAACCTAGCACGCTTCGTGGTAGGATGTATACTCTCCGCCTGGCTAGCTATCACCCTCACATTAAAGTCCGGCAAGCAGTTTACTGTGTTCCGTCGTGTGTAATAACGGATGGACTGGCAAAAGAAATAGAATATTGGCATGCTCAATATTATTATCTCCTTTATTTATTACATATCCTATTAGTTACATTTTTAGATATTTCTAAAAAAAATACCGAAAAAACATTTAAAAATAAAAAAATAGGGGCCCACCGACATCGGGAACAGGGTCCAAGTTACCTGAGGTCAGGGCCTCAAAGAGACGGACACACATACGTACCGTGTCGAGAACTACCGCTTTCTGTATCAGGCCCTTAATGCAGCCGCCCAACGAGAGCGTCTTTAGGTGTTAGTCGAGGCTCTTGGCTATTAAGACATTCGCCGTAACTACTATTGGCACAATTACTGCTGAATCGACATTCCACATGTCGACAACCTCGTGTGCAAAGTCAAGATATTTTATTTGTTTATCTTTCTCAGCTTTCACGAGACTCTCATCATGCAGGATGGTATCATCAACAATCATTGTGCGGCGCTCTGATCGATCTATCACTACTATATCAGGTTTGTTGGCGACAATAGTCCTGTATGTCATGATAGATCGATCGGTCGGGCACATACTTGTAGTACGGTACCTCCGATTCCACAAGGTTGCATCTCAAAGCAAGTTACTGATGAATAAACCTGGCCACTTGGTTATGTCTGTGCAAGTACTCGCCGTTAGCATGACGAGAACAACCGGAAATAATATTATTACAATTTGTAGTAATATTATTTCCGGTTGTTCTCGTCTTGCTAATATTACTTATATCTTATTTGGCAGACATCGCTAAAGCAAGTGATGAGCAAAGCCAAGGTAATCCATTTCTCGCTAAGATTGAAATTGCTCGTATGGCAGAGGAAATGCTAACGTCACTGTTGATATAATTAGTTCCCTCCTTTGTACCCGATGTGTTAGTTTGGTTCAAATATTACCGTTTGAGTTTGGTATAAGTTCAGGTACTCGAAGTATATTAACACATCCCTATCTCTACAATAAAAGGAGAAACTGACTAACTGATCTGTCAACGCACAGCCTAAACCACTGGGGTTATAAACTTGAATGACAGTAGGTATCATAAAATGAATGATTTTTGGAAGTTTCACTAAAAAGAGACGTAACTGGGGGTTAAAGTTTGTAGGCGAGAAGTAATAAAACGTCTTCATGTTCGCAAGTAGTGTTGTGTATAACATATTTTGAAAACTTCTTTGTTTTCCCCGATATTGTACAAGTAATAACCTGGCACAATACATCGTTTATTATATGACAATACTTAATTGACTGCTCCTGTTTACTACAAAATGGAAAATGGGTAGAGCTCGGTTAATGGGAACACATTAATTTTGGCGTACGTGGTCTGGGCGTTTACCTATCAGGAATTCGAATTTTATCTAACCGATATTTTTTGGGCAACAATGAATTTGCATGTGCGTTTTTCTTAACTACACGATTATGTATTTTATCTATTTACCCAAAAAGTTGTCGTTCAAAGTCATAAATCAATATTGTTTCAAAATTTAAGCATTTGGGTCACTGGGTCACCGAACTGCCTAAAAGGAAATGTAGATATTAAGAGGGAGCTTATATCGCTAGCAGTTCAATGTAACATGTTGGCCCGCAACGCAGGTTCGCAGTGTACTGAACAGGTAGAGGTTACGTTATTTTAAGCATTTGTCAATCCTTTTACTCGTGCAGACTGTGGCTATGCAGCGGGCATATGATAATGTCTTCAACAGCGCGCTTTCAACTTTCAATTCCTCTTGCGTCAAGCGCATGCAATATTGATTGCCATAAGACGCATGCAGCTTGTCGTCTACACCGGTACGCCTCGGTCAGTCGACATACAATAGACGAATTAGCGTGCGCTAGGGGTATGCGCTTTTGTCGAACTAGTATTAAGGCATGCGCTATGGCGCTTCACGCATGCTTCAGACGAAGACGCAAGATGAACATGAAAGCGCACTGGTGTACACATAGCTATAGAGTGATCTACGAGTTATTATTATTATTCTGCCACGATCATCCCATTGCAGGGCAAAGGCCTCCCTACCCTCCTTCCACTCCTCTCGGTTTATGATTTCTGCGGCCAATCTTTCCAGTCTAACTTGTCCCGTCATCTCCTTCTAGGCCTGTCGGGACGTCGTCTAACGTTGTGTAGGGTCCACTCGATCTGCGAGGGCAGTACAATAATGCGTTTAGGATGCTGATGGTACTACCACGGTAGTGCAGCGCCTCCGGTATGTTTGCCGAGAGTAATGTAGACAGTTCTGCCTGAGTCATGCGCAAGCGGTGCGCCTCTATGCTGACACGCTTGCGTACCAGTTCCAACAGCATCATGGATGTATTGACTGACCAGTGGGACTCTCCGTTGCTTTAGCGCTGGATACGACTGCATACAGTCAAGTAGCCTATTAGTGTCCTGGTATCAGAGTATTCCCCCGGATGCTTACTTTAGTTATACATTTTTATTGTATAGTCTCCTTACTATTTGTTTTGTTTGTGAGATTTGTGTTTGTAAACGCACCCACGATACAAGAGAAATCTTAGTGTGGGGCAACGTTTTCTTAAAAAAAAAAAAAAAAAAATATCGGTCGTCAACTTAAGTGCTTTTGTAATACTAACAACGTTAAGGATCTAGAAGTCAGAAATAAAAATATTATTATCTTCTTTATTCATTTAAAGTCTTACTATTTACATTTTAAATAAATATCTATTTATAAATACATTACTAAATCGTATTGCCGCACAAATCATAATTGCAAAAATACCTGCATAAGAACGCCGAAATTGCTTGATACTCGTAGATTAAAAGTTGATTTTTATTAAGAGTTGAATGATATAAAATGATTTCATACAATTTGATATCATTTTATATTTAGACTTTAATAATTTAATTTAACCTACTCGCGTATCACGTATTTTGTATGCGAAACGAAAGGCCCTAATTCTAGGCCTAGATATAGGACAAAAAAGATAATGGCACAAGAATTGGGTAATCGCGTGCCAAACACACATTACTGTAACAAAACATTTTTCTTATACATTTCTAGAGAACATCCTAGGCCGTAGATAGTCATTATGTAAGCCCCTAAATATAGGCACAAAGGTGAAGATAAATCAATGAAATGACAGACCGAAAAAAAAATGTAGAAATGAAATCGTGGAAAATCGGGACAACGAACGAGTGAACGAAGACTGAACGGATGGAACGAAAACCGGACGAAAGGTAAAATGCAACAGCGGCACGAAGCGATAGGCGAGCGGATACTAACAAAATATGGATAGGTAGGTAGGTATACATAAGCGTTTAAGCGTTCATACATTTTTTTTAAGCAAATCTGATAGTCGAGAGGCGAACAATTAAGTAAAATGGAGTTGATTGGTTGAAATGGTGATGTACAGTCAGCGTCAAATTGATATAAGCTTCCGAGGTAGTCAAAAGGATCAGAAAGGGTGTATTCATTTATATGTATGCAGCCCAAATACGCATATTATACGCATCCAAAGTGGTAAATTTATACGTAATCTTAGCAACACAGTTGCCAATATTATGTAGGTATTATGTCAAAATGTACATTATTATGTCTACGAATAAAACGCTCAATGGTATCTATGTAGCTATAGTGGACAAAAGTATATATTTTTATTTGTAACCGACTTCAGAAATGGAGTTGGTTCTGAATTCGTCGGATTTTTTTTTTATGTACGTTCCCCAATTTCCTACTCAAAGCCGCCTAGACCGATTAAGTTTTTTTTTTTTGTTTTATAGCTTATATTTCCCAGGTGGTCCCATGGTCATCAGGTCACCATACCTCAGGAACCTACCTCAGGAACGGTCTGAAATAAGAGGTCGGGCTATAGTCTATTTAATTCTCTTGTTAAACAACCATTTACCTAAAATTATAGTACATTTTTGGAGTAAAAAGTTGTTCAACCATAGAATGCCAATATCGACGCAAATTCTTCGGAGCTTAGCCTATGAGACCTTTTTAACATTTAGAAGTGTTTTCAGGCAAAATTTCCTCCAGACTCTTTTCAACTGACCAGCTAGGTAACAAAAAATTACACGATTTTAATTGGTAAGCAAAACAAGCCGTTTATTGGCATAGGAAACGGTCATTGCTGACCTTCGGCCTCCTCATAGTCAGCTTCAAGGAATGGCTTAAGATTGGTGATCGCAATATGTTTTTGTTTATGCCTAGAGAATAACTGCCGCCCATCGTCATGGCATAGTGTTGACTAATCATTTAAAAAAAAAGGCAGAATGAGCCTAAGCGTAGACGGGGCGGGGGCGCAGGCCGCACAGGCAACAGTTCAGCCACAGTTTTACAATCCATACAGTTGGGCAACGCCTACACGGGCGGTGGCATCGCCGGACATCCAAGTCATTGCCCAACTGTATGGGACTAGTTATTACAGCGTACGGGGCGCGCGCCTGGGGGTCTACTCCCTAACCCCGAAGTCCTTGGTTTCGGCCTTAGTTACGAGCGTTTCCTACTCCCTATCACCTACGGACATACGATTATTTCAGGGCCCGAACTAAGAATGAATGACAACACGATTTGACAGTTGTCCCTACTACGAGTACCGATGTGTTTTTGCCCGTCCGAAAAGTTTAACTTGACACTTGTTTTGTTCACTCCTACGTTTCGGACTACTTTCGGACGAGTGACTAACTTCGTTGACGGACTTAGGGAGTAGGCCCCCTGGTACGCTTCATTTTTCGGGCGTGATCCAAACCCGCGCCACGCGGTTGATGCTGTTCGTACGAGACAAAATGTCTAAATTATTGCTGTAACTTTTAAATTTTCCACATGCTTAACGCTCAGTTTCTTTTAGACTGATTATTGATGCAGATGACATGATATGGAAAAAATTATAAAAAGGGAGTGGCACGAGTCCTATGTGCGCGCTCAGCGGACGTCGGGCGCTTTATATAATCCGTTGCATAGAAATTCATACAATTTTAATGAGCGTCCGAATCGCAGCGTACTTTTTTAACTATGCCTGTATGGATTGTAAAACTGTGGCTGATCTATATTACCTGCGCGGCTTGCGCTCCAGTATACGCCTAGGCTAAGGTAAAGCCTTGTACGAACTAAGCGTTCCAATGTACGCGTCATCTAAGTATGCTGAATATGTGTACAGGCTAATTAAGCGTTCACGTCCCCTTTGTGTACGCTCTAGTATCATCTTTTTCATAATCATCGTCATTTTACCCTCTTTGTATTTTTTATTATACCTTATGGTTATGGTTTTGGAATTGTGACATGACATGGAAGGATTTTTGATAAAAGTGATACCTATTTAATTATTTTCTATATGTAAAAAATATAATATGAAAACTACTGGCTGTTTATATTTTATGTGGAATGCCACTTCAAACATCCCCCGTACACTGCTCCATGCAACACCTGCTTTCACGTGGGACTCGGAGGATTTATCTTATGTGAGCTGGACAACCTGAGCAGCCACATTCTATTGAAGAACCTGCGCCCCCCTTGGTACCAAAGTGAGACGCCTCCTGCCCTAACTACACTTATGAGTCCGGATCCTGGCTATTCTCTACCGTAATGACTAAATGCGCTCCAACCGATTTGTTTGCTGGAGCCGGTTTCTACCAAATGGCTGTGTGGACCATCGGCGAACACCAGAACTACAAGAAGGAACTCGCTAACTACCCCAAGGGACGTAAAGCTATCTTGCCTTTTATCCTATAAGCATTTATTATTGTTATGTATATGTAGAAAGTAATGAATGTTCTACACCATTCTTTATAACTGGTGTAGCAGACGTGCTCAGGAGACCCTAGGGCCGTCTGTTACATTACAGTGGTCCCATTTAAATTTGGTGAAGATCTGATGAAGACCCTCGGAGACTGACAATGGAACTCTTCAATGGATAACAGCAAATTACCCGGGATTGCTGTAATTGCATGTTAGTGTATTGTTTATACCACATAAAATAGAAAAATAAAATAACTTTAAAAAAAGTAAAAGCCGACTTAAAAAAAAAACTTAAAAGAGTAAAATAATTACCATATTATAAAACTAACAGTTTCAGAATTCGGTGCCTTCAATTTGGTTTAGAGTAAAATTGCAAGTTATTTTACTAACTAGCCTCTATGGATTGTAAAACTGTAGCTGACCTGTATTGCCTGTGCGGCCTGCGCCCCAGTATACGCTTAGGCTAAGTTAAGAATTATTTTCAGGCAATTTAAAAGAGCCCCAGATTTCCACCTTCCACAAAAATTGTCACTATCTTAAATCTTATTTCTCTTGGAAGTTTTTCGAGGTCGTTAATCTTGCTAAGCCAGAGATCGACCAGTTAGCTTGAAGGTATGTAATTTATTTGAAGTAGGTTTAACCGGCGCGGATAATCAGTTAAAAGCTAGGTGTGTCTAGTTCAAGGCTTTGAATAATCGGAGCAGCTGGTAAGTGGTTAATTCTATGGTATATGTACTTACTTGTTATGTAGGGTTTTAGTTAGATATTGAACAGGCGTTTGAATTGTACTGAATCCCAGATGTCAATAGTAGTAAATCATCTTTATTTTATTTTGTACAGTCAACAAAAGGGTTAGGTATACAAGCAAACAATGGATATTATCCATGCACTACGCACACACAAACTTCAAAAAAAAAACTGCTGTTCCCTACATTTTGACAAGTTGCGAACATAAATGTTCACAACAGCTGATTTTTTTTTCGCGATTTCAGGTTTAGTCCCGAAGTAAAAGTTGTTCATAATTATGAGTACAGTGACCCCTTCAGAGGTTGTGCGTTATTTAAGTTACACCTTGTATACTTGATTCATCACTGTACATCATTTTTAAATAAATCTATAAAAAACAGAAAAACATTTAAAAAATAGGAGCCCACCGGTATCGGGAACAGGGTCCAAGCTGCCGGCAGTCAGAGCCTCAAAGAAAGGAACCTCCTCACTGTGCGTGCCGTGCCAAGAAGTACTTCTTTTTGTATTAAGCCCTTGATCCAGCCGCCCAACGAGAGACTCATGAGGCAGGGTGTTGATCGAGGCTCTTGGCTATTAGGCCATTCACCGTAACGACTATCGGGACAATGACTGTTGAGTCCACATCCTACATGCCGACAACTTCGTCTGCTAGATCAAAATATTTTATTTGTTAAACCTTCTCAGACATCAAGAGATTTTTCGTCACGAGGGACCGTGATATCAACAAACATACTTTATTCAGTTACTTTGATGATTTGATTAAATATGTAAATATAAGCTGATTTAAAATAACCAAAAGTGCTTATTTTTTATCCGGATCGAAATTGTTTACTATAGGTGTGTAAACAATTTTGAGCCGGATTTTTACCCACGATAAAATAATACGTATTTTTTTACACATCAGTTTTTTGCTTCAATGAGATAAATAAAATACCCAAACAGATTTTTTATTTTGTTTGAACAAGTAAAATATTTTGATAATCGGCCATTATGAAGGTTGAAATTAAACGTGAGACTGGATGATACCTACGTAGATAAATATATCATATTTAATGATAACATGATAAATTATTTTTAATTCTGTATATAAATCTGTTTCAGACACTTTTCTAAGTCAGTTTTATATGTTTTTTTAAGACTACATGCGCCGGCATTTTCTGCCTGACTCTCTCTGAGAAGAAATACCGTACCTACTTATGAAAATAGTGACACTAAAAATTCAGCAGCGCCTCACTGCTGAATTTTTAGTGTTTTTTGGTGATTCCGAGGAAACTTCTAGTGATGAATAGAATAGTGTAAGCCATATTAATTTTTATATTCAATTAAAAAAAAAACATCTTTCTCATCACATTAAATTTCTGCATGCCGTTTGGGTGTACCGCTACTAATTGAACGAACTGACTTTTACTAAAAAAAATTAAAGTCAAAAAAGTAAAAGTCAGTTCGTTCAATTAATAATAGGACCCACAATGGTCTAGCACTAGCTCAACCATTGTGGGTCCTATTAATAGAAGTCGCCAGTATGACAAATGATGAGGCTTGGCGTGACGACGGAGAGACCCCTAGGAAGTCTTCGCGCTGTCTTGCAACCCGCAATAAACTAAATTAAGAGAAGTGGAAAGGAACATCAGTTTCACTTCCCTTCTTAACACACGGTGAAACTGGAAAATAATGAAGGACCAAGCCTTTAACTTAGACTTACAAGAATAACCTCAGTTGCCAAGTACTTAAAGTGTAATATTAGTTTTATCTGCACTAGACCAACACAACTACAAAAAACAATAAATAATAATTATACTTGATTCAGAAGGCGGTACGTACTCCCGGACACAATGTGTATTGTTAGGAAGTTCCTCTCTCTGGAGTCTTGACCACCGGTAGCTTAGATCCTGCTCCCGATGTTGGTGGCCTACAAATTTGTCTATTTTCAATTTTTATTTTAAAGATATATTTAAAAACGTATTTAATGAGTACTTTCGTTAAATAAATAGAATAACAAATAATATTTGTTTATTATTTTATTTTTTACTCTTTTTATTAATTATTTTTAAACCTTTTTTTACCCGACTGCGCGACATGAAAGATAGAGTTATATTTTACATAAAAAACAAGGTAAAGGCTTATTTACTACAAAATCTTGCACGAGTATCAGCTGCTTATCACCCCCTTCAAATTGCGATATAATTGAGGAAAATTGGTAACAAAATGATTCTGGGTGCAGGGTTATCAATCTGCAACTATTTGTGCCCTTTTACTTAACATCTCTGAACCCAGTGATCTATTGTTACGAGTAGCATCTATAAGGAAAACTCATGTTTTACTTATTGGTATTTATTTGTTCACGTTCTGATTGTTTCTTTTTTTAAGCAAATTCCTAGCTCAAGGAAGACTAATCGTAAAAAAGGAGACTATTTAAAAAAAAACTTTCCTTCTCGTGGCACCCATGAAGCGATGAAGTTTACGATTGACGCTGATCTCAAAAATAACTATTTCGATAGTTTTTTTTTGACAACTTCTGACGTATTTTAAATTATTCCGATTTAGTATCTCAAATCTAGCAAATCCCACGTCATCTGCTGCCATCACTTTATTTGGGATGTTCATGCGTCAGTGAGGTCTCGTTACGTTACTCATGTTTTTGATTGAAATGTTATGTTGTGTAATTGTGATGTGACTTAACGGGGCTGATAATTATATTCTTACAAGAATAAAAAGCCCCTAAAATCATCATCTGCCTAGCCTTTTCCCAACTATGTTGGGGTCGACTTCCAGTCGAACCGGATGCAGCTAAATATCAGTATTTTACATGGAGCGACTGCCTATCAGACCTCCACAACCCAGTAACTGGGTAATACGATAGATACTCTTGGTAAGACTGGTTGTCAGACTTTCTGGCTTCTGACCAACAGTAACGACTGTCAAAGATCTACAAATGACAGCCGGGACCAACGGCTTTACGTGCTTTCCGAGGCACGGAGGAAACTCGCTACGGTAAATGGTCACCCATCCACAGACCAATCTCGGCAAGCGTGGCTTAACCCGGAAGATCGGTCCATGCGGCTGTAATTATTTAGCCACGAGCTCCTCAAAAAATCCCCTAAAATATAAGATAAGTATCTCAATTTATAACGTCGTGTCCACAATTTCTTCTCGTGCGCCATTGTGGCATCCCTGTCCTTGCTTATTGTCAGGTCCAGCATCGCTTAAAGAATCAGCCCGTGTAAACAAAATATCAATTTCTGATCTTCAAGATAAAATAACATAACGTCGATGTTTGTCCATGAATCTGTTAGTGCTCTCGTTTATTCACATTTTCTGTATTCCCAGGTCAACACAATGTGCTGTAAGCTGCTCTCTGATATGTGTAAATGTCAAGGAAATCTTATTATATAACATAACACCACGCCTGTATTCCGTGAAGGGTAGAGCAGAGGTGTATAGTACACCCTCATTTCGCCTTTATGTTTAAGTCCCATGTAATAGGGGCGAGCCTATTGCCATCAACCAGGCACAAATCCAGACTCTGGGCTGCTACTAAGAAATTCCAAGCGGACAAACTCAATAACACTTTACCCGACCTTTGGATCGAACCTAGAACCTCACGCTCAGTAGTCGCGCTTGCGATCACTGGGCCAACGAAGCCATCAAGTCAAATCAGAAATTATTATTTCCTGAGAATGATTGATGGCCGCAGCTTACGAGATGCTGAAATAATACTTGTCACACCTTGTGGCGAGTTGTCTTCTGCCTTGTACAAAAAAAAAACTTTGATCAACAAAATGTTATCCTTAACCAATTTCAACTGTTTTAACATTTTAAAGAAAACCGTCGATCTCTGCACTAAAAACACGAAATAAAAAAGAAGAATCATCTAATATCCGATAGAAAGGTACGTATTTTATTTACGATTACGATCAACATTATCATAATAGTTCCTATCCCTGTAATAGTGTGAAAATGAAATTCTATTTACACAATAAAGTTCCCGTATAAATGTTATGTATATTTATTATAGGAACAGTCGACGTCGCTTAATGTAAAGTTATGGCACCCATAGGAACTCCCGTTGTAAACACATGCTGCAAAACACCATTATTTATGTAGGTTTTTGTTACAACACGGTTTTGTATGGTGCTGTTGCATTTTTGTTTGCCTAGTGAATTCAGTATAAAACAACATACAAGATAATTTTGGTAAAAAAAGTATTTGATGAAATAATAATTATACAGAGTGTAGTGTGTCGTGAAAGCCGAAAATGACAAAAAAAAACAAATATCTTGATTTGGCACACGAGGTTGTCGACATGTGGGATGTTGACTCAGCAGTCATTGTGCCGATAGTCGTTACAGCCAATGGCTTAATAGCCAAGAGCCTCGACCAAAATCTGATGAGGCTCGCGTTAAGCAGCTGGATCAAGGGTCTGATTCAGAAAGCGGTACTTCTGGACACGGCGCGTATTGTTAAGAAGTTCCTCTCTCTGGAGCCCTGACCGCCCGCGCCGGTAGCTTGGACCCTGTTCCCGATACTACTTCTTATACTACTGGGCTACTAGTTCTTATATTTTTAAATGTTTTTATTTTATATTTTTATATTTAAAAATGTATTCAGTATACAGGGTGTTAACGAAATCGTGTAATTCCTTCAAACCGCGTGATCTACTTGTAACACAGATCAACCCTAAATGGGAATTTTCGAAAACCAACCAAAAAAAAATTCAAAAAACATTTTTGGTTTTCAATTTCTGAGTCTTTTTAGAGCCTTGAGTTATTTGACTGCAAAGAGCGATAACTCGTTAGTCGTTCCTGCTAGCCGTGTCACCGTACTTTCATTAATTTATGCGTGGTATCGAAATTTTCGCAGAAATAAAATTACTTTTTTGCAAAAAAAAAAACTTTTTTTTTACTGATTCCTCATTAGGTGGTTTAGATACGAGCGGTAACAAAGCCGCATGAAAAAAAAAAGAATTTTATTATTTTATTTTTAATCAAGCTAAATCCCGAGCGGGGCCTGTCTACACCAGTAGTAGATCATGTGGTTTTAAGGAATTACACGAATTCGTTAACACCCTGTATATAGAGAATGAATAAACGGAATAATACAGAGTGTAAACAAATTCGCGTAATTCCTTCAAACCGCGTGATCCAATGATTGATCCCGCATGGTTTTTTTCAGAATCAACAAATAAGTTTTCAAAAATTCTGTATCTGAGTAGTTTTAACGTCCCAAGTTAACTGACTATGCAGAGCGATATCGCGCTAGTCGTGCACACCAGCTGTGTCGCCGTGCTTTAATTTATTTATGCTTGGCATCGAAATGTACCACCACTTTTTTTTTGTAGCCTTTTTATTTGGTTTTGTTTCTTACTTATCCCTACAGCAAGAAAAAAAAGATTCTTGTCTTTTTATTTTTAATCACGCTAAATCCCGTGCGGGTTTAATCTATCTCATTAATAGATCATATATGGTTCTAAAGAATTGCACGAATTCGAATACGTTTACACCATATAGGTACATCATAAAGGTTTAAGAGGTGAGTCCTTAAGAAACACCTAAAAAGGCACTTACTGTTTTCGAAATTTCTATAAATTCTCCGTATGGAATTACGTAAAAAAAATAATGAAGAACCATAATAGATGTACCAACAGTTTCACCGCGAGATATTTGCGAAATCATCATTAATTTCGAGAAAAAAAAATGTTAAATTCCCTCAAAAACATCTAAATCGACCTTTTCTATTTGCAGAATTTACTTAATTTTAAAGGAATATATAAAAATCTATTTAGTTTAATCGTGACACGAAAGTATGAATAACACGTCTACCGTTTTATTATTTTAATAAATCAAACCAAATGAGAGTAATCTACGTCTCAACATTGTTAATTTTTTACGGAAATTGTTTTCCGTTCCCCATACATTTTAGTATGGAGCAATACTCTCCCGTAATTTGTTTTATAAAAGAGTACGCACGCGAAAAATTTTCAGTGCCATCCTAGAATCCAAGGTCGCACACAGCACGTCCGTTTGTAATTCGAGCCGAGCTCTCAAAACATCTACGCACAAGGCATAAGGGTGGGTTGCGAGTGTTGTGACATGACTGCATTTTTTCACTCTTCGAACAATAAGACAGACGATTCTGACAGTGACCAAATTGACACATTTTAATTTCAATATTTTTTTCACTGAATATTCGGACACCATCAAATTATTGAAGCTTTTTAGTACAGTCAGATTAAAAAGTTTTAATATGTGGCAAAAAACGCGTTACCAAAACTATTTGTGGCTTTAAGGTGGCATCTTTCAGTAATAAATAGCTTTGTGAACTCACCACTTTGAACTGCACCAAAAGTATTCTTCGAAACGCACCAACGATGAAACATAGAGAAGAGCATGAAGGATTCGTAGTGAAATTATATCGATAAACGTTTTAAAATTCAGCTGCCCTTATTGTTTATTTATTAAAACTACTAGGAAAGCAGAAATGAACTGCAACTAGGTGCTTAAGCGACTTACCTCCGGTTTCTGAATTCAGAATTCTAGGATAAGCAGTACTTAAATAACATTTGAGTACAGAGTTGTCAAAAAAATTACCGATTTTAAAGCATTTTTTTGACAACTCCGTACTCAAATACTACACGTATTGCTTATCTTGAATTCTCAATTCAGAAATCGGTAATGGTAAAAATATAGGTTTTGAAATTGAATCATTTGTCGTTTTCAAAAGTACCAGGGTGACAGAAATGAACAGAAAATGGGCGCCTAAACGATGTCACTAAGTTGTGAACCAACGATTAAACACAAAGAGGAATGTAAAGTATTCATTATTATTCTTATATAAAATAAGATAGAAAACTTAAAACTGTCCTATATATCTGACCATAATTATAGGTCACTGTCACTTAGTCAGATCGTTTAAGCGCCTATTTTCTGTTAATTTCTGGCAACCAACAAACTTTTCAAAACAACAATTGATTCAATTTCAAAACCTGTATTTTTACCATTATTGAGCTAAGTAAGTACTTCCGGTTTCTGAATTGAGAATTCTAGGATAAGCAAGCAGTACTTAAGTAACATTTGAGTACGGAGTTGTCAAAAAAATTACGTATTTTAAAGCATCTTTTTGACAACTCAGCACTCAAATACTACTTAACTATTGCTTATCCCGAATTTAATTCAGAAACTGGAGGTAAGTCGCTTAAGCACCTAGTCCCAGTTCATTTCTGCTTTCCTGGTAATTTTAATAAATAAACAACAGTTGAATTTTAAAACGTCTATCGATATAATTTATCACGAATCCTTCGTTCTCTTCTCTATGTTTCATCGTTGGTGGGTTTCAAAGAATACTTTTGGTGCGGTTCAAAGTGGTTGCGCTTCGAGGAATACCCCATCTTTTTTTACCCGACTGCCAAAGCACGTATCTATCTATGTATGTGGGTTTATAATATTATTTATTAAAAACGGCTGCTTTAGTTATAATCTGGTTAAAAACTGTTTTTTTTTATAACTATAGGCTGGGCGGAGAACGGATTTCCACAATTATTAAGGTATCGAAAGTTTTTTATCTGACTGTACAAAACAGCTTTTTTTATTGGTGTCCGAATCATCAGTGAAAACAATATTGAAATTAAAATACACTTCTCATCAAAAAAATCGAAACACTCCCGAAATTATCTTTGTGGCGACAGTTAAACAAAAAACAAGCATTAATTCATTATAGAAAAAACATAATTTAGTAGCTGGAAGTTTGGCCTTTACAATGGTGTACGAAACTTCCAAAAATTTGTTTTTTTTTTTTAAATTTTTATCTTTTAAATGAATGGAACATTGTTTTGAAATAAACGTGTGTTTAGAGTTGGAGTATATTTTTCGTGCAAAAAACGCAAAATAATGCATTACTTTAAAATTTTCTGTTTGTAATTTGTTGATTAGGCTCTGTGACGTCTGATAAAAAGTTTTTTTTCTAACACACATGCATACTTCACCCGCAGCAGCCGCCCAAGTAGTGGCATTGCTGGATTCTGGGACTAGTCAGCGTGTTGTGGCTGCAAGATTGCATCTAAGCCACTTGTCTGTTCAAAGAGTGTACCAACGCTATCGGGAGACTGGTTTATTTACGCGCCATCCAGGATCTGGTAGGAATTGGGTCACTTTTGAGTGAGACGGCCGATTTATTGCAACCGTTTGTTTGCAAAATCGACGCCTTCGCGCTTTTCAACTGCAGCAGCAGCTCCTTGTTGTTCGAAGGGTGACTGTAAGTTGCTCTACGATTTGAAGAAGATTGAAGGAACGTAGACTGGTACCACACAAGCCAGCTAATGGGTCAAAATTAACAACAGACCATCGAAGAGCTCACCAAAAAAATCGAAACACCTCGCAAGTGTTTGTTTTGAATGGCTTATTAGAAAAACATGTTTTTTTTTTAATACCTAAATACTAAATGCCATTTAATAGTAGGTAGCATAAGGTTTAGAATTCCTTATGTTGATGTTCCATAATTTTACTCTCGTCAGAAAAGAGAACCTTGCTCATTTGTAGGTTTGAACAATTGAAGTGCACAAGTGCAAAGTTAAGGCACGTTCTTCGATGGTCTGTTGTTAATTTCGGCCCATTAGCTGGCTTTTGTGGTACCAGTCTACGTTCCTTCAATCTTCTTCAAATCGTAGAGTCACTTACAGTCACCCTTCGAACTACTCGGAACTGCTGCTGCAGTTGAAAAGCGCCAAGGCGTCGATTTTGCAAACAAACGGTTGCAATAAATCGGCCGTCTCACGCAGAAGTGACCGGATTCCTACCAGATCCTGGATGGCGCGTAAATAAACCAGTCTCCCGATAGCGTTGGTACACTCTATGAACAGACTAGAGGCTTAGATGCAAGATTGCAGCTACAACACGCTGACTAGTCCCAGAATCCAGCAATGCCACTTCTTGGGCGGCTGCTGCGGGTGAAGTATGCATGTGTGTTAGAAAAAAAACTTTTTATCAGACGTCACAGAGCCTAATCAACAAATTACAAACAGAAAATTTTAAAGTAATGCGTTATTTTGCGTTTTTTGCACGACAAATGTACTCCAACTCTAAACACATGTTTATCTCAAAACAATGTTCCATTCATTTATAGGATAAAAATTAAAAAAAAAAACAAATTTTTGGAAGTTTCGTACACCATTGTAAAGGCCAAACTTCCAGCTACTAAATTATGTATTTTCTATAGTGAATTAATGCTTGCTTTTTGTTTAATTGTCACCACAAAGATAATTTCGGAAGTGTTTCGATTTTTTTGATGAGAAGTGTATGTCAATTCGGACACTGTGTCCGAATATATTGTGAGTTTTATATAGGTATATATATTTTTCACTTTGAGATCACGGCTCATCTTCCGTGCGGAACTTTGGAAGGCATACACGGGGACACAGGTCCAACGCGCAGAGGCCCCAGTGAGAACTTTTTCACTTATTATTAGTATAATGATTTCCTTATTTTACCACGTTTCATAGCTACGTCAAGGCCATGGGCAGACTTGTCAATTTTGACGTTTGATTTGACAAGCTATATGCAGAAAAATATATTTTTCTGCATATTATTACTATTTCAGATAGAAATGGGAAAACGTAAAGAAAATTACAAAAGTTTCATTTTGATTGTATGCTTCCGGAAATAACAGATTCAAGATTAGACAGAAAAATGGAAATAAATGAGCCCAATTATTTGATTGAGGCAATTAAAAAACGAGAATCTGAAAGAAAATCAAAGAAACGGAACAGCGAAAATGTTTTATCTGATGTCAGCAGCCCCAAGCAATAAATAAATAAATTAAAGAAAATAATTTTATCAAGCATTAATTTTTGTATGTACACACGGCTACACATCAAGCTATAAATTTCCAGTTTACACTGCCCTCTCATTGTAATGAAAGCCTATACAATGCGAGATCAGCTTATACTGGAAACGTACAGCTTGATCTGTAGCCGTGTGTACTAAGATGTACCTATAATTTTTTTATAATAAAATATAATTTTAAAATATCAAACTGAGAATTTTTTTTTACTATACCCAGTAATTGAGTTATGTACATTAATTGTTTTTCATTACAAATCAATCACACATTATCTCGTTTTCATTTTAATGTTCGCTCTTATCTTCCCTCGCAACATTTACATACCCTAAAATATTCCCAAACAAAAATTATGTGTCATTATATTCGAAAATAGAAACACAGAAAATCAACAATAATATATTAAAGTAATTATAGTCCGGTCAAATTAGACATTTCAAAGTGCAATAATTCGCATAGAGCTGAAAATTGGTACGAATGTTCGGAACACCATTATAAATCAAATGTAAAAAGTCCCCAGCGATCACACACTTGCAAAAAAAAAAATTCAAGGTCAAAGTTCGCAAATATGGATTTTTTGCGTTTTTTAGCCAAACGGTAAGTTTTATGATAAAAATAAGTCAGACAAAAATTATAGATTATGCAATTCTCTATAAGAATTGTCTACAATTTTTCTCCTAAACGTCACCGATTCTGAGATATAATGGTTGAAAAAGTTGTATTCTTTATCACTGATATCGTACGAATCCTCTTCTGATGGCGATTAACATGTACCAGTTGTCAAGGTCAGTCGTGCTCCAATGTTGAATCACCATCAGAAGAGGATTCGTACAATAACAGTGAGGAGACATCTGATACATCGCTGTTCCACCAATTTACTTACACCCAGCAGGAAGAAGAAGAACAAGCAGAAGAAGAAGTACAAGAAGACGAACAAGAAGAAGAGGAAGCAGAATTATCAGATGATTATGAATGAGACGGATAATTTGACCTAATTTTTTAGAATTCACACGGCTTTCATCATTTCCAATAGTACCAGTTTTTATATATTTTGAATTAGTATTGAATTAAACAGGATCACAATAGATTGTGGAATAGGCCTATTGGAGAAACCACGTTAAAAAAACGCGCCAAGTACACTACCTTCCAGGTGGCGTGGAAACGCATATTATAAAGAATACAACTTTTTCAACCATTATATCTCAGAAACGGTGACGTTTAGGAGAAAAATTGTAGACAATTCTTATAGAAAATTGCATAATCTATAATTTTTGTCTGACCTATTTTTATCATAAAACTTACCGTTTGGCTAAAAAACGCAAAAAACCCATATTTGCGAACTTTGACCTTGAATATTTTTTTTTGCAAGTGTGGGATCGCTGGGGACTTTTTACATTTGATTTATAATGGTGTTCCGAACATTTGTACCAATTTTCAGCTCTATGCGAATTTCTGTTAACCAACCCGTATTTTTTGAGCTAACTTGACCGGACTATTATTCTAAGTTCAAATCTGTCAATACCGATTACACTGTGACCCCACCCTTTGTTCACGACACCAATACTATGGGCACGCGTGCCTCGCGGTGCGGTGAATAAATAGCTAATACATTGCGCGTTTTTTGCAACATAATTACTAGTCCTTCAGAAGCGAACGCGCACTGAAGGTTTATTTAACCCGGCGCGCCACAATATAAACCTTCGGTGCGCTTTTGTTTTTTGGTATGTGTACACTACATTGTGTGATGCAGCTGTATTAGTAGAAATGTCGAAGTGTGGGTTCGAAAATAAGTTCTCACGCTCGCAAACCTTTTTGTTACACTTCAGTTTTGTACGGTTCTGTTGCTTTTTTGATAAAGAATTTGAAAGTAGCTATTAGATTTAGGATATTGTAAAAAAACGGTCAAGTGCGAGTCGGACTCGCGCACGAAGAGTTCCGTACCATTATCTATAAAAACGGCAAAAAAATCACGTTTGTTGTATGGGAGCCCCCTTAAATATTTATTTTATTCTATTTTTTTGCATTTGTTGTCATAGCGGCAACAGACTGAAATACATCATTTGTGAAAATTTCAACTGTCTACCTATCACTGTTCATGAGATACAGCCTGGTGACAGACGGACGGACGGACAGCGGAGTCTTAGTAATAGGGTCCCGTTTTACCCTTTGGGTACGGAACCCTAAAAATGGTTCTTCTTCTCTCGTATCGGCACGTGCTATAGTAGAATAGCTAATGTTGTGGTGAAACGGTTAGCCAGTCAGCAAGGAAGAAAGCGAGGCTGACTGCTCAGGGTGCCAGCTTCAGACGTACTTGCTTAAGTATAGTCAATTGTGGAGACTTTTTTCATGCATCCCCAATATTTGAGGAAATAATGGTTCAATATGTTGGTATTTATTGATAACTAACAACGTACTTAAATAAATGTCTTTGTTGAAAAGTGTCTTTGTTATAATTATTTACTAACGTTTAGGTACAAATTATGTACAATATCACCGAAAGTCTCGACCAGTGAAACAAATAATAAGTCAAATACAATAAGCAATTTTGAAATAGATTAAAAAAAATATTTTTTTATTAGGGGCTCGTGGCTAATTAATAACCACGCGGATAGTATGATTAGCAAGGTTAAGCTGCGCTTGCTGCGGTCATTCGGTGGATGGGTGATCATTCGTTGCACATCGAGACTTCTCCTTGCCTCGGAGAACTCTTTAAACTGTCGGTCTCGGGTGTCAGACGAATACCAATGACAGTCGTTACAAGTAGTCAGAAGCCCAAATTCTGACAACCGGTCTAACTTTAGGATATCGGCATTGCCCAGCAACTGGGTTGCAGAGGTCTGATGGCAGTCGCTCCGTGTAAAATACTGGTATTCTGCAGCATCTGGTTAGACTGGAAGCTGACCCCACATAGTTTAAAAAAGCTAGGCAGAACTAAAGACTTTTATGACACATTTTTTTTCACAACTTTGGTATTTTATTGTTTCCTAACAATATTTACTTTTGTTTTAAAATTACGGCTATAGTTTCTTTTCGTTTCAAATTCGCGACCTTTCAATTGTAATTCAGAACTATACGTTCAAATAAAACAAGGATCATAGTCTCATCACGTCGCGAGGGATTGAAAGTTAGAGCAATAACCTCCTAGGGCACGTTCACAGTGTTTCAATGTATTGACCACAGATATAGACTTGAATAGATGCCGCAAGTTTGTGAAATAGGGTATTTTCATCATCATCATTCGGCCGAAAGACGTCAACTGCTGGACATAGTCCTCCGCCAAGCCGTGTTTGGGGGGGGGTTACTATAATCGTCACGCTTGGCAGGCGGGTTGGCGATCGCAGTATGGTTGTTAAAGTACTCAGAGAACGCTGCTGCCCATTCTCTAGTAAATCGCTTAGTCGCTTTTTACAATACCCATGAGAAGAGATGGGTTAGTGCTATTTTTTACGTTTGGCACCACACGGATCCATAGGGTATTTAATTACTATTAAAAATGTACAACAAATTGGTATTATTTTAAAGAAAGTATAGACAGAAGAAAGAATGTGAAAAAAAAATAACTACGGAAAAATAGAGGACATACACGCTTTCGATGTTTGCGGAGGATTTTCTGTCCTTGTCACACGAAACGGATATTGTACAGAGTTATGTCAAGTCACTATGAAGTTTTTAAGGTATGACGTCATTTTTAAGTAGTTTGGTCTCTGTCTCGTGAACAATTTAAAATTGCTTACAATTTGGGCACCTGATTAAATATTTCATTAGTTTTTCACTGCTGCTTAATATTATTGTAATAATTAGAGATTTAAAAAAATAAAAAACAATAAATAACTACCGAAATTAAGATTATTAATTCAATAGACTAAATTGACAGGTACCACCATTGTTTTTTGACTGTATCGTACCTATTGTTATTTGACATTAGCACCTGTTAGTTTACTCCAGTGGATTATTAATAATCCCACTATACGTAAAGAGCTCGATTTCTGCTGAGAACTAAGTCGATTAACACACGTCACCGCGCACCGCCGAGATAGGCGGTGAAGCGGATCCGCCCGACCGTGCGGTTTGGCTGCGTACGTGTGTTAGGCATCAACTGATTTCTTAGAGACCAATGCGACTAGAGATCCGCTTCACCGCCTACCGCGGCGGTGCGCAGTGCCGTGTGTTAATCGCCTAAAGAAGCATTGCGCATGACTCTCACGCATTTTCATAGTGAATGGTCACGCACACGCATCCTGCAACCATTCGCGCTTGCAGACACGGAAACGGCTGAGTGGGAACTGAGTTAGATGCGTAAAAATCAAGAGTTTTGCTCCTACTTGTGGCACGCAACGTAGATCAACTTGCGTTATCTATTAAAATTTATATCTGTGGTATTGATATTAGTTATTTGACAAGAAAAATATGCGATAAATCGAATAAGTGTAGGAGTATAAAGTCAAAGTATAGACTAAAAAGTTGTAGGCGTCAGAGCTATTTTTGTTATTTTCATGATATTTATTTATTACGGGACGGGTTTCTAAAGGTTATGTATAAGATTCAACAATCTAAAAGAAACTAGAAGTGGAAGTAAATAACGAACAGCGAAATAAAAGAGCTTTGAAAAAAAAGTTATTGTAACTAACTATCACTTTGTCAACATTAATAGAATAGAATATATTTATTGCCACACATTCTTTTGAACATAAATATAGCACTGAGTGGTTTCCGCAATATTTTGATGAAAACTGGTATCCAAGGTAAGACTGAACTTGTGTTATGGGAGCCAGGGTCCTCGCACTTCTGTTTTCCTTTCTTTTTAAAGAAGAATGTAGAAAAAAATGTTTATTTTATTATGTTATCTACATAGAACTCTACTTGAGTAAACTGGCATTATAAATACTTAACTTATACAAGGTTAGTCAGAAAGGGGGTACTAATCCGGAAAGGTGTTAAAGTACCCATAATAAGGAGTAACTTTTGTTCTACCACTTTCCCCAAAAGTCAGTAGTTGAAGAGAAAAAGCTGTTCAAAAATTACATATAAAATACGCTAAAATCATTCTATCCTCAGCTATGATCGCTGCGTTCACATTTTAAGTCATATTTGTTGGGGTCACGAATTAGAAGCTCCATTTTCTGAATTCGCAACTAAAGCAGGGATGAAGAATTTTTGAAACAACTAAAATATAAATAATTTTACAGGGAAATAAATATTATCGAAATTTTAACTCTTGCTCAGTGATACTTTAAGTGGCCTGCGGATTAGTACCCCCTTTCCGACTAACCTTGTATAGTATAATGAAGTCGTACTCATTTTTGTTTGCAAAGACCCTGAACCCATTTCATGGCATGTAAACCTATCCATTCTATATTGTCGCAACTTTCACAGGCAAAGTCACGAACAAAAGTTACTGGTACCTATATAAATAAAAAAATAGAGATGTCCAGTGCAAATAATCCGAGGTTTTAACACACCAGACATGTCCTTTAATTCTAAAGTTTGTGTTTGTTTTGGTAGCCCGCAGAGGACCGCGGCTCTGAAACTTTTTACGAGACTTTAAAACTTTTTTTGCGACGTGATCACTCGCCCAACGGTTAAAACTTATGTGGGTAGCCCAAAAAGAGAATTATTTTAGTTTGGTAAGAACGAAAATTTATAGTGGTGTACATTTTTCAACCCTCTTATTAGTTCGTGCAAATGGAATAAAGAAAATGTTTTCTGTAATAAAATTGTTTTATTTGAAACCTGAACTTAGTTGATGTTAAAGTGCTTCGTCTCTCGAGCTATTTGAGAAATAGCTCGTGCCGGTGAAAAAAGATTAGCCAGTCAGCGAGGTTGGTAGAGGGGTTGACTGTCAGGGTGGGCCGGACGTACTTAAGTATCGTCACTCGTTGAAGCTCTTTTGAACCAATATTATAGTAAGGTTGTTACTCCACGGCAGAAAATAATATACTTTCACGAAGGAAAATTGCGTGATATCATATTTACAGCATGGCTGGAGCCCAATAGTCGTAGGGCTGACTCAAAAGGTGACTCAAATGGTGCATAAAGCTACATTCTCCCACACTCATTCACACCCCCACACACACACTCACATACGCGCTCACCTTCTTACTTAATCATGGGCTTTTATCAGTCACTCCTAATTTCCTTCATACTTTGTCGCTAAACACCTTATGCGCATTGTAAATGTATCAAAGTACCTATTCTTAACAAATCATTTGCATGCTTAGGTTAATTTCAAAATTATTGTTTATCTCACTCACTTAAGCACTGTTAAATTAACTTGGAAGAGCGGAATCACCTAACACAAGCAAATATTTGCTTGTGTTAGGTGACAGTTATCGTAAACGAAAACTGCCTGAATGAACGATTCAGTTGCAATTGATAAAAAATTCTGTTAGTTGAATTGGCCCCCTGGTTCGTCGCTTTACATCCAAAAACTACGAACTCTGTTCAACATTCTATACAACTTTTACTATGGGACAAACTATAATAGTTGTGAAAAAAAATCTGCTATTCCACACAAAATAATCAATGTTGCTTAACAGAATGGATGAAACAGCAGATTTTTTGTATTTATCATTATTATTTTCCGGGATTTCTCGACTAGTTTCGGACCCAAACGGAGCCCTTAATCATGAGCCGATCACGCGGCGACGTCGCAAGTCGAACCGAAACTAATAACATATACATATACAAGGTGTAATATAAATAACGCACAACCTCTTAAGGGGTCACTGTACTCATCATTATGAACAACTTTTAATAAGGGACCAAACATGAAATCGCGAAAAAAAATTCTGCTGTTCCCTACATTTGACGAGTTATGCGAACATAAATGTAGGGAACAGCAGATTTTTTTTTCGCGATTTCCTATTTGATCCCATAGTAAAAGTTGTTCATAACATAATGATGGTTCACACCGATAAATCAGCCCTCATCAAGCTGTCTCCCCTCCCCCCTATGTCCACGCCAGCAACGCCCTAAGCCGAGGTCCGAGTCCCACTAGGGGTCGCCCTTAGTGCTGTTGTTGCAGGTAGTCATGATGTTAGTGTAGTACAAGTAGTTAGCTTAGGTTAAGTGTTTCACTTCCCCCCATTGGCTGGAGACCCTTCAGGTCACGCCAATAACTGCCCGGTTACGTAGAAACCGTCCCCTAGGACGACCTACAGCAGTCAAATAGAAAAAACAAAAAAAAAAACATAATGATGAGTACAGTGACTCCATAAGAGGTTGTGCGTTATTTAAGTTACACCTTGTATATGAATGTGTCTCACGAAAGTTTTGATACAAAAAAAGATTTTATTTTCACGAATTTTGTCGCATCATATGTTGTATAGAATGATGATTAGAGTTCATGTTATTTTAATTAAAAGCGACTAACCAGTACTGCATGAAATATTGTTAAAAGAATTCACAAAGAATCCTGCGTCTTCCACTTTTATAAAACACTACAATAAAGGTAAATGGGCATTTTGTTCGGACCTGTGACCTACCAGCGACCACTAACGAAACTAGTCGGAGTATGTTAAAGACCATGAATACTACCCAATGAGATGAGTCGCATTCCTCAAAAGTATGGGAAAGTTTTTTTAACAAAACAAGAACTAATATAAAAAAAAGGATTTTCGTATATCCATATCCTTCTAAATATACAAGGTTAGTCGGAAAGGGGGTACTAATCCGCAGCCCACATAAAGTATCACTAATGACTGTCTTAAAGCAAGTGTTAAAATTCCAGAATTCGGTAAAAATTTTCTCAATGCAAAATTATTTTTATTTTTGTTTTTTTAAAAATTCTTCATCCCTGCTTTAGTTACAAATTCAGAAAATGGTGCTTCTAATTCATGACCCCAAATGTGACCTAAAATGTAAACACAGCTGATCATAACTGGGGATAGATAGATTTTAGAGCTTTTTTTTTGAGATCTTTGATCACCTATTTCTCTTAAACTATTGACTTTTGGAAAAATTTGTAGAACAAAAGTTATTCATTATCATGGGTACTATAACCCCCTTTCTTATTAGTACCCCCTTTCTGACTAACCTTGTATAAAATGCTTACGAAAATGCACAAAGATCTTCCTAAAAAGGTACAACAATGTTTAGGAGCTTTTCTATCTTGTTCTCCACAGTTTCTTGAACCACATAACTTTTTTCACCCATACATTAGGATGAAAATAAATATATTCCGTGAAATGTTAACCCTAAACCTTCAAAACAAACCACATTTCAATAATGGACGCGTACTTTTGAGGTACCGGGTCAAAAATGCCCAATGACCTTTCCTATACTATTGCTGAATGCCAAGCGAAATACCATAAATATCTCTTATTCGACGTGCTGACTAAACTTCTTCGCTTGTTTTTTCCAAATCCAACTTGTGTTATTACTTCACTCGCCTCTTTATATTCATTCGACGATCCCGCTTAGGGGGCTACATTATTGGCATCGATATAACACGAAGCATCCCGCATGTCATTTCGTTGCCTCCAGGCGCAAGAAATTGCATGAAATACATCTATGATACTACACCAGAAATAGTAGACCTCCCGCCTCCCCCGCGAGTTTTGCAATACAGGTATTGTGCGGAGCAATGAGGTGTGAAATAAGGGGTCTGTGTAGATTGGTTATGTAGTGCTATTCGTGTGTGCTTCGTGCACCCCCACAGGCATATTGGACGCAATCTGTGATACCTGACGTGGCTGGGAATTTCATTATAGTCTATTGACTGCTCATGACGAGAGACTAGATTGAAGTGTGACGTCAATTGTTTGCTGCAAATAGGAGATGCGTGACAATGCTGTTTGCTTTTGGACATTATGGGCCGTGCCTGTTGTGCATAAACACTACTCCTTGTTGATGATGTAAGAACACGTTCCTCCCATAGATAAACAGTTTTAAAACACGTTAGCTGTCCGGTAACAGTACACGCCGTGTGTGTCCGTCATGTCCGTGTATCGTAAATGGTGCACGGACTTGTCGAGTTGAAGCAACGTGTACACGCGTGTACCGTGGACTTGTGAACGGCTAATTAGATAAAAAGCTTTTTTTTTATTTAGATTAGGTATATCTATCCATATTAATTATTTTGAATCCATTTGAGACAAAATATAACAAAAACTGCTTTGGACGTTTGAGCTTTTCCAAAAATTATGTATGGGGACAGTTAATGTGCTAATATCATTCTTTACAGCAGTGATAGTTGAACGCTCGCTTTTCATGCAAGGGTTTGATCCCAGCCCGCACGTTTGACTTAACGAATTCACGTGCAGATTAGAATTTGATTATCACTTGTGTTAACAGTGAAGAAAAACATCGTGAGGAAACTGACACAAAAGGAATGCGAAAAAAAAAACTATCTTGTTGTATTCCACCAACCCGCACCAGGCTAGCGTGATCTTCTCATTTTGAAAAGAAGCCAGTGCATTGGGACAATAATAGGCTGAATACATATTTCTTTATAGTCATATCACTAACTTGCTGAATACTAGCTAGGATCAACAAATAAGGTCGCAAAACCTGATTAGACTTTTTTATTACCTGCAACAATTGTCATTTATCGGTGGCACTGGGCAATAGATAAAATTAGCACGTTATTTTTATGATTATTTGCTGCAGTTATATCGAAGGAGAGCTACATACTGTGCTTTAAAGTTTCTCTGTAATACATAATCAGTCCATTATTGTGCCACTTATGGGCACGGGGCTCTTCTTATAGTGGGAAGAGTTAGGCCTTTGTCCATCACGTTGACGGGCCTCTTTTCAGAATTAGAAGGGTTAGACCTTAATCCATCACGCTGGCCAGTAATGTATACAGGTTGTAAGGGTAAACAGTGTTATCCTTGAAACCAGTGGTTTGGTTTCACGTATAGAACGTAAAATCAATGAAAAATAACAAACTTTTTTTTTTATAAAATTTTCATTTTTCCACGAAAGCATTTTCACCCTACGCGCGGGGGCAACGAGTTACGGGAGGGGGCGCGGGGAAATCGCCGCGTGGCCCGACGCACGGCCCCGCACAGTTCGCTACCCCAGTCAGTCAGCTATCTCGTTAGCGAGTGCGTGTACGCCGCGTCGTAGCGCCGCCGCGCCACTCATTTCTCGCGCGTGTATACTATTTTTTTTTTACTCGATCCTTTGTTTTTGTGGTCACGTCAACTAACCATGGTTTGAGTGATAACGGTGTTTACCCTTACATGCTGTATATGTCTCTGTAAATTAAAATCTGTATATTAAATATACAAGGTTAGTCGGAAAGGGAGTACTAATCTGCAGGCCACTTAAGGTATCAGTGATGACTGTTTGAAAGTAAGTGTTAAAATTTCCAAATCCAACATTTTTTATTTCCATGAAAAATGTTTTTTATTTTAGTTTTTTCAAAAATACTTCACCCCTGCTTTAGTTACGAATTCAGAAAATGGAGCTTCTAATTCGTGACCCCAAAAGTGATCTAACATGTAAACACAGCTGATCATAACTGAGGGAGGATAGATAGATTTTAGCGTATTTTTATGGAATATTTGAACAGCTATTTCTCTTAAACTATTGACTTTTTGGGAAAGTTATAGAACAAAAGTTATTCATTACATGCCCTTCTGGATTAGTACCCCCTTTCCGATTAACCTTGTATACCTATCTGTATTTTAAAATATGTTGGTTGCATTTAGACATAGAATTAGAGGAATTGTGTGTAGAAACTTGGAACTTGAATCTATAATACTTAAAACATACGATAAATTGCAAAAAAAAACATCACTATGACACAAAACAGAAAACGCTCTATACAACAACTACAAACAACAAACTGCACAATTTTTAACAAACACACTGAAACAAACGAACCGTGCTCAAACAACGCAACTTCCCAAATTACATACACTCAGATTACAACGAAAATCCACCAACAATATCCGGGAAGTCATGTCAACAAACGCACATCACTATGTATAGGTATTTCCTGTAGATATAGCACGTAAACGGCACCCTTAGGGGACATGAAACAGCATTTTCATTGATTCCCACCGCGGTCATTGTCCCCGCAATAGGCGACTGCCACTAACATTTACCACTGCATTATTTTACTGCTATTTTATAACTTGCATTTTTATACTTTGGGGGAATAATAAATCTATGCTCATGTTGGATGAGGGGCTGTGGGTTTGTTTATAAGGTGATTTTTTTTGATATCCCATAACTCTAGGGTAAGATTGAGACCATATCAAAAAACCAACTGACATATGAATTATTCTTCAATCATCTTTTTTTTTGTTTCATTTTTCATACAAAATAATTCGATAACGTCACGATTATTAATGTAAAACACCCTTACGTGACATATGACAACGTCGCATTTTCTTAGCATTAAATATGAATGAATGGTTTGAATAAAAATGAATTACTCTTATTTACCAATGAAACTTAGATACCTATAATTTAATTATGAATGATGATATCTTCGAAACTATGCATTTTTGACCACCTAGCTTTTGACAATCTAGGAGATTTTGTGTTCTTTTTACTTAAATAATATAACCCTAGAGTCATGGGATATCAAAAAACACCCGTTGTATAAACTCGTATCACGGAGATAGATTCCAATACTATTGGATAGATTATAATGATGTATTTACTCCATACAGAAAGATCCTATCCGAAAGACAATACCTACGTGCATCCGGCACATTTAAGTAGTCAGCCCCGTTACAAATCTCGCTGACTGGCTAACCTTTCCACCATGGAAAGTAAATTACAGAATATGATTTTTAATTGCGTTACGCATGGAAAGAGTCTCCACGTGTGATGATACTTAAGCATGTCCGGCGCACCCTGGGCAGTCAGCCCCACTACCATCTTTGCTGACTGGCTAATTTTTCACCACGGCATGAGCTATTCTCATATAGCTCGTCCCAACACGATAAAAGAAGAAGTTGCGTTACGGTAAAGTAAAACATCGTGAGGAAACCTGCACAAGGACTCAAAAAAAAAAACAATTTCTCGATGGTGTGTATCAGTCCGTCAACCGGCACCAGGCCAACGTGATGGCCTAACGGCCTGTCCACATCTCCACGTCATGACGTCGTCAACGTGGAACGGTGCGGTAACGCGTCACGGTGCGTTGAAATAACGTGCAAATTTACGTTAACGTATCGTAACACGTTCCGCCTCTAGTCGCAAGCGCTAACGTATTTGCGCTCCGCCCGCGCTCTCCACGCCCGCGAGTTAGTTTCCGTCTATATGCTCCGATGCTTTAAAACCATACCTTACTGTTTCTTTTATTAAAATTCAGGATCTACATGGTCAACGATAAATCTAACAATGATCCTGATGTGCATTTTTACGATACGGTAACGTAAATTTGCAAGTTATGTGAACGCACCGTGCCGCCTTATCGCACCGTTCCACGTTGACGACGTCGTGACGTGGAGATGTGGACAGGCCCTAAGGCCTAAACTCTTCTTATTCTGAGAAGAGTCCCATGCCCAGCAGTGGGACTGTAATGGGCTGAATATGTAAGGGTGTTTGTCTATCACCTATAGCGTCCTCTGTTCACATAAACCTCAGTTGAAAATAAGGTACACATTGTCATCATCGGGCCACGAAATTAATTTATCTTTGTCAAATTCGTCGTATTTCCCGGAAAATCCCAAGCAAAACCAGCGCGAATCGCTAGTGGTAGATAAGTATTTTATGGATAATTTGTGGCCATAAAACTTCATAAAAGAAGTTTGAGTTTGTCGTTGAACGATAGTTGAATTTATTTGTTTTATACTTTTTCTGTGCACTATCATTTTATATTGTTCCGAGTTCCGAGACTCGCTCAACTGCGTTCTGTTTTTAGAAATACACATTGAGATTGCTTGCGGCTCGTAAAAATTCAAAGAACAATTTATCTTACAACATTACTTTGTAGTGAAATATTTGTGACGGAACTCAAGCACACAAACAACCAGAGACAAGTACACGTTATCATCGAAAGAGATCGAAAGAATCAAACCTTTATGATATAACCCTCCGGTTTCTGAATTGAGAATTCTAGGATAAACAGTACTTAAGTAACATTTGAGTACGGAGTTGTCAAAAATATGACGGATTTTAAAACCACGTTAATTATAGCACGTTAATTATAGACACAATAGATAAGACAATTAAGTGTCATCCTGGGACGACGGGCGGTACGCAACCGGTTAAAGCATTTTTGTGACAACTCCGTACTCAAATACTACTTAAGTATTGCTTATCCCGAATATTCAATTCAGAAACCGGAGGTGTGAATTAAATACATTAAAGTTAGCTAGCCTTCAGTCCCAGGTGTCATACGAATAGCTATGACAATCGTCGCAGTCAGAAGCCCGAAAATCTGACAACCGGTTTAACCTTAGGATATCTAAGGATATTTAAGATTCGCATCCTAGCGGTCGAGGAGTCAACATATCCTGAGGATGCCCCGTGCAGGGGCGAAACACGTGTCGCGTATTGGTTTGGTTGCATGTTCCATTATTTTTTCACTCTTTCTGCATGTGCATATATTTGTGGGTGGGAGGGTGATGCTGCATACTGCATCCAAACTAGCGATCTTGTTCAGCGGAATTAAAGCTAGATATTCTATTTGCATTTTTGTACTTAGGATATCGGCGTTGCCCAGTAACTTGCGGAGGTCTGATAGCAGCCACTCCGTGTAAAATACTGGTATCCAGCCGCATCTGCATCCTAATTGCGCAAAACACTCGTAATCGCTCGGCTTTGATTTTGGCTGGTCAACAATTTCCATAGCAACGTAATGTATTAACAATCCAACTTCTCCACAACAGTAACTATGTACAACGCAATGAATGTTGTTATATTGTCAAAATGAAAGCTAGGTATTGAAATTCCGAATGCGATACGCAATTCGGATGCTGGTTAGGGCGTTACCACGCCAATCGATCGATCGTCGATCGATGCCATCGATCGATGGTAGAATGGATTAGTCGACGTCGATCGATCGTTTCTACTACACCAATCGATCGACTAAACGTCGACCGGTGTCGTTCGATGGCTTCGATCGACGATCTATCGATTGATGCGGTAGTACCCTTAGCCGTATTTCAGAGTGGAGGCGAGCGCGGGTGCTAGCGCGAGCGCGTGTAAGTCAAATGTATGTAGACGCCAGTTGCATTCACAGTGCGCCCGCGAGTCGCGCGCCTGCATGAGGCGGGCGCGGTGGCGCAGGTGTTTCTAATAGCTCTGTCCGCTCGTATCTTTCACAGTGATATAGCGTCTGTTAGGTGACTGCGCGTGTGGTTCTAAACCATTTTTATTCACCCGCCGCCGAAGCGTCGTACGATAGCTCGTTCGGCACTACTGTGAACACGCAGACGCCAAGACCCAAGCGCTCGCGCCCGCCCCCGCACCCGCTAGTGCAGTCTGATTGATCACTAAGAGTGGAAGCTGACCCCAACAAGGTTGGGAAAAGGCTTAGCAGAACACATTAAAGTTAGCTAGGATTAGAATAGAATATACTTTTTTGTACACCAAAATTGTAACACAGCTCTTATACAATATCATATATTGAACGGTACATATTTGGGATCATGAATCCATATTTTATTAAATGTTTACGGAAAACAGTATACCTATTAAGTGAGGTGAGTTAAGAAAAAAAGTCACTAACAGCCACTAACAGGTGAACAGAACGTGAACTCGATATTATGTTTACAGGAATAAATAAATACAGAGGCAGATCAACCCTTGCACTGGGCGCATTATACTGTGATCATCAATCTGTTTGCCGGCAGTAGTAATTACCCTTGGGATGGGACGGTATAACAATCTATGGGATAGAGGCCCGTCGCCAACAGTAGCCATCTAAATTCTAGATAGTGTATCTATTGAAAATATATTTCCAATACCAAGCTTCCTCTAGTTTTTTAAATTAAATATTAACTCGTCTCACGTCTGTTTTTATGAACACTTACAGCGATTACGCACTGCATCCGATCCGGATAAGTGAAAATAAGAATGTAAAAAACTCAGACCGAATTCGGATATTGCTTACGCACTTATTCAATCTCCGATCCAAATTCAAATAATTCAGGGGCCATCTTTGGCATATCCATTTGGCGTCCGATTTGAATCCGAGGTAATGCGAAAGACTTCATACAAACAGTACTACGGCTACTTCGGTCCGTTAATTTTTCTTTTGAATTACAAACTCACGGATGACGGAGAGAAATCGGATGACGGAAGTCGGATCTCGATCGGATCGTAACCGCTCTTAGGGGTATTTTACCAACCTATCATTAACTGATCATTAAAGTCTCAAGTACTATAATTATAGACACAATAGATAAACAGTGGCACTGACGAACCGGTTCGTCGGTCGGGGCGCTAGCGGTTAAGATAATTCGGTCTCAATTTTTTTCAATAGCTAACATTTGCATTTCAACACATACCAATAGTGATAATGACAAGATTATTGAACATATAAATGTCATATTTGTAGGTAACATTTAGCTTATCTAGTCCGTAGTTACGGACTACTTATTGGTATGTTGGTGAAATACCCCCTTATACACCCACATCTAGCCTATCTAGCATCTAGTTTCTATATGGCTGTAGGGGGCGAACCTATTACCCGACGCCTGACCATTAACAGGCCCGAGAAGGCAGCGCGCATGTGTCCCGTGCGCGCCTCTCAAGAGGGCGTGGGGCAAGGCTCCACAGAAGGAGAGGGGTTGCGGTGCATGCAGCTGCGAATCCCGCGACCCCGGCCAAGGGTCAGGAGAAGAAACACCGTGGGTTTTTAACCGGTAAGAGTCCGGCATAACCCTTCGCAATCCCCAGGCGTAGGGTATCCATGAAGATATTCATACGAAAAATATTACCTATTGCCAAAGACAGAATTTCGTTGCAAAGGAGATGGTCCAAAAAAAACCCAGACTCGTTTGGGACTAAATGGGTACCAGTAGTTTCATTATAATGCACAATTTACCCCACCGAAAGGGCAATGCCGAAATCGATGGGGTATAGGAGCTATAGACTGACAAAGTATATATGAAAAAATCTTGACTAACAAGTGTTTTTTACCATTATAAACAATATCAATAATATATTAACGATAATAATGACGGGATTACTGTAGTATTTATTACTATCAACCATTTGGTATCTGATTATTACTACAATCACTTAAAAAACACTTGTTAGTCAAGATTTTTTCTTAGTACTTTGTCAGTCTATAGCTCCTATACTCCATCGATTTTGGCATTGCCCTTTCGGTGGGGTAAATTGTGCATTATAATGAAACTACTGGTACCCATTTAGTCCCAATCGATTCTAGGTTTTTAGTCCATACATTATGGACCATCTCCTTTATTATTTATTTTCCCGCAAAACCCAAAGCTTTGACCGGTCTGGCAGTCAAATCAAGCAGATGACGTCGTGATTGTGTTTTTATATTATAACTTTTGTGGGACAAGTTCATATTTATGATTATTTACGGTTTACTCACGTGCATTTTTCGGGATTGCTCGACTAGTTTCGGACCCAAACGGAGCCCTTAATCATGAGCTGAATACGCGGTGAGGTCGCACGTCGAACGAGTGTTCATCTCATGATTATGGGCTCCGTTTGGATCCGAAACTTGTCGGGCAATCCCAAAAAATGCACGTGAGTAAACCTTAAATAATCATAAATATGTCGTGATTGTGATTGCTAAAAAACATTTTACAACATTTACGTATTTATCAAAGAAGAAATGAAGTAGGCACTTTATTTAATTGAAGTATTCTTATGGAACACTCAATAAATTGTTCGACAAGTACTTTTAACTTTACTCAATTTATCCTTTCAGCTCAAACTCCCCGAGCTGTTATTACAACTATCAAGTACAAAGAAACTATTGAAACTGTACCTCAGTGAAGGAAACTTGGATTCAACATGATTGCTTTCGGCCAAACCGTTGATTGTAAAAATTAATAGTTGGAAACTACGCCGGTAAGCGTCCGACAACTTTTGGATTTAATTTTAGGTAGTCTATCTACTAATTTTAAAATAAAAGTACGGTAATTTGGTAGAATTTGTTTATTTTAATCACTAGTTTTTGCCCGCGTTAAGTGACGACTTTCCATACAAACTTTCATCCCCTATTTAACTCCCTTAGGGGTTGAATTTCGAAAAATCCTTTCTTATTTCTTGTCTACATTATAAAGGAAACCTCTGTGTGAAATTTCAGCTTTCTAGGTCTAAGGGTTTGGGCTGGGCGTTGATGAGTCAGTCAATCAGTCAGTCAGGACCTTTCTTTTTATTTAAATAGATTAGCAATCGAAGTTGTTAATTCTACTCTTGCGCTTATAGAATCATTTATCAACTTACTAGCCTTAATACCTTACCTCAGTGATAGGTACGGGGAAGCCAGGGGCTTCACAGAAAGGGCATCCTTAATTATGGTACCTGACGTCCGTCGCATTCTAGATAGCCCTTTACGAACCTTGCTGACTGACTAATCTTTTCATTACGACATGAGGATTTCTCATGAGAATATCTCGTGTGGTACCGGACTTAAAGAATAGCACTACCCCATCTCTTCCCGTGGGTGTCGTAAAAGACGACTAAGGGGTTCTCTAAAGGATGGGCAGCAGCGTTCTCTGAGTACTTTAACAACCATACTGTGATTGCCAACCCGCCTGCCAAGCGTGACGATTACGGCAAACTCCCCTCCTTTTGGAGGAGGTCTATATCCAGCAGTGGACGTCTTTCGACTGAATAATGATAAGAATTTCAGAATTTGATTATTATTTGCGTTACGATTAAGAAAAATATCGTGAGGAATACTACATTAATGATAGGGATCCCAAAAAAGAAGTTTTCGATGGTGTGTATAGTCTGTCAACCCTCATCAGACCAGCGTGGTGGATTAAGGCCTAAAACTTTCTCATTCTGGGAAGAGGCCTGTGCCCAGTAGTGGGACAGTGATGGACTGATTGCTTATGAGAAATCTAGCTTTTACCCGCGGTTTCGCTCGCATTAATTTAAAATAAAAAATAAAAAATTCTGAACACACTACTAAAGTTTCTTTAATATAATTCAATCATGATTCGAAAGACACGTGGTGCCATCTATGAACGTTATTATGGTTTTCCTCGGAAACACTACTTTTTTTCGGGATGAAAGGTACCCTATGTCCGTTTCGGTACACCTGATAACGCATATGCAAAATTTCAGGATGATCGGTTCAGTGGTTTAGGCGTGAAAAGGTAACAAACAAACAAACTTACTTTCGCATTTATAATATTAGTTAGGAAGTAAGGATTAGATAGGATTAAGAAATTCCAAGGAGGGAGCGGAGAGGGAGAGAGAGGCGACGGCCAGTCTCCCTTCCCGCGCCAGATGCACCGGGCGCCGCCGGAGGGCGCGCGACGATTCGGGCCACCCTAGTGTGTGGCCTGCTGGCGACGGGTTAGGGGACCCGTCGCCCGACCAGTAACAGCCGAGAAGGCGGCGCGCCTCTCAGGAGGACGTGGGGCAAGGCCCCGTTGAAGAAGAGGTCCGCCAGGGGCTGGCGGATCGAGGCCTACCGGGGTCGCGGTGCATGCAGCTCGAATTCCGCGACCCCAGCCAAGGGTCAGGAGAATGAACACCGTGGGTTTTAGTCGGTGACAGTCCGGTATAACCCTTCGCCTTCCCCGGGCGAATCCATGAGGATTTTCCTACGATAAAAAAAAAGTATTAGGAAATTAGGATATTAAGAATTAGGATTAGGATAGGATTAGGAATTAGGAAAGGAATTACGATTAGGATATTAGGATTAGGATTTGAATTGGTTGCGTTTGACCCTAGTCGCACCTAATGGTAAGCGCAGACAGGGTCTAAGATGGAGCACGCGAATTCAAGTAACAAAGATATGTAGAGGGATCACCCTACACCCCTCTGGCTTTCACATACAAATGACGGAACACAGTAAACGTCTTGCGGTTGGATTTTAATGTGAGGGAGGTAGTTAGCCAAGCGGACCGTACAGATCCTACCACCGTGCGTGCTGGGTTTTGTTGAATCTAACAACACGCGTCTATTTCCAGCGTGCGGTGAGGAAGTTTTCGTCCCCACAAGAGGAAATTCCCATAAAATGCTTATACTGACACGATAGAAGATCATGGGTAGCAGTGTTACTGTTGCCAAACAGTTTGGTCCAGTGTCCAGTGCCTTACGAGGTTCTAAAAGTACATGTTTTTTATCTACGGTCTATCAAATCAACCTGATTAATGTTCTACTTGTTCAAGTCCCTACGACAGTTACCAGAGTAATTTACGAGCACAGTAAATAAACCATTACTGTATCAGTAAATTACCTCCCCGTTTGTAGTAAGACTCAATTGGAGGTAGTTTTATTGCAATGTTCATTAGAGGGGCTATTTATTGCGCTATTGCAGTCTTGAGATCCGATATATCACTATCTAAGGGGACGCGAATGCTGCCAATATTATCTTGCATAAATTATCATGTACAACACAACAACACAACACAACAAGATAAATTCTCATAAATTATGAAACTGTTTCTATATTTTGTTCTTCTATATCGAGGCTTACGTAAGTGTAGCGCCATACCATGCCGAAATTACGCGACCGAACTTCGGCGTCTATGTTTTTTATATAGGTAAGACGCGACGTAATTTCAGCCTGGTGTGTCGCGGGTAATTTAAAAAGAGTAGGCGTAATCACGCCGAAATTACGTCGCGTATTTTCGGCATGGTGTGTCGCTACACTTAGGGCCTTGTGCCTTGTTCCTGTCACGCGGGTTCGTGTCCACGTGCGTGCCTCACCCGCATACGTGGCGCTCGCAATTCAATTAAACAAATGTATGAAAAGATGAAATTCAGGTGCCACGGTTGCGGATGAGGCACGCAAGTGGGCACGAACCCGCTTGACAGGAAAAAAGCCCTTAGGGTCCATTTTGCATATAGCGACTGGTCTCTCCCGCAAAAGTGCACGTTTCACTCTTTCCAACATTTCAGATGATGAGTTTTTAGTTCTATTAGAGTGGAGTTAGTTTTAAAATTATGCAACATTGGTGTATTTCTTGTCATGTACCCATGTTATTTATTAATGATAATGACATTTTTTGAATGAACCTTAAAATATTTGAGTACTTTTATTACAAAACATGTGTAGATATGGAGACCTCGTTTAATTATTCTATGTTTACAAACAAATACCTATGTATACCTATATGATTTGATTTGGAGTGACTGCTGTTAACAATACCTTAGTAAGCTTTGCAAGTTTCAAAGTTATTTTGGCAAAGAATAAAGAGTAAAAAAAAAATTCCGCTTTGCTCTACGTTTAAACAGATATCCAACAAATTAAAAAAAAATACGTAGGTACCTACGTGCATGGAAGAAAATTTATAAGTTTCTTTATAAGGCCACTAAACCATAAAAACGTTTTAACGCACACCCATCAAAACAAAATAAGCTCACACAGTTCCAAGAACCAGTATATTTTCAAAACAAAAGCATTGAAAGATAATCTTCAACTCTCCGTATGAGCTTCCGAGCCATCCTACGCCTTGATTAAAAGCCTTTGTTTCCAAGAAAGCCGAGCTAAACAAGAAATGTTTACTTTCCACTCGCTGCAGACTCAAAGAAGTCGCTAATAACTCTATTACTAACTTCCTAACACTACTCTGCAGTGTTCGTGCGTCGTATTGCTGGACAAAGTAGATTTACAGCTGTAGTGGCTTTACTAGGCAATATACGTGATAAATTCTCGAAAATGTGGAAGTGGCTGGTGAAATTTCGTAGAGAAACATGAAACGAGTGGACTAGAATAGTCTCTGGATAGCCAGAGCAGCAGACTTCGAATTCATGTGTGGATTAGAATTTGATTATGACTTATGTAGCGGATAGGTGAGCATACGAGAAGAAAGGTTAAAAATGTTTATTGGGTAAGTGCAGTACAGTTAGGTGAATGGAAACCGACGCGTGCGGTGCGTAGACGCGTATACGCGGTGAGCGCTGGACGACAACGACAACGACGCTGGACGACAACTGGCCGCCCCGCACGGCTGCGCGGCGCGGGAATATGAACCAGTGATGCGACAACACAACTAGTGATGCGGTATACAAGGTAAGTACGATTTTTATATTTTGTCATAGATTACATTTAGGTATATTTCTAATTACAATTTTGTTTTATTTTTCAGGTTTTAGTTTTAAGGCGACGAGCGGGACGTTTCACCATCGTCAACAACTTACGTGAACTCCACAGGGGGCTGAGGGGGCTCCAAGAAGTTCTTGGTGTTGTGTAGTCCGCCAACCTGCATCAGGGCAGCGTGGTGTACTAAAGCCTGAATTCTTCTGATTCCGACGAGAAGCCCATGGCCAGCAGTGGAACAGTAATGGCTGATTAGTTATGCTATGGGCGGCAGCATAGGTATACTTGGCTCCTGAAAGCGTCTTGTTTTATTCAGCATTGTATTTTTTTCGTGTTTTTATGACATTATGTAATGTAGCAGACGGCCCTAGGATCTCCTGAGCACGTCTGCTACACCAGTTATAGGGATATGTAACTAATAAGTTAGGATTCCTACCTACTCCTAGCCAGACAAACAAGGAAAACACTTAAAAGAAGACAATTTTATAATATGGTAAAAACACTTATAAGTCCCTAATAGTATAAATAGAATAGTATGGCACACGTATGTAAATTCACACCGATAATTCAGCCCTCATCAAGCTGTCTCCCCCCCCTAAGTCCACGCAGTGGCGTGCACAGAGATTTCAGACAGGGTATGCACAAAAAAAAAGCAGGGTTCGTCATGACCACGGAATGCTAATTCAGATTTACCTAGAAAACAAACTACATCAATCAACCGTTTGAAGATGTTTCTATTTCTGTCGTCTTTTGCGTTGTGCCTTTCCATATCTAACTTTAACTGGCTATTCAAACTAGTCTCCATTCTACCTTTATCAAAAGTTTGGAACTTTTAAGCAGGATTCTAGATGTTTTTCTGAAGAATCATGCTTAGCAGCCGCTTTGTGAAAATTATTTAAATCTGAGTATCCGCTAGGTCCAAACATTATTTTTAACTTGATTTATAAACAAAATGCAAGGGAAACAATCCAATGTATTTGTGTGTACACAACGAGTTAGCCAGTAATAGTCAGCATAAAACATTTTATGAAAATAACGAGTAGTATTTATTACCTTTTCTTTGAGTTAAATCCAACCCGGGTACACGCCTTCCCTTTGCAATCAATTTAACTGTGTCCTCAAAAGATAACGTGAAAACGCGGCCGATTTTAATTTATTTAAACACATTTCGCCAGCACAGGTCTCACAGGTATAATTTTCCATTTTTACAATACACATACATACATACACTCACGCCTTTTTCCCATGGGGGTAGGCAGAAACTGTAGAACGCCACATGCTACGATCCTTACATACTCCTTTCGCTTCGTCCACGGTCATACATCTTGTCATACACGCACGCCGGTTGAAAGTACTACGCACCACCACCATTTTTACAATAAACTTACTAAATAATTACTCGAGAGTCAATCACTTGCGCCAAAAAAAACAATAAGGCGAAAAAGCTTTGCAATTTATTACGTTACGAACTAATTAATACGAACGAATGAATCATTTGGTTAATCCGACTAAAATAAGACGACCCTCTGCAATCAACAATTCCGCGGTGCATTTACGGGTTCTCAATTTGGACGGTTTGCAATGTAAGCTATGCTTCCAAAACTCCAACACATGCACACATTTTCACGCACACAGTCACTCTTTTGCTGTGTACTACACGAGATGCGTTGTATGAAGAATAAGCCAGGAGTAGTACAGCTTATGCTCACGGGAGGCGCTGCAATGCGCGGTCGCGGCGGCATGCGGCGGGTATTCCCCGCTCCGAGTTAGTTCCAAAAAAAGCAATAGATGGCGTGAAAACTAAATTACCATGATTTATTTTAATTATAGTTAATTTATCACTTAGAGAGGCATGTATTATGTATGGAACTGCAGGGTATGCAGAGCTTATTTGCATGTATGGAGTGCACGCCACTGAGTCCACGCCAGCAACGCCCTAAGCCGAGGTCCGAGTCCCACTAGGGGTCGCCCTTAGTGCTGTTGTTGCAGGTAGTCATGATGTTAGTGTAGTACAAGTAGTTAGCTTAGGTTAAGTATTTTACTCCCCCCCCCCCCCCATTGGCTGGAGACCCTTCAGGTCTTGCCAATAACTGCCCGGTTACGTAGAAACCGTCCCCTAGGACGACCTACAGCGGTCCAACAGAAAAAAAAAAAAAAAAAAACCTATGTAAAACTGATGGAAACACAATACGCAATACACACAATACTGGTGCTCAGTATGTCACTCGGCTGGTAGTTCAGCAGTGCAGCAGTGCCGGAGGCTCAGTAGTAGTCAAGGCGGCGGAGTGCTGGTAGTTCAGCAGTGCAGCAGCACCGGAGGCTCAGTAGTAGTCCACTCGGCGAAGCGCTGGTAGTTCAGCAGTCCAGCAGTCCAGCCGTCTCCTCACCTTCGTGGTTCTCGTCCAATCTCTCCAAGCCACTTTTCTTTTTATTTTTCGCTTGCTCTTTCAATTTTAAATGTGTAGTGTGTTCCGAAACTATGTGGCCTGTGATAAAAAACCGGTTTATAGAAAATAAAAAGAAGGTGAAATGTGTGAAGTGGATGATGAAAAAGGTGATCCTACAATTATTATATTACCAAGTTGGTACAGCGATCCAACGTATAGTTATTCCACTGCCGGGCAAAGGCTTCTGCTCAATACAGAGAAGATTCAAGTATTGATCACAATGGTTGCTAAGTGCGTGTTTGTTATTTCAAGCTATTGCTTTCTTCACGATTTTACCTTCACCGTAACTCATTGGAAGTGGGTTCGTAAATCTCCGGTCCACCAGGACATCGTGATGACATTATAATGCCCCACAAACGTCCGCCAGTGCAATAATTGTAGGTTTATTAGTGAATTATGTTATTAAGATTACATCAGTCATAAATTTTCCCGAAGCTCGCACTAAAAGTTTCCAGATCGACTTTAACGCCATAACACATAAAAGTCGACCATTATCATCATCATTATTTCTCGCCCCAAGTGTAACATGGCGTAGCTTCAGTTCACTATGTCAAGGTCACCATTTTAGGGCAAATATTTGTATGACATACAGATATCTGTTTCGAGTAAATAAATAAATAGTTGACTTGTGTGTGAGTGTATGTGTGTCAATAAAATAACGAACTGAAGGCCAGTCGCACATTATCGTAAATTTCTGTTAGACAATTTCTGACATGTGCGCAAAGACGCTCTGCGCATATATTTTGCAGCTGGATCCGGAAAATACTGAAAGTTTTTTTTTTTTTGTTCTTCTTTAGATGGTCCTTGCGGACCCCTTCTACGTAACCGAGCAGTTATTGGCGAGACCGCCAAAAATTGTGACAGTGTGCGGAGTCTTGTACATAAATGTATGAGTAAAGTCGCGCGTTAAACAATTTCTGACAGAAATTCCTGATAACGTGCGGCCGGGCTTAAGCGTCAAATATGCTAAAATCTATCTATCCTCAGCTATGATCAGCTGTGTTTAAATTTTAGGTCATACTTGGGGTCACGAATTAAAAGCTTCATTTTCTGAATTGGTAACTAAAGCAGGGATCAAGAATTTTTGAAAAAAACTAAAATTAATATCATTTTAAATGGAAATAAAAATTTTCAAATGTTAACACTACTACTCGATAGTAAAACTGCGGAATTTCACTTCTGCAAGCGTCTTTTAACTATGGACACCCGCAGCAACTCGACTTCTGCAATTTTTACGAAGTAAACAATCACTTGCTGTAATAACTTTTATTACAATTTAACTTGCTAGTGTATTTAGGTGCTTTAGAGTTCATTGTTTTATTGACACACACACACGCTCACACACAAGTCAACTTCAGTTTGTTTATTTAGATTCGAAACAATATCTCTGTGTTGAATTAGAAGCATTTATTTATTCAAACGTACCTAAATAAATTAACAAATTTATTTATTTAAGTAACATTATGAGCAATATGATTTAGTTGTATTCAGCTGTACTAACGTGACTTGAACTAATAGCCCCATAAATTCTAAGTTATGGTCATAATTTTAACTGTGATTGCATCTATATGGCCACTGCCTCAACTAAACACGGTTCCATACGATAGTAAAGAGGTCCATAAAGTACCTACACTTCAAAAGAGAGGGTTGACCAAGTTTAACGAAAAACTAACTTTTCTTTGTAAGTTAAATGCGCTAAAATGTGTTCATAAAAATGAGGCAGCTTCAGCCAACTAAATTCAACGGTATAAGTACGAAAAAGTTTTCAACAAGAATATAATATGTACATAAAATCTAATTTTAACAAGTCCCATTAAAGTTGTGGACGTTCGGAATAATTTTATCATTTTGAGGAGGTCAAAATTGTCAAATGTGGAAGAAGCAAAAGGAGTTGTGATTCAATTTGTTAAATGCACTCGGGGCAATGAATCCGGGTCACCAACAAAAACCTTAATAATTCGGAAGAATGATAGCTAGCTCATTGAAAATAAAAAGTATAAACAATGTTAGTCGGAAAGGGGGTACTAATTCGCAGGCCACTTAAAGTATCACTGATGACTGTCTTAAAGCAAGTGTTAAAATTTCAAAATAGGCATGTTGACAGCATCAATAAATTGCAAACTTAATTAGTCCCCCAGTTAGAGTTTTGAAAAATAATGGACACATATTTTTACTTTTGTTAAATCTATGAATATTTGGAAAGATAAAACGCATCAAAACTCGAGAGTGGGGGCTTGTGACGTCAGAAGCAAGTAAAAATTGTACTTGCTTGTAACGTTTTGCCAATTTTAAAAGTGTCGTATCTTCGTCAATTTTGGTTTACGTAACAAAAGAAAAAATACAGGTCAAATATTTTTGGTAATCTAACTGACGGACTAATTAGATTTTTTCTGTCAAATACCCTATTCGCTATTTTTTTTTCAATGCAAAACGATTTCTATTTTAGTTTTTTCAAAAGTTCTTCATCCCTGCTTTAGCAACAAATTCAGAAAATGGTCCTAAAATGTAAACACAGCTGATCATAACTGGGTATATGTAGATAGATTTTAGAGCTTTTTTTCAGATTTTTGATCACATATTTCTCTTAAACTATTGACTTTTGAAAAAAGTTGTAGAACAAAAGTTGTTCATTATTATAGGTCCTTTAACCCCTTTTCGGATTAGTACCTCCTTTCTGACTAACCTTGTATTTTATAGATTATTTAATAATTCTCAAATAAAATTAATAAGTAGTATTAAGGTACGAGTTCGTAGCCGACTGTATACAGCAGTAGCAGACGACGCATCGCTTCGACACTACTGGTTTCTATGCATTTCTATGAAATACCTTCCGCAGCTAGCAACACGTCGCTCGACTATACGTAGCACGACCGCAGACGACATGTCGTCCGACCGCAGATCAGAGCCTGTAGACAAAAGGCAAACGGTGATCGCTAGAGAGTATAAACGCCAATTAACCGGTTGCGTACCGCCGGTCGTCCCAGGACGACACTTAATTGTCTTATCTATTGTGTCTATAATTACCGTGCTTGAGGTTTTAAATGTATGGCAATGACATAACAGATTGCTTCACCGCTCGACCGTTCGGAAGCTTATGTCAATCCTTGATTGCCATTTGGCTACAGGCACAGTAATGCCTAAGACTCTGCAGCGACGACCCGTTGAATCTTTCTCAAAAAACGACGCTCCGACATGTCGCTACGACATGTTGCAACAACACGTCGTCTACTGCTGCCGTGTGCAGTCGGCTACAAACTCGTGCCTTTAAACTGCCTCGTTGGTCTAGTGTTCACAAACGCGACTGCTGAGCGTGAGGTCTTGGGTTTGATCTCCAGGTCGGACAAAGTGTTATTGGGTTTATCCGTGTGGAATTTCTTAGTACCAGTCCAGAGTCTAGATTTGTGCCCGGTTGATGGGAATAGGCTCGCCCCCTATTAGATGGGACTTAAACATAACGGCGAAATGTGGGTGTACTATACACCTCTGCCCAACCCTTCGGGAATACAGGCATGATGTTATATTATCATGTTAAGTAGTATTAAATAGTGTGTAAAATACTTATTATTTCAATAAGTTAGCATTCTTAGTTTCCGAGATATTAAGGTGTATGTAGGAGACCCAAACTTATTGCCCCCGAGTGTATTTAACTTAAATAATTCACATATCGTAATTACGAATTCTGAAACGGCGGCCATCATAATAATATTAGGTAGTGCCATCGAGAAAATAATAATATGATGGATAAAGTATAAAAAGGCTTGATTTAATGATGTACCTACAGTCAGCTGCAAAAAGACGTAGAAATTATACGTCATTTATTAAAGGTCTAACCTTGGGATATCGAAATTATCCAGGAACTGGGTTGTGGAGGTCTGTTGGCAGTCGCTCCATATAAAAGCCGCAAGTTTCGATTGGAATCTGACCCCAACATATTTGGGAATAGGCTAGGCATAACAACATTAAAAATTAATGTACACTTCTCAAAATAACTTGCAAAATGAATGCTTACTGCGTGAAACTGACTGGCAATTATTGCAAATCTCAAATAAGGCTCTCTGAACTCGTATTTTCTTCTTGTAACGAAAAAATCCTGACGCACTCAAATAGTTTTAATGGTAGTCCTAACAATGTACAAAAAGATTTCTCAAGATGTTAACACTTTCGATTCAGTTAATCAAGGGAGGGTACAATTCACTTCCAGATGGAGAGGAAACTTTGCACTCTCGACCTCCCTCTCCGCTCGTAATGACTGAAGTTTTGTGTTTTTCTTGTCCTTGCCGCTTTACGACGATTTACTGGCACCCTGCTTTTTCCTACCGAAAACTTAAAACAAATTGTAAAAAAAAAGTGTTCGGGTCAAACGGTAGCAGGCTAGGGTTAATGACGTCAGAAGATCTCTTGGTGTAACAAATAAATCCTGACAATAAACTTTTAACTCCATATCGTAAAGAGTTTTAAAATTCAGAAGACTGAACGTTACACATAAAATAAACTTTGATAAAAATATAGTTTTATTAAAAGGGTTCAAAAACCTATTCTATTTATTTTATTTTCAATGCACGCTACCGTCACTCATTGAAAAAGAGTGACGCTAAGAACCTATAGATTTTTATATGAAAATAAAAATCGTACAAACTAAATGTAACGCGAAAGCTGCAATAAACTTGTAGGCATACTCAATTTGAGGGTTGGTCAACGAATTTACAGTTGGATGAACCCGTGGGCCAACCCTAGTAGTAAATAACTAAACGCAGGGAAATCTACGGCAAAAAATTCATGCATTGCCCCAAAGTTCGAACCTTAGGCTGAAGGTCCAGTGTTAGCTAAGCTAGAGGTTAGCTTAGCTAGAATCTATATCTATAAAAGAAGAAGCTGACTGACTGACTGACTGATCTACTCGTATCAACGCACAGCCTAAACCGCTGGGGTTAGAAACTTGAAATGTTGACAGTAGGTTCCTTTTGTAACGTATACAGGCATTCAATAAGAAGGGATTTCTCGAAATTCAACCCCTAAGTGGGTGAAATAGGGTGTTTAAGTTTGTATGTCAGTCAGTCATTTTTGAAATGTTAAGGTTTCTGGTTAGAAATAAATGTACAGGTGTTTGAGCGTTTTTTGGAAATTCAATCCTTATGGAGGTAAAATAAGTGTTGAAAGTTTGTATGAGAAATCTGGTATTTTTGAAGTAAGAAGCATGGAATTAAATAGGTTATCTAGACTTCTGGTTAGAAATAAACATACACGTATTTGAGCGTTTTTAGAAATTGCACCTCTCTAAACGGGTGAAATGAGTTGTTGACGTTTGTATGAAAATCCTTATTCCAAGGGTTTTTTGGGTTTTACAATTAAAAATACCTGAAAAAGGGGTAAACGCGGGTTTTAACTTTCACGCAAGCGAAGCTGCGGGCAAAAGCTAGTTATTTATAATTGTAGCTCACCTTACTGTAACATGGTAAACCATTTGTCCATAAAATTTTACGGATAGTAAGTGAAACATTATTGCAGAGATATAGTCTTCAATATCTTCCCGTTCGAATAGTCAAACATAATACTAAACGTACAAACATTCGACTTTAAAACAAGTTTCTATACATATAAGACTTTAACAATAATTTCTAACCTTTGATGGTGAACAAATCATCTTCACACACGACTTGCAGACAATACCCGTAATCTAAAACTCTGGTAGCACCCCTATGCAACTCTGTCGGTTCGCCCGCATCATACGCCAAAAGTGGAAACTACCCGTTGTCAAGTCAAGTGGAATGGAACTAAGCCAAAAATGACTTGCTTGCGTTGGAGTCCCGGCTTTAGTGTGGCCTCCCACCGTTGCCAATGCGTTGTGGGATTTGATTTATTCCTATTCAGGGCTCAAGTGGGACTTTTGAACTCCACCGCTTGACCATTGCTTGTGGGAAAGGGTACCGTAAATTATGTTCCTCACTTTGTTGTGCAAGTTGATTATTCAAGGCTCACAGGCTGTACAGGGACAAGTATTTTATTTTTTTATTAGAAAATATTTTTCATTCTATTTTTGTTGGCGATTTACAAGCCTGCCTTTGGCGTGTTTTTAGAGGTTTTCTGTAGTATGCTTGTGTGTGCAACCAGCTAAAAGTTTGCGAAACTTTTTCTCATTTTTTTGCAAGAACTTTTTTTTTCTTTCTGGGGAAATAATAAATAAAGACTGCAGGCTATATTTAAAAGTATAGCTCCAGTAGTTGTATATACTCCTATTAAAACCTAAACTATTTCGGCAATAGAAATTGATACAATACAATTGATGACAATAGGGATTGGGCAATCAGTATTAACAGGAATGTAAGATTCTGGCTGCAAACATCGCTGTTGTGGACTTCAAAATACAACATAATTTCCATTATCTATGTGTGTACACGAGTACATCCTCGCCTCATCCTTCGATAATTCCAAGTATAACGATAATATTACAAACAATGTAAAATCAATAAAGGGTCAAAGCATTCCTACCGAATCCGATACCAACATTCCATAAATTAACGTCACGGCTCAAATTAACATATTACCAACTTTACAAGCCAGCACTTAATAGTTACATATGACCCTTTAATCTAATTTTTCATACGAACGACGATAATGGCCGCGCCGTGGAAGCAGACAGTTATATATAGTTACTTCGACCCTAATGGACTTAACCAGAGAACTATAAATTCCAACCGCCCCTTTCTAAAAGGATAATCACACAGACAACTCAGAAGTAAATGGGAATTTAGGGCTCCCAGGGTGGAGGCCTAATTGACAAAACATACTCGATTACAGCTCGTCCCTTCAAGTTGGTAGTGAAAACAAATTGGTGTGGCAATGACTTTTGTAACAAAATTAATTAGGGGACGCGTGATTCGAAATGTTTTTTGGTGCGATTCGATGTTGGTGAGCGTGACTATGGTATTCAGGAAAAGTAATTACGCGGTCGGAAAAATAGGTTTTTGTTACGGAGATTAATTTAGTGGTGTAGATGAAGCAATCAGTGTATGAAATTTACTTAGATATTACGGTGAATAATCGTTTCGTTGAAGATTGACCTGTTTTCCGCTTCGAATATTAGCATAAATATCTAAAGCATTCTCTACTTGAAAACTACAAACTTTAGTAAGTAGCTATGATTTAAACGATATCTAGTGAGATGACACTAAGAAATAACTAAATAATTTAAAATAAAATAACTTTAAAAAAAGTAAAAACCGACTTAATAAAAACAAAACGGAGTAAAATAATTATCATAATATAATAAAATCATCAGTTTCATAAGTCGGTGCGTTCAATTTGTTTCAACGTGGAATTAAACCGACTTCTGAACTAATAATTTTATTGGATAATTATTTTACTCCGTTTAGTTTTTATTTTATGTCGGTTTTTAATTTTTATTAAAGTTAGGTATTTTATTTAATACTTTTTAGTGCCACAAATTACAATTACAATCGTATAATTCTCGGACCACTACTACAACTAGAACGTCGTCTATACCTATACATATTACGATTTGTGTAAGTTTATTTTTTTAGTTTTTGTTGATTTTTTCAAAAAGCGCTGAATCAAAGAATCGGTTCATAAATGACGAAAATCTGAGGTAACAAACTTAAAAAAATCGAATTGAGAACCTCCTCCTTTTAGAAGTCGGTTAATAAAATAGAAAATTTAACAAAAAATACCTTTTCATAATAAATAAATACATTAAAGAAATAAAACAAACGAATATTTTACAATTGCAACAATATAATTGATCAGCTAATACACGATATGCGGATTTTTTTGTCAGATTTTCGATAATAAACATTTAGACAATAAACAATACCAGCGTTCTAAAAACAATAACCACTAAGTTTCCACTTCTAACCGACCCTAATCTAATTGGGATGCTCAGACGATTTAATAGCTGATTTTTGTTGTTGATCAAATATTTATATCGCAAACCATTTAATTACTTTTTGTTTTTTGTTTAATTACTATTCTAAGGGGCGATTTCACCAATATATCAATAAGTTGGCGACACGTTTGGTGCAGTGGCTAAGCGATTGGCTTCTGCGCTACGTGTCGTGGGTTCGATTCCCATACGGAACAAAAATTTCTATGGCCTACAGGATGGTTGTTTCGGGTCTGGGCGTTTGTGTATGTGAGATTTGTGTCTGTAAACGCACACACGATACTAGAGAAATCTTAGTGAGGGGCAACGTTTTTATTAAAAAAAAGAAAGAAAAAAAAAGTTGTCCGTAACTATTAACCAGAGATTATTATGCTAAATGTGACCTACAAATAAGACATTTATGTGTTCAATAATCTTATCATTATCACCTTTATTCATTTTCATTCTTACGTTTACATTTTTAAATATAATTCTATAAAAACGAAAAAAAGAAAGAAATACATTTAAAAATATAAAAATAGAGGTCCACCGGCATCGGGAGCAGGGTCCAAGCTACCGGTGGTTAGGGCTCCAGAGACAGGAACCTCCTCACAATACGCGCCGTATCGAGGAGGACTGCTTTCTGTATCAGGCCCTTGATCCAGCCACCTAACGAGAGCCTCTTGAGGTGTTGGTCGAGGCTCTTGGCCATTAGGCCATTGGCCGTTACGACTATCGGCACAATGGTTGCCGAATCCACATCCCACATGTTGACAACCTCGTGCGCTAAGTCAAGATATTTGATTTGTTTGTCTTTCTCAGCTTTCACGAGGTTTTCATCATGCGGGATGGTAACATCAACAATCATTGTGCGGCGTTCTGATCGATCTATCACCACTATATCAGGTTTATTGGCGACAATAGTCCTGTCAGTGATGATAGATCGATCCCAATACAACGTGATATGACCATTTTCGAGAACTGGGTCGGGCACATACTTGTAGTACGGTACCTCCGATTCCACAAGGTTATATCTCAAAGCAAGTTGCTGATGGATAATCCTGGCCACTTGGTTATGTCTATGCAAGTACTCGCCGTTAGCAAGACGAGAACAACCGGAAATAATATGCCTTAGGGACTCGCCCGGACAGTGGCATGCCCGACATATGTCAACCGTCCCGTCCTTCACAATATACTTCCGGTAGTTATTCGTCATGATAACTTCATCCATAATCGCACAGACAAAACCTTCGGTTTCCCCAAATAGGTCACCGAACCGTAGCCAGGACACGGACGCTAGGAAGTCTACGTCGGGCCCATGGAGGGCCCGGTAGAATCGCCCGTGTAGCTCCTTGCTCTGCCATACCTCCCTGCGGTCATTAGTACTGAGTACCACAGGCTTGCGCCAGTTCTCTTTAGCCAAATTGAGTGGGGTGAGTCCTTTATCTACTGCGACCACATCTCGGTGCATCCCCGCGTCGGCATGTAGGAAATATTCCCTGAGGCTGCACACCTCACGATTGTGGAGGGTCTTAGCATTTAATAAGCCTCGACCCCCACACTTTCGCGGGATGTACAGCCTCATTACTGACGATCGCGGGTGATGCATCCGATTTGCGGTCAGCAGAGTCCGGACTCTCCTATCCAGAGCATCTAGTTCAGTCTGAGTCCACTTCAGTATGCCGAAGGAGTACATCAAGACCGGCATGACCCACCCGTTGAAGGCGCGCACCTTGTTTCCGCCCGACAAAAGACTTTTTAAAACTTTTTTCAGGCGGCCAAAGAAACGCTCCCTCAACGATTGTTTCATGTCGGCCTCACTGATGCCCAGCCCCTCCGACATACCTAGGTATTTGTAGGTGTCGTTTGCGGAGAGCGACCTGAGGTGTATGGAATCCGATAGTTGTAGTCCCTCGGATTCCATAATCCCCCCTCGTCTAACATGCATGACTGCACATTTGTCCACACCAAATTCCATCCTGATAGAATTACTGAAAGTTTCAGTTACCTTCAGTAACTCCACCAGTTGCAATTTGGTGGGGGCAAAGAGCTTTAAGTCATCCATGTAGAGAAGGTGGGATACTACCTGGCCTCCTCTCCGCAGTGGATAGCCTAGCCCTGACCCCTCCAGCAATGTGCTAAGAGGGTTCAAGGCTAAACAAAACCATAGTGGGCTCAGACTGTCGCCCTGGAATATTCCCCGCTCAATACTAATCGGTTCACCGCTCCCCAGAATCGGTCGACACCCTGGATAGCGAAGGACCGTCCTCCATTGCCTCATACATGACGTCAAGAAGGTGCGTAAAGTTGCGTTTATTTTATACAGCTCTAGCACCCTCATGAGCCATAGGCCGAGTCGTAGGCCTTCTTGTAATCTATCCAGCATGTCGACAGATTCTTTCGGGAGCGACGAACCTGTTGGCTAATGGCCATATCAATGAGGAGTAGCTCCTTAGTACCGCGGGACCCATTCCTACATCCATTTTGAGAAGGGGACATTATCGAATTATTTTCTACATGAGTGTTAATTTTGGTTCTCAAAATGGACGTAAGAAGCTTATAGACCGTCGGCAAACATGTGATCGGTCTATAGTTCTTGGGTTCCGCGGTACTACCTGATTTATGGAGCAGGTGGGTAACTCCTGTTGTAAGGAACTGTGGAAGCGATCCAGACTCTAAGGACGACTGGAATTGGGACGCCAAGCGAGCGTGTGAGCTACGTAGCCATTTTATCCAAAAGTTGTGCAGTCCATCCGGCCCTGGAGATTTCCAGTTAGGCAGCGGACGGGCCGCAATTTCAAATTCAAATTTCCCCCATTTCTTCTATTGGCTCACACGCTCGCTCAATATCCCGCGTCCAGTCACCCTCGGTGTGAGTGACGGGGACCGACCAGATGCTGCGCCAGAATGAGCTCATGGCATCATCATCCGGCAGGCGCCCATCACTCACTCCTTGGTCAGGTCGCTCCCAAGCTCTATACACCCACCTTTGGTCGCATTGGAACATGCGATTCTGAGCATATCGCTCCACGCGGCGTTTATACCTACGAATACGGCTTGCCCATGCACAAACTTTCTGCTTCAGGAAGTCGATGCGCTCTGTGACTTGGGACATATATTCTCGAGGACTGATACCAGTCCCCGAGAATGCCCGCCTCACAAAGCGCATCACTCTTGGTCGAGTATTGCCCTCCCTGAAGCAGATTAGCTTGCAGATGAGTGCCCTGGCCCCGTCGATACGACGCTCAATCCTGCACTGCCAGGCTGGTATGGCTGGTTTAGGTCGTGTAGCTCGTTCACTATTATTAAATTTGACGTTGGCTACACGACATGCCGCAACAGCCGCACAGTACAGGACTGAGTGTGTATCGACGAGATCTTCGCTGCTCTCAAAATAGCTAGAAAGCAGCGAATCCAAGGCACACACCAGCGCCCTGTTTTTATTGTGCATAGGCAAGCGTGGTAATCGTGGCCGTAATTCGGGATTAGCTCTATACTCCCGAATCGCATCCTCCAATGCACTCCTCAATCGGTCGTTGTATTGGCTACTTACTGTAACAGCCCTGTCATCCACATCCCCATCTACACAATCGGACCGCGGCGGGACTACATTGATATTAATATGGTGTACCGCGGTTTGTGAGGGGACAGGGGTGACACGGCTGTTCTGTACCTCTAAGCGAAGCCTATCAAGTGCGGCGTCGTCCAATCTATGATTGCGTTGGATAACGCGCACCTGATCCGATAATCGTTGGGCCGAGACGTTAATGGCTGGTTCAAGTTCCTGAAACAGAGTCAGCATCCTAACACGGTACGCAGTGAGGTTAGTTCCCCCCTCTGTAGACCCGTAATATGCGCGCATGACGTTCTCGTTTATACTTTGAGTCCATTTCATGCGCTGCACACAACCACCGGTAGCGAGGACCCGGCTCGGGGCCGGGGGGCCCCTAGGTCCTAAGCTATTCGGCGGCCGGCGTCTCCCCTGCCGACGTACAGGTGTTGGCGACGTCGGCGGAGAGAAGTACTCGTCGCTCGAGCTCGACGCAACTGCGGCGGCCGGTGTCACAGCACTCACGGTGGGGCTGGATTCCGGCGGCTGCGAGGCGGAGCTGAGCGGCGAGTCCGGGGGTGGTGGGCGTGCTTCTCTGGTTCTGGCTCGAGTGAGCATTATTTTTTTCGCTATTTGTTCGTCATAACTTCATCATCATTTTCGTTTATAGTTGACATGTGTCAACTTTGTCCTTTAGTTTATTATACTTTTCTATTGCGTTATTTGGCATTATTGTTTGTTTGTAAGCTTTACGATGTTTATGGTGCTATTGTTAACCTTTTTAGGTATGATAAACGTTTTTCTGTTTAAAATATTTCGGTTTATTAAATTATCACTATTGATATGGTTATGAAATGCAAAATATGTTAGCTATTGAAATGTTTAGCGACCGAATTAGCTTAATGAACAATTAATGATAGGTTGGTGAAACACCCCTTTAATATGGTATTGTCCGCGAGGCCTAAGCTGAGCTTTGCATTTGTGTGAGAATGAATGCAGACACGTCTTTTGCTTGGTTTAAACCGGTTTATACTGCTTTTTTGTCAATCGATTCTATGTGCACTCACACAAATGCAAAGCTCAACTTACGCCTCGCCAGTTGTAGGTAGGTATCATATTCTATCCTGCCTGTATACTGAATTTAGAATTATATAGCACTTTTCCTCACAGAAAGTTAAACATTTTCTCAAACAACATTTCCTAATTTATACAGTTAGGAATATTATAATAATACCACAACAAACTTTATGTTGTTCTTGTTTTATTAAACTTCAGAATTCATACTAAAACAACATCCCATTTTTAGGGTACTACTAAGTTTATTAAGAACTAGCTGTGCCTGCGACTTCGTCCGCGTGGAAGACGAAAAACATTTTTTTTTGTCCCTCACACTAAGATTTCTCTTGTATCGTGGGTGCGTTTACAGACACAAATCTCACATACACAAACGCCCAGACCCGAAAAAACCATTTGTAGGCCATAAAATGTTTTGTTCCGTGTGGGAATCGAACCCACGACCCGTAGCGCAGAAGCCAATCGCTTAGCCACTGCACCAAACGTGTCTTAATTTTTAACGTGTTAATTTACATAATGTACTCTATTTTTCAATCTAATCGCATTTACTTCCAACCAATAAGGTTACTGCTCATTATTCACAATCAATAGCGTGATAATTTCATACCTATAACCTGACCCGCTCTGTAACGGATATTTTTGCCAAATTTCAACTAAATAGTTCCAGTAGTATTGGCGTGAACACAGAACTTATAATATGACCTCGTAGTATAAGTTCTGTGGGCGTGAAGCTCAAACATATAAATAGGCAGAAATTCTAAAAACTTCTGTTTCGGCCTGAGTATCGTTCCTAATCAAAGTAGTGACTTTTTATTCAAAAATATTTATCGTTCTGTTTTTGTTTCGTGACGATTTTATTATATGTACAGACGTCAGCACTTAAAGCTACTATAAACTGTCAAACTTCTTTAATAGATTTTCATCCTTATCACAAAACTGTTAGGTTCAAGGTTGATTGGGAAAATTTGACAGTTTCGGGAAGCTAGATGTGCTGGCGTCAGTACATACAAGGTGTTAAAGAATTCATGTAATTCCTTCAAACCACATGATCTATTAATAGAATAGATTAACCCCGCACGGGATTTAGATTGATTAAAAAAAAACTCTTTTTTTCCCAAAAAAAATTCTATGTGATAGAAAATTTCGATGCCATGCACAAATGAATGAAGGCACGGCGACGCAGCTGACGGGCACGACCAGCGCGATATCACTCCACGCAGTCAGTTAACTTGGGACGCTAAAATTACTCAGATACAGAATGCTAAGGTTAATTTTTTGATAACTTTTTTTTGCTGATTCTGAAAAAAAACCTATGCAGGGTCAATCAGTGTCATCACGCGGACTGAAGGAATTACACGAATTCGTTTACACCCTGTATATCTTGGTCAATAAATGCCAAAAATGTGGAAAAAAAAGTAGGGTAAAAAGGTCGTTTTACAGAAGCCGACCCGATCGCTACTCGATCAATCATAAAAAACATGGACGCGAAGTTATGACACTAACTTTTTCAGTGACATGCGTACATTACCGACATAGTAATCTCTGAAGGGATAAGTAGAGGTGTTCTTCCATACATTTATAGGTCTAGGTCGATAACTATACAGGGTGTTAACGAATTCGTGTAATTCCTTAAAACCACATGATCTACTACTGATGTAGACAGGCCCCGCACGGGATTTAGCTTGATTAAAAATAAAAAAATAAAATTATTATTTTTTCATGCGGTTTTGTTACCGATCGTATCTAAACCACCTAATAAGGATTCAGTAAAAAAATAAGAATTTATTTTTTTGCAAAAAAAATGTTTTATTTGTGTGAACATTTCGATGCCACGCATAAATTAATGAAAGCACGGCAACACGGTTGGCAGGCACGACTAACGCGATATCGCTCTTTGCAGTCAGATAACTCAAGGCTCTAAAATGACTCAGAAACAGAAAATCAAGTTTTTTTTTTGAATTTTTTTTTATTTGATTTTCAAAAATTCCCATTTAGGGTTAATCTGTGTCACCAGTAGATCACGTGGTTTGAAGGAATTACACGAATTCGTTAACACCCTGTATACCTACAGGGTGTGTCGTAAATAGTGGTCCGTTAAAGGGCCGACACACCGTGTATGCAGCTATCACATACCACAATTTGAACCACTTTTTACCGTAGGTATGTTTTTTTTTTTTAAATTATCTCCTCTTTTTAATAATTTATCTGCATTTTCAACCCAATACATTATTTTCCTATTTTGTTTTTTGTTTATAACTGCTGAATACATGTGCATATGCAAGTAATTTTTTGTTAAATGTTTACAAAAAAATAAGAAAAAATGTTTTATTCTGAAACCTATGGTAAAGCAAAATTGTAATTGTGGTATGTGATAGCTGAATATGTCGCGGATCGACCCCATAACGTTGGAACACTATTTACGACACACTCTGTATAAAGTCTGCCACATAAGGTGCAGATATTGTTCACACCTATAATTCAGCCCTCAGCAAGCCATCTCCCCCCCCCCCCCCCTAAACCCCCACCAGCAACGCCCTCAGAGAAGGTCCGAGTCCCACTAGGGATCGCTCTTAGTGCTGTTGTTGCCAGTAGTCGATGTAGTAGTAGTAGATGTTAACGTAGTATAAGTACTATTCTGTGGTATAAGTAGTTAGTTTAGGTTAAGTATTTTACTTCCTCACCATTGGTTGGAGATCCTTCAGGTCTCGCCAATAAGTGCCCGGTCACGTAGAAACGACCATTAAATAAAGGAAGTATAAAAAAAAAAGAAATCTTTGCCCCGCCCTATGTGAATTACCACACCATGCCGAAAATACGCGACGCAATTTCAGCGTAATTACGCCTGCAATGTTACTTAAATTACCCGCAACACACCAGGTTGAAATTACGTCGCGTTTTGTCAAAATAAATAAAATTAGCCGCCAAAGTACGGTCGCGTAATTTCGGTACGGTGTGGCTCTACACTAAGATTTCTCTTGTATCGTGGGTGCGTTCACAGACACAAATCTCACATACACAAACTCCCAGACCCGAAACAGCCATCTGCAGGCCATACAAAATTTGTTCCGTGTGGGAATCGAAGCCCACGACCCGTATCGCAAAAGCCAATCGCTTAGCCACTGCACCAAAAGTGTCGTCAAAATACATATATGTAAATACTGCATTGATAGCCTAGAGATTTAACTCTTGCCTTCTAAGCAGCTCTTGCATTGACGGTGAAGGAAAAACAATGTGGGGGAAACCTGCACACCTGAGAGGGCTCCAAAAAGTTCTCGATGTTGTGAGAATTCCGGCAAATCGATTCAAGCCAGCTTTTTGGACTAAGGGAACCCTTCTGTTTCTGAGAAGAGAATCATGCTCAACAGTGAGACATAAATAGACTGATGATAAAATGACAGTCATGAATACACGCATTATTTATAACTCTCAACTCAACTCATAACTCATTTATTCAAAATAGATTAAATAATATAGATACAAACAAACTACACGTAAAAACTATTGGTTTCCAGGAAAGCTACATGTGTAGAAAAGAACTAGCGCCACACGTCCCTATCGTCAATATAGCCGTTTATCTTATAGTATGCCTTTTTAATGAGAACCGATTTAACGTGAGATTTAAATTTTCTATCGGTGAGATTCGTAATTGTTTTTGGTAGCTTGTTATAAAATAGAACACAGTTTCCCAGAAATGATTTATTAGTTTTGGATAATCTAAATTTAGAGACAACTACTATACAGGGTGTAAACGAATTCGTGTAATTAAAACCACATGATCTATTACTGATATAGATTAACCCCGCACGGGATTTAGCTTAATAAAAAAAAAAAAAAACAAAAAAAACTTGCTTGTTTTATAACTGATCGTGTCTAAACCACCTAATAATAAAAATAAGCAATATTTTTTTACAAACATTTTTTTATGTTTTCGAACGTTCGACGCCACTCAATGTATGTACTATACACCTCTGCCCAATCCTTCGGAGAATACAGGCGTGATGTTATGTAATTATTATGTCTATAGAATCAAGAAGAAAATGGGATAGCGAGGCTCGGGCGGCGCCAGATTAACCTTCTTAGCGACAAGGTCACGTTGCTCTTGAAAAGATGGTTTTCCTTAAGCACTTCTGATTTCTTAGAATTCAGTCTTATGTTTTATGAAAATTCGTGTAAGTAATAATATTTTTTAAAGTTGAAAATGAGTTTACTAATGCCCAGTTTCGTTGGCCAAAATAAAATTAAACCAGTAAGCGTAAAATAGCTTTGCCGCTCTGAAACCAGGCTATTAATGTTCTGTTCCTCACTTCAGACGGGTAAAGTTATTTGATATGCGTAAAATAACTTTGCCGCTTTGAGACCAGGGGCCCAGTTCTCCTAAAATAAATTGTTGCCAAACGCAATCGAACCACAACCGTCAGTCAGTTTTTGTTTTCGAAAACATTCAAAATGATTGATTTTGTTTTTTCTGTCAAACAATTTGATAGCTTTTGAAATTGAGAACTGTCTGAATGAACGGTTCGGCCTTGGTTCGGTTGTGATTTATCAAGATTTATTTTAGGAGAATTAGGCCTCAGGCTTTCTACGTTTTGTTCCTCACTTCGTAGAGGCAAAGTTGACGCGTACCGTACGTATAGTATGTAAAGTAAAAGTTAACCTATACTGATTACAAAACCGTTTTGAGGTTTTAGTTTGATAAACCTTATTTTACAATTTTTAGCTCTTAAAATTATGAGGTGGTGTTTATTTTAGCAGAAATGTATGAATTCACTTGACATCTATCTACCTATTGGACCTCTAAGTGAGTATCTTCCTTTTTTCGTGACGTATGGAAGACTCTTTGGTATTATACTTGGCATGGACAAAGAATTGGTTGCTTTGTCTATGGTAACCCCTCCTATCGCGTGACATCATCACTAGAAAAACTTTGAAATAATATTAAAAAATAACTACCGCGTAGAAAACAAAAATATTCAAAGTAGTTTCTCAAAATAGCCTAAGCTTTAAGAAAAAATTATAAAAAAAATACCAAAAAAAAACTTTACATACCTACCGAATTCAGTGCCATGCTAAAATCGATCTGTTGCGTGTCGCTCCGACTTGCGTTACCGTGACGGAACCGCCTTAACCAATAACCCTTGGACGTATGAAGAACTAACATAATTATTTAATAAATCCTTGCTTGACCTATGTCCAGTATTGAATAGGCTGAGTAATACACTGAGAATACTCGTGTCGGATAATCTAAAGAGTCTTCTAACGAGTGTAATATTTTATTGGACAAGACGTTAAAAAATGGTTGGCGAGTAGACTAAGTTCGTCGATTAATCAACAAACCTTTTTCAATCGTCTAGATTTTTTATAATATTTGAAATATGAAGACCGTAAGGGCGCGTGTCCACGGCAAGAAAAATCGCCGGGTCTATGCAAGAATTCGTGTCGTTTCTACACAAGACTAGTGCACACTGCGTCGGCGCTGCACAAGACAAAAATCTTGTCTGCTCCAGACACGACGCGATCTGTAGGGAGCGGGGGGCTGTGTGTACAGTGCACATGAAAACGTTTGAGCGTGTGGACCTGTGTTGTGTTGTTTACGACAATTTGTTTATGCTTTTATAATATGCTTGATTCACTTATAACTTACCTCAAAGTAACACAGCCAATTTGATGTACGGGGGAATACTTTCACGCATTTTATTACTCTCATGTTTTATTTTATTTTCTATAGCAGCCAGTAATTTATCAAACGAAGTGATTTTCATACGAAAATAAAGGACGATCTTTTCCTCATACTGTCGCAGTTCAAAGTAGAAGTTAGCAAACTCATAGTTTTGACTTAACATAGGATGCACCCAGTATTTTCTCTTGGAGTTAGTTTTCTTTTTAAATTTTCTATACATACGTATAATAGGCAATCACCATTTTTTATTGCTTGGTAGTCAACATTCATTCCCACAATTACACTACACGATGTACACCCTACAATTTCTCAACCATGACTGGACGAAACGATTCGTACCGTGTACATACTAGATTTTTTCTTGTCTGCAACAGACACGACATTCTTTCGTGCACAGACCCGACAAAATTCTTCTCATGTACATGAATATTTTCATCTTGTCTGTAGCCGACACGACAAATTTCTTGCCGTGTACACGCGGCCTAATAGGCAAAGAAATCTAAGTAATCACTTATCAGAAGATGTCGAAATTTTTATACAATAGCGTCGATAATGTGAAAAAATATTGTGTAGTTTTATTTCGTTGCGAAGTTGAAGTAGATTGAATATTGGATTGTTTTCCTCGTTTTATTAAGCTACTTCGAAAAGGAGGATGTGGACTCTGAGATCTGTGGACCGATTTGAGTAATTTTTGGTGCGGAATACTCTTGGGTTGGTGCCACGTGATTTTCATTAGATTTGGTTGAGTAGTTTTTTAGGGTTCCGTGCTACAAAATAAAAAGGAAACCCTTACAGCGATTACGCACTGCATCCGATCCGAATACGTGAAAATACGAATCTAGAGTCTAAAAAACTCGGACCGATTTCGGATATCGCTTACGCACTTATCCGATCTCTGATCCAAATTCAAACAATTCAGGGGCCATCTTTGGCATACCCATTTGGCGTCCGATTTGAATCCGAGGTAATGCGAAAGCGTTCATACAAATAGTACTTACTACGGCTACTTCGGTCCGTTAATATTTCTTCCGAATTGGAAACTCACGGATCACTGAGAGAAATCGGATGACGGAAGTCGGATCTAGTGCGTAAACTACCATAGAAATAGTTCTATGACTACTTCGGAACGTATTTTCTCCGATTCGGATCGGATGCAGTGCGTAACCGCTCTTACAGGATCACTTCGTGTCCGTCCGTCCGTCTGTCTGTTCGTCAAAAACCGAATGCCTTTCACATGGCGACAAGATGATTCGTCTTAACGGATTCGTATTTCTTTTTTTTGGATGTGTTTGTACATTTTCTTGATTCTTGAGCGTGTGAATACGGCCGTAATAGCCCGTTGTAGTGTGTGACGCGCCTCCTCCCTATATACTGTCACTTAGCTTGTAAGTTTCGAAGTATATTACAGTCAGTCCTGACAGATACTTGTGTTTCATTACTATACCGAACACCCGTCATTACACCGTGAGCCAGCAACAGTTTTGCCGGACCAATTTCCTCTCAAGCGATAACTCGTAGAATGCTTCAGAGAGTTATATTATGCAGCATGGTGAACGTCAGCTGCCGCTCCGTGGTTGGGTTGGGCAAAGGCAGCCCCTCAAACATGTAAAAAAAAAAAAAGATTTCAGTCATTTCCTCCCGACTGAAAATTTGTTAAATGATAGTTAACGCAATTATTCGAAGATAAAAAAAGTCAGCTGGCCGTACCGTGGTGGATTATACGTCAGCTGGTCACATGAACATGCAAAAAATTTTTTTTCGTTCAGTGATTTCCTCTCACTTGAAAATTTGTCAGATGATAGTTTAAATGCTATTTTGAATAAATAAAAACGTCAGCTGGCTCTATGTTGGTGGAAAGGTCATTAGCTGATGCAGTGAAAGGTGGAGCATGGGAGCCAGACGTGAGCGCCGATCGCTTATTTAAATACCCTCTGGCTCACGGGCTATAAGAGTTTATGAGCCACTGAAAAATTAAAAACGATTCGTATTTGCAAATCACTATCCAAAAATAAAAACGATTCGTCCAAATGTGAATGGGTTGCTACAAAACCAAGACACCGATTACATAAACACACACACACAAATATACCAACTTCAAACTGACTCACAGTACTTCAGAACCTTCGTCGCTTTCACCGTAAACTTGTTTCATTTAATACAAAACTTGTTTAAGCTGGCTACAAACTAACAAACTCATACACACTAAACACTCAACTTAATACTACTAAACTTTAGCAAGCAAACAAAACTGTTCGCTACAATGTGAATGAATCGATGCAAAAAGTAGGTAATATAATATTCTATCGATAGTTGTAATGGAGAACTTAGTAAATGGAGTAATAATGTAAATAAGCTAAGTAACTGCTCTGAAGACATCTAGATGGAAAGAAAGAAAAATGATTTATTCTGGACTCACACAGGCAGTTAGAGAAACAAAAACAATATAGTTACTAAAAAAACAAAGGATAAAAATTTTAACTACCTGCACGAGGCCAAAAAAGGCTCCTATCTCAGCATAATGCTGCGATATTTAAAAAAAACAAAATGCCGCAACGCTGGTTTTCAGATAGGACCATAGTGATGCTACGGGCAATAACGACACAAATAAATAAATAGATTATGTACGTACAGTCTTAAAATTAAAATGAAAGCAACAAATAATTTATTATAAAGTTATGTGTTACGTGTGCGTGGAATAATCAATAAAACAGGGAATCCTAGTGTGGAAGCCAGTGCCAAATGTAAGTTTATTCGAACAAATAAATTTCGTCACGTTACACGGCCTTCTTCTCAAAATGAGAATGGTTTAGGCCTTAGTCCGCCACTGGCCTGCTGCGAGTTGTCGGACTACTCGACGGTGTCATCGGGAGCTCTTTTGGAGCCCTTTTGGAGCTCTTTTAGTGAACAGATTTCCTTACGATACTTTTTCTTCCTTACAATGTGTGAGACTTGTTGAGCTCTCCATTTTCTTACTATTTCGTGTTAGTTACGTGGAACTGTAACCGATACTGACTTAAAAATAACTAGAAGTTGTCGCTCCAATGAACTTGTAAAGAGTTTGTATAGGATTGGCTTTTGCTACTGACTTCACTCCGTACTTTTATGGTGGAAATAAAATGAAAGGTCCTTTTGCAGGTTTTAATTTAGAAACCATACAATGGAGTCAGAAAGTGCCAGTCATGTTGGATATTAACTTGAGGTAATATGAAGTTCGAAGCGTTCATGGTTCAGAATATCCGATAAGATGACTGATGACTGAGTGGGAACCTCATCGTCGCTGCTACGACGTGCAACTACCTACTAAGTAATAGCGGTGAGCGTTATTTTATTTAATGATATTTCATATTGATATGTTACTATAATATTATGTGCTTTGCTTATAAGATGCACGTCGGTTTTGGGATGGTAAATTTAATTTTCTTCCTTCTTTCTGATATTTTTATAAAATATCTGTTATATTTCATAGCTCCATTCTTCAGATATATTTACCAGGTAGTGCCTTTATCATACAGGTAGTTATTCGCACGCTTTAGATTTTAAATCGATTAACAATCGATACACAAGTTAATCGATGCTAAAATGACACTTGAACAGACTCCTGTCAAGCATCACTATTGACATCTCATTCCTTTTTCGTGCGAGGTAGCGAACGCACGCGTCCTCGAATTAGAAATTAATATATTAAATTGTTATACAAAAATATGTCTAAGTGCAAGTACGATGATGAACTCATAAAATTATACAAGTCAAAAATTAAAAAACTTGAAAATAAAAAACAAAAAAGTGGTCAACGTCGCCGAGTTATTTATTCCGATTCTGAATCAGATTTCGAAACAAATGAAGGTAAGTTCAAACTTATAGCGTTTATGGTGTTCGTAGTACATATTACTTCTATGATTGTGTCTTAATCGATTTCGTTTAAAAACCATCTATAAGTCTGCTGGGAGGTTTAACTGCGGGTTATTCACAAAGGCTAGACATGATGTGATGACTACCTGGAGGTTGACCGTGGGTCATACACGAAGGTCATTATAAAAATATGTGCAATAGCTAGATGCACCACCCACATAAGAAAAAGTTATCTTTTTAAACTATAATGTAGTATGTTATACAACTACCCTCAATATTGTGGTTTATTTACAGAAATCGAAACCCAGAAAAATAACGATTCGATGGACACAACTTTACCTTCTTTAGTCGAAGACCTGGAACCTTGTCTGCCCAATGACATGCCCCAGCTGGAAGAACCGTCTCCACCCGACGTCACGGATCCACCTGCTTCCGTACTATTAGAAAATAGTCAAGTGATCTCTCAAACAGATCCTATTTCAGAGTTAGACCCTGAAATACGGTTAGCATTAGGGGACCCGGGTGAAGAAATCCCTACTTATGGTGAAAATATTCACACAGATATAGCTCAACGTTGGTTACCGCTTCTTCGAAAGGGGTTAACAAAAGAAGTTAAAGAAAATCTTTTGAAAGAACATAATATTCCAAGTAACTGCAAGCTTTTAAAAGCCCCCACTTTGAATCCGGAGATATCAGCAGCTGTGCCAGACATAGTCCGTGCCAGAGACAAGAAAATTGAGAACAAACAGGGTCAGTTAGGCGTAGGTATTACAGCCATATCTAAAGCTATGTCTTCGGTGCTCTGTGATGGGAGCAAAGTTGATATCATAAAGTTGCTGTCAGAAGGATGTAGAATTCTAACAGACCTTCATTACCAAGAAACACAAACACGCACAAAGTTAATTACTCCGTGTTTAGATAAATCGTTTCTAAATATTATCCAAAACGAAGAAAGAGACGATACGCTTTTTGGAACACAGATTTCAGAAAAAATTAAAGCGTCAAAAGTGATTGAGAAACAAGGACTTCAAATAAAACGTAATACGCCTGCTGTCGCAAAACCACCACCTCAGCAACACATACCAGTCAGACCTCGACTCGCGGGAAACTGGGCACCCCCTCCTCGATATACCTCGTCGGCGAACAGGGGGGGGCGGGCAGGAACTTACACGACGAGCAGACCTACCACGAGTACGAGCTTCCGGCGAAATCAACCTCAAGCGCCGCCTCCACCAGCGCCACCGCAGACCAGACAAGCGACGAGCAGGTCACGTGCCCCAACACGACGTTAGTGCAGGTACATGGAGGTAGATTACAATACTATTATAACTGCTGGTTATCTATCACACAAAACAAGTTCGTTTTAGATTGCATACTAAATGGTTATCGTATACCTATTGCTAGTACAGTGATGCAGTCTTATGTACCTTCGAACAATTTTTCTCATAAAGAGAAAAACCAGATGAAACTAGCAATTCAGAACTTATTAAATTTAGGTGCTATTTCTAAGTGCAAATATGAAGATCCGCAGTACATTTCTCCAATATTTTTAACCCCAAAACCCAATGGTAAATTCAGATTTATATTAAATTTAAAAAACCTTAACAAATTTATAATAAAAGATCATTTCAAGATGGAAGATTATAGAACGGCCTGCAGCTTAATACCTGCAAACGGCTACCTAGCCACAATAGATTTAAAAGAATCTTACTTGTTAGTACCTATCCATCCTGATGACAAAAAATATCTGAGATTTCAATTTCAAACTAGTTCTAGGCAAATTTCCACATATCAATTTAATGCAATGCCTTATGGTCTATCGACAGCACCCAGAACATTTACAAAAATAATGAAAGCAGTGGTTAGTCATTTAAGAAGCCGTGGCTTTAATTCAGTCTCATATTTAGACGATACTCTTTGTATAGGGAAAAATTATGAAGATTGCTTGTTAAACGTTAGGGAAACTGTAAAACTTCTTAAATGTTTAGGATTCGTAATTAATTATGAAAAAAGTATCCCACCAAAAACATTAAATGTAAAAAATGCCAAGTCTCTTTATGCAATCTTTCCACCGTAAAAAGTTTTAAGATCTCATAGAAGCCAAGTCCTATTCAATTTATTTTGTAGTTAGTTATCTATCAAGTGACTGTATTAATAGTTTTATTTCTATTATAATTATAGTGACTTGGCAATGAGCACAAATTAAAAACTGCTTGCTGTGTGGAATTATGTGCGACTGTTATTGACGAATTGATATCTATGAGTACTATGATTACATTAGTTGTTATGCTGATGTGTGATTTATGATATGCAGACGTGATTTTACGGCCAATGAGTAGTTATGGTCATCATCGACTACGTGCGTCAATACATATTTAAGAAAACCTAAGTTTATTTGATAAGAACATGACAGTTATTATCTATAGGTACCTATGTTTAATAGTCAAATCAAAAGAACTTAACTAATCCTGTGATATTAAACATTACACGTGCGTTATGCGTTACTTTCACCTGCTCCAAATATATTTGTTTCTTCTTGTGCTCATTGCCAAGTCACTATAATTATAATAGAAATAAAACTATTAATACAGTCACTTGATAGATAACTAACTACAAAATAAATTGAATAGGACTTGGCTTCTATGAGATCTTAAAACTTTTTACGGTGGAAAGATTGCATAAAGAGACTTGGCATTTTTTACATTTAATGTTTTTGGTGGGATCTCATTTATTTTTTGTAGGTGGGTCTCTTTCTTTTCTTTTTGGGTGACATAATAATGTCTTGTTCATCAACTGCTGCTTTGCTTAGAGCCTATTCTCTGTCTCTATCTCTTTTGTTTTTATAACTAACTAACAAACTAAATATATAACAAACTATTTATGTATTAAATTAGTACTTTTAATAACTAACTATTTAAGTAACTAATAACTAGCTGATTCGGATTTCCATAAACTTCGTTTCACCGAATATAAATTTACGTTATTATAATATTTTTATAGTTTCTAAGTGGTTTTTTTCATAGATAGATGGCGCTATCATACGAATTTCGCATGTGGACACGACACCCATGACGCGTATTTTGTAAAGTATCACAGCGCCATCTTGGATTTTGACTTCGACCTCATTTTCGTCATCAGCACCCTCGAAAACCTCGGACACGACATTAATGACGCATATCTTGTAAAATTTCACAGCCGCCATTTTGGATTTTGACTTCGACCTCATTTTCGTCATCAGTGCCCCCGAAAACCATGGACACGACATCCATGATTCATATCTTGTAAAATGTCGCAGCCGCCATCTTGGATTTTGACTTCGACCTCATTTTCGTCATCGGCGTCCCCGAAAACCATGGACACGACACCCATGACGCATATCTTGTAAAATTTCACAGCCGCCATCTTGGATTTTGACGTTGACCTCATTTTCGTCATCAGTACCCCCGAAAACCATGGACACGACATCCATGATGCATGTCTTGTAAAATTTCGCAGCCGCCATCTTGGATTTTGACGTTGACCTCATTTTCGTCATCAGCTCCCCCGAAAACTATGGACACGACACCCATGACGCATATTTTGTAAAATATCACAGCGCCATCTTGGATTTTGACTTCGACCTCTTTTTCGTCATCAGCACCCCCGAAAACCATGGACACGACACCCATGACGCATATTTTGTAAAAATTTTCAGTCGCCATCTTGGATTTTGACTTTGACCTTATTTTTGGCATCAGCACCCCGGAAAACCATGGGAACGACACCCATGACGCATATTTTGTAAAATATCACAGCCGCCATCTTGGACTTTGATTTTGACCGCCCCCGCCCTCTGGAGGGAAAACTTGTGAGATATTAAAACTTTAAACAATTTAAATTAGCCTTTATGAATGTTATCTAGATACAGTATTATATGGGTTCATTAGTTACATAGGTACTTAGTATACACCTCTGTCCTACCCTTCGGAGAATACAGGCGTGATGGTATGGAATCTCATTTCTCAGATTTTGCCCTAAATAAATAACAATTTATAAATGATCTACACCAATTCAATATATTTTGTACGTAAACAAAGAACAAAGTTAACAATGCAGTCGAAATTCATACAAAATGTTCCTGGCAAAACGGCAAATATAAAATTGTTTTCTATAATTAACTATTTTTTTATGTTTTTATAATTTTTCCTTTATATGTGCCTAATAATCTATCTTGATGCCAAATTTCAAGGTTCTAGGCCTGCTAGAAGTATCTTAGAATTTTGATGATCGGTCAGTCAGTGAGTCAGTCAGTGACAAAATGATGTAACTTTGATCGATGATAACTCGTAAACTATAAGTTCAAATATGATGTAATTTGGAAGTTTAGCTAGTTATAATGATTACTCTTGGTTATCGAAAGTTCAAACTGCTAGCTTTGTCCACAGCGAAGATATAGGGGGGGTGAAAAGGCCGCGAATGGCTTCGAGAAAAGATGGTACGGCCGTGCCCGCTTTGCTCGAGACTTGGCGGGGCACTACCGTGCCCCCAGATATTAGAACCTAAACAAAAATGTAAATTTTTAGGCTTTATATTTGACACGGTAAACATGTCAATATCCTTACCGGAGGATAAACGGAATAATATATTAACCCTAATACAAAAATTTAAGAAATTACCACGATGTACTATTCGAGATTTTTCACAGCTTATTGGTGTATTAACAGCAGCATGTCCAGCCGTGAGATACGGCTGGCTATATACAAAGTCTTTGGAGAGAGAAAAGTTTCTTGCACTCAAAAATAATTCCCAATATGATGCCAAGTTTATACCTTCTTCTTCAATTTTGCCTGATTTACATTGGTGGGAAACAAACATTCTTCATGTTAAAAATACATTAGTCCCTACACCCTATATTCTAGAAATTTTTACAGACGCATCAAGATCCGGTTGGGGTGCGGTATGTGACAATAGACGTACAAACGGACACTGGAAAGAAAGTGAAATTAAGTTTCACATAAATTACTTGGAACTGCAGGCAGCCTTTCTAGGTCTGAAATGCTTTGCTCAATATAACTCTAACTGTGCTATATTGATGCGTATAGATAACACAACAGCCATAAGCTATATCAATAGAATGGGCGGTATACAGTTTCCTCATTTAAATCAACTAGCAAGGTCCATATGGCAATGGTGCGAGGAGCGAGATATATGGTTGTTTGCTTCATATATAAATACAAGAGATAATAAAGAAGCTGATGAGGAGTCCAGAAGGGTTAACCCGGATACTGAATTGGAAATTAGCAAAAATGCGTTTCAAACTATTGTTGAACATTTTGGTCAACCTACCATAGATCTCTTTGCATCTCGTACCAATGCCAAATGCGACACATACGCTTCCTGGAGACCGGATCCTGATGCCATCGCTGTTGATGCTTTTACTTTTCCTTGGAATCATCATTATTTTTATTGTTTCCCACCATTCTCTGTAATTCTCAAATGTTTACAAAAAATTGTTAACGAACAAGCCACGGGAATTTTGGTGTTCCCGTACTGGACGTCACAAGCATGGTTCCCCTTATTAAATAGCTTACTAAAATCTGACATCATATTTTTAAAAGATTCTTTACGATCTTATTACAGAGTGCACCTGCCACGGGAGATTACCCTGGGTGCTGCGATTGTCTCAGGCAAGCATTCATCAGACGTGGAATTCCACAGGAAGCATTAGAACTTATGATCGCTTCTCTCTCGGCAGGTACGCTGAAACAGTATAACACGACATACAAGTCGTGGTGGGGTTACTGTTTGAATAACAATTTTAATTTCCTTGAAGTTTCGATATTAGCCGTAATTAAATTCCTTACTGAACAATTCCACAGGGGAGCCTTATATGGATCCCTCAATAGTCACCGTTCAGCTCTTTCCTTGCTTTTAGGCAATAAAATAGGTTCAAATGAACAAGTGTCGCGTTTACTAAAGGGAGCCTTTAAATTAAGGCCAAGTTCACCCAAATATAATTACATTTGGGATCCCCAAATTGTACTTAACTTCATTTCTGATTGGTACCCTAATAATATCCTGCCCCTGGAACAAATTACAAAAAAATTAACTATCCTTCTTGCCTTGTGCACAGCACATCGTGTTCAAACACTCTCAGTGATTAAAATAAATGATATTGTTATATCTCAGAATCAAATAATTATTACAATTTCTGAATTAATAAAAACGTCAGGGCCAGGTCGCGAAAATGCAATGTTAGTGTTACCCTATTTTTATGATAAACCGAACATTTGTCCAGCGAAATGTTTACAAGACTATTTGCTTGTGACAAAAAATGTACGAAGATCAAATGAGTTAAACAATCTATTCATAACTCACAAGCGGCCACATAAACGTGCCAGCGCTCAATCTATCAGTCGATGGATAAGGGATGTATTAGGGGCCAGTGGCATTGATGTGGCGACTTTCAGCGCGCATAGCACGCGGCACGCCGCCACATCGAGCGCACGCGCAGCCGGTGTGTCCGTCGATACGATCCGGAAGACAGCCGGCTGGACGCCCAACTCACAGGCCTTTGCAAGGTTCTATAACCGTCCAGTTATTGGAAAAAACTTTGCACGATCCCTTATTATGCCTAATTCTAGCAATTGATGCTGTTATGATTGTAATATCGAATATGATTATTTCATTTATACGAAGTGTATAAATATAAAAATTAAAGTACAATTATTGTAATAGTTTTAGTTATTAAATAATATACATGTTATGATTAGTTTGGAGTTTCAATGAATTAATACCAAAAACTTTTCAGACATTATTCAGGTGCTCTGAACATCTACCTGGTAAATATATCTGAAGAATGGAGCTATGAAATATAATAGATGATCAAACGAACTTCACAAGTGAAGTTCGATCATTATTATATGAGTAGCTCCATTCGAAGATATAGGTTCCCACCCTCCACAACCCAAGAAAAGTTTTTTGTGCTTTAACTCTAAAAAGAATGAGATGTCAATAGTGATGCTTGACAGGAGTCTGTTCAAGTGTCATTTTAGCATCGATTAACTTGTGTATCGATTGTTAATCGATTTAAAATCTAAAGCGTGCGAATAACTACCTGTATGATAAAGGCACTACCTGGTAAATATATCTTCGAATGGAGCTACTCATATAATAATGATCGAACTTCACTTGTGAAGTTCGTTTGATCATCTATTAGTATATTTTCTTTAGTAATTGTTTTAGTTTAGTTATTGTCTTATTACTATATTTTTGCATTCAGTGTAATATAGTAAATTTTTGCGATTCGATTCGATTCCTATGATTTACCGAGCGTTGTTGATTAAAATTAAGACTCTTGTAACTTTACTTATAGTGAGGCAAAGATCGAATAGCTAGCATAGCTACTAAGGGTAAAATTAGCTTAATTCCGTAATTTTATCCATCAGCCTACAAGGGAGAAATATTGACACTCCAAAATTGAATAGTACCATTTGGTGTATTTTGCAGATAGCTATCCCTTTCACTCTCGTACTTCTTCCATATCTTCGTCTTACTCATAATAAATACCTACTAGTGAAAATAACTTCGGATATAAAATACAATGGATATGGAATGGATATATCTAAGCATAAAACTTCTCAACAGTAGGTTCGACTGTAGGCAAAAAGCAAACCAAGATCAAACAATCTAAACACACAAACTTATCAACCGTTTCCGTTGCCATAGCTTCTGTTAAATATTTTATAGGCTTTGTCCGCCAAAAATCAATTTAAGACAACGAACTTAAAAGAAGGGGTCCTTATCTTTCGTTGGCAGCTGTGCTGAACAACCGAGTGAGGGTCCGATGGTTTTATTAATATCGAATTTTTGTCTCGTCGCCTTGTTTTTTCTTCGGCTCAGTACATCAGTATAGATGGGATATTAACTGCTTGAATATTATCGTTTTCTCGAAAGCAGAAGTTAGGAACATTTCTATGTTATTTCATTTCGTTTTGTTTAACGTAAAAATCTCTCTGCACAAAAAATAGTGTTAGAAAAAAATAAAATAAAAGGTTTATTGCAGAAACTTGTTTGAATTTTTACAGTAAATCTTACATAGGGTCCTCATTAGAGTCTTAGGCCCCTAAACCTTCGTTTTCACCTAAAAGCAAGTTGTAAATAAATTGTTCAAAAATCTTTTAAAAAGTAGTTACTTGTTTAAAATATTTAAAATGAGTGTTTTAAAGATCTACATACATGTGTGTCACTTGAAGAACCAATAACAAATATTTTTCCGAAAAAAACCTCAGTTTCTTGTAGAAAACATGTTTTATATCTAGGTGTAAACGAGGGGTAACTGACGACTTCCTTTTTTGCGATATTGAATGAAGCGGTAACTTGACATTCTTTTTTAATTTAGTATTGTAGACGACGTCTGTGGTCTAGTGGTTCGAGTGTCGGACTGCTGATCACGAGGTCGTGGGTTCGATTCCCACACAACACAAATATTTATGTGATGAACATAAGTGTTTGTGTTGGTCTGGGTGTTTCTTATGTATTATAAGTATGTATTTACAAAAAAAAAAGTATATAAGTATTATATCCATTGTCTAGTACCCATAGTACAAGCTCTGCTTAGTTTGGGACTAGATGGTGCTGTGTAATAATGTCCTAAAAATATTTATTTATTATTTATTATTATTATTATTGTCCAATTTCACGGGCCACAAAAAATTACGTCAAATTGCGCGTCATCTGGTGGAGACTGATCTGTATCACATTGGTGTTACATGTTATTAAACGAGCGTTACGACAGTCAGTACAGCGAGCACAGAGTTCGGAACGAGCATGTTACGCAGATTTTAGCAGGCGACGTAACGTAGCAAGATTTCTCTGAACGTTACGGCTTAAGTCAGCTGTCACCTTTACGGGAATCTGCCACCTCTCGCGATTTGTGATAGACTCTCTACCCGTGACCACGTGAAACGTCGGGATAAGAGGTATTTTGTGCCTCTAACATTTTTGACGCAAGTAATCACGTCCGTGATTGCCGGTGTCGTCACTGACACTGACAGGTGGGGATGCGTTCATAGAGAATGTATGAAAGAATATTTCGCACTGTGCCGGTACTGTGTCGGAATTGTGACTTCACTGATATGTGTGAATCGACCTTTCAGTCACAGTAGCACTGATACTGAACTGAGCGAACACGTTGACGGAACTGTGACTTCACTGATATGTGTGAATCGACCTTAATTCATCATAATTATCCAAGAATTTTCTACCGCTAGGATAGGTGTCCTGCGCCTCGGTCCCGGCTTACAGCAGCCAGGTTCGATCCGCAATTTTTATTATATTGGCCCATCTCGATGCCGGATGACCAACGCTTGCTTACTCAATCATGGCCATCTTTCTGTCAAAATTTTAAGTAACTAAAACTTATTTTTAAAGATACTAAATTTACTAGATTCTTAAGACCAGTGAATTCCTTTACTTTCTTCCACATTCCCCTAACCTTTCGATGCGACACTTTGAAAGCTTTTGACGGGTTCGATAAAACCATTTTTATAACAAACAAAACTGAAATCTATAGGGGATTCTGTTCCATTTATAGTAAATTGAAGTTTGTTTTTTATCTCTATAAAAGCTTGCAAATGGAAGTAGTTTATATTTCCACCTTTAGACTGTTGTTGTTAGAAAATTAATGGTATTTTAAGACAGACGTTTAGGCTGCGATATCAGATTCGTAATAAGTTATTTACTGTGAGCAATTTGGAATTACATTACATTTATAATTTATTAGCGACCCGCCCCGGCTTCGCATGATATGTGTACGTTTTATCGCTTAAAACCTTCCTCTTGAATCAATGTCTTTATAAAAATAAACTGTATCAAAATCCGTTGCGTATTTTTAAAGATCTAAGCATACATAGGGATAGACAGACAGCGGGAAGCGACTTTGTTTTATAGTGAAGAATTGATGATTAGTTATGTTTTACTCACGTGCATTTTTTGGGATTGCCCGACTTGTTTCGTACCCAAATAGAACTCTTAATCATGAGCTGAACACGCGGAGAGGTCACGAGTCAAACTGTACCTATGTGAGTAAACTTTAATTAATAATAAATATGAATGTGCCTGATGAAAGATATAATACAAAAAAAGCACATTTGTTTAAGTAGGTACGTTTCTGTATTGTCTAGTATAGGACATGCGTCGTAAAAAAACAATCATCTTCCGAGTTCCACTATGACACATTAATGGTGCGATATTTCGAGAGTCCAAATTTGTCAGAAGTGCACAAATGTTAACCGAACTCGATTCAAATTTGCTCGTGCCGTATTTTCTCGCATTCGGATCGGAAGCAATACAGCGCTCCCAATCTTGGGTCAAGCAATCGCCACTTTATTGACTAAATTATTTCATCAATGAGGTTCATTTGTTTATTGTTCTATACTCGAACAGTCAATAAATAGAATACAATGTACGAGATCCGAAATCCATTAATTTTGTAAGCATATTGCCAAATAGTCTGCTTGACCAAAACTCAATCGTAATGTCTAAGTATTTTAGGTTGTTCAAATAGAAGGAAAGCCTGCAAACAATGTAATATTATAAAACGAGTAAAACAATGTTACAAAGATATCGAGAGGAGCTTAAACTTCGACTCTAGGAGAATAATAAAACTAAAGATATTGGAATAATTTATTATTGAGTACCTATTGAAAATATTATAGTGGGTATTGTGCAATTAGCTGGCTATTTAAATCAATACTTGCTCAGTATAGGTACTTAATTATTTTCTCTTGCCCACACAAAGTCCTTTCATTGGTGGCTATTTTAATAGACTTTAATTTTGACAAAGTCAAAGACAAGTTCACTTATACAGGGTGGTTCAAAAGTCGTGGATCAAACGAAACAGGGCGATAGTTGGGGTTATTTGCAGTCAAAAATGTCTGTGTGGCAGAGCCCTAACTTGATCTCCTTAAAAGTTATGACATAAAGAGTGTTTTTTAAAAAATATCAAAATTTGTAATAAATAGGCAATTAGAGTAAAATGGGTACCTATTTTAAAACAATAAATGGTGTTTAGTTGCTTGAAAGTGCTTTTATGACAGTGGGTACCATGATTTATGAGTACTTATTGGCACTTTTTTCAATATCTTTTAAGTCTCAACAAAAAGTATTTGTAACTTTAGAACCTTACTGTAAAAAAAATGTTCTACCATAAAATGCTACAAATAACCCCAACTATCGCCCTGTTGCGTTTGATCCACGACTTTTTAACCACCCTGTATATTTTTAGACCGTTTACAGGCAATTTTTTATTGGTCCTTATGTTACTGTAAAAGTGGTAAATCTTAGGTTTTACTTGTGAATCTTACGATTTACCAACATGAGTTAGTAAATGTAAGGTTTGATATAAAATAAGACGATTTTACGGACTTTTACCATTAGAGTTTAGCACATGCTAGGTTTTACCAATGACATTAAATAGATGTTGGTTTTAGGAAAAAACAATATTAAATAATTAGAAAGTATTTGTTAAACATTTTAACTACGAGTCAATAGCTGCAGGTAAGTCACCTAATCATTTTAAAACTATTTCAAAATGCTTTTAGGAAAGTAAAATAGACAATAATAAAATTTTCTTCTCACAAACATAATACCTACGTTGGCTAAGCTCTTTATTCATTGTTCTTATCATTTGGTAGTATTAATTATCAATTATTAATAGTAAAAGTACCTACATAATTTGAAAACATTTTCAAAACAGTGAAACAAGTAAAAATAACATTTTCTTTTGGCAAACATAACACTTACGCTGGCTAAGCTAATTATTCATTAATTATATTGTTCTTATCATTTGTTGCTATTATTTGTCTCGGCATGACTATAATTCAACATTTACCATGTCTCTGAGGTAAAACCTAAAATAGACCGAGTGGATGCTAGTAAAAGTCCGAAATAAACGATTATCACAGAACACTTCGGACTTTCACCATTATGTTTTGGTAAATCTCAGGTTTTACTGCAAAATCTTAAGATTTACCGTAGTTTGAGCTTTTACAGTACTTAACACATACATAGCTTTATTTATATTGTAGAATGTCAATGAAACAGCCTTTAAAAACAGATAAAAAAACTCGTAATCAATCTCTCTTTTTTTAAATTTAGCTCAAATAACAATAGTTTTTTTGATATCACTACACACCTATAGAAAACACAATGAGTTTGCTGGTTCCTTTTACCATTAAAACATATACAAGGTTAGTCAGAAAGGGAGTACTAATCCGAAAGGGTGTTAAAGTATCCATAATAATGAGTAACTTTTGTTCTACCACTTTCCCAAAAAGTCAATAGTTAAAGAGAAACAGCTGTGCAAAAATTTCATAAAAAATATGCTAAAATCTATCTATCCTCAGCTATGATCAGCTGTGTTTACATTTTAAGTCATAATTGGGGTCAAAAATTAGAAGCTCTATGTTCTGAATTCGTAACTAAAGCAGGGACGAGAATTTGTAGAAAAAAAATATGTTTGACCTGGAAATAAAAATGATCGAATTCTGAAATTTTAACCCTTGCTTTAAAATCGTCATCAGTGATATTTAAGTGGCCTACGGATTAGTACCCCCTTTTCACACCGATAATTCAGCCCTCATCAAGCTGTCTCCCCCGCCTATGTCCACGCCAGCAACGCCCTAAGCCGAGGTCCGAGTCCCACTAGGGGTCGCCCTTAGTGCTGTTGTTGCAGGTAGTCATGATGTTAGTGTAGTACAAGTAGTTAGCTTAGGTTAAGTATTTTACTTTCCCCCATTGGCTGGAGACCCTTCAGGTCTTGTCAATAACTGCCCGGTTACGTAGACACCGTCCCCTAGGACGACCTACAGCAGTCAAATAGAAAAAAAAAAGTACCCCCTTTCCAACTAAACCTTGTATATTGAAGAAAAGATCCGTGTAATACAAAGCATAAATACACAAAAAAAAACAGGTCATAAGTATATTACATTTGGGCCCGACATAAATCGTCTTCGATAGTGAGATAGTGACGTGAAAATATGTCTACTTCATTTTGTAGTAGCTGAACCTTTGCGGTTCCCCCTCCATTACTTACGCACCTTGAGCCCCGATAACATTGAGTCCTGAAAGAATAAACTTCAAACTTTTACAATAAAAATGTCTAAGACACTAATTTTTCTTTGAAAGTTTTTTTTAGTCGACTGGAATTCACGATAATAGTCTTCAATAAAGTTTGTGGTGCAGGTATAAAAAAGTAGTTAAAATAATAGTCATAGTTTGTGTATCAAATGAAGATAAAATTTATTCCATGTTTAACCATTTAAACATATGTCTTGTTGTCTCTAATAACAATACAGCATGTATCCAAAATAATTTAATTTTCACTCTCGCGGTTCCCAGACATCGAAAATGACAGTTTAATCGCTGTCATACAACATTGTGGTTTAATTACGCGATCCGACCCACGTCGCAAAGTGTTTAAGTATAGCTGTCACATCCAAATAAAACGCCCTTTCCCACATCCAAGAGGAAAAGTCATTGGGGAAATTCGTGGGGTGCGACGCACCGGCGTGTTTTCACTCCAGCCAGTGCCGTTTTCGCCGACGCCGCGAGAGGGCGCCGTCCGCGCTCCCGTACCGACCACGTGACTTGTTGCTCGAAATAACAGACTCTCGCACACAAACAAAACATGCATCCAGATGCAACGTGACGTATTTATTATGATACCGACAACCTACAACTTACTGACATGAATTTCATAGCCAAGCCCCTCTACAACCATGCCAGACTCCTCATGCTATTAAGTTTTGTGCTCGCTATATTACTCACCGGCGCGTTTCTCCGCACAAAAAATAAGCAATCACAAATCACGAGTTTGGACGAAATTCAAGAGCTTGAGGACAGCACTGAATACGAGTCTATGATAAATACGAGCGCAACGGAGCCGAGGAAAACGCGAAGAAAAGAATACCTGTACCGCCTTTTGACAAATACGACCCGTTCCCTCATACAAATGGAAATAAAAGCTAGGAGACTGGAGGAAAATATGCGTAGGATTAAGGAGAAGACTGCAGATTTATTGTGGAAGAACAAGGACAAAGCTTTGTGGCATATTCTGTTCAAGAATATAAGCAGACATATTTCAATCCGACATGAATTCCACCAGCACGCGAGTCTGAGACGAATAATGCAGGACAGTAATACTCACACACATAACCGAAAGGCGGGACGAAGAAAACTTTTATTGCGTAGACGAAGATAAATGCATCGATAGTTGCTAAGTTTATTGATAGACGTTTGTATACAAGTTACGTGGGAGACTTTTAAAATTCTGAACTGACAATAAGCGTATTTTAAGTCGTATTGTGTTTCTTCGAAGTGCGATTGGAAGCGGAGTGCAAGGTGTTTGTATCACAGAGCACGTATGTACGATGTGTCTGTCTTATTTCTTCATGTAGCATTTTATTTTGTGGAGCTATATCTTCGCCTTGCAGGTTCTTAACGATGTTACGCTCACAGAATTATATTATTGCTCACATTTTACTCGCAGGAGAGGGCGATTCCGTTTTGTCTTATGTTTTGCTCAGGTATCTTGATTAATGGCGTTCTTGATGATTTTGTTGGAGATAAAAAATAAAATTCTAATGTTTTCCGGGAAGACTGACGAAGCTAATTTTCTTTGACAAGATTAATTGCTGAAGTAATTTTATGTTTCCTTTAAAATGGCATTTTGACAAAACAGAGTTATAACATTACTACTGAACATTTTCTGATTTCATCTCCCTTTTTGCTGGCGTGTTCTTATAGTTTCTAATGTCCTAAGAATTATAGTTGCTTAAAGAAACTGGTCGTTTGAGGGACCAGTAAGACATCTTTTTTTTTTACTTCTTCGCCTTTACCCTATTCTCACCTGAAGGTAAGTGCAGACACGGTCTAAGAACACACGAATCCAAGTAATCGAGATATAGGACAATCCTCCTAATATCCCTCTGGCTCTCATATACACACGATGGACCACAGTATGTGATTGCTTTCTGTTTTTTGCGGGGACATCATGTTATGGTCCAGGGTATTCTTGGAAAAACTTGATAATTGCATTACGATATAAGTGAAGGGGAGTTTCCTCTTTCATCAGAAGACACTCTCATGGTAAGATGGAATATCCGATTATTTACTAATAATCACACTCTTTTCAATAATATACCTTTTTCACACATTGTTATAATCAGAATCTGTCTGTAAAAAAGATTTAACATTATAATTTACGTAACGGTTACAAAGCATTTTTATTTGAATCTCAAAACTTTTCTTATTATAAACTTAATCTTATTTAAGAATTTATTTCGCTCCATTACCGAAGCTTTACAACTTCATTATATTTGCTCTTTGATTTCTTCATTGTTATAAGTTATCGTCTGTTATATTAAATCGCAGTTTCTTTTGTAAATAACGTTAAAAGCCTTTATGATTATGTTACTCGTATGAAATATGTATGAAAAGGCATTGAGTTCTACGTATTCTTTCATATGTTTTTTTTTTGTATAGTTAAATATTCTCAGTGTTTTCACTGAGATGGTTTCGTTATAAATGAAGAGTTTCCATTTTTTATTCTTACATTATGTTAGGCATACCATCATCATCATCCTCCTGTCCTTATCCCAACTTATTTGTAGTCAGCGCAGATTGAAAAATTGATTTGAATTGATTGGAAAATTTGATTTCACTTTAGATACCTAGACAGTCTCCGTATTATATTTCATACATACTGATAAAATAAAAACAACATTTTGCACACGACATTGAAATTGATGATTACTTTACTTACTTTTATTACTTTATCCATTGTAAGATAATCGTGACATTCTTATATCGAAATTCTCAGGTCAAGTTCACTTTCTTCATAAAATCATGCATATTTTGAATCCATAAATACATCCATGTTTATTCACAATCATTGAAGCGTACGAACCGGTACATCTTATTCACAATATTAAATGAGATAGAAAGAGATGGAGATATCTGTCAGTTATCATCATGATTGTTGTGTTTGCATACAACAATATTCACTTCTACTAGTTGTTCAACTATCTGTGGGACCGGTTGCTAGTTTAACAGTGTTAAAAAATGTCCTGTTGTAAGTACTGTTTTAAATTGTAATTCATCAATTTTAGTTTTAATATCTAAGTGATTTTAAAGTTTAGTTTCGCTTAAATCTTGTTCTGTTTTAGTTTGAGAATTTGTTTCTGATATCGCTGCGTCGTTATCAAGGTTAAGTTTGTTAGGAAATCATGTTTTTTTGGTTATGTAAATACACGTACGTTTGCTGATACTGTTGCGAATATTACATCTTTATTATCATACACTTTCTCGGGTCATATCTTGTCTGAATATTTGAAATACTCGTACTGTGAATATTGATTATTATTTTGAAGATTACTTACAATGTCTTTCAATGAGATTTTTAATTTATCTACGTTTGATTCTTCATGTGTTTAGTTGTTTACCTGTCGCCAGCTATACATTAAATAGTGTGTGTAAAATGTCTGCACAATTACGGACAGTATTATCCAAACTCCTCTATATATCTCCAGTAGATGCATCTTAACTCGGGCCATTAACAACTGAGGACTGGGGTCAGAAATATGGGATTTCACGGTTGCACTCACAATCCTAATGGAAACTAGTGATGCGAACTACTTTAGGACTTAGTAGTACACTATTATATTTGATTTAAAGAAAGTAAATCAAAATGCTTTAATATACATTAGATACTTACTGTCTTATCACAAAATTGTGTTTTAGAGTTGTTTGGAGTAAACAAGGTTTTAACAACTTTTATGTATGGAGTTTGACGTTAGACGCGGTAATAACAAGTGTTCAAACTTTTGTTACACGAAATGTGTATCTGTTTCTTGAATAAAGCATATCAACTGGTACATAATTACACCAACTGTTTCCATAATTACACTAGAAACACCATTGCAACTCCTTATAATATACGCAAGATACACAACAAATAATCATCAACCCAAATTAGGTAGGTACTTAGCTAATTCCTGTGTTATTTTTTTGTTTCTTCTTTTCTTTCCATTTAGTTGGTACTTATCGAATCCAACATTAATTAAGTACTACAATCAGAACTCAATAATCACAAAACCCCATTTAATTGCAGTTTTTGTTTTGTTTTGATTTTCATGAAGATTATTTCGAAGATCTAGCGGCTTATCTTTCAGTAACTACCGCTGAATTTCTATAAACTAAAAAAGTTTTAAATCGAGCACCTGAATTCACAAAAACATTTTGTATGTTCCGGTGAATTCTCTTTAAAAAAACATCACATAAAATAATCCAATGATCTGCCGTTTTTAACCCAATATTCTCCCAAACTCCCAGTCGCAGCTCCTATATCGCTATTTGTCAGCTCTTTAACAAACTTATTCGTCCGTGTCACATGATAAGCGAAATAAAAGACGGGTAAAAGGTCACGGTATGAAAAAAGTGTCAGGGACATCAAGCGGGTTGCAATTTATCATTCCAGCCTCGAGGCGTACCCTCAAAGCGCCTTAAACGAGGTTCCTCAAACGAACCCTAGTGATTTTAATCTCACTGTTTAGATAAGGCTTCTTTTTGTAGATAGAAAAATTTCAAGAAGTCCTTTGAATATTAAACTTGGTTTGGATTAAACAGCTCTCTCAAAGCTGCGGAAATAAGTGGAGACGAAGTACTTGTATTAATAGAGCCGTGTCGATATAATCTTGAGTGGCAACTAATAAGATTGAGGAGCTGTTGTTTTAATATCCTTTGTTGCCTTTAGCAGAATGTTTATTTATTAATATCCATTCTCGATTCTTATTTGTCTTTAATACGATAAAGAAGAAAAAAGGTTTAAAAAATAAAACAGCTTCTGATTCAAATTAAAAGTTTAATAAATGACAAATGCTTATTCGAAGGGAAAGTGCTAGGCAGTTGAGACAAACACATACTTAGAAGTACTTATAAGATTCTAAATAAAGGTTATTTAAACCATTGAACAAAAAAATGTTGGCTGTCGTTGTGTATTCTGGACAATTAAGACTATCGCATCGTTGAGATTTTACTATAGGACCAAGAAAGGAACATCATGAGTGTTGACGTACTACCTTAAAGGTGCTTTCAGACTAAGGTATACTATAATATATGTTTATAGGACAACATTATAGCTGTTTACCTAAGGTACACAGCTATAATGTAGTTGTAAAAGATTTTTAAAAATATCTTTAAAATTCAATATCTCTATAACGGTTAAGTTTCGGATACCATATTACGGAATCAAATCTATTAGAAATGACCTGAAAAATAACGTCCTTTAATATTCAGTACGACTTTCCCTGTAACCCTGTATGTAGCTAGCGGATTAGTACCCCCTTTCCGACTAACCTTATATAGTATAGCGTTGTCTGAAAGCCGCTTCACTCACATTATGTACTGCTATGACTAATCAGCTTATCGAACGTGCTGACAATAAAAATATTGTCTTAAGGTTAAAAATCAGTAAATGGCAGTGCGCAGTTACTATTGGTTTTCATTTTACAATGTAAAAAAAGGATTTTTGTGCAAAGAGTAATATCACGTCATTCACAGTAATACCACGCCATAAACTTTCAAACAAAGTAAAATAAGTACGTGAATTTAGAGTTACTTATGCGGTTATGACAAAACTGAATAAATAACGTTTGTTTCGTTATGAATACTTCATAACTAACTGTGTACTGATAACTGTCACTTACTGATATTTCAACTTAATATACAGGATGTAAACGAATTCGTGTAATTCCTTCAAACCTCATGACCTAATGGTGCATTTATTTTATTGGTTAACCGCATGTTTTAAAAAAAAATAAACGTGACTTTTTCCGAGTCAATTTAGCGCCCCGAGTTAACCGAATGCACGGAGCGATATCGCGCTAGTCGCACCCGATAGCTGTGTCGCCGCCGTGCTTTTCATAAATAACATCAGAAAAAAGCAAAAAAAAAATGTGGTTGTTTTTTTTATTGAAACGTTATAAGATGGTTCGGATACAATTACTTACCCGAAAGAAAAAAATTGTTTTTTTTAAATATACTTTTTCAATTAAGCTAATTCCCATGCGTGTATAATCTAAAAAGTGTAACTTAATTAACGCAGAACCTCTTAAAGGGTCACTGTACTCATTATTCATCGTTATGAACAATTTTTACTATGGGCTAAAACATGAAATCGCTGAAAAAAATCAGCTGTTCCCTACATTTTGACGAGTTATGCGAACATTAATATAGTGAACAGCTGTTTTTTTTCGCGATTTCACATTTGGTCCCATAGTAAAAGTTGTTCATAATGATGAGTACAGTGACCCCTTAAGAGGTTGTGCGTTATTTAAGTTACACCTTGTATACCGGTAATAGATTATGTGGTTTTAAGGAATTATATGAATTCGTTTACACCCTGCATATATCGTTGCGAAAGCCCGTATTCAGGAGTTAACGTATAATGGGCTGTTATTATAATGATGACCATAACACAACCACAGTACGGTACCTATTAACATTGTCATACAATGAGATAGGTACACATTAGTCTACTCGTATATTAAGTATTCCTAGACCATCCTAACTGTATTATGCATACAATCAATGTGCGACATTCAGACAGACGTTTATTACGAGCGGCTAACCACTTAATACCAAGGACATTTTTTTTTATGCATTATCTATAGAATGCATAATATTGAGAAACTTGTTATTGTTGAGCTCTTCTGCTAAATAGAATACTGACTGTCCAGGATACTCAAGAAAGTTAAACCACAATATGGTTGTAAAGAGTCAGTGATACATCCTAACTTTAATATTATAAATACGAAAGTAAGTTTGTTTGTTTGTTTGTTACCTTTTCACGCCTAAACCACTCAACCGATCATCCTGAAATTTTGCATAGGTATAAGTTGTCAGGTGTACAGAAACGGACGTGGCGTACTTTTCATCCCGAAAAAAAGTACTGTTCCCGAGGAAAACAACAAAACGTTCATAGACAGCGCCACGTGTCTTTCGAATCATGATTGAATTATATTATTATCGAAACTTTAGTAGTGTCTAAAAAGTTTTTTTTTTAATCTAAATTAACGCGAACGTAGCCGCAGGCAAAAGCTAGTACACCAATATTGTGGAAACGAGGCAAGATTGTATTTATAAACTAAAACAATTACTTTACTGCGTTCTCGAACTAAAACTGCAGTTTTAGGCCATACGGTTGGTAAATTAAAAAGGAGCTAGGCTGGCCACATCTGCCGCATGCCGGCTGTGAGCAAAAACCACTAGGTACAGAGTGGATAGCAAAAATCCGAAAACTGCAACGCAGTACTGTAGGCCTGAGGAGATAGTGGGATGAGCTGGACTCTTACTAAAAAATTAGCCAGATATTGCCGAACACCGAGAAAAGTGGAATAAGGAAGCGAGGCCTTTACCATCCAGTGGGACAATACCAGCTCATAAAAAACTTTACTTCAACAAAAGTCAATTAAAAGTCAAAGCATTTATATCAATTAGACATATACAGGCACTTATGAAATGTCAAAAAAAAATAAGTTACTGCCGAAGGCCAAAGTATAGATTCCTAAGGAAAAGAACGGGCAATAAACTCCACGGTTACTCTTTTTATTTCATAAAATATTTACAATACATTGTGAATAAAAAAAAAGTGAGAACAATGTAATACAATGACTGCTAATAAGAGTACCTACCTACAATTCATTTGCCGTGGCAGATTAGAGATGACCAGCAGTGCAATTCTGTAAGAATCTCACCTCGATCGCGACACTTGTCGTGACACAGCGTGGATAACAAAACTACGCGTTATTATTTATAATTATAGTGTCGATTATCTGTGTGTTATTTGCTTCTATTATCCATACTGTGACATTATAGATATCGAGCTAACCGTCGATATTGAGGTGGGTTTCTAACAGAATGACACTACAGTTTACTATTCTGTGCTACAGTCCCTACTGACGAAGCTTGTTCACGAACATGATGCAGTATCCAGTGTATAACAAAAAAAATGTTATTCGTCTTAGTCCTGCCTTCTTGTTAAAAAGCCGCTTCACCTAGGCTACGTGCGTACACTTCGTTTAAGCCCACTTGCACATCATTGTTTAGCCTAAGGCTAAAGGAGCCTAGCGAAAATTTTAACGCTATGACAAAGATATATTTAGTTTCTCGTATTGTTCAAGTCGGCCTTAGGCCGTGGTCTGTTACAAACGCCGTAGGTCGCATCCGGCGTGACGCTGTACGCCGCCGAAGATTGCTTATTATGGAAATGCACCATAGAGGTCTCTCTCACACGGCTGTCGCGGCGTCACGCGTCAGGTGACAGGCATCTGTAATTCATTTCCATAAGAATCATTCGTCAGCCACGTTCAGCGTCACGCCTGACGTGACCTACGGCGTTTGCAATAGACCACAGCCACAATCTTTATCATCATCATCACCAGCATAGAACCTATCTGTTCCAACGGCCATCAGTTCTACGTGCTCTGTTGGAACATCAATTCTCTTTTTTACTATACACCGTGGGCCCGAGGTACCCAAAAGATTATAACCACGCCTTTCTGATGGTATTATGAGTCAAATGTTATTATATCAACGAAAGACCAAATCAGTTTTTTTTTGTTTTTCCGTCCTTAATAAATCAATTAACTTTAGTACTTCCTTGTAAACAATACCTTAGGTTGAACTGGCAACATTATAAATTATGTTCTGAGTGGATAAGAAACTTCTCACTTCACAACCCTCCCCGACGAATAAGACATACGGCGAGAGGGGTATGGTATGACAAAAGTCGCAACGCCGTGTTCATAGGACTTGTTATCATAGATATTTTACGATTTGTAAATTTCCGAAAATAATGAATATTTCGAAAATTAAGCTTTATTCAACAAACTATATCCTAACTTTTCTTGTCCAATTAGGCATCAGAATCGAATTTTAAAATCTTTCCGGTAAGTCGGGCCCACGATGTATAATCATTTTAGTGTCATCGTTTCCTTCGTAAAACACAACAATCGTTACTTTTAGCACAGCAATTCTGCCAACAGCCCCCAAATCGCATAAGCTTACAATATCATTAAAAAAATATTCCATTTACTTCACAAAAATGTAAACCTTATTTCCCTTTATCAATGAACAGTAATCTCAGTAATACCCTTCATTTTATAAACTAAAGCACTAATGTAAATTAAAAGAAAACGCAGTACTTTTTGATCGCGTGACAGAGATAGTGTTGTCAGATCAAAAAGAAAAATACCCTACTCAGATTTGGGGGGGAACTAGATAACTTGTTTACGTAACAGGCAATTAATGTAATAAATAAATGGGCCTTTCTATTACTTTGATTCAGGATTTGTAGACGTAGTTTTTTTTGGTTCAATTTCACTAAACGAACCTCTTTCAAATTGATTGGTTGCATTGGAAATACATCCCCTAATTCATTCTACAAGGACCACGATCTCAGGTCAACTAGAAGGGTATTGGAGATTGGGATTTTTATTTTTTGTAATCATTTATGGCTTTGAATTAAAGATGGTTTCTTACTCAGAAACGCATAAGAGTAAAAACGAGTATTTGCTAACTTTTTAATATTTATTGAGTACCTATATACAAGGTTAGTCAGAAAGGGGGTACTAATCCGAAAGGGTGCTAAAGTGCCCATAACAATGAGTAACTTTTGTTCTACCACTTTCCCCAAAATACAATAGCTGAGAAATAGCTGTTCAAAAATTACATAAAAATATTCTAAAATCTATCTATCCTCAGCTGTGTTTACATTTTACGTCATATTTGGGGTCACTAAATAAAAGCTCTATTTTCTGAATTCGTAACTAAAGTAGGGACTAAGAATTTTTCAAAAAACTATAACAAAAGGTTGTCTGGTAGATATCGCTATCAGCGATAAGACCGCTGTTGTACCCTTCAATGTATAATATTGTATAAGAGCTGTATTACAATTTTGGTGTACAATAAAATATATTCTATTCTATTCTATAAAAAATATTTTACATGGAAATAAAAATTATCGAATTTTAATATTTGCTTTAAAACCGTCATCAGTGATACTTTAAGTAGCTTCCGGATTAGTACTTCCTTTCCAACTAACCTTGTATATTTGAGTATTATCTGCTTGCCCATCTCGACCTGGATTCTGATAATTCTCATTCACCCAAAAAAACTAGACATGAACTCTTATTCAAAGGTTCCGCATTATTTGAAATTGATATTTATCACAAAACAGCAATTACTATGTATTTTTATAATTGTATTATACAGCGTGTCCCAGAAAGTAGTGTCAAGCGGAAGTCCAGAGGTAGAACATCCTTTGAGGTACCCAAATTACCCCCATGTATGTTCCGCGATTTTTTGTAGTTTTCGAGATATGAATGTTTTTCATGTTTTTTAATCAAACTCTGACTGTAACGACATTTTTGATCATAGTGTCGTGAATAAGTGAGATACATGAGTATTTTTTTTTTCTAAATTCGCTGATTAGTGACCCTATCGAATGCATAAACAATTGTAACCATAGATGTAATGAATGCGTTACAAAAAAATATTGAATTGTCATAAAGTTAAAATCCTGCATGTTTCCTAAATCTTTGTGGGTGATTTAAAAATAAATCTCCCTAAACTTTTTTCGTCAGATGTATTTTAAAAACTTATCCATTTTATCAGCTATTTGCCCTGTAAATTACATTGAGCTATCTCTACGACATCACAATAAAAATTTCATTCAAAGCATACAATATCGAAAATTCCAGTTGTAAAAGGGTGAATGAAAAATTGATTAAAACTAACTAATAACGTCTTTTAGTAACCCTCGACGCAAAAAGAGGGGTTTTTTTAAGTTTAACGTGTGTGTCTGTGTGTCTGTTTGCGGCATCGTAGCTCCTAAACGGATTTTGATTTAGTTTTTTCTTTTGTATGAAAGGTAACTTTATCGAGAGTGTTCTTAGCTATGATTCAAGAAAATCTGTTCAGCCGTTTGAAGATCATCAGCTCTTTTCTGGTTGTCGAAGGGATATGAGCAAATTCTACTGGTCTGATCGATTCGAAATTTACTATCCTGTGACTTCAATGATATTACAATAACATGGTAACCTTGACCTGATACTCAAGCATCATCTGAAACAGCATGATACCCAACTTACAGTAGAGGTATTGTGTGCCTATTGATTCTTTAAGTTTATGATAAGTTGTAATGACCTCCTTCTTGTCACATGTCATCAATATCATTGAAGTCACAGGATAGTAAATTTCGAATCGATCAGACCAGTAGAATTTGCTCATATCCCTTCGACAACCAGAAAAGAGCTGATGATCTTCAAACGGCTGAACAGATTTTCTTGAATCATAGCTAAGAACACTCTCGATAAAGTTACCTTTCATACAAAAGAAAAAACTAAATCAAAATCCGTTTAGGAGCTACGATGCCGCAAACAGACACACAGACACACACGTTAAACTTAAAAAAACCCCTCTTTTTGCGTCGAGGGTTACTAAAAGACGTTATTAGTTAGTTTTAATCAATTTTTCATTCACCCTTTTACAACTGGAATTTTCGATATTGTATGCTTTGAATGAAATTTTTATTGTGATGTCGTAGAGATAGCTCAATGTAATTTACAGGGCAAATAGCTGATAAAATGGATAAGTTTTTAAAATACATCTGACGAAAAAAGTTTAGGGAGATTTATTTTTAAATCACCCACAAAGATTTAGGAAACATGCAGGATTTTAACTTTATGACAATTCAATATTTTTTTGTAACGCATTCATTACATCTATGGTTACAATTGTTTATGCATTCGATAGGGTCACTAATCAGCTAATTTAGAAAAAAAAATTACTCATGTATCTCACTTATTCACGTCACTATGATCAAAAATGTCGTTATAGTCAGAGTTTGATTAAAAAACATGAAAAACTTTCATATCTCGAAAACTACAAAAAATCGCGGAACATACATGGGGGTGATTTGGGTACCTCAAAGGATGTTCTACCTCTGCACTTCCGCTTGACACTACTTTCTGGGACACGCTGTATATTACGACTTGACGACTTATATGACAACGAGTAACATATTCTAGTACATGATAATTTGGGCGTGAAAACAGAGAACAAAATAAAGATTATAAATCACAAACGAAAACCTTTAGCAAAATTATGGAATAAGATCAACCGGCGGGGTTGTGTTCACAAGTTTAAAGGGCGAGGGAGGCGGGGGTATTGTGCATCATTTCAAAGCTTGCAACCTCGGTTTGTTTGATGTGCGAAATAGTATCTACAATTTGATAATACTAGTAAATAAAAAAATTACATGTTTGGAAAAAGAATCAAATTCTGAATAGTCTACTCAATATTTCACTCGTTTAACCAGTCATACTGTTAAAACATACTCAAAACTATCATATCCTATGTTTATCGTACTAAAACTAGTTGCAGTATTTGTAGCCGAAACAATGGGTTATTGATGGGATTAAACCGAACAAAGGAGTAATTTATATGCAAGCATTACCTGACGTGATTACCCAAATTGCGAGGGGTGGCATCCCTCAATGTTTGTCCGCTGCCCTCGTTTGTGTAGGAGAAAATAACGTTGTGATGCCTATCGAAGATTTATTGAAAGTGACAGTTCTTTTTTTGAAAGAAAAATTGAGCACCCTAAAATAAATACTGGAAGGGAAAGTCACGGAATTTGCTTTATTTGGTTTATATGGGTATTTGGAGTTTTATATTAGATTTTTTTGGAGGTCGTTCAAATTGGATTCTAATTAGATCATTCAGAAATGATACCCATAGGCTCGTGGCTAATTAACAACCACGCTGATCATACGATTTGCAAGGTCATTACGGACATAAAAGTCTGATAATCGGTCTAACCTTAGGATATCGGCATTGCGCAGTACCCAACTGGGTTGCGGAGGTCTAATAGCAGTCGCTCTATGTTAAATACTGCATGGTATTCAGTCTGGATAGACTGGATGCTGACCCCAACGTAATTAGGAAAAGGCTAGGCAGATTCCGGAATACCATTAATTCAGTAGTAGGGAAAATGTACTTTGAACTTCGCAATAAAGTCTTTCATCAATAACGAGCAATACTTTTCAACTCTGCCGTCTAGCGACTTATCTGCCAGAAAACGTTTTTCATATAAAAGGGCAAGTAAAAGTGCTGCAATTAGTTCCTGGATGTTGTTCAGATCTGAATCTAAGTTAGAGGCTTATGACTATGTGCCATGTTGTTACTTTTGTTTTGTCAGAGAGAGCTAACAGAATCGTGTAGGAGTGGATCTATCCTTAAAGTTATAGCTAATAACTGTATGTCAGGTAAATTGCGGGTATGGTAAATATAGAAAATAAAACCAACATAGACTCTTCACCACTGAGAGTATTACTTTGAGTTAATGGTTAGTAGCATGAGCTAGGTCACCAAATATTAATTTACACAAGAACAGAAGAAAAATAAGGACAAGCAAGTCAGATAATAGAGGTCAGACTTCTTCGGCTGATCGACACAGAAAGCCTGCTCCATCGAATGATAACAGATTTTATAACATCGGTTGCGTTGATGCATGACGACGAGTACCCTTCTTTATCTTCTAAACATTGCCCAGTGTTGCCAGCTCCCGACAGTTTCAACTCTTAAAGCTACCCAAAATATTTTCTTTAACTATTTATTCATTCCTAGGTAAGCGTGGACCGGGCTACGCGTCTCCTTTAGACGCCTTCAAGAATGGGCCTAGGGAGGAACTTATCTACGTGGTCTGTGTACAACCGGACAAAACTAAACAAGACTATCTAGCCACCGTCGACGTGGATCCCAAATCACCGACGTACTGTCAGGTTAGTATGAATTTTTTATTTATATATATAGGGGTGCATGAAAAGAGTCTCCACGAGTGACGGTACTCCAGTACATCCGGCGCACTCTGGGCAGTCAGCCCCGCTACCAACCTTGCTGACTGGCTAATCTTTACACCACAGCATGAGCTATTTTCGTATAGCTCGTGCTGACACGAGAGAAGAAGAACTCTATTTATATTACAATCTAGCCAACGGCTAATAAGTATTTCAAAATTTAAAACTCTACGTAAAAATATTTCTAATAATCCGTCCAATATCGTCTTTCTAAGTCTATTTTAAGAGGAAGACACTTGGTTTATGTGTTCTTTATAGATAGCACTTCAGTTAACACTACAGTTTACGCTCGCTCTTCACTACACTAACTCAAAATGTTTTATTCTTTTTAGTCTTCTCACTAATTTACTATTGTCAAGGAGTTGAATAGCCTCTACTTTCAAAGAATGGTAAAGCCTATGTTCATGAGCTTCTGCATATTCCTTAATATATCTATTAAGAAATATGCAGAAGCACACTATCTACGGTTAGTATAAATAAGGCTATCTTTTATGGCTTATTTTATGGTATTAGCAACGAATAGGCCACCCTCTCTTCTCCCGTGGGTGTCGTAAAAGGCTGTTATAGGATTTTGTGAAATGGAAGGGTAGCAGGCCTTCATTAACACTAATTCATACTTTGATGACCAATCCCGAACGCGGCAATGTTTTTGTATTCCTTGGTTTGCCATCGTTACGTTATTAAATGATAAATGATTTTTATTTGTGTAAATATGACAGAAAGAAATAAAAAAATGTATATTGCGACCATAAAAAACATAACTATATATTTAAAAAATATCATAGTTATCCTTCTTCTCTCGTGTCAGCAAGAGCTATATGAAAACAGCTCATGCTGTGGTGAAAAGATTAGCCAGTCAGCAAGGATGGTAGCGGGGCTGACTGCCCAGGGTGCGCCGGACGTACTTAAGTATCATCACTCGTGGAGGCTCTTTTCATGCACCCCATTTCATAGTTATGAAGTGTGGCAAAAGGAGCGAGCTCAGCAGATGTTGATCTGTGTGCAGCATGGCTACATCACCGGTTAACGCTGGTTTTCAGCCCACTCCTCGTCTAACTAGGTACTTCAAATCTTACAATGTATGAGTGTAATGTCTTTTATCCCGTGTGGGGACGGGCTAGAATATAAAACGTCCTCACCGCACGCTGGGAATAGACGTGTTGTAAGATTCAACAAAACCAAGCACGCTTGGTGGTAGAATCTATACGGTCCACCTGGCTAGCTACCACCCTCACATTAAAGTTCGGCGCCAAGCAGTTTACTGTGTTCCGTCGTGTGTATGTGAGAGTCAGAGGCGTATAGGGGAATCTCTCTATATCTCTGTTACTTGGATTCGTGTGCTCCATCTTAGACCCTGTCTGCACTTACCATCAGGGGTGACAAGGATGAAGCGCGACCAAGTAAAATAAAAAATAAAAATTATTCCAGTGTAAGCAGACCTCTTTTTGTATGGAAAGCTTACACAATGCGAGATCAGCTCATACTGGAAATGTATAACTTGAACGTAGGCGTGTTTACAATAGCATTTAATAAACAAAAGAACAAAAAAGAAGGAGACAACGAGGAAACAAAGACACACAAAACTGAAACAATAAACAAAACTAAAATTCATTCTTAAGCTAAAAACAGATAAAATTTGATACTACCCACCCACTTCATCATCATCATCATTCAGCCGAAAGAAGTCCACTGTTGGACATAGACCTCCCCCAAGCCATATTGGGGGGGTTGCCATAATCGCCACGCTTGGCAGGCGAGATGGCGATCGCAGTATGATTGTTAAAGTACTCAGAGAACGCTGCTGCCCATCCTCTAGTGAATCCCTTAGTCGCCTTTTAAGACACCCAAAGGAAGAGATGGGATAGTGCTATTCTTTACGTCCAGCACCACACGGAACCATAAAGTATTTGACTACTAATAATAATGTACAATTTGGTATTATTTTAAAGAAAGTATAGAACTCCACACGGAACACCCACTTAGGACAAATAAACTTACTTAGGAAATCTGTTACAGACACTTTTACAAGTCAATGTATTGTTGAATTAAAACTAGATGGCGCATCCTATCTGACTAGCTCCGAGACCAAAAGCTGAAAAATGGTAAGGTCTCTTTTAAAGTCCAGACGTTGTGGTATAAAAACGATGCGAGTGTAACAATGTAGGGCAATGTCTGCAATAGCCTTTTGAGGAAAGAGCCACAGGCAGGTTTGAGTTGACCTGTGCCAACTGATGACACGCATGCATCAGCCATCGTGTAGCTTAACCATATTTTAGGGAGCTCCACGACGCCACCAATCAGCCAAACATTTGCGTAGATCACAAAAATACTCAATACCGCCAAACAGTTAGGTACGAAATTCGTGTAATTAAAGCTAGCATAAATGATACTCACAAACGTAATTTAATAACAATTAAAGAGCCATTCATTAAAATGTATTTGTTATTAATGCTCGTATATCCATCTTAATTGTTCAACTGGACATAATTAAGACCAATCATCATACCATTATTATAATGATGTATGTCCCACAGATATTAATTTACAATACTCGCAACATCTACAGGGTATTAACGAATTCGTGCCATTCCTTCAAACCGCGAGACCTACTGGTGACACTGATTGACCCTGTATAGGTTTTTTTCAGAATCAACAAAAAAAAGTTTTCAAAAAATGAACCATGGTATTCTGTATCTGAGTAATTTTAGCGTCCCAAGTTAACTGACTGTAAGGAGCGATATCGGATTAGTCGTGCCCGTCAGCTGTGTCGCTGTGCCTTCATTCATTTATGCATGGCATCGAAATTTTCTATCAAAAAACAAAAAATCGGGAAAAAAATAGATTTTTTATTTTTAATCAATATAAATCCCGTGCGGGGTTAATCTATACCATTAATAGATCATGTGCCTTGAAGGAATTACACGAATTTGTTAACACCCTGTATATAGATTAACCAAAGAACTTTACACACCGTGAGCCCGAGGTACCCGAAAATTTTAACCACGCCTTTCTGATGGTATTATGAGTCAATAATGTTATATCAACATAATTCCAATTCAGTCAATGTAAATATTTTGTTTTTTGGAACAAAATAAATCAATTAACTTCAGTACTTTCTTGTAAAAAATACCTTAGGTCAAGTTGACAACGTTAAAATTAACGTGTGAGTGGATAAGAAAACTTCTCACTTCACGAACCTCCCCGACGAAACACGACATACGGCGAGTGGACTATGGTATGACTAACGTATGACAAAAGTCTTGTTCTGCCGCCCTATATCTAAAAGGCCGTTAAGGGGGTATTTACAAAACTGCTATTAATTAGCTGTTTTTCGGTACATTTTCCGATGAATCCGTGAAACTTGGCTAGATGTTATGGTAAGCTACGAATAGACTACGCTTTTGTCTAAAAACGGAAGATAAAACATTTTTAAATTTGTTAATTTTTAATTAAATAATATTAATTTTTCGTAGCCTCCTCCCACGAAAATACTGAAAATGGGGTGAGTTTCGGTACATTTTCCTGAAGAATTCAAGGGTTTTAATAAATAAATACAATACCATTAGTTAACAGACATATTAACGTTAAAATGGTAGAGAAAATAAAATAAGAAAATTGTTGGAATATGCACAGGAAAATAAAAAATCATTTTGAATTTTTTTCATATATTTTGCTAGGCCGATGAACCTTAACTGTGTGAAAATAAAGTTGGTTTTCCATCTATCATTTTACTGTCAGCCATCATTGTGAGTAGACTCGAGTCGCTTGACAGCAGAAATAAGCGGTCAAATAAATCCCTCGACGGTCATAAACATTTGATTTGACCTAACTTGAAGATAAAGGTACGCTGTGTGTGTGTTGGTCTAATTTTGAGTTATGAGCTAAAACGTTGAAAGTGTTGTCCCTAAAAATTCTGAACACATACAGATGTTTTTGATTATACCAAATTATTGGGCTACTTTAAACTCATTGTATACCTTTTAATGAGTTACAGGACTAATACAGTTTTTAAAATTAATGTTTTTGTTTTTATGTCATGCTTTTTTTGTACTGAAATTTGACCATCTACAATATGGTATGGTATGGTATTATATGGTAATGTCTCAGTAAAAGTCTCTGGATCTCGTAATTGACAAATGATAGAAAAATACGGATCAAACTGGTCGATGGAGAAAATGTTGCGCTTTTACGTAGTTTATAAAACTCACAAAAAGTCACTTTACGGTCTTTTAGAGATAGGTCGGCAGTGTTACCCTAGACAATTTTCGACTACTGAATTTCCATAAATCATGAATATCTCGAAAATTAAGCTTTACACAAACTATATCCTAGCTTTTCTTCTCCAATTAGGCATCGGAATCGATAGTTCAAATCTTTCGGGTACCTCAGACCCACGATGTATAGCTACCATATTTTGGTATACCACCCAAAACAAAGTAAACATAAACATATAACATGCGCTAAAACGTAACACGAACCCATCTCAACAAGCCGTTCAGAAAATAATTACCTCTCCCAAAGCTGTCATCACACGAAACAATTTTCCCGGAAAAGATACGAGTTATATCCCGGGGAAGAAAATAGTAATTACGCACTACTTTTGTATTAGCAAATAAAACCTTACATCCCTGCCATTTAGTCCAGCAATGTCGCAAGGCAATAACGTACCGGTAATCCTACGGATTTCAGGATTCAGTGGGAAGTATTATTGTGTACTTTGCCATTGCAATACCAGCCGGGAACTAAATTAACAAGCGGAATGCAATATATTGCCCGGGATTTGTTGCCCGGATTATGGGAGATTCCTTTTAGATGTTCTAAAGTTTTTTTTACGCCATGCTTAAAAGAAAGACAGGCAAATGCTTCTAGGAATTCGATTTATTTAAGCGGGTATTGCGGATGCTATGGTGCATTTTATCAGGAACAGTAGGTATGCTTTGCGTTCGTGTGCTATCGTAATAATACATTAGTGTTAATAACATGAGTAGGAATAACATTGCGATTTTTTTATTCGAATAATGATTTTAGATTTCGATTTGATTTTAATATTATATTTTTAAACCACAAATATTATAATATGAATACTTTTTATCAATTTCTACAACTCCAATTATGCTGAAAAAGTATTTTACACAAAGTTTATTCTAATTATGGTTAATAGTTTATCCTTGTTATTAGAAATCAGTCTTGTAGTACACCGTTGAAGCAATTTAAATATTTAGAAGATTATATTAAACTCATTTGAGGAGCCAGCGAACAAAACGATGTTATTATACTTCGGATTAAAACAACTTCTTATTTAATTCTTATGTTCATGGACCCATGTACCTAATTATGTACTTGTTTTCAATTAAAACGACCCAGAACTGTGCTAAAATCGAGTAAAATATCGTGATTTCGATAAAAACGGTATAAGTAATTATTCATGAGCACCTGCGTCATTCAGATTTTTGCTCCGCAATTTAATTTTGTGTGATTAGACCGTTTTGTTCACTCACATTTGATAAACTCAATTTTAATTAACATCAAAACTAAAAACAGTACCGACCTGTACAATTTCATTGTTACTTACTGGCGCCCAAACTGGGACCAACTTTCAAGGTATCTGAGGTTACAGAATATTCAAAATATCTCACCATTTCTGTACAGGTGATTGCACGTACTCACACGGGCAGTGTCGACGACGAGCTCCATCACAGCGGGTGGAACGTTTGTTCCAGTTGCCATGACGACCCTTCACTTAAAAGGGACCTCCTTATTCTGCCTGCTTTGAAATCTGCGAAGGTTTTCATCGTGGATGTCGGCAGTGATCCTCGGAAACCAAAAATGCATAAGGTGAGTGGAAAATGAGTACTTTTCTAAATACATTTTGCTTTTTAGTAGCTAAGAAAACTTTCTCTCGTCTTTCCGGACAAAGTTGCCAAGTTGCATTACCAAAAAAGCACGGCAAAAAATGATCATGTTATATCAAATATTTTAGTTCTAAGCCAAAGTCAAGTAGGCGCTAGTTTTTTAAAATTTGGAGTGTTTTTCCAGGACCTATAAAAGTACTAAGTAGTATCTAAATTAAATAAAAATAAAAACATAGACGCGTCTGAACGTAGCAGAGCAGACAAAGGATAATTCTGACAACCTCGTTGCATTTAATTTTATAGAGTTATTTTTCTAATTATTTTATCTTATTTTATAAATAAACCCGGCGCGGCCCTCACCTGGACTTTGGAATACGATCTAATTTCGCAACAACCAACAGAGTTTTATAGGACTGCAATAGAGAGATCAAGTTGTATCTCTGGTTTTTGTAAACCGATTGAAGTTTATAGCTTTACCTTCGATTCAAAATTTTACTATCGTACTATCCTATCCTAGAGGAGCTCGTGGCTAATTAATAACAGCGCCGATCATACAATTTGCTTGCCGCGATCAATCCGTAGATGGGTGACCGTTCGTTACACATCGAGACCCTCCCTTGCCTCGGAGAGCATGTTAACCGTCGGCTCCGGCTCTCATGAGAATAGTAATAGTCGTTACAGGTAGTCAGACACCCGAAAGTCTGATTAATCTTGTGATATCGGCATTGCCCAGTACAATACGGCCGACGTATCTTGGCGAGTCTGAATTTAGCTGATTAGCTGCGCAGTGGACAATTTCGTTTCTAAAAGACTCATTGCGCAGCCAAACAACTAACTTCAGACTCGCCAAGATACGTCGGCCGTATTGTAATTGGGTTGCGGAGGTCTGATGGTAGTCGCTCCGTGTAAAATACTGGTATTCAACCGCATATGATTAGACTGGAAGCTGACCCCAACATAGTAGGGAAGAGGCTAGGAGGAAGATTATCCTATGCTACTTAATATTATAAACGGGAAAGTTTGGATGTTCGTGAGTTTGTGAATTTCGATGTTTGTTATTCAATCACACCTTGACAACTGAACGGATTTAGATGAAATTTGGCACACAGGTAGACTATGACTTGGTTTAGGACATAAGATACTTTTTATCCGAGTAAATGGGGAAGTTCGTCTAGGATGCGGGTGAAACCGCGGGCAACAGCTATCTATACATATAAAAGGAGAAGCTGACTGACTGACGGACTGATCTATCAACGCACAACCTAAACTGCTGGGGTTAGAAACTTGAAATTTTGACAGTAGGTTCCTTATGTAACGTAGACATCCACTAAGAAGGGCTTTTTCGAAATTCAACCCCTAAGGGAACTCCCTTAGGGGTTAAGTGACGATTTTCCATACAAACTTTCATCCCCTATTTAACTAAATAGGGGATGAAAGTTTGTATGGAAAATCGTCACTTAACGGATTCAAAATTTCACGCAAGCGAAGCTGCGGGCGAAAGCTAGTTACCTATAAAACGGTACAAGTTTCATCGAAATCCTTTCAACTTTTCTCAAGTGATGCAGTAACAAACAAACAGACAGACCAAAATCATAAAACCGGCCATGTACGAGTCGGACTTGCGCACGAAGAGTTCCGTACCATTATCTATAAAAATGGCAAAAAAATCACGTTTGTTTATATGGGAGCCCCCTTAAATATATATTTTATTCTGTTTTTTAGTATTTGTTGTTATAGCGGCAACAGAAACACATCATCTGTGAAAATTTCAACTAACTATCAAAAACTGTCTAACTATCACGGTTCATGAGATACAGACGGACGGACAGCGGAGTCTTAGTAATAGGGTCCCGTTTTACCCTTTGGGTACCTACGGAATCCTAAAAATGGTATTATTTTTTGTTGCTTCTATATCCATGGCGAGTTTTTGCGAAAATATTTCCAAGTTCTTAGAAATTTTAACACAGTAAAGATTAGGTTCCTACTACCAGCAAAGTAAGATACCAAAATTAAGTTTAGCAATAAAAGTGGTAATACTCGTAACAGTGCACGTGCAACTAGGTTGCTAAGCCCTCGTCTGCATACACCGTTATGACCTTAATTGCCTTGATTGGTACTTCAACTTTCGCGAGAAGATTACCACTTAGTACTTTATATTCTTTTCAAGAGCTACGCAAATATATACTTGCAAACCGAGTTTACCAGTACTATATTAGGTCGATATTTGAATATCAAATTTAATATTATGAATGTAGTATTTTTCAGCGTAGGCCTCCCACTAGGTGGACCGATGATCTGGTGAACGTCGCGGGAAACCGCTGGATGCGAGAAGCACAGGACCGGTCGATGTGGCGATGCTTGGGGGAGGCCCATGTCCAGCCGTGGACGTCTTTCGGATGATGATGATGATAGTATTTTTCAGTGTATGAATCTTGAGACTGTTGTCAATTCGATCAAAGTTGTGAGGCCATTGTAATCGAAACAATATAAACACCATTATCGATACACCATGATTATTGATAAGCTTGAAATAGCGTTTAGTTCTGGAAGTTTTGACATTCGTCATATGGTTACGTTCTTAAAAAGGTAAGCTAAGAATTAATTCTACGGAAAAAACTGTTTCTATCGTTCTGAATTAGTGATGGTTACCAGAAGCATCACAATAAAAAAATATTATAAAAAAAAACATTTAGATCTGCATCTTTGGCCATTCAAATCATATAGGTACTAAGACCCAATTTCACCATACTCTGTTAGTTATTAATGTCCTGTTAAACATTTAAACAGACTGTTTAGCAGTACAGCGAAATTGACATTGACTGCTTCACAGAACATTAACAACTAATATTGTATGGTGAAATTGGGTCTAAGGCTGATCGTAGATGGGACACTAAGCTGGTCCAAACAAAGTTGATCGCATTTTATTTTAGCTGCAACGACCGTCTGACTCTGGTGCAGTTAGTCACGGTCACCATCGCATGAGCTGCCGTCCTGTGGCTTAAAAGTGTGCACTTCGAGGCACAAAGCACTCTTGCTGACAGCATAAATATAAATTTTCAAACAGACTCCCTCCAGTATCTTTGACCAAACTATCTATGCGCTACCTAAACACAGCACTGTGTAAAGAATGGATGTTTCGCTCGTAAAGAATCTATCTCTCACTGAGTAGTAAATAAACTTCCTTGCCAATACCGTGGAAGTATACATTTAACAATGGAAGCAAAGGTATGGAAGAGTTTAAACAACACAAGTGTGTGGACAAACAAGAACTTCGCAAAAACTGGGGCAGACTTGTGAGTAAAGTCGATCTAGTGTCTATATAAAGTTAGATTGAATTGTTACTATACTGTGGAGTTATTGTGGCTCAATATTAAATAATTTCAGATTTGGTTAACTATTTTAATTAAATATACGCACAAATTTGAGTTTGAACCGCGACCTCGCCCACGTCAGCTCATGATTAAAGGCTCCGTTTGGGTCCGAAACTAGTCGGGCAATCCCGAAAAATGCACGAGTGTAAATCCTAACTAATAATAAATATGAATGGGTCTCACGAAATTTATAATACATAAATATAAAGGATGTATTTGAGATGGGGCAGCAAGGGCAGCTACTTTTACCATTGCATCTACAGAAAAACGTTATAATTATAATTTCATTTATTTATTCGGACAACAAATAATCCATTGTGTTAGTAAAAATACCTGATAGCTAATGTTAGTAAAGATTTGAGTGAATATAATAGTAACAATAGCAAATTTTATATAAATTAAAATAAAATTCCAACTATAAATTAAAATATCAATTGAAATTAAAATTTACGTCGAGACTGTCCATATTTTTGAAAATATTTCGCATTTATAGATTTCGATAAATAAATAAATAAATATTAGCCTGTAACTATCCCACTGCTGGGCAAAGGCCTCTTCTCATACAGAGAAGGAACGAGCATTGATCACCACGCTTGCTCACTGCGGGTTGGCGATTTCAGAACATTAAGTCCAGGTTTCCTCACGATGTTTTCCTTCACCGTATGTCAGTGGCGTCTTAGATTAACTAAGAAAGTACATATGACATTGAAAAAGTCACATTGGTACATGCCTGGGTTTGAACCCGCAACCCGGTGCTTAACAAGCGGGTCTGTAACCTCCGGGCCACCACGACATTTTCGATTTTCGATTCGAAGATTTCGATAAAATCACAAAATACTTTTTTGATTCCAGTCGATCAATTTCATATAAGAATCAAAATACTCTTTCGGACTAACTAGGACACGTACTGCCTCATTTCTTTCCACTATGTACAAAGATCTTAGGTAGTTTCAAAGTCTGATTAACATTCGTGTTTGTCAGCCTAAGTACCGTGCGAGCTAAGAACCCACTCTAGATATTGTCCAGCGTGGTAGAAACTGGTACTTCCTCCATTTTGGAAGAACCTAATGTCGTCATGGGCTGAAATAGATTATTGATAAGAAGTACTGGAAAACCTCAAACATCCTACCCCCACTTAGCTGGAGACCCTTCACGTCTCGCCAATAACTGCCAGTTTCGTAGAAACGGTCCCCAAGGACCATTTACATGCAGTACATTAGAAAACATAAAAAACCGGCCAAGTGCGAGTCTATAAAAACGGCAAAAAAATCACGTTTGTTATATGGGAGCCCCCTTAAATATTTATTTTATTCTGTTTTTTAGTACTTGTTGTTATAGCGGCAACAGACATCATCTGTGAAAATTTCTACTGTCTAACTATCACGGTTCATGAGATACAGCCTGGTGACAGACGGACAGCGGAGTCTTAGTAATAAGCTTTACCCTTTTGGGTACGGAAACCTAAAAAAAAAACGTTCTAAAAGTGAAGGTACATTTTTTGATGATTTAGGCTTCTACCAATAAATCAATAGCAGACCTACGTTAATATGTAGGATTCCTGAACGCTGTTCTTCGGTCGTAATTTAAATTCTCACACGGAGCACTTATCCGTGTTTTTTCTAGGTTGTTTGCTAGATTTATGGTCCAATTTTACGATCGACTTGGCAACCAAGCGTCTGCTTCAAAGATTGAACAGTAAACAATTTGTTTTGGTCCTTAAAAATGCAGTTGCGGTCGTACAAACTTCAGAAGTTTGTACGTGCCGATACAGTTACGATACAAGCTAGTCGTAAAACTGAATTTTTATGTCAACAGATCCCGGAAAGTTTTTTAATTCTTAGCTTTTTATGTTTCGGATTTTCCGAGCCAACTACAACTTTATTGCGAAAGTGTAAAAACTGAAATAAACGAGTGTTCGTCGGAGTAAATTGTTGTTTTACTCTGAAGGCTGATTTACGAATCAATTTATAGGCAGAAATCGAATCGGTAATGAAAGAGCTGCTGTTCAATCTGTTGATTGAATTTGTTTTATTTTCTTGAGTGATAATGAAAAGGATGATAAAAACATACTGCCAAAAGCGATTTCATTATTTTTATGTCAATTATTGAAAAGGGAGTGTGGCTTGTAGTCCACCTACAAGTGGACCATAAGAAAAGCGAGTCCAAAATTAAAGATGTATTGTTTCAAATCTGAATTACCGATACCATCATTTTTTTTCGTTTTGATAGTCAATATACAATAAATTATATTTTTTAAATAAAGTAAAAATATAAAAAAAAAATAGTAGCCCACGGCATCGGGAACAGGGGCCCAATTCTCCTAAAATAAATTGTTGCCAAACGCAATCAAACCACAACCGTCAGTCAGTTTTTGTTTTCGAAAACTTTCAAAATGATTGATTTTGTTTTTTGTGTCAAACAATTTGATAGCTTTTGAAATTGAGAACTGTCTGAATGAACGGTTCGGCCTTGGTTCGGTTGTGATTTATCGAGATTTACTTTAGGAGAATTAGGCCCCAGGGTCCAATATGCTGGTGCGGTGGACAGGGCTCCATAAAAAGGAACCTCCTCACAATGCGTGCCGTGTCAAGGAGTACCGCTTTTTAACCAACTTTGAATAGAAGTAGGAATGCAATGCGTAGATACGCATCTTTTTTTTTAAATTTCCCTTGTTTGTCCGCTATTTTGCACTTTATAATCTGTTTTATGCAGGCGTAACAATCAAAACAAAGCCTAGCTGGACTGCATAAACTATGAAGTACAACTAAACACAGCTTCACATAAAATTTTATCCTCGCTTATAGAAAACTCGAGAATCTATAAAACCCGCTACAAAATAAATTAAACTAGACTACATCATATCAGAATGCAATTTCTATTTAATATAACGGTGCTCCAAGTAAACGTCGTGTAAATAAAAACGTCAATTTCTTCATAAATTGCATATTGCGTCATGGTGCTGTCTTCAAAACCCTACTTAATGTACACATTTGGTTTTTATTAAAAAATATGTGAAGTCAATATTTATTTTCTTGTAACACGGAAAATTGATGTATTTGGAGCCATTAAGTCTTAGGAGGGTTATAAAAGCGTATATTAGGGCAGTAAAGTTTAATCAAGATTGGATGCCCGATCGAAAGGTTTTAAATCTAAGCCCGACTGTGGGGTATAATTGTGGGAAACCTACCTCCTTTATAGTAGTTTCGACTTCTTTTCTTTTGTTCATTGCACGATAATGCGAGTGCTTGTCATGCTATGAGTATAGTTGTTTCACATTTTATTAAAATGAATCAAATTAAAACTGTAGCCATTGAGCAGAATAATTGTCGGAGCTTAATTAAAAGTTTAATTGAAATTTCATTAAAAGTTCTTGTTAAGAAATTTTAATGAGATCTTTTAAAATAACTATTACTTCAACTGAACTTAACTGAACTAAATTTTGGAATCGTGAAGCCATATGTAAAATAAACTTCACCGAAAACTCACAACTATTATTCGTTCTTTACTTATGTCAAATAGCAAATAGATAATCAAAATCAAATAACTTTCGTTAACAAAATTGGTAACAATCCAAGCAATCACAAACAAGAATCTCTACAATGTCAATACAAGCGTAATCAACTAATAATAACGAGGCGGAAACTATGCGCTGATTCGACTTCATAACGCCGATAGTTCGCAGTAATTTGCCAAACTATTTCCCCCTCAAATAATATCCCATCTCCACTGATCATTGGGCAGTTCCACCATAATTATTGCTCTGAACATCACATAGTTCGGGGAAATTTTCGCAACTAGCACTCTCGAAAACTCATCCAGAATCTGTCGCCAAACTTGCAACATTCCAACTCGAGCCAGACAGTTCGCGAACTCGTTATATTGGCTGTTAGACCTTTGCTTGTCCTTTTCACACATACTTCGTACTGTGAATTTTGTGACTGATACATATTTGAAACGTACCATTATTTCTACGAATAAGCTTAAAAAAGTCCTGAGTATTATTTATAATAAATGAGCGTGTAAATTGTAGGTACACACAAACTCTCAAAGGTACTCCTTTAAGTTTATTCCGAAAAAGCCGACTTAAATGTAAGTCCCTTACTATCGGGTAAACTGCTAAAGACCTCATTCTCTCAGCTCCCTTATATAGAGGGTTCATAGCGAAAATCTCATTACCAGGTAATCGACGGCTCCGAGATGAGGTCATTCAACTGCAGTTACCCGCACACGACGCACTGCCTGGCAACCGGCGAAATCATGATTTCGACGATGGGAGATAAAGACGAAAACGGAAAAGGGGATTTTGTGCTCATCGATTCGAAGACTTTGAAAATGACAGGTGAATTGTAAACGCGCACTGATATAGATTCGACAGAGGGGAGAGACCGGTTAATAGACGCCATATTGGAAGACAAGTAAATCGTTCGTTTTGTTTTTAGGATCGTGGACGAAAGGAAAGAAACTTGCTCAATTCGGCTATGATTTTTGGTATCAGCCGTATCACGATGTGATGTTTTCTACAGAGTGGGGTACACCGAGAAGATTCAAGTCGTGAGTATAAGACTTATTAGAATAAAATTGCCTATCGATTACGAATAGTGTTTCTTTTTTTTGTTAAGAGTATTGGTCGTGGTGACTGATTAAGTAATTTTAGTAGATTAACACAAAATAGAGGTGCAAAGAAAAAGTGTTCAAATACACACATCAGTAAAAGAACAAGCTTAGAAGACATAATACAAAACACTCATCAAGTTTCTCCTTTAAAATAACAACCTACTTGAAAGCTATTAAATTCACGCACAACTAAACCTTTATAGGCCGTTTCAACAAATACATTGTTAGGCTTAACACTTCAGAACTTATTCGTTTGAATATAATCTCATCCCTTTTATGAAGATTAGACCTAATAAAGTTATTATAGCCCGAGCTCCAGTTACTGCTTTGTATGATATTTTATTCAGATCTCCTTTGTACAAGTCTCATCTTGACTAAGTATTATGTCTTCAGTCAAATAATATAAATCTCCATCTAATGATGCACATAAAGGCTTGGAAGCCATTTTTACTATCATAACCATTAAAAGATTGCAAACAAATGGTTTGTTTGCAAACCAAAAACTACCAAGTACTGACGTATTATTCAATGTACGCAACTTGAAGTTCAAGAAACACGTCTTCGTTCTTGTACATTTCTTGTGCAAAAATAAAACAAAACTTCACCTCCCCAGTGGATTTCACGCGGAAGATGTTGCAAACAAAGATCTCTACGGTAGATCGTTGAATATTTATAAATGGTCAACGCACGAGCTACAGCAAGTCATAGATTTGGGCCCGGAAGGCATCGCACCCCTCGAGATCAGATTTCTCCATGATCCCAAATCCGCACAAGGATTTGTCGGGTGTGCGGTGAACGCCAACGTTTACAGGTATGAGATTTGCAGGGATTTTAGTTATAGCAACTTTCTAAAAGTTTTTAATGTTAGTTTTGTTCGGTATTATCATCAGATTTTATTTCTTAGTTAGAACGAGTCAATATTTCTTTTAAATTGATTAATGTATTGTTTTTTTGTAAAAGTTATCTTAAATCGACAAGAGTAGTATTTGAAATACACTTTAAACTTTGAAGACGACAGAAAATTTTACTTTAATACTACACAGAAACTACCTCATCAGTGCAAAGTAACGAAAGAAGTAGACCGAAGAAAAAAAGGAAGATTCTGAATATTTCACAGCTACTAAAAGGAATAACTAAGTAAAAGCTTTCAATTAACTTTATTTAGGTTCTACAAAACATCAGACGGAACGTGGAAAGCCGATAAAGTCATCGACATACCAGCGAAAAAAGTTTCTAAAGATGGCGTTGAGTCCGAGATTAACGGTAACTTTTCTGTTTTTCTTTTATTTTTCTCAGAATATCCAACATTTATTTTCGGTCGGTGTTTTGTTTTACATTGCAAAAATAAATAACACAAGTTTGGTTCTTACATGGATACATTTTTATTCTTCTATGTGTCTGCCATTTATAAAATTCTCAAGCTGCTGAAAAATTGCGTTCTCCGCCGCTTCAAATCATAAATCTAAGTGATCCACACGTACAAATTTCATGAAGTCTAAAACTTTTCTGGCTGTAATTCAGTTCAGCGGAATACGAGAGTTTTATTATATTTTTATTTCAGGTTTATTGGGAGACATTATAATATCACTGGATGATAAATATTTGTACGGTTCGTGTTGGTTACACGGAGAAGTGAGGCAATATGATATTTCCGATCCTGAACACCCAAAATTGACTGGAAAAGTCCAACTTGGTGGCGTTATCGCCTCAGATCCAGAAACAAAACTCATAGAGGACAAAGAGTCAAAGGCAAGGAATTCCTTTTTTCCAATTGTAATAGTTGAAATTAACGCTTCATGACTTCACACAATTACGTTTTTGCCGCGTCATTCTTTTCATTTCGAGTTTTTACCCTCTGATGTTTGCTAAATTACTTTTCAACGTTTCTTCCATTTGTGTAATGTTTCACAGTCGTCGATGTTTCAATTTTATTAATAACGTTTCACTCTTTTTCATTGGTATAAAGTGCGACATCATTTCGTTTACATTTTTATTTTTGTTGTGATAATATGCGCGATTCATTTGCATGATAAAATGTTATTTATAACTTTATCACTATTGTAATTTTCATTGACATTTTTAATGTCTGAAAGCATGTTGATCATATTATTTACTTGTGCTATAATTACATCGGACTGCCTCGATGGTTTAATGGTTGCAGACGCGACTGCTGAGCGGGAAGCTGTTCTGGGTTCGATTTCCAAGTTAGACAAAATGTTATTCTGTTTTTCCGTGTGAAATTTCTCAGTAGCAGCCCAGAATCTGGATTTGTGCCCGGATGATGGCAATAGGTTTGCTCCCCTATGATGACTTAAACCTAACGGCAAAATTAGGTTTCACTAAACACCTCTATCCTACCTTTCGGGGAATACAGGCGTTATGTTATGTATGTATGTATAATTAAATCATTTTTAACAGGTACGTCCTCAGCAAGTTACAGTGAAGGGCAAAACGCTACAAGGTTCACCTCAAATGCTGCAACTTTCTCTTGATGGAAAGCGTCTTTATGTCTCGAGTTCCCTCTTTTCTCCTTGGGACAAACAGTTCTACCCCAAAATGACTGAAGAGGTAAAATCCTGTTATCATTTTATTACAATTACCTCTTTGGTGAAATACCAAAACATTTATGCTTACGTCACGTATTGCGCTTAGCTTTTATTTTTCTTTGAACATTAAACGTTCGTCTAGCGAGACGCTCGAAACAATTTTTGTTTACTTTAATACTTCGCATAATTGAAATAACCCTGTGTAGCTAAAAATAATAACCCTCCAGATTCTAACTACAAAATTCTTAAACTCATAGCGGCAGCCAAAAATGCAGAGCCCGGAGACTTTATTAAAAGTCACACGGCCAAGTATGTGAAGGCTGTAGACAAAGTATTTTATTGGGTTACGTCCACTTTTACCCCAGCACAGACCGCAATAAACCGCCCTTATCTCTTATATCAAAACCTTCGACCCCTTGTCTTATTTACGCTTTCGCCCTTTATGTTGTTTTATAAAGTTATTTTCTAAGATAAATTTTGTGAGACCTACGTCACCTGGGATTGATGAATTATTCATGAGCCACGTCGCATATTTTGTCATACAAATAACTGGCAGTTGTTTTTTAAACCAAGTTGTACGAACTTTCTTTTTTTTTATTAATATTATATGGGACAAGAATGAATTACATTTCACGGAATGATTATCGTTTGAAGCTGAAATAAGGAGAGGAGGATATTTTTAATTACCTATGCAGCCTTTATCAATTATTTAATAGACCAAAACCTGTTTATAATAATTAATAGACCTCCGATTAAATTTCAAATTGCAGCTCAATTTATATAATTTCTCTTGAAAATTTAGCCCGGCCGCAGATTATCAGAAATTTCTGTTAGATAATTTCTGACACGCGACTCTGTTCATACATTTTGTACTAAACCACTCTTCCTTAATCAGTTAGTTTTATGGTTTATGTTTGTTAACTATTCCTTTAACCATGCCTAGATCAGTATTTGTTAAGCTGGAAATTTCCATAATTCTTAAAATGTACATTACCTACCAGATAGCAACTTTTTACCCCCCAATAGTTTTCGCGCTACGAGACAAAAGTGGAATCCGAATTCCGTTTTGTTCAGATTTTTCTTTCTCAAAATTCATATACATTTGTATTGTATCACCAGGGTGGATGGATAGTAAAGTTGGACGTGGATACTGTGAATGGAGGCATGAAGTTGGATCCGGACTTCCTCGTTGACTTCGGGAACGAACCGGACGGCCCGGCCCTGCCGCATGAAATGAGGTACGAACTTTTTAAAGTTTAACCTGTATAAAATTTTTGTCATAGAGAGCTGTGATACGGTTGGTTTTCGGTTAGTTTTTTGTTTTGTTTATAGTTTTGGTTGAGTTTTATTTTTGAGCTTGTTGTCAAAGTGTTTTTTTTTTAACTTATATTTATTTTCTCAGCTGTCATTAGACTGAATTATATTGAATAGTAAGGTTGACAATTTATAATGTTTTTCAATCTGGTCTCTAAGGATCTATGAAAGAACTTCCCCAAATCAGTTTTTTTTCGATTTGTTAAGCATTCAAAATTAACCAATGGACATTCTGTAGATGAAATATAGCTTATACCTGTGACAGTTGACATCAAAACCAACGACATAACTTTGAACAAGCGTCTCGATAATAGATACATTCCGTTTTTCACACAAAAATATTGAAGTGCAATACATTTATACGTTTACAATAAATAAAATCATATTTATGATTAGTTACGGTTTACTCACGTGCATTTTTCTGGATTGCCCGACTAGTTTCGGACCCAAACGGAGTCCTTAATCATGAGCTGATCACGCGGCGAGGTCGCGAGTCGAACTGGCGACCTCCGACCGAAAAATGCACGTGAGTAAACCGTAACTACTCATAAATATGAATGAGTCTCACGAAAGTTATAATAATAAAATAAAATCATGCTTAAATTGTACATTATGCTTTAGATTGCATGTCACTGACAACTGTCACGGGTATCATGCTGTATTTTCATTAACCATATACCATCTCTCACACCTAAAATTGGTATTATATCTGATATTACTAATAAAAAAATGTGTTTCACAGATATCCCGGAGGTGATTGCACTTCCGACATTTGGTTGGCTGAAGACTAAACAGATTGATGTTATTGCTTAACGACATGTGCCAATATTTTTATACGCGTATTAATATCAAAGTATCCTTATTTGTTACAGTTAATACTAGGTCGATGGATAAAGCTAACTTTATCCAGATATAGTACCTACTATCCAAGGTCTTCGAATAAAGTTCGAAATTATCACTTTACATTCGGACATTATCTATTTATTAGGGAGAATTCACATGTACTACAACCACACCACATCGTAGCGACAAAAAGTGGTCATGCAGTGGTTACGTGTGAATAGTGTCTCTGCAGCATTGGCGATAAAATGTGGTCCGTGAGAATTAAACTATTCATTTTCATACAAATTAGTCCCCGCCCACATGTTGTTGTTGTGGTGTGGTTGTGGTGTAGTTGTGGTACATGTGAAAGAAGCCTTATTTGATAATCTTAACTTTATTGAGACGCGATTTGTTGAAGATCTGTTTTCCTGAAAACGATTGTCGTGCAGACTTGTGCCGAGACAAGGTAAGCCTTACATACTATATCTTGTCACGTCACGAGATAATGCGACGATAAAATAATGTCGCACTGCACATGTTAGCCCTGCTGGATAAAGTTAGCTTTAACTATTCATCGAAGATTAGCCGCAACATTTCCTTATATATCTATGAATCCATATAAAATTACATTAGAGTAAGGCATACTTTTTAAATACACAACATATTAAATTATATTGTAAAATTGTATTTTGTATAAAACGAACGTAATGCTCTTAGGTAGGAATTAATAAAATATTATATTATATCCAATACCTATTGTAGTTTTAATTACGAATAAATCCTTTTCCTTATTACGAGAGATGTTTTGAACCAAGACTAGTGTGAGCCCAGCATCCTAATTTCGCAAAACAGTCGTAATCACTATGGCTTAGATTTTGACAGGTTTACAATTTTCATAGCAACGTATGTATTAACAATCCTACTTCTCCACAACTATGCACCACGCAATGAATTTTGTTGTATAGTCAAAATGAAAGCTTATGAAATTACGAATGTGATACGCAGATTTTTAAATACACCCATCACTTTCTAACATCATATGATAAAAAGAGACAGGGCTATTTTAAAACCTATGACTTATACCATCTTTATAATAAGAGGTTTTAATTTGCTCATATTTTAGCATCCTATTTACAACTTACAATTTAGTTGTTTCTGCCTATTATACTGTGGTTTTAAGCATATATTAGGTCAATCCTTGGATATCGTAAAAGGACACCAGAGTTTACAAAATAATGTTTTTTTTTACCAAACCCCATAACTTGTTATTTCCATTATAGTTAGCAAATCTACCAATTAACTCTTTAGAAATTGAAAGCAGTTTACTGTGTTCCGTCGTGTGTAAGTGAGAGCCGAGGGGTATTAGGTGATCTCCTCTACATATTTTTTTACTTGGACGCGTTTGCGCCCTCTTAGACCCTGTCTACGCTTAAAATCAGATGCAACTAGGGCCAAATGCAAGTCGCCCGACGAGCAACAGGCCCGAGAAGGCGGCGCGCCATATTCTGTGCGTGCCTCTCAGGAGGATATGGGGTGAAAAGCCCCACAGAAAGAGAGGTCCGAGGCCTGCCGGGGTCGTGGTGCATGCAGCTATGAATCCCGTGAACCCGGCCAAAGTCCAGGAGAAGGAATACCGTGGGTTTAACCGGTAAGAGTCTGGCATAACCCTTTACCTTCCCCGCGCGAAGGGTATCCATGCGGAGGGAGATTTCCACAGGCTGATAAAAAAGGGGCAAACGCGATCAATACAAATAATAAAAAAAAAAACATAAAATTGGGTACGGTATGTATCATTTTTGTGTAATAATACCTACCAACGATAAATAAATGCCTACATAATAACAATTATTGGTAGTCACTGTAATAGTACTAATGAGAATATTCAACATTAAATTTTTAACGAATACGTAAACACAGCGGACTTTTGTAGCGCGGTGCTCGAATTAGCAACTTTTTCATATAATTTTAGCTTCGGGGAATCGGGGAATACAGTTTACTGCTCTATTGCGTTAAATGTTTCAGTGAGTATGCATCCAAATGTGGCGTTTAGTGAGTTGCAAAACTGCATATTTGGAGGAATCCAATTTTGGAATGTGCGGTAAAAGGTATCAATGGATATGTTGTGTTTGATGCAACATACTAACATTGAGAACAATGAATCTGGGTCACAAACATAAACCTTAATGTATCGGAAACTAAGAATGATAGCTTAGCTTATTCAAATAAAAAGTATTTTATAGACTGCATAACCAGCCCATTACTACCTACCAAATGTGTGAGCTTTGTAGACTTGCTAGATGCCTTTTTTTATCGTGGCAAGATCCTCATGGATGCCTTTCGCCAGGGGAAGGCGAAGGGTTCTGGCGTACTCTTAACGGCTAAAAACCCACGGTGTTCCTTCTCCTGACCCTTGGCCGGGATCACGGGATTAGCAGCTGCATGCACCGCAACCCCGGCATGTCTTGGTCCGCCAGCCCCTGGCGGACCTCTGCTTCTGTGGGGCCTTGCCCCGGGTCCCCCTGAGAGGCGCGCACAGACACATGCGCGTCGCCTTCTCTGGCCGGCCCGTCGTCCGCAGGCCACATACTAGGGTGGCCGCAGATCGTCGCGGGCCCTCTGGCGCCGCCCGGTGCCTCTGGCGCGGGAAGGGAAAGTGGCCGTCGCCTCTCTCTCCCTCTCCGCTCCCTCCTTGGTCGCCATCACCACCTCGCAAAAGGAGACGACGGCTTCCCACGCACTCTCGCTCCCGACCATGGACAGAACCACGGCCGGAAGCGAGAGGTTACCACCGAAACATGCTAGATGCCTGGATACCTATTTAATTTGAAATCATATCATAATTTATTTTTGCGTGATCCTGCACTTTAGTCTACATTGCTCTTTCATAATTATTCTAAGTCATAACTGTACCCACTCAAATTGTTAAAGATATGGATTTTAAAAGAGTAACCATGGAGTTTCTTGCTGGCTCTTCTCCATAGGAAACGACTAATTGGAACCATGCACCTAAATTCGACTTTTCATAAGCGCCTGTAATGGTTTATGTGAAATAAAAACTTTTGGTTTTCATTTTACTGTTCCGCTGCTGGGTAGAAGCCTCTTCTCAGGATGAGAAAGTCGGGTGTGGGTAAGCGGACTATAATTACACACCATCGAGAATTTTATGGAGCCCTCTCAGGTGTGCATAGAGTGTGTTTCCTCACGATTTTTTCCTTCACCATTAACGCAAGTGATAATCAAATTCTGATCCGCATATGAATTCGAAAAGTCAGAGGTGCGGTCCGGATTTGAACTCAACCCTTCTACATGGAAGGCAACCGTTCAACCGCTAGGGTATCACTGCTTTCAACCACTAGACCAGAGATTCCCAATTTTATTTAGCCATGGAATCTAATTGATCCTACTATTTTTGGCGGAACCCTAGTTGACTATTTTGATAACTAAAGTGTTTACCTTGTAGTTGGAATATATTCATGTTAGACTCGAAGAAAGAACAAATTATAAATGAAAAATAATTATAATAAGTATTGCAAAACATTTATTGTAACAAAGAAATACAATGTAGGTAATTTATGCGTACGAGTATAATGTGAAGAATGATTTTGTGATATTTTCTTATAATAGCACTAAAATTTGGCTTTATATCTGACAATTGAACTCGAAGATCTGGAGCTACATCCAGTCTGTTTCTGTACTTGTTTTTTGTGTAAGCGTAAGCTGAAAAACCAGTCTCGCATTGGTAAGTCGTCACAAACGGAAGCAGAACCAGGATAGCTTTCTCAACGATTGCGGGGTATTCATCTTTAAGTCCAATCCAAAAGTCATTCAGATTAGAATCTTCTGAATGGAATTTTTGTTTTAGAAGGGATGAACACTTAGGCCTGAAACTGCGTTAAGCAGGGCCCGCTTAACGCAGTTTCAGGAATTAATGTTTTTTTTAACGTTTTATTTAACTCTGTGACAGACCACGGAACCCCTTTGACCATTTGACGGAACTCCAGGATTCCGCGGACCACCTTTTAGGAATCGCGGCACTAGACTATCACTGCTTAATATTATTCCAATAAAATTAATAAAACTTCTAATGTAGTCGATAAAATACATTTTTTTTTTTAAAAAAAACGTTGCCCCACACTAAGATTTCTTTTGTATCGTGGGTGCGTTTACAGACACAAATCTCACAAACAAACGCATATTAAGGTTTTTTGTAATTAACTCAGATTCATTAGGTACTCCGGAGCGTAATTTTCGTAATTCACTGCCGCACAATCAATTACATTCAGATAACAACATTCAGAGCTAAATAACAAAAATAGGATATAACTTAGGTTGGTCTTCACCAACATTGTTATAATTAATCTGGGTAACCAACTGTTTACTCGATTTTTCTTTAGTTACACGGTTCTTCACCTCTAAATGACTAAAGCTGCGTATTTGCGGCGTGTTCCATTGTTTATTTATTGTGTCTAATGTTTCCGGTAAATGATCAGTTTGACGAATCAGCCTTAATCATTTTACTTCCTTGTACAGTGTGGTGAATTTAGGCCTTAAATAGATAGATAGAATATGCTTCACTGTATAGCAGTAGCGAAGGGTGAATTTTATTAAAAGGGAAGCCGGACAAATTATTTGTTTAAATGATAATTGAAAATAATAGATACTAGTATTTGCCATATTTCGAAAGGGAAGCCGATAGGAATCGAGTTGTATGGAGCCTTCGCCACTGCTGTATATCATAACAATAGCAACGTACAGGAACAATTTTAACCAAGGGTATGTATCCACTGATGTTCGGTTTTACTATATTTATTCAAAAAATTACTTAGTGGATATTATTACATAAAATGTGTGTAATTTTGTGTTGTAAGTGTCTGCATCAGTGATCATTATGTGAAATAATTGACAGTGATGAGCACTGACAAGTATCCACGTAAAGAAATACAAGTGATTCTCTCCCTAAAAGCCAATTAAATTTATAAAATATATTGCATGCTATGTTTCCGTAATTTTTCGGAGATAAAATATTATGTTAACAATATTTCAAGAATTCCATTACAATTCTTTCGATAATACACTGTATAATTTCGCTACGTGTAAACATGTTGTTGCTCATAACTATACAATGGCGGTCACATCGCTAATAGCGATATCTTTCAGTCAACCTTTAAATGGACTAGGAAGACGAGAAAGGGGGCAGTCCGCCTTACCTTTCTTCTTAGAATTGGCCTATGTATAGCAGGAATATGCAATAGAATAAGCTCTTCACAAGAATTTCTCTTGTATCATGGTTGCGTTTACAGTTGCAATGCTCATATGTACAAACGCCCAGATCCGGAACAAATATATTCTGTACGCCTGTACAAATATTTGTTCACGCGGCCAATAGAGCTGAAATCAATGCTCACACGCTGAACCAATCGATTGACTTTCGAGCATAACGTAGGTAGGTAGGAGTTTGTCTCCAAAAAAAGTCGTGTCTAAAGAATCAATTTTCTCACTTAACAGTTTTTGGTCAACTTTACTCTACGTTACTATACTAAGGAGTAATCAGATTTCCGATACAACGTTGGAGTTAAAGAAAGAGCCATACTCAAGTTTCCCATCGAGACAGGAGCAGGGGGCCTGCTCCCTAGGTCCGTCAACGAAGTTAGTCGCCCGTCCGAAAGTAGCTCAAAGCGTAGGAGCGAACAAAACAAATTTCAAGTTCAACTTTTCGGACGGGCAAGAACACATCGGTAGTAGGGACAACTGTCAAATCGTGTTGTCATTCATTTTTAGTTTGGGCCCCGAAATAATCGTATGTCCCTAGGTGATAGGGAGTAGGAAATGCTCGTAACTAAGGCCGAAACCACGGACTTCGTGCTTAGGGAGTAGACCCCCTGGAATGACGAAGTCTGTAGGAGAATCGAGCTCACCGACATAGCTCTTAAAGTGTGCTTCTATACGTCCGTGCCTGTCAGAACATATTTAATAAGCCGAGAATCCAGCGTTGCGCAAGGCGTTTTTTTTTTCTTTTGGTCTTTTGTGACTGGTCCTTGCGGACCCTTACTACGTAACCGGGCAGTTATTGGCGAAACCTGAAGGGTCTCCAACCTATCTGCGCACGGCCACATTACGCACGTTTTTATACTCTGCTTTGTATTAAAATGTAGGTGGGAATTTCCATTGCGGTGCACGATCACGCTACTAAAGCAAGCCTAGGTCGAATGTGTCGCCAACGGCCACGCGTGGCCTCACTGTTGTGCACGGTGGTAGGGAAGGGTAACTATGCACCTCAATGTTGAAAAAACGTACATTTTAATCGTATTTAATACTATATTTTTGTTAAGACAATGGTGAGATAGGCCCACGATTATAAATTACAAGTGTATACGCTTAAATATAAAAAAATATGTTTTTAGAAGACGAGAATGAAAAGATAGCAATGATTTAATTTAAAAAAAAAATAAGCCATTTTTCAGTTCCAACCGAGATTGTCATTGTTGAGATAAATCTATGACGGACATCATGATAAGAAGGAATTCGATAACATTTGTAAATGTGTGTACTCTAAGAATAACGTTCGGTACAAAGAATATTTTTAACTCGTAATCATGTCATTAATAATGCTTAGTACTTATATACTTACTAGTTACTTATATGCTAGTTTCTAACGTTGTGAAAGAATTGTAGAGTTTACCAGGATTCTTTCATTTTATTATCATTAAGTACACAAGATGATGGAACAAGGAATAAGATATGAAATATATTATTCTATCTGCCTTGCTTTTTCCCAACGATGTTCGGGTCACCTTCCAGTCTGATCAGATGCGGCTGAATACCAGTATTTTATACGGAGCGTCTATGCCATCCGAACTCCGAAACCCAGTTGGTTTACTAGACAATGCCGATATCCTAAGGTTAGATCGGTTGTCAGGCTTTCAGGCTTTTGACTACACGTAACGACTGTGATGGGTATTCGTATAATATACCCGGGACCGACGCGGCAACGGCTTACATGCTTTCCGAGGCACGGAGGGGGATGACGTACTGCATACGATTTGCTTAACCTTGTAAATCGTCTGATACGGGCGGTTGTTAATTAGCCACGAGCCACTCATAAAACATATATATTAACATATTGTTAATGTTAATAAAATATGTACAGTCAACAAAAGAATTAGGTATACAGGCAAACAGCGGACATCAACACACTACGGAGGCAACTGACATTGTAAAGGTGTTCTCAATAACTTTTTATACGCAATACGCGCTCAGACAAGGTGATGGGAAAGACTTGGCCACTCGACATACGTCTAAATCTGTTAAAATACGAATGTAATTAGTTGCCTGTATACTTATCTCTTTTGTTGACTGTGCGTGTTCCCTTTTAGTATGGAAACACACTTAATTGGGTCACTAGACATTACCATAGTGGAAGCTTAAAACTCAATATTATTTTGTGTATAATAAATTTAATCCCCCCACACGGGATTAAATTTACTATACAGAAAATAATAGGGGCTAGAATATAAAACTTCCTCACCGCACGCTGGGAAAAGACGCGTGTTGTAAGATTCAACAAAAACCCAGCACGCTTGGTGGTAGGATCTATACGGTCCGCCTGGCTAGCTACCACCCTCATATTAAAGTCCGGCGCCAAGCAGTTTACTGTGTTCCGTCGTGTGTATGTGAGAGCCAGGAGGGGTATAGGGGAATCTCTCTATATCTCTGTTACTTGGATTCGTGTGTTTCATCTTAGACCCTGTCTGCGCTTACCATCGGGTGCAACGAGGGTCAAACGGGAACAAGCCAAATAAAAAAATAAAATAAAAAAACTAAGTAAACTCTTTTGAACTACATTCAGCCCAGGTCATAGCAAAGACCCAATATACTATTCTCAACATAAAAATATCACATAAATAAGTTAGTACAATAGCTACTATTCCGAGGGTGTTCGAAAAAGATAAAGCACGTTATTTATTTTATAGAGAAGCAGTAAAAGAGATGTGCGGCATCGTAGTTTACATATTGTCCCCCAAACGACCCGATACGAAATTTATTTCTAGCCCTAAACAATATTAGGGCACCTGATCTTGATAGAATGTAATAATAGGACCCGATATTGAAAACGTGGTATAAAAATGATGTAGTGTAAATCGACTTTGTATCGAATAACAACGATATTGCCAGTAAACACTTAAATATTCTAAGTAGATACACGCGTACTCCTGAAGTCCTTAATTATTACAATAAATATAGCATAGTTGTTGCCCCCTTCGCCTATGTACTGGCGGCTTCTCAGTGGGCCCAGCTAGTGAGATGGCGAGTCACTGTCTGCCAACAAATTTCGATTTTAAACTTGTAAGGCAGACGCCGTTTCCTTTCAGGAATAGAAGTTATCCTGTTCACTAAACACCACTTTCGATAGACCAGATACTTTTTTGCATATTTTACAATGGTCTTGCACCCACCCGGGACGGTCCATGACTATACTCCAATAGTGCTGCCGTGAATAGTCCCCGGTTGGTGCCCCATCCCATTTTAGATTAAAGTTCTCAAAGGGGCCTCTGCGCGTTGGACTTGTGTCCCTCGTATGCCTTCCAAAGAACCGTACTTCTTCCGCACGGAAGATGAGCCGTGAATCCCTAAAGAGATACAAAATACATGTCATAATGTAACAAAACATCACGCCTTTATTCCCCGAAGGTTGGGGCAGAGGTGTACAGTACACATTCATTTCGCAGTTATGTTTAAGTCCCGTGTAATAGGAGGCGAGTCTACTGCCATCAACCGGGCACAAATCCAGACTCCGGGCTGCTGCTGAGAAATTCCACACGAAACCCGTTACCCGACCTGGGGATCGAAGCCAGGACCTCACGCTCAGCAGTCGCGCTTGCGTCCACTAGAACAACGACGCAGTCAAAATTGTGTATCATCTTTCGTATATTTTCACATATTTTTTAGAACCGTCTTTCTTGCCTGACATTTACTTCCAGGATTACTTCTCCTGCTTAGTACATTTCCCGGTCAGTAACATACTCCTACTTAGTACATTTCCAGGTTAGGAATATCCTCTACAGTCAATTATCTTGTCTAATTAACAAACGCGTGGATCATTACTATTTGCAAGGTTAAGCTGCGCTTGCCGCGGTCAGTTTGTGGATGGGTGACCAATCGTTACACATCGAGACCCCTCCGTGCCTCGTAGAAACCGTCGGTCTTGGGTGTCATAAAAATAAAGAATCATTTATTTGGATACAGCATACAGAGACACTACAGATAAAAAGTGTGATAATATAAATAAAAAAGTGGCTCACGGCTGGACCAAAAAGGTGCCCAGATCAGCTTAATGTCAAGCACTATACGTATAAGTACTTGACGCTGGATTTCGTCTGGAACCTTTGTGCTCCACGGATGTCAGTCAGCGGTCATGCCCGTTCACTTAAACCAACACGTGTGTACAAGTATATATGTATGTATATGTATGTAAAGAAAGAAAATAAATAAATACGCAATAAATAAGGAACAATCTAAAAGTGTATGCAATATAATATTTAAATATGGCAACATTTTGTTGCGTCGACATCGTCGCTCACGCAGTTATAGGTACGTCATAGGAATACCAACCTATGAGTACTGACAATCGTTACGGGTAGTCAGATGCCCGAAAGTACGAGCAACCGGTCTAACCTTAGTTTATCGGCATTACGCAGTAATTGGGTTGCGGAGGTCTGATGGCAGTCGCTCCGTCTAAAATACTCGTATTCAGTCGCATCTGGTTAGATTGGAAGCTGATCCCAGCATAATTACTTAGGAAAAGGCTAGGCAGAACACCTATACTGCTCAAAAACATTCAAAAATGACCATACATTTTAGAATAAAATAGATTTAATGCTTCATCATCATTATCATTCAGCCGACGACCACTGCTGAACATAGGCCTCACCCAAACAATGTTGGGGGGGTTTGCCTTAATCGCGCTTGGCAGGAGGGTTGGCGATCGCAGTATGGTTGTTAAAGTACTCAGAGACCGCTGCTGCCCATCCTCTAGTGAATCCCTTAGAATCCCTTAGTCGCCTTTTACGACACCCACGGAAAGAGATGGGCTAGTGCTATTCTTAACGTCTGGCACCACACGGACGGATTTAATGCTTAACTAGACAATTAGCTATTTGCTTGATTAGACAATATCTTATCAGACATAAATCAGTGTAGCTTGTAATATAAGTACCTATTGCAAAAAAAATGCAATACCAGTATCGCCAAATACAACGTTATTTTTACTTTATACGAAAACCGAGACACCCCAACAAGATTTTCATCAGAACTGCCTGAATATGTGTTTTTTTTTCAGTAAATCTCCAAGTTACACCTTAGTTTATGTCGCGTTAAGTTCGCTAAAAAAGTGTGAAATGCCTGAGATGTGCTATGCAGGGGTTATCTAATACACGAAAACTGACCGAGCGGACCATTTCAAGCCTCAAGGTGTCTATTCCCGTCAACTGTTATGGGTAGAAACCTACTGAAACCAAACTGAAATTTATGAAAAAAAAAAAATGTGGTGTTTAAAATATGTCAATCGATTCTCCTAGTGATTCTGAACAAACTAGTTTCAGGTTTAGTATATACTAAAACTAACCTTGTATAACGATAATCATTAGAACGTAAAACGGGATATTTACCATGTTTATTATTTGATGTGAGTTTCCGGTATTTCGGCACCGTTACCAACGCCATGATCCGTGATCATGTAACGTCATCATGTAACGGTGCCGAAATATCGGAAACTCTCATCAAATAATAAACATGGTAATTATCCCGTTTTAAGTTCTAATGATTGTGTTACTGACCATGTCAGTTTAAAAACTTATAAATTTAACGATGTCGTAATTTACAGATATGAGTTCCTATCTGCCAAGTCATTGTTGAGATAAATCCAAGATAGACGCTTTGATAAGAGCGTGATATTTTGGGAATGTGTGAACTCTGAGACTTACAATTAATGTGATAATTACATATTTTTAACCAGTAAACATATTACTAATGCAAAGTTTACATAATACATATAAAGATCCTAGACTAAAACTACATATACAAAACTAAAAGAGCGCATCACAATATTCATCCGCAACGCTAATTATTTGGCCGAATAAAAAAACTTCAAAAAAATTAAAAACCGTCTTCAAAAAAAATATAATTAAACGGTGTAATACAATTATCATTAATAAAATTTACAGTTTCATAAGTCGGTGTATTCAATTTGTTTCAGCGTAGAATTACACCGACTTCTGAAACAGATTTTTCATTTAATACTTTTTAGTGCCATAAATTACAATTACAATTATTGTGGAAATTCTCGGATCACTACTCCAACTAGAACGTCGTCTATACATATAGGGTTTGTGTGTATTTTTTTTAGTTATTGTTGATTTTTTCAAAAAGCGCTGCATCAATTTCGATAAAATTGATATGGAACCAAACGAAACGACGACGTTTGAGAGAGTACACTTCCCCTCTCACACAAAATAAAAAAAACGAATCGGTTCATAAACGACGGAGATCAGACGTAACAAAAAAAAAACATCCGAATTTAGAACTTTCTCCTTTTTGAAGTCAGTTAAAAACAAGCCAGCCCTCTAGTCACGTGAAGTATCGACCAGTCTTCTTCTTATTTCCATAAAAAGGAGGCATGCACTCGGAACCCATGACCCTAGCGTTTCCACCCCTAAAATATTATAAATTTAATTCCAGGTATTAACTTTGAAAGATGAACAGCTAAAACCAGTCTTTTTGAAATTGACGTGGTTATACAATAGGATTTCATGCTGTTGTTATTCTCACAAGAAGGAAAAGCGACAAAAAAAACATAGAAAACATATTATTATTATCTAACGTTAATAAATACAGCATGGTTAGTCACTTTACATACAAAAACCATGAACACTACTCATCATTCTGTAAAAAAATTACAATGGGACACAATCTGAATTTCCACGCACCCAGCTTATAGTTACCATTGGTGGCCAGCCGTTATGGGAGATTTACACGGGTCGATTTTAGCCGTGCGGCAAGTCACCAGTCGCATCGCTTGTAAAAATCGGATCGCCACCCCATTTACACCGGTAGACAAAAATAGCATGCGACTTGTTCATTTCTAGCGGAACAACACAGCGCAAAACACACCTCATGCAGCGGGCGATCGCCTGCAACTGACCATTTACACGGTCGATTTTAGTCACCCGCCGCATGCTGCTTGTCGCCGCACGGCAAAAGTCGGATGGCACCCAACTTTGGGGCTTGCGATTTTAGTCACTTGCGACCCCGTCGAATTGTCATTTAGACGGTCGATTTTCGCTGTGCGGCCTAGCCGTGCGGGCGAAAATATGACCCGTGTAAATCCCCTATTAATGTGACAGGCAATTGATGTAATGACTAATTACATATCGATGTATTTCAAGGCTCTGGAATAATGCAACAGTCAATGATATTATGTACAAATCAAAGCCCATTCGATGAAGTTAAAGCAAATAGATCCAAGTCTACTTAGCAGTACCAATATTTTATCTTTCTCACGAACGAAAGCAAACTACATGGTCGGTTGAAGACACTATTAATATTTAAACGGACAGAGCTTATTTCATACGTCAACGAGTCAGAAAATTAGAAAAAGAAAGCATTCACTACTTTTATCCTACATTTGTCAGAAGTTAAAGTAACTTTTTGCCGGCTCGTTCAGTAATTTTTGTAACACATGCTTGTTCAGTAACATATTGTACTATTTATTTAGGACCAAATATACCTCCTCTATTTTTCGAATTCCTTTGAGAGCAGCTACATTTTTTCTTTTTCATTAGAATGTAGGCACATATATACCATTTTGACGGGTTTTGGCGGTATTACTAAGGCTAGTGTTATTCTTAGAATTTTCGATGTTTTTCTTCATCTTTAACGCAAGTGATAATTTAATCAAACCTAGAGGCCTACTCTGAGAACCATTACGCACTCTCAACTGATCGCCGGAGACTTGGTCTCTCGACGACCAAAACATAAGCACAGTTGTCCGGGCGACCGCCGACCAAGTGCGTAAACACCTATTTAAACTATAGAAAGTCACAGTCGCCGTCGACCAAGTCTCCGGCGACCAGTCGACGTAATGGCTCTGAAAATCAAACTACGAAGTTTGGGCTGAGGGATCGCATGTTTTCCAACCACGAAAGTGTTTCGGAACAAACCGTTTCGTTTTTCGGAGTAGGCCCACAGATCCGCAAGTGTATTCGAAAAGTCTGAGGTGCAGGCCAAGTTCGTACTCCAACTTGGAAGGTAAGCTCAACTTCTGCTTGGGTATTTTCACTGGTTAGAGCCATTCATGATCCTAACGGTGACTAATCAAAATTGAGCTATTCTTCTTCTTAGCGTGTCGATGACAATCTACACCGTGTCGGCCCAGAACTCAGCAATGAGTTGAGCACTATCCGTAACGTCCATTAGTTCTTGTGGCGTGCAGGTAACAGGGCAGGCGGGTCATGATGTTAAGTGCGCCATAGTTTGCGGAACGGCACCACATTTACACTCTAGGTTTGAGTTATCCGCAAATTTCCACCTGAGCAGGTTTTCCTTGCTTCAACCAAGTACATTGAGCTATGCTACGATGTACTGTGCTTTGCTCTTTTTACTCAATTCGCTCTTCTTAGATTATAAGGAGAAACCAAACAAAACGTGCTGCGCTGCGCTTTGTGTGACTGCGCTTTGCTAAAACCGTTGCAGTGATCACGCTTTACGTGTTGACTCGCTCCTCACCGCATCTTCCATCTATCAGGTACTCGCGCAGCTCAAAGTTTATTTATTTATTTATACTTTTGCACATAATTTGTACAGAGGCGGACTTAATGCCATTTGCAATTCCTACCAGTCGATCTTAGGATGATGCAGAGAAAACATGGTAGGTATACTCAAAGAGCTAGGTGATGTGATACGCTTTTAAAAATAAACACAAAGATAACTGAAACATTTTTGCAATAATATTACCTACATACATACAAGACATTTACGTTCATATTATATGTATACATATTTATGTATATATAAATATATATGAATATTCAATTATAAAATACCGAAAAATATATATAAACAGATAAATCAGCACTGTGATGATTATGTCAATGCTTTGTGAAGATATTCACGCACTTTAATTTTAAAAGAATAGCGGCTGGTTGCCATCCTGATTTCCAAGGGGAGTGCATTCCACAGAAGAAAGTAGAAGTTGTTTGTAGAGAAAACATAACACTAGAAAGTTGCTTAGCTAAGCACAGCAAAGCAGCATAGTTACATATCAGCCTATTGCCGTCTAATGCTGAACGTAGGCTTCCCCCAGAGATCGCCAACCATCCCGGTCTTGGGCAGCCCGCACCCATCCGCTGCCAGTCACCTTCTTCAAATCGCCGGTCCATCGTGCCGCAGGGCGTCAAAGACCACGTTTGCCCAAACGCGGTCTCCAATCTAACACGTGTCTGCTCCAATAGTTAATGTTGAATAATCGTCCTAAACATGCAAACAGTTGCTATGCAAAAATGCAATTTATTTACTTAACGATGAAATAATTAACTACAATAATAAAGCAATGTCTACAGTTCTATTTATTTGTTTCTGTTTGTTTCAACGTAGTGTACTGAAATGGATCCTCTTCCAATTGTTTGTGAAGCGTTCGTGACGTAATGATCAATTACAGCGGGAATTTGCATTGTGCGGGTAGTTTTACTTCATATTGTTTACAGAGTAATTGTGGTGCTCGTAAATTTTTGTTTTGAATATCTGTTTTTGTTTTATTGTTATTCTTGGAGTTTAAGTAGGAAGTGTGTACTGTAGGTTAGTCGAAAGAACGATTACCATATCGATTTTTGCATAAGCAAAGGGCGTATACATAAAGGAAGCAGGTAGAAGCAGGGGCTGGCATTTTTTAACAAAAATACGCCTTATTACCTTGCAATTTATAGCAACTAATGACGGCCTAAAATAAATGATGGAATCAGGCGTTACTTTGCGGAAATCCATGACATACAGAAATGCAAATACAATATCTAGCTTCAATTCCGCTGAACAAGATCGCTAGTTTGGATGCAGTATGCACTATGCCCTTCACAGTCCCATTAGCGTCCTAGCGGTTGAGGAGTCAACATATCCTGAGGATGCCCCGTGCAGGGGCGAAACACGTGTCGTTTATTGGTTTGGTTGCATGTTGCATTATTTTTCCACTCTTTCTGCATGTGCATAAACTTGTGGGCGGGAGGGTGGTGCTGCATACTGCATCCAAACTAGCGATCTTGTTCAGCGGAATTAAAGCTAGATATTTTATTTGCATTTCTGTAATGACGGCCTACCAGTGCTGATCGGAGCAGGTCGGAACTTGTCGGCGCAGTTCGGAGCTTGTCGGCGCTGATTCGGCACACAGTATAGAGACTACCTGCGCCTACTAACTGCGCGGACCAGCACCGACAAGCGCTGACAGATCGGCGCCGGAAACCCGCTTTCTACGTGTATACGCACATATTCAGCACATTACTGTCTCACTGCTGGGCACGTTCCTCTTCTCAGAATAAGAAGGGTCAAGGCCTTAGTCCATCACGCTAGCATGTTGCGGTTGGGGGATTACACACACCTTTGTAAAAGACACAACAACATAATCGTTCAGGGGTGATTGTATCATTACAGTTATAGCCAATATCGGTATGTCAGGATTGCGAGCAAGGTAAACACAGTAAATAAAACCAACATGGACTCTCCACCACTGAGAGTACTTGTATTTGGGTTAGTATTAGTAACATAAACTAGATCACATTATGTTACTTTACACAATTATTACAAGATCATAAAATAAGGACAAGCTAATCAGATATAAAAGGTCAGACTTCTTCAGCTGATCAACACGGAATGCTCCCGCTTCGTCGAATGACCACCGCCTTTATAACCTCGGGTGCGTTGATCCATATCGACGAATACCTTGTTTTGTCAACATTGCCCAGTGCTACCCGCTACCGATAACACCTTCAAGAACCGTGTTTTTAGTCTCTCTCAGGTGTGCAAGTTTCCTCATGATATTTGCCTTCACAAATGATAATCAAATTCTGATCTGTACATTATGAACAACTTTTACTTTTAAAATCTGCTTTTCCCTGTATTTTGACGAGTTATGCGAACATTAATGTAGGGAACAGCAGATTTTTTTTTTCGCGATTTCTGATTTGGTCCCATACTAAAAGTTGTTCATAATGATGAGTACAGTAACTCCTTAAGAGGTTGTGCCCTTATTTATGTTACAACTTGTATGTATACAGAACTTTACCTTACCATGACTGAATTTTTTAGTTCTCTGTCCTGTCCACAATGCAATGGTCCTCTACTCTAAAGCCACGGAGAATTAGTATTCGAGTGAGACAATAATATCCGTGTTTACTAAAGCACGTTAAAGCGATCTCGACGGATCCTCAGATCGGATTCGCTTTGCATAGCACTTGAAATTCAAATGGTGCAGTTCATATTGAGTCTCCCCCTGTCTAAGTGCCTACTGCTGCTATGGCAACCGTGTCTGCAATACGCCCTTTACTCATCCCATATACAGTTACAGTTGGAATTTTAAGTGAAATGTAAAGAATTCCATCTGCGACATTCTCTGGACTAAACGATGTGTACTTTGTTTAACATTAGTTTCAAGAGTTTGTTCGTAGTTTAAGTAATGTTGGTGTAAGTATTCATTCTGTTAAGTATTACGGAATTTAATTTCGTAAGTCTGAGAGATGAACTTTGATTACCCTTATATTTTAAAAAGAAGAGCGAGAAAATCCTAATCCTAACTTCCTAACTAATATTATAAATGCGAAAATGAGTTTATTTGTTTGTTACCTTTTCACGCCTAAACCACTGAACCGATCATCCTGAAATTTTGCATATACGTTGTCAGGTGTACAGAAACGGACATAGGGTACCTTTCATCATGAAAAAGTACCGTTCCCGAGGAACGCAACAATAACGTTCATAGATGGCGCCACGTGTCTTTAGGATCATGATTTAATTATATTATTTCAGAAACTTTAGTAGTGTGTTAAGAGTGTGATTGTCAATTTCTAAATAAACACGAGCGAAGCCGCAGGTAAAAACTAGTTATAAATAATAATAAATCAGCCGGTAACTGTCCCATTGCAGGACAAAGGCCTCTTCTCATAAAGAGAAGGAACGAGTATTGATCACCAGACCATTAAGTCCAAGTTTCCTCGAGGAAAACATTTTCCTTCACCGGATGACAGTGGCGTCTTAAGTTAAATAAGAAAGTACAGACAGACGCCAGCACATCAAGCAACCCGAACCTGTAAAATTTTCCCAATCCATCTTGAACCTAATGATTTTGCTATAAAGATGAAAATCTATTAAAGAAATTTGACAGATTGTAGTAGCTTCATGTGCTGGCGTCTGTACGTACATATGACTTTAAAAAAGTCACATTGGTACAAGCCTGGGTTTGAACCCACAACCCGGTGCTTAACAAGCGGATCTGTAACCTCCGGGTCATCACGACTTTAATAAAAGCAAAACATTAAATCAAACATAAAAAAGTTGCGTAATACATGCCACAATTTGCTCAACAAAAAGGGGCTTTTAAATTTAAAAAGAAAATGTAGGTTTAACTTAAATATTTTTATATGATAACCATAAAATGCGACGCGGAAAACATTTCAGCAAGGTATATTATTTTAAACCATTTTCTGCTCCAAGAGCGCTGAAAAAATTTCAAACTGCTTTTATTCCATTAAAAGCCCCTAAAACTACTCTGCGAGTGCTCGAAATTATTACCTCCGCTTTCCAAAAGGGACAGGTTAACTTTGAGACAAAAAATATGTGCAGATGCTGCATAGAAAAGCATATTTCAGGGGTTATTTAAAAAAACTGTGTGGTGATAAATTGTTTTGCTTTTTTACGAGTTTTGCTGCAGCTATTACTGCTTTAGTAACATTTTTTTTTTGTTTATTTTCGTTGTCGTTTTCCCTAGTCGTAGGTACCTGATGGTAATCGCAGACTAGGTTTAAAATGGAGCATATGAATCCATCAACATCGTCCGTGTGGTGCCGGATGTAAAGAATAGCACTACCCCATCTCTTTCCGTGGGTGTCGTAAAAGGCGACTAAGGGATTCACTAGAATATGGGCAGCAGCGTTCTCTGAGTACTTTAACAACCATGCGATCTCCAACCCGCCTGCCAAGCGTGATGATAATGGCAAACCCCCCAACATTGTTTGGGGGAGGCCTATGTCCAGCAGTGGACGTCATTCGGCTAAATGATGATGATGATGATGACATGAATCCATTAGCAGAGATATAGAGAGATTCCACTATACTCTTCGGGTTTTTACATACACGCGACGGTACACAGTAAAGTGCTTGGCGCTGGACTTTAATGTGAGTGTGGTAGCTAGCCAGGCGGACCGTATAGATCCTATCACCAAGCGTGTTGGGTTTTGTTGAATCTACCAACACGCGTCTATTTCCAGTGTGTGGTGAGGATATTTTATATTCTAACCCGTCCCCACACGGGGAAAAAGATTTATTCTAGACTAGGTGACCCAACTGACGTTGTCACACAAAGTCAAAGATCTTTATTGTGAGACAGTGGTTACAGAGTTGTTGTGTTATTTTGGTGTGCGTGCGCACTGCTCCACCATGTTACGCATACAATAGTTTGAAACAATTTTCACAAAAATCCCGTAGAAAAAAGAATGTTCAGTTTTTCCCGAATTTGCTAATTTTCCGGGCAACTTTCTAATTGTTTCGTTCAGTAAAAACCTAATTCGGAATAATACGAACATTAAAACAAAAAATAGCAATATCTGTCGCTCGAATGCGCTTACCAATGAACAGCATTTAATTTTTATTAATAATATAGATAATTATTAAGATATACCATTAAAATCTAGCTACAGTACTTATGTTGTATGAGACTTGCATTCATTTAACTTAAAACATATGCCCCCTTGTTACAAAAAATGGTCAAAGAAAAACCTAGGTTTAAAAGTAGCCCCGTCTCTGTTTGTTATAATTATGACATACGAAAGTGATGGGTATATTTTAAACCTGGGTTTACCTTAGTCTTGGTTTAAATTTAAACCATGACATAAGAAAATGATGGGTATATTTTAAACCTGAGTTTACCTTTGTCTTTTTTTAAACCATCTTTTGTAATAAGGGGGTTTAAGTTGAACTTATCTTCAAATAAATCTTTATTGTTCACAGTAAAATGCATTGAATCCTGTTTGACAAGCTTGGCTTACGTAAAAATATAGCTTTCGATCCTTCAATGTGGTGCAGGTAAGCCTGTAAATTGTGGTTCCAATTGTTTCACCCCCTTATCATTGCAAGACGGCGCATTTTTCCAATTCTGAACCCCTTCGATGAATCGGGGTCGCGAGTACCCCGTAATGTGCACTTTAGTGTTGAATTGAGGTTGAATGTTCTATTTTCAGGTAGAACAGTATTCATCGGGCCTTTCTAAACATACTTTGAAGTTTCATTCATTTATTTATCTTAAGAGGCATCTACAGGTACCAATGCTATGATTACTGTTTCCAGTCACACACAGAAATGTTATGCGTAACAAAATAATATTTAAATATACCTTTTATTTATTAATATTATAAACTAGCTGTACCCGCAGCTTTGCCTACGATTACATAAGGTTCTGCTCATCACCCACACTCAAAAGCGTGATAATTTGTACCCTATAACCTGACCCGCTTTTTAATGGATGCAGCTGCCAAATTTCAACTTGTTCTTTTCATTAGCACTGGCGTGAAGCTCGAACATAGAAACAGACAAAAATTCTACAAATGAAATGTTTGACATCAGTATAATTCCTAGCATGCGTTGGACCGGTTGGACTTACTTTTTTCCAAAAATATTATAGAACAGTTTTAGCATCGTTACGATTATATTATACTAGCTTTGCCCGCGGCTTCGCTTGCGTTAATTAAGCTCAAAAAAACTCTAAACACACTTCTAAAGTTTCTTTAATAATATAATTCAATCGTGATTCGAAAGACACATGGCGCAATCTATGAACGTTATGGTTGCTTTCCTCGAGAACAGTACTTTTTTCGGGATGAAAGGTATCCTATGTCCGTTCCTGTACACTTGACAACGTTGCAAAATTTCAGGATGATCGGTTCAGTGGTTTAGGCGTGAAAAGGTAACAAACAAACAAACTTACTTTCGCATTTATAATATTATAGTTAAGATGTATCACTGACTCTTTACAACCCTATTTGGGGTTTAACTTTCTTGAGTTGTAACTTTTTTGGGTTGCATGAAAAGAGACTCCACGAGTGACGATACTTAAGTATATCCGGCGCACCCTGGGCAGTCAGCCCCGCTACCACCCTTGCTGACTGGCTAATCTTTTCACCACAGCATGAGCTATTTTCGTATAGCTCGTGCTGGCACGCCAGAAGAAGAAGACTTTCTTGAGTATCCTGGACAGTCGGTATTCTATTTAGCAGACGAACTCCTTTTGAAAGCTCATCCGGGGAAGTACTACCACCATACCTGTTTATGCCACCAAGCAACATTGCTGTGTTCCGGTTTGAAGGTTATCGGTGCTGGTGAAAACATGCACATGAGATTTTGTAACTTCGTCTCTAAGGACGGCAACGCATTAGCAATCCTCTTGGTGTTGTAGATTTCCATCAGGTGGGACGTAGGCTGGTTTGCCAACATAATACATTTAAAAAAAAAACAACAAAAACAACCGTCTATTTTTCTGTGGAATGCGCTCCCCTTGGAAATCAGGATGGCCACTAGTCAGTACTTTTTTACGTGAGCACCTTCGCAATAAATTGGCAGAATCAACTCAACGCTGATCGGTCCTATTATTTATTGTTATATATATATTTATACGTTTTATAGTGTGCATTTGATATCTATATATGTATTCTTAATATTCAATAATTAATATACATAATAAAATATGGTTCCCTATCCATTTGCATAAAATTTTAAGACCTAATAAAACTAAGCATAATTTTGTTTGGCATAATTATATTTTCGCATAATATAATTACGCATAACAGCTTACGCATAATTTTTTTATGCATAATTTCTCTAACCATAATAATGATTAAGCATAAAGTTCTAAAGCATAACTTTTTTAAGCATAATATCCTAAAGCATAAATTTATTTACGCATAATGATATTAAAACATATTTTTATAGACATATATACGGTAGACGATTATTCGTCACCTACTTTAATTTTCACAATAAAAACTTAAGGGGATGTTTGTAAGGTTGAGGCTCCAAAGCAGAGTCGACGTTTAGTTAAAGTAACCTAACACGAAGGGGATGACGGGGGCTTCGTTCGCTCACTCTAGCCCCCATCATCCCCTTCGAACCTAACCTATGCGTTGCGGGGTGCGCCTGCGACTAGATTATTAGACAATGGTAAAAACATTTCTGATTATCATAACTAACGTTATGCTAATAGTCATTAGGCCTACTAACGTTATGCGAATCAAATTTATGCCAAAACAAATTAGTCTTTAAGATGATTATGCCAACATAAAATGTATGCCTAAAAAAATTATGCCGAAGTATTATTATGCCAAAACAAATTGTGCCAAAATCGTTATGCCGAAGTATATTAGGACAAAGAATATTATGCGAAAAGAAGGTATCCCATAAAATATATCTATACACTTGAAATTTTTGTATTTTTAATGTAGTATTTCTAAAAACTTTTTTAGATAATTTTATGCTTATTTTTGATATCATATTATCGTATCATAAAAAAATCTCTGCACCAGCGTAGGTAGAAAATATCTGAGGCATTAAGTCCGCCTCTATATTGTGCATAAAGAATAAAACAAATAAATAACAGAATACTTTTTTTTTTTTTTTTTTTTTTTTCTATTGGACTGCAGTAGGTCGTCCTAGGGGACGGTTTCTACGTAACCGGGCAGTTATTGGCGAGACCTGAAGGGTCTCCAGCCAATGGGGGGAAGTAAAATACTTAACCTAAGCTAACTACTTGTACTACACTAACATCATGACTACCTGCAACAACAGCACTAAGGGCGACCCCTAGTGGGACTCGGACCTCGGCTTAGGGCGTTGCTGGCGTGGACATAGGGGGGGGGGAGACAGCTTGATGAGGGCTGAATTATCGGGGTGACTGCGGAGTCTGAAGAGACGACCGGCTCTACGACGGGAGAGCTCGGTGGATCGTGACCGGCGGCGGTGGGGCGTCGCGACGGGCCTCGTCGGCGAGGACGGTATGCCGGGCGGCGGCGTTTGTTGTGTAGTGTGCTGGTCGATTTACTCGCCTCCTGGAGGAGGGTAATTTCGTCATCGGGTTCTAAAAGTGTGTGCCTGGGGCGGCGAACTTTACTTATGAGAGAGGGACTGTAGTCGGCCGCTGCGGCGACTAGGGGGTTCGGATGGCGGGGGGCAGAGTCGAAGTAACGCTTGGAAATGCGTTTGAGGTATTGCCTGATGGTTGGCATTTTTAGATCGAGATGGAGTTGGACGTTACGCATGAACCACGGGGCAGCCGCGGCTCTGCGCAACACTCGATTCTGGAGGGTTTGGAAGGATTTAAAGCGACAAGGCTTAACGTGTGCGAACACGACGCTAGCGTAAGTCAAGATGGGGCGGATGCACGTCACGTAGATTCTCAGCTTATTTCTAAGTGACAATTTACTGCGCGTTCTAAGGATGGGGTGGAGGCGACCGACAGCGAAAGCGGCGCGAGCGCGCACCGCTTTGATGTGGTCTCGGAAACTCAGATGGTGGTCGAGGATAACCCCCAGGTATCTGGCTTTCATCTCCCAAGGGATCTGTTTGCCGAACATGAGGACGGGACGGATGTGGGTGTGGGAATAACCGTGTCTCTCGAAAAGAACGGCTGCGCTCTTTTCGGGATTCACCTCTATTCTCCATTTCCGGAACCAGACCCCGAGGGCGTCGGCTGCGGTTTGAAGGGTTCGAGAGATGTTATCGAGACTCCTACCGGAATAGTAGATAGCCGTGTCGTCGGCGAAGAGAGCCAACTTGGCCAAGCCACGTTTGGGAATGTCGCTGGTGTACAGCGTGAACAGAAGGGGCGATAGCACGGAGCCCTGAGGGACTCCTGCGCGAATGGGGTGAGGGGACGAGAGGGTGCCTTCTAGGCGATAGCGGAAGGAGCGATCCGACAGAAAGTCTCGAATGATGAGCACGAGACGGTCCGGCACGTTGAATTGGTACAGTTTGTATAATAAACCGTTGTGCCAGACCTTGTCGAAGGCTTTCGCTACATCGAAGAAGAGCATGCCCGTTTTGTACGAGCGCATAAAACGGGAGCTAATGTGTTCGACAATGCGGTGCAATTGTCGAATGCAACAGTGCTGGGTTCGAAAACCGAACTGTTCGTCGGGGATGAGTTTACGGGAGTCAGCGAAATCCTTTAAACGGATATAAATGAGACGCTCATAGATTTTCCCAAATACATTGAGAAGACTAATGGGGCGATAACTAGTGGGCTCACTCTTGGGTTTGCCGGGTTTGGGGATACCGATAACGGTGGCTTGTTTCCAAGCTTGCGGAAAGATGTTATTACTCAGAGCGCCATTGAAGATGGCGGTCATGAGAACTATGAGCGGGGCGGAAAAGTGTTTGATCACCTTATTGGTGATACCGTCTGAGCCGGGGGCTTTCCTAGGTTTGAGATTCCTCACTATCGTGTGCACCTCGTCTACGGTGATGGGGGGTAAGGGGTCGTCGGGGTCTTCATCGGGTGGGAGGGTGGCCCTACGTTCGACCTCGCGATCCACCTTGGAAAGATGGACCGGGTCTGCGGGTTGGGTGCTGGGAGTACATTGGGCTTCTAGACTGTCGGCTAGACATTCGGACTTTTCGTCGTCTTCAAAGGCCGGCCTTTGGTTCGGACGATTGAGAGGGGGAGTTGAAGCTACACAATCGGATTTTAGATTTCGTTGTAATTGCCAGAAGGCCAGATGGGATGGCTCTAAGTCGCTCAACATCTTGTCCCAGCGGGCTTCCCGAACCTCCCGTACACGTTTCTTTACAGCACGCTGTAGAGAACGCATATGGGCGCGGTTAGCTTCACAGGGAAAAGAGTCATAGGCACGGATGGACGCGTTCTTCTCCGTCAGCAGTTCACGCACATCGTCCGGCAGCTTCCAGCGGTGTTCGTCCACCGCTGGAACCTGCCTTGAACATTCGTTCACCACGGACTGTACGTGACTGGTGAGGGAGTCGATCGCGCCCAGCGTGTCGGCAATCGTAACGATATCGTCGGGGATGGAATCTAAGTGAACGGATGAGGAAGACTTGAGGCGCTCCTCTAGTTTTCCCCAGTCCGTGACAGTTTTGGTCGGGGCGGGTTGACCAGGATCCGGGGGACCACCCCGGGGACCTAGGTGAAGGACTACGGGGCGGTGATCGGAGTCTAGCTCTTCATGCGTCTCTATAGAGCGTAGACCGAGGTTTACGTTCTTTAGAAGCGCTATGTCAAGGACATCGGGCTGATGGTCAGGGTTATGGGGGTAGTGAGTGGGACACATCGGAGCGATAACGTCGAATTCGAGCTCCGGGCTCAACTCTTCGAGGTTACGACCCGCGTGGTTGTTGGAGTTGCAGCTCCACGAGAGATGTTTGGCATTGAGGTCGCCCGCTATGATAACGGAACCTCCGCCGAGGTCAAAGAGGGCTTTAAGATCGCTCCGGAGTTGGATCTTATTACTGGAGGGAGGATTATACACCGAGACGATTGTGATCGGCTGGTGTCCTGTCATGCCTAGTCTGCATATGGAAGTTTCCAGGAATTGGAGACCAGGAGGAGGGTCTAAGGGAGTGCAGTACAGGGAACGTTTGTAGTAGATGAGAGTACCACCGCCCCTACTACGGGTCCTGTCGTTGCGAACTAATTTATAGTTTGCAATTCCAGGGTTCCTGTTGTGGGGCTTGAGAAACGTTTCCTGCACTAGGAAGATGTCAATTTGATGATCACGCAAAAAGATTGCGATCTCATCTCGTTGACCGTTAACGCTGTTAGCGTTGAAGAAGCCTAATTTAAGGGATCGGGGCTTAATTTTACAGCTTTCTGTATCCATTGGAATTTATTGGATGAGGAAAATGACTATGTCATCTAGTTCGCAGAGGACATTGATGCGAGCGATTGGATCGCCTTGAGAGGCGTTCCAAGCGGAGACTATGTTTTTCGCCCACTGCGTATTGCAGGAGGAAAGGGTTTGGATGAGGCTGGGGATCGTGTCCCTAAGGAGCACTTTAGTGAACGAGAGGGAAGTGGAGGGAGCAACCGCTGTCGGCGCTGGCCTGGGAGCGAGTGCGGGGGTAGGTGCGGGGGGAGCCTGTGATGTTGTGGGACTACGTGCAGGCTGTGAAGCAGCTAGCACTATAGTGGGAGCGGGGATGGTGGAGCTCATCAGGGCGGGGATAGCCGGGATTGGGGGTCTTGTGGTTGGTTGCTGTTGCTGGGGCAACTGGGTAGTGGGCCTTAAGGCGGGGAACGCCTGCTGATGGTTCAGCGCATTCCATGGGGACGGCCTTATAACAGAATACCCAATTCGGTTTCTATTTAGCAATTCCAAAGCATCCTCAAGACGGTTCCGTACATTCGTTTTGTTCCGAACGTGACCCCACATACGTCACTATAAAACACGCTAAGGACACGAGACCCGATGAAATTTGCCTTTTACGATCGCCTCGTAAAGTAAATATCACTGATGTCGACCAAAAAAGATGTCCGCTGCGTAAATGCGTGCTTATTAAACCACTTTATTGGCTCATTTAGGTTTTACGTCTAAATTTATTTTGTGTATTTTTATGGTACACACTTACGGGATCCTGTTTTATGTACGGTGTCATGATAAAATGTAATACGAAGTCATCGTGTCGTATTGACTTCAAGATGAGATCGGTTTATCGGAAAATGAGTTGGTGTGACGCATAGAATTCTAAAAGGCTATAATTTTAGCACAGTGTACCTACTTACTACATACAGTGAGTCAACGCCCATACATTTGACAGGTCCTATGAAATGTCAAAATTATGTAGGGGCGGAGGTTATGTCCCAGGTATGCAGTATGGCTACTCGGGACATAACCTCCGCCCCTACACCCCGTAACCCCCGCACTATTGCTCTGCGATAATGTTCTACGTTGACCGACTGTAAGGAGTAAGATATAATAGGTAGATGTGATTTTAGTTTGGAAACCAACATTAAGATTGACTGGTAGAAAATGCCTCTTACTTATATTTTAGTTTTTTCAAAAACTCTTCATAGCTGCTTTAGTTACGAATTCATAAAATAGAGCGTCTAATCCGTGACTCCAAATATGACCCTAAATGTAAACACAGCTGATCATAGCTGAGAATAGATAGTTATTGTAGGTTTTTTTTAGATCTTTTCACTGCTATTTCTCATGAACCATTGCCTTTTGGAGAAAGTTGTAGAACAAAAGTTATCCATTATTATTGGTACTTTAACACCCTTTTGGACTAGTACCCCCTTTCCGACTAACCTTGTATAAAAAAAAAAAAGGTTTATTGCAGAAAGTCGTTCAATTTTTTACAGTAAATCTTACATAGGGGCCTCCTTTTAAGTAAAAGATATATCTGTGCTAGGAGCCCCCCTCTCTTCAATGTTAAATTATTAAGTGGCAAAAGAAATCCTAAGAAAAATATTAAATTAAACAAGATAAGAAAAAAAAATTAGAGATAATATCCTAAATTAATGTGGTTGTGTGTGTATGCATGTGCAGGTTGGCGAACTACACAACCCATCAAGAACTTTTTTAAGTCTTCTCACGGATACAAATTACGACCATTCGCTCCGATATTGTGGATAAAACTGTATGGAATGATGGTCCACGACTTTGGCCTGCATTGCCCAATGGCTGGTCATCAAGTATAGGTATAAAACTGTTCAACTTATGTTTATCCGATACCAAATTGTAAAAGACACAACAACATAATCGTTCAGGGGTGATTCTATCGTTACAGTTATAGCTAATATCGGTATGTTAGGATTGCGAGCAAGGTAAATATAGTAAATAAAACCAACGTAGACTCTCTACCACTGAGAGTACTTGTATTTGGGTTAGTGTTAGTTACATGAACTAGATAACAATACAACACTTTACACAATCATTACAAGATCATAAAATAAGGACAAGCTAGTCAGATATTATAAAAGGTCAGACTTCTTCAGCTCACAATATGCTCCGCTTCGTCGAATGACCACCGCCTTTATAACATCGGGTAGGATGATCCATATCGACGAATACCTTCTTTTGTCGACATTACCCAGTGCTACCCGCTACCTATAACAAAATCGTTATTCAAACAAAATAAAAACAATTGTATCATTTACAATTCAAGTGTAACCTCCAATACCCACCACACTTTATTTCTTCTCATACAATCCTAAAAGGTTTTTCAGCAAACCTTACAATAGATACAATGTTTCCTTGAACGGCATAAATTTTCCTCCGTAAACAAAAACTATTGTAAAAGAAATAAATAAACATTTCAAACGCGTCCCCGGGCTGGTTAAATAAAAGGACGAAAGTTTCTTGCCAATGGGATGTAAATAACCGTCCCATCTGACAACCTCAAGGGCTTGAAAGCAATCTAGGGGCCTACTATTTTTCTTTTGAAAGCTACACAAAGCAATTGTTGGCCAGTATTGCCATCAGCGAAAAAAAGGTGTAGCCATTTACGTTTTTTTTTCTATTCATGAATGATAGGGAAAATGTTATGGATTCATGGGGAATATGAATATGTTTGCCACTTTTAGATAGGATTAAGAATGATAATGTGCATATATTTTCATTAGGGACTACGAAGAAAAAAATAATAATACATGTACGTCTTTATCCGTTGATGGCACGATCCAAAATTGGTATGTCTATGTTACGGGTAAAGGCTGAATCGCGGTTACACCTCGGTTTACTCGGGTACAACTAGGTGCAACCAGTAGCAGTTGGGTAGAACTAGGTGTAGCTTAACTTAGCTTAGCTTAGCTGTCTGCAGGGCTTCGAACCTAACCTATCCGTGTCGAAGTTCCCCTTAACCACCGGTGTGCGGGTACACCTAGTTCTCCCCGCTATGAAGAAGGGTAAACCTGGTTCTAACCGAAGATAAATAGGATACATCTAAGTTTAACCGCATGTGGCCGGCTGCACCTAGTTGTACCCGGGTAAACCTAGGTGTAACCGCCATTCGGCCTTTACCCGTAACATCTACACCAGTGCGCTTTCATGTTCATCTTGCGCTTTCTTCTGACGCATGCCTGAAGCGCCATAGTCCATGCAATAGCGCATGCCCTAATACTAGTTCGAGTCTTCTTATGGCAATCAATATTACATGCGCTGCGAATACGGGAGTAGACATACCAAATAAATGCGAAATTGAGTTTGATCTGTTTGTTATTTATTCACGACTAAACTACTGAACCAAGTTTGATGAAACTTGGCACCACAAAAATATGACCTGAAACCCGTAGATAAACATAATGATACGTTTTAACAGACTTCTTTGTTTTAAAAGAAGGAAGACCTTAATTCCACGATTTTTTGTATGTTTGTTCAGCGATATCGTTGCCAATTCTGAACCGATTTCAATAATTTTTATTTATTTTTGCTTGCAAGAGTATTCTTCCGAGGTGATCCCAAGGTGAAGACTTTCTGAGATAGACAATGAATACGGAACTCTTCACTGGATAACAGCAAATTACTTGCGATTGCTGTAATCGCATGGTCATAAACTTGAAACCAGAAAAAAAAGAAAAAAAAAACGACTTTAAAAATGACCACATCATTATCAAATTAACAGTTTCAGAATTCGGTGCTTTTAATTTGGTTCAGCGTGGAATAGCACCGACTTCTAAAAACTTATATTTTATAATATTTAATGTAATTATTTTACTGTTTTCAGTTTTTTTTAAGTCTATTTTTTGTATCTAATCTCCACGCATTGCCAACCCACGTTCGTCAGCTAACTTATTATAATTGTGTTTACACGTAATAACAAAGTAAAAATTAGATTCAGGGTCCACAGCACACCTACGCACGAACTATTAATTCGTTATTTACTAGACCGTTATCTCATTAGTCCCTTACAATTAACACAATGAATATTCAACGTGATTATAAATTTTGCTTTTATTATTTCAGAAATATATTTTCTAATTATTTTCTTGTCTCTCTTGGTTCAATAGGAATGCTGTTAATTCTCTATTCCATTAATAAATGTTTTTCCTTTATTATCCGCTTTCAGTACTTTAATTTTTTGTGAGCATCTTGTCATTGACGAGCATGTCCTTCATTAAGGGCATATTCCATTGTCTAATAAAATATCTTATTTTTTCAGAGTATGGAATTAATTGGAAATGGAAATTAATAGTTTTTTTTACTTTTATCTCTCGTGTTAGCACGAGCAATTTTCGTATAGCTCGTGCTGACACGAGAGAAGAAGAAGAATAAAATATCACCGGTTATGGCGTAAAGATGTTTTTAGGGTTCCGTACCCAAAGGGTAAAACGGGACCTATTGCTAAAAATCCGCTGTCCGTTCGTCTGTCCGTCTGTTACCAGGCTGTATCTCATGAACCGTGATAGTTAGACAGCTGATTTTTCACAGATGATGTGTTCCTGTTGTAGCTATAACAACAAATACTAAAAAACAGAATAAAATAAATATTAAATCAGATATTTAAGGGGGCTCCCATACAACAAATGTGATTTTTTTGCCGTTTTTATGGATAACTAGAGGTCGCCAGCGGCTTCGTCCGCGTGGATGTCGTTTATCGCGTATTCCGCGTTTTTGTCTACCATAATATACATGTATTATACATATAAACCTTCCTCTTGAATCACTCTATCTATTAAAAAAAACTGCATCAAAATCCGTTGCGTAGTTTTAAAAGAGCTAAGCATACATAGGGACAGACAGACAACGGGAAGCGACTTTGCCCAATCATTAGAACTTAGAACGGGATATTTACCATGTTTATTATTTGTTTTGAGTTTCCGATATTTCGGCACCGTTACAAGCGCCATGATCACGGATGAACTCTCGGTTCTAATGATTGTGTTAGTGACCATGTCAGTTTAAAAACTTATGGAAGCGACTTTGTTTTATACTATGTAGTGATGGTACGGAACCCTTCGTGCGCTATTCCGACTCGCACTTGGCCGGTTTTTCTTTTGAGGCGTTACTCATGGCTTTTGGTTGTCACCTCCGCCACAAGTTCATTTGGATGCCTTTTTAATCTCTTTTGGTATCTTTGGGGGGAATTATGGATTTCTTCCATATCCTTTAATAACATAACGCAGATAACATACATGCATAAACAGCCCATTACTGTCCCATTGCTGGGCATTGGCCTCTTCTTAGCCTAAGAAAGCTTTAGGCCTTAGTCCAACACGGTGGCCTGGTGCAGTTTGGCGGATTGCACACGCCATCAAGAACCTTTTGGCGCCATCTCAGGTGTGTTTTCCTCACGATGTTTTCTGTCACCGTTGACGCAAGTGATACTCAAATTCTGATCCGCATATGAATTCAAAAAGTTCAGAGGTATGGGCAGATATGAAACTTAGATTCTCCTGCATGAAAGGCCAGTGTTCAACCGCCAGGCTATCACTGCACTGATGCAGATAAACTTGCCATTAATGAATAATTTGTTATCCAGTTTTTAGCAGATCAATTTAATAGTAGGTATCTGGCCAAAGCAAAGCTTCAAAATTAATACATTTAGGATAGGTTTAGGTAATTATAATAAAAACGTATGTATTAGTGATGTTCCGACTAGTCGGCAAAGCCGACTATCCGGCCACTTTCGTAGTCGGCGACTATTCGGCAAAGAGCGCCGACTATCCGGCTTCTTACTTTGTATGTATTTCTCAATAGAATGTATATAGAAGGAATAACATTAAATAAAAAAAAGCAACAATGCGAAGTAAACAAAATATGTTCCGACACCCTCGCAAGCGTTTTTTTTTTGTTGCGAATAGCGTGAATAATCTGTAAACGAAGTTTCACGGATATTGCCGAATACCCCCGAAACCGTAATCGGCTTGGCCGACTAGTCGGCCTCTTTATAACCGACTAGGCGACTAATCGGCTAGTCGGTCAAAGTCATAGTCGGCACATCTCTAGTATGTATACACGTTGTAAATGAATTCGTGTAATTCCTTCCTTCAAACTGGTGACACAGATTGAATACGACTGGGATTTTTCCAGATAAAAAAAAACAAAATGATAACATTATTGTTCTGTTTTTGAATGATTTTAACGCCTCGAATAAACTGACTGCACGGAACGATATCGCGCTAGTTGATCCCGGCAGCTGTGTCGCCGTGCTTTCATTAATTTATGCGAAGGCATTGAAAAGTTCAACCAAATAAAAATTTATAAACTTTTTACTTATTCTTTTATTGCAATGTTACTAGGTGATTTAGATACGATCACTTTATTACCACCAATATTGCAAGAAATAATTCTAAAACCTTGTACGGAATAAGCGTTCCAATGTACGCGTCATCTAGGCCTCAGACCAAATAAAAAACCAAGCAAGCTATGTCTTGGTTTTTTATTTGGTCTGAGATCTAGGCATGTTGAATATGTGTACAGGCTAATTGAGCGTTCACGTCCCCTTTGTATGTGTACTTTGTGTACGCGTTACTGCAGGTACGGGCTAAGCGTTCCTGTGTACGCGTAACCGACTACGCGTACATTGAAATGCTTAGTCCGTACACGGCTTAAATGACATGCGGGGTTTAATCTGTATCAGAAAAAAAACATGTGGTTTTAAAGAAATACACGAATTCGTTTACACCCCGTATACCAGTTCAGCTTAAAATGTTCGTAACTTAGAAAAATGCTACGCTGTTATTTAAAAGCAAAACATTTTAGTCCGAACTAAATCACTAAATTTTACTCCTAAACCAGCACATTTTCAATTTATAGCTCAACTAAACTCGAACTGGCACTACTTACCAATATACCGTCAAAATAAAATCAACCCTAGCCAGCGATACGAGGATACGAACGACTAAGCGCCTTAACCCTCACCCGCTAATGCATGGCCGTCCATTTTTCTAGACAGCCGGTCGATGTGGCCCAAACATCAGTAAATCGCTATAAAGTACCCCACGGGTAGTTTGGTGAATATAAAGTTGGCTATTCGGTGAAAACTGTTATTTATGTATTTAGGGTCAGATGTAGGATTAAGAGTTTGGGGTATGAAATAAAAAATGTGTTTATGTGATTATTGGTTTTATTGGGAGAGGGACTGGTGATAAAAATATGTTTTCTATACCTATGTAGGCGAATAGATAGATTATAATTAATTGTAAACCGTAGGACATGTAAAGTTACAAAATTAGTTACTTATCGCTAAAAGTAAAATGTTTCGGACAACCTGGGGGCTGGACAGGAAAGGCATGAAAATGCGTGTGTGGGGTAGGTACCTAAGTAGGAAGCTATACAGGGTGTCCCTGGAAGTATGGATCAAATCGAATAGGGGCGTGGGCAATGTAACTTCCAAACTTTTTAAACCTGAGAATGTCGGTGCAATTTTTACGGTTTAAAGGTTATGGCCGATTATTGTTTTTTTTCAATCACTTCGCATAGAAAAAAACATATTAGAGCTGTCATCTTTTTTTCAGGACTTTGGCGAACAGTAGGCCTTTCTTGTGGTAAAACTTTTATGCAGCTAGAAACAATGTGTTCAATAAGAAAAAACATTTACTGCATAGGCTTTTTTGGTCTGACAAAAATTTTATTCAATTTTTTACTACTACAAGTTTTCAAATGCCCTTGCCCACGCCCCTATTCGATTTGATCCATACTTCCAGGGACACCTGTATGGTACAAAAGATTAAGGAAAATGACCAGGTGAAAGTCATTATTAAATACTGATATTTCAGCGGCCTCTAACAGACTCGTGTGGACGGGTGAGCATTCGTTACACATCAAGACCCATCCGTGCCTCAAAGAACATGTTAAACCGTTGGTTCCAGGTGTAATACGAATACCTATGGCAGCTTTAGTCAGAAGCCAGAAAGTCAGGCAACCGGTCTAACCTGAAGGTATTGGTAGGATTGTCCAGTCAATCCAATATGGCGGAGTTCTGATGGCAGTCGCTCCTTGTAAAATGCTGGTTTTTAGCCGCATCTGGTCAGACTGGAATCTCGCCCAAACACAGTTGGGAAAAGTCTACGCAGAACTAAATCCCAGCGGCCTCTGGTTAGACTGGAAACCGAGACCAATACTTTTATACGATAAAATCATCATGAGCTGAATGGATGAACTTGAATCTTTGAAATTGACACTCGAATCGCTATTGCCATCACATGGAAACATCGTGCAAATACTTAATACTATAAAAAATATATTGCATAACATTCAAAAATATAGTACCCACATTTATTTCATATCAAAATCGTTATTTTAATACAATGAATTTCCAATATTATGGCGTGGCATATTAGGGTTAACTTAATAAAAACTTCAGTGCTCGTTAGGTACCACTCACAGAAAGTACCACTTCAAGAGACCCAATTATTTAATATCAATATAAAATAAAATACTTTTCTTGCTATAGGTATGTCTTCTTCTTCTCGTGTCAGCACGAGATATATGACAATTGCTCATGCCCGTGGTGAAAAGATTTCCCAGTCAGCAAGGTTGGTAGCGGGGCTGACTGTACAGCGTGCGCCGGACGTAGGTACTTAAGTATTGTCAGTCGTGGAGGCTCTTTTCATAGACCCCATGATAGGTCTGTTGAACATAACGATCATTATATCAAAATAATATTATTATTAAGTACAATCACATTCATAAGTGCTACAAAACTTAGGTATTTTTTTACTACATAAAAATAAGGACCGAAATCATAGCGAACATTATTCTGGTAAATCGACGGAAAAATTATATCAAATATTATGGAAAGAGAAAGCGGCTTACGCACACCGTCCGTCTTATCCTGACGAGGGTAACTTATTTATATTCAGGCAAAAAAAACGTTTTTTGTAGGTCAAAACCTGCGAAACACATACATAATTAATCAGCAAAAATGTAATGCTCTGACCGCGTGTTTATTAATTTATTATTAACATAGGAATATAGTTGATTTAAATAGATTTTCCTGTTTTTTTCTACTTCAGCTTTGATTTTGCGCAAAAACGTTTTAACGATTAAACGTAAACGTTTCTGCCTCATTGGTTTAGTAGTGCCCAGCGTATAGTGCTTAAGCGATTCTCAGTAGTTCACGCAAAGTGTTATTAAGTTTTTCTGCTAGAAAATTCTAGAAAAAACCCCAGAGCTTGGAATCTAGTTTTATGGTAGACTAGCCGACTATTATATTGGACTGAATATCATCGAACAATGACAGCAAACAAATTTGTTTTTCTATGTGCCATACTTTCCCTTTTTGAATATTATTTTCAAAGTAAAGAGAAGTATTTTTGTCGCATTTACCGAGCAAGTGAGAGACATTACACCTCTGCCTTCGGGGATATGAGCATGACTTGTTTTTTTTACAATATTTACCTTAAAAAAGTCTGTCGAGTTTTATACAATCACTTGCGAATTTTGCTGCAAAAATACACTCGGGAGGAGCAATGAATGCTAGCTTATTCAAATAAAAAGTATTTTATAGACTATTTAAGAAGTTTTATTATTTTACTTTAGTAGTATTAAATGGTCTATAAAATACTTTGTATTTTAATAAACTAGCATTCTTAATTGCCGAGATATTAAGGTTTATATTTTTGACCCGAATTCATTGCTCCCAAGTGTAATACCTGTGTTCTGCAAATAATTTGTAGGTTTTTTAACGCTAAGGCCGGCCTCATACAGTCTGAAAATCTCTCGGAATTCATAATCTTAGTTGGAGTTCATTGCTTACTTAGTTCACTTTCAACCTGTGGGCACAGCCGCAGCTAGTCGACTTCTACAAATTTTACGAACTAAGCAAGCAATGGACTGCTATGAAGAATCTGACATGTTCAGAATGTGTGAGTCCAGCCTTATACTTTAGTTCTCCTATTCAGGGTGTAAACGAATTCGTGTAATTCCTTCAAACTACATGATCTATTAATGGTATAGATTAATCCCGCACGGGATTTCGATTTATTGAAAATAAAAATAAAAAATTTCGATGCCATGCATAAATGGATGAAAGCACGGCGACACAGCTGACAGGCACGACTAGCGCGATATCGCTCCATGCAGTCAGTTAACCATAACTGCTATGGCAATTCCAGAAGGCATATTTTCTTTTTCTATTTTCTACTCTTATGTGAATTTATTTTTTACATTAACCTGCATTATTCTCATTCTATGTCGCACGCTACTGTAATGGAATTGTCATGAATAGTCATGATCTACTATTTTAAAAAGAGTATTCATGGAGTTTCTTGCCGGCTCTTCTCCATAGAACCTACCTTTTGGAACCGTGCACCTAGTTTTGACGTTTTAAAAGTGCCTGTAATCTGGTCTATTTGAAATAAAAAACTTTGACTTTGAACTCGGGACGCTAAAATTACTCGGATACAGATTATAATGTTTCGTTTTATGATAACTTTTTTTTGTAGATTCTGAAAAAAACCTACGCAAGGTCAATCAGTGTCACCAGTAGATCACGTGGTTTGAAGGAATTACACGAATTTACAACCTGTAGAACAGACATAAATCTTACATGCACAAACATACATCGGTACAACTATCTGTAGTCTAAACAAATAGTTGGCCCATATTAGGGATTGGACCTATAACCCTAGCACAGAAGCCTATCGCTCAACCACTGCACCAGTCGTACCGCCATATTGGATAATCAGTTTAAACTATCTAGGCCATCTTAACATTAAAGCACTATGTTACTAATTAAGTTCAATTAGCATAATGCATGCAATCAAGGAGCATAATAGATACTCAATAATGATCCGATAATGTGACGTAATAGACAAGTACATAATGTAACTAGCACGAAAACAAGCGGTCGATCAATTCGTCTACCCTGGATGGAAGAACTTATTACTTGATAAAGAACTTTCGATCAGCTAAGTTAAGATAAGTTAAGACCTAGTAGAGCATCCGTGTGAAAGAACTCCTCCGAGGAAGCAGTTGTCTTATGTTGTTAGGGCAAATAATGGGGTGCATGAAAAGAGCCTCCACGAGTGACGATACTTAAGTACGTCCGACACACCCTTGGCAGTCAGCCCCGCTACCAACCTTGCTGACTGGCTAATCTTTACACCACAGCATGAGCTATTATCGTATAGCTCATGCTGACACGAGAGAAGAAGGGCAAACAATAACAGCATATTACGTTACACACGTGGCAAATTTAAAGTTTGAACCAAGACTGGAAGGCCTACTGTAGGCAGGTTAAACAATATGTTGCACTAAACAACATTTATTTCTACCACCGTATCTTTTTGTTCCACCAAGCAGCATTGCTATGTTGCGCTTTGAAAGGTTTGGGTGCTGGTGAAATTACAGCTACATGGGATTTTCCAACTTTGTTTCTAAGGTTGGCAACGCATCGACAATCTTCTTGGTTTTGTAGGTGTTTAGGCAGCAGTAACAACTATACACCAGTGCCCCAAGTGTGAGTTTTTTAAGTTACTACTGTAGTTGCGTCAGGCCAAAAATATCAAACAAATTTTTAGTCACGCTATTCACCGCTAGAGGCTCTGCCAAAATTTTCATACATTTTTGGCGTGACGCAACTACAGTAGTAACGTAAAAAAACTCGCACTTGGGGTACAGTTCGATGACTCCCACGTAAGTTGTTGTAAGCCACAAATTGCATTTTTGTTTTTTTCACGTAAAAGTGTCTAATTTTATGTATTATTCTATATATATCTGTTTCAAATACAAAAATTGCAAAAATATATACAGTTTTTCGGTATTTTTATATTTGGAACAGATAATAATTATACTGTTAGCTAACCCGAAGGATAGCTAATAAAATAATAGAATTTACTAATAGGATTAATAGCTTTTTAGCTTTCTGGGGCGTTATTTATTAAAAACAGGATGGTACAACATCAGAACTGAATACTTTAATACGATCAGTTATTATTACAATGCAGGAATATCAAACACAGTCATAATTACAAATCTTTAAGCAACTAAATAACAATTGTGAACGTTCGTACAAACCAAAGATCGCAGCAAAAGAAGGGCGAGTACCGCACCGCATACTGTTTTATAGACCGTTTTGACAGGTCGTGAAGTAAATATGTCAAACTACCGCCACGACATCATTAAATCCCTAACAATACATTAAATTAGACACTTTTACGTGAAAAACACAGAAATGCAATTTGTGGTTTACAACAACTTACGTGGGAGGCATCGAGGTAGTCCGTCGGGTTGTTTGCCAACATATTTAACACAAAAAATGTAACTCTCCAAATATCCCGGAAAAAACATTTCAAAAACACTCTGAATAAAATTTGTCGTGTTCATTAACACGATTAAGCAACATAAACTCAAAAACTAAGCTACGAACGCAAAAACTTCTTCAATAAATAAGCCTGAAGGAAAATAAAAGTTAACATAGGAACATTATGGCACAAGTTGAAGCGACTTATTTTCAAGCCATTCCATAAATTCTGAGCAACTCCTTACCTGAAGAAGTGGAGACACTAATTATATTCACGTTTTTTTATTTTTTCAGCGTAATTGCATCTCGCTACAGTGTTCTTAATCGTTTAAAAAGGAAACTTTAATTAGGTTATTTGGTAACGTGAGAGGCTGTTGAAGAAACACTCTGAAATTAAGGTAATTAGAATGATACTTTATTTGATAACTAGAGCTCGCCCGTAGCTTCACCCACGTGGATGTCGTTTATCGCGTGTATATTTTGTAGTTTTCGGAATAAAAAGTAGCCTATGTCCTTCTTCGGGTTTCAGACTATCTCTGTATCAAGTTTCATCAAAATCGGCTCAGCGGTTTAGGCGTGAAAGCGCAACAGACAGAGTTACTTTCGCATTTATAATATTAGTAGGGATTAAATTATAAAGCGCGTTTGTGCATGTCTGTACACTGAACATAGATATCTGTTTAAAGTTAAAATTGGGTACGAGTATACAAAAGTATCTCTAGAAACCATAAAAATATAATTTATTAATCATATAATTTATTAATAACTAGCTTTTGCCCGCGGCTTCGCTCGCGTTACTTTAGAATTTGTCAATAAACTCTTAATACTAAATTTTCTATAATAATGTAATTCAATCATAATTTCGATCGACAGACACGTGGCGCCATCTATTGTCGTTATTGTTGTTTTCCTCGGGAACATTACTTTTTTTCGGGGTGAAAGATACTATACGTTCGTTTCTGTACACCTGAAAACGTATATGCAAAATTTCAGGATGATCGGTTCAGTGATTTAGGCGTGAAAAGGTAACAAACAAACAAACTTACTTTCGCATTTATAATATTAGTTAGGATGTTAGAATAGGATCAATAACAAAAAAAGAGAATATCATTTCTATCACGGTTTAGATTCTAAATATTATAAAGCTGATATCCACAGACACAAAGCCCAGAAAATTAATTGCACAAGTTGCCTACTTGCATATAGCAAACTAAATAATGGTTAGTTATACATTTTCACTAAACAATTTAACAGCAATTAAGGAAGTCCCCATACGATCAAAGCTACCTCCATGAATTTATCACATACAAATCAGCCATAAATCCCTTGAAATGAACAATAGTTCTAATCAAGATAGGACTGAAAGGCGTCCAGCATAACTTGGCATGCTATGGCGGCGCTGTTTGCAAAGGCAAATACCAACAATATGTCAATTCCAGTACATAAATTTAGTACCCTATTTCGCCACTAGCCATGTTATACTGGACAATCTGAAGGTATTCAGACTGAGGGATCAACGATCCAGCGATCATATCTCAGGTACCCTAATGGCGGCAATTTTGCCATTTCAATCAAATATTACACTATCTGAGAATTCGTACTGGTATAAAATAAAACATGGAAGCTTTTCAATTATTCAAATATTAATTGAATTATTCTATTCTATTATTAAATAAATTAAGAACGACTTAATTGAAAACACAGTTTTCAAAAGATTTTGTAATTGGTACTCGAGATTTTCGTATAATTTGTGTAGCTATTGAAAGTGACTATTCTCGGAACTGTTACTAAATGGAAGTGAACGACTTTGATGAAACTTACTCTGAATTTTTAAAAGCCCATTACAGAAGCGTGTCTTTTTGGTGAATGATTAATTTACTAGAAAAATCAAGTCAATGAAGTGTTTTTTTCTGTTCATAATATTTAGATGAATCTCATTAGATTTCACGTTTCACTCAAATAATTGTAGTTATGCTGTTTATTTAAAGCTACATCCACATTTGTAGCATTTTGGCGTATCGTATCTCCGTCGCGTGGCACTGACGTGTATCATGATCGCTGGTTAAGGTACGTCCACATTTGTATGTGTGTTTGTCCTAACCAGCGATCATGATACACGTCGGTGTCACCCGACGGAGATACGATACGCCAAAATGCTACAAATGTGGACGTAGCTTAATAATCAATTAAAACCTTATACCACCACAAAAAGTCCTGAATAAATCTACGACAAACTCGAATAAATTTATTCTACTCGCATAATAATTTATGCGAAATCACGCCTCATGTCAGATACTCATTTTTTCTTTAGCGCAACCCCAAAGCTGGGTTTCACTTCCTGATCCAGTGCGTAGGGGATAATCAACCCCTTCGTCAGGGGTGTGCGACGTGAATAATTCAAAATGCTATTTTAAATAGACAGTGTCTGTTTGTGGATAGCCCCTTGGCTGCTTCGGATTTTGGTGGAGTGTTATATTTTATTTATATATTAAGGTGTTGACTTGTTGTATTGCGAGTTAATGCTTTTATGTGCGTTTGTAGGTAAATGTAGCACAGCTTAGTTACGTACCAATTTTGGGGTAAAAACTTTACTTACACCAAGTGAAACGTTTTGGTTCTATAATACTCATATTTCATCACCATCATTCAGCTAAAAGACGTCCACTGCTGGACATAGGTCTCCCCCAAGTATAGTCACATCGACCATTACGCATATTTATCGCCTGAGTATTATTTCTAGGTGTACTTGCTCCCCAAATTTAAAGAAAATAAACCGATTATTACAATAATGGTCACCCCTTTTAATGTAATTCCTACCAAAGCATAATAAAATATACAACCCATCACACACGATACTATAACAAATATTAATATACATTTTAACAAGACATATTACGATATATTTTCTACTGACTGACTCATCAACGCCCAGCCCAAACCCTTGGACCTAGAAAGCTGAAATTTTGCACAGCGGTTCCTTTTATAATGTAGACAAGGAATAAGGAAATTTTGACAGTAGGTTCCTTTTGTAACGTAGGCATCCACTAAGAAGGGATTTTTCGAAATTCAACCTTTAAGGGAGTTAAATAGGGGATGAAAGTTTGTATGGAAAATCGTCACTTAACGAGTTCAAAATTTCAAGCAAGCGAAGCTGCGGGCTAAAAAAAGCTAGTCCATAATAATTTTTGAATGGCTACACACACGCAGCTATAAATATACCTTGTCAACCTATATGAAAAAGAAATATATTTTGGCATATTAATATAAATTATGGCTACGTGTGTAACGACTCTGTTATTATTTTCATCAACACAGATTAAAACAATCAAATTAATTAATGAGCGGTTGAAATCAAACGCCTATTCCGACCTATTAATTCACGGTTCTTTAAATATAAATTTCCATCAAAATCTTTAACGAATTCTTGTATAAATAGGCGGGGAGCCTTTGATTTCTGGCTTTCATTTCAATCTATTGACTCCCCAAAATAAAGGGTGGAATTTTAATCTCGGATTCTTCCCGAACAATCTTTTGGTTTTATTGTGAATTTCAATGAATCTAGAGGCGAATTTATTTATAATACGTTTTCATGGTTTCAACGCACAGTTGGTAATCATGCGACCACATGCGATTGTGCAGATGAACACAAAGGAATTGATCTTCCTCTTTGTGGTCTCTTCATAACAATAAAATGGAGATTACATCTTATTCCTTTATTTGTTTATTTTCTGCTTGTGAATTTGAATGCTTCTGGAATATTCAGAAATTACTTCGTTGGTCTAGTGGTCGCAAGCGTGACTGCTGAGTCGGGTCTTGGTTTCGATCTCCAAGTCAGGTCGTGTTATTGGGTTTTCCATGTGGAATTTCTCATTAGCAGCCTGGGTAATGTTTGGTTTTGTTTTTGTCGTCAAACGATTTGATAGTTTTTTGTAAACGAAAACTGTCTGAATGAACGATTCAGTTGCAATTGATAAAAGTTTTTGTTAGTAGAATTGGGCTCCTGGAGTGGGATTTGTGCCCGGTTGATGGCAATAGGCTCACTTAACTGGTTGCGTATCGCCCGTCGTCCCAGGACGACACTTAATTGTCTTATCTATTGTGTCTATAATTACCGTGCTTGAGGTTTTATATATAATGTCTCGTGTAGTGCCGGACTTAAAGAATAGCACTACCCCATCTCTTTCCGTGGGTGTCGTAAAAGGCGACTAAGGGATTCTTTAGAGGATGGGCAGCAGCGTTCTCTGAGTACTTTAACAACCATACTGCGATCGCCAACCCGCCTGCCAAGCGTGGAAATTACGGCAACACCCTCCCCCCCCATCTCCTCTTTGGGGGAGACCTATGTCCAGCAGTGCAATACAAGCGTGATGTTAAATTACGTTATGTTAAGAAAGAACCAAGATTAGTATGTATTTTAAGTACGTAGGTGAATTTAGTGTGTTTTTTGATAATATACCTACTTATTTTATTTAATAAGGCTTAATTTGCTGTGTTGAGTTTGAAGCATGCTAGTGAAATTCAACTTTATATCGAAGTTTGGCAACGCATCTCCAATCCTCTTGGGGCTATAAATGTTTATAAGCGGCGGTACCCACTTACTTAAGAAGGCCGTCGGCTTGAGTACCAACCTATTACATAAAATAAAATAAATAAATATTAGCCTGTAACTGTCCCACTGCTGGGCAAAGGCCCGTTCTCTTACAGAGAAGGAACGAGCATTGATCGCCACGCTTGCTCATTGCGGGTTAGCGTTTTCAGACCATTAAAGTCCAGGTTTCCTCACGATGTTTTCCTTCACCGTATGTCAGTGGCGTCTTAGATTAACTAAGAAAGTACATATGAAATTGAAAAAGTCACGTTGGTACATGCCTGGGTTTCAACCTGCAACCCGGTGCTTAACAAGCGGGTCTGTAACCTCCGGGCCACCACGACATTTTATACCTATTACATAATAAAAAAAAAAAACTTACGTAAAAGAGGATTCAGGAAATCCAACCTAAAGAGTGATAAAACTTCTTGTAATATAATGTAGATAAAATGTCTTGGAACAGTTCCAATATGCAAAAAACGTAACATCTGCTCGTAACGTTCATTTAGATTCCTCTGCCTAACATAGTATGTGAAGATAAAAAAATACTGACTGCTATTTCAATGTGCACTGTGCACAACAGTATTTTTTTCTAACGCGTATTCATAGTTTCCATAAATGCTTGTTTTTAAATCTAGAACTATACACGCACGTTCTTTTGTAAAAAAGGACACTTTAAAAATGGTAGAACGATGCAAAGAGCCAATACAATAGGTCTAGCACGAATGTTTTGAAGTATAGTAACGTAAACGTAACGTTAATCTGAGTCAATTTTGAATCGAAAATAACACTATTCTATACCTAGCATTTTAGTTTAAATTTATGCGACTACCACAATGTGTATCATACATAGATGTGAATAAAGTTTTCAATTCAATTAAATATTATGTGCGAAACGAGTATTTCCAATTCAAAATTCACTCGCATTAACGTTACGTTTACGTTACCATACGTCACAACATTCGTGCTAGGCCTACTGATCAAATTCGATTTAATAATTTCAAATGCAAAATAATAAGATAGAATATTCATCATCATCATCATCAGCCCAAAGCACTGCAGTCCGCTGCTGGACATAAGCCTCTCCCAACGTTATTACTCGCCTTACGCCTAGCAATTCTTCTTTCTTCAATTTAGCCTTGTAATTGGGATGATCTCCAACATCAGCGTATTTGGTTGACGTCTCTGGCGCATTTTATATTGATATTAATTGTGTTCTGTATTTTTATTTCGAAAAGGTGTCTAAATAAACTTATTTGACAACGAAAATAAATGTTTATATTGGCCTCGATTTTAACCAATCGGTTTTGGAAATATTTAGGGACCAGAGCGATCAAATTTTATTTTGACGATTGAGCCAATTACGCTAATTAGTAATTTAATTATAACTTAAATTGTTAAACTGTATTTTACTAAGAATATGTCCAACAGCATTTTTCTTATTGTCTCATATTGTATTAAGGCGAAGTTTTGTTCGTGTGTTCTTTATGGGTTTTAAAATTAAATTATAACAGTTACGGTTTCTTGGGCTCGTGAGAGTACCTACATATCGTCGATCGGGAGTGAAAACCTCGGGAATGCATTTGGTCATCGCAGGGTTCCTATGGGGTTTCACGCGGAATAAGTCGCGGGCAAAAGCTAGTCAATTATATTGATTACAAATATAGTTTCAGTGCCTACAAACTAATTTCACATAAAGCGGCTCTCTTATAGGATAGTACCTACTAGGGTTACCTATCGAACAGGCAACAAGCAACGAAAGCCAAATTATCATTTCACAAATCAACATTCCACATAATAATGTTTCACAAATTACACATCTCAAACAGTTATTCTTTCATATATTGTCATTTTACAACAGAACATTAGTAAATTTTTCGTAACACAAATACGTTAAATCGACAAAGATCTATTGATCGTTATTTCTTGAGAGTGCCTCCGCTGCCGGCGCCATTGGGAACTTGTCTTCCAAATGACTAAGTAATTTCAAGAGCGAGCGAAGCGAGGTCGTTAATTTGGGGCACCCCGACACGGATAGGTTAGGTTCGAAGGGGATGACGGGGGCTAGAGTGAGCGAGCGCAGCTAGCGAACGAAGCCCCCGTCATCCCCTTCGTGTTAGGTTCCTTTAAACCCTGCAGACAGAAATAGGAGCCCCGCTCGGCGGGGCTCCGTCGACTCTGCTTTGGAAACCCAAACAACCTTATAAACATCTCCTTAGGTTTTTTTTCATTTCATTTGTTTTTATGTGAAACTGAAAGTGAGTGACGAATATCATGAAGAATTTTATTTTGTAAATGTAATGTATTTTGGTCTAACTAATTATTTGTAAAACATTATTTTTGCTTTCTGTGATAATGTTGACTTGTCAATTTGTCTTTAAAAATAAAATAAAACAATGCATTTTCAAGATGACTGCTTGTCTTATGAATGTGTGTGTTTTGATGTCATTGTTAAAGAATAGTTTGTGAAATGAAACGTTGACAAATGTTGCTTATGAAATGATAATTTGCTAATGTATTGTGTGTAAAACACCATAGAACCACCTATTAGTCGCGATAAAATAAAAATAACCAAATTGCATTCCCGAGGTTTTCACTCCCGGGCGACGATAAAATAAAACAATAACTTCAATATGCATATAGGCAGTTTCATTCCAAACCCAACCATAACACCAACAATGTGACCAAAACTAATTTGGCCCTCACTATAAACTGTGTTTCAATTCCCACACACCGACTTCAAGAAACCACACACACCGCGCAATGCAGGGTCTAACCTCATTACGCCTCCCTGTTTTGCGTCAATTTCTCTAACAGTACCCTTGAGGGCATCTTCCGGTGCCCTTTGCGGCAATAAGTATATATTTGCATATAACTGCGGGATGTTAATCAAGGAAGTTGTATATATTTGACTTTTCCGCCACGAGCAGAATGTAGGCCGAAAATTGGAGCAATTTCTTAATTAACGCAGTGTGTCTGTTTGTTAGTAATAAAGATATTAACAATGTCATAAATGTTGTCAATATTATACGAGTATGTAGGATAGCACAAAAGTGCTATATCGATGGCCCCACCGAATAAACGTGTAAGAGAAAAATGCCAAATTTTCAGGAAAAAATAAAAACGTTTAAACTTCAATAACGCTCATTTCATTGTAAATAGGTATAAATAATGTTTTATCGAATTATAGGTAAAAAAATAAACTGTAGACTTGTGTATTTACTTTTTTCTAAATATCAACGAGTTTCAGGAAATTCATGAAAAACTATTTAATGTTAATACTCTTGTGAAATTTGCATGACTAGGTCACAGCAATATATCATTACACGTTTATTCGTGTAATAGTACACAACGAATAAAATGTACTGTAATGTTACACTATTATTCTCCGTAATTCAAGTTTATTTTGAACCCAGCTATAACTATTTACACGCTTGTTTACAGTACATTGTTCTGCTTTTATATGATTGGAAAGATCGTATGCATTTATATTAGTGTTAATAAAATCAGTTTTAATTTATGTAATACATCTTTGTTAATGCAAGGTATAATAATATAAATAATTTCGTAAAACCAAAAGTATTAAATTCTCCACCTCAAGTGTACATTAATTCAAATGTGAAACTTGACGGGAAAGCATTAGATCCGGTTCCTTCAACTGTCTTCCTGGGCATCACAGTACACTCTAAATTGCAATGGGGACCTCATAAAGAGGCACTTGCAGGCAAACTGAGTTCTGCTGCATTTGCCGTCAGGAAAATTAGGCAGTTGACTGATGTAGCTTCAGCTAGGTTGGTGTACTTTGCATACTTTCACACTATTATGTCTTATAGCACATTACTGTGGGGTTCGGCTGCTGATGTTGGTACTATTTTCATATTTCAAAAAAGAGCAGTCTGAGCTATTTATAATCTAGGCTGCCGTGAATCGCTCCGTGAATTATTTAAGGAAATAAATATACTTACCCTACCATCTTTGTATTCACTTAGTAACACTATGTACATTCGAAAGAATATTGCCCAGTATAACAAGAAAAGTGACATCCACAACATACAGACTCGCAATAAACACAAGCTAACAGTACCTGGTTTTAGACTAAGACAAACCAGCAAGACTTTTATGGGGAACAGTGTTAGGTTCTACAATAAATCATTTATTAAGAGCATTTTAAATAATTTCTTAAGAGCATTTTGATATCTAAAGCTTATTAAAACATAATAATATTTTCTTTACACACTCCGTCCGTACAACTCCGTCCTGCACATTGCGATCCTCTGGCCCTGTCTAACTGGTTGGTTGTATGACCTAACATTATTTTTAATGTTTACTTCTAGTATTCTTCTTTTTATTGACTTAAAATAACCTGTACATTATTTGATCAATTTTCATATATTTTTTTTAATTCAAATACTGAAATTTTTATATTCCCATTATAATTTGATTATTTAATGTATAATACTCTGCCTAAATAGTCTGATATTGTTTTATAATTATAATTTTCATAATATCATTTTCCAATCTGTAAAGTTTGAGCATCATGCAGCAATTAATGATACACCTATAATCATATCACATTACTGCCCATTGTCTGGTAGTATGAGTCTGTCATGCTCACTTAAATGTCCTGCTTATGGTGGCGTTTTATATCCTGTCATTGGGTTCCCTGCAATATGGTTGAGCTAAGCGATGCGGATGTGCACGTCATGCTCGTGAACGGTTGCTGTCTGTCGGGACTGGTTAGCCCTTAGCTGCTATGGCAATCCCAGAAGGCATATTTTTCTATTTGTTACTCTTATGTGAGTTTATTTCTTACATTAACCTGCATTATTCTCATTCTATTTCTCACACTACTGTAATGGAATTGTCATGAACTACTATTTTGAAAAGAGTATTCTTGGAGTTTTGAGCTCTTCCCCATACAACCTACCTTTTGGAACCGTGCACCTAGTTTTGACGTTTTAAAAGTGCCTGTAATCTAGTCTATTTGAAATAAAAAACTTTGACTTTGACTTCAAAAGGATGAAATAAAATATAGATATTATAAAGAAAATATAATTATGTATTTGTCCACGTGAACAGAAAGTACAGTTACAGTTATAAAGAAAGTAAATTTCTTGATTAAAAAAAAACGAATTGCGATATTAGAAACACTAATCCTCCTCCTCACTGTCATTGGAGACCGAGATGGAGTTTTCCAATGGCAGTAGATTTATAATATTTATAATTGAATGTAATTGCGCGAAACAAAATTATGTAATAGCGCGCATAGAATCACAACAAGACTGTCCTTCCGAGCTAGTCACCTTTTATTTTTTATTTTTTCGAGGGAAAATCCTCATGGATGCCCTTCGCCCGGGGAAGGCAAAGGGGTATGCCGGACTCTTACCGGCTAAAAACCCACGGTGTTCCTTCTCCTGACCCTTGGCCGGGGTCGCGGGATTCGCAGCTGCCTCGGCCTTGGTCCACCAGCCCCTGGCGGACCTCTCCTTCTGTGGGGCCTGGCCCCACGTCCTTCCTCCTGAGAGGCGCGCACGGAACACTGCGCACCGCCTTCTCGGGCATGTTACTGGTCGCAGGCCAGTACTAGTACTACCCGCAGGCCACACACTATGGTGGCCGGAGATCGGCACGCGCCCTCCAGCGCCCGGTGCGTCTGGCGCGGGAAGGGAGAGTGGCAGCTGTCTCTCTCCCCCTCTCCACTCCCTCTTTGGTCGCCATCACCTCCTCGCAGAAGGAGGCGACGGCTTCCCACGCACTCTCGCTCCCGACCATGAACAGAACCACGGCCGGAAGCGAGAGGTCACCACTGACTCCAAGCTAGTCACCTTATTTTACTCGCATCTTACCCCCCGTACCCCTTTCTAACGTTAAGTACGATTACAATAGAATTTAGTTACTAGGTATAAACTTAAATTAATATGCAATTAATGCACTTAATGTTTGAATCTTTAACACAATTGTTAGAAAAAAATAATTATAGTAAGAGATAATGCAATACCTTAATTTTAATAACCTATTTATATTCAAACTTCCATTTTGTGGAATGAAACATTGGTAATAAAATTTGCATACATTTCTACGCGAATAAACGTGTAAGAAGACGTTACCCAAATTCGAAAACAATCACAAATCTTCTCAAACGTCTGTAGGTTTTAACATGTTTATTCTTGTGTACTTGGCGACTCAAAAAGCATGTAATAATAGCATAAACTATAATTCGTATAATTTTAAAATTAATTATTTCCCTAGAATAAAGAAATTCACTATTATAATAGGCGTATTTTGAGTCTAAAATTCATAAAAAAAATTAAGTAGGTGCAGGATAGGCAAAAGAAACGAAAAATGAAATAAAAAAAAATGTGTAAGAACTCTTGCACGTTTATTCGGTGGGGCCATCGATATATAAAACTTGCCTCTTAATAAAACAAATTATCGATATTTCCATTCATTGATCTGATAACTATAACGCTATTAGAACACCCATTAATGCAATTACGTGTTTTGTGACATCCAAGCATTTCAAGTTATTATTATTTTTTTGGTTAATTAATTTATATATCTTTGTTTGGAAGCTTTTGAAATGTGGTGCTGGCGTCGGATGAAAAGACTGTTATGGAAAGAAGTAAAAGTAACCAACGAAGAGAATTTTAAGTAGAGTCAAAGGGAAAAATCTAATTCTAGAATATATAAAAAGAAGAATGGGGAAAATGATTGGTCTCTTACTGGGACACGACAGCTTCATACAGCTTACAGCTTTCATAGAAGGTAAATTACAGGCAAAGAGAAAACCAGGTAGACCAAGAAGAAAGAACACGTACCAATTGAAGGAAGAGACAGAAGTGAAGGAATTGGCTCGGGATAGAGAAGAATGGAGATTGCTACACCGAGAAATGCCCAGCACTAATATGGCGGCATCTATCTCGCCACATGCGAAACTATCCTACATCGCGCAATCAAGATTTAACACGCAGATAGTATATATACAACCTCCCAACATCAACCGTTGGGCAGTAGCCCGCCAGGCACAAGACTCCGCCTGGTTTGGAGGATCCTCCCTTTGGTTGGAGGAACACCACACCAAGTTTCTCCACATTGGTGACCCCGACGTGATCGTCACAGACAGTGTTTCCACGCTGGTGACGTCACACACAACCTTCGCAGCCTCGGCAGCCACATCATCACTCCCTCAGCAGCTCAGCATTCAATCGAGCAGCAAGCAGCGAGTCCCACAGCCAGCCAGCATCCTCGGCTTCAACGGGTGATGTGACCACTAGCCTGCAGCGAACACACAAGCCTGGTCACAACCCTCAGCCCACTCCAGCATCATGGAGGATCCTCCCTTTGGTTGGAGGAACACCACACCAAGTTTCTCCACACTAAAACTTTGGATGGATCTTTCAGATTAGAAGTAAGCTTTAATCTATACCTTTAATGACATTTCAATTAATGAAATTATAATACTCGGCTTACAGTATTGCAGTATCGTCGTCTTAGAGTGGAAACCTCGGGAATGCATTTGGTCATTGCACGGTTCCTGTGGGCTTTCACGTGGGCGAATTTGCGGGCAAAAGCTAGTCAGTTATATTTATTACGAATTTTATATACCCAATAAAGGCTTAATTTCAGTGCCTACAAACTAATTTCACATACAGCGACTCTCTTACAATTTTAGTACCAATAAAATAAAAAATATTAGCCTGTAACTGCTGCAACTGCTGTAACTGCTGGGTAAAGGCCTCTTCTCATACAGAGAAGGAACGAGCATTGATCGCCGTGCTTACTCATTGCGGGTTGGCGATTTCAGCCCATAAGTCCAGGTTTCCTCACGATGTTTTCCTTCACCGTTTGTCAGTGGTGTCTTAGATTAACTAAGAAAGTACATATGAAATTGAAAAAGTCACATTGGTACTTGCCTGGATTTGAACCAGCAACCCGGTGCTTAACAAGCGGGGCTGTAACCTCCGGGTCACCACGACCCATACGCCACGATTAGTACCTATACGCCGTGATAAAATAAAAATAACCAAATTGCATTCCCGTGGCTTTCATTTTAAGGCAACGTTATGCATCTTATTATTTTAATCTCTACAATCGTGAAAGTAACTCTGTCTGTCTGTTACGCTTTCACGCCTAAACCGCTGAACCGATTTTGATGAAACTTGGTATAGAAATAGTCTGGAAACAGAAGAAGGATATAGGCTACTTTTATCCCGAAAAATACGGAATACGCGATAATTGTCAAACACGCAGGTGAGGCCGCAAGTGACCTCTAGTATAAAACATGCAACAAAACAGCAACAGTTTCATCAACGTTGCTGCCGTAAAGGTTGGAAACACTATTTGCTTTATGGGATAACGATAAAGGACCGACAATGTTGGTTCACGCACCGTTACTCTTGTCCCATACGTTACGGGTAACAACTCCCTGTAAACAGGTTTATGGCTCAACAATTAATGCTGAAATTAACCTAAGTTTAGTTTAAGTTAAATATTTGTGTTGGCTGTACTTGTGTTTTGTGTGTTCTGTGTTGTGTGTGCTTAATTACGAAACCCATCCTTAGTTTTATTTAATTTTTGGGAATGAAGTCGTTGTCATACTATCTACATTTTTGGGCTCAAAAAAAAAAACTGTTTCTACACAAGCAATCAGTGATCAATTAAACTAAGAGTGCCTTTCCAACAGAGATGTGCTATGCAGCTATGCTTCGAGAATGTAAAAGCTAAGCTACGAAACTTTGTGACCGTTTCCACTGATGCTAAGCTATGTAGCTGTGCGAGGAAGATGCGCATCTCGAGCTATGCGACGTATCGACAATAGGGAAGGCACGGGGAGCGGCGGGCATAGCTACACCACTCGCAACCATCCATAGCACGCATCCATAGCAAGCATCCATAGCACGCATCCACATTACAGATCCTTCTATATTAAAAAAACGTAGCACAGTTGGATCAGTTTCCACCAGTGCTATGCTATGTGGACTAATGAATATGATTTGTGGATATCAAACGCATCCATAGCGACGTTGCATAGCACATTTCTGGTGGAAAAGCACCCTAAGAGATCGCTGGATGTCCTGCGTGTACAATATAATAATGCTTTCAGGATGTTGTTGCGAGTGCCCCGTTTCTGTAGCGCCTCAGAAATGTTTGCCGAGGCCCACACAGACGGGTTTCAAGCTATAATACGCAAAAAAACGGCTTCGCTGCTGTTCAGAGTGCGGAGTAGTCGCAACTATATGCTGAGAGCTGTAGCGGAGAGCTACACTCCAAATATTAGGAATTTTGTACGGAGGTTGATCAGGTAGGAAACGTATTTTCCTGCCCGGTCGTCTTTTGTTTTAATTATACAATTTTTGTATCAATGTTACTAACACTAGAAAAGCTGTTTGTATTACTAACAAAATTATGGATCACTGTTGTCCGTTTTTTTTTTTTTGATATGGCGTACATTGTTTTCGAACACTTCTGTAGTGAGACTTTTCAAACTCAACACACAAAACTCACTAATTCAAAATAGACTAGAATTACTTAGTTCTTTTTGGACGTCAATATTACAATAGATAGCCCCCAAAAAAGCTCGCCCTTCACAGCTTCCTAATTTTTATGCTGTGAAGAAGAAACGGCGCAAAAAACGCCCCAGCAACACAGTTCTGTCTGCCAGGTAAATAAATTAACTGAGTATATACAAAGAAAAACATAATATCATTTACAATAATAAAATTATGCAAATTAAGGCTAAGTAACTAATAAAAAAAAGTATACAAGGTGATAACGAATTCATGTAATTCCTTCAAACCAAATGATCTATTAATGGCATACTATAGATTAACCCTGCACGGGATTTAGATGTATTGAAAATAAAAAAAGCTTTGTTTTTTTTTTTATGCAAAATTTCGATGCCTTGCATAAATTAATGAAGGCACGGCGACACAGCTGACGGGCACGACTAGCGCGATATCACTCCACGCAGTCAGTTAACTCGGGACGCTAAAATCACTCAGATACAGAATAAAATGGTTAATTTTTTGAATTTTTTTTTATTGATTCTGAAAAAAACGTATGCAGGGTCAATCACGTGGTTTGAAGGAATTACACGAATTCGTTCACATGCTGTATACTTAAAACAAAATTTTGTATCCAATAAGCTTTTTCTTTAATTCTAATTTCTCGTAATCTCACTTATTCTCATTATAATGTTAAATGTAAGAAGTAAGATTAGGTACATTAGAGCTAAGTGCGTAAATGAGACCTTAAGCCACAATTTATTGCTTAATTGTTTATGTGAGGAGGGATACCAGTGTAAATAATCAAGGCATATTTTAGTAGTTAACCCTCGAGTCTTTGTTCACGTGTAAGTTATATATTCCTATTACAATCTGAAAACTATTCAAGTAGATAGAATATTAAATACAGTTAAACAGCGTGTATTAGAAATGCGTGGTTATATTTAAGGGGGTTGTTTGGAGTCTTATTCAGAGCAGTATTAAATAGGTCCAACCAAAAAAATCGGATCAGTAATGGCATCAGCTTGATCGGGTCAATTAGTATGGAGAGCCGAAATTTTTTGCCCGTTTTACTTTTTTTGAGCTATTAAATGTTGTTATGAATAAGAGTCCAAACAACCACCTTAAACATGGCCACGCGTTGATGTTATACGTTGTATATCGTTTCCAGTTACTACGATGTAATTTTTTGTTCATTATGCCCAAAATGTGACTTTGTTACACATACCTTCAATTACCATATAAGGCCGGGGGGCTAGTTATGCAACTTTACAGTGGCTACATTCAGATTCCGGATAGTGATGACCAATAGTGTCCCTTAGGGACAAAATAGATTTTTTTATTTGACCTATCAAATATTGCTCTGAATAAAAGTCCAAACCACCACCTTAAATACGTCCACGCATTTCTGTTATACACGTTGTATAGAACAATGACTTTAGCCCCTAATCAACAAATAGCGTCCTCCTTTGTATACCATTACCATTGTTTAAAAAGTTCCAAAGATTAATTTAAGTTGCTAAATACTGTTTGAATAACTTTTTCTTTAAACCAAACTCCCCTTCTAAAACACCTATCGAGGTGACGATTCTACAAACAACACGAGACTCCTTAGAATCGGAATGAAGCCATTTCCTTTTCACTATTTCCGTTTCATTTTCAAGTCGCTCCCTAACTTCCTGGCACACGTACCAACTTTGTCCTCGTCAAAAAATTGTTAATCTTGATGGAACGCCTCTTTGAAATCAGACCTTTTTATTTATAATGTGTTTTATACCATGAATAATGAACAAAACAATTTAAATATCTTACAAGATAACGTTTGTTCCTTACCCTCATTACTAGGGTTTAGATCAGATATAGACCCTATAAAATCGCTTAACCCTTTCTATTATACATCACATGCTATTAATACTTAATAGGCACGTAATTGTGTTTCTCCTGGGTTTTGCAAAAAGGGTCCATCAGCTTTCATCTGAAGATTAAAAGGGGACAGTTAATCCTAGCTATAAACCCATCTAATTAAGATGAACGTAACACTATATCTTAGAGGGAGGGATGCGGTGATCTCCCTAACGCAGGTGCATTAGCGGCAAAGAGAATTCTTGAGAGCCTATTTACATTTGCATTACAGTTCCACTTTTAGCGCCAATTCCTTGCTTCGATTACGGCATAATAACGTGAAATTACATCTCGACGGGTTCTGGAATTGCTACGTTTCGATTCGAGTTTGATGGAAGTAGGTAGGTACGTATTTAAGTTTCCGATATCATGCGGAGTGCAATCTCGTGTTGACAGATACGTGATAGTGAGAAGCGGTACGCGTATAGTGTGTTGATGGTTGGTAGCTCTAGAATAGTGTTCAAGATTTAGGCGTGTTTTGAAAGATTTAACTGCCTTTTGTGGTTGTTTCAATAGAATTAGGAAAGAAAAACTGAGTATTACTATTTATAGTAAACTATTTGAAGAAGTTTAGTATAAATAAAATATAACAATATTTCCTCATTTTGACGTTGTAACTGTCTATTGGTACAACCAGTGCGCTTTCATGTTCATCTTGCGCTTTCAACTTTCAATTCCTCTTGCGTCAAGCGCATGCAATATTGATTGCCATAAGTCGCATGCAGCTTATCGTCTACAACGGTGCGCCTCGGTCAGTTGTCAGTCGACATACAATAGACGGATTTGTAGAACGCTTTTGTAGAACTAGTATTAAGGCATGCGCTATTGCATGCGCTATGGCGTTTCACGCATGCTTCAGACGAAGACGCAAGATGAACATGAAAGCGCACTGGTATGGACATAGCTTATCACAGCCTATTTTGACATCGCACAGAAACCCGAAAATTCTAAAAATTTTAACGTTCTCGCAAGCTGCCAAATCGATACCCAGATATCAGCTTCAACTTTTTGAAATACGTGCAGTATCGGAACGAACGCCACAACATCTGTTCCTACGAAACAAAACTAAACGAAATCATTTCTCGTTTTTCCTACAGTTATTTTGAAATCGTCGCCGTTTTTACGCCTCCAGGATTTTTAATTAAAGTTGTCGACGCGATACGGGCCCCGGGACCATTTTAAAAATTCATTAAAATCCTTTAGCGGAAAATTTTTGTACACAACTAATTTATTTTACGCTTTACAGCGGAAAGTGAAGCGATTTACGCGTTAGTGCGATGTGTTGTGATGGGAAAGTTGCTAGCTTTAATTACACGGAGCTGTTAGTTGATGTGTTTTGTATGTTACCTTTTACGTTACGTAGATGTAGAGAGTATGCAATTATGGAATATATAGTAAACTTTCCATTAGGTATAACATAAAATCACGCCTGTATTTCTCGAAGGGTTGGGCAGAGGTATATAAGGTCCATCTATTCATACACGAAATGTTTTAAGGGATACATCTTTATATGGTAAAGAAGCAGTATACAAGCGATTTTTTTTTACTTCCCTTTATTATTTTACGCTTTGGACACGGCTCATCCTTTGGAAGGCATACTGGGGACACAGGTCCAACGCGCAGAGGCCCCTTTAAGAACTTAAATCTAAAATGGGGTGGGGCACCAACCGGGGATTATCCACGGCTGCACTATTGGAGCACAGTCATGGACCGTCTCAGATGGGAGCAAAACTATTGTAAAATATGGTAAAAAAATATCGGGTCTATGGAAAGGGGTGTTTTAGTGGACCGGTTTATTTATTTTACGTAATTATTGTGATTGTAATAATGCCTGAGACATTTTGCATTAATTTAAAAAAAATTGCCCTCTTCAATGACAATAAATACTACGTAGAAACTAGCGTAATGGATATTGAAAATAGTCTTCTTCTTTTCTGTCAGTACGAGCTATACGAAAATAGCTCATGCTGTGGCGAAAAGATTAGCCAGTCAGCAAGGTTGGTAGCGAGGCTGACTGCCCAGGGTGCGCCGGACGTACTGAAGTATCGTCACTCGTGGAGGCTCTTTTCATGCACCCCGTTGAAAATAGTAATGAGCCAGTATTGTTATGCGTATCAAGTAAAAAATTATATAATTTAAAAAAAATATACTTCGTTTTGTTTTAATTTATCACCTTTAGATGTATCCCTTAAAATATTTCGTGTATGAATAGATGGACCTTGTATAGTACACTCTCATTTTGCCGTTACGTTTAAGTGCCATGTAATAAATAGGGGGCGAGCCTATTGCCATCCACCGGGCACAAATCCAGACTCCGAGCTGCTACTGCTACACGGAAAAACCTATATAACACGAACACTTTGCCTGACCTGGGCTTCGAGAACCCGGACCTGAACGAAGTAGCCATATTATGTATCTTCATCTTTCAGCCGAAAGACATCCACTGCTGGAGATAGGCCTCCCCCAAAAGGAGGAGGGGGGGTTGCCATAATCGCCACGCTTGGCATAATTATGTGTATTAGGTATACTACTCGTATTCTATATTTGCTTTCTGCACTGATTTGTTTGTATTATCTTTATGATAAAGGTAATAATCGCCTTATTAATACGCCAAAAGGCCAAGTCCTTGAGAGTGAGAGTGCAGCTGCTGGAATCGCGCCGTAACGCCAACTTTAAGGCGTTTGTGGTGCGAGTACCAAAGTGTCTTCTGCACCTCGTCATGGAGAACAACTTTTGGCCGGAGGGAGTGGTGTTCCGTCGCTTCCGCGGACAGATGCTACACGATCGCACAACGACAGTGCTTAAGTGAAGTTTTATTAACATAGGCTTAAGTTTCTCTATTAATACAAATGTATTATTATAGCATACAAGTATAGATAGGTACAATAAAATGTGAAGAAAATAGTGGGTAAATTAAAATTAAATGCACCTTCAATTTACGCGAACATTGTCCATACATTTTTGTTGGTATAAAACCTCAAGCACTGTAATTATAGACACAATAGATAAGACAATTAAGTGTCGCCCTGGGACGATGGGCGGTACGCAACCAACCACATAATAGAAAAAAATGCAGAAATATTTTATACTACTTTTATAAAATACTAGCTGACCCGGCAAACGTTGGTTTGCCATATAACATTTTAGGGGTGGACTACCCCTAACATTTAGGGGGATGAAAAATAGATGTTGGCCGATTCTCATAGATACCGGATAAGCACAAAAAATTTCATCAAAATCGGTCAAGCCGTTTCGGAGGAGTATGGCAACGAAAACTGTGACACGAGAATTTTATCTATTAGATATGTTAGTTTGTAAGGTATATATCTGTGGGCCTAAGTAGCCTGATAATAAAGAATTTATTTATTTATTATTAATGGTGGTAAGAGCGACTGTCAAGCGAGAGATTCTGGATTCGATTTTTGTTTTTTTATTTTCTATTTGGCTTGTTGGTGTTTTGCCCTAGTCGCACCTGATGGTAAACGCAGACAGGATCTAAGATGGAGTACACTGGAGAAAGTTTTATATTCTATTTTGCCCCGCACGGGATAAAATTGACTCCAAGTATTCGATCCAAAGTTCCTCTACGTTTTTTCATAATAGAAATTTTCAACAGCAGCTTGGCGATTTACGAAAATATTATTGAGTATTGGGCGAATCAAATGTCCATTCATGTGGAACGTTAGCACGTTTATGGGCAAAGCTAGCGTGTAGGGGGTTACACTGTACAATACCTATCTACACCTCTGCTAACAGGCAGAATGGGTATACTATATCTACAATACTGAAGTAATAGGATAATTTTTTACTAAAGGAAACGTACGACGACGTCCTGTAGTCGTGTCACAGTTGCTGTTAAGTAATGATCACAAGAACTCTTTTCGTATTCTATACGTACACATATGGCAACACCGTAAGTAAGTTTGGTTGTAGTGCATTTGACGCGCAGTTCCCGCGCAGTTAAAGATTATAATAATATTCATTATTTTCAGGGGGCCCAACTAGTGAGCTGGCCGTCTGCCAACACAATTCAATTTCAAACTTGAAAGGCAGACGCCGTTTTCTTTCAGCAACAGAAGTTAAACAGTCCATTTAACACCCCCTCACACAGACCAGGTTTATTTTTACCATATTTCACAATAGTTTTGTACCCACCTGTTACGGTCCATGACTGTACTCCAATAGTGCAGCCGTGGATAGTCCCCGGTTGGTGCCCCATCCCATTTTAGATTAAAGTTCTCAAAGAGGCCTCTGCGCGTTGGACCTGTGTCCCCCGTATGCCTTCCAAAGGACCGGACATCTTCCGCACGGAAGATGAGCCGTGACTAAAGAGAGATACAAATAATAATAATATTTAGTACTAAAACTTGAACTGCAGCGTCACTGCAGCTTGATCAGCGTGTCATGAAACTACGTGAATTAGCCTACTGCTCCCGTCGTAATCATACGCTAGGGTGATTAACTGTTTGGTATTTACTATATGAAAATATTTATGAAATTATATCGACATCAAAATGTCAGATAATAGTGACGTACATGATCGATTACACTTGTAATATCATTCATTCATATCCACTCACGATTTTATCTGTTGCTAAAAATAGAATTCAATATGATATATTTAATTTGGCCCAACAGGAGTTTTACAGATGATTGTTAAGCCTTGTACGGACTAAGCGTTCCAATGTACGCGTCACCAAGTTATGTTGAATTCGCGTACAGGCTAATTGAGCATTCACGCCCCTTTGTGTACGCGTTGCTGCAGTTACGGACTAAGCATTCCTGTGTACGCGTAACCGACTGCGCGTACATTGGAACGCTTAGTCCGTACAGGGTTCAAGATGTTTCATTCTGTTTGAGTTCTTAGTTCCGTGACTGATTAATGGTCCGGCTACACGCAACGACTTACAAGCGCAAACTGTTTGTACAAACGTTTTGCCATCTTAACGTATTATGCTTACTTGTGCGAATTAAAAAATGTGCAATAAATAATTTGAATTGAATTGAATTGAAAATTTGCGCTAATAATCGAGTAGCCGATCTTACCAACATCGGATACCGTTTATCTCAGGAGCAATTATGACGTTCGAAAGCTTTTCTATAAATATAAATTCTGTCAAAGTGTCCAACTTAGTCTTCAGAAAAAAGTTATTCGACATCGGAAAATCGGCCTTAAATGACAACACACAAAGTATTGGAGATAGAAACATGAAATGTAGAATATTGTGTTTTCTTAGAGTGTGCATTAAGAAAGTATTTTTAGAAAATCTATTCATTTTTTTTTAAATGTAATGTAATGGATTTGCGTTGAAAATCGTATTTCCCGTGTGTATCAACTTGGTATAAATACACTTCCATACAAATAAAAAACGCGTATTTTAGGATTTTTTATAACGAACGCAACGGTGCAACGGTTTTGTCGACTTGAAACTTGGTATAAATCTGAAAGCCATGCGGACAAAATCACATGTATAAAAGAGTACATTTACAGACACATAACTAGTTTCCCGTAGTTACATGTATAGACTGGCTGCGTCCGTGGCTTCACTTTCTTCAAAGTACCTTTGGAGCTAAGCCAATACCTGGGTAAGCCATATTGTATAGATTCTGAAATCCTTCTTCACCCAAAAGCTTTATAAAAGACGGCAATGATGTATTTAGCCATACTTACATAATTTTACCTATGTACAATTTTTTTTTTTTTTTTCAAAATACCTTGCCCCACACTAAGATTTCTCTTGTATCGTGGGTGCGTTTACAGACACAAATCTCACAAACAAACGCCCAGACCCGAAACAACCATCTGTAGGCCATACAAATTTTTGTTCCGTGTGGGAATCGAACCCACGACCCGTAGCGCAGAAGCCAATCGCTTAGCCACTGCACCAAACGTGTCGTCGTAAAAGCCTTTGCAGCAAGATCGAGTAAAAGTCATCTAAATTCTCACATTTATAATACATATAATAATAACTCACGTCTTGTTTTCCATAGGGGTAGGCAGAAACAACAGGATGTAAACGAATTCGTGTAATTCCTTCAAACCACATGATCTATTAATGGTGTAGGTTTACCCCGCACGGGATTTAGATTGATTAAAAATAAAATATTATTTTTCCCAAATAAAAGAAATACCTATCTGATAGAAAATTTCTATGCCATACATTAATGAATGAAGGCACGGCGACATAGCTGACGGGTACGACTAGCTCGATGTAGCTCCACGCAGTCAGTTAACTCGAGACGCTAAAATTACGCAGATACAGAATTACCATGGTTATTTTTTTTTTTACTTTTATTTGTTGACTCTGAAAAAAACCTTTGCAGGGTCAATCAGTGTCACCAGTAGATCACGCGGTTTGAAGGAATTACACGAATTCGTTAACACTCTGTTTAGAACGCCACATGCTACGATCCTTACACATGCCTTTCACTTCGTCCACGTTCATTCTTCTTGTCATATACGCACACCGATTGAGAGTACGGCGCACCTGTCCTTTTTGAAGAACATCACGAAATAACATTGATGCATGTCCTTCTAGGGCGTCCTCTACTGGCGTTTGCACTGAAATCCGCCTCATAAATTCCTTTTGTTAATCGCCGTTCACTCATTCCCTCAACTTAACCAAACCAGCTAAGCATAAAAGCTAAATTTTTGTCACTACATCATCTTTTAAACGGCAACTTTGTCATTGTCAACATTTATAATATTAGTTGCGTATACATCCAATTTCACGTTCTCTTGTAAAAGCACTACCCTAATAGGAACGACAAACTAATTATCCAATACAAGCTCTAAATCCCTATAACACCGTACACAATTTTCTCCGACTGCCTTCCTACCTGACTGGAGACGCATTTAATTTACCCGACACCCATAAATCGATAGCCTCGTAAACGTCTCGTTGAAGACTAAATGCGTTTTCAATAGCACTAGTCGGTGGATTACCCGAGATATCTATCGTATAAACAGAATCTTCATTTAGCTAAAACTGGGTAACTCATTACCATTTAGGCTCGGAACGGGTCGAATATTAAACAGAAGCGGGATTATAGCGAAACGGGTGCGAGGTGCGAATTGAATTAGATATGGGGAGTTTCAGTTCTGTGTACTGTTGTACACAAATAGAGGGAATTTCAGTTTGGTGTTGTACACAAGTAGAGGCCTTGTGAGCATTTGTTTGTTACTTGATATGCTTGGTTAGGCAATGTTCGATTTTGAATCAAGGTGTGTTTGCTATTAGTGTTGATGAGAACATTGAGTGCTAGACGCTGTACCATCGTTCTTGAAGGAATCCTGCGTTTTTCATCCATGATCTGCTAAATGTTTGACGTATAACTTCCTCATCTATTACGGAACTAAGGTTATGGCAAAATGGAGTAGACGTAAAATTTAAGGAGTCGTTTTGGAAGATATAAAATTTTGGGACAGTTATTTGAAAGTAATTTAAGGTAAGGTCTTATTGGAAACTTTAGGGTTTGACAAGAGCGCCTCACAAAACTGTAAAAAAGTACTGACAGTTTTTTTACAATGCTCTCGAGAAGAGAAACATCTTATTCCTTGGCCATTATTACTAACAGTAAAATACAATCGGGAGCAATGAATCCGGACCACCAACATAAACTTTAATATCTCAGAAACTAACGTCGGCTAAAAGTGATAAACTGATAACTCCATTTTAATATGATTTCACAGACAATTCTTGAAACTGTTTTTTTCTTCAATTAATTATATTGAATTAAAACAAAAATCACGTTTATTGATAGTAGTCTAATATTACTCAGAAAGCTCTTCTTTTGCAAAATAAATAATTAACTAACTACCTAGAAATTATTAAATTTTATTCATTACCTGTAAAATCGTTCAAATGGAGTTGTCAGTTTATCACTTTTAGCCGACGCTAAGAATGATAGCTTATTCAAATAAAAACAAATGAACAATTTAATACAACTTAAATAAAATTACTAAAACTTCTCAAATAGTATTTTTTTTCTTGATTTGGTCGCGTTTGGCCCTCGTCTCATCTGATGGTAACCGCAGACAGGGTCTAAGATGGAGAACACGAATCCAAAAAAAAAATCAGCTGTTCCGTACATTTATGTTCGCTTAGCTCGTTAAAATGTAGGGAACAGCTGTTTTTTTTTTCGCAATTTCAGATTTGGTCCCATAGTAAAAGTTGTTCATAGTGATAACCTTTTACGAGGTTGTTGGTGTTTTTCAATTAACCCTGTATAGGGATTCCCCTATACCCTTCTGGCTCTCACATACACATGACGGACACAGTAAACTGCTTGGCGCCGGACTTTAACGTGAGGGTGGTAGCTAGCCAGGCGGACCGTATAGATCCTACCACCAACCAAAAATAGTCTATAAAATACTTTTTATTTGAATAACCTAGCATTCTTAGTTTCCGAGATATTTTGATATTTTGTTGGTGCTCCCTAGTGTATAAAATATCTAATATAATAACTATCTAACTTTTTATAAATATGAATCACTAGTTCCACAACATATCGATTAGATACCCAACCTTGTACTTGTAACACAATCCCGATCACAATGACACCCCATTAGTTCAAATCGGTCCAGTCGTTTAGACTGTAGGGATACGTACCTACACACGAGAATTATGTGCATGTGTGCGTATGATTATATTGCGTATTATCCTCCTGTGACTATAATACAAGTGTGTATCAATATTTGGTATTAAGGCTGACAATGAGGATGTATTGACTTTGTTGTCGAGTGAACGTATTATGTTTATAATTAATAATACAAGGTTAGTTTTAGTATACACTAAACCCGAAACTAATTTGTTCAGAATCACCACGAGAATCGATTGGTAGTAGATTAGGTAGGTAGAGATTTTATATAACAAAATATATTCTTAACTTGAATTCAGTCGGTCTCTACGCATAACAGTGGACGCGAATATACAAGGTTATTCAGAAAGGGGGTACTAATCCGAAAAGGGGTTAAAGTACCAATAATAATGAATAACTTTTGTTCTACCACTTTCCCCAAAAGTCAGCTAGAAAAAGGTAAGTTTTCACAAAACATTTTTATGATGCCAATCAATCCTATTTCCCGTAAGGACCAAAAGACTCTTCCGGACCAACTGAATGAATGAATGAATGAATGATTTATTTACTTAAAATTTCTTAACGCTAAGTACATTGCCCCACAAAACTGCTTACGCAGTTTAACTGTGAGATCGTTGAGTCTCTCTTACATTAAAACATAATATCAGGTAAGTACATCAATAACCTATAAATACTTAATACCTATACTAACATAGTGTGGAACCCTAATTTATAATGTTTATGTTGATAGAATTGAGCGTGTTCAAAAGCGGTTTCTACGTTTCTTGCAGTATAAAACTAGAAAATATACCTCTAATTACACGGTGCGTTGTAAGAGGTTTCACATCTTACCTCTGTATGAGCGCAGATGCATTGCAGATGTGTCATACCTATTTCAAATTGCGAATGGTACTATTGATTGCCCTGAGCTGTTGGGCAGTTTGGGATTCGTAGCACACAGCAAAATGTTTCGCAAACCTAGCTTACTACATATCCCTCATTCGAAGTCCACGTACAGGCAAAACTCTTTTCTAATCCGTGCGAGCAGAAGTTTTAATAAGCTGTCTAGTGAACATGATTTGGATATATTCAATACCGGTGTTTCTCGGCTTAAATCTTTGTTGGTGAAAAGTTTCATAACTAAGAACTAACTGTTTGGCTTTTTTTTTATGCGACGATTAGTCGACCATATTGTATTTTTCATTATCTTTGTTTTTATTATTTTCTTCAAATGTATAATCGTTTAGTTCCGACCTCAAGATTTTTAGATTAGTATTTATCGGTGAAAACTTGTAAATGGCCTTCAATTTTGTATTTCTTAAGTATATTGCATGTATGCTAGCTGTAAGTTTTCCGAATAAAATAAAATAAAATAAAAATAAAATAGAATCTAATAAATATTTTTTGAGTTTATGTGCGAATTTAACTTTATTATCTTCTTGTCTGATGTCAGCAAGCAAGGTGTTTAATAAATAGGGAACGCGTTTTTTTAAAGTTCTGTCGCCATAGTAGTTACTAACTCTGGGTACATCATATTTAACTGCTGTCATCGACCTGGTAGTATACCTGTTAGAAACTAGTGCGTCACTATCTCGACTGCCATGATTATTAACCAATAATAGGTACTTATGCTTAAGGCTAACTGGTAGAATTTTACATATTTTGAATAACTTATAATAGTCTCGTTTACAACTGTTTTTAGTTTTCTTGTTTACTAATAATTTTAAAAATCTAATTTGAATTGATTCTAGTTTCTGTATATTAGTTTTAAACGTCAAACCATAACAATCAAGAGAATAACTCAGTATTGAGTCAACTAAGGATATATATAAATATTTTAAGGTGCTGGGGGGAACTTTAAAGCTTAAGTGGTAGAATTTACATAGCAATACTCTAAGCTTACTACAAATGTAATCAATATGTGAAGACCATGAAAAACTTTCATCGACTTTCATTCCAAGATATGTGACACTTTGTACTTGTTCTATTGGTTTACATTTACAGTTTGAATTATTATTATGCATACACTCATAGCTATGGGTAAAAATGGAAGGGCATGTATTAGTCAGATGTATATATGGGGAATGCATCATCAACAGCTTAGTTTTATCGCCATTAAGAACGATACCGTTGTCGTGAGACCACTTTACCACTGCGTCTACGTCCTGTTGAACGAGTCGACAGGTACCAGCGAGGTCGGTGCCGGCGCGCAGCGCACACAGGTCGTCCGCGAACATGTGAACAGGCCCGCATCCGGACCCCTGCGGCACCCCGCACCCCACCTTCCTCTCGTCGCTGTACTCATCACCTACCTTTACTCGGTAGGAGCGTGATGTAAGATAGTCGCGGAACCATTTGTTCAGCGGCTTTCCGACTCCACTCTCCTCCATGGCGTTCAATAAGGTCTCAGTTTCAAGGGTATCGAAGGCTTTTTTATAATCAAAGAATACCGCAACTACAAACTTTTTCTCACTTAAATGTATTAATTTCGTCGGTATATCGTGTTAGAAGAGTATTTGTACTTTTACCTTTCTGGAAACCATGTTGACATTCATTTATTACATTATTTTTCTGCAGATAATTATTCAAACGGTTAATGATGCATTTCTCAATATTTTTTTTTTTTTTTTTTTTTTTTTTTTTTTTTTTTTTTTTTTTTTTTTTTTTTTTTTTTTTAGGTTGTGGTGAGGTTGGAGTACCTACTACAAACGTCAGAAATCACAAAAAACTCATTTGTGATGGGTTAGTTATAAGGGCAGCTCCAACCTCAGTTGGTCCTGAAGAGTCTTTTGATCCTTATGGAAAATATGATCGATTGGCGTCAAAAAAATGTTTTGTAAAAACTGCCCTTTTTCTCGCTAACTGTATTTTTTTTTTCAAAATCTGTGTATGCAGATAGAATATATTCCTCAAGTTAGGGGTGGTCCTCTAAGAACGTTTTCCTGTAGCTACAATGGATAAGGTAGCTGCCCTTCATGCCCCATCTCAAATTACCATCCTGTATACAATATGTAAAATAACAGAGGGCGTTTACTTAAACCCGTTAATCAGTATCATTAATAGATTAAAATAAAAATACAAAATGAAGCAAAAACAAATCCCGAAAAAATAAAAAAATAAATGAAAAACAATTCGGAACGGCCGTAGATAGGTGCGATGTTGCCGTGTTTTCCACATTAAACACACAAAAAAAAAAAAAAAAAAGTTGATAGATAAGTGCGCATGTACGCGCTGTTTAGCGCACGTACGTGCGTATGCGCGTGTTTTTGTACTTGGTAAGCGTTGCTTATATTAATGTATCAATTTTTTATTATTTTTTATTTCATTGGGATTTTTTTAGTATGTACGGACGCTATAAGTATTGCTAATTAATGGGAACGCCTTTCGTTTGTTAATATACTGTAATTATCTTATCTTACATATAATAAAACAGTAAAAAAACTGTGTCTGTACATAAAATATATTTTAAAAAAAATGATTGAGGGGGGTTTAGAAACAGTAATAGAGCACGAATCCAAAAAAAAAAACCTGTCTGTTTGTCTGTTTGTTTGTACACGCTAATCTTCAGAACTACTGAACAGATTTGAATGTTTTTGTTTTTGTTGTATAGGTATTAAATTTGGGCAACAAATAGGCTATAATTTATCTTGGAAACTTGATATAATAAAACAGTAAAAAAACTGTGTCTGTACATTGAATATATTAAAAAAAAAATGATTGAGGGGGGTTTAGAAACAGTAATAGAGCACGAATCCAAAAAAAAAACCTGTCTGTTTGTCTGTTTGTTTGTACACGCTAATCTTCAGAACTACTGAACAGATTTGAATGTTTTTGTTGTATAGGTATTAAATTTGGGCAACATAGAGGCTATAATTTATCTTGGAAACTTGAACACCTGATGCAGAACCGCAACAGACCAGCTAATTTATAAGAGATACAAAAATGGTACCATGGCAAAAATTGTTCCACGTAATGAGCATTTTCTGTTGAGAGAATAAATTTGAAGATCTGGAACACCTGATGTGGAACTCCAACAGCCCAGTTACACTATAACATATATAGGAATGACGTCTTAGCAAGAGTTGTTCAGCCTGATGAGCACTCTCTGTTGACGAATAAACACTGAAGATCTGGAACACCTGTTGTGGAATTCCAAGCGCCCAGCTACACTATAACATATATAGGAATGACGTTTTAGCAAAAGTTGTTCAATCTGATAAGCACTCTCTGTTGACTTATAAAATCGAAGATCTGGAACACCTGTTGTGGAACTCGAAGAGCCCAGCTACATTATAACACATATCGGAATGACGTCTTAGCAAAAGTTGTTCGGTTTGATGGGCATTTCCTTGACTTATAAAAATCGAAGATCAGAAACATCTGATGTGGAAACAAAAGCTATCACTAATTTCACTGTATAATTATAAAATAACATAAGCTGGGAGTACCTCCACGCGGTGACGGCGGTAACAGTTAAGGACTAATTTTCGATGACGATGGTATATCATTGAAAATTTTACTCTACTGGCCAAAACTCCCATTTATTTTTTGTATTTTATCGAATAAATATGCCTTCGGGCTTATGTTATTTGAGTGTTTAATTTCCTTTTCCATTTATCTTCGTGACACGGTAGCCTACCCGGTAACGCAGGGGAGCAGTCACTTAGATTTTAATGGATCAGGTATTCTTCACAATAAAACTATAACCATGCCTAGAAAGAGGTCAAATCTTTTCCAATGTTCCAAAGGAGCTAAAAGATTGAGGATCATAAGATCCCAAGAATCAGAAAAAAAGAAAAAAGAAAGAAAGCTAAAAGATTGAGGAAAGATCCCAAGAATCAGAAAAAAAGAAAGAAGAGCGTCAAGAGAGACTTGATGCTGTTCGAGAACATCAGGCTGCAACTCGCTCCGTGGAAACCTCTTCGGATCGCGAAGCACGCCTGCGTTTTCAGCGTATTTACGCATCTACATCCAGGTCTCTAGAGACCAGTGAAGAATATGATGCGCGACTGACCGCTGATCGTGAACGTCATGCATTGTCTCGCGAGTCGGAGACGTTGACGGAAAGAGAATTACGCTTGACTTCTCAGCGTATATACACATCGACTTCGAGGTCTCTAGAGACAAGTGCGGAACTTGATGCGCGACTGACCGCTGATCGTGGAAGCCATGCATTGTCTCGCGAATCGGAGACGTTCACGGATAGAGAATTGTGATTGAGTTCCAAGCGTATCTACGCATCGACTTCTAGGACTCTAGATACAAATGGGGAACGTGATGCGCGACTGACCGCTGATCGTAAACGTCACGCATTGTCTCGCGAGTCGGAGACGTTCACGGATAGAGAATTGTGCTTGAGTTCCAAGCGTATTTACGCATTGACTTTTAGGTCTCTAGAGACAAGTGGGGAACGTGATGCGCGACTGACCGCTGATCGTGAACGTCATGCATTGTCTCGCGAGTCGGAGACGTTCACGGATAGAGAATTGTGCTTGAGTTCCAAGCGTATCTACGCATTGACATTTAGGTCTCTAGAGACAAGTGGGGAACGTGATGCGCGACTGACCGCTGATCGTGAACGTCACGCATTGTCTCGCGAGTCGGGGACGTTCACGGATAGAGAATTGCGCTTGAGTTCTCAGCGTATCTACGCATTGACGTCTAGCAGGTCTCTAGAGACAAGTGCGGAACGTGATGCGCGACTGACCGCTGATCGTGAACGTCACGCATTGTCTCGCGAGTCGGGGACGTTCGCGGATAGAGAATTGCGCTTGAATTCTCAGCGTATCTACGCATTGACGTCTAGCAGGTCTCTAGAGACAAGTGCGGAACGTGATGCGCGACTGACCGCTGATCGTGAACGTCACGCATTGTCTCGCGAGTCGAGGACGTTCACGGATAGAGAATTGCGCTTGAGTTCTCAGCGTATCTACGCATTGACGTCTAGCAGGTCTCTAGAGACAAGTGCGGAACGTGATGCGTGACTGTCCGCTGATCGTGAGCGACATGCATTGTCTCGCTAATCGGAAACGTTTACCGACACAGAATCACAGAATCACGCTTGAGTTCTCAGCGTATTCGTACATCTACTAACAGGTCTTTTCAAACGAGTGATGAACGGGATGTGCGACTAACTGCTGATCGAGATTGTCATACATTGTCCCGAACACGCACACAACAAAATATTCATAATCAGTTAGAAAGTGAGAGAGAAAGAATTGCTGGAGAACGGCATGAAGAGACAGAAGAAGAGCGCAACGAACGTTTGAATTCTGATCGACTTCGACATTCTCTGATTCTCTCTCGACAGAATGTCGATATCATCTGAAGAATCGGATGTGGACCAGCTAAAGTATAAGAGATAAAAAATGGTGCCATACCAAAAATGATTCCACGTGAAGAGCATTTTCTGCTGTGAGAATAAATTTGAAGATTTGGAACACCTGTTGTAGAACTCCAAAGCCCAGCGACACTATAACATATATAGGAATGACGTCTTAGCAAAAGTTGTTTAGTCTGATGGGCATTTCCTGTTGACTTACAAAAATGAAAGATCTGGAACGTCTCGAATCGTCTCGCACATCTCTTTGTTTTTCTGTCCCCAGGCTCTTAGAATTCAACATCAGACGTTTCAGATCTTCGATTTTGACGACTCCGTTGTCGCTGGCATAAGCAACAGGATCCGCGTACGAAGTCGCGGGCAGAAGCTAGTAATAAAATAAAGCATATGTAGAACCAAGTATGCTCGTATACAGGGCTCTTGAAAATAAACTAGCACGCTCTTGGTTGCTATTAAAATTTATTATCAGTAAATGTAACAACTATAATTTTGATCTCCTTCAATGTCTTCCCACACAAATTCGAGAAGGTTATTGTTTATTTAGTAATGGAAATAATATTTTCAAAGTCATAGGAATGTCAAGTGATGCTCATAAATGCAAGTAGTTTTTTATACGGGCTTAGGAGGACACAGGTGCTCATATTTTTTTTTTCAAATTCATTTTATTTCTTGTCTTCAAATTTTTCTCTTTCAAGTCTGCTGGAAGAGATTTCTTAAAGAAATAAGCTGTGCCTTTTTACTGTACAATACGGCTGACATATCTTGGCGAGTCTGAAGTTAGCTGATTAGCTGCGCAGTAGACAATTTCGTTTCTAAAAGAGACATTGCGCAGCCAAACAAGTAACTTCAGAGTCGCCAAGATACGTCGGCCGTATTATGTACAGAAAATTTAGATTTCTGTGGTACTCTATATTCTTACGTAACGTCATTATCACCCTATGCCTTAAGCCATTCTGTATTATTAAAAATTAATTATTAAAAAAACCTCGTTGGTCTAGTGGTCGTAAGCGTGACTGTTGAGCCTTATTGGTCCTGGGTTCGATCCCTAAGTCGGGTAAAGTGTTATTGGGTTTTTCCGTGTGGGATTTTTCTGTAGCAGCCCGGAGTCTGGATTTGTGCCCAGTTAATGGCAATAAGCTCACCCCCTATTTCATGGGGCTTAAACATAACGGCGAAATGAGGGTGTACTATACACCTCTGCTCAACCCTCGGGAGGTACAGGCGGGATGCTATTATTTAGAAAAATATGTAGGTATAAAACAGTGCTCCGCTCGCAATAGGGTGATTATGGGATATAATCTTTACTATGGTATCTCGTTGTGACTGTATATTTTTCAAACTATTGAACAAAATCCATAAATCAAAATGACATCAGGACACTTATGGAAAAAGTGAAAGTGACCTTATCATTCCGCTTGACAGACGGATGACTGATCGAAGTAGTGATTGTATCGCAAATATTATCACAAACAGGAAGGAAAAAAATATTAAACCCATGTCCTATAATTTTTTGCAGTGGTAGCCGGTTGAAGTGTTGAATTCTGAATTCCATACAGAAGGGTGACTGACGGACCACTGACTTTTCGAAATTACGTTCAGATCAGAATCAACGGATTAATCTCTTATCGAATTATTCTAATTGCGCAACACACTCGTACCGTCCGCAAGGCCTAAGCTGAGCTTTGCATTTGTGTGAGAATGAATGCAGACGCATCCTTTGCTTGGTTTAAACTGGTTTATACTGCTTTTTGGCAATCGATTGTATGTGCACTCACACAAATGCAAAGCTTAGCTTACGCGTCGCCAGTGTTGTAACCGTTATGGTTTTGATTTTGACAGGTCAACCATTTCCATAGATTGATGTATGTAGGTAAGTAAAGAGTATCGTATTACCCAGTTACTGGGTTGTGGAGGTCTGATAGGCAGTCGCTCCATGTAAAATACTGATATTCAGCTGCATCCGGTTCGACTGGAAGCCGACCCCAACATAGTTGGGAAAAGGCCTAGGCAGATGATGATGATGATGTATGTAGGTAAGTATTAACAATCCGACTTCTCCAAAACTATGAACCACGAAATGTATATTATTTTTGACACATCAACTTTTATGATTGATGTTGCAATTGCCCTGCAAAATCCTTTAACGATAAAGGAAAACATCGTGACGAGACCTGCACACCAGAGGGTTAAAACAAAACGATGATGTGTGTAGTTCGCCAACCCTCACCAGGGCAGCGTGGTCGATAATACCCTTTTAACCTAAGGTGAGTCCAAACGTTTGCTTACAAAACATTACCATAATAAAAATATCAAATATTAAAAAACAACAAAACATGGATACGGCTGTTTTTCCTCCAGAGATGTGCTATGTAACTTTCCTATGGATGCGTTTGATACCCACCAATCCATTGTCCACATAGCATAGCACTGGTGGAAACTGATTCAACTAAGCTAGCGCACCTAGCTACAACTAAGCTGTTGTAGCTAGGTGCAGAGCAGTGTACCTACAGTAGGCGCGCGTTTGTCACCGAGCATATCCTACTCTCTCCGCTACATAGCTTAGCATCAGTGGAAATGGTCACATAGTTACGTAGCTTAGCTTTTACATTCTCGCAGTACAGCTGCATAGCAAATCTCTGGTGCAAAGGCACCCTTATACATATTTTACTGTTATTGATGACGTAATTTAGGTTTTTTCGATAGCAGTCTCCTTACGGCTACAATTTACGAAATTACCGCTATTTTAGGCCTCATCATTCGGTGAATGGAGTATAGGGCCTAAACCCTTCTTATTCTGAGAAGAGGCTTGTGCCCAACATCATCATCATTCAGCCGAAAGACGTCCACTGCTGGAAATAGGCTTCCCCCAAGCCATGTTGGGGGGGGGGGGGGGGGGGGTTGCTATAATCGCCACGCTTGGCAGGTTGACGATCGCAGTATGGTTATTAAAGTACTCAGAGAACGATACTGCCCATCCTCTAGTGAATCGCTTAGTCGCCTTATACGACACACACCCACGAAGAGATGGGGTATATAGTGCTATTCTTTAAGTCCGGCACCACACGGAACAACTTTTGGATTTTGCTATAATGCTCTTATTTTAAACAAACTACCTAATTATTACCAGGCAGATTACGGGAGTACTAATTTTCGCCTCTAACTGGGTGGCACACACGTAGATTTTAATCCTCTCTATTATTCGGATCAGCCCGAGTTGTTAGCCGTTTATTATGCAAAATCAACACAGGCACTGCTCACATAATAGAATCCCTTTGTTAGGTAATTTAACTTTGATTTGTAGAAATGGTAATTGTTAATTCAATTTAAGGTAGGTTGAAAATTTGTTTTAATTTTCGAGTTGGGAATAAGTATCATTATGAACTTCTGAGTACTAAGTTATTGTTTTGGGTAAAATTGTTATATTCAGAATTACCATTTTAATCTTTTGCCCGGTTCCTAAAACAAAAACGAGTCGTTTTGCTTACCATTGGTAAGTTGTTATTGCCAAAGTATATTAATAGACTTGTCCCGTGTGGGTACGGGCTAGAATATAAAACTTCCTCACTATACGCTGTGAATATTAAATAAATATATAAAATATATACAGGGTGTTAACGAATTCGTGTAATTCCTTAAAACCATATGATCTACTACTGCTGTGGACTGGCCCCGCATGGGATTTAGCTTGATTAAAAATAAAAAAATAAAATTCTTTTTTTTTCATGCGGCTTTGTTACCGATCATATCTAAACCACCTAATAAGGATTCAGTAAAAAAATAAGAAATTTTTTTTTGCAAAAAAAAATATTTTATTTGTGTGAACATTTCGATGCCGCGCAAAAATTAATAAAAGTATGGTGACACGGCTGGCAGGAACGACTGACGCGATATCGCTCTTTGCAGTCAGATAACTCAAGGCTCTAAAAAGAATCAGAAATTGAAAACCAAAAATTTTTTTAGATTTTTTTTTAAACATTTTTTTCGAAAATTCCCGTTTAGGGTTAATCTGTGTCACCAGTAGATCACGCGGTTTGAAGGAATTACACGATTTCGTTAACACCCTGTATATACATATATATATATTAAATAAATATTAAAAATATGGTGTGAAAAAATTCAAAAAAATTCAGCACGCTTAGTGCTAGGGTCCATACGGTCCGCCGATCCATCTGGCTAGCTACCACCTTCACATTAAAGTCCAGTGCCAAGCAGTTTACTGTGTTCCGTCGTGTGTATTTGAGAGCCAGAGGGGTACCTACCTATTATATAGGGGAGTCCACTCTCTCTCTAGGGTCGGTCCCTCATGTCTGAGGATCGTGGTCAGCACTAAGGTTGCATCTGGAGCGGATGATCTGCTTCCACCGGTTTCTGTCCAGCGCGTCTCTTACAACCGTGCAGAATTTGGATGACGACGAGTCTTTTATTTGATCGGTCCATCTTGTTGATGAACGACCGCACGATCTTTTGCCTGCAGTGTTCCCAACCACAATCAATTTTTCCAAATTTTCGTCACCTCTGCGCACTTTGTGGCCAAAGTATGAAAGAATACGTTGTCGTCATAAAATGGACAAGCTAGTTTTTATTCGGAGCTGAGTCAGGATCGATGCATTTGTGCGTTTCGCAGTCCATCTATATACTATATCTCTGTTACTTGGATTCTCAGACCCTGTCTGCACTTACTATCGGGTGCGACTAGGGCCAAACAGTACCTACAAAGAAATACAAAAAGACTCCTAAATTTATACCTGTGATGGCTACTAACATTTATGGGAGGCAAAGCTATTGGATCTTTACTTCTTTACTTCAGAGTTTTAATTTGAATCAATAACACTCGGTAAAGCTAGGAGTTGGCCATTCACGGTCAGTTCCTAGGTATTCAAATGCAATAAGGCTTTTAAAAAAGTTTAAAAAAATACTAAGTATGTATAAATTAGAAATGGTACGCAATATAAACGATCTTTTAGTATCTTAGAATTTTCTTATTACGAATATCAAATTTTTCGTTAATTTATATTAAGGGAGTGCCTCCGCTGCCGGCACCGGTTGACATTGCCAATGCCGGCGCTGGTTGCCAAACTGACTGCCGGCGCGGCGCCACGCTGACTACATACACTGTTTTAGATACCTTCAAGGCCTCTTCAAACCTTTCATAAGACGATTACTCGTCGCCAACTTTCATTTTCTCAATAAAAACAAATGAAAAACTTAAGGGGATGTTTGTAAGGTTGTTTGGGTTTCCAAAGCAGAGTCGACGGAGCCCCGCCGCGCGGGGCTCCTATTTATGTCTGCAGGGTTTAAAGTAAAAGTAAAAATTGGTGACCTGTCAGAATAAAAGCCATAACGATTACGTGTGTGTCATCGGATGCGCTAAAAAGAGTTATGTGATGCGATACGATAAAAATAAACACAAATATTCAACTATTTGAACCTACACGACGTGAACTCAGTACATCAAAAGCAAGTTATGCAAAATCAATTTTATTTCTATTTCACAAAACACCCAAGAGTATACGAAGTCGATCAGGCCCTTGGAACGACTGCAGCCTTATAATAAAACAGCTTTTCAGCCACTTTCTTGCAAACTTGTGTCACCTATACAAAATGTGACATTCAATACACGCTTCTCCTATTGTTAAACGTACCCCCTTCAATACCGCCTTAACTTTGAAATATCTTATCTTAAAACACCAACAATCAAATCAGAATTCTACACCAACAAAAATAAGGTTGATGTTAGCACAAAAGGAAAATGTTTTTGTAAGACTCGAGAAAACATTTAACCGTATCAGTGAAAAAAAAAACGCCACGTGTGAAAATGCAAACAGTGTATTGGGAATAGTCCTGTTCTTAGCAAAGAAGGGTATTAGATGTTTTCAATCGATACCCTTTTTTTATGAAAAAAGCTTTATAAATTCGGTTCAGCGTTTCGTGATCGTTGCCTACGAATGGTTTTTAAAATATACGGCAGTAAGTCGATGGCCCCACCGAATAAACGTGTAAGAGAAAAATGACAACTTTTCAGGAAAAAATAAAAACGTTTAAACTTCAATAACGCTCATTCCATTGTAAATAGGTATAAATAATGTATTATCGAATTATAGGTAAAAAAATAAACTGTAGACTTGTGTATTTACTTTTTTCTAAATATCAACGTGTTTCAGGAAATTCATGAAAAACTATTTAATGTTAATACTCTTGTGAAATTTGCATGACTAGGTCACAGCAATATATCATTACACGTTTATTCGTGTAATAGTACACAACGAATAAAATGTACTGTAATGTTACACTATTTTTCTCCGTAATTCAAGTTTATTTTGAACCCAGCTATAACTATTTACACGCTTGTTTACAGTACATTGTTCTGCTTCTATATGATTGGAAAGATCGTATGCATTTATATTAGTGTTAATAAAATCAGTTTTAATTTATGTAATACATCTTTGTTAATGCAAGGTATATAATATAAATAATTTCGTAAAACCAAAAGTATTAAATTCTCCACCTCAAGTGTACATTAATTCAAATGTGAAACTTGACGGGAAAGCGTTAGACCTGGTTCCCTCAACTGTCTTCCTGGGCATCACAGTAGACTCTAAATTGCAATGGGGACCTCATATAGAGGCACTTGCAGGCAAACTGAGTTCTGCTGCATTTGCCGTCAGGAAAATTAGGCAGTTGACTGATGTAGCTTCAGCTAGGTTGGTGTACTTTGCATACTTTCACAGTATTATGTCTTATGGCACATTACTGTGGGGTTCGGCTGCTGATGTTGGCACTATTTTCATATTACAAAAAAGAGCAGTCCGAGCTATTTATAATCTAGGCTGCCGTGAATCGCTTCGTGAATTATTTAAGGAAATAAATATACTTACCCTACCATCTTTGTATATACTTAGTAACACTATGTACATTCGAAAAATTATTGCCCAGTATAACAAGAAAAGTGACGTCCACAACATACATACTCGCAATAAACACAAGCTAACAGTACCTGGTTTTAGACTAAGACAAACCAGCAAGACGTTTATGGGGAACAGTGTTAGGTTCTACAATAAATCATTTATTAAGAGCATTTTAAATAATTTCTTAAGAGCATTTTGATATCTAAAGCTTATTAAAACATAAATCATTATATCGAAGATAAAGATGCCTGGCGTACAACTCCGTCCTGCACATTGCGATCCTCTGGCCCTGTCTAACTGGGTGGTTGTATGACCTAACATTATTTTTAATGTTTACTCTAGTATTCTTCTTTTTATTGACTTAAAATAACCTGTACATTATTTGATCAATTTTAATATATTTTTTTTTATTCAAATACTGAAATTTTTATATTCCCATTATAATTTTATTATTTAATGTATAATACTCTCCCTAAATAGTCTGATATTGTTGTAGAATTATAATTTTCATAATATCATTTTCCAATCTGTAAAGTTTGAGCATCATGCAGCAATTAATGATACACCTATAGTCATATCACATTACTGCCCATTGTCTGGTAGTATGAGTCTGTCATGCTCACTTAAATGTCCTGCTTATGGTGGCGTTGTATATCCGGTCGTTGGGTTCCCTATAATATGGTTGAGCTAAGCGATGCGGATGTGCACGTCATGCTCGTGAACGGTTGCTGTCTGTCGGGACTGGTTAGCCCTTAGCTGCTATGGCAATCCCAGAAGGCATATTTTTCTATTTGTTACTCTTATGTGAGTTTTTTTCTTACATTAATCTGCATTATTCTCATTCTATTTCTCACACTACTGTAATGGAATTGTCATGAACTACTATTTTGAAAAGAGTATTCTTGGAGTTTTGAGCTCTTTCCCATGCAACCTACCTTTTGGAACCGTGCACCTAGTTTTGACGTTTTAAAAGTGCATGTAATCTAGTCTATTTGAAATAAAAAACTTTGACTTTGACTTCAAAAGGATGAAATAAAATACAGATATTATAAAGAATAAAGAAAATATAATTATGTAGGTATTTGTCCACGTGAACAGAAAGTACAGTTACAAAGAAAGTAAATTTCTTGATTAAAAAAAAACGAATTGCGATATTAGAAACACTAATCCTCCTCCTCACTGTCATTGGAGACCGAGATGGAGTTTTCCAATGGCAGTAGATTTATAATATTTATAATTGAATGTAATTGCGCGAAACAAAATTATGTAATAGCGCGCATAGAATCACAACAAGATTGTCCTTCCGAGCTAGTCACCTTTTATTTTTTATTTTTTCGAGGGAAAATCCTCATGGATGCCCTTCGCCCGGGGAAGGCAAAGGGGTATGCCGGACTCTTACCGGCTAAAAACCCACGGTGTTCCTTCTCCTGACCCTTGGCCGGGGTCGCGGGATTCGCAGCTGCCTCAGCCTTGGTCCACCAGCCCCTGGCGGACCTCTCCTTCTGTGGGGCCTGGCCCCACGTCCTTCCTCCTGAGAGGCGCGCACGGAACACTGCGCACCGCCTTCTCGGGCATGTTACTGGTCGCAGGCCAGTACTAGTACTACCCGCAGGCCACACACTATGGTGGCCGGAGATCGGCACGCGCCCTCCAGCGCCCGGTGCGTCTGGCGCGGGAAGGGAGAGTGGCAGCTGTCTCTCTCCCCCTCTCCGCTCCGTCTTTGGTCGCCATCACCTCCTCGCAGAAGGAGGCGACGGCTTCCCACGCACTCTCGCTCCCGACCATGAACAGAACCACGGCCAGAAGCGAGAGGTCACCACTGACTCCAAGCTAGTCACCTTATTTTACTCGCATCTTACCCCCCGTACCCCTTTCTAACGTTACGTACGATTACAATAGAATTTATCGCGTAAACCTTTGTTTATTTACCGTTACTAGGTATAAACTTAAATTAATATGCAATTAATGCACTTAATGTTTGAATCTTTAACACAATTGTTACAAAAAAATAATTATAGTAAGAGATAATGCAATACTTTAATTTTAATAACCTATTTATATTCAAACTTCCATTTTGTGGAATGAAACATTGGTAATAAAATTTGCATACATTTCTACGCGAATAAACGTGTAAGAAGACGTTACCCAAATTCGGAAATAATCACAAATCTTCTCAAACGTCTGTCGGTTTTAACATGTTTATTCTTGTGTACTTGGCGACTCAAAAAGCATGTAATAATAGCATAAACTATTATTCGTATAATTTTAAAATTAATTATATCCCTAGAATAAAGAAATTCACTATTATAATAGGCGTATTTTGAGTCTAAAATTCATAAAAAAAATTAAGTAGGTGCTGGATAGGCAAAAGAAACGAAAAATGAAATAAAAAAAAATTCGTGTAAGAACTCTTGCACGTTTATTCGGTGGGGCCATCGAAGTTTTCTTGTGTTGGTTTCGTGTTTTTTATGAAATGAAAGTATATAAACCCTTAAAAATTGGGATTAAGTCTGGCCACATATTAACAGAAATTTTGTCAGAAAATTTATGACGCGAGCGCGAAAACCTTTTGCGCAAACGTTTTGTGCTAGAGCCAACATGCTAACACAGGATTTGACAAATTCTGACATTGTGCGTCTAGTACAAAATCTATGAGCAAGAGACGCGCATCAAAATTTTTTCTGACAGTCTGATAATGTGCCGCCAGCCTTAAAGTTCGGTGCAGACAACTGCACTGAACCAAAGGCACAATGGTATTTTTCTTGATTAAAAATCAAAAAAGACTTATCTGTTTTGTCTTTCGAAAGTGTTTACTGATCATAATATTATCTAAACCACCTGATAGGGTTTTAATTAAAAACTAAGCGATAAAAATATTTCTAATTAAATGCCTTTGATGTAGATGAGATAAAAAGATGATGCCATTCATAAATGAATGGAAGCCCGGCGAGACAGTTGTCGGAAACAACTAGCAGGGTATCGCTTCGCGCAGTCAGTTAATTGTGGTACCTGTGTGGTACTGTGGTAACAGGTAACTAAGGGCGCTTAAATGTCTCAGGTTGAGAACACCATGTTTTCTTCAGGAAATGCTTGCTTGTTGAATTAAAAAAAAATCCATGCAGGATCAATCAGTGTCGCCAGTAGACTACAAGATTTGAAGGAATTACGCGAATTCAGATACACCTTGTATGACATTATCACTAAGGTCGACTGGTAGAAAATGCCTATGGCATTAAGTCCGCCTCTGTACAGATTTTGTGCGAAAGTATAAATAAATAAATAAATAAAGCTCCCTAAAATAAATAAATATAAAAAAAAGGATACACATTGTACCTAGTTGTCGGAAAAACAGATTTTTTAAACATACGGTGATGCAATTGACATTGTTGAACTGTCAAATCAAATCTACTGCGATTGCGAGAGTGTTTCGCAATTGATAAAACGTAGGCGCCAGTGTCGATTAAAGTAAAATTCTTATTCTTTTGTCCATAACATTAATCGTGAAAAATATTAAAGGCGCTTTGGGTATTCAGTTTGTTTTTCTGCAGTTCAAACTGTCTATGTACTTACAGACATGTGATGTAGATTCTCTGAACTCGTCTTGAGTTATACAAATACGGTGTCGTGTCTAAGGGCTGGCCACAGGGGCGGCTGCAGAGGCGCAGAATCTAGGAGGCGTAAAAAGGCTGCTCGCCACTAAAAAATATGGTTTAGCAACAAATTATCCCAACATACGAATAGCTCTTCGGCTAGCATTGACGCTACCCGTAACTTCTGCCAGTTGCGAACGCTCGTTTCAACATCATCATCATCATTCAGCCGAATGACGTCCACTGCTGGACATAGGCAATATTGGGGGGGTTTTCCATAATCGCCACGCTTGGCAGGCGGGTTGGCGATCGCAGTATGGTTGTTAAAGTACACAGAGAACGCTGCCCACCCTCTAGTGAATCCCTTAGTCGCCTTTGACGACACCCACTGGAAGAGATGAGGTAGTGCTATTCTTTGCGTCCGGCACCACAAGGACGATGTTCGCTCGTTTAGCAAATTAATATGAAAAAGTTATTTCAGATCGCAGATCAGTCAAGGTTGTTAAAACAATGTTACTATTCTTTCAATTGAATATCATATCGACGATTTTTTTTGTTTTTTATTAATTACTTTTGCACAAAATTTGTACAGAGGCGAACTTAATACCTTAGGCATTTTCTACCAGTCAACCTTAGGGTGACAACAGAGACAAATTAATATTTTGACTATGTGACAAAATGGCTTTGAAAAAGACCCGAAGAGTTAATTTTTTACTTTAATAATTCTTGATTAAATGTTTTTTTTCACGTGTGTTTTTTGGTGTGCGCAAAATTTACCAACTGCGATACTGTATACGATATACATGGCGTAAAAACCTCCAGTTTTACATGATACTTACAGGGTGTAAACGAATTCGTGTCATTCCTTAAAACCACATGATCTACTACTGGTGCAGATTGGTCCCGCACGGGATTTAGCTTCATTCAAACAAAAAAAAATACAACGGAAATATGCATGTGATAGAACATTTCGATGCCGCGCACAAATGAATGAAAGCATGCTGCCCCAACTGGCGAGTAACACTAACACGATATCGCTTTTATCAATCAGTTAACTCGGCTCTAATATGACTCAGAAACAGAACACCAAGTTTTATTTTTTTGTTTTTAATTCTTTTCTAGCGACCCGCCCTGGCTTCCCACGGGTACAATTTATACATATAAACCTTCCTCTTGAATCACTCTATCTATTAAAAAAACCGCATCAAACTCCGTTGCGTAGTTTTAAAGATCTAAGCATACATAGGGACAGGCAAACAACGGGAAGGACTTTGTTTTATACAATCTTCTTCTTCTTAGCGTGTCGATGACAATCTACACCGTGTCGGCCCAGAACTCAGCAATGAGTTTAGCACTATCCGTAGCGTCCATTAGTTCTTGTGGCGTACAGGTAACAGGGCAGGCGGGGCATGATGTTAAGTGCGCCATAGTTTGCGGAACGGCATCACATTTACACTCAAGGTTTGAGTTACCCGCAAATTTCCACCTGAGCAGGTTTTCCTTGCTTCGACCAACCTGAGTCCGAAGTCTATTTAGAGACTTCCAGGTCAGCCAAGGCAACTCATGCCCAGGTGGGAGATCCTCGGAAGAGGCAACAAACTTTATACTATGTAATGTAATGATAAAAAAAAAAACATGCAGGGTCCATCTGTGTCACCGATAGATCACGCTGTTTGAAGGAATTACACGAACTCGTTTACAACCTGAATACTCTATTTAATTAACACTAGACAAAAGTCGCCGACAAAGCAGGAATATCTTCTGAACCATTTCTTCCGGTAGAGTTTCAGTTCATATTGATTGACCGTTACGGTTCACAAGAGCATACTTACCGCATTGAATCTCTACTGAAAGCAAATATGTTACTTATTCCCATACATTTCCTTGCTAAAATGACTCTTATTTGCCTCATATTATATTAAACAGAGTATAGTACAACACAAAGGGAATTAATTAATCTTATAAGATCATCTTATTCGGTAAGCATATAATGTAGAATCATAATTAAAATTCTATTTTAACCTTCAAGGATTCTCTCATTAATTCAAGAGCTGTGTTAATATGAATTAAGTTACATTTGTTTGAACATGTTCCGAATAAAGCTTGTTATATTACGATTATCATTTTATTTCCAGTATCTGAGACGGGCAGGAAAGACGATATTATAATTTATAGGATATATGGCCAAATACTCAACGGTTACCTACTCAATTTCAAGTCGCAATTATGTCTCGTGCTGTCACTGTTACTTTAAGGCGAAGTGACAGAGAACTTAAGATTATTCTCTCGTGTCAGCACGAGCTATTCGATAATAGCTCATGCTGTGGTGAAAAGATTAGCCCGTCAGCAAGGCTGGTAGCGGGGCTGACTGCCCAGGGTGCGCCGGACGTACTGAAGTATCGTCACTCGTGGAGGCTCTTTTTATGCACCCCATTGCATGAAACTTAAAATTGGATAGCGTTTAAGTATTTGGCAACTAAAATAACGAATAAAAAATCGTGAATCATGTTCGATAGTACTTCTTTGTATACAACACACGCGATCACGCAGATCCACCGACGCTCAGGCTCCGCTCACGATCTGTGTTTATGGCCAGATCACACTTAGCGCGTATCTTACGTTGCGCATCTTGCGTCGCGTTTCTTGGATCGCGTATCTTGCGTCGCGTATCTTGCTTCGCGTATCAAGATACGCGAAGCAAGATACGCGACGCAAGATACTATATATAGATATGCGCATCATTACGCAAGCGTAATGATGCGCGCGCACGAAACTTCTAGGCCCTAATATATACGCTCGGCGTAACGACGTAAAACAAGCGTGGTGAGACCGCGCAGGAAAATTCGTGTGTAGCGCGATGCGTACGCGTAACGCGACGAAACATAAGCCGCACAAGATACGCTCACTGTGTATGCAGCCTTAATGTACCGAAAACTTTTGTGAAACAACAGCGTGACACCCACGGGAAGAGATAACCTTTTGATATCTTAAACAAGCAACAGATTACATTGAAATTGCTTGGAAATAGCTCACGGACGAAGGCTATTTCTAGCCTGATTCTCAGACAAGTTTTTATCGGAAAATAACGTTTATTACGCTGACGTGTTGCGTCAATGCCTAGGCTTTCATATTATATTCTTTCAATTTATTTTTACTAACAATATCCACTATGAAATCACTTGAAACTTTTGTAGGTACATTCATCCGTAAGGATTCTTTTACAACAATTTTTTTTGTCTTATCGTCTTTCCACTAACTTATTACCCATAACCACTGATACATTAGACATCATATATGACACATATTACGTCCCTGCTAACTCATATCTCATCATCACTAACACATAAAGACATTCACACATAATTATGTTTTCAGCACTAACTCATCATCACAGACACATAAGACATCACTACTAACACATAGGTAAGTCATCACCACTAACTCATCATCACTCAATAATTGCTCATCACATATTACACATACGTCATCAGTACTGACTCATAACCAGTGATCGGAAAAAGGTGAGCTAATTTACCTAAACTTCAAAGAACAGAGACAAAAACTGGAGACATCCTTACGACAACATTTTTTTTCGTGAAAATTATTCCGGGGTTCGGGACATCACTAAAGTACATTTAATATTAATGTTAATAGTACAGAAAACAATTAAATTTGATTCCTATTTTTGTTTCCCAAAATTGTCACAAAACCAGATGACACGTTTTTCATTTTTTTTTAAAAAAGAGATTGTTTATTGTTTTCAAAAAAGGAGATTGTCTTTTATTTTTTAAAAACAAATGAAAGATAATCTCTGAGAAAATTCTCCCGAAAAAAAAAAGGAAGTCTCCAGTTTTTGTCTCTGTTCTTTGAAGTTTAGGTAAATTAGCTCACCCTTTTTCGATCACTGCTCATAACTCATCATCACTGACACAATAATAAGCCATCACATAATTGACATATACGTCATCACCACTAACTCATAACTCATCACATATTTTTTTTATGATTTTGCCTATTGATAACCTAGTTACTCATTTTATAAATATTATTACTGCAAAATTCTACTAGCTTGATAGTTCTATGTTCTATGTTAGGACATGTGGTTTCCGCACTTAGTCCTTTAAGTGGACCATTGTACGTGGGCTATGGCGGCCATCATTCCAGCCAGCCCACCTCCTTCCAGAAGCAGATTAGGGCTCTCAGTCCGCTCAGAACATTTGCGAGTGATTTCGGTGCGCCAAGGGTTGCTTCTCGTATTTGGGTGACCCCTGTGCATTCCAGGAGCACGTGTGCGACCGTCTCTTCGGCCCCCATACACGCTCTGCACAGAGGGCTGTCCGTTATGCCTATCGTGTGGAAGTGTTTGTTTAGTGAGCAGTGTCCGGTTATCGTTCCGGTCACCTTTCGCAGGCTGCTCCTGTCCAGGCGCAGCAGGCGCCTTGTCAGTCTGCTATCCATGAGTGGCATGGCCTCCTTGGATTGCCTGCAGCCTGGGGTTGAAGTCCACCAGCTCTGTGCCTGTGTGTGAGTAAACTCCTGGAGCCACCTGCGTAGTTGGTTGACTGACTAGCTTGGTGGTGAAATAAAAATAAACTCAATCCGTGTTCATAAAATTAATTATTATTCAAACTTTCTTTGTTTGAGATAATAATAATATGCTAGTTGCATTAAGTCTTGAGGCTTTATGAAAACGTTGAGTAGACCCTCCTTATTAGACTCAACATATGATAATAAAAGGTTATGAGCGCGCAACGTAATTGAAAATTTAATCTAGTACACGTAGAACAAAATAAATCAGCCAGTAGTTTCAAAACAAACTCTGCTCAACAGGTTGGTTATGTCGCTATGTGATCATTAAGGGGAGACACAGCGACAATGATACAAATGTGTTTAGAGCTCCCCTCATGCAGCACCATTTATCTTGTGTCGCGAATTTTCTCTGTTAATATTTCAGCAGAATCAAATTACAAAACTCGTAACATTTAGGGAACATATTGGGAGACGGATGGGAGGGTTCCATGGTATGTGAAATACGGAGGAGACGTCTTATGGACGGTATGGGACATTTTGAAAGAATTATTCGTTTCCTAATGTCCGAAATCTAGGCCGTTGTCGCTATAATGGGATGCGGTTTAAAAAGTGCCAGCCTTTTATGTTTTTGAAAATTGTTAGATGTATTGGAGATGTATATCAAACAATGAATGATGAAAGGGCTCGTGGCTAATAACAACTAAGTGGATCATAATGATTTGCAAGGTTAAGCTGCGCTTACTGCGGTCAGTCAGGGTTCGGGTTTCATACGAATACCTACCTACCCATGACATTCGATACGGGTAGTCAGAAGCCCGAAAGTCTGAAAACCGGTCTCACCTTAGGATATCGGCATTGCCACGTAATTGGGTTGCGGAGGTCTGATTACAATAACCGGCAGTCGCTCCGTTTATTAATTAAGCACATCTGCTTAGACTGGAGGCTGAATCCAACATAGTTGGGAAAAGGCTGAGCACAACAAGAACATACATATTGAGACATACTATCATGCCACTTTTTATTCAGTTATGATATGGGGTAAATGGGCTTGTGGAGAAACGAGGTATGGTGTTCCTCCAACCAAAAGGAGGATCCTCCAACCAAGCGGAGGCTTATGCCTGGCGGGCTACTGCCCAATAGTTGATGTTGGGAGGTTCTATATACAGAGTGTAAAAAGACCCATCATATAGCCGAAATCTACGCACTCTGTACATCAAACTAAATTACATTGACCAAAAATAATTGCTGGGAAACGACTTTTATTTTTAGGCATAAAAAAACGCTGTTTTTTGTAGCGCGCAATGTAATGCACGTAACCGACTGTGCCTGTATGTGTCGTGCAGCGGCTACACAGCTGAACCAAGGCGGTCGTGTGCGTTTGATATTCATTGCGTTTTTGTAACTTCAAATGGGTAATTTGTGAGGAAAAATTGAAAATTTTGATAAGGTTGTTTAGAAGAAAGTTTAGTATTATCACTTAGAATCTGTTTTTGGAAAAAACTAAAAACAAAAATGTATACTTTGACCTTCAATATCTCCAAAATCTCTTCCCAGGTATAGTCTGCTAGAAAAAAATGATCCCAATGATGGGTAGAATATGTAGTTTCCTTTATCGTTAAGGATCTTTTTACACCCCATATGCTATCTGCGTGTTGAATCTTGATATCGCGATATAGGCTTGAATAGTTCGCATGTGGCGAGGATAGATGCCGCCACAGGCTATTGCTTTGTATAAACCAGGAAATCAAATATTTTAAATGAGTGCACGTCAAATACTTAAAAGCAAATCCGTGTCTGGTCGTCACCCAGGAAAAAGATAAAACAGAGAAAAATTGTTACATTGTAAATAGCAGCGGGGAATACGAGTTTCTTTTATTTCCACTGTGATATTAAAAATATATTGCGATATTTTATTATGTGGAGTAGATAAGTACATTGGACTCGTTCGTTCTGCTAGAATTTTCCCGACTATGTTGGGGTCAAATTCAAGTCTAACCAGATGTGGCTGAATACCAGTATTTTACACGGAGCGACTGTCATCACACCTCCACAACCCAATAACCTACTGGGCAATGCCGATATTCTAAAGTGAGACCGGTTGTCAGACTTCCGGGCTTCTGACTACCCGTAACGACTGTCATAGATATTCGTATGACACCCGGGACCGACGGTTTCACGTGCTCTACGAGGTACCGAAGTACATTGAACTCAAACGTTCTGTCATAAACGCGCCAAAAGTGACGACTTTCAAATACAATCCTACCTATCTCATTCACTCACGAACTTATTACATATTTTATCATCGCCTTAGGCATTAGAGACACTAGTAAAAGTAATGCAGGATCGAATTTTAAGTGTCATGTTCTATGAAAGTAATATCCTAACTAATATTATAAATGCGAAGTAAGTTTGTTTGCGAAGTAAGTTTGTTTGTTACCTTTTCACGCCTAAACCGCTGAACCGATCATGCTGAAAATTTCCATATACGTTGTCAGTTGTACAGAAATGGACATACACCTTCCATTCCAACAAAAAATACTGTTGAAACTTTGGTGGTGTGTTATGAGTTTTTTTATTATAAATTGTAGTATCACCTTCTTCATAGTCATTCACCTACCTACTGGCCATTTTTATATTTTATACTTTTTTTTAATAATGACAGATAGGGATTTGAAATGGGACTGGACTTTGATTTGTTTTACACGATGGTGATTTTTGATACTATGATTTACTGTTTATTATATTATATTGATATAAATATTATAAATTTAAATCCGTGTGAGTGACCGTTTAATTATATGTGGTATGCCATCACATCAACCATTCCCTATACACTGCTCTAAGCAACACCTGCCTTTACATGGGACTCCGGGGGGCTGGACGGCCTGAGCCTCCACCACCTATCCGGGAACCTGCGCTCCCGTGGTACCGGGGTGAGATGCGTTCCGGTGCCCGAGGGTGACCCCTTCTTTTCACTTCGTCTCCTGCTACACATACGAGATCGGCGATCGGACCGGCTGTCGTCTACGTCTACTAATGACTATGACTAAATGCTACAGCCGGTCTGTTTGCTGCCGCCGGTTTCTATCAGATGGCTGTGTGGGCCATCGACGGACGCCGTAACGACAAGAAGGAACTCACTGACTACTCCAAGGGACGTGACGCAGTCCTGCCTCTTATTCTATAAGCATCTTATTATTGTTAAGTACACTACTAGGTATAGAATGCTCTACACATTCTTTACAACTGGTGTGGCAGACGTGCTCTCAGGAGATCCTAGGGCCGTCTGTTACATTACAGTTTGGCGCCCAACTTTGTCTGAACCCCTCCCTTTCCTCTAAATTCAAAAATAATTCAGCTACGAATTGTATAGTTTGGATATTCTTTCGGCCTCTGTTATCTCTATTTGTACTCTATTTTTACTCTTTTCCCTCTCTCCTAACCCTCTGTTAACATTTATTTGTCATTTCAGAGATATTGTGTTGCATTCTGGTGAGCCTCCGTACCCTACGTTCTACGTTTCATCTTGCTATCCTGTAAGGTGACTTAATATTTTTGCTGTAGATGATTATGCTTTCTACCTTGTTGGTTGGTTGTAGTAAACCCAAGTTGTAGCTTAGCTAGCCTAGTTAATTGCGTCTACCGCAATATTCTTATAAAAATAAATTCTTCTATCGCTACTCACTATTAGGAATAAAATTTGTGTGATTTTATTTCTGTGTAGAACCTTACCAAGATATTTCGTTCATACTAACGATTCGTACGTTTCATTTAAAGTTTTACAGAAATAAAATACTGAGTTATTTTCTTATAAAAATAACTCATTATTTATTTTAGAATATTGACATATAATATGTCAACGTGAATATGTCATAGTATATTGACGTATTTATTTTTCTTTTGAGTTTGACAACTTTATGGTTAATTGCGAACTCTTTTGATCTTTTAAGTTGGAATTAAACCTTCTTAAAGATTTTTTTTTAATTCTAAAAACTTACTTGCACGTACGAATATTTTTTGAACTATTTTTCGACTCTGCGTGAACTTACAATATACTTCAAACATTACTCGAACGTAGTACACTCTTCATACTCTTACAACATTAAACTACTACTACTACTCCTACTGGTAATTACTAACTACTCTACTACTACTAGTAATTACTAACTACACTACTACTACTAGTAATTACTAACTACTCTACTATTACTAGTAATTACTAACTACTCTACTACTACTAGTAATTACTAACTACACTACTAGTAATTACTAACTATACTACACTACTACTACTACTAACATTGAATAGTACTACATTCATCACTTCACGATGAAACGAGTTAGAAGAAGTTATTTTTAAACTTGGGTTTGCATACTTTTTACTGTTTACTTAATTTTTTTTTTTTTTTGATAACTTTCTATTCACCTTACTTGCTCACAAACAGGAATGCAGCACCATAATCTGTACCATTTGTACTTCCTATCTGTCATTTGTATTCTTTATTAATTCGTTATGTTTTTAAATTGTATATTCTGTTTTTCTATATTGTTTTTTTTATAATACTGTACTGTAATCATCTCATTTCATTTCATTATTGGGAACTATTTGGCTTTTTTTTTACATCACGTGGCTATCATCCCCATTCTTTTTTTTTCTCTTTACTATCTTTCCCTCCTTATCTACTATATTCTCTTCTAAGCGGTGCGGGTAATGACACCCTAAAAATAAGCCTTCATTATCTATAATCTATTCTCTTCTATGCGGTGCGGGTAATGACACCCTAAAAATAAGCCTTCATTATCTATTATTTATCTATTATCTATTCTCTTCTATGCGGTGCGGGTAATGACACCCTAAAAATAAGCCTTCATTATCTATAATCTTTCTTTGGGTTTTCTAAGTGGTGCGGGTTATGACACCCTAAAAATAAGCCTTCATTATCTCAAATATATCCTTGTGGAGTATGTGCCATTGATCTCAAAGTAGTCGTGAGCCATATCCCCTCCCTCTGTTAGTGTGAGTGCTTGATTGTTTGATAGAATGATGAATGCATGTGTCAAGGTAATATATTCTTAACCTCAAAATTTATAGATTGAAAAAAAAAATGTTTTTCTAAGTAAAAAATTTTTTTTTTTCCGGGTTTTTGGGGTAATGTAGTATCACCTTCTTCATAGTCATTCACCTACCTACTGGCCATTTTTATATTTTATACTTTTTTTTAATAATGACAGATAGGGATTTGAAATGGGACTGGACTTTGATTTGTTTTACACGATGGTGATTTTTGATACTATGATTTACTGTTTATTATATTATATTGATATAAATATTATAAATTTAAATCCGTGTGAGTGACCGTTTAATTATATGTGGTATGCCATCACATCAACCATTCCCTATACACTGCTCTAAGCAACACCTGCCTTTACATGGGACTCCGGGGGGCTGGACGGCCTGAGCCTCCACCACCTATCCGGGAACCTGCGCTCCCGTGGTACCGGGGTGAGATGCGTTCCGGTGCCCGAGGGTGACCCCTTCTTTTCACTTCGTCTCCTGCTACACATACGAGATCGGCGATCGGACCGGCTGTCGTCTACGTCTACTAATGACTATGACTAAATGCTACAGCCGGTCTGTTTGCTGCCGCCGGTTTCTATCAGATGGCTGTGTGGGCCATCGACGGACGCCGTAACGACAAGAAGGAACTCGCTGACTACTCCAAGGGACGTGACGCAGTCCTGCCTCTTATTCTATAAGCATCTTATTATTGTTAAGTACACTACTAGGTATAGAATGCTCTACACATTCTTTACAACTGGTGTGGCAGACGTGCTCTCAGGAGATCCTAGGGCCGTCTGTTACATTACAAAATTAACGCGAGCGAAGCCGCGGGCAAAGGCGAGTTTAATATAATATTAAATAACATTGTTAATTCCGTTAAGTTCCAGTAGCAAGTTTCAAAGTTATTGCACGCAAGTGCTAGCTTAGTTCGTAAATCTTGATGACATGTTACGAGTGTATCCACAGTTTGAACGAAGGTTGCAGAAGTCGAACTACGTAATAAAACCTGTTTGCTAGTAAAGGACAATGGGACAAAACGTCCCCAGTAGTGTAGCACTTTCTTACCTATTGTATATGAAAGACCTTATTAATCTCTTAATTTTATTGTATGACAGCTCATCTGTAAAATGTATAGTTTAATAGTTATTTAGCATGTAAGTAACAAAAATTACCTTTAAAAAATGCTTATATTATTACTTCAATATGAATATAATTATTTTAGTTAGTGATAAGGGGTTATTTGAAGAGCTCCAAAGCTAGTGTAACAATAGTTCAATGTGGGAAAGAGATAACGAGAGGCGCACGCATCCAGAGGCGACACGCGGCGCGCGGCCCTAGGCAGTGGTTACCATTTTCAAACGTAATATCACCCGACAGGGTTTACATTAGCTGCGCATCGTACTCAGAATTGCATCCCCGACGAACAGTTCGGTTTTCGAACCAAGCACTGTTGCAGTCGACAATTGCACCGCATAGTCGCTCCCTGCTATTCTTCACATGCTATTCTTCGACGTAGCAAAAGCCTTCGACAAGAACTGGCACAACGGTTTATTATACAAACTCGTACAGTCTCGTGCTCATCATTCGAGACTTTCTGTCGGATCGCTCCTTCCGCTATCACCTAGAAGGCACCTTCTCGTCTCCTCGCCCTATCCGCGCCGGAGTTGTGTAATGATATCGCCCCTTATGTTCACGCTGTATACCAGCGACATTCCCAAATGTGGATTCGCCAAGTTGGCTCTCTTCGCCGACGACACGGCCATCTACTTTTCCGGTAGGAGTCTCGACAGTATCACTCGAACCCTTCAAACCGCAGCTAGCGCCGTCGGGGTCTGGTTCCGGAAATGGAGAATAGAGGAGAATCCGAAAAGAGCGCAGCCGTTCTTTTCGAGAGATACGGTGATTCCCACACCCACATCCGTCCCGTCCTCATGTTCGGGCAAATTATAATACTCTTCATTTAGGAGTTTTTGATTCATTGACTTTATAAACGGTTTATTTTGAATATAATGACTCATTTTTTAAGTCAGTATAGCATTTATTTTTCAGCCAATAATTGATTTAAAATGAGGAAATAATAAAAATTAAATATCATTTTTATTTTATTTCAAACCGATTTCATTCATTCCTTCACTCATTCTCGACTATTAATTCGTTCGTTCATTGATTCAAACTCACTCTATAGTGCTACAAGGGTGGGGACGGGGTCCATACATTTTGTCCCATTGTCCTTTGGCACTTCTGCCCCACCCCCCCCCGCCCCTCCCCCGAATCAAAACCTTTTCGATAAGCAATTGTCGACCGACAATTGACATGAACATTGAATCGTTCGACTATGAAGTAATCGAATTGTTCTTAATCAGGGGGCTGGATCGAAACATCAGAACTCAGCTACCAGTATTGCATTATCAATAGCGTCCATAATTTCATCTAACATTCAGGTATCAGGGTACGCAAGACATGATGTTAAGTATCCCATCATTTGCAGACAGCACCACATTTGCATTCCAGGTTAGAACTGTCTATGATTCTCCACCTGAACAGGTTTTCCTCGCTTCGGCCAACCTGAGTCCGAAGACTATTTAAAGACTTCCAGATAATTTTGTCGTTGATTTATCTTGTGCCGAGACGAGATAATGTATGGCTTATCTAGTCTCGACAAGAGCTAATGCGTCGACAAAATTATCTCGCGCTGCGCATGTCAGCCTAGATCAGCCAAGGCAATCCATGTCTAGGTGGGAGATTTTCATTTTAACAAATTACTGATTTGATATGATGATACAAGATCCGCATGAGAACCAAGGTAGCCGACATAGCAATAATATAGCCAAACTTAAGTGGTAGTGGACGGGGCACGTGGCTCGCAGAACAGATGGCAGATGAAGCCGAAAGGTTCTGGAGTGGTAACCGCGTACCGGAAGGCGCAGCGTGGGTAGGCCTCCCAAAAGGTGGACTGATGATCTGGTGACGGTCGCGGGAATCCGTTGGATGCGAGAAGCACAGGACCGGTCGATGTGGCAACCTTAGGGGGCCTTAGTCTATGTCCAGCAGTGGACGTCTTTCGACTGAATGATGATGGTGATGATGAAATTACTGACTGATAACTAACGTGAAAACTGGTAGGAACTGACGTGCAAACATTAAACATTGCTGAATCTATTTTTACAACAAGAATATCAAGCTGAGACTAATTGTTGTTCTCATTGATTTCTTAGAACAGCTTTAGAATAACGTTATCTTTTTCCTCAAAGAAATTAATACTATGTAATCTGTTATTGCAGATAAACAAAATGAGCAACACTCTTCCTCAGTCTATAATTTATTTTACTGCTATCTCAAGATTTAGAGATATTTCAGGACCATTAAATCTGAATAAGTTATTCAAAATAAGCAACGCAAAGGATTAAGATTGCCAACGAAATTAGGTCAGTTTTTTATTACTAGGTATAAAGCGAAGAATACCATAAGGCGTCATAATAAATCTTTCTGCACTTTCATAACTCAATTTCTTTAGTTTCACTAGGATAACACAATAAAACGAATTTACAGACGGGCGTATTTTGAGTTCCGCTGTAAAGTTTCTTCGTTTTCAGCGAGTTTGTGTTTTATTTTCGTAAATTTTGATTCTATCTCTAGAAATACAAGCAATCTTGTTTGTGTTGAGATACTATAAACATTTTGAACGCTCATCTCTTTATCGTGTTTATAGTTATAAAAAGATAAGTGGCTTTTGCTTATTTATAGTAAGAGCTACCCATTTCTTCTTGTGGGTGTCGTTAGAGCCAAAAGTGACACAAGAAGTATAAAAGGAAATTTATGAGAGAGAATGGATGAATACCCAAACAGCACTGATGGGATGATTTCCAAAATCAGCGTATTTGGTTGACCTCTATGGTGCATTTTATACATTGATATTAATTGTGTTCTGTTTTTATTTCGAAATGTCTAAATAAGCCTATTTTTATATTAACTTCAATTTGAACCAAGCAGTTTTGGAAATATTTAGGTTTGCTTGAGAGACCAGAACGATCAATTTTTACTTTGGAGATTGAGCCAGAAACACGACGAGGGCGAGGGAGTCCTCCCTGGCCGTATATCTATGCGTTCATTTTTATTTAAAAAAGTCCTACATAAAGTCAGGCCTGGTATATGTCAAAGACTAGCTCCCTATTGTATTCAGCGAAATGTAACAATTACGGTCGTGTAAACGCGCACACCGACGGATACCAAACGGTGACACAGTACGATAATAAGAAGTCGCATCGGCACACTTCGCAAAACCGATCACTTCCGAACAGAATGCGACTTGAAGATAACGAATGTTCATAAATTCTGCATAAAAAAATTTATCTTTACGTTGACGCATTACATGTAAGTGGCACGAAAATGAGCGACTGCCATTGGTAGTTCGATCAAGTAAATCGGTGTTATTTCTTAGTTGTGTCGTACTATACGCAAACGTGTCACGTCACTGACAATGCTGAGTGCTCGAGCACCAACACCATTGTCAAGGTCACTTATAAGTGATAAGCCGAACTGCTCAATTCTGGGGCACTATGTAAGCGGTTCATCAAGCAGTCCTGGCAAATTTCTTAAACAAACCATTTTACTGGGTGTAAAGGACGGTATACCGAAAACTGAAACAGGGAATTCAGCCTATTATTCTGAATCGAAAATAAGTTTTAACTTTTTCTCGGAATTTTCAAAATTTTCTGTAAATTGCTAATTTGCCTATATTTTATTGTATTTCAATACGTGTTTTGGCAGGTAAATAAACTGGGTGTAAAAGACAGGTTACCAAAAATTTACACAGTGAACTTAGTTCATTATTTTGAATTGAAAATCCGTGGAAAACATCAACGAAATCTTTGGAATTTTCCGATTTATTAAAAAATACATTTTATTTTTGCAACGTGGTGTGTGTCCTAATAGGATTGCTTATTTTACAGCAGATAAACGTAAAATTTGTGAAAAGAAAAATCGGAAAAGTCGGAAAATTCTGAGCAAAATTTCCACTTATTTTCAATTCAGAATAATATATATAGTAATAGACTGAATTCACTGTTTCAGTTTTCGTTACACCGTCCCTTACATCTGGTATATTATTTTCGCTTATGCCGTCTAGATGAGAATAGCTCATGCCGTGATGAAAAGATTAGCCAGTTAGCAAGGTTGGTAGCGGGGCTGACTGCCCAGGGTATACCGCGGCGCTGGACGAATCGCCACTCGTGGAGACTCTTTTCATGCACCCCCACTTTATGTCATACTAACAAAGCCGTAAGTTTTTTAAATAATAGGTACTAAAAAAGTATGACACATAACGTCTGAAATAAAATTATTTTATTTTCCGTACAATGCATATTTGCACACACCACGTTACGGGGACTTCTAATTCTTCATCGGGATAGTAATAACTTTTAAAGCACAAAAGGTAATTCTCGTTGTTCAAGGAATTCAATTCTGTGACTATAGGGTACGTGTTTGTAATTACACGTTACTCTAGAATCTCTTGTTCAAGACATTGTTCAAGTTGGTACTATCAAGTTAAATGCAATTGAAATTCTTGATGAAATAAAGCTAAGATAGATTGAATATAATTAAAAACTCACTAGAAAAGATGTTGCAGTAGGTAACTGTTTATACAGGGTGGAAATTTGAGATGATCAGGCAGTAAAGGATCTAAGGATAAAAACCCAGGATTTATAAAAAATATTTAAAAAAATTAGTCAGTGAATAAAGATAGAGAAAATTAAGACTTTTTTTTATTTGATTTATTTTAATTGTCTATGCAATTAAAATAAATTTTAAATGCAGTTATGAATCTGTGGCGGCATCTATCACGCCACCTGCGAACTACGCAACACACCGGTGGTGTAGCAGACTACAGCTACATTAGCGGCAACGCTCAAAGTTGACGCCATCACAGTTCCTACATCACGGTATCAAGATTTAACTCGTAGATAGTATAGGTATGATAATTTGAGATGGGGCATGAAGGGCAGATACCTTAATCTTAAGTTCGAAATATTTTCAAAAATTATGGACAGTCTCCTAAGAACCTTTTTCCCCTATCCACAACGATTAAGGTAGCTGCCCTTATTACTACTCCATCTCAAATAAGTTTTTTGCGATTTCTGACTTTTTTAGTAGTCCAACCTCAGTTGGTCCGGAAAGATCTTTTGATCCTTATGGGAAATGGGATCGATGGGCATCATAAAAAAGTTTTCTGAAAACAGCCCTTTTTCTCGCTGACTATACTTTTTTTTTCAAAATCTGTGAATGGCGATTGAAATTATTCCAAAAGTTAGGGGTGGTCTTCTAAGAACGTTTTCCTGTAGCTACAATGGTTAAGGTAGCTGCCCTTCATGCCCCATCTCAAATTACCACCCTGTATACAACCGCCCAATATCAACCGTTGGGCAGTAGCCCACTAGGCATAAGACTCCGCGTGGTTGGAGGATCCTCCCTTTGTGTTGGAGGAACACCATATCTCGTTCCTTCAGAATACCATAAAGCAATACACAAAAACATATCTAATGATGTGGTAAAGTTACGTAACTTTTAGCTATTCTATTGTGATTGAAACTTAATATTTTAATTAGGATGTCTGAGGTTTCTGGTTATTTCTGTTACACTTTATATAATTACGTAGAATCAATCTAAGGCTCTAGATTTTTTTCCTTTTAGTATTGGAAGCCTGAAGCTCGTAAAAGCAAAAGTCCTATTAAAAACGATTGCCTCATTGATCTGGTATTAGCAGCACGGCTTCGGAACGATACAGCTTCTGAGGTTAAATTCTCGGGTCAGGCTTTAAAAGGCAATTGCGTTTTTGTGTTGAAAAAAATCCTAATTAGGTACAGTTTCGAATTAGAATAGTCCGGATAATAGTGTGGCGTTACTCCATTGAGAACATTAAGAATGGAGACAGACATGTTTCATTTCTGTTACCGCTTGTTACTGCTTTGTGCATTGCAGAAGCGTAGCTACAATGTGACGGTGCAGCGGTGGCGACTAGCGGGGTGCGCCTATAAAAGGGCCGGCACGCTGCACTTCGTCCTCTCTCGCGCCTCAGCAGCCTCCTAGTTAAGTGACTGTCTACCTACACCTGAAGACCCTGGACTCCTCGTATCGTATTGTGTAAAGAACCACGCCCTGTAAACTAAACTAATTGTAACTATTATTAAAATATATTATTTGTATGGTTAAAAGTGTTTTCCTTAATATTCTTCTATTCTGATTTTATGTGCACCTGCTCGTTAACGGTTGACTCCTCAAGCCACCCTTAACCCGCTAAGCGTGACAACAAGATTACCACTAGTCGTACCTTAACCGCTAATGTCCCAGCGCCACCGATCATTGGCGGTATTTATTGTTTATCTATTGTGTCTCTGAAACTGGTTTTCAATGAGTTAACACATTCGAGTCCACCACACTTTTCATAGAGCTCAAACACCATCCCGCCATACATGTTGCTAGTGGACCTTCCAGGAGGGTGCTCGGCATTACGTTTGCGCTAAGAGTGAACCCTCGAGGAGGGTTCCTGGCATTACGTGGAAAATACGCTAGTACGTCGTAAAATAGGTGTTTGCTTGTTTCATTGCGGTGAATTTTCCAAGAAAAACCTGCATTTAAAATGAGCCCTCCACGTTGGCACCCGGCTTGGCAAATGCGACTACAGGGTGCCCTCCCAGAGGGCACCCGGCACTGAACGTGTTAAAATAGCTAGTGGTACAGGCATGCTATATTTGCATACCATGACTGCATGATGATTATAGTGTAAGTAGCTAGCTTAGGTCAAGTATTTTACTTCTCCCCCGTTGGGTAGAGATCCTCCAGGTCACGCCAATAACTGTTCGGTTACGTAGAAATGGTCCACAAGGACCATTTTCAAGCAGTCCAATAGAATAAATAAACCCATTTCTATGTTATAGGTTAGTTAGAGTGACGTCACAAAATCTTTAATGTCTAAAATAATACACGTGTCTCATCCATCTCATGTGTGCTTAATGTAATCCAATTTGTAATACGTCATGTACCGTTCAAAATAAATCAGATAAGCTATTTACTATATACGATTTCTGTATAAAGCTGGTAAAGGCGTTGTAGGAGTAGTAAAAGGAAAATAAACTCCTTTGAAGCATTAAAAACAGTTGTACAGTTGCGCTAAGAAGCCAGATAAGTGGTTTAAAAAATCAATGTTAGACTACATACTGAGAAGAAAATAATGAAATGGGTACTAAGTACTACTAAATTATGCTGTGTGTTGTTCTTATAAAAATAGCGAGGTCTGGAAAAACGAGAGAGTAGAGTTGTAGGATAATTACTGTTTCATCAGCATCTTACTTTTTCATCATCATCTTCACACGTCATTTCACCTTCTTTCTATTTATATTAAACCTTTTTTTTACTAAGGCTCATCAGTACAGCGACTAGGCGGAGTGCTAGAAGGTCAGCAGTGCGGCGACTCCCTCAAGTAAGTAGGAGTGCCGGAGGCTCAGCAGTACAGTCTCCATCAAGTTAACACCAGTCCGCTCACTTTTCTGGTCGCCTCTAGAATGACCCGCAAAAGCAACTTTGCTTCTTTTTCGAGTGCTTTCCAATTTCGAATATAATAATCAAAAACGATGTGGACTGTGATACAAAAAAAGGTAAAATAAATAAATATAAAAAAGTATAAATAGAAAGAAGATGAAATGGCGTATGAAGATGATGATGAAACAAGTTATCTTTGGGTGTAGTCCACTGTTGGCTCTAAGACTGTTGGACATAGATCTCTGTTAAAATTTTCACATAGTCCTTAACTTTTTTCTTTTGGACGGCCAGAAGCACGAGAAAGCGCCGTCGGTTCATGGTTGATATACCAAAAACCCGAACGAAGCGCTTTGATTCCACTTTCATTGTGAAAACCGCCTGAGGAATCTCTGGACACTAGGAACCCCGGGAAATCGGCTGCAGTAAAACCACATCAATCGCGTAACAGATTTATTGAGAGACTAGCTCACACATGTCAGGTTGACATACCCACTTGTTGCATAGACAATATAATATAGAAACACCTACATCACACCTCCACACTTAAACTTCTAGTATATAACTAATACAGGAAGATACAAAACTAAACGTTACATTAACTAACACACTAACTTAACCTAATTATAACTAAACTTTTACCTTGTGTACTATAATATTAATAACAATATATTCTTACATCTAATCGAACTCAAATCCATATCTAACCGGTTTCTTGCGAATACGGATGGGACGGTTCACGGGATCCGGGACGGTCGCGGCCGTCGGCGATAATTTACTGCCGACTGGTGGTGACGATGGTGCCCTACGGGTTGGTGAGGTCTTAGTGACTGCTGTATCCACCGCGTCACTCACTACTGGACCGACGCCCCCGACTTCGCCCCTACTCGTCCCCTCCCGAACCCTTGGCTCCGATATACTTGGAGACAGCTGTTGCGGTTGCGGTTCAACGACATCCCCACTGACCTGTCCCTCGGACATAACGTCTGGGTACATTAAACTTGAACGTCGAGTTCTATGCCTAATTTACCAAACAGTGGAATGCGCTGCCCGAGTGGGTGTTCCCCGACAGCTACAATCTGGGTGTCTTCAAGTCACGAGTGATTCGGTTTCTTCTGGACAAGCGTGCTCCATCGTAGACCGCATCATCGCTTAACATCAGGCGAGATGGCGGCCAAACGAAGGATGAGTAAAAAAAAAAAACTTTTCAAACTGGAATATCTTTTAAACCATTTCTTCAAGTATCAGTTCATCTTGTTTGACCGTTGAGATTTATAAAAGCACTAGCTTTTGCCTGCGGCTTCGCTCGCGTTGATTTACGGATCCCTAATTTTTGATCCCAAAATATAGCCTATAGCACTCAGGGATAACGTAGCTTCCTATTGGTGAAAAATTTTTTGAAATCGGATGAGTAGTTTCGGAGATTACCTCCTACATACAAACAAACAAACAAATTCTACCTCTTTATAATATTAGTATAGATATAGATAATACTCTGTTGAATCCCTGTTGGAAGCAAACATATACCTATGTTGCTTATTTCTATACTAATTTCCTTGCTGAAATTGGTCTAGGATAATTGCTCAAAGGCAGGTCGACACTTCGCGTGACCAGAGGGCTGGCTTATTCGTTGGCCAAAGAATTAGCGTTGTCATCCAGCGTGGCAATGCTACCAGTCTTGTGGGCATGCTCCCAGATGACAGTGATGTCGATGAATATTTCGATGCCTTGGTGCAGTTTTTAAATATTTTTCTTTCATGTGTTTTAGTTTAGATCTGTATTTTTTTTAATACTTATTTTATTCATATAAGTAGTTAGTTTTAACTTTCGATTTAGTGCAGGTTAGGTATGAATATAGATGCTGTAATAAGAATGGGTCTTATTTGTCTAATGTTACCTATTTTGAGAAATAAAGTTCTTAAACCTTATTTAAATAGAGTATGGAGCAAATTACCTTCCCTTTTTGGCGTACTGTTGTAATAAAAACACATTAGGCTCCTCTTAAAACCATTATGACCCATTCACACGTAACACACACCTTATATCGCGTACAGAACTAATCGCTTATCGGAATACCAGATGAATATTTAGTTATACGGGGTGACTGTAATTCGGCCTACTTCTTGTACGGGGTTATTTAATATATTAGAGATCATCACTACCTAGTACCTGTCTGTCTGTCCATATGTATGTTTATCTTTAAAACTACGCAACAGATTTTGATGCGGTTTTTTTAATAGATACAGTGATTCAAGAGGAAGGTTTTAAGCTATAAAACGTATACCTACGTACGAAGCTGGGGCGGGTCGCTAGTTGGCAATAAATTAACCTCCATCAACTGTAGGTCGGAAATAAGCGGTTTCCGAGATATTGGGGATTGTTTTTTTTTGACTTAATACTTAAACTCACGCCTGTATTCCCCGAAGGGTTGGCAGGTGTGTATAGTACATCCACATTTCGCCGTTATGCTTTACATCCCATGTAATGGCATAAATGGCGAGACTGTTGCTATTGACCATGCACAAATCCAGTCCCCAGGCTGCTACTGACAAATTTCACACGGAATAATCTATAACACTTTGTCCGACCTGTGGCTCTAGACAAATGGCAATAGATGATCACTAGAGAATAAAAACGACAATTAGATGTACTGAATTGACACAAGCTTTCGACCGGTCAAGCGATCTGTTACGTAATTTCCATATATTTAATTCTCGTATCTATTCTCTGGCGATCATCGATTGTCATTTATCTACAGACGCTGGGGATCGAACCCAGGACCTCACACTCAGCAGTCGCGCTTGCGACCGTTGGACCAACGAGGCAGTCTTTTTTTGACTTCTTATCGAAAAAAAGACTTTATAAAACTACTCATTTCTCCCATTGATACTTTTCTAAAAGCTGGCAAACTAGCAATCACTTTAGATAAGATTCTGAATGTTTCAGAAATAAAAGGCCTAAAGTGATAAGACTTTTTAACTTCACTTTTTTTTTCGACCCACCTTTTTGGGGGTTAATTTGTTGCCCATCGTATGAGATGTTAAATAACACTAGTATAACCCCTTTCAAGGAATAAGGTCGAATTACAGGTCATCCTGTATTTTTCTTACACCAATAACGGTTACGGCTACATCCTAATGCTGCCTGGACATTTCTGGACCCTTTTAAGTCCTTCATTATCTTGAAAGCAATCTCTATTTTGTTCCATTACCATCGATTGGTGCGTTAAGATTGGAATTTGGGTCTACAAAGGACCATAAAACTTGGTAATGGTCTTTTTAAGCCCCAGAAAGTGTAATTAAGAAGGCAATTGATGAAAAAGTAATGGCGTTTGAAAAGTTTGCTAACGGCAGCGTATTTCGCTTGTGTTGAAATATTTTATGTGGATATTGAGTACTCTACGTTTTCAAGGAAGTTAAATTATTCAGGTTGATGTACCAACATTATTAATTCTCTGGTTGATACGTTTTTCCGCACATTCCAAAATTGGATTCGACCAATTATGCAGTTGCAACCAACAAACTAAACGCCACGTTTGGATGCATATTCACTGGAAAATTTAACGCAATAGAGCAGTGAAACTGTATTCCCCGATTCCCCGAAGCTGCAATTACACGAAAAAGTTGCTAATTCGAGCACTACGCTGCAGCGGTCTGCTGTGTTTTCGTATTCGTGAAATTGAATGTTAAATATGCCTAAAACCAATTATTGTTATTATGTAGGAATTTATTGGCGTCACTAAAATATACATACACACTCAATTTGATGCTTTCAATGTCTAAAAGATTAACTGTGGTAGATTTCGTAATCATGAAAATAATTATTAAATTCGTTACAATTTAAAGGGTTTGGTAAAAATTGCTTTCTTTTGCTATTTAGCATTCAACGACATCCAAACTTTAATCTAATATTTTGCAAAAAACCACAAAGTATACCAAGAAGACAGGTACACGAGTATAGGTAATTGAATGTTGCAAAAAGTATACTAAGGTATACTTGCTTATATTATAGGTTTTATTCATGACTAGCTTTGGCCGCGGCTTCGCTCGCGTTAATTAAGCTCAAAAAACTCTTAACACACTACTAAAGTTTCTATAATACGAGTAATACAGGTAATTTAATCGTTATTCGAAAGACACGTGGCACCATCTGTGAACGTTATAGTTGTTTTCCTCAGGAACAGTACTTTTAATCGGGATGAAAGGTACCCTATATCCGTTTCTGTATACCTGACAACGTATATGCAAAATTTCAGGATGAACGGTTCAGTGGTTTAGGCGTGAAAAGGAAACAAACAAACTTACTTTCGCATTTACAATATTAGTTGGGAAGTTAGGATAGTTAGGAAGTTATGATTAGGATAAAAACTACATAGGTATAAGATATTTTATAAAAATCTTATTATACGCATTACGTTCGTTTTTATACAAAACTAGAGGTCACTCGCGGCTTCGCCCACGTGGATGTCGTTTATCGCGTATTCCGTATTTTCCTAGATAAAAGAAGCCTATGTCTTCTCTAGGTTTCAGACTGCCTCTGTTCCAAGTTTCATCACAATCGGTTCAGCGGTTTAGGCCTGAACGCGTAACAGACAGACAGAGTTACTTTCGCATTTATGGTATTAGTAGGGATAAGTACGAATTCCCGTGTAGGGACTTGTTTAGAATATAAAACCTCACCACACGCTGGGAATAGACTCGTGATAAAAGATTCATCAAAACCCAGCACGCTTGGTGCTAGGATCTTTACGGTCCGACTGGCTAGCTATCTCACATTAAAGTCCAGCGCCAAGCAGTATTCCGTCGTGTGTATATGAGAGCCGCAGAGGGGTATAGAAGAGTTCCTCTATATCTTACTACTTGAATTCATGGGCTCCATCTTAGGTCCTGCCAGCGTTTACCATTAGATGCGACTAGGGTCAAAAGCGGTCAAAACAAAGAAAAAAAAACTAATTAATAACATGATTTATTTTGTTGTAATACATGAAAACAAATAGGTATTAAACTAGTGTACTCTTATAGAATACAATTGTACATAAGGTCTATCTATTCATACTCGAAATATTTTAAGAGATACATTTATATGTGGTAAAAAAGCCATAGCAAAGCGAACAATTTTTTTTTATTTAATTTTTTTTTAGGTAATTATTATAATTGTAATTATGCTTGAGACATTTTGAATAAATTTGAAAAAAAATTGTCTGTTTCAATGACAATAAATACTACGTAGAAACTAGCGTAATGAATGTTGAAAATAGTAACGAACCAGTATTTGTTATGTGTATCAAGTAAAGGACAATGGGACAAAATGTATGGACCCCGTCCCCACCCTTGTAGCACTATAGAGTGAGTTTGAATGAATGAACGAACGAATGAATAGTCGAGAATGAGTGAAGGAATGATTGAAATCGGTTTGAAATTAAATAAAAATGATATTTAATATTTTATTATTTCCTCATTTTAAATCAATTATTGGCTGAAATATAAATGATATACTGACTTAAAGAATAAGTCATTATATTCAAAATGAACGGTTTGTAAAGTCAATGAATCAAAAACTCCTAAATGAAGAGTATTATATTGCCCGAACATGAGGACGGGACGGATGTGGGTGTGGGAATCACCGTATCTCTCGAAAAGAACGGCTGCGCTCTTTTCGGGATTCACCTCTATTCTCCATTTCCGGAACCAGACCCCGACGGGGCACTTGCTGCGGTTTGAAGGGTTCGAGTGATACTGTCGAGACTCCTACCGGAAAAGTAGATGGCTGTGTGGTCGGCGAAGAGAGCCAACTTGGCGAATCCACATTTGGGAATGTCGCTGGTATACAGCGTGAACAGAAGGGGCGATATTACTACACAACTCCGGCGCGGATAGGGCGAGGAGACGAGAAGGTGCCTTATAGGTGATAGCGGAAGGAGCGATCCGACAGAAAGTCTCGAATGATGAGCACGAGACTGTACGAGTTTGTATAATAAACCGTTGTGCCAGTTCTTGTCGAAGGCTTTTGCTACGTCGAAGAATAGCATGTGAAGAATAGCAGGGAGCGACTATGCGGTGCAATTGTCGACTGCAACAGTGCTTGGTTCGAAAACCGAACTGTTCGTCGGGGATGCAATTCTGAGTACGATGTACGATGGTATTACGTTTGAAAATGGTAACCGCTGCCTAGGGCTGCGCGCCGCGTCTCGCCTCTGGACGCGTGCGCCTCTCGTTATCTCTTTCCCACATTGAACTATTGTTACACTAGCTTTGGAGCTCTTCAAATAACCCCTAATCACTAACTAAAATAATTATATTCATATTGAAGTAATAATATTAGCATTTTTTTAAGGTCATTTTATGTTACTTTCATGCTAAATAACTATTGAACTATACATTTTACAGATGAGCTGTCATACAATAAAATTAAGAGATTAAGAAGGTCTTGCATATACAATAGGTAAGAAAGTGCTACACTACTGGGGACGTTTTGTCCCATTGTCCTTTAAATTATTTAATTTAAAAAAATATGCTTAGTTTTTTATTATATTTATATTGCTTCTTTACCACCTACAGATGTATCCCTTAAAATATTTCGAGTATGAATAGATGGACCTTATATATAATAAGGACTATTGACACTAAGACGCATCAAAAATATTGGCACAAATCGATTAGGAGTAATATCGCTGTTTAGTCTCCAGCCAACCAAATGTCAGAAGTGCAATCTCCTCCCGGATATCTGTGAAAGACATTTTAAAAATTGAAAAGTGATATGGGGCAACAATTTTAGCCATTTTAGAATATCCTTTGCTTCAAAGGAATCAAAGGCTGATTTTAGGATAAGTCTTTTGCAGATTTTATCAACGACGATATTGACATATTTTTATAACAACAACTGCTATTTTAATGAAACGTAGGTAAATTGGCAGATGACCAGATTTTTGACAATAAGTTCAAAACTATTAACAAAACAGTAAACAAACAGAAAACAAAGCTAAATATTATTATCAATGACACAAATTTTGTACAGGTTTAACTTTAAAAAGTTCATACCTCATTTCATGTGGCAGGGCCGGGCCGTCCGGTTCGTTTCCGAAGTGAACGAGGAAGTCCGGATCCAACTTCATGCCTCCATTCACAATGTCCACGTCCAACTTTAGTATCCACCCACCCTGGCGATACAATACAAATTTTGAATTTTGTGGCATCCAGCAGAAAAAATATGTTCGGATCCGTTCTATTTGGGATCAGCTTTTGTCTCTTAACGTGAATAGATAATGTTTGGGGGGAAAAAAGAGAATAACATCTGGTCGTAGTTATTTTTAAAGTTATCGAAATGTTAAACATAATAAATGCTGATTTAGATAAGATTAAAAAAGTAGTAAACAAAAAATGTGCATCTACTGATAAAAATACATCATGTTAAAGTTTAAAGAGAAATCAGATTATGAACTAATACTATGTATTATGAATACGTTTCGGATATTCAAAAATAGCAGATAACCTGATTCGCGCGCGCGGAGTTCTACCACGGTAAGCGGAGTACGTAAACGTAACTCTAACAAACGTAACCATTTGAAAGCTATTATTTCTGTATCGAGAAAATATAAAATAATGCTATTGTGGTTTTACCTCTTCAGCCATTTTGGGGTAGAACTGTTTGTCCCACGCAGAAAAGAAGGAACACGAGACATAAAGACGCTTTCCATCAAGAGAGAGTTGCAGCATTTGAGGTGAACCTTGTAGTTTTTTGCCCTTGACCGTTACTAGCTCAGGTTGTACCTGTTCAATATAAAGTAATCAAAACACAAGAAATATGATAAACATGTTTTAAATGAATGATAATAACAATACTTATGAAATAAAATAATGAAATATGATTAATTAAATTGGAAAATCGATGACTGTGAAGCAAATGGAAGAAACGTTGAAAAGTAATTTAGCAAACATCAGAGGGCAAACATTCGAAAAGAAAAGAATGACGTCGCGAAAACGAAATTGTATGAAGTATCTATTGAAGCGCTAATTTCAACTACATATTACAATTGAAAAAAAGGAATGTCTTGCCTTTGACTCTTCGTCCAGTATAAGTTGTGTGTCTGGATCTGAGGCGATAATACCACCAAGTTGGACTTTTCCAGTCAATCGTGGGTGTTCGTGATCCGAAATATCGTATTGTAACACTTCTCCATGCAACCAACACGAAGCATATAAATATTTGTCATCTAGAGATAGAATAATATCTCCCAATAAGCCTGAAATGAAAATAATATAATAAAACTCTCGTATTTCGCTTAACTGAATTATAGCTAGAAAAGTTTTAGATGACTACATGAAATTTTTGTACGTGTAGATCACTTAGATTTATGATTTGAAGCGGCAAAGAACCCAATTTTTCAGCAGCTTGAGAATTTTATAAATAGCAAGGACACACGGAAGTATATGTACGTAGGAACCGAACTTGTATTACTTATTGTCGGAATAATATGAAGCAAAACAAAACACCAAAAATGTAAGGTTGGATAAATAATAATAAATAAATTAGCTGCAGCCGCGTCGAGCTCGAGCGACGAGTACTTCTCTCCGCCGACGTCGCCAACACCTGTACGTCGGCAGGGGAGACACCGGCCACCGACCAGCTTGGGACCTAGGGGCCCCCCGGCCCCGAGCCGGGTCCTCGCTACCGGTGGTTGTGTGCAGCGCATGAAATGGACTCAAAGTATAAACGAGAACGTCATGCGCGCATACTACGGGTCTACAGAGGGGGGAACTAACCTCACTGCGTACCGTGTTAGGATGCTGACTCTGTTTCAGGAACTTGAACCAGCCATTAACGTCTCGGCCCAACGATTATCGGATCAGGTGCGGGTTATTCAACGCAATCATAGATTGGACGACGCCGCACTTGATAGGCTTCGCTTAGAGGTACAGAACAGCCGTGTCACCCCTTTCCCCTCACAAACCGCGATACATGAAGTTAATATCAATATAGTCCCGCCGCGGTCTGATTATGTAGATGGGGATATGGATGACAGGGCTGTTACAGTAAGTAGCCAATATAACGACCAATTGAGGAGTGCATTGGAGGATGCGATTCGGGAGTATAGAGCTAATCCCGAATTACGGCCACGATTACCACGCTTGCCCATGCACAATAAAAACAGGGCGCTGGTGTGTGCCTTGGATTCGCTGCTTTCTAGCTATTTTGAGAGCAGCGAAGATCTCGGCGATACACACTCAATCCTGTACTGTGCGGCTGTTGCGGCATGTCGTGTAGCTAAGGTCAAATTTAATAATAGTGAACGAGCTACACGACCGAAACCAGCCGTACCAGTCTGGCAGTGCAGGATTGAGCGTCGTATCGACGGGGCCAGGGCACTCATCGGCAAGCTAATCTGTTTCAGGGAGGGCAATACTCGACCAAGAGTGATGCGCTTTGTGAGGCGGGCATTCTCGGGGACTGGTATCAGTCCTCGAGAATATATGTCCCGAGTCACAGAGCGCATCGACTTCCTGAAGCAGAAAGTTTGTGCATGGGCGAGCCGTATTCGTCGGTATAAACGCCGCGTGGAGCGATATACTCAGAATCGCATGTTCCAATGCGACCAAAGGTGGCTGTATAGAGCTTGGGAACGACCTGAACAAGGTGTGAGTGATGGGCGCCTACCGGATGATGATGCCATGAGCTCATTCTGGCGCAGCATCTGGTCGGTTCCTATCACTCACACCGAGGGTGACTGGATGCGGGATATTGAGCGAGCGTGTGAGCCAATTGAAGAAATGGGGGAAATTTTAATCAGCCCCCATGACGTAGCCAGTGCAGCCCGTCCGTTGCCTAACTGGAAATCTCCAGGGCCGGATGGGCTGCACAACTTTTGGATAAAGTGGCTGCGTAGCTCACACGCTCGCTTGGCGTCCCAATTCCAATCGTCCTTAGAATCTGGGTCGCTTCCACAGTTCCTTACAACAGGAGTTACCCACCTGCTCTATAAATCAGGTAGTACCGCGGAACCCAAGAATTATAGACCGATCACATGTTTGCCGACGGTCTATAAACTTCTTACGTCCATTTTGAGATCCAAAATTAACACTCATGTTGAAAATAATTCGGTAATGTCTTCTTCTCAAAATGGATGTAGGAATGGGTCCCGCGGTACTAAGGAGCTACTCCTCATTGATATGGCCATTAGCCAACAGGTTCGTCGCTCCCGAAAGAATCTGTCGACATGCTGGATAGACTATAAGAAGGCCTATGACTCGGTGCCGCATACATGGCTCATGAGGGTGATGGAGCTTTATAAAATAAACACAACTTTACGCACCTTCCTGAGGTCATGTATGGGGCAATGGAGGACGGTCCTTCGCTATCCAGGATGTCAACTGATTCGGGGGAGCGATGTACCGATCAGGATTGAGCGGGGAATATTCCAGGGCGACAGTCTGAGCCCACTGTGGTTTTGTTTAGCCCTGAACCCTCTTAGCACATTGCTGGAGGGGTCGGGGCTAGGCTATCCGCTGCGGAGAGGAGGTCAGATAGTATCCCACCTTCTCTACATGGATGACCTAAAGCTCTTTGCCCCCACTAAATTGCAACTGGTGCAGTTACTGAAGGTAACTGAAACTTTCAGTAATTCTATCAGGATGGAATTTGGTGTGGACAAATGTGCAGTCATGCATGTAAGACGAGGGGGGATTATGGAATCCGAGGGACTACAACTTTCGGATTCCATACACCTCAGACCGCTCTCCGCAAACGATACCTACAAATACCTGGGTATGTCGGAGGGGCTGGGCATCAGTGAGGCCGACATGAAACAATCGTTGAGGGAGCGCTTCTTTGGCCGCCTGAAAAAAGTTCTAAAAAGTCTTTTGTCGGGCGGCAACAAGGTGCGCGCCTTCAACGGTTGGGTCATGCCGGTCTTGATGTACTCCTTCGGCATACTGAAGTGGACTCAGACTGAACTAGATGCTCTGGATAGGAGAGTCCGGTCTCTGCTGACCGCAAATCGGATGCATCACCCGCGATCGTCAGTAATGAGGCTGTACATCCCGCGAAAGTGTGGGGGTCGAGGCTTACTAAATGCTAAGACCCTTCACAATCGTGAGGTGTGCAGCCTCAGGGAATATTTCCTACATGCCGACGCGGGGATGCACCGGGATGTGGTCGCAGTAGATAAAGGACTCACCCCACTCAACTTGGCTAAAGAGAACTGGCGCAAGCCTGTGGTACTCAGTACTAATGACCGCAGGGAGATATGGCAGAGCAAGGAGCTACACGGACAATTCTACCGGGCCCTCCATGGGCCCGACGTAGACTTCCAAGCGTCCGTGTCCTGGCTACGGTTCGGTGACCTATTTGGGGAAACCGAAGGTTTTGTCTGTGCAATTATGGACGAAGTCATCATGACGAATAACTACCGGAAATATATTGTGAAGGACGGGACGGTTGACATATGTCGGGCATGCCACTGTCCGGGCGAGTCCCTCAGGCATATTATTTCCGGTTGTTCTCGTCTTGCTAACGGCGAGTACTTGCATAGGCATAACCAAGTGGCTAGGATTATCCATCAGCAACTTGCTTTGAAATATAACCTTGTGGAATCGGAGGTACCGTACTACAAGTATGTGCCCGACCCAGTTCTCGAAAATGGTCATATCACGTTATATTGGGATCGATCTATCATCACTGACAGGACTATTGTCGCCAATAAGCCTGATATAGTGGTGATAGACCGATCAGAACGCCGCACAATGATTGTTGATGTTACCATCCCGCATGATGAAAACCTCGTGAAAGCTGAGAAAGATAAACAAATCAAATATCTTGACTTAGTACACGAGGTTGTCAACATGTGGGATGTGGATTCGGCAACCATTGTGCCGATAGTCGTAACGGCCAATGGCCTAATGGCCAAGAGCCTCGACCAACACCTCAAGAGGCTCTCGTTAGGTGGCTGGATCAAGGGCCTGATACAGAAAGCAGTCCTCCTTGATACGGCGCGTATTGTGAGGAGGTTCCTGTCTCTGGAGCCCTAACCACCGGTAGCTTGGACCCTGCTCCCGATGCCGGTGGACCCCTATTTTTTATATTTTTAAATGTATATCATATTTTTTTATTTTATGTTTTTGTAGGTGATATGTATTTAAAAATGTAATTAATAAGAAGTTGGAATGAATAAAGGGAATAAATTAAAAAACTGAAAAGTTACCGTCAATCTCGGACACAACGCCATTTTTAGAAACTGTTTTCGCTGGTATGTCGATGACTTTATCAGCTTTCCACGTGCCATCTGATGTTTTGTAGAACCTAAATAAAGTTAATTGAAATATTCAGAACCTTTCGCTTTTTCACCGGACTATTTTTTGCTGTATAGGTACACTGATTAGGTAGTTTCTGTGCAGCATTAAATTATGATTTTCTTTCGTCTTCGAAATTCAGTGTAATTAAGTGTATTTCACATGCTAAATGCAAAATCATTATTACCAAGAAATAAAACCTAATAATACCAAACATAGCTAACGTACAAAACTTTTAAAAGGTTGGTTTAACTAAAATCCCTTCAAATCTCATACCTGTAAATGTTGGCGTTTACCGCACACCCGACAAATCCTTGTGCGGATTTGGGATCATGGAGAAATCTGACCTCCAGGGGTGCGATGCCTTCCGGGCCCAAATCTATGACTTGCTGTAGCTCGTGTGTTGACCATTTATAAATATTCAACGATCTGCCGTAGTGATCCTTATTAACAACATCTTCCCCGTGAAATCCGCTGGGGAGGAAAAGTTTTTGCTGTAAGTTTGCACAGAAAGAAGACATGTTTCCTAAACCGCATGTTTTTCTAATTTGCCTGTTCTAAAGACTGTTTTCGTAATGCTGCATACTTATACACCATGGGCTCAAGGTGTCCGAAAGATTCCGATTCCTAATTGGAGCAGAAAACCTAAAATATAGTCTGTTGAATAAAGCTTATAATTTTCGAAATATTCATTATTTACGGAAATTCACAAATCGAAAAATATCTATGGTAACAAGTCCTATGAACGCGGCGTTGCGACTTTTGTCATACTGTACCCCTCTCGCCGTATGTCTTATTTGTCGGGGAGGTTTATGAAGTGAGAAGTTTCTTATCCACTCACACGATAATTTATAAATGTTGCCAGTTCAACCTAAGGTATTGTTAACAAGGGAGCAACTACTAAAGTTAATTGATTTATTAAGTACAGAAAAAAAAAACAAAAAAAAACTGAATTTTACTTTCGCTGATATAACATTTGACTCATAATACCATCAGAAGGGCGTGGTTAAAATCTTTCGGGTACCTCTGGCCCACTGTGTATACATATTTTAAAGCGTTACTTATTCCTTTATTTCTCATTTGCGCTTTCTAAGGAGAAAAACTTCACGACGACAACCAAAAATATGATTTTCTTTACATAAGTAAGAGCCTTTATCTGCAAAAATACAGATGTAGATTAAGGTTATTTAGGTACAGAGAGAAAACTTAAAGAGTCTAGGTCTTCTGACATGAGATCAGTAATAAAAGCGATGTGAATAAAATATCACACAGCAGTAACTGGAGCTCGGGCTGTAATAACTTTATTAGGTCTAATCTTCATAAAGGAAACAAGATTGTATTTGAATGAATAATTCGTGTAGTGTTAAGCCTAACAATGTATTTGGTGAAACGACTTTCAAAGGTTTAGTCGCGCGTGAATTTAACAGCTTTCAAGTGGGTTGTTATTTTAAAGGAGAACTTGATGACTGTTTAGTAAATCATTACAATTTATTATGTCTGATTTATATGGGATCCCTTCTTTTCGCATAATGTTCTTTGTCCTAATATACTTCGGCATAACGATTTTGGCACAATTTGTTTTGGCATAATAATACTTCGGCATAATTTTTTTAGGCATACATTTTATGTTGGCATAATCATCTTAAAGACTAATTTGTTTTGGCATAAATTTGATTCGCATAACGTTAGTAGGCCTAATGACTATTAGCATAACGTTAGTTATGATAAATCAGAAATGTTTTTACCATTGTCTAATAATCTAGTCGCAGGCGCACCCCGACACGGATAGGTTAGGTTCGTCATCCCTTTCGTGTTAGGTTACTTTAAACCCTGCAGACAGAAATAGGAGCCCCGCGCAGCGGGGCTCCGTCGACTCTGCTTTGGAGCCTCAACCTTACAAACATCCCCTTAAGTTTTTATTGTGTAAATGAAAGTAGGTGACGAATAATCGTCTACCGTATACCTATAAAAATATGTTTTAATATCATTATGCGTAAATAAATTTATGCTTTAGGATATTATGCTTAAAAAAGTTATGATTTAGAACTTTATGCTTAATCATTATTATGGTTAGAGAAATTATGCTTAAAAAATTATGCGTAAGCTGTTATGCGTAATTATATTATGCGAATATATAATTATGCCAAACAAAATTATGCTAAGTTATATTAGGTCTTAACATTTTATGCAAATGGATAGGGAACCGATTTATATACGTAACAATAAGCAATTTTATACTGACGTCTTGAATCTTTTTGGTGTACCCCACTCTGAAGAAAACATCACATCGTGATATGGCTGATACCAAAAATCGTAGCCGAATTTGGCCAATTTGTTTCCTTTCGTCCACGATCCTAAAAATAAGAGAAACGATTACTATTGCATCAGTTAAATGGTCTCTCCTCTCTGTCAAATCGTTATCAATGTGCGTTCACAATTCACCTTTAAGTTTCAAAGTCTTCGAATCAATGAGCACAAAATCCCCTTTTGCGTTTTCGTCTTTATCTCCCATCGTCGAAATCATGATTTCGCCGGTTGCCAGGCAGTGCGTCGTGTGCGGGTAGCTGCAGTTGACTGACTTCAACTCGGAGCCGTCGATTACCTTGTAATAAGAATTTTGCTATGAACTCTCCATAAGAGAACTGAGAGAATGAGGTCTTTCGCAGTTGACCCGATAGTAATGAATTTACATTTAAGTTGTTTTTTCGGGGTAAACTCAAAGGAGCACTTTTGTGTGTTTATGTGTACCTACAGTTTATGTTCTCAATTTTAGCTCTCACTTCAGCGTTCTTTTGCCATTCTCACTTATCATAACACTTAAACTTTTTTGACCTTATTCTTGGTGTGAAAAGGACAAACAAAAGTCTAACAGCCGAGAACTCAACGAGTTCTCGTTGAGTTCTCGGTAAAGTTTATTTTGCTTATGATTTCACGAAAATTTGGTCTACTTAATGTGGTTCAATAACATTTTGTTAACGTAATAGTTATTGTGAAATCAAAATTTCTTAAAAAGTTGTTTTTTGAAATTGCAATTAAACTTCGACAATTACTTCATTCAATGGTAACCATTTCAATTAGTATAATTATATTAAAATGTGAAACAACTGCACCTAAAGCGTAATTATATTATATTATAAAACTGTTTGCGAAAATTGAGTAGGTTTCCCACAATTATACCACAGTCGGGCATGGCACATTTCGATCGGAAATTCAGTCTTGTATATTAGACTATACTACACAAATATACGCTTTTATAACCCCCATTGTGGCTCCAAATATATTAATTTACTGTGTTACAAGAATATAATTATTGGCATCACATATTTTTAATAAAAACCAAATAGGTACATTAAGTAAGGTATTTGATGAAACCAAGAATATCTTTGAAGGCAACACGGTAACATGACATGCAATTCATGAAGTTTAAGCAGTTCATATAACCACTGGTAAACTCAGTCTGCAAATTAGCGTAGCTCTTGAAAAAAATATTAAAGCTCTAAGTGGTAATCTTCCCGCGAAAGTTGAAGTACCAATCAAGGTAATTAAGGTTATAACAGTGTAAGCAGATGAGGGCGGAGTAACCTAGTTGCACGTGCACTATTACGAGTTTTCCTACTTTTATTGCTAAACTTAATTTTAGTATCTTACTTTGCTGGTAGTAGGAATCTAATCTTTACTTTTACTCTATTAAAACTTATGAGAACTTGGAAATAATTTCGAGAAAACCCGTCTGGGACAAAAAAACAAAAAAAAAAAAAACAATTTCTGAAATTTCGGTCAGTCTATTTATTATTGCATCACTTGAGAACGGGTGAAAGGATTTCGATGAAACTTTTACTATTTGTAATAGTGTAATTTAGAATCGAAGGTACAGTACAACACAACAAATAGGTAAGTTACGTAGATGTACTTGATTGAACAACCAATTGCATTCGCTCATTTTCGCCACTCACACTTATTGCGTCGGCGTAAAGATCATTTTACTAAAATACTAATAAACATTCGTGGTCTTGAATTTGCACTCAGTTTAGAAGACTTTTTAGTTATTTCGTACTGTGCCAATGCTTAATTCAATTGGTTTAAAAGAACCAGAGATACTACGTGGTCTCTCGACAAGATGTCTTAATTTGGGTTTTTGCGAAGTTATGACGTTTTCCAATTTCTACGCGAGTGGAGCCGCAATACGGCACTATCTTTTCTTATTATATAAAAATGAATCCCTATTTCCCGTGGACATGGCATCACACGTGAGCGGCTGGACCGATTTCGCTATTTTTGTTTTGTTCTTATTTGTCAGGAGAAGGTAAAAGAAAGAAAATATTGACACCTATTTTTAAAAAAAAAAGAAATTATCTCAGTATGTCCATATTCTTCATTTATTTACCGCATGCATGAAAACGGTTTAACTTTTTGTTACTATATTGATTTTGTTTCTGAAGGTAGGTAGTAGGTAAGTACGAGTAATAGGTAGATAAAAAGTGCATTGCAACGCATGCTGGGTACAGCTAGTGTTATATAAAATTAAATGTATCAAGGTTTTCAGTATGTCAGACGCTCCTAAGTGTTCTATTTTAATATTTTGGTTTTGAATTATTTAAAATAAGTAGCTCAAATGCCTCAAATGACAAGAAGTAAAATTATATTTTCTAGTTATTAAAACCGGATGTTACGCTTTTATATTAGAATAGAATTAAAATGTTAACAGTAGAAAGTAAAGTGGTGGTCATTTTGACCTGATCGGCTCTCAGTTCTTTTCGAGTCGTTGATTGTTCAACATTACAATTACTTATTAGTTGCATTATATGTGATAATTATTAATAGCGAAAAATATATTTATGATTATTTACGGTTTACTCACGTGCATTTTTCGGGATTGCCCGACTAGTTTCGGACCCAAACGGAGCCCTTAATCATGAGCTGATCACGCGGCGAGGTCGCGAGTCGAACTGCCGCTGCACCGCGCCGCGTAGCGTTGCGCTCGCGATGAGAGGGGCGCGCTCTGTTTCGGTATTGCTCGTGCGTCTTCGTCACTTGTCGTGTCCATGTTGTTTGAGGAAAGAGTGCCGGTGCATGCCGCGCTAACTGTGTCACACTCCAGACTTATCTCACTTTTATATGAAGTAGACTTCAGAGCTGGTTTCCAGGCAGGAGGCAGTGTCCAACCACCATCTCTATTAAAATTCGGGTGACGGCTGATTTCGATGGCTTCACGTACTTTTCGCGGCACGAAATATTTTTCCTTCGCTAGTACGGAAGCCTTATCGAAACGTATGAAATGAGCCGTGCCCGTATTACAGACGTGTTCTGCAACTGCCGACCTCTTGCTGTCCATACTCTTCATACTACTTATGTGTTCGCTAAGCCTGGTTGCGATATTGCGGCGAGTTTCTCCTATATAACTCAGGCCACAGTCGCACGGTATCTTGTATACGCCGGGAACGCCTAGCGGATCCTTGTCCTTTGGTGAACGCAATAGCTGCCGTAGTTGTCCAGGAGGGCGATAGATCGTCCTGATGCTATATCTTCGGCGTAACAGGTGACCTATCTTGTCGGTAACTCCTCGCACAAAAGGCAAAAACGCAGGAGTACGTTCCGCTCCAGCGGGTCGTCTACGGGTCGTGTCCACCGTACTCAGACTTCGAGTGCATCGCCGCCATTGGTAACCGTTGCGCTCCAATACGTTTTGTAAATGACGTAATTCGGCATCCACGTACTGAGGATCACACAAACTGAGCGCACGGTTGATCAGCGTTCTGGGTACAGAAGATAGGTGTGAAGGGTGATGATGGGAGTCTGCGCGTAGATAACGGTCTGTGTGAGTCGGTTTCCTGTATACAGTATGCGATAACTGACCGCCGGGCTCACGTATAACTAAAACGTCTAAAAACGGCAACACTCCTCTATTTTCTTCTTCTATTGTGACCCTTATCTTTCTGTGAATTCCGTTTAGATGACTCGTAAAATCCACCAGCGCACCTCGGTCGATAATGGCGAAAATATCGTCAACATATCGCCACCAGTATCTCGGCTTCAAATGTGCGGATTCTAAGGCCTGGTGTTCAAACCACTCCATAAAAATGTTAGCCACCACCGGCGCGAGTGGTGAACCCATAGACACTCCGTCTACTTGCAGGTAAAACTCACTCTTCCACAGGAAATAGCCACTTTTAAGACAGAAATTTATGCACTCAATGTATTCAGTGGGTAAAGCAGCACCATTCAGTTGGGTTGAAATTATATTAATGACCTCTTCCACTGGTACATTGGTAAAAAGTGAAGTAATATCAAAACTGACCATAATCTCTGTATCCTGTAGCTGCACATCCGCTAATAAGGTGACAAAGTGCCTTGAGTCCTTTACATAGCTACTCGATTTCCCGGTGTAGGGTAGCAATATAGTAGCCAAGTGACGCGACAATTTGTAAGTAGGTGCGTCAATTTGGCTGACTATAGGTCTTAACGGCCAATCCGGCTTATGGATTTTTGGCAAGCCATAAATCTTGGGTGGTGTAGGGTTGTGTGGTCGTAACAGTGTCATCAGCTCCTTGTTATTCAAACCCTGTAACAGCTTAATGACTTTAGTAGTCACTCTGGCTGTCGGGTTGTAGGTTACCTTTTTGTAAACAGCTGTGTCGCTCACCAGTTGCGTGATTTTATTATCGTACGCTTCGGTATCGACGACAACAGTTGCATTACCCTTGTCTGCTGGCAACACTAGTAGGTCCGGATCATTACGTAAATCACGCAAGGCCACGATATCCTGGCGGCACATATTGCTCTTTGGTGGCGATGATTTACGCAATAACGATGACACATCTTGTCGAAGGCACTCAGCATCCCCGTGCGGTATTCGATTGCGCACGATAGTGTTCTCAATGTTGGAGATGATGTCCTCGACCGGTATTTTTCGAGGAGCCGGCGCGAAATTGAGTCCACGGGATAAGACCGATATCGTTTCCTCAGGCACTTGTTTAGAGGATAAATTGACGACGAAGGAAAAATATTTCGTGCCGCGAAAAGTACGTGAAGCCATCGAAATCAGCCGTCACCCGAATTTTAATAGAGATGGTGGTTGGACACTGCCTCCTGCCTGGAAACCAGCTCTGAAGTCTACTTCATATAAAAGTGAGATAAGTCTGGAGTGTGACACAGTTAGCGCGGCATGCACCGGCACTCTTTCCTCAAACAACATGGACACGACAAGTGACGAAGACGCACGAGCAATACCGAAACAGAGCGCGCCCCTCTCATCGCGAGCGCAACGCTACGCGGCGCGGTGCAGCGGCAGTTCGACTCGCGACCTCGCCGCGTGATCAGCTCATGATTAAGGGCTCCGTTTGGGTCCGAAACTAGTCGGGCAATCCCGAAAAATGCACGTGAGTAAACCGTAAATAATCATAAATATGAATGTGTCTCACGAAAGTTATAATACAAAAAGCGAAAAATATATCTACTTATTAAAAAATATCCTGTGGTTTAATTCGTCTACCTATCTTCTGAACTTTTCATGTTTTTATTTATGTAAGTATCTACCCAGTGAGTTTTATAAGCTCTGGAAAAATCCTGAAAAAGGCACTTTATGAAACTGGCGCGTACGTGACGTTATTTTGACTTTGGCTATGATCTAAAATGTTTTTGTTTACACTCATAATTTTATGCCGAGTTTTTTTAGTGACGTCGCTTGGCAACTTTGTTTGTAAGGGAATACGATTTATTTTTCCTAGCTAAGTACTAAAAAAAACAGTGTACTAACATGCTACTAACCGTTGAAGAGTTCCCTAGTGAGGAGACAATCCTGGCTGCAGAGTCAGGTTATATCTTGTTATTGCATTGTCAACGAAGTTACGCAGGTATACAATATTTTAACTCAATCAGACATCGGGAAGTGTATATATGTATACAAGTACACATTATCCACTTACCTTATGCATCTTTGGTTTCCTAGGATCGCTGCCAACATCCACCATAAAAATCTTTGCAGATTTCAAAGCAGGCAGAATAAGGAGGTCCCTTTTAAGTGAAGGGTTGTCATGGCAACTGGAACAAACGTTCCACCCACTGTGATGAAGCTCATCGCCGGCGCTACCCGTGTGAGTACGTGCAATCACCTGTACAGAAGTCATGGGATATTAGGAATGTTCTGAAACCTGAGATACCGTAAAAACGATTGATGCCCAAATAGTATATTTTACCTATCATTAACTGCTCACAATAGTATATTTCTTTCTTGTATTATATATTGAAAACATGAGGTTTATAGATTTTACTTAACGAGCCTGTTATGGAAGAACATCGTAAGCGACACACATACAATTTTACAGGAGAGGTATTTTATTGGTTATTTTTTACTTGTTATTAGGACATATCCGGTTTTTGTACATACGCGCAAAACACGTTAGGCTCTAGTATAATCAATTAAATTATTGCAGAAAGAGTTAAATAATGACTACTTTTGTCGCTTGAAAATAGAAGTGAAGGTCGTAATTTCATCTTGTGTGTCGCTTACGATGTTCTTCCATAACAGGCTCGTTACAAACATTAGACCTAAATGAAATAATATAAATACTAACTTGACAATAAGTAGGAGATTTGGGATCTACGTCGACAGTAGCCAGATAGTCCTGTTTTGTTGGGTCTGGTTGTACACAGACCACATAAATAAGTTCCTCTCTAGGACCATTCTTGAAGGCGTCTAAAGGAGTCGCGTAGCCCGGTCCACGCGTACCTACGAATAAATAAAACGTTACAGATAATAGTGCGGGTAGTTCCACGAGTTGAAATAAAAATTACTAGCGACCCGCCCCGGCTTTGCACGTGTACGTTTTATAGCTTAAAACCTTCCTCTTGAATTATTCTATCTATTAAAAAAAACCGCATCAAAATCCGTTGCGTAGTTTTAAAGATCTAAGTATACATAGGGACAGACAGGCAGCGGGAAGTGACTTTGTTTTATACTCATCATCTGCCTAGCCTTGTCCCAACTATGTTGGGGTCGGCTTCCAGTCGAACCGGATGCAGCTGAATATCAGTATTTTACATGGAGCGACTGCCTATCAGACCTCCACAACCCAGTAACTGGGTAATACGATACTCTTGGTAAGACTGGTTGTCAGACTTTCTGGCTTCTGACCAACAGTAACGACTGTCAAAGATCTACAAATGACAGCCGGGACCAACGGCTTTACGTGCTTTCCGAGGCACGGAACTTTGTTTTATACTATGTAGTGATAAATTCGCACAAAGTCAAATGCCTCCGTAGCCTAGATTTTTAGATTCAGATCTCAAAAACAAGTAAGAACTAATTGCAGTACCCTTACTTGCCCTTACACAGTATGACTAGTTAGCCGCTTTTCATCCGAAAACCACGAACTATGCTCAACATTCTGTAAAGAAAAATCAGCTGTTTCTTACGAGACAATCAATGTTACTTAACAAAGTATATGAAACAGTAGATTTTTTTCCAAGAATTCAGAGTTTGTCCTATAGTAAAAGTTGTACAGAATTATGAGCAGAATTCAGGGTTTTTGGAGGTACAATGACTAACCAGTCATGCTCTATACAGGGTGTTAACGAATTCGTGTAATTCCTTAAAACCACATGATCTACTACTGGTGTAGACAGGCCCCGCACGGGATTTAGCTTGATTAAAAATAAACTTTTTTTTTTCATGCGGTTTTATTTCCTATCGTATCTAAACCACCTACTATGGATTCAGTAAAAAAAATGAGTTTTTTGTTTGCAAAAAACTAATTTTATTTTGTGAACATTTCGATGCCACGCATAAATTAATAAAAGTACGGCAACACGGCTGGCAGGAACGACTAACGCGATATCGTTCTTTGCAGTCAGGTAACTCAAGGCTCTAAAAAGATTCAGACAATACTGAAAACCAAAAAAAAAATTGAATTTTTTTTTGGTTATTTTTGGAAAATTCCCATTTAGGGTTAATCTGTGTCACGAGTAGATCACGCGGTTTGAAGGAATTACACGATTTCGTTAACAGCCTGTATAAAAAACTTTTACAGAAAATTCGCTAGACGACATAATTAAACACTATCGCTCGGTATCGATAGAGGACTAGGTAATATATATTGAACAATTGAAAGTACATTTTCCCTACTACTGAATTAATGGATTCCTGAATAATCTAATTAAATTCAAATTTCAAAGAACAGAACTTCAAAAGAGCCTACACCACACTCCGATACCTACCCAAATTATATGCAACCATAAACCAAATAATGAAAATCAATTCCGTGACTTCCTCCGAATACATTTTATTAAACGGTGCTCAATTTTCTTTCGAAAAAAGAACTGTCACTTTCAATAAATCGTCGATAGGCATCAAAACGTTATTTTTTCCTACACAAACGAGGGTAGCGGACAAACACAGAGATGCCACCCCTCGCAATTTATGTAATCTTGTCAGGTAATGCTTGCATATAATTTACTCCTTTGTTCAGTTTAATCCCATTAATAACCCATTGTTTCGGCTACAAGAACTTTAACTAGTTATAGTATGAAAAACAGGATATGATAATATTATATGAATAACAATTTTTTGTTTCGAAAAATGACCCCTTGTATTCTTTATCTGAGTAATTTTAGCGTCCCAAGTAAACTGACTGCATGGAGCGACATCGCGCTAGTCGTGCCCGTCAGCTGTGTCGCCGTGCCTTCATTCATTTATGCATGGCATCGAAATTTTCTATCACATAAACTGTATTATTAGGGAAAAAAATGTTTATTTTATTTTTAATCAATCTAAATTCCGTGCGAGGTTAATCTATACCATTAATAGATCACGTGGTTTGAAGGAACTACACGTATTCGTTTACACCCTGTATTATCATATACTCAATATTAGCTGTGTCCGCGGCTTTACCTTCGGAAAAGATTACTGCTCATCACCCATATTACACAATGGCATGATAATCTGTACCCTATAACCTGACCCGTTCTTTTACGGACATTTTTGCCAACTAACGGCCGTTTTCAATAACCTATCTATGGGCGGTTTTGCCCACTAGAGTTGACATAAGCTCCATAGAAGTAATGTTAAATTTCTAACTGTAGTAAGGCAAACCGCCGATAGATATGATATTGAAAATGGCGGTAAATCTATTCATTAGTATTGGCATGAAGCTCAAACATGCAAACAGACAGAAATTTTAAAAACATCTGTTTCGGTATCGGTATCGTTTCTAATACACGTAGCAGTTTTTTTTTTCAACGATATTCAATGTACTGTTTTTGCTTCGTTACGATTTTATTAATATAAATAGATATAGATGACTGGTTAAACGAGTGACATATTGAAGGACGTTCCAAACATGTTAAACAAAAGAATATCAAATTGTGGACACTATCTCGCGCATATTAATAACAAACAAGTGTGCGTCCTGAGTGACGGCGCACGGGCGTATTGCGGATTGCGGAGCGGCTTTACCGTGGCTTTACCGTCGATACCAGGGACCTAATTCTCCTAAAATAAATCTTGATTAATCACAACCGAACCAAGGCCGAACCGTTCATTCAGACAGTTCTCAATTTCAAAAGCTGTCGAATTGTTTGACACAAAGAACAAAATCAATCATTTTGGTAGTTTTCGAAAACAAAAACTGACTGATGGTTGTGGTTCGATTGCGTTTGGCAACAATTTATTTTAGGAGAATTGGGCCCCTGTCCTTAGTGCACGCGCGAAAGTTGATGCATACGCGCGTGTTTAGTGTTTCGTTTATTTTACTTTGGTTTTAATAATGTCGATATCAAAATTCAAACGTTTCTAATATTTATTTAATGCGCCGTTCATTCCGCCTGCGCGGTGCGCCGTCACTCAGGACGCACACTGAGGCTGCAAGCGATGATAATAAATACTACCATCGCGACTCCCGCCTTCCCCGCCCTTCAAATTTCTCGACGCACCCCCATCGGTCTAATTCGTCGGTATAATTAATCGTAAATAGGTATCTGTAGCAATAAATTCGAAGTATTCATCGAATTTTGATACTTTATAATAATTATCCAATGCTATTTTCATTATTATCACCATCATTCAACCGTAAGACGTCCACTGCTGGACATAGATCTCGTCCAGTCACCTTGTTCACCTTCCGGTACGCTGTCGCCACTCCAGAACCTCTCGGCCTCATTCACTAGAGCAGGGATGGCGAACCAATGGCACGCCTGCTTTTAATGGCACGCGACACAATATTTTGGGCACGTCACTGATCACAAAATTCATAATGCACTACGAAAAAAATGGTGAAGTACCTAGCTGGGCATTATTATATGACTGAAAATTATTTCATGGCACGTCTATGACCTCATTAAACATTTCTTTAGAAAAATGGCACGTTGGTAAGTAAAGGTTCACCATCCCTGCACTAGAGGATGGGCAGCAGCGTTCTCTGAGTACTTTAACAACCATACTGCGATCGCCAATCCGCCTGCCAAGCGTGGAGATTATAGTAAACCCCTTAACATGGAGTGCTCAAAGAAAATGCTATTTTACATTACTAAATACAATAGCCACCATTTTTATTTTGTGTCTTCAACATTGTATTTGTCACAAATTGTAACTGTATTTTTAACACAAATGTATTTTGTCGATGAAATAAATAGCTTATGGACTTCAATTTATTCACTATCATTGTGTTATTGATGATTCAGAATTTTAAATTGATCTGTTGCGCAATAGTTGAGGTAGTCGAATGAGTCTGCTCAATATTTTTTGCAATTGAATAACTTAACATGCCATATGTACGAAGTTCAGGGTCTCGATGTGTAGGTACCTAAATAGTGCGTTATCCAAGAGTCTCCGAATTGTTAAATCTGTGAGGTTGACATCAGCCCATTAAATAGATAAGCAAGATAACGCCACTGACAGTGTATTTTGTTATTAACTTCCCCTGTTTCATAATTTTGGGAGTTTGAACAAAAACTACATACCGTCTCCTTAGAGTGAAAACCCCGGGAATGCAATTTGGTCAATAACATTTTATCACGACTTATAGGTACTATCATTATAAGAGAAGCACTCCATACGAAATGGTTTTGAAGGCACTAGAATAGGCATGTTGACAGCATCAATAAATTGGAAATCTAATTAGTCCGCCAGTTACAGTTTTGAAAAATAATGGACACGTATTTTTTCTTTTGTTAAATCTATAAATATTTGCAAAAATAAAAGGCATCAAAACTCGAGAGTGGGGGCTTGTGACGTCACAAGCAAGTAAAATTGTACTTGCTTGTGACGTTTTGCCAATTTTAAAAGTGTCGTATCTTCGTCAATTTTGGTTTGCGTAACAAAAGAAAAAATACATGTCAAATATATTTTGATAATCTAACTGACGGACTAATTAGATTTTTTCAGTAAAATACCCTATTATGACTATTGGTAGGTATATTAAATTCGTAATAAATATTTATAATTGACTGGCTTTTGCCCGCGACTACGTCCAAGTGAAATCTCACAGAAAACGTGCAATGACCAAATGCACTCCCAAGGTTTTTACTGTAAGGCGATGATACATACATAATATACTCATGCCTATAATCCCGAAGGGATAAGCAGAGGTATTCTCCTATTACAGGACTCTGTACAACCATGTTACGTCTCTTATATTTCATCATCATCATCATCATTCAGCCGAAAGACGTCCACTGCTGGACATAGGCCTCCCCCAAGCATGTTGGGGGGTTTGCCATAATCACCACACTTGGCAGGCGGGTTGGCGATCGCATTATGGTTGTTAAAGTACTCAGAGAACGCTGCTGCCCATTCTCTAGTGAATCCCTTAGTCGCCTTTTACGACACCCACAGGAAGAGATGGGGTAGTGCTATATTCTTTAAGTCCAGCACTACACGAGATCCATGTAATGTGTGTTTAGTCCCATGTAATAGGTGGCAGTAGCCATTTCCCGAGCATAAATTATGGTGCCAGTTTCGTCGCCACTTACTAAGCCTAACTTCAACTACGAAGTAAACAAGGTCATAAAATACGTCACAATGTATAGAACAAGATGACCACTAGCTATAGACAGTGGACCATATAGCCACAGCTAGCTACAGTCGAGCGAACAGTTTAAGAAAATGTAATGGTAAATTGAACATTACAGAGGGGTTACACCATACACAACTTGTGCCACCCTAAATGGTACCTAAGCAGGTGCATCCGATGCATTTTGGTCGGCACTCATTCTATGCTCCAGGAACGAATACGAAGAACTGAACCCTGAACCCCTGAAGCCCTGCAGCCCTGAAGAAAGAAGAACGTATAGTCGATTCGTATTAGAATGAGTGCAAAGTTTTTAGTGTAAATATTTTACGTTTGTTGAATAAATACGGCAAGTGCCTTCCACCAAGTTAATTGTTTTACTGGTTGTCCTCTACACTATCTATATATACCTACGGTATAACAAAAACTATAAAAAATTAAATCATTTCCAATACAAAGTAAAGAATTAATATTTGAATGACTAAATAACAGATTAATTACTCAAGTACTGTAATTATAGACACAATAGATAAACAATAGCAGGTGTTGTCGAGGTTGGGACGACGGCGGGGCGTTACCGGGGGTATTTCACCAACCTATCATTAACTGTTCATTAAGCTGATTCGGTCTCTAAACTTTTCTATAGCTCACATTTGCATTTCACCACCGTATCAATAGTGATATCCAGTCCACTTAACACCCCTTCCCATAGTCCAGATATTTTTCACCATATTTTACAATAGTCTTACACCCACCTGGGACGGTCCATGACATTACTCCAATAGCGCAGCCGTAGATAGTCCCCGGTTGGTGCCCCACCCCATTTTAGATTAAAGTTCTCAAAGGGGTCTCTGCGCGTTGGACCTGTGTCCCCCGTATGCCTTCTAAAAGACCGGACATCTTCCGCACGGAAGATGAGCCGTGATCCCAAAGTGATAATGACAAGATTATTGAGCACATTAATGCCATATTTGTAGGTCACACTGAGTTTACCTAGTCAATAGTTTCAGACTACTTATTGATATGTTGGTGAAATACCTCCTTAGAACTTTTTCCAAGCAAGCGGAGCCGCGAGTACAGCTAGTGTATAATAATCAGTGATCGGAAAAAGGTGAGCTAATTTACCTAAACTTCAAAGGACAGAAACAAAAAGTGGAGACTTCCCTACAACATTTTTTTCGGGAAAATTGTCCTTGGCTTCGGGACATCACTAAAGTACATTTATCTTATATTAATGTTATTAATACAGAAAACAATTGAATTCGTTTCCTGTTTTTTTTCCAAAATTTACACAAAACCAGTTGACACGTTTTTATTGTTTTCAAAAAAGAGATTTTTATTGTTTTCAAAAAAGAGATTTTTTATTGTTTTCAAAAAAGGAGATTGTCTTTTATTTTTTGAAAACATAAAAAACCTGTCTACTGGTTTTGTGTAAATTTTAAAAATTAGAAAAAAAATGTTGTCGTCTTGAAGTCTCCACTTTTTGTCTCTGTTCTATGAAGTTTAGGTAAATTAGCTCACCTTTTTCCGATCACTGATAATAATGTATGTATAGCTGGTGTCTGGTACACATCTTCACACCTGTAGTATATGTAATAGGTAGATAAATAAGTCTCTAATGGACGTAATTTTAAGTACCTACTCATATTATTTCCGTATCGTCGTATAAGCAAAACTTCAATAAATATAGGTAAGATTTTTTGTATTGTAATTTTTTTAGGCCAATATTTTTCATAAAATGTAAATAAATTATACAAGGTTAGTAAGAAAGGAGGTAATAATCCACAGGCCACTTAAAGTATCACTAATGACTGTTTTAAAGCAAGCAAGCAATTTCAAAATTCCATCATTTTTATTTCCACGCAGTATTACCATTTATTTTTGTTTTTTCAAAAATTCTTCGTCCCTGGGTAACTTCAAATATGACCTAACATGTACACCCAGCTACTCATGGCTGAAGATAGATAGATTTTAGCGTATTTTTTTATAAAATTTTTGAACAGCTGTTTCTCTTATTCTATTGACTTTTGGGGAAAGTTATAGAACAAAAGTTATTAATTATTGTATGTACTTTAACACAGTTTCGGATTGGACCCCCTTTCCGACTAAATTTGCCTGAATAGAAAATTCCACAGTCACGTTAAATAAAATAATGACTCTTAAGAAATTGAATAAAATAAAAAAACAGTACTTACAGCAAGACATTTTTTAACACTGTTAAACTGTCAACCGGTCTCACTGCTATTGATCAATTACTAGTGTTAAAACAACGCGGCGGACGCGTTCTCCGAGACTACTACAAGAGTAGTAGTGAATGTGAATTGTATTTAATGTACATGCAGACACAACATGATGATAACTGACAGTATCCCCGTCTCTATCCATCTCTTTGAGTATTGCGAATAAGATGTATCTGTTCATAAACTTTAGTGATTATCTAAACATGATTGTGTTCTGATTCAAAATAAACGTCATTTTAAGAATAAAGTGAACTTGACCTACGGATTTTGATGTATAGCAAGGTTAACATAACATCACGCCTGTATTTCCCGAAGGTATGGGCAGAGGTGTATAGTACACCCTCATTTCGCAGTTATGTTTAAGTCCCATGTAAAAAGGGGCGAGCCTACTACCATCAACCGGGCACAAATCCAGACTTCGGGCTTATACTGAGAAATTCCACACGGAAAAACCTAATTACCGGACCGACCTGGGGACGTACCCAGGACCTCGCGCTCAGCAGTCGCGCTGTCGACCACTAGACCAACGGTGGAGTCTAAGTTCAACAAGGTACCTATAGAAATAAGCAACATGTTTTCTTCCAGCAGTGATTCAACACAGTATACAGTAATTGCTTTTATGAATCTTTACGGTCAATCAAGATGAAATGAAACTCTACTTAAGAAATGGCTAAAAGATATTAGTGCCTCGGTAAGGCGCTTTTGTCTGTTATCATAAATCGAGTATAGGTTAGGGTTAAAAAAGTTTTTAGGGCACGCCGCAATAGCGGCGGTAAGACCCGTAATGGAGGAGTGGCTGGAGAGGCGGCACGGCGCCCTCAGCTTCCGGCTGACGCAGGTGCTCTCGGGACATGGTTGTTTCGGGAAGTATCTGTGTCACATAGGCCGGGAGCAGACGCCCGGATGTCACTACTGCGTCGACTGCCCCGAGGACACGGCGCTGCACACGCTGTAGGCGTGTCCTGCGTGGGCGACGCAGCGCCGCGAACTAGTCGCGGCAGTCGGTGGTGACCTCTCGCTTCCGGTCGTGGTTCTGTCCATGGTCGGGAGCGAGACTGCGTGGGAAGCCGTCGCCTCCTTTTGCGAGGAGGTGATGGTGACCAAGGAGGGAGCGGAGAGGGAGCGAGAGGCGACTGCCACTCTCCCTTCCCGCGCCAGACGCACCGGGCGCCGCCGAAGGGCGCGAGACGATCTCCGGCCACCCTAGTGTGTGGCCTGCGGGCGGCGGGTTAGGGGACCCGTCGCCCGACCAGTAACAGGCCCGAGAAGGCGGCGCGCCGTGTTCCACGCGCGCCTCTCAGGAGGACGTGGGGCAAAGGGGTAAAGCCCCACAGAAGGAGAGGTCCGCCAGGGGCTGGCGGACCGAGGCCTGTCGGGGTCGCGGTACATGCAGCTGCGAATCCCGTGACCCCGGCCATAGGTCAGGAGAAGGAACACCGTGGGTTTTTAGCCGGTAAGAGTCCGGCATAACCCTTCGCCTTCCCCGGGCGGAGGGTATCCATGAGGATTTCCCCACGAGAAAAAAAAAAAAAAAAAAGGGTTAAAAAAGTTTTGACGTCACCAATGTAGGGTTGCATGATTGTGTGGTTGGTTTTGCAAAATAAAAGTCATCTAGAGACTTATTAAATTTACTGGTAACAGGCTTCGATCAATAATAGTCGATCGAAGGTAACAGGACAATATACCTAATAAACAATAATACCAATAACTGTGGATGCAGGAAAACTACTTTTTCTTTCCACTACGCAGTAATGTTATCATTAATCGCTACAAAACCGATCACAAAATACGTATTTTCTGCTTAGAAGCAAAACAGTGCAGAAATGTTGTATGAAATCTCATTACTGCACTGCAAACAGTGCAGAAATGTTGTATGAAATTTCATTACTGCACTGTTTTTCATTAATGCAGTTTTTTATTTTTTAATTAGTTATAAATTTACCACAGAGGTTTAATGTCTCCCGTTAAGTTTAATATTAAATGTATGCATTCTTATGCATTAGATCAAAAAGATACTGGCTGAAAATAAAAATCGGCTGAATAAAACCGAATAGGTGAAAAAAAAAAAACAAATGGCGCGCATTTTGTACCACTGTAAAACTTTGATAGGTACTTCTTATTTAGCAAGAAAAGTTTTAAAAAATGGAAATAGATAGCGATATGAATTCAAGTCCAGAAAGTATAAAAACAGCTGCAAATGAAATTGTTAATAACCTTTTGCCGCAAAAGTCGCAGGATAACCTTGTTTTCATTAACTTGAGTTTTTATTTTGAGTAGGTAATTTTATCACGGTAGGTAAATTGGTAGTTGAAAGAAAAGTAGATTACGCACCTTGCTGAAGTGAGTGATTAATGCACTCGTGCTAATTTAGTGCCCTCGCTTGCGCTCGGGCACCAACATAACACTCGTGCATTAATGACTCACTTTGCGCTCGGTGCAACAATCTACTATTCTAATATGAGAGCTCACATCAGTTTACTCTTAGATGTTTACGTTGCTATAGTATATTATCTATACTATATACTATAATATTATAAAGAGGTAGAATTTGTTTGTTTGTATGTAGGAGGTAATCTCCGAAACTACTCATCCGATTTCAAAAATTCTTTCACCAATAGGAAGCTACGTTATCCCTGAGTGCTATAGGCTATATTTAAGTATCAAAAATTAAGGATCCGTAAAAAATTAACGCGAGCGAAGCCGTGGTCAAAATATAGTTGTACATAAAATTAAAAAGAGTATGCTTAAGTAGCCTGGACCTATAATATTGCAATTTTTATATGACTGAGTTAAAAATATACTTTTAATAATTTTCACCAATTTTAGCGAATGCTGCTACCGGTCTGAAATGAAATAAATGGAGAAAGCAGACAAGGAGAGCCGACTCCAGATAATGGGACAAGGCAAAGAAAGAGAAAGAAGAATACTTACACGAAGTGTTAAATTTTTTCATCGTGATCGTAATACCTCTTCAAAACCCATTATCGAAATACTTCAATATGCAAATGACTAGCAACTTCGCAACAATGGCATAATAATAGATTAATCGGTGCGCGACACGACGCGACAAAGCGACAAATTCAATGTCGAATCCAAATCAATTAACCAGAACCAATTTGGGCGAAGTTGGACGATGCAATTAGAGATGTCGGGCTATCTGACCGAGTCAAGACCGGCCCGATGTTAACGAAGTACAGACTATCCGTAATGGTTTTCATTTGTTAACCGTCTACAGTTCACGTTACGAAGGCACTTTAATAGTATTTCACGAATATTGCTTTTAGGGCATTTTTCTCAAAATTATTTCAATCGAATATTAGGGTACTCCTGAGAGATTAACCCCTGCAGACAAACTTGAAGGGACTGCATATACGCAATTGATTTTTTTTTTTAACTAGAATGTGTAGAGGAACGAATAAAAACATTTATTTTCACACAAAACAAAGACGAATTAAAAATAAAGGTGAAAAGTGGGCCACACCTCTCTACACCCCTAGCCGCTCACACGTTTGTTGCCCTCTTCGCCTATGTACTGGCGGCTTTTCAGGGGGCCCAGCTAGTGAGCTGGCGAGTCACCGTCTGCCAACACTTTTCAATTTTAAACTTGAAAGGCAGACGCCGTTTTCTTCCGGCAATCGAGGTTAACCGATCCTCAAAACACCCCTTTCTATAGACCAGATATTCTTCACCATATTTTACAATAGTCTTGCACCCACTTGGGACGGTCCATGACTGTACTCCAATAGTGCAGCCGTGGATAGTCCCCGGTTGGTGCCCCACCCCATTTTAAATTAAAGTTCTCAAAGGGGCCTCTGCGCGTTGGACCTGTGTCCCCGTGTATGCCTTCCAAAGGACCGGACATCTTCCGCATGGAAGATGAGCCGTGATCATCAAGAGATACAAAGGTAAAAACATACTACAAAAAAAAAGAAAAAAAAAAGTGCTCTTGCATCTTCCATCTTGATGTAGGTAATGATGGTACGTACAGCCCTTCGATCAACAAGTAGTAACTTGTTAATCGAAGTAGGTACATATGTACCAGCCAAAACAAGATACAACATTTTAAAATAACACGAAAAACAAACTATGACTAAAGTAAAGATAAATTTTAAACAATATTTCTTGTGAAGGAATGCGCCTCATCCGTGCAAAAATGGTTACCGCTCAGCATAATGCTGTTAGTGCTGCAAAAAGTTACACAAACTACTGTAAATTCTTTGGAAACAGCGAGGATAGCCAAGTCAATGCCTGGTGAATTAGAGGACGTAGCTTTGAAAACTATCAGTTCAACTCAAAAAAAGCTTCCACGAGTGACGATACTCAGGTACGTCCGGCGTACCCTGGGCAGTCAGCCCCGCTACCAACCTTGCTGACTGGCTAATCTTTTCACCACAGTATGAGCTGTTTTCGTATAGCTTGTGCTGACAAGAGAGAAGAAGCTCAACCAAAACATGATCTTTATAGTTCAGCTGAACTTAATTCAAGCCAATGTCAGTTTCGTTAGGGACTGTGCAGAACTAAAAATGACTTTAAAAAAACTACAATAATAATTCCTGATGCTTTTACTAAAATAAGTTAGGTAATAAGTTATATTGCTTTCACGGTAACTTGATTAATTTGGCAGATGTCAGTTCATGACATGAAAATAAATTGTAATGGCGCTTGTTTAGGACAATTTAATTCAACAAGTATTAAATCAATTTAAAATATTAATAAAGCGTTCCCAAAAGGTGGTTTTACAATCAGAAACATAGAAACAATATAGTTATATGTGTTTAACGCCATAATTATATATTACATAAATTATTTTGAAAAAACCCCGACGCGTTTTCAAACTTGCGTCAGATGGTACCAGTTGCCAGAGACGTGCCTATCGATAAAATAATTTCGATAAATTTATATTAACAGAATGAATATTTTGACTATCGTAAGAATTATAGACGATAGGCTCAGTTGATTGAATAATTAAAATAAGGCTCATTATAGCCCAGTTGCCTTGCAAAAGGTCGGTCAGTCCTAAATTTTGGATACGTGTTATGGATATGTGTTCTTATAAAAATTACAAATTTTGTACCTTGAGTGACCTCAGCGCGCTCTGCCATCTTGGGTTGAAGAACCCAAAAATGAGTGTTTATTAAATAACTCCTTATGGGTTTTATGCCAAAAATTATTCACATCAGTTTTGTAGAAAATTTAATTCTTATTTTTCATTCCCGACTCAAAATCAGAGGTATTTTATAGGTTTGAAGCCCATGTCTGTCTTTCTGTTTGGCTGTCTATTTCTCTCTCTGTCTGTGTGTCTGTTTGTGGGCTTTTCATAAAAACACCTAACATAACACATCCAAAATTCAGGACCGACGAACCTTTCGCAAGATAAACCTCTTTTTCGCGACCCGGCTACTGGGCTTATTATTGGTGATAAATAAAGATTTATTTTCACTCATCCCATACCTGCTGGATTCATTATCACATCAGCACGTAATCGTCTATTGTTGAAGATATGCATGCTAATTGACTTAATCCTAATTACTTAAATCACAAGTATTTGAAATGTACATATCCCTTCCTCTGTCAGCCGTCAAAAGTCAAATGTGCGCCATCTGTCAGGCTATTGATTTTTCCGGTAAGTAATTGCGCATTTTACGCAATTTTACAATGTTAAGCCTCTGGACTTTATTTCCTTCTTTTTTTGTCTAGTTTAATCTGGCCAAATTTGAGCGAGATACACAAAAGTTTACTATGCTAAACTTTGCGTTATATGGCGAGCGGGAAGCGACGATGACGGAATCCCCAACGGGGACGTCTGACAGATTCGAGCATTATGTCAAAATCCCCGTTGGGGAAGTTGGACAGAGGAAGGGATATAATCACATTACAATAATTTGTCAAATTCTCGCTGAAATTTTACAAATTTTATCGATAGTTGAATCGACTACAGTCACATGTCTAGCAAATCCTATTGACATGTGTCATTTTAATCTTCTTATCGTGAAAACAATATAAAGTATAACAATTCTGTTTTAAATCAATCTAGTACATAATAAGTAATAAAACAAAAGAGTCCGTTATCACTTGTTCGTTATTGTTGTCACTTCAAGCACTGTAATTATAGACACAATAGATAAACAAGGGCGGTAAATCTACAGGAGATGTAGTAACGGACAAGAGGATAATAAAACATTGTACGCTGGAAACAGCAGAATATTATGGACATCATAATATTATGTGTAACACCTTTATAACAACAATATTCTAGCAAATAAATTTATTATTATTATTATATTATTATGTTTAATAGCAGATAAATGAAATTAATTATTTATAAATTATTTTATGACAGTTTTCAAACAATTCATGGATATTTTATATTTAATTCAATTCTAGAAATTCAAAATAAAACGTTCAACTATGCTTGTCAAATTATATTTCAATATTCTGATGCGTGTTTTTAAACTTCCCAATTCTTCCCATAATTTCAACCCATTTAATCAATTCGCATTGCTGCACCTTCACAAAAGGTTTCAAAACCTATCCTTTCGGAGTATGGTTTCCCATCAAAAACATAGTCCTTCAATGACGCAGTAACAAGCACGGTGAACCCTAAGTCCTTCCCAATTTTCTGGGAGCCAATCGCTGACCACAATGCATGACATATCTTCGGCATTTTGTTTGTAGGTTTTCTTGGCTTCATAAATGCATACTGTGGACCCAGATCTTGTACAGTCATTGGAGCAACAGGGCCTTCTTTAAACTTCTTTGCTAGTTCTATTGATTTTTGGCATACCATCTTAGCGAGTCCTTTTTGTCTATGATCACGATGGGTACCCAGAAATATCAGTTCAACGGAGCAATCGACACCATATCTGGAAAAAGTATTAAAAACTTTTTACTTTTCGTTAGTTTAAGTTTTATTGTATTTAAAATTCAATACGTTATCAAGTTCTTAGTTTTAATTAAGTTCCCAGTTCTTATTTTATTTGTATTTATTATTTATTAAACAAGGCACCCCAACGACATATTTACAAAGGTAACAATAGGTAACACAAGTCTTCGATTCAGTGTATTTACACTGAATCGAAGACTTGTGTTACTGTAATGTTGTGCATGCCTATAAGTGATGTATTTACATCACTTATAGGCATGCACAACATTCTCATTAAAAGGTGATCAACTATTCTTAGAATATTTCTATGGCTTACGTATATGTTTTCTTACGAATAGTAGATAATGACGATATTATCAAATACGTAATTGTTAAAGAGAGAAGTATTTCTCGTTCGTATTAGCGTAAGGAATAGACTATACAATAGGTACAATACTCTTTATTGTACACAAAACAAACAAGAAACATTACCTTAAAAATAGAGATGAACAATGAGCGGTCTTGTCGCACTAGGCGATTTCTGTCAGATAACCTTTTATACAAGGTTGGTCGGGAAGGGGGTACTAATCCACAGGCCACTTACAGGATCACTGATAGCCGTCGTAAGTAATGCAAGTGTTAAAATTTCAAAATTCGGTAATTTTTATTTCCATGAAAAATGATTTTTATTTTAGTTTTTTCAAAAATCCACTATCCCTGCTTTAGTTACAAATCCAGAATTTTTATTTCCATGAAAAATGATTTTTATTTTAGTTTTTTCAAAAATCCACTATCCCTGCTTTAGTTACAAATCCAGAAAATGTTACATCTAATTCATGACCCCAAATATTATATAACCTAAAATGTAAACACAGCTCATCTTAACTGAGGATAGATAGGATTAAGCATTTTATTTTTGATATCTTTGTTCATCTATTTCTCTTAAACTGTTGACTTTTGGGGAATGTTGTAGAACAAAAGATATTTGTTATTATGGTTTCTTTAACACCCTCTCGGATTAGTACTCCCTTTCCGACTAACCTTGTATAGAGGTGACCTAGCCTATAGGAGGATATGGATGGAGGAAATAAAGAAGTGAGAACGAAGCTTATTATATTATTTTGTACCTCTCGAAGAAATTGCACCTTGCATCAAGATCTACCATCATATCCATGACAGCACGTGACGATGCTTGTTTGCAACGCTCCTCGCTGAATATTTCGAAGAATGACTTTTCAGAGGACTCTGAAGGTGCTTCCTGAAAATATTTAGATGGTTTTATCTGAGAGCTGTGTGGACAGAAAGCGCATAGTTCTGTAAAGGCAATACCGCAAGATGTTAATAATAAGGGTGCCTTTCCACCAGAGATGTGCTATGCAGCTATGCTACGAGAATGTAAAAGCTAAGCTAAGAAACTATGTGACCGTTTCCACTGATGCTAAGCTATGTAGCTGTGCGAGGAAGATGCGCAGCTCGAGCTATGCGACGTATCGACAATAGGGAAGGCACGAGGAGCGGCGGCGCGGTGCTCTGCACACAGTTACACCACTCGCGGCCATCCATAGCACGCATCCACAGCTCGCATCCATAACACGTATCCACATCACGCATCCTTCCATATAAAAAACGTAGCTTAGTTGAATCAGTTTCCACCAGTGCTATGCTATGTAGACCGATGAATATGATTGGTGGATATCAAACGCTTCTATAGCAACGTTGCATAGCACATCTTTGGTGGAAAGGCACCCTAAGCCTTGGCTTAAGATACTCCCCCAAAAACTCCCAAAGCGAACGGTTACATAGCCATTTGCATCCCACGGCTTCTGTCTTATGTTTATTTTATTGAAATTGCTACTTCGAATGCCAAAATGATTTCGTTGAATTGTCAAATTTTATAGTGTCTTTTAATACCAACCTGTAATTTACCGAAAACAACTGAAACGACTTCACCAGTATCAACAGCTACAGCAACCACTGATAGCCCATCCAATGCCGCATCTGCGCATAATTCTAACAATTCTTCTCCGGCTAGAGGATTCTTATTCATTTCTGTACCGATACATACGGCTTCATCTTGTAAAAAATCTTCCCTTAAGACCTGGAACATCAAAATTTTGTAAAAGGATATGAAGCTAAAACAAAAATTGACGATAGTTTACAAAAACTCACTTTTAGAGCACCCGGGAAAGTAGCTGCTGATAGAGATTCTATGCTGTATTTTCCTGAATAAAAAAATAAAAATATTTAAGCATTTTGTTAACATAATCAATAGAATTTTATATATACAGGCTGTAAAAAGATCCATCGAATAGCCGAAATCTACGCACTCTGTACATCAAACTAAATTACATTGACCAAAAAGAATTGCTGGGAAACGACTTTTATTTTTTTGCATAAAAAAACGCTTTTTTTGTAGCGCGCAAGTGTGGTTGTGGCGATGCCACGCGTTTGCGTGCATGCAGCGGCCACACAGCTGAGCCAAGGCGTTCGTGTGCCTTTGATATTCATTGCGTTTTTGTAACTTCAAATACGTAAATTGTTAGGAAAAATTGAAATTTTTGATAATGTTTGTTTGGAAGAAAGTTTAGTATTATGACTTGGAATTCGTTTTTGGAAAAAATAAAAAAACTTTGACCTTCAATATCTCCAAAAATTTCCCAGGTATGGTCTAGTAGAAAAAAATGATCCCAATGATGGGTAAAATATGTGGTTTTTGTTATCGTTAAGGGTGTTTTTACACCCGATATATGTATGTCGGAATATTCTCATAGTAAAGTTGTCGATGACGAGTGGTTCGAGGCTAATTACCAACCGCGCGGATCATACGAATTGCAAGGTTGAGCTGCACTTGCCGCGGTCAGTCCGTAGATGGGTGACCGTTCGTTACAAATCGAGATGCCTCCGTGTCTCAGAGATCACGTTAAGCCGTCGGTCCTGGGTGTCATATGAATACCTATGACAGTCGTTAAGAGTTCGGTGCGGTTCTGACTAGAAACCCGTAAGTCTGGCAACCGATTTAACCTTATGATATCTAGGGCTTTCAATACCGGTATTCCGGGATCCCGTAATACCGTAATCACGGATATATATTGGTCTTTTTTTAATCACGGTATTGACGAGCCAATACCGTGATTACGGTATTACAAACATTAATATATATTATTGCGATTTGTTGTAATAAGTAGTCAGAAATTGTATTATGTGGTACCATTTACGATGTGATGTTACTTTCACACTTGTTTTCGCCATTTTTTTTCTTTTGTGGTGCTCTCGGTGGTCTTTGCGGACCCCTTCTACGTAAAATACTTAACCTAAGCTAACTACTTATGCAACTTGTACTACACTAACATCATGACTACCTGCAACAACAGCACTAAGGGCGACCCCTAGTGGGACGAGCACGGGGCTTAGGGCGTTGCTGGCGGGGGCTTAGGGGGGGGAGACAGCTTGATGAGGGCTGAATTATCAGCGTGACTGCGAAGTCAGAAGAGACAACCGGCTCTACGACGGGAGAGCTCGGTAGATCGTGACCGGCGGCGGTGAGACGTCGCGACGGGCATCGTCTGCGAGGACGATAAGCTGGATGATGGCGGACGTTGTGTAATGTGCTGGTCGATTTACTCGCCTCCCTCCATAAGGAGGGTAATTTCATCATCGGGCTCTAAAAGTGTGTGCCTGGGACGGCGTACTTTACTGATGAGAGAGGGACTTTAGTCGGCCACTGCGGCGACTAGGGGGTTCGGATGACGGGGGGCAGTGTCGAAGTAACGCTTGGAAACGCGTTTGAGGTATTACCTGACGGTTGGTATTTTTAGATCAAGATGGAGTTGATCGTTACGCATGAACCACGGGGCAGCCGCGGCTCTGCGCAACACTCGATTCTGGAGGGTTTGGAAGGATTTGAAGCGGGAAGGCTTAACGTGTGCGAACACGACGCTAGCGTAAGTCAAGATGGGGCGGACGCACGTCACGTAGATTCTCAGCTTATTTCTAAGTAACAACTTACTGCGCGCTCTAAGGATGAGGTGGATGCGACCGACAGCAAAAGCGGCGCGAGCGCACACCGTTTTGATGTGGTCTATGAATTTCAGACGGTTGTCGAGGATAACCCCCAGGTATTTAGCTTTCATCTCCCAAGGGATCTGTTTGCCGATCATGAGGACGGGACGGATGCATGTGGAAGTCACCGTATCTCTCGAAAAAAATGGCTGCGCTTTTTTCGGGATTCACCTCTATTCTCCATTACCTGAACCAGACCCCGAGGGTGACGGCTGCGGTTTAGAGGGTTCGAGTGACGCTATCGATACTCCTACCGGAATAGTAGATGACCGTGTCATCGGCGAAGAGGTCCAACTTGGCCAAGCCACTTTTGGGAATGTCGCTGGTGTACGGCGTGAAAAGAAGGGGCGATAGCACGGAGCCCTGAGGGACACCGACGCGGATGGGGTGAGGGGACGAGAGGGTGCCTTCTAGGCGATAGCGGAAGGTGCGATCCGACAAAATGTCTCGAATGATGGGCTCGAGACGGTCCGGCATGTTGAATTGGTACAGTTTGTGTAATAAACCGTTGTTCCAGACCTTGTCAAAGGTTTTCGCTACATCAAAGAATATGATGCCAGTTTTGTACGAGCGCATGAAGCGGGAGCTAATGTGTTCGAACATGCGGTGCAATTGCCGAATGCAACAGTGTTTGGTTTCGAAAACCGAACCGTTCGGGGATGAGTCTACGGGAGTCAGCGAAATTATTTAAACGGATATATGTTTTTATCAGCGCAAGCACCCGCTCTTATCTCTATCTCACCCTCCCGCGCCCCGCCTAAGCTGATTCCCGAAATCGCCGTACTTATATATACGTTATAAAGTCTATGTGAAATGCCTACGTGCAAAATGACTAGATTTATTTTAAGTTCAAAACTTAAAATAAATCTAGTCATTTTGCACGCACGTTACGTTCTTAATTCCTAGTCCTATAATCAATCAATACCAAATTGTTATACTACAAAGAGTGTTTTGTATTATTATTTTCAGAAAGTAACCATAATAAAGACTGATTTGAAAATAAAAACACGTATTTTATAGGTTTTATTAATGTCCTAATTAAACTTGTGTTCAATACCGTGATCACGTGATCACGGTATTGATCACACTAATACCGGTATTGATACCGGTATTGAAAAAGTCCGGTATTTGAAAGCCCTAATGATATCCCATTGCCCAGCAACAGATGGCGGCCGCTCCATGTAAAATACTGGTATTCAGCATCCTTTGGTTAGACTGAAAGCTGACCCCAACATTGAAAAAGGCTAGGCAGGACAAAGATTTTGATGATAAAAATGAATAGTTATTAATTGACTTGTTGCTTTGCGTTCAAATGCAATCCAAAAATATTTAAGCATTTTGATACCATAACGCTATCAATACGAGTATAACAAAATGAAACGAAATATTTGCACAGTAAGGGCGCGTTTCCACTATGTCGTAACGATTAAATTACCGTTGGACGACTGTCGTCTCTAGCTGTTCCCATTAATACGATTGTATGTCGTCAAATTTTTTTATCGTTTAGTCACTATCGTATCTAGCTGTTTCCATTGCATCGCGACGACAATTTATCGTTTCAAGGCAGTCGCTTTGTCGTTAAAAAAAACGTGTGTGTGTCGTAAACGACGAGACGATATTTTTATCGTGGCTACGATAGATTTGCGGTCACGATTTAGTCGTAATGACTTTTTATCGTTTTACGACTGTCGTGCTAGCCGTTCCCACTGTCATGACAATCTGTTGTCACTGCAAAAAATGTTGTAGACGACAGAATATCGTATCGTTCTATATGTAAACACCTCCATTTAAACATAAAGCCACGACACTTAAAACTACACGATTATTTGTCGTCACGACAAAGTAGGAACGCGCCCTAAAGCTGTCGATGACAAAAAGAATAGGAAATAATTGGCGTGTTGCATTGCGTTCGAACTCCAGTGTTATCGTTAACTGATTTTCACTTTCACGGTATACTCCCAACGGCCACCACTAAAACAGGCACCAGTGGTGGCCGTTAGATCAGTGCATTATTTTTTGTCCCAACGGCCATCAGTGGCGGACGTTGGGACATTAAAAATAATATTTATTTTTAGTGTTTTGTCAATGTAATCTAACTATAGCAAATGTACCTATAATTTAACTAACAGATTGCTAACAGATATACATACTTACATATATCTGATGAATTTCTAGATAATGTTAATTCAACAATTTGTGACTGGCCATTTTATTCGCTTTACTACTTAATATCATTTCATTCATTTTACTATTTATTCACATTGGAGAGCAACAACGGACAACAAACGTCGTCGAAGGATGGCATCATAAATTGAACAGCGCTGTGGGCCAAATCAATCCAACTTTCATCAAGGCTTTGCATGTTCTTCATGAAGATGCATCCTTTTATGTAGTACGAAGATTGCAAGTGGAAGCAAACAGAGTAAATTCGAAAAAAAAGACAAAAAAAGCAGTCATAAATGACAAATTTATACAAGAAACTCATATGGAACTGTTGCACAATGAAATTACTACGCGTCATTTTTTGAAACTGATGCGACATTAAATTGACGTGCTTTTGGTTACGAAATAATACCTACTAAGTATTAATGTTTACGTAATAATCTTTTTTTTTTCTTTTGTTACTAGATTTTTTAGACATAGTACCTATCGTTGTTATTGTTATGTAATCGTAATTACATAGATATTAGAGTATCGTGATTTGAGCTGTGATTATACCTAATATTTTAAATTATTGTACAAATACCAGATGATTTTTAGACATAAAGTACCTACCTATAGTTTTAATGTAAATCAATATTAGTTTTATAGTATCGTGATTTGAGCTGTGATTGTAATATTTAAATTATTGTACAAATACTAGATGTTTTTTTTTAGGCAAAGAGTACCTATATAAGTTTATAGTTTTATAGTTTTAATGTTTCTTCTTCTTATTCTTCTTATTCTTTATTGTACACAAGAAAATTACAGTAACAAAATTACAATTTAGTGAAATCATGTACAAAGGCAAATGTTAATCAATATTAGTATCGTGATTTGAGCTGTGATCTTAATGAAAAGAGTTTTCACTATCGTAATTATTATTTTCAAACAAGCTTGATAAAAATGCTTAAAGAGTTTCGTTTGTTATTTGATTAAAGCTATGATAATAAAGGAGATTTTAAAATATTTATTTTGCCATTTTGATTTGTAACACGGTCCACCTACAATTCGAGCTCGATTGGTCTGACTGTAACTGCCACCAATGGCAGGGGCAGTTGACACAATAAATAATATTAGTCCTAACGACCCTCAGTGGTGGCAATTTAGTGGTGGCCGTTGAGACAAATATTATTTGGAATGTTCCAACGTCCGCCACTGATGGCCGTTGGGACAAAAAATAATGCACTGATCTAACGGCCACCACTGGTGCCTGTTTTAGTGGTGGCCGTTGGGAGTATACCATTTTCACGTATTACAACAAACTGATCTTATAATTTGGAGTCACTGGTTTCACTGTAAGCTTACGTTTATTAATCAAGGAGAGATAATATTGGATATACTTAGTTCAGAACTCAGTCTTTCAGGCTTCTGACTGCCCTTGACAACAGTCAAATGCATTCATATAACAACCGATGTGCACAGCGACTCGAAATCATAAAGATTACTCACAATTTTATTAGAATTTAGAATAAATTGCCTAAATAGATATAACTCACCATCTTCAGTAGTATACCACTTCATTTTTAAAACACTGATATATTTTTAGAAGATAACGTGCGAGATCTGCAGCTCCGCTTCTATCTATGAACAAAATTTTTCCTACTTAGTTATGCATTTACATATATTTTTATTGTCTAACGTAATTGTAGGATACAAAGAAATACCGGTCAAGGGTAAGTTGGTCTTAGCTTTGCGTTCCGTATACGCAGAATAGATAGTAGCAAAACTCTCATTTATTTCGATCAGGAATTTATGAAAACTACATAGGTTTAGACATTGTTTTTTTATTGAAAGTTTATGATGACCTCGTGAAAGACTGTCTAGATTAAACAGTAGCTTCTAATATTGATTTTTTTAATAATGTTTGCAAAACGCCTCAGACATGAAGTAGATGACCGAAGTATGCATTATAGGTACAATAAGAAGAATTTAACATAACAACTGAATAATCATTTTGATTTCTATTTGACCACGTAACCCCAAAAAAAATAATTGTAATAGATTTATACATACATTTAAATAGAGTGCCATGAATTTACTGATTCGATACCTAATTAGAATATCAAACAATTATTTTGCTATTAACTAATAACTGAACCTAATGAATTCTAAACAATAAGTTTGTTATCTTAATGGCTATCCGGGACACGAAAGTATTGTTGTTGCTGACTAGTTAAACACTTTGTTACATATTAATAATAGCAAACATACGCCATTGTGGAAGCAATGTTATTTTTCTAGTTGATTTTATTAATTATAATATTCAACTGCTGAGTATACAGGAAGCTACTGCAACAGAAGCAGAACCAATCGTAATTCTCACCTAGTTTACGTAATGTTTAGAGATATGGTAACAAGTTAAAAACAATGAGTTAGAAGTATTATGATAATAATAGTTAGAACGTTAGACAACAGTCTGTAACAGATTTATTTACAGAAATAAATATAATTTATTTCTATTAATAATTCCGTAAAATGTTTACTAAGATAGTTAAACAAAGTAGAAGTTTTATTATTATAACTTTCGTGAGACACATTCATATTTATGATTAGTTACGGTTTACTCACGTGCATTTTTCGGGATTGCCCGACTAGTTTCGGACCCAATCGGGGTCCTTAATCATGAGCTGATCACGCGGTGAGGTCGCGAGTTGAACTAGCGCTGCACCGCGCCGCGTAGCGTTGCGCCCGCGATGAGAGGGGCGCGCTCTGTGTCGGTATTGCTCGTGCACTTGCCTGGAGACCAGCTCTGAAGTCTACGTCATATAAAAGTGAGTTAAGTCTGGAGTACGACACAGTAAGCGCGGTATGTACCGGCACTCAGTATTACAACAACACGGACACGACAAGTGATGAAGATGCACGAGCAATACCGACACAGAGCGCGCCACTCTCGTCGCGGGCACAACGCTACGCGGCGCGGTGCAGAGCGCTATCCATTGGCAAAAAGTTCCTTAAAAGAGTGAAAAAAAAAAAAAATTAAGCCATTTCTCTTCTGCATGGTGATGTGGCGTGGTCTACGTATGGTTATTATGAGGTAGCTTTAAAAAGTACAGAAAGATTTTTTGATCATTATAAAATCTTTAAAACTGTTACTATTGTTTACGGATTAATCACATGCATATTTCGAGATTGCCCATCTAATTTGATAATCCCAAAGAATGCACGTAAGTTAGAAAAGTTATATAGTATTACCTACTTTCATTTATTGTCAACATTCAATAAAATCTTATCAGGAAGCTGTTTTTTGCTGAGTAGGTAATTATGAGATTCATATTTTTTGGATAATCTGAACCTCGGCTTTGGAAGAACCGTACAAAAAAGAACGCGTTCTATGGATATTATTTATTATTTTATTTATATAAGTTAATTAATTAAAACGGTATAACACCAATTACAATAATTATCATGGAAACATAAAACAAAACACGAAAATAAAATATTCAGTAGACAACATTCAATGGTTTAAATTAAAGGACAATGGGACAAAACGTCCCCAGAAGTGTAGCACTTTTTTACCTATTGCATATGAAAGACCTTATTAATCTCTTAATTTTATTGTATGACAGCTCATCTGTAAAATGTATAGTATAAAAGTTATTTAATATGAAAGTAAATAAAAATTACCTTAAAAAAGTGCTTCTATTATTACTTCAATATGAATATAATTATTTTAGTTAGTGATATGGGGTTATTTGAAGAGCTCCAAAGCTAGTGTAACAATAGTTCAATGTGGGAAAGAGAGAACGAGAGGCGCACGCGTCCGGAGGCGAGACGCGGCGCGCGGACCTAGGCAGCGGTTCGGTAGTTACCATTTTCAAATGTAATATCACCCGATAGGGTTTACATTACCTGTGCATCGTACCCACAATTGCATCCGAACAGTTTGGTTTTCGAACCAAGCACTGTTGCATTCGACAATTGCACCGCATAGTTTAACACATTAGCTCCCGCTTCGTGCGCTCGTACAAAACGGGCATGCTATTCTTCGACGTAGCAAAAGTCTTCGACAAGGTCTGGCACAACGGTTTATTGTACAAACTCGTACAGTCTCGTGCTCATCATTCGAGACTTTCTGTCGGATCGCTCCTTCCGCTATCGCCTAGAAGGCACCTTCTCGTCTCCTCGCCCCATCCGCGCCGGAATCCCTCAGGGCTCTGTGCTATCGCCCCTTCTGTTCACGCTGTACACCAGCGACATTTACAAACGTGGCTTCGCCAAGCTGGCTCTCTTCGCTGACGACACGGCCATCTACTTTTTCAGTAGGAGTCTCGACAGTATCACTCGAACCCTCCAAACCGCAGCCGACGCCGTCGGGGTCTGTTTCCGGAAATGGAGAATAGAGGTGAATCCCGAAAGAGCGCAGCCGTTTTTTTCGAGGGATATGGTGATTCCCACACCCACATCCGTTCCGTCCTCATGTTCGGCAAACAGACCCCTTGGGAGAAGAAGGCCAAATACCTGGGGGTTATCCTCGAACACTTCTTTCCGTGACCACCTCAAAGAGGTGCGCGCTTGCGCCGTTTTCGCTGTCGGTCGCCTCCACCCCACGCGCAGTAAATTGTCACATAGAAATAATCTGAGAATCTACGTGACGTGCATCCGCCCCACTTGACTTACGCTAGCGTCGTGTTCGCACACGTTAAGCCTTCCCGCTTCAAATCCTTCCAAACCCTCCGAAATCGAGTGTTGCGCAGAGCCGCGGCTGCCCCGTGGTTCATGCGTGTAACGTGCATGTAACGTTCAACTCCATCTCGATCTAAAAATGCCAATCATGAGGCAATACCTCAAACGCATTTCCAAGCGTTACTTCGACAATTCATCGACACCCGCCATCCGAACCCCCTAATCGCCGCAGCGGCCGACTACAGTCTCTCTCTCATAAGTAAAGTTCGCCGCCCAGGCACACACTTTTAGAGCCCGATGACGAAATTACGCTCCTCCAGGAAGCGAGTAAATCGATCAGCACAATACACAACGTCCGCCGCCGTCCGGCTTACCGTCCTCGCCGACGAGGCCCGTCGCGACGTCCCACCGCTGCCGGTCATGATCCACCGAGCTCTCCCGTCGGAGAGCCGGTCGTCTCTTCAGACTCCGCAGTCACGACAGTTCGTATTTATAACCTTCTCCAGAAAAATAAAGAATTATAATTATAATACTCTTCATTTAGGAATTTTTGATTCATTGACTTTATAAAACATTCATTTTGAATAAAATGACTCATTCTTTAAATCAGTTTAGCATTTATTTTTCAGCCAATAATTGATTTAAAATGAGGAAATAATAAAAAATTAAATAACATTTTTATTTTATTTCAAACCGGTTTCATTCATTCCTTCACTCATTCTCGACTATTCATTCGTTCGTTCATTCAATCAAACTCACTCTATAGTGCTACAAGGGTGGGGACGGGGTTCATACATTTTGTCCCATTGTCCTTTATATTAAAACTAACACGGAACAGTGGACACTCTTGCATACTTCCTCTCACAGAACGCCATACATATACGCCTTAATTTACTCCATTCATACGCAAACAACATCACACTCAGGGTTGGCAGACAAAAAAGCGTTGAGCGTCATAAGAGTACGACACACAGGAGATTCAGCTCTGGCAACAGTTATGGATTACGGTGAGGCGAACAGATTGCGCCGGCGGCTCTGACGGTGTTCAAGGTAGTTGTCTGGCACAAATAGCCGGCATAAAAGGCTGTGTTGCTCAGGGCAGTCGATTAATCCCCGTAGGACTTTACAGGCTACCGTGAGCTGAAGCCTCTTCTCACGTCCAAAGAGTTAAACCCCAACATCCCTAACAGATAGTTGGTGGAGTACAGGAAGGGAAAAAAGTAGTATAAGCCTATGGAAATAGTGTCTCCGTAAGGTTTTCTGCACCTTTTCGAGCATCAGTGTTAGGTTAGCGGTGTAGGGGTGCCAGACACAGGCACTAGACTCGAGTTTGCTTCGGACCAAGGTAGTGTAGAGCAATCGAATAACATTGGGATTGCGGAAATTACGAGCGAAAGATTCCTGCACGAGGGTTAAACAGAGGTGTATAGTACACCTACATTTAGCCATTATGTTAAAGTCTCATGTAATAGGGGGCGAGCTTATTGCCATCAACCGGGCACAAATCTAGACTCCGGGCTGCTACTGAGAAATTCCTCTCGGAAAAACCCAATAACATTTTGCCCGACCTAGGGATCGAACCCAAGACCTCACGCTCAGCAGTCGCGCTTGTGACCACTAGACCAACGAGGCAGTCAATGAATTGTTATCTCGGGTGTATATTTTTTATCACACTGTATATTTTAAACGGTCTCTCCAGTTCTGAAGCCATAGCGCTTGATGGCGGACTTCTCCCAGTCTGCTCCGACTTTCGGTATCTCGGTTCACTTGTGCAAAGCGATGGTGAAGTAGATCGGACGGTTAATCACAGAATTAACACTGGATGGATGAAATGGCGGCAGGTCACGGGAACAATCTGCGACTCCCGCATTCCCCTTAAACTTAAGGGGAAGATATACAAAAGCATGATTAGACCTGCTGTCTTGTATGGATCAGAATGTTGGGCCACAAAAGGGATGAATGAAAGGCAATTGCATGCAGCAGAGATGAGAATACTAAGAGGAATGTGTGGTGTTACACGAATGGATAAAATAAGAAATGAGTACATAAGAGGAAGTTTGAAAGTGGCATCGATAACTGAAAAGTTGTGTGGAAATCGGTTGTCATGGTATGGACACGTGTTATGGAGAAATGAGGAAAATGTAGTGAGGAGAGTTTTGAGTATGAATGTCGATGGCTATAAGAGTAGGGGAAGACCAAAGAAACGATGGATGGAATGTGTGAATGATGATATGGTTAGAAAGGGGGTGACTACCGACATGACGACTAATAGAGAAGTATGGAAGAAAAAGACATGTTGCGCCGACCCCAAATAAATTGGGATAAGGGCAGGAGAATGATGACTGTATATTTTAAACGGATTCCATATCAGTCCGATTATATGTATTTATAAACATTCGCCTTCCAACAAAATAGCTATTATTGGGAAACAACGCAAAAATTGGCTCGTGCGATGGATTCTGTTGCTGTATTTAGTTCGTGAGAAGGCATTATTAAGGGCAGACGTGAGTTGCATTGCAACAGAGCTAACATTTTATATACAACTAACACCCACATTAATCTTTCTTTTAGGATTGATGTAGCTTTGCTTTATGTGGTCACGGACTTATAATAAGCTCCCTAATTTTTTGTAGGTGTAATAACAGATGGAAAAGGGATTAATATAAAGCAGCATCTCAATAAAGTGTAATCGAAAAATAAAAAAAAATATGAGATTAGTTTAAAATTTATAATTTATAAAATATCCAACAATATCACAACTTTCAAATCATAAATGCGTTCTTTAGATTATTCTATTTCAGCAACATGTCTTTTATTAAATTCTTCTAATTCCTAAGGTAATAATCCTAAATTGCTGACTTAATCAATCCTTATAGCAGCAGCTTCAGCAAAAACTTTGCCTCCTAACCGCTCCTCGTAAGACTTTCCATCATAATAAAAATCTGCGAAGGATACACGTAGACCTACGGCAAAATCCAAGGCTTTCCCAATTTTCTGAGTAGGTTCTGCCGTCCATAGAGCTTGACAGATCTTCGGTACCTTGGCTATTGGTTTTCTTGGTACCATATTTGAATAATTAGGACCTAAATCTTGCACTGTCATTTCGGAAACAGGACCATATTTCAGCTTCTTCCCCAATTCTATGGACGCTCTGCATAGAATTGTACCAAGTTTGTGGAATCTGTGCTGGCGAAGCGTTGCCAGGAACATTATTTCGAGGCTGCAGTCGACGTTGTACCTGTAAACAACAAATAGAGTTTATTAATAATTGTTACAGAAACCCTAACTGACCGCCACTCCCCGCACCCCAACATGGATAACACAAAGAAAAACCGGTCCCTAGTTCCCGGCGGCCTTGCTAGCGGCCTAGGTAACGGTGGGGCGTTAAGGTCGAGGGAACCCGCTGGTTACGAGAAGCACAGGACCGGTCGATGTGGCGATGCTTGGGGGAGGCCTGTCTCCAGCAGTGGACGTCTTTCGGCTGAATGATGATGATGATTATATAGAAGATCAAGTCATGAAATGCCAGGAACTATTAGATCACCCAAAAGCCTGTGTAAATATAGGTATGCCGTACGAATTTCAATTGGCTTTAAAAATCTAACTATCTTGCTAAATTAAGGTTTTATGAAAGTACGACTTTGTTAAATCTGGCGGCAAAATACGGTCACTGTTTTCGTATCGAAAATACTTATTGTAAATTTCAAATTCTCAGAAGTGTTCCGAGATAGTTCTAGAAAGACAATAGGAAGATCTTAATGGATTTCAAGTGGCAATCAACCGGAATGTTCTTTGTTAACGTTATTCCATAGTTCTGTTTGAAGTAGGTAGTTATACTGGAAACATTGAGTGTTCTTGGCATTTGAACTTTAAACATAAAGGATACCTATAATTCTCGTGAAGGAAATGATTACAGTATCATTTCACTGTACATAAGTAGTAATTATGAATCAATTCATAGAACTAACTCTTTTTTTTTGTACACCCCTTTTATTGCTCCTAGTTGCGACATGCAGTAGTGGACAATATGGAAGATGTAAATCCATTTAACAAGTTTATATTTAATTACCAAAATACTGTATTCCCTCTATTACGCCTGTAATCCTCGAAGGGTTAAATAGAAATATACCTACTGCGGTTCATTTATAGTCGGCCGAATATGATATTAAAGGGCTTCTGCACCATCGTGCATGATGGACGACACGGACGCACGTCAGCACTGGACGGCAATCTCCACAGTAGTGAATGCTTACAAGACTTGCATACAATATCATGTGGGTGCCATTCACCGCCATGCACGTTGGTGCATTAAATTTTAGTTCTTAGTAAAACAGAGGCCAATATAATCCAAGAGCGCACTCGTTACAACACAAATTATTATTAAAACAGCAAACAGTAAACAGTTTGTATGTTATTACCTATCTCTAATCTGCCATGACAAATGTACTCTTATTAGCATAGTTAGTCTTGCGTTTTTCTCATATTTTTCTTATTCAAAATGTTACCAACTTTTTGTAAATATTTGATGAAAAAGTGTAACCATGGAGTTTGTTGCCCACTCTTTTCTATAGGAATCCACACTTTGGAACGCGGCAGTAAATTCTTCACACCGATAATTCAGCTTTCATCATGCTGTGTTTCTTCCAATCTCGCACCAGTAATGTCCTAAGCCGAGGTACGAGTCCCACTAGGGGTCGGCCTTAGTGCTGTTGTTGCTAGTAGTCAAGATCCTAGTGGAATATAAGTAGTTAGCTTAGGTTAAGTATTTTACTTCTCCCCATTGGCTGGAGACCCTTCTAATCTTGCCAATGACTGCCCAGTTACGTAGAAACGATCCGCAAGGAGCATATTCAAAAAATAGCCGTCAAAAAGAAAAAGAAAAGTGACTTCCTCTTTTTCTTGACAGTTAAAAACCGCCTGTAAATAGTTTAATTCGAATAAATGCTCTGACATTGACTACACGTTACAATGGATCATGTGTACGTACAGTTTAAAAACAATATAAGCGTACTATGGGTAGTATGTCTGTTACGCCTGGTCATGAATACGGTTGCGTGATCAAACTGATCAACTATATGGTAAGGAAGTACTAACTACTTGTGTACTATTAACTCGAGAGTGACAATGATTGGCACGTGTACGTTACAGCCGAGTCAACTTAGTATGATATTACTGAATTTTAATTTAGAGCAAAAATGAATTTATTACATAATGAGCCCGATTCTGTTGAGCACAAACAAAAATTTTGGCTATTGCCATCTTTTTCATTCTGATAAAATAAGAAAAAGACGGACGTAAATAAAAGCTGTCTTTAATTGAACTAAAATTTCCATACTTACAGTGGTTACGCACTGCATCCGATCCGGATCCGTGAAAATACGAATATAAAAACTCGGACCGTATTCGAATATTGCTTTTCGCACTGCATCCGATCCAAATTCGTGAAAATAAGGATCTAGAGTCTAAAAATCCCGGACCGAATTCGGATATTGCTTACGTACTAATCTGATCTCTGATCCAAATCCAAGCAATTTAGGGGCCATCTTTGGCATTTGTCCGATTTGAATCCGAGGTAATGCGAAAATGTTCATACAAACACTACTACGGCCACTTCGGTCCGTCAATATTTCTTCCAGACTGGAGACTCACGGATAACGGAGAGAAATCGGATGACGGAAGTTTGGTCTAGTTCGTAAACTACCATACAAATAGTTCTATGACTACTTCGGAACGTATTTTCACGAATTTGGATCGGATGCATTGCGTAACCGCTGGACACGTCAGTACGTGTGGACTAAAAACACGGTAAAGTTCAAGTCATAAACTACTTTGATATCTCTAACTTAGTTTATATCTATCACCGTCCTTTTCTCGCGCCGTCTATTAGTAAAAGATAGCAATTCTCTAATTTTAGTTTAGTTGGTGAACAAGAGAATCGACACCAATATCTACGTAATGAAACTATTTTTGTGTTAAGAACAAATAAGCTTGAAATAAGCAGCTTATAACAGTTTCTAAATAAATACAGCACTTAAAAGATAATTAGTAATTTAAGTGAACCTGGTGCTGACTTGGATCGATCAATTCGTCGACATTTAAAGGATCCTTCAGAAGATTTAATAGGCATGTTGACAGCATCAATAAATTGCAAATCTAATTAGTCCGCCAATTAGAGTTTTGAAAAATAATGGACACGTATTTTTTGTTTTGTTAAATCTATGAATATTTGGAAAGATAAAACGCATTAAAACTCGAGAGTGGGGGCTTGTGACGATGACGTTAGAAGCAAGTAAAAATTGTATTTGCTTGTGACGTTTTACCAATTTTAAAAGCGTCGTATCTTCATCAATTTAGGTTTACGTAACAAAAGAAAAAGTTCGGGTCAAATATTTTTTGATAATCTAACTGACGGACTAATTAGATTTTTTCAGTCAAATAGGTACCTTGTTGTGTTATTGTTCCACAGCATTAATAAATCGATTAAGTACTTCATTTTCTTCATAGATCACCTCCAGATCCACACCGGAGGGGATCGTGGTGAATTAACAACTGCGCGGATCATATGATTTGTGAGGTTAAGCTGCGCTTGACGCGGTCAAAACGCGGATGGGTGATCGTTTGTTACACATCGAGATCCCCCGTGCCTCAGAGAGCAGGTTAAATCGTGGATCCCGGGTGTCATACGAATAACTATGACAGTCGTTAGGGGTAGTCAGAAGTCCGAAAATCTGACAACCGGTTTAACCTTAGAATTGCGTTGCCCAGCAACTGGGTTACGGAGGTCTGATGGTAGTTGTTCCGTGTGAAATACTGGTATTCAGCCGCATCTGTTTAGGCTGGAAGCAGACCCCAAAATAGATGGAAAAACGCTTGGCAAAACAGAGTTCTTCCAGATAAGTTGACTAAATGTTCTCAGAACGACTACATCAAGCTACTAATTTCCAGCATAAGCTGATCTCTCATTGTACAGAAAGCCTATACAATGCGAGATCAGCTCATACTGGAAATGTATAGCTTGATACGTAGCGTATAAACTACTACATCAAAAATTAGCACAGAGGGTTTATGCTCGCAAAAAGACGCCACGCGTATGCCTACTGCAAAGAAAACACAAGACTATGAAATGTGTTCATGGCACATAAAACCACAATATGCATAATACTTATTATCTTCCCCGTTTCATTATGTCAAACGAGATACCGGAATTAATGAGACTTGTGCATTATGGTTACTCTCAAACGGGGATGAATTTACTCGGGTATATTATGCCTCACAGTTTTACGTTGTCATAAAGTGGGATACATGTAGGTGCTTGTGTATAAAAAAATAGATGATGTCGAATGAGACAGATTTTTGGAGAAAGAGTATAGGCCTAACTTGAATGTTTATACATACAGTAACGTGGACGTAACGTAGCGAGTGATTTTTAATTGAAAATACAACTAACCTAGAGCATTTTGGTTTAAATTGCGACAAGCATAATTTGTGTCATACATAGATAGGAATTAAGATTTCAATTTAATTGAATGTTATGTGCGAAACGAGTGTTTCCAATTCAAAATACACTCACATTAACGTTACGTTTACGTAACGTGTCACAACATTCGTGCTAGCCCGACAGAACATTGGTCTACGTAACAGAATAAAGTAATGGAAAGTACGGCTTTAGCTAGAATTCATAAATTGCTCTTACATGAGAGCTAAGCACCCCTAAAGCATAGTTTTTATTTAATTACTAGCTTTTGCCTGCGGCTTCGCTCGCGTTAATTTATGGATCTCTAATTTTTTGATCCCAAAATATAGCCTATAGCACTCAGGGATAACGTAGCTTCCTATTGGTGAAAGAATTTTTGAAATCGGATGAGTAGTTTCGGAGATTACCCCCTACATACAAACAAACAAACAAACAAATTCTACCTCTTTATAATATTATAGTATAGAAGATGCTGATTTGGTAAATAAATAAACAAAATTCAAATGTTTACATTTTGACAGCTCAACTTGAGGTGCTGCTCCCAGGCCGTCATTTTGACAGGTGTTTATTAATACTACTACTAGAGGTCGCTCGCGTGGATGCAGTTTATCGCTTGTAAAAGTAGCCTATGTCCTTCTCCGGAAAGGGCTATCTCTGTACCAAGTTTCATAAAAATTGGTTCAGTAGTTTAGTTGTGGTGAGGTAACAAAGTCAAAACCAGACTGATGGATAGACAGAGTTACTTTGGCATTTATAATATGAGTAAGGATTAGGCGGGTAGAAGTCACAGTTAGCAGACACGCTAGAAATGGCGATAAGCTCAACTTTAGCGACGATCTGTGTTCATTACTCCTTTTACTACAACTTTTTTCAACCTACCTAGACCTTGAGAAATGACAGGCGTGCCTTAACAATTAATTACTGAGATTGTGCTTACTTCTCAAAGAAATTGCACCTGCCGTCGACTTCTGCCATCCACTCTATGAGTGCACGTGATGACGGCTGCGTGCAACGCTCCTCAGCGAATATTTCGAAAAACGGCTTCTCTGAAGAATCTGATGTTGCTACCTGAAAAATTGTCATTTTTTTAAAATTATCTCCTAGAACAAAAGTAGAGTAGATGTATACACACTGGACCAATATGCAATGTGATATAACGTAATTCGTAAATGGGAGCTCAGCGGTTACTTTATGTAATGAGAATAAACGTAACAATATTAATTTGGTAAGAATGATGCTCTCATCAATGAGCTGCGCTTGCCGTGCCTTCGTCATCATACCCAATACTACTTCACATTAGTATGCCTATAAGCATAATCTGCTGAGCACGGGCCTTTTCTCCGAATGAGAAGGGTTAATGTAGGGCCAATTTAATAGATCACATTTGACATCTGTCTGTTTTAGCTTCTTAGTGAGATGACCTGCTTAAAAACATCGATTAGAGTGAATGCATCGATATGGACATCAAACATATGTAAATCGAAGTCAATACCTAATCATTGCATTCGAATCTACTTATCAACTTTCGATTTTTTTGGGTAACATCCCTAGTGTTTAAAAAGAAAAAGGGTTCACTGATGCAACATTGTAACGACGTTCAGTTCTCTTTAGAACAGATATTGTTTTTAAGTTTTTTTTTTATTCTTGTTTATTTTGTGTACAATAAAGAGTATTGTATTGTATTGTATTGTTTATTAAGTTTAGAATGGTTTATTAGTGATAGTAAATCACAAAATTACCTTCTTTTGTCGTTATTATAATAAATATGTAATCGTAATTGAAAAAAGTTAAGCAATTGTGCAGTTCTAACTTCGAAAAAATAAAATAATATTTTATGTCCGCCGTTACAAGGTTACGTTTGTTAAATTTTGATGAAGAGTCAAATGTGATCTATTAAATTGGCCGTACAGTAAGGCCTTTGTCCATTACGATGGTCTGGTGCTGGTTGGCGGATTACACATCATCGAGTGCTTGATGGAGCCCTCTCAGGTGTGCAAGTCGGTGAGCACGTTAAACCGTCGGTCCCGGATGTCATACGAATACCTATGACAGTCGTTATGGGTAGTCAGAAGACCGAATGTCTGACAACCGGTCTAACCTTAGGATATCAGCATTACCCAGTTACTGGGTTGCGGAGCTCTGATGGTAGTTTCTCCGTGAAAAATACCGTTATTCAGCCGCATCTGGGGGTCTACTCCCTAAGCACGAAGTCCGTGGTTTCAGCCTTAGTTACGAGCGTTTCCTAATCCCTATCACCTACGGACATACGATTATTTTGGGGCCTGAACTAAGAATGAATGACAAAACGATTTGACAGTTGTCCCTACTATCGATGTGTTTTTGCCCGTCCGAAAAGATGAACTTGACACTTGTTTTGTTCACTCCTACGTTTCGGGCTACTTTCGGACCGGCGACTAGCTTCGTTGACGGACTTAGGGAGTAGGCCCCCTGGTTAGTCTGGAAGCTGACTCTAACACAGTTGGGAAAAGGCTAGGCCGAAGGAAGGATGCTCTCATCAATCCTATTTTTTTAAATATTTTTATCTTAAAGTAACATTTTTCTTCATACAAAGTATTGTCCCATTTTATTAGCCATAAACATCTATATTCAAGAGTCACGGAAACGCATTAAAATAACAAAGTAGAAGCTTAGCATTCATTACGTTGGTTAATTAGTTAGAGGCGGAGTAATGAGATTCAGACTTTTAAAAAGAAAAAAGTCCAACTGAAAGTATAATCCATTCTGCTTAATAAGTATTATTCAAAAACTCCTGTTTATTAATATTTTGTCTGCACTGTTTAAATAATTTGCATGTTTTTCTTTGTGACAAGAAAGTATTCCGTATACAATAACAATTTATTATTTCCTATGAAGACTATTGACTAAAGAATTTTATGAGGTACGTAACCTTGGACTCTGATTCTAGAAAGAAAGAAGTTTTTTTTTTATTTAACCAACTGGTACACGACCTAAGGCAACAATAAAAAAAATAAAAAACAGGATTTTCAAAATAAATTTTGTTGTTGGCAACAAAGTGGTCAGCTAACCTAACCAACCATAAAAAAAACGTTGCCAACATAATAACAAAGTTACCAAACAAATTCAGAGTCCTGCAGATGGAAAAAAAGATAAAACCGAATAAGTAGGTCGCATCTGTGCGACAAAAAGGACGCACTACCACTACATCTAGTTTTTCAAAGGACCGAATAAAGTGATTGCCTAGGCCAGAACCAGGAACGGGCTAATGCCTTCTATCTCTTACGCAGGTCTGCCAGGCAGATTTACACAACGACAAAAACACATAGTGAAATAATAACAAAAAAAAAAAAAGGCTTTTATTTCTTGCAAAAGAATGAAAAAAAAAATGAAAAAAAAAACATTGAAAAATAAAAAGTATAAAATAAAATTAGAAAAATAAAAATTGATATAAAATTTGAAAATAAAAATAGACTAGATAATATACATAGATACTATATAGATAGAACATATACAGCCTATTATTATTGTCCCACTTCTCAGAATGAGAAGAATTATTAAGGCTTTAATCCACCACACTGGCCTGATGCGAGTTAGCTGACTACACAAACCATCGAGACCTCACCTCTATGGAGGTGTCTCAGGTGTGCAAGTTTTCCCACGATGTTTAAAGGAATACACCATTAACGCAAGGGATAAACAAATTCTGATTCGCACATGAATTCGAAAAGTCAGAGGTGCTGCGATAGGTAAGCGTTCTACCACTATTACTGCTCGCAAAAAGGGGCTATCATCATCAGCATTCAGCCGAAAGACGTCCACTGCTGGACATAGGCCTCCCCTAAAAAGGGGGGTTTGCAAAAATCACCACACTTGGGAGGCGGGTTGGCGATCGCAGTATGGTTGTTAAAGTACTCAGAGAACGCTGCTGCCCATCCTCCAGAGAATCCCTTAGTCGCCTTTTACGACACCCACGGGAAGAGATAGGGTAGTGCTATTCTTTAAGTCCGGCACTACACGAGACAGGGGCACGAAAGGGGCTATACAAACTCTTATTGGAGATATGAGTTTCACTTTACTAGGATCATTAATACCAACTTGCAATTTATTAAAAGCCACTGACGCGACTTCTCCACTATCAGTAGCGACTGCAACCAGCGACACGCCATCCAATGCTGCATCTGCGCATAGTTCTAACAATTCCTCCGCTGCCACAGGGTTCTTGTTTACCTCTGTTCCTATACAAACAGACTCATCTTGGCAGAAGGCTTCCCTTATTACCTGAAACGTTGATAAATACAAAATAGTAAAACACTTTGCTTTTGCAGTACATTTTTGGAAATGAGTGCGAATCTATGTTAAAGATGAAAGTGAAGGAGTTGCAGAATAGGTGGTAAGTTTATTAATGTACATGAAAGAAAAAACTTTCTTAGTTCCGTGATATGAATATTTGAATGACAAGTTTTTGGAAAAGACTCCAAACCTGAAAACGTAGCACGAAATGCATCGTTATGAGAAATAAAAATCATGCATTCCCTGCCTCTTGGGGCATCCCTTTAAATAGGTCTATCTATGTCCAACAGTGCACTAAGACAGGCTGATTTGAATTAAAATATAATCAGTAATACTCATCATTATCCTAAGCTTCAAGCAGCCTACTGTTGACTATTTGCTTCTCCTGTTTACGCTACTACAGTGCACTGTCGAACACTTATCGCACCTATGTGTGCACCAATCATTGATAAAAGAAGAATAAAAGAGGATTAGCCCTAAATTACATAGATAATTTTTTGATACAAAAAGATACAAATATGTAGGTACCGCAGTAAAAAAAACTTGTCTTATTCTTCCACGTAATAATTTACAAATGTAAAAAAGTGCACAATATGTCATAGATTACCATTTTCTGTTGTCATTGTTTACAATGTCACGAAGCTCCGCCTTGTAGCAATTTTTTTGCTCTGACGCCATTTTATGAATTAGAATGACTTCCATATGTCGTTCGTATATCATCCAAGCGTTCTTTGGAGTTTATTTTCAGTTTTACAGTAAACTGTGTTTGGTATTTTTTGTTGTATTGCAAAGTATACGTGAGCAAAAACTAACGTAACAAAGTGTTGCATCAGAGGATATAATTCATTGCTGTGGGCGGAGTCAACGCCATTTTAGAGAAAAACTTGGCTTCAAATCACGTGACCATAGCTGCTATCCTCTTACTTTTCTTTTATCAATGGCAACAACGTTGTTTTGAATGTCAATGTGTAGTTAAATATATACACCGTGTCCCAAAACTCACTCATAAGCGGGCACCAGAGGGTGGACCTGCTCATGACAACTCGAGTTTTTTTTTTTTTTTTTATAATTCCGTCATAGATTTTGAAATATTTCGAAAAAAAAAATGCTTTTTTTTGTATCGGCAACCTAAGTAGCACTGTTATCCACCACAGTCCCTAAAAAATCCCAGAATGCCTGTAGTTTTTACACAAAAATCAATCAAACTTATTTTCGTCAATTTTCGATGGTCTTCAAACAATTAGTAATTAAAAAAACAATTTTTTTTTCTCGTGTAGTCATGAGCAGGGCCACCCTCTGGTGCCCGCTTATCGTTGAATTTTGGGACACGGTGTATAATATTTCCAATGATACTTAGTCAGCTAGGTATATGTATAATATAATATAGGACACGCACATATTTTTGGTCATTCTATTTTAGTCACTAATTGGCGGACAAAATTAAGGGCTGGTATCGTAATTCGTATTAGTTGATCGAGACATCTTTTCATCTCCTCTTAATGAAATAGCATACAATATAACATAAAATAACAAAGAGAGCTTTCTTTGTTATTTTATGTTCTCCACAAATGATTATTTAAAAGGTAATAAAATATTTCACTACGAACGTCGAAACAGACTAGTTAAACGGGACTTCGGAACAAAACTAAATAGTTTTATTGTATTTACTGCAAATACTCACTCTTAATGCACCAGGGAAAGTAGCAGCTGACAGAGATTCTATTCTGTATTTTCCTGGAACGAACGGGAAAATGCAAACCGTTTAAAAATAGTACCTACCATTTTACTTATCAAACGTTTTAATGTCTAGTCTTTTGTTCAGTCCATTTTCTTTATCAAATAAAACAAAAGAACCTTTATTAGAAGAGGAGGAAACGAACTTTTCTAGGTATCGATACATTTTTTTAGTAGCGAGTGCGAATGTTGAGGTCGGCTAATTTCGAGTCGAGCAAAAACTACAATTGGATTTTTCCGTTTAGAAAAGGGATTCAAATTGAACGCGATAGACTTGGCTGCAGATAAGCTTGGTTCTTATTACGTTAGATTCAAATCGTGTAAGTAAAAAAAAACTGGTTTCTTGTAGTGCTCTAGTGCAGCTTTGCCTGAGCACACAGACTGGTGTACCTACTCTGTCATTTCAGAATATGGTAGGTAATCTTAAAAGTGCAAAAAAAATAGGGGAAACGGTAGACACAGTATATTTTTTTACAAAACGGATTTTAAAAGCTCTAAGCTATTATGTTAGTTACCAGTTGTATTATTTGCACAGTGCTTCAAGTAAATAAAATTGTATTGTTGCCGTTTCGCGTATCCGCTTCACAAAAAAGGCAAATAAAGAAGAATATCCGTGTTTTCAGAATTTAAGTTTCAGTTTTTAAAATGAACAGATTTCTGAATTAGGTAAATATTTTTTTTCAAAAAAATAACAGTGTCAATCTCGGGCATGAACCTTTACTTACTAATTTATTTTTATCAATTGCAGATAAGGATTAGACGGATAATAATTTGGGTACAAATGATGTAAAGGATGCTAATAAGACTGATTGTACTCATGAGATGAAAACTTTGGTAATTCCAGAGGAAAATATAAGTTACATATCTTGCCGTATTGGCAGGTCTACCCTAAGGCCGGATAAGGGTAGTATGAAAAAAGATTGTTATCTTTACGATCAAAAACTAGAATAATAATACTAGGTATAGAGGCACATAATGACTCTAATAGAGGACAAAGTACCTTGACAACACAACTTTAAAAAACAAGTTTGACATAGTTTTGTTTGTTTTTATCATAAGAACCAGTCTGGATAATAAACATAATAAACGTTAATCTTATCTTTAATTTAAACAGACAGATCAATAAACTACACTTATAATACTAACCGTCTTCGGTAGTAAGCCATTCCATTTTCAAAAACAACACAATATAAACTCAAACGTCAAAAATGTATCACTAAATAAGGAACGTGCGCACGCGACGGTGCTTCGTAATCAACTGACAACAGTGACAACAACTAATCTATTCAAGTGAGTTGAATGAATGCGTGTTGAGAACGTTGTCACTGAACGCGTTTATACGAATGACCTTGACCGGACAAGTGTATTGACGTTAAAGATAAATGTTTAGGTAAAATAATGACAGCAGGACTGATGTCGCTTCTAAGGTATCAACTTCTAAGTATAGTGACCCAAGTAACAAAAATCTCCTCATTTGTAATATGGGGAGACCTTCTCAAAATCATGGATTCTCTTTCCATGATTAAGTATGTTTTTAGTAACCATCTGTGTAAATTTTACCATTTCAGTCTTTATGTCCGAACTGGTATCCACTTTTAGATGCTAGGTTATACGGCTAGCTAGCTAAAACAATTAAGAAAATCGTTTAACGTGCATTGTATGCTGTTCACAATTTATTTTGGATTCCAGCAACATTTTACTGCCTTCAAAATAATAGGTATGTGTTATATTATACTTTAATTATATAAACTGCTATTCTAAAATATGATATCATTAAGATCTCAAAAGAGATATTTCTCTTAGCTACACGAGAGAATCTTAAAACATATTTTCATCCATTTTATGAATTTATCCCGAGCTAGAATAAATTAAATTTTGTCTCGTTTAATCATAATCTCTGTTTCTGACAACTTATTTAATACACCGCCGATTAATTTTATAGAATACAAAAGAAAATAAGATGAAAATATCAAATACAAAGATATCAGGGTGAAAATCTTCATAAAAATACGACCGCAATGAAAAAATACCGACGGCGATTCTTTCATAAATTTAATCAGCTTTCAGCGTAAAATTATTATTTTGAAGTATTTTATTATTAGAACCGATGATTATAGGTATTTTTCCTGGCTTCTCGACAAGTGTACTTAATTAATATAATTATTACTGTACCTTTTACAATTTAAGCACGTCTTTGTTAACTGTATTAATTACTTTAACACTGAGTTGATTAATTTCAATTAGTAGGTCTACGTTTGGGTACAAATCTGGGTTTTCTTTTGTCAATAAGTGATAACTATGTTTTATCTGGGAGCTAAATAAAAAAAACCTGTAATATGAAGACTGTTCTAAGATTCCCGTCTGATCTGAATTTGAGGCAGATCTAGAAAAATTTTAAATCTTTGGCCTGTCAGTAGCTGGTAACATTTAGAAGATAAAGAAGGATATTTGGCATCATGGATCTACGCACCCGATGTTACAAAATCTGTTGTCATTCGACGGAGCGGGCTTGCTGTGCCGATCAGCCAAAGAAGTCTGACCTCTATTATCTGACTTGCTTGTCCTTATTATTTTTCTGTACTTATGTAAATTAATGTACTGTGACCTAGCTCATATTACTAACCATTAACCCAAATATAAGTAGTCTCAGTGGTGGAAGTCTATTTATTTTCTATATTTACCATGCCTGCAATATACCTGACATACAGATATTAGGTATAACTGTAATGATAGATTTACTCTTAGATGATTCTGTTAGCTCTCTCTGGCAGGCTGGGTCTCCTAAATTACCTTTTGAACCTGCTAAAGTGCTTTGACGAACAGTGTGTTTTAAAATAAACAAGCTCATAGCAATCTTCATAGGTTACCTCATTTTGTATTCAGAAAAGCGTCACATGTACTACCTGGCTGCTACACATTTTATCTTGACGGCCAAGTTGAAATATTTCTGTACTCCGTAGTCAAAGTCAGTGAGACCAAATATTTCACAGCCAGTGAAATATAGGGTAGGACTTTGCTTTATACGACATCTCATAGCTTTAGCTGAAAGAGAAAAGTAACTACTTTTTGCTCGATTTGTATTACTTTCGGGTCTAATTTTAAATTGTGATTGTGTCTGTGCGAAATCAACAATTTGATATCAGCCTCTTTAATAAGATTGTAACGATTCTTTTTGGCTAAAGTTTTTTTTTATAAGTTAGCAAACGAGCCGATAGCTTTGTTACCGCCGGCTTTATACACCTACAATACTAAAAGAATTGCTGATGCGTTGCCAACCTTAGAGAAAAAGTTGGAAAATCTCATGTGCCTGTAATTTCACCGGCACTCATTTCCTTCAAACTGGAAAACAGCAATGCTGCTTAGCGGCACAAATAGCTATGGAGGTAGATCTCTTTCACAAGGAACCTACTACTCTTAATTTAATAAAATGCGGCACAAATTGAATCTAATCACCATCATTCGTCAATATTATTAGTAAAATTGCTCTTTAAACATCATACACTCTCATACGAAAACACTCTCCACGAAAGCTTTCAAACAAAATGTTCCTCTTCCCACTCCAATATTTCTCATAAAATATTGCTTATATTTCAATAATGTTAAAGTTGCAACACTCGAACAGTTTCAATGATATGACAAGTCAGGTTCAAGCAATATAGCTGATTCAGTTGAAAGCAATCAGCTGGCGGGCCACGCCGACGAAATTCAATTTCTCAAGTGCTAACAGCTATCGTGGCTATAAAGCGTTCTCACATTTTAACTGGAAGAATTCCTTAGCCTTCTCACAGTAGTTTTAAGAGCTTTTTACATTTCACACGGATGTAATAAGAGGGTAATAGATTTTGAGTGTTCTTGTCTAGTCGAGGATCCGGAATTTTCATATCAGGACCAACTGTCTTGATCTCAACTGATCATACGTGTTGTGAACGTCAAGAACAAGCCTATGGAAAAACGTTTTGATAAGGATAACAGAATTTTTAATCAAGTGCTTAATATTGAATTTGGAAATGTACATAATAATATTTTCATTTTTTAAATTTATAGACCTGCTAAAAATGTTGTTGACATTAAAAACTCATTCAACCTTCAGGGCAATAAAAATGTCTCTGAAATCATTGTGTTGCTCGTCACGAGTAAACTTAATGAAACACATCAGACTGCGAGAGTTACGAATCACGAATTCTAAACACGAACCAACCTTGTTAACTATACGACTGTCAGCCCACTTCATTTCCCAAAGAAATTGCCTAGATAATGTTCGTTTTACGATAGAAAAAGAAATACAATTTATTGGACAATTTACATATTTCCAACAATTTGTCTGTACGTATTTGAAATGACGGCAATTCTTCATGTTCTTTTTGAAATCTTTATGAAGCGTGCGTTTTGGTTTCTCTTATGCTAATTATATTCATATGTGGATTTCATAATTTTATAATATAATATAATATATATAATATAATATAATTTGGGACATTTTTCTACACAGCACCATCTAGTCCCAAACTAAGCAGAGCTTGTACTATGGGTACTAGACAATGGATATAATACTTATATACTTTTTTTTTTTTGTAAATACATACTTATAATACATAAGAAACACCCAGACGAACACAAACACTTATATTCATCACATAAATATTTGTGTCCTGTGGGAATCGAACCCACGACCTCGTGACCAGCAGTCCGACACTCGAACCACTAGACCACAGACGTCGTCATTTTGTCACGTTCTTTGGACTCATGTCTGCATTGTTTCGTCATTCACCTTGTCATCAGGGACTTTGCAATCGTCAAATACAGTCGAGCGTAAATATGCTGAAATGGATTCAAATTTTTGTTTGTCCGGCTGCTTCTTCTACGGAACGAAAATAAATATTATCTTTGCATTTGCATATCAGTTTCTTGTTCTTTTCTTTCCTATATATAGATAACATGGCACGCCCCTCCACTGACTCTTCAAGTAAAAATGTGTGAGAAAGAATATAATACAACGCGTCATTCGCTCAACGCAGATGTGTGCATTCTGCAACTGTAGGCCAAACTTAAACAAAAACATGGATCAGTCGCTCGACAGATTTGACGTCGCTAATTAACAGTACGGTAACTATGGTACCGTTTGGAGGTTTGCATGAATGACACACGTACGCCTTGTCGAGCGGTCACTTTAATTATGCACTAGTCGAGCAATAAATCTACTAAATATCAAACATGTCAAGTATTGCCATACACAAACATGGTGACTCGTTGGCAAATGCACACACATATTGAAGACAGATATTGGAGGGGCGCGCCATGTTATCGTAGTTTATCTCTACATCTGTATATTTGGCTATGTTACCAGGGTATAAAACTATGATAAATATTCAAATGAGATCCGAAGATGAAGGCTTAAAGTGTTTTTGACAAAATAATATTCTATTCTGTAGTGTTGCTTAAAATCGTAGGCAGATTGATAGTTGAAGAATGGCAACTTTAAAAAATAATAAAACAATAGTTCATTTGCAATAATTAATCATATTTATAATCAAAGAAAATCGTCTAAAATATTACTTCAGACCAAAGGAACACATATTCAAGAAAGAAAACATCCTGAAAAGTTGCACCTTGAAAAGTTTTCATTCGAAAAGGATTCGTTTCGCGAGACTAAAGGAATCGAATTGATCCTAGTAATTGATTTAGTTAGCTGTGTCCATCTGGATATTCTATCTTAGTGGTCCCTGTCCAATATGTTTGCTTTAGAAATCTAATTTATTTTATACTTGGTAAAGCCAAGCATAAAAGAAGACTTTAGACAAAGAAATTTCAATCTTGATCTTTTGTTGCCGTCAATAAGTTAATACGTAAAACGTTTGGGTTTTGAAAAGCGTTACTATTTCTTCGGGCTTGTCTGAAAATATTTGGTAATTAACGTAAGGAGTACGAAAAGAAAATAAATTTTAATCAGCCAAGGACACAATGACAGCACAAACAATAAGAACAGAAAAATCGTTGAACATACTCATTTTATGCTGTCGAGCATGCCCATGACGAAAGGGTCACCAACTCACCATATGCTGGGCGTCAAACACCCAGCGCTAATTTTCAGTTGGTAACCCTGCAGTGACACACGGACGGAGGTTTTTTTTAACTTGGGTTTTGTGACTAATTAATGAAATATGCTAATTCTTAGTTAAATTATATTTTTGTTCATTATTAAATCCATTGAAATTAACAAATATCGTTTTGACTTGATTATTTTTACGAGCTGTTTTCGTATAGCTCCTGCTGACACGAGAGAAGACTTGATTATTTTAAAGTATACTGAAATATATTTAAATAATTCCAACCTATTTGAAAAATGAAAGATTTATGTAGAAGACTTAAATTATATTAAGCAAGCTAAATCTAGTCAGTGTTAAAATACTCGTGTAAATGTTAAACAAAACAGCCCCGTAAGTAACATTGCATTTTATATTCCCGTCATAACAATTTAAGATGTTATCAGGTACCAAATTGATTTCTTACAAGACTTTCTCATGTAAACCACGCGTGCCTCATACATTTTAATCGTGGCGACAACACGGTAAACTATCAAACCACTTTGATACGTAAGAACATTTAAATAACGCTCATATTCCCGTAATAAAACAATGTTAAACGAAATAGTCCAAATTTCCAAACACAGCTTTCATCGCAGTAAAATTTTATGCAAATACCGTGCAGAATTTATACGAATGATATGCCCAATTACTCTCTTAGGCACTTTAAAGCACCGTGGAATCGTCGCTTTTAAAGGTTTTTTTCGTAAATGGCATTTTATCCGTCAAAATAAGTAAAAAAGTAGCAGACGTGAAAACGCGCAGTGTTTAGAAGTGACTCGGGGCTAATTTCGTTGACTTCCTTTTGTATTCGTGTTCCCATTTTCTGCGTCGTGTACCTAACACTCTGTTCGTTTAAGGAGCATTGTTGCTTATTAACTTTGTCGAGTTTTAAAAGCTTCTCGTTTTTTTGCCTTTCTGCATTAAATATGAACATATTTTTTTATTGCTTTGGTGGCAAAGAAGAAGTTAGACCAAGAAATCAAAAGACTGGGATAAATCAGGTAATGATACACTATTCGAGATAGACCCTATAAAAATATAACTTCCTTAGCCCGTGCTGTAAGCTGCAATTCTTATATTTCTTTCAAAAACCAAAATCCTGCTGACTCCAAGCAAGGAAACAAAAAAAAAAACATCCATTACAATCCGCTATTGCAAGCCTCTGTATATTTATTGTAGTTTCTTTATTAGCTGAAATTGGATTATCGATGGCTATTGCTTTGCCAATTGAAATAGGAAGCTCATAATTGCCAATATCAAATAAACTAAGAAAGGATGAAACAAAGGCACTTTTAGGCTCAGTCACTTAGAGGGTCTTGACACCTTTCTAGGATACAACGTAATACAATTAGGTAATGTGTAGATAAATTGTCCAAGAGCTAGAAGAATACAATGTACTGCAGAAGTTCTAAATCGATGTTTGTAGCCCTTAAGCTACGCACCAATTTCACCCGTGGACCATACCATTACATCAGTCAGAAAAAGTAGTAATAAAAGAAGAAGAACACAAACTTCTAACATAATAAAGACGCTGAAATATAATAGCTTTTCCGTGGGCGGCGGTTGAGTAAAAATAAAAACAGTATCATTTTCCTAATATAGGAGGTAGTGTTGTCCTAGGCTAGTGCCAGACTCCGCTCTTTCTAAAAATATAAAAATAAATACTCCTGAATATCTAAAATACCAATACAATACCACCGAAACACATAGATCACACGCTTTACGTTCCATGGTGAAACGATGGGGTGTTCATTCGTAATATATCATAAATAATAATGGTCAGCCGATTAGCGCTGCGGTAAGCCTTTTACGAGGGCTGCAATGGCATGGGACATTAATTCCTGGGCACAGTGTAGTGACGTATGCGTCTAGCCACTTCGATCCTTCAGAGTAATACAACACCATTGCCGTACCACGTAGGCTTAATACCATTGCACCTGCCTTTGGAATGACTTTCGTCACCCTTCATAGATGGCCTTAAAGCGTCATAAAAAGTTTTTTTTTTATTGCTATCATTACTCTCAAGATATCTTTTATCTTACTTTACAATGATTTTTTGTCTAAGTTATGATGACATTTAATTATGTCAATTGTTTTATATAGTTTAGCTTCATTTTATTTTTTGTAAATGTGAGAACTTTGTGGACTTGCCTATACATATAATTGTGTAAATTACCATTATTCATATTGTATTTTTTTTCTTCTATTTTTTTCCCCTTTTTGGTTAATTTTTGTACTCAAGACTTGGTACTACATTACTCCAAGGTATGTGGTCAAAACTTCATTGTTCTCTGTCATAGTACCTACTGTATTCACTGAAATTGTAAAAGATATCCTTTTCTTAAAAAGAGTAACCGTGGAGTTTCTTGCCAGCTCTTTTCCATAGGAAACGACTAATTGGAACCGTGCACCTAAATTCGACTTTACATAAGCGCCTGTATTGGTTTATGTGTTTTTTTTTATTTGATTGATTTGATTTAAAAAGAAAACTATAAGGCCCCTCGCCCATGGCGACTTTTTGTAGCAATCTTCCGCATCGCTACTGAATCTACTACTATCGCTGCAGAATCTGGGCGAAGGTACACAGCCAGCGACAGCATCGCGGCTGTATCGATACACATGCGCGACAGCATCGCTGCAAAAAGTCGCCGTGGGCGAGGCCTCTTAAACATCATTGTGACAAAGAATTTGTGGCTGTCTTTATATTCCAGTTGGCTGTTATCCGTTCTACTTGAACCCAAAAGTCTATAGATATATTCACTGACTTAGATGTGACGTTCGAGACAAACCTACGCCACTTAAAGGTATTGTAACAGATTTCTTACTAGCAAAAGAAACAGATACTCATTTACAAAAAGCCATCCACCACACCCCACATTTAAATTCAACAAATTACTCAACAACAAACATACACTTGGTATATAACAAACTTCAATTACTACAGGATATTACTACAATCCAATTAAAATATAATAGAACTTACTCTCTGAGGACAATGGAAAAGGGGAAACAACTTAATTTGTAAATGCAAAAAAAAGCTACTAATCGTGAACACGGGATGAACATAAAAAATCGTCCTTCATTACCGTTACATACGTTTTCTTTTAGGAGTCACTCGAAGGCACTCTCAATTTTCTAGTCTAAAAAGCAACAAATGAGACTCATAAAGTTACATCCTTGCTCTCAATTTAATCTATTCTCACCTCTATTCCAAAGCACATAGAGATAAAATGTTCTTAAAACTTTTGATAGACTTGAGGCGTTTCGTCTTTAATCAAAGTACTCGAGACAGTAGGCTCTCAGTCTGAGTTGCGGTCTAGGAATTAATGTGGCGTGTCTAAAACGTAGCACGCACCTCTACCGTGCATGTTTTTCCCTTTGTCTCATAGGAAACAATGTCTGCGGCTGTGAAGAGACGGGACTTGCTTTGTGGGTGTCGTTGCAAATAGCTCATGATAAGGTTTTACGCCTAAAAGGCTCGGATGCGTTCTTGTCTCTTCGTGCAGTGGCGTGGTTTCAAAACTCTGTGTGTCCATGAATAGAGCTTGTTTATTCATTGTATATTTAATATCATTATTTACGCTGAATCTTATATGACTCTTTTATAGAATGATCCCATTTGGCTACTTCATCTTCTACCACAATTTTTTGTATGATATCTAAGAAATTATATTTATTTGTGACGGTAATATAATTTAAAGATCAATTTACCTTATAATTAGAAAAACCAGTCAGTAAAGTAGTAGGTATTTCAGATTGTTACAAACAAAATTAAGTACAATCAATTGCAATTTTTCAATAACATAACATTAACCAGCATTAACTTAACACAATAGGATTTACCAGCACATTATCATGACTAGCTAAATCCATAAGAAAATTAATGGAAGTATTTATGAAGAATTCACATTGACATAATGACATTCAATATATCTTCGCTGTGAGCAGTCGAACGTGAAATCGCGTTCGCACTTCAACCATTAATCGAACGTGTCTTCGAAGGGTTTTGGTGAAATTCCACATTTTTAAAGCAATTGTTACCATTAGGCCTTTGATCGTCTTGTCTTGAAATGACATGTGGGAAATGTGTTATAATTTAAAATGTTTTATATTTTTTATTCCTAACAAGCTTTTGTTCATTGTCTTTCATCCTAACTTTTTACTAATAATATAAATACGAAAGTAAGTTTGTTTGTTACCTTTTCATGCCTAAACCACTGAACCGATCATCCTGAAATGCATATACGTTGTGTGTACAGAACTGGGCATAGGGTACCTTTCATCCCGAAAAAAAGTACTGTTCCCGAGGAAAACAACAATAACGTTAATAGATGGCGCCACGTGTCTTTCGAATCATGATTGAATTATATTATTATAGAAACTTTAGTAGTGTATTAAGAGTTGATTGTCAAATTCTAAATTAACGCAAGCGAAGCTACGGGCAAAAATCTAGTGTAGTATAAAAATGGCTACTGGCTTAATTTTTTTAATTCCAAAAGGCTCTACTTTGTTTTAAGAAAGGTCATGTGGAGGAACGAGGTGTGGTGTTCCTTTAACTAAAGAGAGGATTGTCCAACCAGGCGGAGTCTTGTAAGTACCTGTCGGGCTACTGCCCAACAGTTGATGTTTTGACGTTGTATATATACAATCTGCGTGTTAAATCTTGATATCGCGATGTAGGCTTGAATAGTTCGCATGTGGCGTGATAGATGCCGCTACAGACAAAACATTTTTCATGATAGCCAACCATAATCAGCCCATTGATGTCTAGCTACTGGGCATGGACCTCTTCTCAGAATGAGAAGGGTAAGACTTTAGTCCACCACGCTGGCTTGGTACGGTATACACCAACAAGAATATCTTGGACCTTTCTCACTGGATTGCAGGTTTCCTCACGATGTTTTCCTTCACCGTTAATGCAAGTGATATTCAAATTATGATCCGTATATGAATTCGAATGGTCAGAGGTGTGAGCCGATTGGCTGGATTGAAATATTCCATTTGCTGTAGCCAATTACTTAAGAATTTCACACCACTGTAATTGACCCTGACAACTGGTGCGGGCAGAGTGACTGCCATTGATACCTTTTCTTTTTTTTTAAGTATGGGAAATCATCAAATGACGGAGCGGAAGAGAGTGTCACTCTCTTACGCGGCGTCTTACGTAGGCGGTTCAAAGCGACGCGAATTGCGAAGCGATCCAATGCGGTGACACGCAAATTCAATGCGATGCGGCGGCTTTGTCCTGCGAGCTCGCGAGCCGCCTGCCGCGCGCCGCCGTCATTCAGTAGTACTGTACGGCACCGCATCCAGTTCGCGCGAAAATATCAAGCCAACTGATTGCGTTCACTTCGCTTCGCGCCGCGCCGCACCGCACTCCACGTGCGTTTGGTCACGTAGGCTACTTCAATAGGTATCGACTGTTTGCTGTTTTCGCGTCGCGCCGCGCCGCTTCGCGTCGCTTCTAGATCGCTCACGTAGGATGCCGCGTTACTGACTAAAACCCACCCGGGTTCCTCCTAATGCCCTTTGCGTTCCAGGGCTCGGTAACTCTTTCGAACAAATTCCGCAACCCTGGCAGGTGTTATTGATACATACTTCTCAATTTTTTTAGGGATAATATCCAAAAAAAAATTGGTTTAAGTTGACTTAGCTTGTAAGTTAGAAAGTAAAATGTGGTAATTGCTTTTAAAGAAATTAGTCATAAAAATGTCAGATGACAAGTAGATGAAATGTTTCTGAGAAGGTTCTGTTACGTCCTTCTAGACATTATTTTATTAGTTTAATACGAGTATAGGGTACAATCTTTTTTGTGAAATTATAATAAAACCTTAGATCTGTTCGAATATTTATTTATCGATCAATAACCTCTTTCAAATGTTTCAGCGCCTCATCCAACGCTACGTAGACTTCCTGTGTATTTGAAGGTCTTGCTTCTAAAGACGCCGTGGGACTCCTGAACATTGACTTGTGAAGAATGCTCTGAGTTAATGGACAGAAGACATCAGGATTCATTGACTCGGACTTGGATTTTCCCGTGAGATAACTCATTAGGACTCCAATCAGGAGTACAGATACGGCTCCCGCGAACGGACAGTACGTGAACGAGATCCGGAATAATGATTGTAAAGGTTTCGATGGCAGCTGGTTTCTGAAATGTGGAAAAAGGAATTAATTAGTATGCTTAGGGAGTAGTTGACAAACAATTGGCACTACTTTTAAAAATAAATTAAAGATAGTATCTACTATGAAAATATGTAACCAGGAGTCACATGTTTTCGAAATTTTGGAGGGGGGCATTTTAGATGTTTTTTTCGCTGTTGCTTATCATTTTCGTAATAGTTTCCATGTAAAAAAATAATGGTCAAGCACCTTATCAAATCTTGTCAAACGCTCGATTTCCAAGTCGTGTAAATTGTTAAGGGTTTTTTTTGTTATTTTCTGCATTTAGCTATTAAGCCGGGTCTGCTGTGCCGTGTTTTCGTGTTTGCAAACAAGATAACATTGTTTGCTAACCGAATAGGGGCGTGGCCTAACAGTTTTGTTGGCAAAATTGGCGCTGCGGACCCGGCTTAACATTGTTTGCTAACCGAGTAGGGGCGTGGCCTAACAGTTTTGTTCGCAAAAACACAATAACATGTTAGAAAATTCACATTCACACGTTTAACCCAAACAGGTTGGATCGATAAAAATGGTTTAGGAAGAACATCAAGAATAATACTCACAAATCTTTAAATAAATGTTAATGCATGATTATCATTCAAATCTATAAATTGCTTACTTAATGTCAATCCAAACAATTATGTCAAGATATGTATAACTTAGATAGGGAAGGTGGTCCCCAAGACCAAGATACAGGTTAACCCAGTTTGGGGATCAACGTTCATACGATTTGTTAAAAATACTTATTTGGAAATAAACGATTATTATTATTAACAAATTGGTCGATCAACGCGAGCTAAAAGCCAAAAGCCAACATAACCGACCATCATAATGGTCGGTTAGGGTTAAAAGCATTAAATAATAATAAAATAGTGTTTGGTAAATATCTGGATTGGTAAATACCCGCAATATACAAATAACACTAGGTACTAATGCAATAAAATAGCGGTTAGTTTCAACAATACAATTAAATTTGGAACGATTAATTTTAAATCCAACGGTCAATTGCAATTTGTGTATGGATAATTGCAAACTAATGATAGTTATTTGAAATTCCTGCATGCCACAAAATTAAATTAATTTCGATAAGTATTCTACATTATTATGTGTTTAAATTCCTCAATTATACGTGAATAATGAAATAATTATAAGTGAATGTGGCGCCGGTGACTGAGAAATTGTGTGGAAACCGTTTATCATGGTATGGGTATGTGATGCGGACGAATGAGGTACATGTCTTGAGGAAAGTTTTGAGTATGAACGTGGATGGTTATACGAGCAGAGGAAGACCAAAGAACGATGGATGGATAATATAAAAAGATGATATGACTAGAAAGAGAGTGGAAGGGTGAATATTAGAACTTCCTTAAAAAAAAAATAACAAATCATTGTTCTCCTTCGTTATTAACATTAATATTAGTTTCAGATTGTTTTTATTCTTGTCTTATTTCTTGACGGTAGTGGTATAGTTTGATTTTTCATTATTATAATAATTGAAGTTTGAAACATCTGCATTTAGAACTTTGGGATGATGATAATGACGTTCTTATTGTTTACAATCATTTTTTGAATAATCACCCGACTACTGAGATGACGGCTAATAGAGATATATGGAAGAAAAATACATGCTGCGCCAACCCCCAATTAGTTGGGATAAGGGCAGGAGGATGATGATGAATGAAACCACACGGGATTTATAAAAATGTAGGTATTAATGTTAAGGGCAAAGACCATAGAGTGTATCGATAGCACTGTTCGGGCGTTAACTTTGCACAGAGCCTCTGGACATATTCCAGGATCGATAATTAATTGATTATTAGCGAGCTGCGTCCAGTTTATAATGGACCGAGTCAATCTCTGCGGTGGGCAATGTTGAATCGTATCATTTACTAGCGAATTTTGCCCAACTTCAACTGAGAAAATTATGAAATTGATATTGTAGGATCTACCACATCCGACGTTCTTGACTGTGCACTTTCAAGTGTAAATTGTAGGATCTGCCACATCCGACATTTTTGACCGTACATTTATAAAAACGCATTTTGTAGGATCTGCCACTTTGGACGTTTTGGACTGTAAAACCTAAATTGACTTTACTAGACAGACTGGATATTACGATCAAAGCGTGTATGTAGAAAGGAGGACACAGCTACTATACTAGAGTGTAGTTGTAGCCATTTACGAGTAATAGTTGATGTAAACGTTGTTAACATTCAATCAGAAAGAATAATCAAATAATTTTTTGAACAAGAGCCAAAGAAATGATGGTTGGATTGTGTGAAGGATTATATGGATAAGAAACGAGTGAGTACTGAAATGAAGGCTAATAAAGGAGAATGGAAGAGGCCTATAGTGAGATAAGGGCATAGAGATGAGGAGACGATGATGATCTCTTTTTTTTTTTTTTTTAATTTCTACTTAACTAAAAACCTCTTTTGCAAAATAATTTACGATTCAGCTCATAGAATAAAAGAAGCCACTCGTGGTTTAAAAAAAATACTCCACGAAGAAAAGTCATAAAAGTGCGGGAAATCGAGTAATAGTAATATGGGTAAAGTTTTAATAAGGGGGGAATAAAAGTGAGCCAGGCCGATATCACCCAAGTTATACGAACGGAGATTAAAACTTTTACGTAGATACGTCTAACCGAGTGTGAACTCATTGGGGTGGTAATAAAAATGTTCCTGTGTCATAAAGCCACTATATGGTTTTTATTTCACAGCCTAATTGAGTTTGGGGCTATAACTTTTGTTATGATAGAACTACGCTTTATTTTTCTTTACTTTCAGTTTGGACAGCGATCCCAAAAGATATAAAAGTGATTGCTTGAAGCTGTGTAGTCTGCATTGGCGGAGACAAATAAAACTAAATAAACAATTATACTAAACGCAATTTCTTGCTGCAGGTGTGGTAATAAAACGTGTGAGCGTGAACAAAACACACAACAAAACATGATTTACAAACAACGGAACAAAATGTATGACCGGCCTGCAGCCAGAAAACGGAAGTTATGACCATATTTTACGTAAGACTGATTCACTGATGGTATTGAGGCAAATGGATTCTTGAAGAATGAACCGCTTTGGCTACTTCCTAAAGCTGATGAATGTTAGAGGGAGTCACTTATCAACTACTTTTCTCGTACTCGGATTAGCGATCGCAGTAGATATTTATAAGCTGGCTACATCTTAGTTGGCTACACTGTACCTTGACTACATTCTAAATGGCGATCAAGCCCAGAATCCTATCATGTGTCGACACACACTCGCCACGACTCCAGCATTGAAGCAGTTACTTACATTATTTGTTATTATTGTATTATTATATACCTACAGTCGTTATCGTCTCACTGTTGAGCAAAGGGAGGCCTTTAGTCGTCCACCCTTCTCGTTATTGCTGACCGCTTATCGCCATTGTTTATAATCAAAGGCATCCGGTTTAGCAGTTACATTATTTTAATTTAAATAATAGATAATCCACATTTGAATACTCACGCAGCATTAGGCACTACTGTGGTTATGTTCGCCAGTACATGTGTGAAATTAGCTTTCCCGCATCCTGATGTGGCCAGTGGTTTCCCCTGAAAGGTCAACGCTCCAGTGGCGAGAGCATTTTCTGTACCAATGAGGAGCCATCCGCACAGGATCAGGCTTAACAAACAACCACTTAGAGCACCCTGAAATAATAAAACAATACAATTCAATAGAAAAATAAAAAGTAGATTTTATAAAAAAGGTTGTTTTTTTATTTATTTGCAACACTACTATTTTCAAACAGCGCCATCTATGAATTTATTATTGTACTTCAGAGAATCCTTGCTGAGTACTGAATGGTTCGAGAGCCAATAGAGGCCACTGTGTAAACTGTTACGAATGGTTCAGAGAGAAAAATATAGATGCAACTATTTACATTATATTCTGCCAAAATTACGTTCACCTTTCGGATTTTTTTATAGTTATTTGTGGAATTTGTGATTTTTAAACCTACCTCGCTATAGGTACCCTTTTCAACGTAAGGTGAGTCCTGACGTTTCTCTACAAAAAGTCCATTCCAAGAATAGCAAATATTTTTAAAAACAAAGCATGGATAATTTAGCTATTTAACGGTTTTTGATGTCTTTTAGATAATTTTTTTCGATAGCAGTCTTCTTACAGCTGCCATTTACGAATTCACCGCTACGTCAGGACTCATCCTTCATTGAACAGAGTATAGCATCACATTAACGGGCTTTATTATGATAAAAAGGTTTTTATTATATACAAACAACTCACAGAACAATTAGCCCTCGAGAACACAATGCCAAGTGTAAACAATCCAAGCAGAGTGCCAGCAGTGACGCCAGTAACTCCTGACGCGACGTGCTGCAAACGATCCAACTCCTTTGCGAACCAGAGCACTGACCCACAGTATAACCCAACCACCACGCAGAGACACTGAAATGAGAACCAGATAGGTTTAGGTACGTATTAAAGGTTGCTATAATAGCGAACAGGTACTCCACTAAGGAATAAAATACCGCCCACGACATAGGTATCTGCCCATAGGTGTTAGGTCATAGCGAGATTTTATCATGCAGGTAAACAATAGCTATTGCAGAATGTGATTTAAAATACAAAAAGGACCAATTTTAGAAGCGTCAATTTAATAGGATGTGGGAAGTCGTTTTAGGTTCGTTCTGAGTGGGAAGCCAAAATTTTTCATCCTCTTCAAATGTCAACATCACCTGCACGTCACACTTTCATTAACTAGTTTCTAACTCCACCATGGAGACTACGGGTTTCTTCAGTTTGGTAAAGCCATGCACATATTAGATAGCCGTGGTTAGGCTTTTATCTAGAGACTAGGTAGTTATATGTAGTTCGAATAAGGTATTTATATGAGGAAAGCTCGTATTAATAGCTGACAATAATTGATGAAACTGTACCTTCATAATTCTACAACAGGCTGCCTCATTGGTACTTTGAGGCATCCAAGGCCTTATAAATTCTTCAAACAGCACTCCAGCTATTGAATTTATGAGTGAAGCTATACATCTGTAACAATTCACATCTAAACGGTAAACTAATATAAACTTTAAGCACCTATAAATAAGGATAAATTTAGAATAAATAACATTCATGTGTCTCACCCAGTGGTTGCGCTGAAAATGGAGATGATAAAAATTCCACAAATTCCCGGAAACATTAAGGACAAATTGTTGAGAAAATGTGGGACCAGCTGCAATAGAAAATAAATTAAGTTAAATATGTGTACAAAGTGTTTTAAACCATTTATAGCATGTTCAGACTGAAAATATGCCTCGGGCATACAAAAAGGCATACTGTACTCAATAAAATTTCATCTTAAACTCTGTGCGTAAATCGAGAATCTGGCAACAACATTCATGAAACAACTGGTAAAGAAAGCGATGTCTTCTTCTAATCTAAGGATGGGTTATAGCAAATGTAAAACGGTTAGAAGAATAAGTGAGTATTAAATTAAGAACATGTTGGTCGTGGCAGAAGAGTCATGGAAGTAGAATAAATGCCGTGGAAATGTGTGCCTTGCGAAGTAACTTTGAATGATAGATTGAGGAATGACGTAATAAGACGATGTGGCGGTTTAAAAGATGATGTAGTGACAAAAATTGAAAGGAGTAGATTAAGTGGTTTCGTCATGTTGAAAGAATATGTGAACTGCGATTAACAAAAATAATTTATAAGGCGGATGTCAGTAGAAACGCTAGTAGAGGACGCCCAAGCAGGACATGCATCGGTGTTATTGGTGATGTTCTTCTAAAAGGACAGGTGCTTAGTACTCTCAACCGGCGTGCGTGTATGACAAGATGTATGAACGTGAACAAAGCGAAAGGAGTATGTAAGGTCGTAGCATGTGGCATTCTGCAGTTTCTGCTTATCTCCATGAGAAAAAGGCGTGAGTTTACGTATGTGTGTATGTAAATTAAGAACCTACCTGTTCATGTTTCTTTATTTGTCCAGTAAGTAATGGATCACATCCAGCGAACCAAGCATATAGTGCTAATCCAAGAAAACAAGAGAGCAGCTTCATAAGAATGACTCCCACACATGACACAGTTAGACACAGTCTAGCTTGACTTATTGTAGGCACAGCTAGAAGCTTCTGCAATGTAGACTGACTAAGAGCTATCTTCCAAAGCCAATTAGTGGATAGTGCCAGAGTTACCGCAAAGAATGATGTGTGGTGAGCTAATTCGGGATCTGGGCTGAAAAAAAAGGTGGATTTAATTATCATAGCCCTTATAAGAATCTTCGATGGTCTAGCGACAATACATTCAAGACTGAATTTAATTAAATTCTGCATTAAAGATCAGCCAACGTCGAACAGGCACGGCCGTATACCCTTCTCTCGAAGTAACTCAAGGCACTTTGAAGCCCCCTATATCTTTGTAAAAGATGAAAGCGACAGCCTGAAAATGATTTTACAAAGAGTACTTAATGTATTTACTGAATTGCAAAATTACAACTTTCAAACTAAAACAGCTTGGAAAATATCTGACATCAAAGTTTCGTTTTTCCATCAAAGTAGTCTAGTACATATCCTCTTAGGCTGCGCGATCGCCAAGTCCGAAAAATATCTTTATAAATGAAATGCTCGACTTGGCTCTACGTTGGATTTGAAATGAGTCGCTAGATTTGGTGTTTTTACATGAATGTTATTGATGGTATTGAGCTTTCTAAAATATATCCCATATAGTCTTACAAGAATCTGTAAACCTATAACATCGTATATTCATATTCGAAGGATATTTGTTTTGGCTTCGGCTTTATGGAGCTTGGTTTTCCCAAACGAATCTCTAATTTATTGATTTCCCCTCTTTGCTTTTTCTTTTTTTGATGCAGACGATAAAATAGACAGGTTTATAAACCGAAGTTCGAATTTATGACCTAGATGTCTTTGTTCTATTTTAAATGGACAGCTTCTGTTTTCCATTCAAGTTGGAATCAAACATGCTTTGTTAGATATTTTTTCTAATCAGATCTACAACCAATCATTGAAATTATACAATCTATCTATATACTAGACGTTTCTTTCGCATTGGTACAGACGCAACCTACAAAACACGATAGAGAAAATAGTCAATCCCGGCAATATATGAAATTTTCTTTCACAAATAAATTGATCCTTAACAAATTAAAAGAAAACTTACTCATATAGAACTAATCTTCCTCCATGACTGGCAATTTCCCACATCCTCTTGAAACCCATAGGCAACAATGCGAGACCACTTGGCAGGGCAGTTCCGGCTAAGGCCAAGAATGTCGTCATTATGCCAATGGAAACTATTGCTCGTAGTCCACCAATCGCACTGAATGTTGCACATACGACGCATAGAACTGCTGTTATTCGTCCTGCTAGTGGATTTGTCACTGAAATAAACAGAATAGACATTTTTTGAAAATTTTGTTATGTATCCCAAATTGTCCACTTTGCGGATAAATTGATAGGAAGTTAGACACGTCCATACTTATGAAGAGCTTTCGCTATTGTGTTCTAAACGTTTCGAGATAGGTTGGTAGGTTCCCATAGTGTGCCAAGACCGCTTTTCATAATTAGTACTCACTACTTAGCCCTTCATACTTTTCAGTGAATCTTGGTTCGTTTTCTCTTCCCAGCGGAGAAATGACTTTATTGGTCGTTTGCTGGGAGCCCAGATATAGTCTTTGTACCTCCCTTAGGTCTTACTTTTGGATGAAAAAAAAGCTTACCTAGTCTGAAAGCCATGAGCGGTACGTAGGGCACAATAGGCAGCAACATAAGCTTGCTGACGACGAACAACACAGCAGCTATCGTCCGAGTATGTGTCGAGAACCTTATCTCTAAATATTCGAAGCTTGATGACAGCTGTAGTTTGTGGAACACTGAAAATAAAAGATAAAGCCCCTTATTACAAAAGATGGTCTAAGAAAAACCTAGGTTTTAAAATAGCCCCGTCTCTCTTTGTTAAATGACATAAGAAAGTGATGGGTATATTTTAAACCTGGGTTTACCTTAGTCTTGGTTTAAACCATCTTTTGTAATAAGGGGGAAATAGTCGTGAAAGTATAGAGATAGATGAGGTATGTAATCTGATACAGCTTTAAACTCTAATTCTGGATTTGTTTTATTTGTAGAATCTGGAACTTGTCATATTTTTCGACATCCTATACCGCATCTCCTGGCTGTGGATTTAGATAATTACTAAAATACTAAATGTAATTTTAATGAAATTAATAAAATAAAATGTACAAGTTACCAGGCAAATAAATGACAGCTGTGAGGAAAGTGACGATGATGAGTGAGAGAGCTGATGCCCAATATTGCGTGCCTCTGAGGTATATTTCTACTGGTACGCCGAGTAGAGTGATGCTTGTCAAATGACTGGAACAAACAAGTAATAGCATTTGATAAGTTTAAGACATAGTACATGATGGTGATGTTTCTTGATACATTTAGACTCGAGATTCATTGTTGGATGAGTCGTACATAGGCTATCATGCATTTTTGCAAATATGTAAAAAATAAGATTTATTTCGGGTACCCACTTTAATTTTGAAGAAACTAACGTAAAAAATAAAAAATGTGACGTGAAAAAGAAGAAACCTCGTATCGTCGTTGCGACTTTAAGACCTCTTACGTGTAAAAATCACTTTTTTGAGAAAATTGATAACAACCGTCTACTGAAAAAAATATGTATAATGAAACCAAAAAATAAAAGTATCAGCCACATGATTTCCTGCTTTTTACTTTGCTATTGTTGGTTGAAATTAAAAGTAATGTCATAGTAAAACAATTAAAAAAATGATTTTGCCAAAAGTGACACATAAGAGGTCGCAACGACGATATTGACTATTGGTGTATGTGGTCTAAAAATAATAAAAACAAATAGAATAATGGAACACGACACTACAAGAGAAGAGATAACATTGTTTATAGATCCAAATGATCCTTTGTCTGTTGTAACTTGTAATAGGTAAATAATGTAAGATACAGATAAGACTTTAGCGTCATTCATTCATTCATTATTGTTCTTTATTTTATTTTAATAATACAAAATATGGGTATCGGTATTCATCCACTGGACGCCTTTACGAGGCCTAAAAAGGACATCTTCGTCGAGGTCGACTACGGCATTGTTGTTGTGACAATCTAGACAACCATGATTGCAGAGCTAACATGGTAAGTAGTTTCAGAAAATAGAGAGATTTGGAAGGCAAAAGGTGGAGTCTTTGCTCAGTGAAACGTACACCACAAATAAATAAGAGGAAAGAAACTTTCTCTCTCTTACGTCTATTTCTATGAAGTAAAGCCTATTAGAACGAAACAAATCATTTTATTTTTTATGCGGAAGAATTTTTGACTCAAATAGATATATTGTTGGCAAATGTAAGACAATCAACAAACACTCACCTGGCAATAAGGGCCAATGTAATCGATATCACAGACATATTCTTCCCACCGAATAGAAACCCGCCAACTGTATTATACTTCCTATTAACGACATTGTAATACACAATAATTCCTATAATAACACCTAATATGATCCCGAACAAGCAATACTCGGCCACATTGAAGTAAATCGGAGAAACTGGGATACTGTACCGGACTTTCGGCATTTTGCACGTCTTTCAAGTGTTAAATACGTCTCGCGAATAGCAAGTGTTCCTATCAGCGTGTCTTCTAACAATAATAAGAGATATTAAAGATAAAACTGGATTTGACTTCAATCTTTCGGCAAATACTAGAGCGAACTGTTGTGTGACTGTTTACAGTTTTGAGCCAATTGTGTGAAGTTCTATTTTCTAACTGGCTGTTTGATCTGGTGCTAGGTGTACCTATATAGGTATCTACAAGCATTTGTGTATAAGGTTAATTATTCAAAGCGATTTTTAATATGGAGATTAAATTGCATTTGTTTATCTGTTGGATTCGCTGGACCTAGATTTTGTGTTCTGCGAGAAACTGATCGATACTTCGCCATGTTGTTCTGTTTAGCCTTTTCCCAACTAAGTCAATGGTCGGTTTTTAGTCTAACCAGATGCGCGAAGCAATCAGACTCTACTCTGGGCAATGCCGATGTCCTAAAGTTAGACTGATTATCAAAGTTTCGGATTTCTGACTATCCATAACGATAGTCATATCTCATAGTCATCTTAGGTATTCCCATGACCAACAATTTAATGTGATCTCCGAGTATTTCGTTATAAAAAGGAAGCTAAAGAAGTTTTTTAGCATCACAGTTTAATCGACGGCATAAATTAATTGATTCCTATTATATTAATATTTTATAGGTGTCTGAACGTATTGATTTCGTAGCGATACGGCACTGGCCACTAAAGTATATTGTAAGTACTGATTTGTACTTTTGTGCAAGATGACTGGATCAGCGGTGGAGAAAACCCATACCCAAAGTGGTAAAATAGATTTTTAATTTAAGTATTTTTACAGTTATGTAGATGTTTATCTGGTCGATTTTTGAACTGATTCACATTTGGGGCTGAGATCACGTCCTCTGGGAGTTTATTCCACGTTCTGATTATTCAGTTGCTTAGAAAGTGTTTGTGAGGGTTGTTGGAGAAGCTGGAACATAGCTTAAGTTGATGGCCTCTAATTACCGCCATTCTATATGTTTTTCCAGTATAGTCACAGGTAATCAACATACAGAAGCCCTAGGAGATAATTACTGGTATCTTCCACTAACATAATTAATTATATTACACCTATCTATATTATACGCACTCTTCCTACCTATACCTGACTAGGCATTTATTGTTACACTATCAGTACTTCACAATGTTAGCACATACATGCGTTCAATTACCCGCAGACGTTATATCTTTGTAAATAATCTGAGCAAATAACAAGTAAAGTAAAATAAATAGTAAACGAACAATAACTCAATAACGGGTGATAAAAGTCATCTTTTTGTTAGATCTGCGCGAGACAAGGAGGTGACAGAAAATGGTGAGAAAATTAGTACAATAGCATAATCAGCTTATCACAGTCCCACTGCTGGGAACGGATATCTTCTCAAATGAGAGAGGTTTAGGCTCAATTTACACTGCCGCGGAATGGAACGGAAGCGACGAAATTGTAAAAAGCACCTGTAATTTGGTCTACTTGAAATAAAAAACGTTGACTTTGAAAAGCATAATGAACTTTATGTCAATTGTATAAAGTACAAACTAAATACGAGCCAAAAAAGGTCGCGAGGATTACCCGGAGGACGCGCGACCTTTTTAGGCTCGTATTTAGTTTGTACTTTATACAATTGATATAAAGTTCATTATGCTATGTACAATTTCGTCATATTAATATTTTTATTCCGCACGATAATCGAACCTGCAACCCGTACCGCAGCAGTCCATCTCTCCACCACTGCACCAAACGCGTAGTCTAACTTTATAATAATAAACATTTTTGTCGTGTATCGTTAGGAAGTTCCTCTCTCTGGAGCCCTGACCGCCGGCATCTGTTCCCGATGCCGGTGGGCTACAATTTTATATTTTTAAATGTTTTTTTTAAGTATTCATTTTATGTAGGTACAAACAATGAATAAAGGAGATAAAATTTTTGGAGGTTCCTCTTCTCCGGAGCCACTGGCATCTTGGATTCTGTTCTCGATGTCGGTGGACAACGTTTTTAATTGTTTATACTAATAAAATGATAAATATGCTATCCCGCTTGTAATTCCTGAAGCCCCCTTAAGGGTTACGCAGTGGTGTACATACGCTGATGACGGTATTTAGTTTCAACAAGATAATAAGAAGCGAGCCTACAAAACATAATAATACAAGTATGCTAGGTACATTATTTGAATGAATATAATTAAATATTATAGTTAAATCATTTGCGTGATTTCTACTACTCATACCATACCCATAATTCTACCATAATTCGTTCACAACTTCAAACAAGCTGAGATTTTTTTCAACAGAAAAATCTAGTGACTCCTTTTCCCAATCTGGGTATCAAATACATCGCCTCGTGTGCTGGCCTCACTCTACCGATTTATAGAAGGAATTCAAATTGAATCCTATTATTGTAATGAATTTCTGGTATATTTGGCTCCCTGTTGTTAAAATAAAGGGAATTCGTAAATTAGTCTCTCCATTCGTAAAAGCGCCATCTAGCAACGAACAGTCGAACTTTGTATACCCTCAGTAGGTAGAGCGTAGAGAGTACCATCAAACTGTTTCATAACGCTACGACTGCTCGTAGAGTGGAGGAATACCGCTACGGAGTGCTACGACCAACTACTTTGTTTAATAAAACCAAGATGGCGCTTTTCTAAGGTTTAATAAAAAAATAACGCCTTCAATCTTATTCTTAACTTTGTTATGAAGTTATGTGTACATACTTACATAGACATTAATATTTAGTTTATAAAATATATTTTTCCATTGTTGGTATTGTGACATCCGATGGAAGAGAACGAAAAACTTTTGATTCCCGAGTCAAGATTAGTATAACTAATTGGCTTTTTCTGTTATAAAATGTTCAGTCATAGGCTTTACTTAGTGATTTATAAAAGACAAACTTAATCACATACACCTCTAACAAACCCTTAGAATAAGTAGGTACAAACCCTTTGCTCGCTATTAAATAAAATAAACGGTAAACAAACCTTCGACCGTGAAGGATTTATTTTGATTTTGGAATCCATTAAAAATACTTGAAAACAAAAATAATGAATGAAAACCTGTCTAATAATGTGTAAGTTGAATGTGTGAATATTCATTTTACTTAAAGAATCCATGGAACATGAACATTTTTTGAAAACCTTAACAATTATTTTTGTTTTTTAAAACTGATTATTTTAATGCAATGTTTCTCGATCAAGTGATCGTTGTTGAACATTGTTTACCGTTTATACAATGGTTTTAATGGCTGGACTATATCATTAAATAGATATGTAAAAGGATTATCATCAATACACCAAACTGCAAACATACAATGTTAGGGCCTGTCCACATCTCCACGTCACGACGTCGTCAACGTGGAGCGGTGTCGCACGCACGGTGCGGTAACGCGGCACGGTGTGTTGACATAACGTGCAAATTTACGTTACCGTGTCGTAACACGTTCCGCCTCTACCCGCAAGCGCACACGTATATGCGGTCCGTCAGTAAGGTATGGTTTTAAAGCATCAGAGCACACAGACGGCGACTAACTAACGGGCGTGGAGAGCGCGGGCATAGCGCATATACGTGTGCGCTCGCGGCTAGAGGCGGAACGTGTTACGATACGGTAACGTAAATTTGCACGTTATTTCAACGCACCGTGCCGCGTCACTGCACCGTTCCACGTTGACGACGTCATGATGTGGAGATGTGGACAGGTCCTTACACTTGCACCTCCTAACAACCGTAATTAAAAGTCGTAAGAATATGGTCTTAATCACCACCCTTTAAAACTCATTGGTGAGCGCCGGATATTGTTTATATCACACGGAATGATGGTGCCATCCTCTCAATTAATTTCCTTTCAAAGGATTTTATAATCCTTATTAACCATTTGATACCCCAAAGGTAATATATTTACAATCTTCATTCATCTAACTCAATTTAAAGATCGCCCCACTTATCTATACATATCTTCTTCCTACCTACTATATCATCTAGTTTTATGTAAAAACGCGTGGGAGGGGGGTTATATTATTATGGATGGAGGGTCGCTCTTACCAACATTAGAATATTACTCTCACACCTGTCCCCTAGGCGGAGTCCGTAAATACAGTTTTTGCATAGTTTTATGGCTGTCATGAGGTTTCTTTGCATGCTGATTTTGGGAAGTAATTTATGGTAATGCGTGAAGTAGGCAGTTACCTATAAGTATCAATTTGCACGGTATTGTATAGTTCGATCTTTACAATTTTGTATAAAAGGTAAACAAACATTTGATCGTGAAACTATCCATTAGAATACACATATTTACAATACAAAAAGAAAGAATACTGGTTTTAAAAAAAATGCATGTATTTTTCATTTATTCTTAAAGCAATAATGAAGAAAGATTTGTTTACCTTTTATACTACAATATTTCAATAGCCGGGCTATATAAGTGCCAAATGTAGCATTAAATTGACACTAAGTATGATCCTACTTAACCTGTTAATTATTGTTTGTGTAATCTGCCAAAGTATCTCTATAGACTCAAATCTACCTAGGTTGGAAGTGATGATGGGAGCAAGTGGATGGCATTTTACAAGACTTTACCAGACGTCACCCTCATCCAGACGTGGTGCACACTGTTGTTGGTGATGGTACCTAACCTGGCCCTATATCTGTTAGCAAGTCGCAAAAGTCGAAAGGTTGGCGACTTGGGGACGATAATGATCATTTGTTTTTCTCTACCCCAACGAGCAAAACGAAATAAATTCCCTTTGTATGAACCCAAACTTATATTAATAATATGGAATACATCAGAGGCAGAATAAACAGACAACATTGCTCTGGAGCTTGTTAAAAACTTTTGATGAGCATACCATTAACATCGAGTAACCATCGAACAATTTCTACACGACTGTACGTTCTATAAATTCCTACCACGTACATACGAATACACAAATCATCTAATACACAATATCGCAAATATTTCTTGTCCAGAACACTGGGTGACACGGAGCGCCCGAACAAACGGAAGTTTGAGGGGGCGGGCGCGAGAGGGGGACACAACCGAGGAAACGCCAGACAAGGACAGATATACACATTTGAATTACGAACGAACAGTACGGCGCTAAAGAAAAATTAAATTATATTTCCCAATGGTGTCAGCCAGTTATTAAGTGGCCAGACGCCATTTTGAATTATTATATTTTTTATTTCTTTTTTCCAGGTTTCCCTTTTGTACGAGGAATTCCTTTTATTTGGAATAGTTGTGGGAGCGGATTGCAAATGGATTCAGTTGAAATGTGTTGGAGCTGTAAATCAATGGCTGTATTTTATGGGACGTTTGGGATCATTATACCTTAATAAACCTTAGTTTTATAAATAAATCTCTTTGGATGGTAAGTTAGTTCGTAGAAAAACATATATGAGAGGATTTATGGTCCATTTAGTAATTACAGATAGCCTGTATATTTGCCTTCTTATTACAATGTTTTTGGTAGACTGGTGAGGTCTGCAACTCTCAAAACTTTTTGTGAGTTTTTGAGGCACCTGTTGGCACTCCTCGGAAAATTTAAATACCACTATTATAATTACAATCGCATTAATTATATTACTGGGAGGGGTTCGTGGATAATTAGCAACCTCACAGTTCATACGATTTGCAAGGTTAAGCTGCGCTTGCCGCGGTCAGCCCGTGGATGGGTAACCGTTCGTTACACATCGAGACCCCTCCGTGACTCCGAGAGCACGTTAAGTCGTCGATCCCGCGTGTCATACGAATATGACAGTTGTTACGGGTAGTCAGAAGCCCGAAAGTGTAACAACTGATCCCACCTTAGAATATCGGCATTGCCGGCAGTCGTGCCGTGTAAAATAATGGTATTCAGCCACATCTCGGTAGACTGGAAGCTGACCTCAACATAATTTGTTAATGGCTATGCAGAACAATAATTATAATCGCACTAATATCATAATGAAAGTTTGTGAAGATGTTTGGATGTTTGTTATTCAGACATGCATAAACGGCTACGGATTTGGATGAAATTTGGCACACAGATAGACCATGTCTTGGATTAATACATAGAATACTTTTTATCCGGGTACATGAAGTAATTTACCTAGGATGCTAGTGAAACTGCGGGCAACAGTTAGACTTTTATAAGATCTTCGGTAAATAGGCGGGAGCTGGAGCTAATCTAGATGGAAAGATGAAAATAGAACTCGAACAGAGACATAAATAGCCTATCCTTTTGTTTTAAGGATTGGAAATCATGAAATGACTTCTTCATGCCGTTTGCGTTCCAGGAGAGATCAGATTTGCATTTCTACAGATATCTACGTTTTACAACTTCCTTTAACAATAACTTTTTACTTCAAAACACTCAAAAACTAAAAGCATAACATAACATAATCGACCCATTACTGTTCCCCTGTTAGGCACCTCAAAATGCCTCTTCTCAAAATAAAAAGATCTAGGCCTCAGTCCACAAAGCTGGCCTGCCCCCCCCCCCCCCCCCCCCATTTTGAACCTCTTCGATAAGTAAGTAAGACTAGTAAGTAGTAATGACTAATCGAATCTTTCTGAATCAGGGGGCTGGTGCATGTTAGCGGACTATACACACCATCGAGAATTTTATAGAGCCGTCTCAGGTGTGCAGGATTCCTCACGATGTTTTCCTTCACCGCTAACGCAATTGATATCAAATTCTGATCCGCACTTGAATTCGAAAGTTCAGAGGTGCGGGCCGGTTTCGAACAAAAACTTCTTCTTTGGTAGAAGGTAGGCAGTAAGCTCCGTATACTTCCTGCGGTCCTTCGTAAGACGGAACGGTTGGGCATCACTCGCGAACCCAGTCCACTCTCAAAGGTTTCTTAATCACGACTTCTTTGAACAACAGAACAGAATCTACAAGCTTCTGCTGCCAAGCCTTTTGCCAACTACGTTAGAGTCAACTTCCAGTCTAACCAGGGGGTCTACTCCCTCAGCACGAAGTCCGTGGTTACGGCCTTAGTTACGAGCGTTTCCTACTCCCTATCACCTACGGAAATACGATTATTTCGGGGCCCGAACTAAGAATGAATGACAACACGATTTGACAGTTGTCCCTACTACCAATGTGGTTTTGCCCGTCCGAAAAGTTGAACTTGACACTTGTTTTGTTCACTCCTACGTTTCGGGCTACTTTCGGATGGGCGACTAACATCGTTGACGGACTTAGGGAGTAGGCCCCCTGATGCGGCTGAATACCAGTATTTTAAACGGAGTGACTGCCATCAGACCTCCGCAACCCAGTTACTGGGCAATGCCGATATCCTAAGGTTAGACCGGTTGTCAGACTTTCTGCTTTCGGGCTTCTGAGTACCCGTAACGACTATCATAAGTTTTCATATGACACCCGGGACCGACGGCTTAACGTGCTCTCCGTGGCACGGAAGGGTCGATGTGTGACGAATTGTCACCCATCCATGGACTAACCGTAGCATGCGCAACTTAACCTTGCAAATCGTACTAGCTATGTCTACAGCAGTGCGCTTTCATGTTCGTCTTGCGTCTTTGTCTGACGTATGCGTGAAGCGCCATAGCGCATGCAATAGCGCATGCCTTAATACTAGTTCGACAAAAGCGCATGCCCTAGCGCACGCTAATCCATCTATTATTGTCGACTGACGACTGACCGAGGCACCGGTGTAGACGATAAGCTGCATGCGTCTTATGGCAATCAATATTGCATGCGCTTGACGCAAGAAGAATAGGCATGTTGACAGCATCAATAAATTGCAAATCTAATTAGTCCGCCAGTTAGAGTTTTGAAAAATAATGGACACATTTTTTCTTTTTTTTAAATCTATGAATACTTATACGGAAAGATAAAACGCATAAAAACTCGAGATTGGGGGCTTGTGACGTCAGAAGCAAGTAAAAATTGTACTTGCTTGTGACTTTTTGCCAATTTTAAAAGTGTCGCATCTTCGTCAATTTTGGTTTACGTAAGAAAAGAAAAAATACAGGTCAAATATTTTTCGATAATCCAACTGACGGACTAATTAGATTTTCTCAGTCAAATACCCTATTGAAAGTTGAAAGCGCAAGATGAACATGAAAGCGCACTGGTGTAGACATACAATACGCGCGGTTGTGAAATAGCCACGAGTCTCTCTGCTAGACAAACATCTAAACATATTCAAATAAACTCATTACATCCCTATTCCGTATATTCAAAACCCATACCACGTACTTCAAACTAAGGGGAGGCACCCATCTATCTCGCGACACCCGAAATTGCAACATAGTAGAAAACCTTTTAAAGCTTTGCATTTTTTCCGCGGTCCGAGTTTGTGCGCCCGGGGCGAGAAAATTATAAAAGAAAAGGGGAGATGGGACAAAGCGACGCAGCCTCTATTCGCGTGATTGCACTTTCCAAAGGGCGGACATAGAGGTGCTATTAATTTTATCGGGCCTGTATTTAAAATGGGTTTTTCTTGTGTGTTTTTGTGTTCTTTGATGTTAAGTTCTTTGTTCTTAAGCAGGATAATGTAGAATCAGACTAGGTTTGAGGTTTTAACTCATAAGGTTATTGTATTTAGCCGTGATCATCCCACTGCAGGGCAAAGGCCTCCCTACCCTCCTTCCACTTCTCTCGATTTAATGATTTCTGCGGCCAATCCTTCCAATAAGTATCTAACTCGTCCCGCCATCTCCTTCTGGGCCTACCGCGACGTCGTCTAACGATATGTGGGCTCCACTCTCTACTCTACGAGTCAAGAAATGTCCCAGGATATATCCCAGGTGTATCTATGTGTGTGTTCACTTTATTATTAGGTATAATAAAATAAAGTGAACACACCCATAGTTAGATTTCTTTTATTCATTTTCTTTAGGTACCATATTGTTTTTAATTTTAAGTAAATACATTAATAAATATAAAAGTAGCCAATCGGGATAAGGTCCAAGCTGTCGATGATCAAGGCTCTAGAGAAAGGAACCTCTTGAAAATACGTGCCCTGTAAAACAGTACTCGCTTTTTGTATCAAACTCTTGATCCAGCCGTCTTACGAGAGCCTTTTAAGGTGTTGCTATTAGGCCATTGGCTGTAGCGACTATTGGCGCAATGACTAATGAGTCCATGTCGCACAATATATCGAAAACTTCGTTTAGTTGGATTATTAATAAAAAAAGCTTTTCTAAAGTCCAAGTTTAAATCACACCGATAATTCAGCCCTCATGAAGCTGTCTCCCCCCCTAAGCCCCCGCCAGCAACGCCCTAAGCCGAGGTCCGAGTCCCACTAGGGGTCGCCCTTAGTGCTGTTGTTGCAGGTAGTCATGATATATGTAGTACAAGTAGTTAGCTTAGGTTAAGTATTTTTGTACTAACAGAAACGTTGATCAATCGCAACCGTACCGAAGCCAAACCGTTCATTCAAATAGTTTTCATTCGCAAAAACTGTCAAAATGTTTGACAACAAAAACAAATCCAAAAATTTTGACAGTTTTCGTAAACGAAAACTGACCTTGTTCGTTTGTGGCTTGGCAACATTTTTGTTAGTAGAATTGGGTCCCAATTCTACTAAAATAAATTGTTGCCAAACGCAATCGAACCACAACCGTCAATCAGTTTTTGTTTTCGAAAACTTTCAAAATGATTGATTTTGTTTTTGTGTCAAACAATTTGATAGCTTTTGAAATTGAGAACTGTCTGAATGAGCGGTTCGGTCTTGGTTCGGTTGTGATTTATCAAGATTTATTTTAGGAGAATTAGGCCCCTGGTTAAATTGGAAGCTGACCTCAACATCAAGATGTTTAATATCTTTTTCATTGTCGCTCTTACCGTAAACGCAAGTGATAATCTAGTTATGATCCTAAACGCCTATGTACCAATCATTCAACCATGAAACTCGAGTATATGCATTAAGAAATATCTTCATACCTAACCATGATGCCTGATGCTTCTTCATACCTATGTGCATTATCTCCACACTAACGTTAAAATACTATTATTTGTTCCAGTCAGTATCAAATACAATATCGGGACGAACAGATTATTCATAATTACCTAAGCAACTAAAAAAAAAATGTTATCTCAATAGGATAAAATTCTTTTTAGAATGACAGAACTTGTCATCTGTGTGCATTCTGAAATACCCCATGTAACATTGAGATATAGTTTAATTTTCTTATTTGTTCAGATAATTTTGGACAGTCTGTTCGTCCCGATATATTTATGCTGACTGTACACCAAGTACTACTTAACTATCCATCCACCTCAAGCGATGTACTACAACATTCTTGTTTTATAAGGAAGGAAAAGTTGGACACAAACTAGTTGTTATTTAGCCCATTAGAAATATTAAAATTGAAAGGTTGTAATATTGAGCCCTAATAAGATCCTGGGAATACAACATGATTTCTGTTATTTTGAATATGACACACTTAAACTTTAATGCAAGGATTCCACAAAACGACACTCGTCAATTGTAACTAAATGGCAGACTGGATACTTGTCCCTATCATTATAGAAATGACGTAATGACATCAGCAATAACAACTCGATTGCCAACCTACATAGCGACCAGAAAAAGGGCAATTCCACTAAAGAATGGTACTTTAATCAAACGTTAAGGGTTGAAGCTTAAAATAATCTCGGGAGGAGTTACACTCAGCCCCAGGCGTATGATAAACCGGCGATAACCGGATATGAGAACGAATGAACGAATGAATTGCCCGCTTCCAGCTACGTTTTTTGCGTGCTTCTGTAGTTTTTAGGATCCCATCTTTGTGGTGGTCGACATGGGGTGGGGTAACGTACGCGGAATGACGATTAACATGCTTGCGTAAACTTTTATGTTAGAAGAAAGTGGGTATCTGTAATTTTAGGAGAAATAATGATCATATTAACTAAAATACTGCATCTTTTATTCTAAAACTGTCCCTATCACAAGAAAAGTTTTTTTTAATGTTTTTTTATGTAGGTACTAGATATTTTTTTATAATCTCTAAATTATACAAGTCTATTCTAGTCCGTGGTCTATTCTAAACTTAAAAATGTAAAGTAAAATACAATGGCATCTCTATCTATAAAACTTGAAATAGCCCACGGAAACGAATCCCAACTAAAAAAAATACGTTTAATCTACGTAACGTACGTAACGTACGCGACTGCACCAAACAATAATAATCTACTGCTATTCTTCCACGCCATAATCAGGACTCGACAAAATATGGTGACGACTCCAACCGCCATATATTTCTATGAACGGTTTACTAAAGGAACTATTAAAAAAAAAACATAAAATTTACTTAAAATGGTAACTTATTTCACTCCTTTCCGTTTTATTTTAGACTTGGTTTTTCTTTTTATTCATTTTATTCTTCTATACGTGCCATAAATAAACATGCGATGACAGCAATCGCGAATGATAGACAGTGGAACTCTTCAATGGATAATACCAATATCCATTGAAGAGTTCCATTGTCTATCTCCGAAGCTCTTCATCAGATCTTCACCAAATTTAAATGAAACTACCTCGGGAGAGTACTTTATTAAACAAAAGGAGAATCATTAATATCGGTTCCCAATTGGCAACGATATTGCTAATCGAACAAAAAAAACATGCACTTCGAATTGAGAACCTCCTTCTTTTTTGGAAGTCGGTTAAAAATGGCAAAAGATTATCCGCACAACTGTACCAAACAATAAAAACCTAACCCAACCATAGTCCCTTGACGATACAATCATTACAATAATGAATCGAATGCAAATCGAACGCCTCACCAATACTCCCCTTTCGTTACTTTAAAGGACACGTTATCGGAACATGCTTTCTTCTCCGTTACTATAACGTTACTTCCCTTTCTAAGGGGTGTCATTAACATAAATTTTACGCTTTCCAAGATAAGCTTGGACTGTTGCCCGGCCCTACGATTACGTCCTTTCTTTCGATGTAATTTACGCGATATTATTACGTATGTTATGAGGAAGTACTACAGTATTTTTGGCGTTATTACTTGTTATAAATTAGTATAGTCGCACCAAAAAGATATGTATGTTAGATGTGAAGGAATGTTACGAATAGTTATGATGGGGTGTAATGTGAAATGGTATTTTATGGTAACAGAATTGTTTGGTTGCCGCAGTTGCAGAGCTCCATGTCAAATAGATCATCCGGGGTAGTACAACCACCACAATTTCTGCCCCCAAGCAGCAATGCTGTGTTCCGTTTCGAAGACTATGGGTGCCGGTGAAATAACAGGGTCATGAGATTTCCAACTTTGTATCGCAGGCAACGCATCAGCAATTGCTTTTGTATTATAGATATACATACCTAGGTGGCGGTAACCACTTTCCATAAAGTGGGCCATAGGGTTTTTTGCCAACCGAATACCTACATGCAAAAAAATAACTGATTCAGTTTATGAAACTAATAAAACCAAGTACCAATTACTAGCATTTAAATGATCTTCAGCCCATCATTTCCCAATTATTTAAGTTAATCAGTAACCAAAGACATCAACATTATGACGTCATCATCCTTGTTCGCTTCCATATTCAGCAGACGCTGCTGAAAATCAGTACCTTACATAAATCGTATAAGTACAATACTGGTATTCAGTCGCATCAATTTAAATACTAGAAGTACAGTACAACACAACTAATATTGAACAACCAATAGCTGTCGCTCATTTTCGCGCCACACACACTCATTGCATCAGCTTAAAGATCATTTCTTACTGCAATACTAATAAACATTCCTGGGAGAGTGGGAAAGTGACAGCGCTAGACAGCTCTCTAGCGCCATCTCTTACCCACTCTCGTAATAACATTAAAATATTCCTGCTCTAAAGAGATCATGGTAACCCCCCTGGTCGCACTCACTTCGGAAGTGATCGGTTTTACGAAGTTTGCCAATGCGATTTCTTAGTTGTATCGTACGGTAGCTATCAACTCTAAGGCCATTAATTCACTAGAAAACAATGCTTCAGATGCAACTTGCCAGAAGTTTCTGAAACACTACGTAAATAATGGTAGAAACAATGTTTCGGAGCTTTTGCCATCAAAAACAGTCAGTATTGTTTTGCCGCAACATATTCTAATGTTTCAGAAACACGTAAATACTTGTTTCTTGACAATGTTTCGTTCTACCTAGCCTTTTCCCAACTATGTTGGGGTCGATTTCCAATCTAACCAGACGCGGTGGAATACCAGTACACGGAGTCACCGCCATCAGACCTCCGGAACCCAGTAACAGGGCTATGCTGATATCCTAAGGATAGACCGGTTGTCAGACTTTTGAACTTGTGACTACCCGTTCCCGAAGCACGGATGGGTCTCGATGTGTAAACAAACGGTCACTCGTTCACGGACTGACCGCGGCAAGCGCATCATAACCTTACCAATCAGCCACCGGCCCCTCCCTTTCTAACAGTATTTTGAACATTTAATGTTTACAAATGAATACATAGGTTTAAGGAGTTTTATACCTATCTACTCATAAAGAACACAGTTCACTTGAAATGAGTTTAACATAATTATTTAACTAAGTGTTATAAATAAGTGTAAGATGTATTTTTTTTGATAACATTGTTCTGAACAAATTTTCTGAGCCTAGTTTTAAATGGTACTAAGCTTAGCCCCCTCAAATGTATAATTTCTACATTGATACTCATCTTTCAATACATTTGAAATAACCATAGTTTTATTACTTCCCTTCAATTGACTTTCTATTCACACATGTATCTCCATTATAGTGCCATCGTAATCATTTCCACAACATTGGTACTACACCGCAAATTGCAATAAAACGAACCATCCTAACCGTTCCTTTGTTTTCCTCTTCCACGACGAAACTACTCCGACTACATACTTCTTACACATAACAATTTTCATTCCACACATTTCCTTTGAATTAGGCACCGTAATACCACGTCTCTCGCACGCCTTCAAAAGTCGGGAACGAATAGAAAAATGGCTGGAGGCACACGACACCGGAATATATTACGTAATCGCACTCTAGTTTTGTATGTGAGGTAAGAAATAAATGTGTTGGTAGTGCGACGCCTCCGAACTCTGATAAATAGGTGCCCCCAAAATATTTTTGTTCTGAAAATCGCTAAATAAATTGAATTGGGCACGACTCCGGGTGCCGGGTGTCTTGGTGTTAACTTACAATAGACTTATGACGTATGAGTTGAATTTGTAAGTTGGATGTAACTTAACTTTCATATAAATTGGTGTTGATGGCAAAGAAATTCTATTTTGATAAGTAGTTTCTATATTGTAAAGCAGTGATAGCATAGCGGTTGAACGATTGCCGTCTAGTAGGAGGCTCCCAGCCCGCACCTCTGACTTTTCGAGTTCATGTGCGGATCATAATTTACGTTAAGGGTACAAGGCCGAGACGAGCTGCAAACCGCAAACTGCAAAAGTAGTATCGCTTGCGGTGCGATCTGCGGCTGCGGTCTCCGGTTGCAGTTTTTCAGTCGCTGTCGGAATAGCACCTTTAAAGTGCACACCTTAAAGGCGCTATTCCGATGGCGATCGGCAATCTGCAGTTAGCAGCCCGTCTCGGACTTATACCTTCACGGTGAAGGAAAACATCGTGACTGCCTCGTTTGCCTAGCGGCCGCAAGCGCGACTGCTGAGCGTGAGGTCCTAGGTTCGATCCCCAGGTCGGGCCTTTACCCGAGTGGGTTTTTCCGCGTGGAAATTCTCAGTAGCAGCCCGGAGTCTGGATTTGTGCCCAGTCGATGGCAATAGGCTCGCCCCCTATTACATGGGACGTACACATAAACGGCGAAATGTGGGTGTACTATACACCTGTGCCAATCCTTCGGGGATACAGGCGTGAGTTTATGTTTATGTTATGAAAACGTCGTGACGAATGTTGCGCACCTGAGAGTACGCCAAACAGTTCTCGATGGTGAGTGCAGTTCGCCAACACGCAACAGGCCAGCGTGGATTACTAAGACCGAAGTCCTTCTCATTCTGAGAAGAGGCTCGTGCCCAGCAGTGGGTCAGTAAGGGGTAGATGATGATGATGATCTATTTTGTGTATCCTAAACAAAAACAGGTTTTTTTTGCTCGGCGCTTAACTTTTAATAGGCATAGCCCTTGTTTTAGAACATAATTTTATTGTAATCTTTTAGTGTCTCGTTTCCTTCCATTTATATGACAAAATATGTTGCTAAAATTAATACCTGAAATTGCAACTTCTAGTTTGCAGTTGTATACACATCTTTTTTCAAATAAATTAGCTTTATCTTTATTAACCGATTTCATAAAGGAGGAGGTTCTTAATTCAGATCTTTGTATTTTTTATTTCGTAATGTGATCGTTATAAATTAAGTGGTTCACAATCCGACTAACGTAGATCATCGGCTCCGTAAGTTTAATAAATGTTAACAGGGATCCACAGCTGCATCCCAGTGAGATTTTCACATCCATAACATTTACATAACCTTTCCATGCACGATTTCATTTGCCTTATCTTATTTAACCCAATATAAACAGTTAACCCAATCATTAAGGGTTCATACTGGATCGATATCCAGTATGAACCCTTAGTTACCTACCCCGATGGCACCAGCAAAACCATACCTACCTAATCGATTTGCGTCCAAATAGTCTAGTTGAGTCCATTTTTTGAAATAGTCAAGTTGAGTTCATATATTATATTGAAATAGTCAAGTTGAGTCCATTGAACTAGACGTGTTGAGTCCATTGTGCTCTGGAATTGATGCTAAATAGATATTTCAAATATTAACCGAATAATAGTTTGACTAAGAATCCACCTTGTGCACGAACCCTAAACATCTTACTAACTAACCATCATAAAAGTCCCCAAACACACTTCACCGAATTCAGTCACGCACACTACCACACTAAAACAATACCAACATACGCACACATGGACACGCCCGCTCTACCTTTTAGTGTCAAAACTGTGAGAATATGGGTAAACAAATCCTCCAATTTCCATCACATTTATTCGAGGCGTTGCTCTGACGTCACCCCCCCACCCCCACCTGATAGAGAGGAACATGTAATTTCTTTTGTAGATAGTGTGAACCGACACACCCTATTGGCTGTGATGCGGTGTAGTGATAGCAAAATTTCGTCAACAGTAGGGACGCGGAGCCAATTTTCCAATAATTCCATTAAAGTGTGTGCCAGGGTATGGAGATGATAGAGGACAATATGGGTATGGTGATATGCAAATTAGAGTTTTGAAATTGGTTCTAAATATAATACAGTACATACATATATGCAGCATGTTAGCCATTCTTCAGTACCCATTAGTTAAATTGTTTTTAAAAGGTCAAATAAAGTTTTTCGTAATCTACCAATGCTCGTCCATTTTTCCTTTACATCGAACAGGTATAAAACCTCAAGCACGGTAATTATAGACACAATAGAAAAGACAGTTAAGTGTCGTCCTGGGACGACGGGCGGTACGCAACCGCATATTAAAAATTGGTTCAGATTTTAAAGCGATTTAGTACCTACCTAACTACGTAGGTATAAAAAAAACAAAATAGCATCAGACTAAATCTCAAGTATTTTTTATGTTAGCCATTGCATTCTTCAGCGCCCATCGGTCAATTTGTTTTCAAGGGGCCAAAGAATTTTTTTCGTAATCTACCAATGCTCGCCCATTTTTCCTTTACATCGAACAGGTTTAGGTAAGCATATAATAAAATTGATAACAACTTAAATACATATATAAAAAAACAAAATAACAACAGACTAAGTCTCAACCATTTTTTCGGTTTTCAAGTGGACCAACATTTTTCGTTCGACCGTACATTAGTATATCATCGGATAGACTTATTATTTACATAGAACAACAGAAAAATAATGGCAATAGTATTCGAATTTTTGATCAGACCGTCCTGCGTGCAAAACCTAGTCTTTCATACTTCAGACAAATAGATTTGGTACTACAACCGAGTAAATAGAACTCTGAGTGTAGCTCTCTTTCAGCGCAACAAAGTTTGAAGTATTGCTGTGAAAGCTTCCTCTAATGAAACATGTTCAGTTTTCAGTTCTTTGTATTGTCTGTTTAATGTTTTCTCCTCTGTTGAAATAATGAACTGTAGAAAGCTATGGAATACTATCAAAACACTGCGAATTTGTAGCACATGATTATGGCCAAATGCTCAAACGCTACTCAGTTTTAAATTGTCATTAAGTCTCGTGCTGTCTTTGTCATTTTAAGGCGAAGTAACACAGATAGCATGAAATTGAATACAATTTAAAATAGAGTAGTGTTAGGTATTTGGCCACTAGTAAGTTATAATTTTCGTGAGACATTCATTATAATTGCAAATTGTCTACAATTTACTACGTGCATTTTTTCGGGATTGCCCGACTAGTTTCGAATTCGTGAGTCTTTCGCCACGTGGTCGGACTCTGTTTGGGTCCGAAATTAGTCGCGCAATCCCGGAAAAATGCACGTGAGTGAATTGTAAACAATCGGTAACATGGTGAGTTGTTACTATGTAATGTACGAGTGAGAAGATCTTGCTGCTGACCATCCTCTTGTCAAACTCGCTAATGGATTTTTGGTAAAGACTTTTTTATGCAGTAGGTGTGCAAACAGACGGCCCACCTAATGGTAAGTAATTATTACCACCTACAATACCAAGATCATTGTTGATGCGTTGCCAACCTTAGAGACAAAGTTGAAAAGTCTCATGTCCCTGTCATTTCACCAGCACCCATACTCTTCAAACCGGTACACAGCAATACCGCTTAGCGGCAGAAATGGACGTGGAGGTACCCAAGTAGCACACAAGCTCTATAACAAGCCGTACAACGGCCGGTTAGAAGTTTTTAATAACGGCATAGCCTGTATAAATAAGTTCTATATCAGATGTACAAGCGGCTGCAGCGCCGCTGTACCCCCGAAAGAGGCACTGATTTATACGGCCTAAGGTTCTACAATGTCTCTACATTGTTCGTAAATATGTGTTAGTACGGAGATACAAAGGTGCTATGTGAGCGGTAGTGTGCGCCTCATTATCTAATATAAGTTCTTGTAGCGCGACTGTAGTGCTCGCATCTTATTTAGACGCGTCTGTATCTCTGAATTAGAGTTTACAGATCTGTATTAGATATACAGTAACGATATTTTGGGGAAATGAACAAATATTTTAACAAAGAAGTCTATTAGAAAGTGATTGATGGAACGACTGAAAATAATTGAAAAATAAATGAGTAGTGTTGGTTTTTCCTTTTATGCATGCAAAGTACCAGTGCGAGTACCAGTTTATTGTAAATATATACGTATATTTTAGCTAAATTTTTTACGCGCCTGCTATGTATGCAGTTTTTTGGATAAAAAGTACATTTGATTGGAGGGTGTGAATTTTGAATTTTGTGTATATAAGATAGTTTAGCTTTCTAGGTAGTTTATTTAGAATCCTGGGTGAGAAAGAGTGACGTGAATTCGGTTTTTATACTTACTTATGATATAAATAAATTAAAAAAAAACATGAGAATTGCTTGTATTAAAAACTATAATGGCGTCTCGGTTACAACAGCCTTCAGAGTTTACTAGAACCATTCTATCGATTTAAAGCGCTAGTATCCACCACTGTAGACCTTTCGGTTCAATAATTGTGGTATTGAAGCTCTATTGTACTTTTTTAGGTGTACATAGGTAATTAATATATTCTTTTAAGAGTCTAAGGTTTTACAACGGACTATTGATATTCTATTATAAGGTTAATTTTATTTATTTATCACAATTAATATTAGACGAAACAATTTTAATTCCTTGAAGCTTCACTTGATTACTAGTGTTTCCAAAGTTTATGCAGTCACTATGTTCTGGTCGATTATTAATAATATTCCGATATTCTTTGCTAATTTTTTTTCCTCACACTACCATGTTTTTTTCTTAATTTCCATACTTTTTGGTTATTCATGAAAAATTCACGCGATAATCTTTTACAAAATGGAGTCACATTAAAGCAATTAAATTAGTAAAACACTTTTGTATCACTTCAGCCGCTATATTGACCCTAGAAACGATTTTTTTAAGCTTTTAGTTTTATAAGGCGTGTTTTTCTTGCCATGAACAGCTATTTGCCATACAGTTGCTGTAAAATTCACAACTATAACGACCTACGTGCAACTATAGAATTATGTTTCTCTGCTGTAGATATAGAGTTTCAACGGCAGTATTAAGTTCTATTTAACAGCTTAGACATTTAGAAATATGCATTACCTATACAACCTAAAGCGCTTTAAAGGAAGCTTATAACTCCATTTGAACACTTTTAACTATTAAAGCCCTCTATAACCCTTCCTCTGTCAGCCGTCAAAAGTCAAATGTGCGCCATCTGTCAGGCTATTGATTTTTCCGGTAAGTAATTGCGCATTTTACGCAATTTTACAATGTTAAGCCTCTGGACTTTATTTCCTTCTTTTTTTGTCTAGTTTAATCTGGCCAAATTTGAGCGAGATACACAAAAGTTTACTATGCTAAACTTTGCGTTATATGGCGAGCGGGAAGCGACGATGACGGAATCCCCAACGGGGACGTCTGACAGATTCGAGCATTATGTCAAAATCCCCGTTGGGGAAGTTGGACAGAGGAAGGGATAAGACTTAGCGGTGTTTTAAAAGGTATTTGTAACTCTGCTTTATATCAAATACTCGTACAATAACTCTATAACACGCCTTTGTATCTTCATTGGGATTATATTTACTGTTGTACGGCTATTGTACCACATGCCTGTTTAAGAACTATTAAATACGCTACTGAACCACTTAAGTATTATAGTAAACCCCTTGAACAGCTGTTATAGAACATTCAGGTTGTAAAGAAGTCATTTAAGCAGCTTGTGTGCTACTTGGGTAGTACTTCCCCGGACGAACTCTTTCCCGAGGAGCTCTACTACTCTTGCACGTGTACGATACGAGTCTTACGACTATTGAATCTTTACAAATAATGAATAGACCCTATAAATTCGCGTCGTAGTTCTTCCCATACTGCTGTGCTAGTAAAATTTACTTACGACGGCAGTTATTTGCTCAGTTTAGCAATAAAAAGTGCTACCATAGGTAAGCAAGACGATTAGTTTTTAGAGATGGGAACTGGAGATTAGTCGCCTTTTACAGAATCCATGGGATGGCGTTTGCGAGATAGTAGACTAGAAATTAACCTACAAACAGTTTAGCATAGCCCAAAGAATTGCCAAACTAACGTAGTGGCAGTGAGCGGAGCACATTGCTTGCAAAACGGATGGCCTATGGGGCCGAAAAGTTCTTTTTTTTTCTATTGTTCTGCTGTAGGTGGTTCTATGGGACCCTTCCTACGTAACCGGGCAGTTATAGGCGAGACCTGAAGGGTCTCCAGCCAATGGGGGGGGGGAAGTAAAATACTTAACCTAAGCTAACTACTTGTACTACACTAACATCATGACTACCTGCAACAACAGCACTAAGAGCGACCCCTAGTGGGACTCGGACCTCGGCGTAGGGCGTTGCTGGCGTGGACATGGGGGGGGGCGAAAAGTTCTGGAGTGTCGACTGCGTACCGGAAGGCGCAGCGTGGGTAGATCCACTCACACACACTCACAAGGTGGATCGATGACCTGGTGAAGGTCGCGGAAATCTGCTGGATGCGAGAAGCGCAGGACCGGTCAATGTGGCGATGCTTGGGGAAGGAATATGTCCAGCTGTGGACATCTTTCAGCTGAATTATGATGATGATGATGAGTTTAGCATAATGAAGAAGAGATTGTTCCACAAATCCATTGTCTCTTCCAAACAAATACATTTTCAAAAAGCATTTCACTTTATACTCGTGTCACATTCATTTTCGATTTGTTACCCAAACCCAATATCCTGGCGTCGATATTTATTTAACATATCATATCAGCATTAGCTTGATATATAGGCTTTGATCCTTCGTTGGTCAGGGCAGCCCTGTTTGATTTATGCTTACATTAGCGCATTGCCAAGGAATAGGTGACGTCATATTACTAGGAAATATTGTGTTTATTTTGTAGGGATGGGAGGATATTTTTGTGATGGGTTCTGGTGCCATTGTTTTTGTGTGAGTACTTGTGTCTTGTGTTCGGAAGAAGTAATTCCTCTGACTCTTTAGTTTCCTAGAGATGATACAATATATTTAAGGAATAGTAATATTATTAGCATAATGCATGGACATACACTCTCATGCGTTTACAAACTTGATGCAACTTGAAAGAAGTCGATGTCGATATTATTGTGGGCTGCAGAAGTAGTAATAAAAATTTCTGTAGATTTGAATGTTTTTAATCATGTGTTTCGTTTGTTTGAATTTTTCTTGATATTTCTTCTCAAATATTCAAGGTTAGTCGGAAAGGGAGTACTAATCCGCAGGCCACTTAAAGTATCACTGATGACGGTTTTAAAGCAAGTGTTAAAATTTCAAAATTCGATAATTTTTATTTCCACGTAAAATAATTGTTATTTTAGTTTTTCCAAAAATTCTTCGTCCCTACTTTAGTAACGAATTCAGAAAATGAAGCCTCTAATTTGTAACCCCAAATATGACGTAAAATGTATACACAGCTGATCATAGCTGAGGATAGATAGATTTTAGCAAATATTTTATGCACTTTTTGAATAGCTATTTCTCTTAAACTATTGACTTTTGGGAAAAATGTTAGCACAAAAGTTACTCATTATTATGGGTAGGTACTTTAACACCCTTTTAGATTAGTACCCCCTTTCTGACTAACCTTGTATAGGCACCTACCGTCATACCTATACATACTCTTTGAATTTTCTTCTCTTGTATACCAGCGTGGTGCACTAAGGCCTACTTCGTCTTCATCTGCGAAGATGCCCAAGCCCAATAGTGGGACAGTAATGGGCTGATTATAATAATAGTATATCGTTAAACCTTTATAACCTTTAGATACCAACCAACATAATATACACCAGAAAATAACACCAACCCACCTCTACGCGAAAAAGGTCCTAAACACGAAAGTAATATTCAAATGAAATTCTCCACTTACATAGGAAAACTATCAGCATAGTGTTGAGCGCCTACGACGCATCTCAACGAATTTTCTAATCGTGTCCACACGGGCTGGGAAAACATCATATTTCACCGGGCCCCGGGGGTGGGACAGGGTAGGAGAGGGGGTGGTGACGGAGATGAGTTTTTTACGCATTATTGCTACACACGGAACCAAAATTGAACCCCTACGTAGCACTAATAAATTCTAATTTCGATTATTTGTGACACTTTATGTTGATGACTTTTGTGTGATGAAAATGAAGTTTTTGGGACTTGTTTTGGGTATTCTTGTTATTTATAATGGTGGTATTGTTACCGGTGCTAACGTTTCTTTATTGGATTGTAGATTTTTATATTTTTACTGTTATGAGTAGATGATGTCTGTTACTTATGTACTGTGTGATGCGAGCTTAGTTGTTTTTAGCTCGACAGTTTTTTTTAACGAAAATGTACTTTATTCTTATTTTAATGTAACTTAACGTTATAACATCACGCCTGTGTTTTCCGAAGAGTTGGGTAGAGGTGTATAGTACCATCTTTTCACTGTTATGTTTAAGTCACATTTAATAAGGGACGAGCCTATTGCCATATTAGCTATTTAAATGTATTGTTAAAAATAATTTATCACCACCTAATTAAAAAAATATATGAAAAATCACGATCACCAAAGCGGTGAAAAGTATTTTTTTAAAACAAAAAAAAATTAAGTATTTACACAAAGGTTAGTCAAAAAAGGGCTACAAATCCGAAAGAGTCTTAAAGTACTTAATAATGAGTTATTTTTGTTCTACTACTTTCCCCAAAAGTCAATAGTTTAAGAGAAATAGCTGTTCAAAGATTTCACAAAAAATACGCTAAAATCCATCTATCCTCAGCTATGATCAGCTCTGTTTACATTTTAGTTCATATTTGGGGTCAGGAATAAGAAGTTCCATTTTCTGAATTCGTAACTAAAGAGGGAGAGAAGAATTTTTGAAAAAACTAAAATAAAAATCGAAATTTGAAATTTTAACACTTGCTTTAAAACAGTCATCACTTCATCACTGATACTTTAAGTGGCCTGCAGATTAATACCCCCTTTCCGACTAACCTTCTATTACACTTCAGCTTAAATACTTGCAACCCGAATAAGTTTGCAACACAACATAAAAATTTCCATCAAATTCATAATTCTGCATGCGAATCAAACTCGCAACATACTCCACGAACTAGTTGTAACTACCCTACAAAACTTGTAGTACTCACCGAAGGAAATGTTAACAAACAAATTGGAAATAGTCCGGGAGATAGCAACGTTCCTAATACCCAACTTCATTTCAGAGGCACGAGCTACTGATCGAACGAAAACATTGTTGTGTGCCCTTATCTCTATCGTACTTGTGCTGGAATCGACCTGCAGTTTTTATGGGTTAATGTGAAATTGTTGTCGAAACATTTGTTTGGTACTTTTCGGTATAGACGCCAGCACACGAAGCTACTCCAATCTGTCAAATTTCTTGAACAGATTTTCATCTTTATCGCAAAAGCATTAGGTTCAAGGTTGATTGGAAAAAATTTACAGTTTCGGGTTGCTTGATGTGCTGACGTCTGTACCTAGCAGGAGAAGAGTGTTCATGACTTTCTTTCTGCTGTCTTCATTCTGCCATTTTCATAATTATCCTGTATTTCACGTAATTTTAGGACGCGCCGATCAAGTTGCGATGAAGCTGCAGTCAAGTTCACGCGAGCGTTTCTGATTACGATCCTCGATTAAGAGAATACGACTAGCGTTGTTTTGATCGAAACTTAACTACAACTAAACTTCTTTAGTAAGGTGAATTAAACTGCAGTACGCCGCCACTTGTATTGTTCGTGAACGAGATGTTTCTTGTCAGTTCAAACATGAATATGAGGGCATTGATATTCAGGGGGCTTACTATGACCTCTTAAATCAGGATAGAAGTTGCCTGAAAGTTGAACTGCCCTGCTTTTTTGTACTATGACATCGTTAGAGCAGGCCTGCGGCAGGTCTGCTACGTTGACGTTTACGAAATCCGTTCACCTTTTTTTTTGTATAGACTTTTCGTACCATGAACAAGCATTACCGTTCAACTTGGTTCAATAGTCGTTCACCTTTAGTACTGTCATGGTACGATTTTTAGCGATTCAGAAGCAGGCCTGATTTTGAACGGAAGTTGACTGGCTGGCATTTAAACGTTTTCATAAGAGGTCATAGTAAGCCCTCAGGTCATCAATGCAATAAGAATATCTGATTCTCTGTTACTTCAAGCCCACATGCACGCTGGGAAAGCGTAAGGACTAAAGGGTAACTACAAACCTTTTTAGGATAGGCACATCCACCTGCCATCGCCTTTAAAATCTTTAAAATAAAGCACTAATTTATTTCTAAGCATGGTAATTATAACAATACGCCCTGGACTACTCGTTAATGATCGATCCCTATGTTTTACCGAGCGCTTTTGATTACAATTAAGATCCTTGTATCTTTTCTAGTCTCTTCTCCAAATAGGTAGTACAAATTGAAATCCCTTTTCGCATTTGTCTGTTTGTTCGCTTATTTTTTCTAAACTACTCAATGAATTTTGATGCGGTTTTCATCTTAACCTCTTAATAAAAACCGGGCATTAATTATGGATGAATACAAAAGGCTGGCAATGGTATCAAACTTCAAAACTCGTTTAATCAAATTAGACTAGAATTATTTAGTTCTTTTTGAACGTCAATGTAACATAGACAGCCCTCAAAGGCGCCCGCTCTTCACCTCTTCCTAGTGTTTTTGCTGTGAAGAAGAAACGGTGCAAAAAAAACTCCCCAGCAACACAGATCTGTCTGTCAAGTGAATAAATTAACTAAGGGCTGATTTTTCAATCGCCAGATAACTTTTATCTGGGGAATAAGTTTGATGTTTTGACAACTTTTGTATAGAAAATATGTCAAACCGTCATATTTATTCCTTGAATAAAATTTATCTGACGATTGAAAAATCGGCCCTAAGTCTATACACCGCAAAAGATAATATTAATTACAATAATGAAAGTATACAACAATTATGGATGAATTGTAAAAAGTGAATCTACCATTTCCAGACTTTCGATATCCTTGTATCGCACGATTTTCTAACATGCGCCTGCATGTTAGAAAATCGGAAAATCGGAGGTGTATTTTTATTAATAAAGAGCTTATACTGAACGCCTCTTCAGCGAAAGCTTTTAAGCGCTTCAGCGTTCAGCGAGCGTTTTCAGCGTATTTTTGATAAACAGATGCTACTATTAAGTTGAACCGATAGACTTGTAAGGAAATTATTATATACTTTAAATGTTTATCGATGCGCAAGTTTTATGCTTAACTTTATGGTTAATACAAAATTGGCGTGTATGTAGTGGTAGCGCTATGACTAAAACAAGGCATTCAAATTGAAACATAAATACTTTTTTATTGCTGAAATGTGTTAAATATGTATATATGTATTTCATCGTTTAGCCGAAAGACGTCCACTGCTGGACATAGGCCTCCCCCAAGTATCGCCACATAGGGATGAGTGGAGAGGGGTTAGTGTTATTCTTTGCGTTCGACGCCACACGAACAAAATATAATAATATAAATATATGTATTTGCAGTCTATAATTTTTGTCATTAAAATTAATTGGTATACCATCTGTTTTCATCATTTGATTTACGAATGGCTAACAATTAATAATCTATTAAGAAAGAAAATGAGGGGCTCGTTGTTAATTAGCCACGCTAATTAGCAACCGCGTGGGTCATATTTGCAAGGTAACCTGCGCTTGCCGCGGTCAGTCCGTGGATGGGTGACCGTTCGTTACATATCGTGACCCCTCCGTGCTTCGCAGAGCACGTCCAGCCGTCGGTCCCAGGTGTTATACGAATACCTATGACAGTTGTTACGGGTAGTTTGAAGCCCAAAAGTCTGACAACCAGTCTAACCTTAGGATACCGGCATTGACTAGTACCTAACTGGGTTGCAGAGGTCTGATGGCAGTCGCTCCGTGTAGAATACTGGGGCCCAATTCTCCTGAAATAAAATTGTTGCCAAACGCAATCCAACCACAACTGTCAGTCAGTTTTTGTTTTCGAAAACTTTCAAAATTATTGATTTTGTTTTTTGTGTCAAACAATTTGATAGCTTTTGAAATTGAGAACTGTCTGAATGAACGATTCGGCCTTGGTTCGGTTGTGATTTATAAAGATTTATTTTAGGAGAATTGGGCCCCTGGTATTCAGCCGCATCTGATTCTACTGAAAGCTAACCACAGCATAGTTGGGAAAAGGCTAGGCAGATAATCTACAAGGTGTTAAAAAATCAATTCTAAGAATTTTATAACTTACTTACTTACGTGTATTTTTTTATAACTTTATGGACAGGCATAAAAAAAATTGGCGAATTTCGAAAAGTTGTAGAACGAAAGTTGTTCAATTTTCGATACCGAGTAACCCCATAAAATTCTTAGAGTTGATTTTTTAACACCTTATACATATTATAAAGAAAGTAAAAATAGCGTCGCAACAAACGGTATCCCGTGATGAATATGGACTTTAACTCACTTTGGATATCTTTCATATTCTACTTCGACAAGACGAGATGACTTTTTTTTTTCATATTGATTGCAATGAATATCGGGTAAAGATTCATTATACCAGTTGTCTTATTCGTAGATGAACTGAACTACACAAGTCGCAGGAGAAGATAGTGATTGCAAAGAAACAAAAAAAAAACAAAATCCAAAAAAATCGTGACAAGATTATGACATAACTTATAACCACTCCGAGTCTCATCTCGTGTCATGTATTTAACCCGTCAGCACAATTCGTATAATGACCGAGTAACGTGCGAGACTCACTAATCATTGCAGGTTCAACGCTAATTCCCTGGTTAACAAGCACCGGACAGTATGCAAAGCTGACGGACAAACATCTAGTTTGCTATTAGTCTTTTACTGGGAGCTAGGAATCGGATGTGGCAAGTTGACGCGGTAGTCGATAGGTAGAGGAGATTGTTGCCTTATTTTTGATGCCCAACCTATAAATTCATACCTTGATCTATCCACAATATGGAGAAGGATATCGTATCGTCCACTTTATGCTTGTTTCCCACGGTGCGTGGTACCGCGCACCGCGACGCACGAGCTCGCACCGACGCACCATGGGAAGAGACTCGTCCGTGGTAACGCGGATGCGTGCGGACCGGTGCGCCGTATCCATATCAAGCACCACACACTACGGTGGCCGGAGATCGTCGCGCTCCCTCCGGCGCCCGGTGCGTCTGGCGCGGGAAGGGAGAGTGGCAGCTGCCTCTCTCTCCCTCTCCGCTCCCTCTTTGGTCACCATCACCTCCTCGCAGAAGGAGGCGACAGCTTCCCACGCACTCTCGCTCTCGACCATGGACAGAACCACGGCTGGAAGCGAAATATCACGCAAAGTGGGAAGCCAGCTTTAAACGAATATCCGCTATAAAAAAGTTAAAATAGACACTTCTAGTAATTATTAAAGTACGGTAGTTTTTAAATCTTTATCTAAAGGGCTGAGTCAATGTTGACTATGTCGCCCAACTAAAGTAGTTGAAATCTAGGAGTCTATTATTTATTCATACATATTGCTGTAAAATTAGAATAATACTTATTTTATGCTGATCATGCTTTTCGTTACGATTTTATGAAAAAATATTTAAATTATAATTTATTTTAGTAGTGATCCCTGGCCGAAAAATCTCTTATGTCATGAGTAATAAACTTTATGTATCCAAGGATTGCAACTAAGTCCTGATAATTCATAAAAAAAAAATTAGATGCCTTCTCCATAAAATTCTGTTGAACGTTTCACATCCGACGTTAGGGGGAGTGTCCACTGTCCACCGCGACGTTGATGTATCATGTCGGATCAACGGACGGGCAAGCGCGTCTGTCCTCCGCCTAATCTCCATACATTATTGCCGTGGATATTGTTCAAATAAATGGTGCTTGAGACTTAAGTTTTGACAGTAGCAGTGTAGGGTTGTCCGTGTTGATGTCACAAGTTTTTTTTAGAGATGCGATTACCGGAGCGATGACGTTCTTTTATTTTGGTATAAAAATAGAAACACGTGTTTTATTAATGTTGTGACATTATAATATAAGGAGTTCTTAATCCTATTTGTGAGTATGATGACAGGACTATACTCACTATTAAGATTAAGAACTACGAGGACGAGAGGAGTTAGTTACAGTATGACAGATAATCAAAGAAAGAACTGATGAAGATTGTGTATTATTGTGTTTAAATATTAGGTTTTGTATTTTTTTAAGGTCAACATTAATAAATGTTTTCGTCACTAGGACCGCTTATGAAAAGAATTAAGTAGATATTTAATTTTCAGCGTCGTGAGTATTTGTGAATCAAATATTTTCGTTCCAGCAAATAAAGATCTATCATTTTCAGCCCTAGAATGTCAGCTCTTACCAGGTAACAAAACAATATGCATTTGAAGTTTGGGTATTTTTTTTTTTAAATATTTGTAAAATAAATGTTTCTTTAAATTGCCAAAGTTAGACAGAAAGAAAGCACTTCATATGAAACATGATAATCAAGAAAACATAGTAATCATAAATATTTTATTAGCATTATGAAGGATGCTAATAATAGAGTCCCTTGAAGTAGTAGGAGGGCTCCTTGTAAATACTACCACCATACCTATTTTTGCCGCTAAGCAGCAATGCTGTGCTCCGGTTTGAAGGGTACGGTTGCCGGTAAAATTACAGGCACATGAGCTTTTCCAACTTATTCTCGAAAATTGGCAATGCGTCGCGGCAATCCTTTTAATGTTGCAGGTTTATATAAGCGTCGATAGATAACCACTTTCCACCTTAGCTGGCTTAGATGGTATTAGGAACTAAACAAAAATGCTACTCCTTTCTTTTTGACATCCCTTAATCGCTTTTTACCCACAACAAAAGAGAGGGTAGCCTTATTTTTGAAAATCACATAGAACAGAAAACTAAGATCAAAAGGACACCTTCATTTATGACAGTTTACTAAAAGCAGGGCCTTTATAAAAGGCTAAAACAATCCGTCACTTAAAGAAAAAAACATTTTTTTAACAATTCAATGGTAAAAATGATTCAAATAGTAGTAGTAATACAAAAGTAACGAGCGCCGGGCGGCGCGGGCGCAACGTATGGAGATTAATTTGCGCTCGACGCCCCCACTGACCGCGCCTCAGCCTCCCACATCGGCAGCATAATGAGGATATACCAGAAAAATATTTTTGAAAAATTGTCTGTATCTTGTTCTTGGTTGCGAATAGAATAGGTATTACCACATCTGTTCTTGTAAATTCTGTTTTAATTGTTACCTAATTAAAACAGAATCTAGAAAAGCATTTTTTTTTCTTTTTTTTCTGTGCTGTATGTTATTCTTGCGGACCGTTTCTACGTAACCGGGCAGTTATTGGCGAGACCTAAAGGGTCTCGTCAATATGGTGGGGAATACTAAACCTAAGCTAACTACTTATACTACACCAACATCATGACTTAGCAACAACAGCACTAAGAGCGACCCTTATTGGGACTCGCACCTCAGCTTAGGGCGTTGCTGGCGGGGGGTTGGGGGGAGATAGTTTGATGAGGGCTGAATTATCGTTGTGACTGCGGAGTCGGAAAAGACAACCGGCTCTACGACGGGAGAGAGCTCAGTGGATTGTGACCGGCAACAAGAGCAAGAAGATGGGCTGCAACGTATTGAACTAACCGAGATATAAGAACGCATGACATAAAAAAAATCATAAAATCTTTCTGAAGTTTCCGACGTCCGCACGGCAACATAAAAATATCAAGCTACACCATTCCAGTATGATATCTCGCATTGCGGCTTTCCGTACAATGAGAGGTCAGTTTATACTGGAAATTAATAGCTTGATATGTAGCCATATGGACTTGGTTATCAATCAATAGAGTGAAACGTCATCCGTGTGGTCCGTGGGTTGGCGATCGCAGTATGGTTGTTTAAGTACCCAGAGAACACTGCTGCCCATCCTCTAGAGAATCCCTTAGTCGCCTTTTACGACACCCACGGAAAGAGATGGGGTAGTGCTATTCTTTAAGTCTAGCATTACACGAGACAGGGGCATGAAAGGGGGGGGGGGGGCTATACAAACTCTGATTGGAGACAACTTGCTTTGAGGAGGCATGATGGGGATGATGAGAGTGATCACAAGTTAAAATTATAACAATAAAGGCCTACTCAGATAAAAATTAAAAAAACTCCAAATACGTTTTTCCTAAATAAATCACAATAAATATTATTATAAAGACGTCAGATCCATACTAAGACAACGTGGTTGCTTAACAAACGAACAACCCCATCCCTCGCTACCCTTGTAGCAGTCTTGGTAGGTATATAAGGTAAGGAACGGAGTAATTTACTCCGACTGAATCTTCTTGATACTTTATAATATTTTTGAGTCAAATAAAGGAATTATTTGAATTCATGATACATCTACAAATCTTTGCCTTGGAGTGAAAAGCTCGGGGTTGTTCATTTTTATTTTATCACGTCGTACCTATTGGTACTACATAAGAGAGCCGCTCTACGCAAAATTAGTTGTAGGCACTATAACATTCACAACATGTAAGGTATATTACATGCGTATTAAAAATAATTCATTAGCTTTCGCCCGCGACTTCTTCCGCGTGAAAGCCCACAGGAACCGTGCAATGACCAAAATCCTTTGCCGAGCTTTTCACACCAAGGCGATGAAATGGTCAAATATAATGTAATGAGGAAAATACAATGAAAAAGAACATTTGATCAAAGACATGTTTATTGCTACCGATGTTTAAACCTACCAACTATTAATGAGTTCTAAAATTAGAAAAATCTAATTAAACCATTGTTTTTGTTTCATTGTTCAGAATTGAAATGAACCTGGTGTTTTCTTATCAAAGCTTTATCACTAAGCAAATAAATTGAGGGCTAATAAATTATTTCTTTGGCATCTCGCTAAGTACATATTATTCTAACGACAAAAAAATTTCAAGTATCAAGCCTATTTTATCCCACTAAAGTCTGAGTGTCGAAGATAAGGCAGGCCGGGCGAACTATTAACAACTACGTCTGCTGAATATGAAGCCGGAGCCACAGCCAACAGAGGCCATTTAATGAATATTTGATCCCCATTGCACTGGTCGCATGCCTCTTGGACACATTCGAATCAATTGTACAATGTTCACACAACAAACGTACGGAATAATAAAGATGGCGGCGGAAAATTTGAATTATAACGCGCGAATTTCCTTTTTCTTTTTTTTTGTGTGGAACTCGTGTTTTGATTGTTTTATTTCATCTAAAATGTTTGCCTCGTGGCACTTTAATTCTATTTAAGATAGATAATAGTCCATTTACTTAATTTAAACATAAAAAATGATTTTTTGTTCTCAAAATTTATGGATGGCGTCGTCGTATTTCAATGAATAGAGAAGAAATAGCAAAAAAAAACCGGCCAAGTGCAAGTCGGACTCTTGAGCGAAGGGTTCCGTACCATTATCTATAAAATTGGCAAAAAAATCAGGTTTGTTGTATGGGAGCCACCCATACATCATCTGTGAAAATTTCAACTTTCTAACTATCTCGGTTCATGAGATACAGCCTGGTGACAGACGGACGGACGGACGGACAGCGGAGTCTTAGTAATAGGGTCCCGTTTTACCCTTTAGGTACGGAACCCTAAAAAATGTTAGCTTTTTCAATGAAAAATACGTCCTACTTATTCAATGGAATTTACTAGGCTTTACTTAAATTTCACTTGAGCTGGTTATGAATTAAATATCAAATGAAATTATATTTTTAAGACGCACTACACACTTAGGTACTGTTGGATCCTTTTTGGATGTGGAAAATCTAGTGGAATCTATTTTTGCCAGCTCTGTTATACCGCTAGGTACTTACACCAGAAATATTCCACGCTACATATTAGGTACTTGTAATGCAATTTTAAAATGATTTACGGTATCAAAATATAATTTTATTTTCCTCTTTGACATAATTTTTAAAAGTCCCGCGGTATTTTATTTCTATAAAAATATTCAATGAAAACCTTTTTACTTACAGAAATAAAGATAATGATTAAAGATGTTAATTTTAAATCAAAAGTTAGTGTACCTTTCTTAAAATAAACCAGACCTAAATTCTGTAATACTAATCTACAATAGTCCCGTAAGTGTAAATAAAACAATTTACGTAGGAACCTATTTCTATTACACTTAAGCAAAGGGTTCTATGCATTTACTTTGCGACATATCGCGTATTCCTTCCCACAACTCTCAACTCATCTGCATACGTTTCAAATCTTTACAGAGACAACAAAGAAAGAAAAGCATATAAAAGCAGCTCGCAAATGAGAAAGCCTCTTGAGACGAAAACGAGTCGCAGAAAGTTCCAGACGTCGATACCAGTCGGTACATAATTAGCTATTTTACTTTCCCTATTTATAAAAAAATACATAACGCAAATTAACATAAAAATTCAAACAGAACAACTCATTACATTATAATAAGTTTGCGTAGTTACAAAAAAAAATGTGTATAATAAAACTTTCATCATTACAGCGAAATACCTTCAAAGACTAACCTATTTGAAGCGAATTACGCGCCTAATCCAATATTTGTTCAAGAAGAAAGCAAGAGAAAAAAATTCGCCCCAATTAGCGTGCGACCCGGTTCTAAGAGAAAAACGAAATTGCTACGTAAAAAGTCGTAACTCAATTACGCCGATGAACCGCTGTCGCAATAAGGCGTTCGTTAGCAGGGTTGAGACTAAAGTTGGAGCATGCGCCGTGACCCGAGGTCGATAATGAGGGAGACCTCTCGCTCTGGAGCCTCAACATCACACATCCTCACAATTTAACGTTTACGTATTTACATACTCTCCCACATATGCATATTCACCCTATAACTAGGGTTGGCAGGTACAGTTTTGAAATTTGGCAGTTGGTGAAGTTTGGTACAGTCACCGTACACAGTTATTCCCAGAACTGCAATTGTATTGATAGGTTGGAAAGGATAATAAGGACTGGTGTCAATAAATGACATTTTAGGTGCAAATGAAAAGAGTTAACCTTAACCAACTCAGATAGATAAGTTTTGACTACCAAACGGAATTTCGACAAATCGTTCTACGACAAGATTTTACTTCGACACTATGGAACTTCGACACTGGGGTTTAAAGTAACCTGATGTATGACGGGGGCTTCGTTCGCTCGCTTTGCTCGCTCACTCTAGCCACCATCATCCCCTTCGAACCTAACCTATCCGTGTCGGGGTGCCTCAAATTAGGTGTCGAAGTTCTATAATTGTCGGAGTAGCGTAATGTCGGAGTTCCATAGTGTCGAAGTAAAATCTTGTTGTAGAACGATTTGTCGAAATTCAGTTTGGGAGTGGTTTTAATGATCTTTTACAGAAATTAATCTACAATTATAACACTTTATTATGTCAGAAAATTAAAGTCACTTGAGAGAATAACAACAGAAAAACTTAAACCAATGGTTCAGGATCTAGCTCCCTCTTTTACATTACAATAAAAAATAAAGATGCTCTTTATCATCCGCCTGTCAACCCTACGTACAACACTATGACGTATATGCATCGTACAGCACACATACACATTCGCACACACACGGAACAAGATCTTGGAATTTGTTTAACTCAAGTAATGGCGTTCTTACATTGACATTAGTTTGTCGAAAGATATTTATGTGAGTTGAATGTTTAGTTGAATAAGGGGTTAAGTTTATGGCCCCCATTGTTGTAACTTTTCTAGTTTTTTCGTTGCTTATCTACGTATTTTATGAGATAAATCGTGTGATGTATTGAATGTGTACGATTGATGGCGCTCCGAATAAAGCCATTGTCATAAATACATTTGATATTAGGGAAAGTATTTTTGGTTACCTTCATAGTTATTTTCCTGTAAGGAATAAAGAGGATTTCAAATGCTTAATCAACATAGTCATCTCAAATGATATAGCTATTATTGTACCTGTTGGTTTCATAAAATAACGAAACATTTTATTGCTTCATTTTTGTAATTTGATTTCAACAAGTTACATGGAAAATCTATGTAACAACAATACAAACGCATATCCCTACTTATATTACAGTTAATATATCTATAATTATGTCTACCTATATATATTTAGAAGAAACAGATTCAACATTAAATAATGAAATCAAAAGATTTTCCATGTGACAAACAAAGCTATCCAATTTCTAGCAAAAAAATAATATTTATTTATATAAAAAATGAAACCTATAAACTAATCTACTAACAATACTTAATTACGAAAACAAGACGCGCCATCCACTCAAATCACAGTCGCATAAACATAACATCTGAAATTGGTAAGTTCTGTAGGAGCCATAACTCTCGTCTCACGTCGCAATATAATTAAAATCACGACTGTCCCGTGGTCCTCCGTGGAAGAAAGTGCCTCCTCCCCATCCCTCTACCTCCCCAAGAAAGGGGGAGAGGGAGTTGGGGCGATTCACATTAATATTCCCCACTTTTATCTCTATATGCAAACTGGCAGCTAAAAGTTGGTCCGTTCATTGTGACCGGTTGATTCTTCCTAGTTGAATGATTGTGCTGTTCCGATGGTCTGCGGGATGAGAAAGTTTTTGTTCAGCTACAGCGCTGAAGATTTCTTTTGTAGGTTTGATTTTCTTGTTTCATTATGAAGAGAAAACTTCTGGGCTTTGATTGTGTGGTAGTTTTAATATTAATGGCAACGGAGTAGTTGCGGAGAGTTACGTTGTTACGTATAATTATAATTAAACCAATACGTATACTTTACAAAATTTTTTTTTTTTTTTGTCTTAATAACCTATATATTTTTAAGTTTAAATGTACCATAACATAACCAATAGTGAATCTACAAAAAAAAAAAAACAAAAAGTACCTAATCTGGGAAAGATCATAAAAGCAGAATTTTAAATTACCGTTGTAAATGACTGTACCGACATCAATTAAAGAAAACGCCGGCGAAACAGACCGTAAAAAGTAATTCGGTCGAATCTAAAAACATAACGCCCATTTCGCAACACTGATTGCTCTCAGCAAATGAGAACGTTTCACAATCGTGGAAAATTTTAATTAAATTACTAACAGAAATTCCTTTTGACGACAAAATAATGCCGCTAAATACAAAATCCCATTGGTCATCTTGGCAAAAGGAAGAGCGGGTCGTTCTAATTACAAATAATCAAGCTTTCCGATTGGCGGGTACAATCCCCTCTTCTGTTTGTTCTCAGTAGTGGGCGTGGCATCTCTCGCTCGCTCTTTTAATTAGTGTAAGGAGTAAATTGCTTGCGAGAGAGAGCACTGACGCTAGTTTTGTTCGGGCGCCATCTCTTATTGGATGCTGTAACTAGTGGGGGGTAGGGAGAAAGGGGGAATAGTGTTACGTAGTTAATATAAGGAAAACACGTACGGCAAGCTTTGTAAGGGAAATGGCTCGGTTGACATTTTCAGAGTTGATAGTTGCACGCTTCGGAGTTAAATCGTTTGTTGGTATGTGACATGAGAATAACGATATAAAACACGGGAATAGAAGATAAATGGATGCCTATATCAGTTTTTTCCGGTACCTGAAAAACAACATTTTATATGATTTTATTCAGATGCATGTGTGTGAGGTATACGTAGTGATAGTTAAGGCTTTCGATGTGACTTGAAACATTACCAAAATACTCTCATTTCTCCAATAAAAATATACAGAAAATATGTGAATACGATTCCTCATACCACCCTAATGAGGCAACGCAATTTCCTCAATCTACGAAAATTAGTTAACAAGGAAGCACTGAAAATCTTCATTATTGTTAAAACAATAAGATACAAGTGAGACTCGAATCACCTTCGGTGTATCATCGACGCCCGTTTGCTTTTTTATTGCAGCCACCTTACCCCAACCTCCCCTGCCTCCCCGACGCAGCATTTCCAAGCCATTTAATATTAATGTGCATTTTCGTGGAGAGGAGAGATTCGTATAAAGCCCCAGTCTGCGATACACTACTACGGGGAAGTCGGGCTAGAATGGACAATACGTTTAAATTTTAATTATGCAAGCACTTGGAAGAAACAATTTTCCTTTATGGCTTAAATAAGAATTAGCTGGCAAGTTTGTTTTATGATGTTTTTAGTTCCTTGTTTATTCTTAAATTATTTATTTTCTTCGGAAGCAAATTCCATTTTGGTGCAAATTAACTTTGGAGCAAATTATAAAGGTTTTATCATTCCCACTCAAGCAATTTATGGATGGATATTATGTACGTCATGTTTTTTTATGTTATTTCTTTTTACACCAAGGCTGTATAATGTATACAGGGTGTAAACGAATTCGTGTAATTCCTTCAAACCGCGTGATCTACTGGTGACACTGATTGACTCTGCAAAGGTTTTTATAAGAATCAACAAAAAAAAGTTTTCAATAAATGAACCATGGTATTCTGTATCTGAGTAATTTGCCTCCACGAGTGACGATACTTAAGTACATCCGGCGCACCCTGGGCAGTCAGCCCCGCTACCAACCTTGCTGACTGGCTAATTTTTTCACCACAGCATAGGCTATTTTCGTATAGCTCGCGCTGACACGAGAGAAGAAGAAGTAATTTTAACGTCCCGAGTTAACTGACTGCATGGAGCGATATCGCGCTAGTCGTGCCCGTCAGCGGTGTCGCCGTGCCCTCATTCATTTATGTATGGCATCGACTTTTTCTATCATAAAAAAAATCTTTAGGGAAAAAAAGTTTATTTTTATTTTTAATCAATCTAAATCCCGTGCGGGGTTAATCTATACCATTAATAGATCGTGCGGTTTGAAGGAATTACACGAATTCGTTTACACCCTGTATACAAGGTTAGTCATAAAGGGGATACTAATCCGAAAGGGTGTTAAAGTACACATAATAATGATCAACTTTTGTTCTACAACTTTTTCCAAAAGTCAATAGTTTAAGAGAAACAGTTGTTCAAAAATCACAAAAAAAAAAACTCTAATCAATCCCCAGTTATGATCAGCTGTGTTTACATTTTAGGTCATATTTGGGATCATGAATTAGAAGCACTATTTTCTGAATTTGTAACTAAAGCAGGGATGAAGATTTTTTGAAAAAACTAAAATGAAAATCATTTTATAAAATACAGATTCGGGTCTAATCGCGTAAAAGCGTGTATTTTTATAATGTGTACAAATCGCGAAAGTTTAGAAAATCATTTTATTTGGAAAAAAATATATCTCGAATTTTGAAATTTTAACACTTTCTTTCAAACAGTCATCAGCGATACTATAAGTGGGCTTCGGATTAGTACCCCCTTTCCGACTAACCTTGTATAGTGAGTAATTGTCAAGATTATAATGATCCTTGCTAACAGTCAAGTCCGAAAGTTGACGTCACCTCAAAGTTCTGAAACAACAATAGGTAACACAAAATACACAGTAAATCAAAGTGGCTATTTCACACCATTCTCCCCACTATGCAGAGTTGCAGAGACGGTAGCTGGCCTTACACTGGATTTATTACTCGTAGTTAAAAGTAGTTCGTAAGGCCAACAGTAGTTCGAAACAGCCATTTCCAATAGATAAAGCTTCAAGACAGATTCCAAATACATTAGGCGGTGACGCAAGGGGTGAAACTATTAAAAATTCCACCGAACCGACGTATCGTGGTGTATTTTCGGTCGTGGCTCGTGAGTTGAGTGCATGACACGTTTATTAGAAAATTTCCTCTCCCCTGACAAGATTTTGTGAAGGTTTTATGTAAGTAGGTATCAGCATAAAGCCTGTGGTATGTTGGTAAAAATAAAGGTGTAATGTTAGAATATAAAGCGAAGCCTGGTTAAATACAAAATGGCCTGTGTTCGTGACCCTACAAAGTCCAACGTTGAATTTCGATAATTGTAATAAAAGTAATATACATAACATAAGCATTCTGTGTTCATTATTTTAGGGCATGCAGTCCAATATGTCGTTTTAAGTTTAAAATTTTACTTAAGTGATAATTGTAGGTACTGTCCGATTTGTGAACCATTAAATAAAAAAAAATCTTCTCATCGGTGTCGTAAAAGGCGACTAAGGGATTCTCTAGCTAGAGGATGGGCAGCAGCGTTCTCTGAGTACTTTAACAACCATACTGCGATCGCCAACCCGCCTGCCAAGCGTGGCGATTATGGCAAACCTCCCCTTTTGGGGGAGGCCTATGTCCAGCAGTGGACGTCTTTCGGCTGAATGATGATGATGATGAATAAAAAAAAAACACTTCCAGATCACGCCTGTATTCCTCAACGGGTTGGACAGAGGTTGTAGTACAATCTCATTTCACCATTATGTTTCAGTCCCATGGGGGCGATCCTATTGTCATCAACCGGGCACAAATCCAGACTCCGGGCTGCTACTGAGAAATTCCCTACGGAAAAACCCAATAACACTGCCCGACCTGGGGATCAAACCCAAGATCTCACGCTCAGCAGTCGCGTTTCCGGCCACTAGACCAATGAGGCAGTCATATACAGGGCGTCACACGACTTTGCCACATGGACGGGAAGTACCTTTTAAATACCGTAGATAGAAAAATGTACTGAATGAAGACTTCATTTTTATTTTAAAAACAATACGAACTGCATTCAAAGAATTTTAAATAATCACATGTCTGAACCGGGAATCGAACCCACTAAATGTGAAAACAAAAAAAAGTGTAATTTTATTGTACTCATCGAAAGGCTCGATCATATACATTTATTTCTTCGAAATAACAAAGCATCTAAAATAAAAGGAACACCATGAAATTCGACCGTAACACATCGATTTAAAAAATCGAACAAATAGCAAACAAGGGAAATGTTGCTACTAGAAAAAACGTTAAAACGTTTTTAAACTACTACTGAAAGCTGGAAAAGGATAGATAGGTAGTGAACTAGTGACGTTTAGATCAAAAGAAATCTCAAAATGTTGTGTTTCTGGACTAATATTTGCTTTTGCATACTCAAGAATCTTACGGTTGGTTGATTAGATAATGCAAAGTGATGAACGTGAAATAATTTCCTTCCTTTTCGGCAAATAAACACGAAAGCAGATAAAAAGGTAACTGAAAAATTATTACAACAATCTTTTACGTGAAGCAAAAGTTACAGTTACGTCAGATTCATTCTTTCGATTACTTATCCAAATATTCTGTTAATTTTAGTTAAGATAGCAATCAGTCCGCTCTCCAAATTCTTTTTTTTCGATTTTATAGCTTAATCCTAATTTATTTTATAATAATAAATGCGAAAGTAAGTTTGTTTGTTACCTTTTCACGCCTTAACCACCGAATCGATCATCCCGTAATTTTGCATATACATTGTCAGTTGTACAGAAACGGACATAGGGTACCATTCATCCCGAAAAAAAGTACTATTCCCGAGGAAAACAACAATAACGTTCGTAGATGGCGCCACGTGTCTTTCGAATGGAATTATATTATTGAAACTTTAGTAGTGTTTTAAGAGTTTTTTAAATCTAATTTAACGCGAGCGAATCCGCGGGCAAAAGCTAGTTTTACATAAAATATGAACATCTTTAAAACGTAATTTTCTAAATTGGGAATACCTATTATTGCATTGTATTTTGTGTGGATTTATTTACCTTATGAAACGACATTTTTACTGTATTTTAGTCGAACATGATAAAAGCAACTTTTCTTAATCGGTTTAAGCTTAAAATATCGGCGTTACCCAGTAACTGGGTTGCGGAGGTCTGATAGCAGTCACTCCGTGTAAAATACTAGTATTCAGCCGCATCTGAGGGTCTACTCCCTAAGCACGAAGTCCGTGGTTTCGGCCTTAGTTACGAGCGTTTCCTACTCCCTATCACCTACGGACATACGATTATTTCGAGGCCCGAACTACGACACCACGATTTGACAGTTGTCCCTACTACCGATTTGTTTTTTCCTGTCCGAAAAGCTGAATTTCACACTTGTTTTGTTCACTTCTACGTTTCGGGCTACTTTCGGACAGGCGACTATTTTCGTTGACGGACTTAGGGAGTAGGGCCTCTGGTTAGACTGGAAGCTGACCCCAAATACTTAGGAAAAGGCTAGGAAGAACATTGAAAACTATAAAAAAATCCCGAGCCATCTGGGGCCTAATTCTCCTAAAATAAATCTTGATAAATCACAACCGAGCCAAGGCCGAACCGTTCATTCAGACAGTTCTCAATTTCAAAAGCTATCAAATTGTTTGACACAAAAAACAAAATCAATCATTTTGAAAGTTTTCTAAAACAAAAACTGGCTGACGGTTGTGGTTCGATTGCGTTTGGCAACAATTTATTTTAGGAGAATTGGGCCTTAGGGGCTAATTCTCCTAAAATTAAATCGAAACTTTCAAAATGATTGATTTTCTTTTTTGTGTCAAACAATTTGATAGCTTTTGAAATTGAGAACTGTCTGAATGAACGGTTCGGCCTTGGTTGGGTTGTGATTTATCAAGATTTATTTTAGGAGAATTAGGCCCCTGATCGCCACCATAAACCTTTTGAAGCAATTATACAGGTTGTTAACGAATTCGTGTAATTCCTTCAAACCATATGATCTACTAATGGTATAGATTAACGCTGCAAGGGATTCAGAGAGAGAAAAAAAAAACCCACATTTATGTTGTATGTGATAGAAAATTTCGATAATAATCGAATAATCGAATGAAGACACAGCGACACAGCTGATGGGCACGACTAGCGCGATATCGCTCCACGCAGTCAGTTAACTTGGGACGCTAAAATTACTCAGATACAGAATACCATGGTTCATTATTTGGAAAGGTTTTTTTTTGTAGATTCTGAAAAAAATCTACACACATCGAACAAAGTTTGCGATCACTAGCATAAGCTGATATAATTTTTTAAATTGAAATTTATCAACAATTGAATTGTTTTATATTCTAAATCTATATTTTTAAATAAAGAATCTAAAAAGAAGAAGAAATTATAATATAATCTACCGTAACAAAAAAGATTACGATTTTTTAAAGGGATCGCAAACTTTTTTGTTGTGTGTATGCAGGGTCAAGCACTGTCACCAGTAGATCACGCGGTTTGAAAGAATTCCACAAATTCGTTTACAGCCTGTATTCTTCATGTTATTTTTAGAGCTACGAAATAATATTAAAAGCATCCCTCAACGAATATTCATTTCTAACTATCCGGCTTCCGTAACACACAAGTACCTACTAAAGTACTTATCTATAGAGGGTAGAGGGGTGACAATGGTCCGGATGGCGAATCGTAATTCCTATTTTACAAATGGTCCACGATTTATACGACACCTTCGTGATTATTCGCAGTACCACAATAAATTACCTGAGTTTGGTCCGAAGAGGATTTTATTTTTGGATTTATAACCCGCCATTTTGTAATTCGGAACCCTGATGAGGGTTGGTACAGATGGTTATTGTAATATTAATTAAATATAAATTATGCGAAATTTTGTCTTTACATTTCGTATTTTTGAGACGGGGGATAATGGAAATTTATATAGGTATTTAAAATAAGGCAGAGCTGTGACGAGATAGAGATGCCACAGATAAATGTACGAAAGCACGGCGACACAACTGACAGGCATGACTAATGTGATATCACTCCGCGCAGTCAGTTAACTCGGGCTGCGAAAATGACTTCCGTTATGGCCCTATCTACGACACCATGGTGACAGCCACCAGTCGCGCCACCTACAAAATGTATGCAGTTGTATAAAGGGTACCTCACCTGGTATCAGCTTGATTGCGCAACAAAGTTGCCGGCAACCGATTCATCCGCTGGTTCATACATTTTGTTGGTGGGGCGATCGGTGCGGCCACCGGTAGCGCCACCATGGTGTCCTAATGAGATAGGGCCCTTAAGAACGCCATATTTTCATTTTAAAATATTTTTTGTTGAATTTTAATGAATCCCATGCAAGGTCAATCTGTGTCGCCAGTAGAATACAAACTTTGAAGGAATTACATGAATTCGGATGCACCCTATATGTTACTGGGATCGGCCGTTAGTTGACGTAGAGCGATGATAAGCTTAGCGGTTGAAGTTCAACCGTTTAACGCTTGCTTTCCATGCAAGAGAGTCTGAGTTCGATCCCGCCCACACCTCTAACTTTTCGGGTTCATGTGTGAATCAGAATTTAATAATCACTTGTGTTTTAAACGGTGAAGGAAATCACCGTCAGGAAACCTACTGACCTGCGGACTAATTCGACTAAGAAAATTGTTGCTCAACCGCAAACGAACCACAAACGTTACTCAGTTTACGTTTCCGAAAATTAAAAAAATGTTTGGCTTTGTTTTTGTAGTCAAATAATTTGACAACTTATGTTTACAAATCTCTGAATTTAAATCTGAATGAACGGGTCGACTTCGGTTCGTTTGCATTTGATCAACGTTTCTGTTTGTAGAATCGCCTACTGAGACGATTCCAAAAAGTTTTTGATAGTGTGTGTAATCCACTAAACCGCACTAGCCCAGCATGCTGGACTAAGCCTAAACCTTTATCGTACTGAGAAGAGGCCCGTGCCAAGCAGTTGCTGACGCAGTAATAGGCTGATTTATGTAAAGCATTGGAGGCCCAAGTATTGCTGGATTTAGGCCCAAGTATTGGTACATGTAGGCCCAGGTGTTGATGGATGTATGCTGATATATTCTTATTCATCGTGGCCGTTATACAGGGTGTAAAAAGACCCATCACATAACCGAAATCTACATACCCTGTACATCAAACTAAATTACATTGATCAAAAATAATTGCTGGGAAACGACTTTTATTTTTTGGCATAAAGAAAACGTTTTTTTTTGTAGCGCGAAATGTGTAGTTATGGCGATGCCACGCGTTTTCGTGCATGCAGCGGCCACACAGCTGAGCCAAGGCGGTCGTGTGCGTTTGATATTCATTGCGTTTTTGTAACTTCAAATGCGTAATTTGTTAGGAAAAATTGAAATTTTTGATTATGTTTGTTTGGAAGAAAGTTTAGTATTATGACTTGGAAATCGTAATAGGGAAAAAGTAAAAAAAAAATGTACCTATACTTTGACCTTCAATATCTCCAAAACCAACGATTTTCCAGGTATGGCCTAGTAGAAAAAAATGATCCCAATGATGGGTAAAATATGTGGTTTTCGTTATCGTTAAGGGTCTTTTTACACCCGATATAGCACTATGAATTACTGCAGCTGACGAGGTTTATCTCACGATGTCTCGTCATCTTTCCGTGTTGGTGGTAATTCTGGTACACTCGCACAAGGGGCCGCCCATGGCTAATTTTATTTGGTCAGTTCATCACATCGGTGACCTTCCGCGAGGTCTGGTGCCTTCCACTCTGCCCTGTACGGCCAAACGCTCTATGGAGTAATTTTCCCGCCTTGAGACGTTTCCGTAGAACTTGAGTATGCGAGTTTGTTGTAATGTTAAAAGATGCTGCTTTATGCCGTGTACTTAGAGTGTAGAACCATTCGTACGAAACTGCTGATATGATCGAGTTCAAAAGGTACATTTGTTATTCTTCTTGTTATCACCAGGCTAGGCAGACGAACTGGGGCCTAATGGCGCATTTACATTAGGTCGGTTGGCCGTATTCGGTCATAACCGACTTGTGGAAACACAACTGTCCCCATCAATGTTCACAACGAGATTGTATGAAATTCAGGCCACATTTGACCGCATACTGTGGCTTGAATTTGTGGTCAACCGACCTAAGTTAAACGTGCCATGATTCACCTTTTTACTGTCGTGTGTAATCCTCATGGATACCCTTCGCCTGGGGAAGGCGAAGAGTTATGCCGGACTCTTACCGGCTAAAAACCCACGGTGTTCCTTCTCCTGATCCTTGGCCAGGGTCGCGGGATTCGCAGCTGCATGTACTGCAACTCCGGCAGGCCTCGGTCCGCCAGCCCCTGGCGGCCTTCTCCTTCTGTGGGGCCTTGCCCCACGGCCTACTAAGCGGCGCGCACGGAACACATGCGCGCCGCCTGCTCGGGCCTGTTACTGGTCAGGTGACGGGTCCCCTAACCCGTCGCCTGCAGGCCACGCCATGATTCACCTAACTAAAGAATTTCTGTTGCAATGTAGTTGCAATTAAGTTTCGATAAAACAACGCTTTTCGTGTTCTCTTACTATGCGAACGCTGTCAGATACGCTCACGTGAACTTAATTGCTGCGTCTTTGCAACTAGATCGGCGCGTCATGAAATGACTTGAATTAGCCTAATGGTACAGTCCGTGAGGCCTAAGCTGAGCTTTGCATTTGTGTGAGTGATCACCAAAAGTCAGGCAATTGCCAAAAAGCAGTATAAACCGGTTTAAACCAAGCAAAGGACGCGTCGCCATCTAGGCCGAGACGTCACACCTACACTATCTACAACAGTATTTTTAGTAGGTATACACAAAAACCGAGACACCCCAACAAGAATCAGAATTACCGGAGTATGTATTTTTTTTAATAAATCTCCAAGTTACACCTTAGTTTATGTTGCGTTAAGTTCCCCAGTAGAGTGTGAAATGTGTGAGATGTGCTATGCAGGGGTTGTCTAATACACGGAAACTGACCGAGCGGACCATCTCAAGCCTCAAGGTGTATATTCCCGTCAATTGTTATGGGTAGAAACCTACTGCACAAAAAAGATACGAAAAAAAAAATGTGGTGTAAAAAATATGTCAATCGATTCTCCTAGTGATTCTGAACAAACTAGTTTGAGGTTTAGTATATACTAAAACTAAGCTTGTATATTTTTAAAGTGGCTGTCCAATATTATGAAAAAAAATCTATTATAAAATATTAAACTAGCTATCAGTGCGGCAGACAACCCTGCCGTCAAAGATATATGCATAGAAACCTATTGAAGTAAAAGTGAAATTTATGAAAAAAAAGCATCATTTAACGTGGTGTAAAAACTATGCCAATCGATTCTCCTAGTGATTCTGAACAAACTAGTTTCAGGTTTAGTGTATACTAAAACTAAATTTGTTTATGTGCACTAACACAAATGCAAAGCTCAGCTTAGGCCTCGCGGACTGTAATCGCAGTAGGCGTACAACTAAGAAGTAAAACCGATGACTTCTGAACTGAGTGCGACTTCATGACTATGAATGTTTATAAGTACTGCAGTCAAAAATGATCTCTACACTGACGCAATAAGTGTGAGTGACGCGAAAATGAGCGACTGCCATTGGTATTAGTTGTGTTTACCTACGTTGTTTTTATCATATTGAAAGACGCTCCTGCCCGTCCTCTTAACGTAATACATTAATCAGCAACCGTACGGCTAATAGCACACAGTAAAAAGCATTTAAAGAATGTTCTATCCATAGATTAAATATTCACCATAAAATACGAAACCTATTCCGATCAAACTAATTCTCCTATCTGATCATCTAAGCATGCTTAAGATATTATTTATCGATATCTTTGGTGTTCAAAATATTTACTATGTTAATTAATTAGCTGGCTAGCGACAAATATGTGAGAAATGGCCGCCGTTCAAGCCATGTGGTCAAGTCGAAAGGCAATTTTATTGCTTCCTGTCAACATTGAATAAATTTACTTTTTTGGATCGAATTTTGATGAAGTTAAAATACTTATAATTTGTTGCCTGTTTTTTTTTGTGTCAGCTGCTTAATGAATTAATGGGCTACCACCCTTGCCACGGGCGTTGAAAGAGGCTACTTATCACATGGAAAGGAAGAAGTATTTAACTGTTCAATAATGGGTAAACAGTTTCGAACAGAACAGATCACCGATTCTTCTAAAAACTCGGCAATTACGATTTTTTTATTAACAGGAACAAACAGTATCTTTTACACTTTTGACACGACGCGTTTTTTTTTCTCATTGCATTCAAAGCCTTGGATATTATTGATTTCTGAACAGATTTGTTCCAAATAGTGCTATTTTTCAAGAGAAAACAGCATCTCCAAGTCGCACTTCGATCAAAAAGTCACATTTACAAAGTAAACAGGCCTACTCGTAAATAGCTTTACTCGATTTCAGAACAAAAATGAAAATTGTAAATAAAACTTTTTGTACCTCCTCTTTGTATTAATTGAAGCTATTTTAACAAAAACCAAAGTTTAGTCTGTATTTAGGTACAGGCTGGTAATATATCTATATTAAATGTTCAGGGAAATTATCGAATCAATGGAGCACATTTCTCATCAATGTCTGACTGTACTTAAAGGTGCTACAATTAAGAAAGTAAAGGTTCATTCATCTCAATTTGCTGATTTAGTGTCGCGTTGAATCCACGATTTTGCAGTTATAGAAATCTACTATCACCTATGGTATCCAGTTACTAATATTTAATTGGAGGATCTAAAAATAGACTGTGTTCGCTGTTAAGCGTGAATTACACAGAAACGGCATAATATGCAGGCACGGCGCAGGCGCGTTGTTTTCATACATTTTGTGCGAAAAAAATTGAAGCGGCACGAAAAATGTATGAAAGTGACGCGCCTGCGCCGTGCCTGAGCCTTATGCCGTTTCTGTGTAATTCAGGCCTTAGGCCTCGTGCATGGAGGCGCGGAGCTTAACTCAGAGCGTGCGAGCGTGAAGCGAACAACTGAAATAGTTAAAACGATGCGTTGCAGTCATAGATTTTTCTTCATATATTTTAGTTGTATTTTTTTCAATTATTCTCGTAGCCTCGTAGGTATTTCCTAATATGTCGACATCAGGGAACCGCTATACTTACAAGGTTAGTCAGAAAGGGGGTACTAATCTGGAAGGATGTCAAAGTACCCATAATAATGAGTAATTTTTGTTCTACCACTTTCCCCAAAAGTCATTAGTTTAAGAGAAATAGCTATTCAAAAATTACATAAAAAATATGCTAAAATCTATCTATCCTCAGCTATGATCAGGTGTGTTTACATTTTAAGTCATATTTAGGGTCACGAATTAGAAGTACTATTTTCTGAATTCTTAACTAAAATAGGGACGAAGAATTTTTGAAAAAAATAATATTATTTTACATGGAAATATCGAATTTTGAAATTTTAACACTTGCTTTAAAACCGTCATCAGTGATACTTTAAGTGGCCTGCGGATTAATAGGTACCCCCTTTCCGACTAATCTTGTATAATTCCACCGACACGAACTCTCACAATAGAGGAATCAATGTCACTCCCAATCAAACTCTTCCAAAGAAAACATCAGCCGCTCACAAATCTGCAGAATATGCATCTCTAAGAAAGGCCGAGTTGTATGTTTGACAGTAAACAGCGGATTCTGCGTCTCCGTAAACGAGACCTTATGATAAATTTGAAATAAATGAAGTTGAAAGGAGATGTTTGATTTTGGGCCACCACTATGTACTATGATGTACAGTATTAGGAAAATAGGAAAAAAATAGGAGATTTCCATGAAAATACAAATAAATTAATTTGAAGAAGAGTACTCTTGTATTGGAATTATTATTTGGCGACGTTTTTTAATATGTTAACCCTTTTTTTCTGGTAGCCATGACAGAGTTGTGTTTGATACTGACATGAGTTTGACAACTTTGACAGTCTTAGGTTTTGTGTATAACACCTGCAGTTCTATTTTGTTATAATTATAACGAAATCCAAGTATTTTCGTCTATAAACAACGTAGATAGGTTATGTAAGTCCACAAGAACAACGTAGTACAAATTACTTCTATGCATGAGAAATCAACAACATGTCATTTTGACAATTGTTGACATGTCAACAAGTTGTCAAAATGACATTTCACATAATTTCGATCCGCCATGTTTTTATGTGTTGTGTTGCTGTCTTTGACCAAGTTAACTTGAATGTACAATTAAAGAAGTAAAATTATAGAAAATTAACATTTAAAAACGGTTACTTTATTGTGTAGCTATATTTACATTAGTGCTAGCCCAGGCTCCATACATTTCTGAAACATCTCCTTTCATTGAATTCAAGGTAATAAACATCCCAAATGAAGAGGACCAAATTATGCAAAAACGTACTTCCGAAAATCAATCGCGATAACAAAAAAATGCACATCGTACAAGGCGCGCCCGTCACGGCAGACCGCTCTCTTAATTTATAGTCCGAAGTGTTAATTACAGTAATGAATAGCTTACATTACGTGACTATCGTGCTTATCGGTACATCTATTTGTTCATGTTAAACGCTTATGTTAATTTGAGGAAGTTTGCTCCAATGAGTACGGAATGTCGATAGCTTTGTGCACTCGGTCTTTTGGATTGGTTTGGGTTTTGATGTGGGATTATTATTAGTGGGAATCTTTTTGTGGTATTGTTTATAAGTTAGTCGGAAAGGGGATACTAATCCAAAAGGAATTAAAGGTGTTAAAGTAGCCATAATAATGAATAACTTTTGTTCTGCAACGTTCCTGGAAAGTCAATAGTTTAAGAGAAATTGCTGTTCTAAGATTTTATAAAAGTACGCCAAAATCTATCTATCCTCAGCTATGTTCAGGTCAGCTTCCAGTTCAACCAGATGCGGCTGAATACCAGTTACACGGAGCGACTGCCATCAGACCTCCGCAACCCCGTTACTGGACAATGCCGATATCCTAAGATTAGACCGGTTGTCAGACTTTCAGGCTTCTGATTACCCGTTACGATTGTCATAGGTATTCGTATAACACCCGGGACCGACAGCTTAACGTGCTCTCCGAGGCACTTATAGTAACGTTATTTTTAGTATATACAAAAACTGAGACACCCCAACAAGATTTTCATTAGAACTGCCTGAATATGTGTTTTTATTAATAAATCTCCAAGTTACACCGTAGTTTAGGTCACGTTAAGTTCCCTAGTAAAGTGTGAAATGCCTGAGATGTGCTATGCAGGGGTTGTCATTAGACAACCCCTGCATAGCACATCTAAGATGGTCCGCTCGGTCAGTTTCCGTGTATTAACACGGAAACTGACCGAGCGGACCATCTCAAGCCTCAAGGTGTCTATTCCGGTCAACTGTTATGGGTAGAAATCTACTGAAACAAAATTGAAATCTATGAAAAAAAAAATGTGGTGTAAAAAATATGTCAATCGGTTCTCCTAATGATTCTGAACAAACTAGTTTCAGGTTTAGTATATACTAAAACTAAGCTTGAATAGGCATTATAATTAATACAATTTATTTTATGTAACATATGTTTTTGCAGATGGTTACTCTAAGTAGCAATAGCAGATAAGAATTAGTCATAATATAAGTTTACGTGTATGTAGAAAATGTCACCTGTTTATAACGGTATTTAAAACACTTAACAAAATACAGGTGTAATTATATTTCATTACAAAACTTACTTAACAGTACGTTCGGCTCAGCCTGGGTATTAGATAAGATAAGACATTTATTTAGCACATAAAGAAAACACAACACACAAAAGCACAACATAAAACATAATACTAGAACATAGAAATATTAAAATAAAAACACATTAAAAGAAAAAGACAGAATAGAGTATCTGACTACTATTAAAAATGTACAACAATTTGGTATTATTTTAAAGAAAGTGTAGAAAGAACACTATGTGAAATGCTTAATTTTTTTTTTTTTAAAAAAACAACATTCAAACACCCCATTATGGCAATCTGTGGCAGTAGTGCCAAACTACCTACTGACATAAAAACCAATGTTTATGAAAAAAAAAAGAAAAAAATCAAAGTGCGGTGTGTCTCTAAGTTGCACCAAATGGGAGTCCAACTGAGCATGTGCTAGGCAAATATACCTGAAGCTGGTATTCTGCTAGATCCCAGTCTATCCCAGTATTCAGCTACACATCTTACTGACTGACTAATCTGTTCCCCACGACATACGACATAAGCTATTCTCGAATAACTCGTGACGACGCGAGACAATAAGAACTAAAAAAACTCTCCATTAAATTTATTATAATTCTCATTTCACACATTATCGTACTTTATGAAATAAGTACCATATAATTATTATTCAGATAACCATAAAACAGTAAAAAAAGTAATGCAAATGCATCATGTTTTAAGTACGTTGATGAAACTTATCTATTCCGATGTTTATCTAACTGAGTTATAGTTAACTAAACGGCAATTACACGCCAATTAACTGCCTATGTTTTATGTTAATTAAATGCACCCTCTTGTTATATCAACTATCATTTTAAACCTTCTTGTTAAACATTAAGTATCGTTTAAAGTCAATGAATAATTATCACTTTAAGCTCTTAAATAGTTTAACATAAAAAATAGCTTGTTAAAGTAAAAAACGAGATGAATATTTTATAAAAGCTAGAACTATAATAAACATTGTGATATTATGGTAACGGATATTGCATTAATTATAATTCTTATATCAAATTTAATTTTAGGCGCGATAATATTTATAATTAATGGGCTAATTTATAATAAAGTTAAAGCTTAAGTTTGATGCGTTTTTAATTTAAAATAATGTTAAAATTCATTTGACACTTTCACTTTAACTTTTCTTTAAAATATTAGCTTATTTTTTATGTTTTTTTCTCGTATTTTCCTCATTATAAATGACACATAAGTTTATATTTATTACAGTTAGTTCAGAGCTCTTAAAATATATCTATTACTTTTTCATTTAATTCAAGGAGAAGAAAAAAAGTATTTCATCGAGGTACAGTCACGGTCTATTGTTAGTCTCAGAAATAAAAGTCAGATACTTTATTAAAACGATTTGTCATCTACTCGGCAGTGCCTAACAGAACCAATATTGATGAAACTGCACAGTTTTTTATTACAACCGAAGGATTAATAGTTGACAGGAAGACTCGGCTCGCATAAATATCTCATTAGGCAAAGATTTATTACTTAAGCAGTCACGAAACTGTAAAAAAAGTTTGGAAGAAAACGGTTTTGATAATTACTTGTCAACATGCGATTGTCTATTTGGAGCTCGATGTTGGTTAATTTGCTTTTTTTATTTGCTGTAATATATCATTTTGTTAATGACACCTAAATGAAGAGTGATCACGAACGCAATCCACAAATTTTACTAACAAACTTGGTGTAATAAATTTGAAAATTAAGTATTTTTTACAGCTTGTGTAAACGAGTTTGGGCAACAAAATTATCGTCTGTATTTGTGTTGGAGTTTCAAAGCCTTGGATGTTGCGTAAATTTTGTGCTGGTAATAGAACAATATTATTTTCAAATGTTTACATAAAGCGTGTTCTTGTGTAAGGATAAAATTTTCTGTGATGCGTTTATTCATAATTTCTTAAGCTGAGTATGCACGAACATCGCGAACACGAACATCGCACACGAATCATTATGAACGTGTTCGCGGAACACACCGTTTGGGAATGGTACGCACATGCAAACAACGTGTTAAGCTGTGTACGCACGAACGAACACGAACACCGCAAACACGAACATCGAAAAAGAATCACTATGAACATGTTCGCCGAACACACTATTTGGTAATGGTACGCATATGCAAACAACGTGTTCGATATTCGTATTCTGCGTACACGGCTTTAGGATCAAGTTGCATGTGAAGCAATAGTATCATAATAGTCTTTCTCAAATTATTTATTGCATAGCACTTAATTATTCGCATATTTATCAACTTAAAACTTACTTTTACTCTCAAAAATAGAAATCAACAGCTGTTTGAAGTGATGACAAATAAAAAATAAAAAAACGCACTGCTATTAAAATTCGTTCCCCGATTGTACCGATAAGCAAACATTGTGCTCAGAAAAGGTGACATTCGGTCTTCGGTAAGCATAAAAGTCTAAAGGAATCGGTGTGCGTCCTAATAATTTATCGACAGTTTGACCTCGCTTCATTTACATTAAACAAATTGTTAATTTTTTGATAGTTATCATCCGGAACAGATGGTCGGAACCAGGGAATACGAACACACTCAATTTTCAACTTTGCCTCCAACAATATTGGGTCGAGTTTCGAGTGTCGTTCACTCAAATTCTTTAAAGTGTTTTTTATGTTTACGCCGTAATAATTGTGGAAGGTAAGCATGGCATGTGCCGTGGTTATGAGACAGGTTGACCACATGTGGTGCAATCTGCTAAGTATTTTATCGTACATTTTAGATTATAATTTGACGCGTATCGTTTAACTTAATGAAATTTGTTTTGTGGCCATACATTTTTCTGGGCTGGCAAGCTTGGCAACGTAACTTAGGATCGGATGTATTAAAAATATGAAATTCGATATCTACTTCAGTTGTGTTCAAGTTATTAGGTTTTATCGAACAAGTTTTATGGGTCTACCTTAGTACATTGGTTCGTAAAAATAATGTTTTAGTATTTGAATGTCGTGCTTAGAATTGTTTTTATGAAAAAAAAAAACTTATTTCGAGCTTTGGTAGATACGTTAGTCTGGTCCTTAACTGACGTCATAAAGAAACCTTTACTCATTATGTTTCTTTATGTTGCAAATTTTAATAGGGTGTTGATAAGTAGGTACGGTCAGCATCAAAAGTAGCTGAACATTTAAGTTTTTAAACTAGGCATTAATTAGAAAACGAATTGATTTAAAACAAAAAGTTTAATAGATACCTAGAGCTGCTAGATATAGCTCTAAGTATGCCTTAATTTTTTTGCTTCCTATTAATTAGTTATCTAATTAATGCAAAGTTTAAAAACTCAAATGTTCAGCTACTTTTGATGCTGACCGTACTCATCAAAAATGAGTAGGTATCGTTTAGCTTTCTTTGAAAAACAGCAAATCGACCAACTTCAATATGTTTTTTACCTTCTACATAATTAATGATTTTGAGTTCCAGTTAGAATACCTACTATACTTGACAAGTATATCCATTGTAGCACTACTGAAGTCCATGAACGTATATTCGTATGCTATCCTCCTTATGCAATTCTTTCGGAGTCTTTAAGAAACCCATTGGAGGAAAATGTTTATTATTTATTTATTGTAGGCTCAAGTTCGATCAGTGTCTCACCTGATGTTAAAGGTACATGTCCGAGACGGGCTGTAGACCCCAAACTGCAAAAGTAGTATCGCTTGCGGTGCGATCTGCGGCTGCGGTCTGCGGTTGCAGTTTTGCAGTCGCTGTCAGAATAGCACCTTTAAAGTGCACACCTTAAAGGCGCTATTCCGATGGCGACTTGCGTGCAGTCTGCAGTTTGCAGCCCGTCTCGGACTTGTAGCTTAAGTGAAGATGCGGTCGACGATGGTGCGTATATGCCTAGAAGTAACCTATTCAAGATTTGAAAACTCCAAGGTTATAGCTATCGGAAAACAGAGTGCTAGGAAGTTACTAGTGAGAAAAAAATCGTAACTGCGTTTACTCAGCGCATCTCAGCCAATCCTCCGCGTTTGGATGGTCCAAAAACCTTACTTTTTACACCAAAAGACTCTAAAATTGACGTTATTTATGAAATTATTAAACATTAAAACGCACACGTGCGTCATAAACAACAGCAATGTGTAAAGCGTCCCATGTGTCCGGGACTAAAGTGCGACATTTATTCGCACAAACCATTACCGAGCGCCACCGAAAGTGCCATTAACATAAAAGAACGAAAAGAGAAACTACTTTCAAACTCAATATCAGAATCTTTTGTGTAGCAAATCTACTCTCCAAGCCCTCAGTTGGCGGCCATCCGTTAACACATTGATTATACATCAAGGAAAATAAAAAGGAAATAGCACCACGAAAAAAGCCGCCGTAACGATTTCAATCAGACAAAACGTTTTGCGTTTTTATGGTGGCACGCCATCGGCGACTATCTCGTTCCGAAACAGATTATTTCTCATTTGATTTATGGCGGTTGAATCTTCCAACGATATTATGTTTTGGTCATCCATTCGATTCCTATTTGAATGCTGAACGCCGAATGGGGTGGTATGAGACGGGGGTGGCACTCGTACTATATTAATCTCAAATCCATTTGTTGTAATCTGCATTCGATAGTGGCGCTCTACGCTGTAGCGTTAAGGTTGAAATTCGCATTTATTGTACGCTTGAGTTAGGACAGTTCAGAGATCGCCAACCGATAGAGGTGAGAGATGAAACAGTAGCATCGAATTCATTTCGCCGATGTATAATTCTATCTCTTTCTTACGCCCTGCGGGAGACTGGGCCCTAGTATGTATCAGATTTGGGTTTTATCGTTTTATTGCTTATTCTTTTTAGATTTTCAGCGGCGAAGGCATATCATTTTGTTTTTAATGCGAGGCATAAATAACCGCACAACCAGCCAGTGACTTAAAGTAATGGCGCGTTTAGGAAAATATGCGGAAGTGAGCACTATTTCTTATGTTGCAATAAAGAAGATTTGATGCACATTTTATTGTAATTGGATGTTAATAACACTAAAATTGTTTTTATTGCTGAAATATGCAAATAACCATTTTGTGGCTACAGTAATTATTATTGAATTATATCTGAAAGAAGTGATCTGTTTTCTTTGTAGTCTGTCATTGAAAGACAGCCTTAAATCTAAAAACTTGGCTACATAGAACATCAGTCATAGATTAAACTTCTTATAAAATTGCCGCTCAATTTCTCCAGAGTGATTTTAAAGAGCGGAGGGGTGATTTGCTTGAGTAAGTATTTTGCAGCGAAATATTTTGTCGACGGTTTGCCGCATCTGGCGAAGGTCCAGTCGTCTGATGACAGCTTATGAATATTTTTGGCAAAATTCTTTGCTTTTTCCATTGAATTTATTTTACTTGTTTTACTTTTTGTTTCAAATTAAACTTTTCACATTGTGCCATGCAGTTCTTTAAAGTCTTAAAATGTCGATAAAACTAACATAAATTGTTTATGATTATGAGGTCTTGAACACTATTTTGTGCTTATATGTCTAAATCTTTATGTCATCTTAAGAAAACGATAAAATACCTCCATTTATTTGCAGGTAACCTTTCTCACCCCGCGCTTACATACCCTAACAATAGGCTATAGTTCTTACTACTCAATAATAGATGCCGCTAGGTGGCAGCGCGGCCAGTGTCCTGTAGTGCCACCCCTCGCCGCATGGGGCGCCACGATCGCCCATTGTTCGGACCCCAGCATCAAACAGAGTTCGATAACGCATAAATTCAACGGGTCTCGAATCTTTTGTTTTATCTCAGTAACGTATGGACACTGCGAAGTGAGTCCGTATGATGTTTTGTTATTTGTTTTGGCTTTATTAATGAAATATGTCGCTTGGTGCACACAGCCGCGGCTTTATTTTATTATTTTAGTTACCATTTGTTATCACGACTTTATCTGCCGTATAGAACAGGGATGCATCGAAAAGTAAATTATGAAGGTATTGTTCGGGTCAGATGTCTTTAGTGAGGAACAATAGGAACGTATAATTTTTGCTTTCGGTAATAAATTTTAAATTAACAAACACTGTTACATCCGAAATCGTATTGAAAAGTCCGACAGAGATGTGACGTCAAGTTATCACTGCATATATTCTACATACTTGTTTGTCTTCTACATACTACATCAAACTCACAAAGATAGGTTACCCTTAGGTTACCCAAAGCCTACAGTTACCCTTAACGCCAACAAAAACACGTGCAAAGACTTTCATAGGTACCTGCTTGAATGTTTAAATTGTTGATTCCACTCTGGCATATAGCAGTCATTATTGTTGAGTATTAAAATAGCATTCTATTTGCGCACCACACACGTAATCGCTATGGCTTTTATTTTGTCAGGTCTACAATTTCCATAGGAACTTATATATTACAATCCGGCTTTTCCACAACTCTGTTCAACGCAATGAGTATTGTTATATTGTCAAAATCAAATGCGTTTTAGATAGCGATTACGAGTGTTTTGCACAATTAGGATGCTGGTCTAATCACATCGTACAGATACAGCAAAACAGGCTAATTAACTACAAACAATAAATTTTACGGGAGGAGCAAAACTGAAAAATGTTCTTACAAATTGTACCACTTAAATCGAAATCACGAACTTTCATCTCAATTCTAGCACAGTATTAGGTCATTTTTATTGAAAACAAGTAGAGAATTAGAATATGCAGGGTGTAAACGAATTCGTGTAATTCCTTAAAATCATGTGATGTGTTACTGATGTAAATTAACCCCGCACGAGAATAGCTTTTTCTCGCGGAAAGAAAATTAAACAAAAAATTGCATTTTATTTTTATTTGTTCAAACGTTTCTTTGCCTTTCGCGTTAATGAATGACAGCACGGCGACACAGCTGTCGCGCACGACTAGCGCCATATCGCTCCGCGCAGTTAGTGACACGAGGCGCTTAAATGACTCTGGTATAGAACACCATGTTTCCCTATTGTTTTATTTTTGTTGAATCTGTAATCATCCCATGCAGAGTCAATCTGTGTTACCAGTAGATCACGCGGTTTGAGGGAATTACACAAACTCTGATACACCCTTTATGGATTCATTAACATGGGATTCAATGAAAAATTTTGTTTTGACAGAAAAGTGTAATTAATTATATCTTTTGTCCGTAATTTACATTATTTACGCTTTTCTTCTGTCTAGCCTTTTCCCAACAATGTTGCGGGTAACGCAAGTGATAATCAAATTCTGATCCACACATGAATTCAAAAAGTCAGAGGTGCGGACCTGGTTCAAACAAGTCCCTAGTGAGACAAAATGGTTGGGCATCACTCGCGAACCCAAACCATTCTCAAAGGTTTCTCGATCACGACTTCTTCGAACGAAAACTACAAGCTTCTTCTGGTAGCCTTTTCCCAATCATCATCCATCATGGATCAGCTTCCAGTCTAACCAAATGCGGCAGAATACCAGTATTTTACACGGAGCGACTGCCATCAGATCTCCACAATTCAGTGACCGGGCAATGCCGATATCCTAAAGTTAGACCGGTTATCAGACTTTCAGGCTTCTCACTATCCGTAAAGATTGTCGGAGGTATTCGTATAGCACCCGGGACCGACGGTTTAACGTACTCTCTGAAGCACAGAGAGGTTTCGATGACCGAACGGTCACCCATCTTCGGACTGACTGCGGCAAGCGCAGCTTTACCATTAAATCATATGAGCTGCGCGGTTGTTAATTAACCACGAGCCGTACGCTTTTAATTTACAATAACCAAGGGTGTCTGTCGTGGTGGCCCGGAGGTTACAGACCCGCATGTTAAGCACCGGGTTGCGGGTTCAAACCCAGGCATGTACCAACGTGACTTTTTAATTTCATATGTACTTTCTTAGTTAATCTAAGACGCCACTGACATACGGTGAAGGAAAACATCGTGAGGAAACCTGGACTTTAATGATCTGAAATCGCCAACCCACAATGAGCAAGCGTGGCGATCAATGCTCGTTCCTTCTCTGTACGAGAAGAGGCCTTTGCCCAGCAGTAGGACAGTTACAGGCTAATATTTATTTTTATTTTAACCAAGGGTACCCTCTTTCTTCAGTCGACTACCGCTAAAACTTACCAGATACATTTCCCTCTGATCAGCGTGTCATAAAGTTTTCATTCCACTTCTAATTTCATAGGGCGTCGTTAATCCATCGATATTAGGATCAGTGTAAACATCTTGATCTTTTCCTCGAGTGACTCTTCACTCAAGAGGGGAGGAACTAATGAACTGGTGAAAACTTTCTCTATTTATAAAGAAAACTTCGTCATTTCGCATCTTAAGCTGTTCGTGAATTAAAACTTGAACTTTTGAATCTTTGCAAAGATTTGAGGGAGAAGTTTGTCTAAAGTATAAACTTAGATTTCATAACTCCTAGTCGCGTAAGGTTTAAGGATTAATAACTTACGGTTGATCGCCTTTGAACTCTTTTTTTCTATAACGTGGTGTAGAGATAAGCGAGCAGAAAAATACTCAAACAAAATCGATAAACAAAAAAGTTTTGTAAATATGAGTATTTACTGAATCTTGAGTATTTAACAAAACTTCAAAACAACTAAGTAATTTATTCAAAATACTTATCAGAGTGAACCCACATCTAGATATGATTAAGTAACTGATTAATCCCGGCTTTAGATAAGGTTCTCGTTCCGGCACAGTCTTCTCCATTTTGCAAGGTCTTGGACTTCTTCAATAGGCAGACTATCAAAATAATAAATAGGTCCAATGACCAATCGTTCTCTACACAATTCACTATGTGTTGACCCACCAGAAAGCATTGCACTAAATGTAACTAGTTCAAACTCCGTTTTTTCAACATTATATTTTATGGAGTTCTACAGTGTAAGCATGATTTACTTTGTAATTGGTCCAATATACTTAGTAGGTCCGCTTGCACGAGACGCTAAATACATTTAGTGCTAACATATTTTAAATGTAATTCTGTCTCTATCAACCTCAAACAATTGATTAAAATACAATGATATCATAAATATGATTAGCACTAAATACATTTAGCGCATCATTGTGCAAGAATTGTTTGCTTAATTTCGTGATTTGATGTTATTACAAATCTTTACAGCTGCTATTCCATTATTCTTCTCTACAACACACTACACTAACGATATTCAAAACAAATTCATTAAAATACTAACAAATGTTCTGCGAGTGGACATTCGTCACGCTTCCCCAACCCTTCCCCGCCGGAGTGGGCCGAAAATGCCCGCTGTGCTAAATTCAAATGAACGTAATAATTGACGCTGCCCATTCAACGACGACCTCTGGGCATGTTTGACACGATCTAGGACAGACTGGCATGGAGATTTGTTTAAAATAATTATTAGCAGCATCATATTTTAATATGGCATTTTTTTATTCAATATAGCGTAGAAATTGCTTAGCGTAGAATTTGCGTTTACTTACAATTTACACTGATTAATGATGAGATATCATTTAGCATTGTATAAAAAGATATCAATTGAATAACTTTAGCGATCTCAATAGTTTTCTTAACAATTTTTACACATTAATTAATTAAACGACACGTTTGGTGCAGTGGCTAAGCGATTGGCTGCTGCGCTACGGGTCGTGGGTTCGATTCCCACACGGAACAAAAATTTGTATGGCCTACAGATGGTTGTTTCGGGTCTGGGCGTTTGTGTATGTGAGATTTGTGTCTGTAAACGCACCCACGATACAAGAGAAATCTTAGTGTGGGGCAACGTTTTATAAAAAAAGAAAGAAAGAAAGAAAAATCTACTTGACCTATCGCACTTCAATCATGGACGTTTGCTTCTCACAAGTTATCACACCCATTTTGTTAATAATATGCTGATATGTTAAATTGACAATTTCTTGTAATCAAGATAATTTTAACTTCTAAAACGTTTAATGTCTTTGTTTTAATTACCAAAAGTCTTATCATAAATCAGTCGTGTAAATTCATGCAGCCCTACCATAAGAACTTAATACCCAACAATGATTAAGACTCGTAAAATACTAAAACACGTCCTCTAAAATCTGTTCTAACCCGCCCCTATACTAACAAGCGAGGGTGACATAATCGGAGAAACAAATCTGGCTACTGGTGCTGCATATAAATGATGATGATTAATTTGTTCTTCGCAAATGACAAGAAGGGTTAAAAGGCAAGGGTTGGGCGTAATTCTGCCACTTGTACCAAATATCCCCGGTATGCAGGAGTGGGGTTCAAATTTGCACAGTTTAATTTCCAGTACGGTACTTTTGTACTTTCTGATTGCCTTTGTGGATCCTTCGAGTTTGATGGAGAGATATTTCCGGCTACAGAGCTGTATTAATTACGATTGTGATAGAATTTGGGATGGCAGCCGTTTCGTAACAATCGTAATACAAAGTTTCGTTGTCTTTGATCCCGACAATGGGGTTGATTTTATTGTGATTTAAGAATTTGTTAATTTGATGATTAATGTGATATAAAGATAAATTATAAGACATAATAGATTGTTAAAGTTCCTGTTGACTTTAATTCGATTTTTAATACGTTTAATGTATTAATACAATTAGGAAGCACCCCATACTATTAGTACCTACCTAATAAAAAAATGATTGAAATACTATACAAGGTTAGTCAGAAAGGGGGTACTAATCCGCAGGCCACTTAAAGTATCACTGATGACGGTTTTAAAGCAAGTGTTAAAATTAGATTTTTTTTATTTCCATTTATAATATTTTTCATTTAAGTTTTTTCAAAAATTCTTCGTCCCGACTTTAGTTATGAATTCAAAAAATGGAGCTTCTAATTCGTGACCCAAAATGTAACCTAAAATGTAAACACAGCTGATCATACCTGAGGATAGATAGATATTAGTGTATTTTATATGTAATTTTTAAACCGCTATTTCTCTTGAACTACTGACTTTTGGGGAAAGTGGTAGAACAAAAGTTATTTGTTAAGAGTACTTTAACACCGTTTCGGATTAGTACCCTATCTGACTAGCCTTGTTTTAGCTAAGTCTTTGCATACACACTGAAAACTGATACCGTTCTAACAAAGAGAAATAATAACAAACCAAATCGCAGAAAAAACATGATCTACCTATCTATATTTAATAAAGTTCATATTTACCAAACTAGGTCTGATCCTACACGTGGCGATCAGTTGACACTTGCCCTTTTACCCACAATACATTATACCAAAACAAATAAATTGAAGATTGAATCCACCACGCCCATCACGGTCTAAAAGCGTAGGCAATCCTTTAACATCGATCGTCCCCAGTCAGCGGTTCGCGAGACATTTGCAATATTCTTAAAAACATTCGGGTCCCGTCGGCTATCGTGTCGCACCCGACATCATATAGGAAAAGAATTTGCAATTCGAATAATAAGTTTCACTGTATACCGCCCGGAGACCGCATTCTGCTTTTTAGGGTTAGGACGAGAGGTGTAAATTAGTAAATTGCATTCGATTATTGGTGCTTTCCAATATTATCTAACTGAAAAATTAATAGAAGATTAATTTCATCTAGACCTTAATTACAATACATTCTTACCGCCACTTAAAGCATCATTGAAGACTGCTTCAAAGCAAGTGATAAAGGGGAATGCCAAGATTTCCTTTACGACTCGGCCAGAAAGAACAAGAATGAAACATATCTTATTAAAAAGGGCAAATATTGTAGAATGTATTACAATAACAACATTTCCGCTGGAAGTACACCAAGAAAAGTTATAGGTCGATAAAGTTGACCTTAATAGTAGATTTTTAACTTAGGGAAGAAAAGTAATTCGAAAATCGAACTAACACTTTCTTTATACTCCGTCTACATTTTCATGACTAATTTTTTTAATCCTTGTCATATTGATAGACCTTCAATATTTTTGTAAAAATCTTAATATTATTGTTTGATTAATTCATTTAATTATGTAAATAACAAAATTAAACCATTTTTGGTCAGAATAATACCTAAATAACCAAACCAAAACCAAGTCAAAATAAATATTATATTATTTTGAATTTGGCGTTTATTGACGTTGCCATGGCAACGATGATAAACCATGCATGTCTTAATACCAAATTATATAAAAATCATACTTTTACTAAACAAAGTATTTTATTTAACAAAAATCTTGCCCAACCGGAATTCATAATATTGTATTCACGATAAGGAATAATTACATTTAATATGGTTTCTTACTTCGATACAGATACTTACTTTGTCTCATAATTAATCGTAAGAAACAAGTGGAAGTTATTTTAATTGTGACAAAGGTGTTGTCGCCATTAAAATAAAATCATAACAATATTCGATTTTAAACGTAATCGATTATCAAGTACCTATGCATATCATCGAATGGAATATAAAATAAAAAAAGAAATATAGGCACTTATTTCGCTACATAAATAGTTGATAGTAATAATAGCATGTTTGTAAATTATTTCTTAATATTACAAAATATTAATTTTAAATTAATATACCTAAATCAAAGAGATTAATTAAATATGTTAACTAACATTTGAACGTGTTTGGTGTTATTTATTTTGTTTCGTATAAGAAAAGTAGCCCGTTTAAGATAAATCACAACAATAGTGACAAACGTGTTGTGTTATAGTGGTTACTAGGATTATTCGTAACAGCTTATTACTAATAAAGCTTAGTACTATAATTTATAGCTAATAATGGAAGAGCACAATTCACTTAACACATTATTCAAAAAAGAAAACGTGAATAAAAAATAAATACTTGTGTAAATAAAATAAATAAATAACATGATATTATTGTGATATAATTATTTACAATTACATTATTGTTTCATAGTTGTAATCGATTTATAAATGTAATTTTAGTATCGATATAATTTTATTTTTAATCTGTGCAACATTTCTATTTGTAGTTGTAGCTATAAAGCGTTGAAACCATTGGTTGAAACTTACTAACCAAAACATTGAAATACTATTTAAAATGACTATCCGACGGTGTACTTCTCCAGACTTTATTTATATTACATAAATCTTACAAAAAATAAACGCGAATTATCAAAATTACGGCATGTCAGTTCATACTACTTTGTAATGGCCGGATCTTGGCATTCCCCTTTCATAAGACAATAATTTTATTTGTATGCAAAGAAGCAACAACATTATTTTTTAGTTTATTAAAAGAAAATTCTTCTTCAATGCATTAGTTACGAATTCAAAAAATTGGAGCTTCTAATGCGTGACTCTAAATATGACCTAAAATGTAAACACAATTCATCATAGCTGAGGAAAGATAATAAGCGTAATTTTATGAAATCTTTGCACAGCAATCATATTTCTCTTAAACTATTGACTTTTGTGGAAAGTCGTAAAACAAAAGTTATTCATTATTATGGGTACTTTAACACGCTTTCGAATGAGTAACCCTTTCCTTGTAGAAACCTTTGACCTATTATTACAATCAATAATTTCTTGCTGCCTATTTAGCTCCCCATTTGTGCTTTAACGGATCTTCACGTGCTTTTTGACCTTAATCGCGAAATATTTCTAAATAAAATCCACTCTTTGCAATTATTATCATGATACCAGCCGGAACGAATAGCGCCCACTGCTACACATTTTTATTGAGTATATTTCCATCATGAACTTAGTCTTTAACTCCATTAAGTATTACGATATAGCATCATTTGCAGTAATTCCTCATAAAAGTAGATGTAAAAAAAGCTTGAACATATCTTCATGGTTTTGCATATCACAAAATAAAACTGGTCAGCTAAAGCGTGTCTCCATTCACGCACGTGCCCGCAGCGAACATACCGCGAACTATTCGCGAGCAGTTCGCTAACAGCATGCGATCTCCCTGCATGCAAATGTGTCAGCAGCTTAACTCGCGACCTCGCCGCGTGTTCAGCTCATGATAAGGGCTCCGTTTGGTTGCAAAACTAGTCGAAAAATCCCGAAAAATGCACGTGAGTAAACCGTAATAATTACAAAAATGTGTCAACAGTGTTTACAGTGGGTATGCGAACACGAGCCTGATTTACCTTACTAAAGAAATTTAGTTGCAGTTAAGCATCGATCAAAACAATTATTTTCGTATTCTCTTAATAGGCGATCACCGTCAGATATGCTCGCGTGAACCTAACTGCAGCGTTACGTGAATTACCTCCGGTTTCTGAATTGAGAATTCGAGATAAGCTAATACTTGAGTACGGAGTTGTCAAAAAAATGCTTTAAAATCCGTCATTTATTTGACAACTCCGTACTCAAATGTTACATAGTACTGCTTATTCTAGAATTCTCAATTCAGAAACCGGAGGTTAGCTTACTATTCGCGAACAGTTCGCGTTTGGTTTACTTTGTGCACGCGCGCAAATGGGGACATGCCATAATACTCTACACACTCTCGCATATCCACTGTTGGTTTTCAATTGGAATTCCTTACAGTTGTATTTAAGGTTCAATCTGATATCTCCCACACACTACGTAGGAGCCTCCCGATAATTTTGACGATAGACAGAGCTCTCGTGTCTGCTTTGACTGATTCTGATCGTATTAGTTTCTTTTATTTTCGTAAAAGGCAAATATATTATGAGTTTCCTCCCTTGGGTGTGTAATTTAAGGTAGAGTACCAGTCTTGTAGTCTTTTAGTTGTTATTCGTAGATACGTATTATAATTATTGTGTTATATGATAATTCCTAGTTTTGTCAAGTCAGATTTATTTTTCAAAAGGTGCTTTCTAAAGTTTTTAAATTCTTTTTCTTTCAACTACGTAGTAATGTTATCATTAATCACTACAAAACCGATCACAAAATACGTATTTTCTGCTTAGAAGCAAAACAGTGCAGAAATGTTGTATGAAATCTCATTACTGCACTGTAAACAGTGCAGAAATGTTGTATGAAATTTCATTACTGCACTGTTTTTCATTGATGCAGTTTTTTATTTTTTATTTAGATATAAATTTACCACAGAGGTTTAATGTCTCCCGTTAAGTTTAATATTAAATGTATGCATTCTTATGCATTAGATCAAAAAGATACTGGCTGAAAATAAAAATCGGCTGTATAAAACCGACATGGTGAAAAAAAAAAACAAATGGCGCGCATTTTGTACCATTGTAAAACTTTGATAGGTACTTCTTATTTAGCAAGAAAAGTTTAAAAAAATGGAAATAGATAGCGATATGAATTCAAGTCCAGAAAGTATAAAAACAGCTGCAAATGAAATTGTTAATAACCTTTTGCCGCAAAAGTCGCAGGAACCTTGTTTTCATTAACTTGAGTTTTTATTTTGAGTAGGTACCTATATTTTATCACGGTAGGTAAATTGGTAGTTGAAAGAAAAGTAGATTACGCACCTTGCTGAAGTGAGTGATTAATGCACTCGTGCTAATTTAGTGCCCTCGCTTGCGCTCGGGCACCAACATAGCACTCGTGCATTAATGACTCACTTTGCGCTCGGTGCAACAATCTACTATTTTCGTATAAATTAAAGGGTGCCTATGTCAATAAAATAGTTTTTTTAAAACTTTTTTCTTACTTAATGGCTTTCACTTTTTAAGTTCAGTTTCGTCGACTAAACAGTTCAGAGGGGTTTTTGTGAGCCTCCAATACTCGTACCCTTCGTATTTGAAATTCTCACACTCTTCTTCCTAGCTTTTTCCCAACTATGTTTGGGTCCGCTTTCAGTTTAACCAGATGCTGAATATCAGTATTTTACACAGAGCAACTGTGTAAACTGGGGTGTATGAAAAGAGCCTCCACGAGTGACGATACTTCGGTACGTCCGGCGCACCCTGGGCAGTCAGCCTCGCTACCATCCTTGCTGACTGGCTAATCTTTTCACCACGGCATGAGCTATTCTTGTATAGCTCGTGCCGACACGATAGAAGAAAGAGAGACAGAGCAACTGCCATCAGACCTCCGCAACTCAGGTACTGGGCAAGGCCGATGTCCTAAGGTTGGACCGGTTGTCTTCTGACTGCCTATGGAAAATTGGAATACTCCGAGTCGGAGTCTCCGACTAAAATACACAATTCGGGTATGTCAAGCACAAACTTTTAATCTCAAAAATCAGGGAAATACAGTGACACAGGAAGTGTAACCTTTTGACGAAAAACTAGACGAAATATGAAGCGCATATTATACAGCGTGTCCCAGAAAGTAGTGTCAAGCGGAAGTCCAGAGGTAGAACATTCTTTGAGGTATCCAAATCACCCCCATGTATGTTCCGCGATTTTTTGTAGTTTTCGAGTTATGAATGTTTTTCATGTTTTTTAATTAAACTCTGACTATAACGACATTTTTGATCATAGTGACGTGAATAGTTGAGATACATGAGTTTTTTTTTTTTCTAAATTAGCTTATTAGTGACCCTATCGAATGCATAAACATTTGTAACCATAGATGTAACGGATGCGTTACAATAAAATATTGAATTGTCATAAAGTTAAAATCCTGCATGTTTCCTAAATCTTTGTGGGTGATTTAAAAATAAATCTCCCTAAACTTTTTTTGTCAGATGTATTTTAAAAACATATCCATTTTATCAGCTATTTACCCTGTAAATTTCATCGAGATATCTCTACGACATCACAATAAAAAATTCATTCAAAGCATACAATATCGAAAATTCCAGTTGTAAAAGAGTGAATAAAAATTTATTAAAACGAACTAATAACGTCTTTTTTAGTAACTCTCGACGCAAAAAGAGGGGTGTTATAAGTTTAACGTGCGTGTCTGTGTGTCTGTCTGTGGCATCGTAGCTCCTAAACGGATTTTGATTTAGTTTTTTCTTTTGTTTGAAAGGTGACTTTATCGAGTGTTCTTAGCTATGATTCAAGAAAATCTGTTCAGCCATTTGAAGATCATCAGCTCTTTTCTGGTTGTTGAAGGGATATGAGCAACTTCTACTGATCTGATCGATTCGAAATTTGCTATCCTGTGACTTCAATGATATTATAATAACATGGTAACCTTGACCTCATACTCAAATATCATCTGAAACAGCATGATACCCAACAGGTATTGTGTGCCTATTGATTCTTTAAGTTTATGATAAGTTGTAATGACCTCCTTCTTGTCACATGTCATCAATATCATTGAAGTCACAGGATAGTAAATTTCGAAACGATCAGATCAGTAGAAGTTGCTCATATCTCTTCGACAACCAGAAAAGAGTTGATGATCTTCAAATGGCTGAACAGATTTTCTTCAATCATAGCTAAGAACACTCTCGATAGAGTCACCTTTCAAACAAAAGAAAAAACTAAATCAAAATCCGTTTAGGAGCTACGATGCCACAGACAGACACACAGACACGCACGTTAAACTTATAACACCCCTCTTTTTGCTTCGAGAGTTACTAAAAAAGACGTTATTAGTTCGTTTTAATAAATTTTTCATTCACCCTTTTACAACTGGAATTTTCGATATTGTATGCTTTGAATGAAATTTTTATTGTGATGTCGTAGAGATAGCTCGATGAAATTTACAGGGTAAATAGCTGATAAAATGGATAAGTTTTTAAAATACATTTGACGAAAAAAGTTTAGGGAGATTTATTTTTAAATCACCCACAAAGATTTAGGAAACATACAGGATTTTAACTTTATGACAATTCAATATTTTTTTGTAACGTATCCGTTACAACTATGGTTAGAAATGTTTATGCATTCAATAGGGTCACTAATCAGCTAATTTGGAAAAAAAAATACTCATGTATCTCAACTATTCACGTCACTATAATCAAAAATGTCGCTATAGTCAGAGTTTGATTAAAAAACATGAAAAACATTCATAACTCGAAAACTACAAAAAATCGCGGAACATACATGGGGGTGATTTGGATACCTCAAAGGATGTTCTACCTCTGGACTTCCGCTTGACACTACTTTCTGGGACACGCTGTATAAAAGGTGGGTAGACGAGACAAGATCATGTCAGCTCACTACTAAGAAACCGTGTGCGTCTGCCCACACATGGCAATTAAGATAAAACGGTGCAACGAACATCTTCATACAATAATGTTTATGAAACTACTATTTTTTGCCATTGTTATTTAAGTAATGACATGTTTACATAGACTGTTTTAAAGAAAGTTGCTATGAATATTGTCACATAAGGAGTTTTTTTTTTTAAATTTCGTTTCAATTAGTTTGTTTTCGAATCTAATAGAGCCTTTTTGCCTAATCTTGTTCTTTATTCATATTTTATACTGTTACATGCTTATCAATGTACGGTCAGGGAAACGAATTGTTTAGCAGATAAAGACACTACGTAAGTTTGCCGCATATACCCATTCTATACGAATACAACGACAACGAATGACAATTATTGTGATTTTAATATATGGACAATATAAGTTGGCGGACAATTTGCCAAACAATCCCTTTCTGTGACTGTACACATTTAGAAAAATGTTAACATAATAGTAGTAAACAATGGATTATAAAACAATTACGATTTTTTTTTGTGTTGCTTTTTTCTTTTTTTTAATAATTATATTCAGCGAATTCATCAAGTATTTTGCTACACAGCTCGAAAAATCTCAAGTAATTGTTAAGGAAACTTCATCATATTCCGGTGCATACAAGGTAATTTATACGAACCACACATACCTTTTAAACTACCGTCACCTCCACCGATCGTTATCAGAAGCTCATCCTCCATAACCCAAAAAAAAAATTACTTCGTTAAAACTAGTGCACGTGCTCCTCATAGCACGGACTTATTACTGCACAGATAAGAATCGCTTTAATTTTACAAGAAACGTGTAAACCTTTGTTTAACTTTAACCGGGGTCTGTTGTAACGACCTCTTTAGTATTAGCGGCACGCCCGCTACCGGTTATTCTGACGTTTTTTGTTCTAAACTATACCTAGCTGGTAGGGTTGGCTACAGTGAATGGAAAAAAATATTGTTTACACAACCTTTTAGTTTTGGTTGAGGGATTTCGGTAAAGAAACTGGAGGAACAGATGAGTTCTCTATAATTTTGTCTTTTGGACAAGTCTCTCTGGTTGCGCTTCTTCTGATTTTAACATGACTGCCAAACATTACATACATCCCGTGTGGGACTACCAAACTGAATTTCGACAAGTCGTTCTACGACAAGATTTGACTTCGACACTATGTAACTCCGACACTAGGGTTTAAAGTAACCTAACACGAAGGGCATGACGGAAGGTTCGTTCGCTGGCCTTGCCCGCTCACTCTAGCCCCATCATCCCCTTCGAACCTAACCTATCCGTGTCCGGGTGCCCCAAATTAGGTGTGGAAGTTCCATAATTGTCGGAGTAGCGTATTGTCGGAGTTTCATAGTGTCGAAGTAAAATCTTGTCGTAGAACGATTTGTCGAAATTCAGTTTGGGAGTGCCCGTGTGGGGACGGGCTAGAATATAAAACTTCCTCACCACACGCTGGGAATAGGTGTGTATTGTAAGATTCAATAAAACCTAGCATGCTGGTGGTAGGATGTATCGGTCCGCCTGGCTGGCTACCACAGCCCGGCGCGGAACAGTCGTGTGTTGTGAATGGCAGAAGAATATAGGGGAATTGAATTCCTCTATACTTACGAGTATCTCTGTTACTTGAATTCGTGTGCTCCATCTTAGACCCTGTCTGCATTTACCATTAGATCCGACTAGGGTTAGAAATTTACTTTTACCAATTTCATTGAATACAGATTTATCAAAGTTAAAAGTCATTTACTCAAAATGGACTAAAAATTTACACTTTTAAACATCAAGATTACAAAAGACAGCACCCTTAAGCGCCCTTCAACAGTTGACCCTTTATTTAAGCCTTGTAAAGCCCAATACTACCTTTTATAAGTGTGCTTAATAGCTTACTGTGCTTCATTTCATATAACATTGGACAAGTAATTGGCCCACTAAAGTACGAATATCTTTTGAGCCATTTCTTCAAGTAGAGTTTCAGCTCATCTCGATTGACCGTTAAGGATCATAAAAGTATAATACTGTGTTGAATCTCTGCTGCAAGCAAACACATTGTTTATTTCTATACATTTATCTGTTGTTAAATAAAATAGAATATAGGTAGATACTCTGATTTTGAAAACGGTGTAATCATCTAATCATAATATACATAGGTACCTACGTGTTTGTATTCGTTTGGTCATGTCTAACAAAGGTCTTGTATGTGACTAAAAACTGAATTTAAACCTGCCTTTATATTTTCTACATTTAGTACAGGAGTTCCTTATGTAACGTTGATGAGCACTGGGGTTTTTTAAAAGTTCACCCCCTAAGTGGGTTAAATAGGGGATGAAAGTTTATATGGAAGTTCGTCATTTTTGAAGTACGGGAAGTCTTATCGGGCACACGGCATTTAAATGTTATAATATAGATTCACATGCGTGCCAGCCCTAATTCTTCGTTTAATTGTTACGACTCAGCTATCATGAATATCATCTTAGACTTCATGGGAACTCGGTTCCGCCATTTTTCGACTTTTGTCGGTACAATACGAAGCAACATCGTGTTTTCTTAGTAATGAATGAGATAATGTGTAGCACGCACAGCCCTCTCGTTATTGTGACGTTTTTACATCATTATAGTGTTTATTGTCATTTTTAATGTTAACACGAATGTTCTTAATGACTTTTATTGTCTTAAAACGGTAATTTTTATGAGAAATGTTTAGGTTTGGTTGCGTTATCTGTTTTTTCAGCGTTTCGTTTGACGTCAGTCCGTTTAAAATCGTGTACAGTTTTAACTATAGCTGCTGTAATGTAATAATAATTGATATCTGACGTAATCTATTGACTAACTCAAGTAAGAATGGGTTGATGTTATGTCACCTGAATACCGAGGTGTCTTCGTATATTTTTAAGATAATAATATTTTAAAAGCATTTGAAGCTACAGGTTCGTTTGAACTTCGTATTCGACAAAAAGTGACAAATTGCCACCTGTCGTATCTACACTTTGCTACATAACAGAAATCTATTTCTGGAACATTTTAGTAAGTAATAGATTTGTATACCGGGTGTCAGAAATCAAGAGGACCGGAATAAAAATTGAAAAATAATAATTGAATTTAACGTAAACGAGACATTTTTATAAAAATTGCGCAACTTGATTTTTAAATTCTTTTGCATGTTCTGGAGACCAAACGAATCGAAACTTGAAAAAATATCACTCTGAATTCTTATACCACCAACCGATAAGGTCAATAATAAGAATCATATCATTCAAATAAACTCAATTTCTTACTTTTAAAAGTAAAAGTCTCCATTCAGATTCTTTTATTTTTATATTTAAAGTATTATCAATGCTTTTATTTGGGACAGCCGGTATATATGCAAGCTGATGCTCTTATTCTGTAACACTCATCGTCACGTCGATCGTATTATACTGCGATCATTTGCGAAGCGTGCTGATTATGGAAAGTTCATCCTATTACTGCTAATGCATCCAGAGGCCCAGGTTCAGCTGTGGGAGTTTATAGCCTGATATAGATACATCGATCAATTTCCCTCTATATTAAAAAAAAAAAAAAAAAAAATTGCTGAGACAAGCAAGGGACAGTACCGTCCGCGAGGCCTAATCTGAGCTTTGCGTATGTGTGAGAATGAATGCAGACGCGTCCTTTGCTTGGTTTAAACCGGTTTATACTGCTTTTTGGCAATCGATTCTATGTGCACTCACACAAATCCAAAGCTCAGCTTATGCCTCGCCAGTTGCATCTGAGGCTGAAATCTATAAAGCGTATTTAAACTTTGCTCAAACTTGACTTACGTAAAATTAACCATTATTAATGAACCAATATTTTAGTTTAGCTTATAGTGTAACTTTTTGATTAAGTCGTTGATTTCGTGGACTTTAAGCATTTGCTAAGTACGCACTCAGAGGGACTCGAAGATTGCTATATAAATATCGAATCGACTTAACTCGAAAGTAAAGTCTGAGCAAAGTCTAATACGCTTTATAGGTGCGTACGTAGAAAGCGGGTTGCCGGCGCCGATCTGCCAGCGCTTGCCGGTGCTGGTCCGCGCAGTTGATCGGTGCAGGTAGTCTCTATACTGTGTAGCGAACCAGCACCGACAACTCCGAACTTCGCCGACAAGTTCCGACCTACTCCGATCAGCGCTGGTAAGCCATCATTTGTTGCTGTATTTGGACGAATTTGTATTTGGAACAAAGCGTATTTTTGTTAAAAATGCCAGCCCCTGCTTCTACCCGCTTCCTTTATGTAGCGGTTACCTGTACGGACCAGTACCGATAAGCGCTGGTAGGTCGGCGCTGGTTACTTCCTTCCTTTATGTATACGCCCTAAGTCACCAAAACATTCATAGATCTGTAAGTAGTTTTAGGACTTTAAGTAATTTGTCCAGATCGCCACTTTAAATGAACAGACACGGTACTACCGTGAAACAGAAGTTGAATTTGCGTATTCATAACTGTAAGATGGCTGCTTGTTACACCGAGCGAGTATCTATTGAGGGTGAGTTTAGAACACAGGTTTAGAATGACGTACCTAGATAGCTACTAGCTGATATCTTCTCTGGTTCATTTTAATTAGGTACTAAGAATTTTGGGTTATAGAAGTCTGAAATTATTAGATTTTAAATCATCAAGGTTCAATACCTTTGCAACAATTAAGTCATCTATGATCTCGTTTTAGAGGAAGAGGATACATTTTGAAATTTAGCCTACCAGCTTTTCGCAGGGTTGGGGAGAAAGTTATGTGGGTGTAAATCATAGTTGCGAAGTTCATTACCGTGATGTACGTTCCCGCGAAAGTTTACCATCGCGACGTTCGTTGTTGCGAAAGTCGGAGTGACTAGATTAGGGCACCCCGACCAGATAGGTTAGGTTAGGTTAGAAATGTAACCACCCACGCGTGAACCGAGCGAGCGAAGCAAGCGTGCCGCGGAAGCGGCCGGCGAACGCTACATACAACAGTGAAGCAACAGTGCAGATCTATCGCAGTAACGTGCATCGCAATTTTGTAGCATTGTATATTTATCGATATTTTGTGCGTCGAAATTCCGTAGTACCTACACTCAAATTATGTAGTACGTAGAAGAACTAATACCATCATTCTTTTGTGTCGGCACAAGCTGTACAAGAACAGCTCTTGCCATGGTGAAAATATTAGCCAGTCAGCAAGGTTAGTAGCGAGACTGATAGTCCAGGGGCTGTTAGCGCCGGATGTCGGTATTTGAGTATCGTCACTCGTGGAAGCTCGTTTAATGTACCTTCGAACTAAGGTTCAAAATCACTCTACGATTTGAATAATAGATTTTGCAATAGCTGCTTCATTCAATCTTACTTTACAAATTGCATTTGTACTTACTCTACTTTTTCTTTTTAATTTTGTAGGTAATGATTTTTCATGCATTCTATGTCAGCCTATAGCTCCGATAGCCCATGGATTTGGGGTCTGCGACTTAGGTAGGGTTATTTCGCCCATTATAAGCAATCGATTCGCAAATAGTTCGTATCGATTTCTGGGTTTTTGATTAATACATTTTGGAAGTTCTCCTTTAGCATTCGCAGCAATAACCTACACATAACGCATCGGTGTGATACGCATCCAATGTAATGAGTTGCGTCGACGTGCTCGGGCGGGTTCCACCATTCGGAGCGTATTCACCCGTATTCATATTCATTAGGGCGCGAAGGGCTCGCTTGATTGCACAAAGAGCCGACTAATTCGCTCCCGCGACTCCGACCGCGCTAGGCTTAATTTATTTACGGGTTGTTAGCAATGATGTAAGGTATTTGGATATTGTTTTGTTTTAAGGGTTCGATGTTTGATGAAGAAATTACGTATCAGTTTAGGCACTTAATATGTATGTGAATAATTAGATAGGTACATAATACACGTGCAATGTACATACGTAAATTGCGTTGTCTTTATGTAACTTACAAAATACAAGACAGGATCCCTTAAATATGTGTGTAAAGTCCGGCCCTGAAAATCTGTATATATAAAAGGAGAAACTGACTGACTGACTGACTGATCTATCAACGCACAGCCTAAACCGCTGGGGTAAGAAACTTGAAATTTTGACAGTAGATTCCTTTTGTAACGTAGGCATCCACTAAGAGGGGATTTTTCGAAATTCAACCCCTAAGGGGGTGAAATAGTGGATTTAACTTTGTATGTAAGTTCGTCATTTTTTAAGTAAGAAGCATGAAATTAAATATTAAGGTTTCTGTCTATATATAATAAAGCTACACGTGTTTGAGCGTTTTTGAAAATTCAACGCCTAAGGGGGTGAAACGAGTGTTGAAAATTTATATGAGAAATCTGTTACTTTTGAAATATGAAGCATGGAATTAAAAATGTAGGTTCTTGGTAAGAAATAAATATACACATGTTTGAGGGTTTTTGGAAATTCTACCCGTAAGAGGTGAAAATAGGGGATGTTTTTTTTTTTTTTATTACTACACCTAACAAGGGGCTTAACGAGGGCTCAACATTTTACGCAAGCGGAGCTGCGGGCAAAAGCTAGTTATGTATAAAAGGTAAAGAATCATTCTGTTTTCTACATAAAATAAGTGCACATTTTTAGAAAACCTTAAATATAAACTTATTATTCTTCAATTGTTTGTGTCCACCGCATGCGCGGCACTTTACCACCGGGAGCGGGGATCCTGTCAGAGACCAGTGGGCCTTGGGGTCCTAGGCGATCCGGCAGCCGGGTTCCTCCCCGTCGACGCCGACGTGCAGGTGGTGGCGACGACAGCGGAAAGTAGTACTCGTCGCTGGAGCTCGACGCTGCTGTAGCAGCGGGTGAAGTTGGACCCAATCCCTGCTGCTGCGAGGCGGAGATCGGCGACGAGTCCGGAGGTGATGGGCGTGCGTTATCGTCTCTGGCACGAGGTCTTGCTCTTATAAACATATTAATTATCATAGTTTTCTAATAAGGGTTACGTTTAATGTGTTCATAAAGAACACTTTTTTTCACGATCAAAGGTTTGTTTACCCGACACAAAATTTTAATAGCTCGACTAAGCCTGTGTGTGATTTACCTAAAGTTATCATCTCACTGCAATAATAACCCATTTGGACTAGATTCATTGCCTTGAGTTACATTACTCCATGCTCCATCGTTTACAAACCTCATAATACAACACAATCACCATTGACACATACTAAATCCTTCAACACACATTATCCATGTAAAATTCCCACATAACTTAGCCTATCAACTAACATGACACCGACTATCAACAATGGTGTATGCAAATACGGACTATACTCAACTATAGTCAACTATAGTTGGTACCAACGCATTGTCGAATCAATAGCCATTTTGAAGCACGCTCAGTTACGGGCGGATCGACTTAATTATTGAATTAGCATTTAAATTATTTCGGTAACCGTTCATTTGTAACTAATACAAATAGCGAGCCGCATGAATAATGTTGGGTGCAAGGAGGTACGAAGCAAATTCTGAGTTTGATTTCATGAAAGTGAGAAATAGTAGCATGAGTGTGAAATTTCATGTGGAGGCTGCGCTTACCGCGGTCAGTCTGTGGATGGGTGACCATTCGTGACATATTGAGACCCCTCTGTGCCTCGGAAAACACGTTAAACCTTCGGTCCCGGGTATGATACGAATACCTATGACAGTCGTTACGGGTAAGCAGAAGCCCGATAGTCTGAAAACCGGTCTAACCTTAGGATATCGGCATTGCCGTGTAACTGGAATGCGGAGGTCTGATGGCAGTCCACCGTGTTAAATACTGGTATTCAGCCGCATCTGGTTAGATTGGACGGTGACCCAACATAATTGGGAAAAGGCTAGGCAGAACGAATGTGGAAATTAAATATTATATTTGATATTTTGATAATATCTTGTATCCCTTTGGTATTAAGCATGGCGCTCATAAACCTAAGAGACATAGGTATCTCATCATTATCAGGTGGATGGGAAGCTTAGTATAAAATCATACTGCAGGTCCCTTATTTTAAGGGACAAAGCGTCACTACGCGAACGTTCTTGATAGTGGTCCGAACTCAATGCAAGGTTGCTTACTAGCCCGCTTTCTGAAAGGTTGGTCAATTTCATGGTACAATAAATATGCTATGGTACAATAACTATGAAATGCTATGCCAGGTTATTCTTATTGGCTGGAGACCCTTCAGGTCTTGCCAATAACTGCCCGTTTACTAATAGAAAAAAAAGGTTATTCTCTTCCCGTGACAGCTAGGTCATGTGATTGGCCCAAAACTACGTCATCGGCTGTGGGTGCTGCCACAATGTGTAAATAAATTACCTAAGCAAAATGAAATTTTTCACTAACTTGCTTCTATAAAGAAACAATTTTGAACTAATAGTTTTAAACAGTTTGTATAATACTATTTTAACTAAATAGATGAATAACACGAAATAGCAAATAGGCTGGTTAGCAATTAATTTTATATTTATTATGAATTAAAAGTCTCCCTATATGTATTGAAGATATGAATTTAATAAATCGATGGCGATACAGCATTTGACATGAGATTTGATTGTCGATTAGTTTTTTTTTGCGTTGATCAAATACTTGTATAAGTCCAAAAAACGCTATGACAAAGAAATTAAAAACTAAATAACATTACAGGTAGGTTTTGTTACCTACAGCAATCTAACACATCCAAATTTTCTAATTCCCGGTCTAAGCCTATGACGCACGAATACGTGCCGCCTTGCTGACGCGAATATTAAGTGCTATATACTATTTTTATGTAAAGATAGGCTTAATAAGTAACTCAATTTCGTCGAAAAAAAATATTCAAGTGTTTTATATTCCTTTTGACGAATCTAGTAAAAGATATTAACATAGAACGCGTGGCGTCGAAGTTAAATCGACTTTAATCAGCTGATTAGGAGTATTATTATATTCTAAGTTTTCGTTACTATTCTTTTATGTACCAATTACTGCGGGCTTAAAACTTATGGATGTATATTTCATCGTGTGTGGAAATAATTGTCTCTTTAGCTAGGTACTTATTTGGGTACGAAACGCAAACGGAATATATTTTACGTTTTGAATTGTAAACTTAAGTAGCTACGTGATGAATATGTTATATTTATTTTTATTTAAATTTGGAAGATACCTACAATATCTCAAATATAAATCCAGGTTTATCCCGTTTGTAGACAGGCTAGAATATAAAACTTACTCACTGCACGTTGGGAATAGACACGTGTTGTAAGATTCAACAAACCACAGCACGCTTGGTGGTAGGATCTATACGGTCCGCCTGGCTAGCTACCACCCTCACATTAAAGGTGCCAAGTAGTTGACTATGTTCCGTCGTGTTATGTGAGAGCCAGAGGAGTGTAGGGAAATTCCTCTATATCTCTGTTACCTACTTGGATTTGTGTGCTTCATCTTTTAGACTCTATCTGCGCTTTACCATCAGTTGCGACTAGTATCAAATGCGATCAAGTCAAATAATAATAAAAAAAACTCCAGGTATGTTGTAGCCAAGGTAATTTGGGAAGACAGGGTCCCATTAAAACCAAGAGACTTTCTGCAAATGTACTTCTCATTCCTTATTGTCCAGCCACTTTGATATGAAACTTGCCAGAGACCGAAATGGCTGGTTTGAAAGTACAAAATTCATTGGATTATTCACATAACAAAATAAAAACATAATAAGTATTTCAAGCTGAGAACTTAAGTTCCTTTTAGTAAGTCCGTCTTATATCGATTATGACGGTTTGTTAATTACCGTACTACTTTGAAGAGCTTTCTAGCAGGTATAATGACTGAAACATTTCACATTCTGGGTATGAATGTGGCAATAGGCTCGCCGCCTATTACATGGGGCTTGAACATAACAGCGAAATTACAGTGTACTATACACCTCTACCCACTATCCTGCTCTATCCACTACAAATTTTTGAATCGGTTCTACAATTTTTTTACATCTTCTACAAAACTTGATAACACTAATTTGTCGATTCAAAATTATGTCCCTCAATCCTTACGCACATAACTTTTTGGGGAATACAGGCGCGATGTTCTTTTATTATACTCAAAATTAACTAGTAAAACACTACAAAAAATGGCTTCTTCTGCTTCAAATAATGATTCTAAATTACATGCAGTGACATCAGTACCTCAATTTTCGACCTCTCCACCACGCAAGTATGCACCTACCAAAAAACCTTCACCAGTACCACTACATCATCTATTGCGAGCGTTTTCCTGTACCCAACCGACAGTTACACGAACAATCGTATTTCAATAACAAATAAACAGATGGGTTGTCACAGCTCGTCACGAAGCATTAAAATCGGTGTTTCGACGGCATGACTCATTAATTCCTATGTTTATTGGGCCATGATGCACGAACCTTAAGTAGTACTGGTTACGTTATTGTTGTTCGGATGTCCGCAGTTTTAGATTAGGTGTTGTTCTATTTGGTTAATTTTATTGTAATTTAAGTTGTACAGAATGATGCGCAGAGTTCCTGGTTTTTGGATGTAAAGTGACTAACCAGTCATGCTGTATAGTTTGAATATATAGCTCAGCTGTATTATAACAAGTTACTGAAAAATATAAAATACGCCTGAACAGGTAACATTTTTAAAAGTAGATTCAAATTGTATTGTGTAATGCACAACCTCCGATATATCGAACGACGTTTTTTTTAAATATCTTTTTATTCTAACGTGACGTCTTACGTAGGCGGATTAAAGCGACGCGAATTGCGAAGCGATGCGATGCGGTGACACGCGATGCGGAGCGAAGCGGCGCCGCGCCAGCCGTCATTTCAGCAGTAGCACTGTACGGCACCGCATCCACTTCGCGTGAAAATATCAAGTCAACTGACAGCGTTCGCTTTGCGCCGCGCCGCGCCGCACCGCACTCCACGTGCGTTTGGTCACGTAGGACACTTCAATAGGTATCGACTGTTTGTTGTTTTCGCACCGCGCCTCTTTGCGTCGCTTGTAGATCGCTCATGTAGGATAACGCGTTATTAAGTGAACGAATGTAATGTACTATTTTGAAATAAATTCTTCTTTAAACCGAAATGTGAAGAAATAGATAGAGTGGTACTATTGGCTCAGGAGTTGATAAGATAGACTCGTGAAATTTCTTTGTTGGTTACATAGGGCCAAGGGAAAAAAAAAGAATGATCCTGTATACGAAAAAGGAAACTAAACTATTTTTAGGCTTTCAGAAAACTTGCAAATTTACTTCATGCAATAGTTTTTCAAAATCAGCATTGAAAATATTGAAATTCTTTCAGTGTCTTCACCTTTTGTGTTGCTGAAAATATGTGGCAGTTTACCTGGTAATCTTGGTTTAATTATATTTTATTTTAATCTTAACCGCCCAAGTGTACCGAAAACGGTACGGCCGCCATTGTTGATCTATTGTGTCTATAATTACAGTACTACATACACTATGATTTAATTCTGAATTATAACTACTTTCAAATATTTTTAACGATTATTAGTTAAAGCAAAGTAACAAAACTACATAATCCAATTAACACCAACAAAGTTAAAGCAAGCAAACTCGTATAATGTGCTAGTAGGCCAATAAAGGGAACTTCAAACGGCTCTTCACACCCAATAGGTACCTTTGGTCGGCTGCTCCGCGCGTGGCGTATGTTACAACTTTAAACTCGAGTTTAACCCGAGATTAACGAAACCGCTTGCCTTAATTGAAACGCTAGGAATCCTTTGTACCACACGGCTGAATTATAACGAAGAATGGGAGGGGATTAACTTTTTTAATTATATTAGTAGGGATAGGAGTTATTGGGACTCGATGTGTGGCATCGGGGAAATATTCAAACAATTGCTCTAGAACTAGAAGATTACTTCATTACTGTTCGAAACTTTACGTACAACCCTAATTGTTTGGCAATAAGGGCAAACTATTTCGATTATCTATGATCGCCGCAGATAAGTTTCCGTAAAGGCGTTGATAAATTTGAGAATTCTCTTGTAAAATCAGCTACTCGCCGTTTTAATTTTTTTTCGAACTCAGCATTCATATATTTTTGTCTTTTGTATCATTTGCTAGAATGCTCATTACAAGTGTATGTTCAGGTTTATCAGCGCTTTTATAGGAATCAAGATCGGCAATCAAGACTAAGTACTACCAAAATACATTTAAAATGTTATTGATCTGACTGTACTTCTTATGTGTTAAGAATATCGTATTTTGAGAATATCATATGAATGAAAACGAAGGAATTTGAATGGTGTAGGAAACTGTGGAGGTAATTGCAAGACCATCGCTGGTACCTAAGCAATTTCATTGGTTAAAGTTTGTTTGAAACTATTGCATAAATAATTTTAATTCATTATAATTGGTTGTAATTATAATCAACAGAGGTGTTGCTATCTGCTTTCGTTTTGCGTTCGCTTCCTTATTCCTTCGCTTTTGTTCTCTTGCGATCTGACGGTAAAGACTAATTTCATATTCCATTGCCATTTTTTTGGACATTTGTCCGGTCCAATTCTGTCTCTCTCCTCTCCATTCTGTCTCCCATCTCCATTCTGTCTGTTCAGATATGTTTTTAATTATAACATCATCAAGATTTCGCTTCACTTCTTTCACAATATGAATGTTCTTTCATTCCAGATCTCTCTAGAACGTTTATACAACCCAAAAATATCGGTATCGTCTTCAGCGTCCTTTTTCCACTTATGTTTATCTTCTATGTTTACCAGTCGTGATTGTGTTATTAATTAATTGTTTAAACGATTGCCATCTTACCCTAACATTGTATTTTAGATCAATTAATATTGTCTCACTTTTCTGCTTCTGAATTCCCATCTTCATGTCATGCAGGTAAGAGACCAATGTGACATGTGACAGATTGTGTTCTGTTGTAAAACACGGTAACCCATCCAAAAATAGACCTCAGCATGCGCGTTTTAACCCCAAGATCGATCGCTTCACTTTAAGTTTAAAAAATCAATTCCAATTCCAAAATCCTTCCACCTACTCACCAACAGATGGCGCTACTAACAACTTTCCACCAACAAACAAAAATGACATCACAATCCTGCAATCTTGTTACGAGTACCTACAACAATTATTTAGGCACACGATAATATTTCCCGTGCGAAAAAAGGCTTGCAGCTATATTTTTAATGCATTCTTGGAGGCAAGGCGCGGTCGCGTGGGCAGCATCACAATTAGGTATTATACTTAAACCACGTTAATCTGATGTTGGTGTAGCAGAGATAAATATGTTTTTTCTCTTTAGTGTGAAAGGTGGGAAGGTGTTGAAAGATAATATTATTGTTTAGTTGTAACTATGTAATTCATATAAAAGCTTGAGGAGGGCTAATAACATAATAGGTATTAGGTGAATCAAATTTCGTTTCATATTGGTAATCATATCTGCAAGTGGACTGCACATCCAGTCGGCAGTTGTCACTCAGTTTCACTGACTGCATCTTAATTGCCTTCTACCTGCATTTGGCATAGTTTGCAGTTGGTAAACCAAGTGTTACGCGATGCCCCCTAGTTCATCTTTAATGCTACTTCTCCACCTGCGTCCTAACACGTTATTAATAGTTTCATATTTGTAACCATAGGTAACTGCAAGTTGGCTGCACATCCAGTCGGTAGTTGTCACGTACTTGCACTGACTGCATCTTAATTGCCTTCTAGCTGCATTTGGCATAGTTTGCAGTTGGTAAATCAAGTGCTACGCTATGCCCCCTAGATCATCTTTAAAGCCGTGTACGCACGATCGAACATGGACATCGCGAACACGAATATCAAACACGTTGTTTGCATGTGTGTACTATTACCAAACTGTGTTGCGCAAACACGTTCATATAGAAATTCGTGTTCGATGCTCGTGTTCGCGATGTTCGTGTTCGTTCGTGCGTACACGGCTTAGTGCTACTTCTCCACCTGACCACGACCAAGAGATGTGGCCTACATTTTAATGCGCTAATTCAATACTATCATTAGACATTAAACGACGAATCGGGTACCGGACACGAAGCAAATACAAAGAGGAGATGGCATAAGCAACTGTGAACCGTGATACCAATGTAGAACCATTCCGTCCTCACGGTGGGCGTGGCCTATCAGTCTGTCGGCACTCGTCTTGTAAACATTACGTTCCCGCTCCCATTCCATTTTATCATTATTTATTATTTTCGTTGTCATTTAAAAGAAAAAGATGAAGTGTTGTGTGTTATCTTGTAAAAACTACCCAGATAAACGTTTTGGTACCATGGATGGCATCACATTTCACTCGTAACTATTTTTTTTCGATATTTATTAGATTCGTTCTAGAAAAATCTATTGTTATCACGTCTCGTACAATAGTTTTACTGCTCGACAAAAGATGGCGCACCCTATTATAACATGAATAACTAACAACTACGTAAGAAATATTCATATCTTTATAATTATAATGTATTAAAACAGATTTAAGATTTTTTTAAAGCCTTTTTGTTGACAAAAATATCGTATTATTGTTTTTTATCACTATTTTAAACCGTGATATTTCGGTCGCCATCTATCGTGGAATAGTGTAAACAATATGAATAGACAGGTCTGTACTTAGAATTCAATTATTTAATTACGATGTGTGGTGATACGTGACGTTATAAGTTTTATTCAATAATGGTGAACGAGGCCTGCATAGTTCCTTGATATTTAATTAAATTTAGATTATACTCGTCGGTCGTACTCAGATTTCCACCCGAAGATAATCTCAAACAGAAATGGATAAAACGATGGCTTAAACCGCCTTTTATAATAATAAGGGGGAATTTGTACAGAGTGTCTTTTTATTCACTGCAGTAAGCAGTAATTCAGTCCAAGAAACTATGAGTACGAATAAAATTTACCATCGCCCATCGCCGTATCCATTTGATGTAGGAACTCGATTTGTTTTTCGAGAATTTCAATTTTAAATTAAAAGTACAAAAAAATAATTCTGTAATAAATTTCTGTAGTAAATTGTGTACCGTATGTAGTTATGTACATTATAGGCATGATTTCTTAATTATTTTCACTAAAATTCCACTAAAATCTACAGTTAACAAAAAATCGACTTGAATACAATTATTTAGCGGGGTGGTTACTTATTACTGTGTGAAGATGTTTCTTATTTACATTTTTGTTCACAATCTTTTTGTAATTTTTAAACCAGCTCTGCCGTAGGCTGGTACAAAAATTCTAAGTACGTCCCTGTCGTAACATACTACTACAACTACGAGGACATCTAGCGTGAAATAGCTGAAACACGTATTAGTTACCGATGTACCCGAAGCGTTTAGTTTTTCCTATTCACTACTAGATGGAAAACGTGAAAGTAGGCGTAAGTAGGCGGGGTGTAACGTTCCCTTCATCCCGCAAAGTATCACGCGTCGTATGATAGGAAAATCGAATTACACCATCTCCTCTTTGTATTTGCTTCGTGGTACCGGATTTTTCGAAATATCCAAAAGTTTTAATGCATTGAATCAGAACGGAGTAGCACATAATTAAAGTGTAGCCACAGGATTTTAAAATAATTAATCAGTTGATACCATTATTATAACGCAGTTAGATACAGCTATTAATATTAACTTTAACGCAGATAGACGAGTAATATAAGAGGAAGTACGGAACGCTTAAGCTGAAAGAATCTACACTAATCATGTAAACCTTTCGCTGCCTGCCACACATAATTATTATCTGAAAGACGCTTCATTCAAAATATAATAATGATTTATATTGATAGTTTTGTTGAAACTTAATACAAATACGTGATGTTTTAAGAGATGCGCTTGCGCATTGGTGGCGTGAAAGTATGTGGCCGCTACACGATGCCCAACTTTAAAGGACTCCAAATCTCGATGCTCAGATGACGCAGACGCAGGTGGTGTAGGTATGTAGTCAGTCACGTGTCCATTGTTCAGAGGCCGCCCGTAATGAAATAATTCGTGGGGATGCGCCTGCGCCGCGATTGTACAGATAAGGAGCTCGGCGTGTTGATACGACGCGGATGGGTTTTTGGTGTAAAAATTGTTTGTTTTATTCAGTTGTATGTTTAATATTTTATTTTAGTGTCTGTACTTTCTTTGAACTACTGTACAGCTTTTAAATGATGCAATAGATGACCAATTATATAATTATGAATAGATTTGATTTTAGAAAAATAATTTAGTATTGTAGAAAAAAATATTAGGTATTCGAAGATATACCTAACAATAGCGATCATGCACCACATTAAAAGACTTTGAGCACTTCATGGAGAATACTAACTAGTTTTAATAATAAATTACTATTTCAATTCCAATCTATAAATAATCTTCCACTAACCATATAAGATGTGAAACCTAAGTAAAAAGCGGTCGAACATCTTCAACGCGCATATCATTTTAATGAATGAGCGACCGTAGGCAAAGCCTAATAAAATTGTCATAAAGGTAAGATAAATATACATACAAAAAAAACCGGCCGGTGACTAAAAAAATCCGGCCGCCGGTAAAAAAAGAAATTTAAGAAAAAAAGTCAACGTACTCCATTGTTAGGGAGCTGGTGTAAAACGAGAAATAAACTCATATATTTTTCTTGTTTACGTTAGGTAAGAGAACCGACTACTGTATAAAGTAAAAGATCTACTTATGACGTTTTTAACATTTTCTGATTACTGTTTTGAATAACAATGTTTGATATTTTCTTTATTTTGAAGGTTACCCGTTTGGTTGATTAACTGCTTGATATCACGTGAAGTTTTTTTTTTCCGTTACTTCTTTTGCGCTTTAAGCTATCGGTTCCGGGTGTCATGCGAATACAAATGACAGACGTTGCGGATAGTCAAAGTCAAAGTTTTTTATTTCAAGTAGACCAAATTACAGGTGCTTTTAAAACGTCAAAACTAGGTGCACGGTTTCGAAAGGTAGGTCTCATGGAGAAGAACCGGCAAGAAACTCCATGGATACTCTTTTTAAATATTAGATCATGACAATTTCACTATAGTATCGTGAGAAAAATAGTATGAGAATAATGCAGGTTAATGTAAGAAGCCCGAAGTCTGACAACTGGTCTAACCTTAGGATATCGGCATTGCCCAGTGACTGGGTTGCGGAGGTCTGGTGGCAGGTGGTCGCATAAGTGGGTGGTGGTATAAGTGTAAAATACTGGTATTGAGCCGCATTTGGTTAGACTAGAAGCTGACCCCAACATAGTTGGGAAAACCGTAGGAAGAATATCAACTGAAGTTTTTTAAGACAAATTATCTTACTAGGCCGATTAAGGGCTGATTTTTCAATCGTCACATAACTTTTATTTGGAGAATAAGTTTGACGTTTTGACAGCTTTTGCATGGAAAATATGTCAAACCATAATATTTATTCCTTAGTTAAAAGTTATCTGACGATTGAAAAATCGGCCCTTAATCTATACCTATAAATAAAAAAAGTCCTGACTGACTGACTTGTACCTAGAAAGCTGAAATTTTGTACAGAGGTACCATTTATAATGCAGACAAGGAATAAGGAAGGACTTTTCAAAATTCAACCCCTAAGGGAGTTAAATAGGGGATGAAAATTTGTATGGAAGTCACTTAACGGGTTCAAAATTTCACGCAAGCGAAGCTGCAGGCAAAATCTAGTAATCTTATATTAAAACTTTTTTGCTCATTAATTAGTTACAATTCGTGTTAAACCTAGTTTCTTCAGTACAACCTAGAGTGATCCTCGTTTTTTCAACTTAGCTCAGTTTTATGTATTTTCATCTACAATCGGGGATTAAAACAATAAAAACTAATTTCCGAGATAGGTGCTTAATCTCTCGCTAAACACGACACCAACGTCCAATCTACAAACATTACAAGGGAATGAAACCTCAAAACTAAATTACAGAAACTCAATAATGGAGTGTACAAGCAATAATCTTTGAAATCACAAATCAAGTTGTAAGCCGAACGCTTTCACGAGCACCGTAGGCGGTTCACTAGTCGCTTCCAGCCATTACTAATGACATACGGACCGGGCGAACGGCAAACCCAACAGCTAACTCGTCACGAATGCCTAGAGCATCTATTTAAGATAGCTGTTATAGGATATGATTGCTTATGTAATGATAAGAAGCGTGGTTAATGGCTGATTTATACAACATAACTGGTTTAATCGCTTTACACCCGAAAACCACTAACGGCCGTTTTCAATAACCTATCTATCGGCGGTTTCGCCTAATATAGATAGAAATTTAATATTAACTCCATAGAAGTAATGTCAAATTTCTATCTGTAGTAAGGCAAACCGCCGATATAGGATATTGAAAATGGCGGTTAATCTACTCATCATTCTGTACAACTTTTAGTAAGGGACAAAACCCGCCGTCCCGCTGTCCCTCACAAAATAATTATTGTTGCTTAGCAAAATGTATACAAATCACGGTGTGGCAAGGACCAGCAGGCTGCAGAAAGAGAGGCAGGCCTCAAACACGGTGGGCAGACGATATAATTCACATAGCTGGACGGGACTGGGCAAGAGTAGCAAGCAATAGGGACGTATGGCAATCTCTGGAGGAGGCCTTCACCTAAGAGGGCTTCTTGCACATGTAAAATGTTTAATTTATCACATAAATAGAAATTTATTGAATAATTTATAATTTTAAAATACTAATTTATTATTGATTTATATAATTTATTTCGAATTAAATTTAATGGATAGGTACAATGAATTTCAATTTTAATTTTTTTTATTTTTTATTTTTAGTGTTTTTTTTATGTCTATTTTTAATTTTCAAATTTTATTTCAATTTTTATTTTTCTAATTTTATTTCAATATTTATTTCATACTTTTTAATTTTCAATGTTTTTATTTTTTATATAGTTTATTTTTAACAAAATGCATGGAACAGCAGATTTCATGGTTTTCGGATTTGAAGCGAATAACTAGTCATGCTGTTTAAAGTCTTGGCGATTTTCATAAGACGTGTGTCGATTGAGTAATTAATATTTTGCGTAAGGACATAACACCATTAGTAGTATCCTCTTAACATCTTCCATTCCATTTTGATTGTTGGTCTGATAGCAGATTTTATGCCATCTCTAGATAACGATGCGCACTCATCGAAATTTATATTCTCTTGCTGTCTCATAATGTTATAATTATATCCCAAGTACATTCCCTTTGAAAAATAAATAACAATCAAGTATGATATTTTAACAGCATCATAAATTGTCTCCTATTAGTGGAGTACTTAACATTTAATCATCATGTTTATAGTCGTTAACAGTTCGCTTTATATTTTTATGGGAGACGAGGTCCTACAAAGATTCCTATAGTTATTCTATTTGATAACTCTGTCTGATCGACATTGTAGCATTCGGGTGTCATCTCAGAATATATTTGTAGACCTAGAGAATTTTCGAGACTCAGCCGTTGACGTAAGAAGCAACAGAATTATTACTATAGTAAATATCTTCACAATCCATGCACTATAAGCTATGTCTACAACAGTGCGCTCTCACGTTCATCTTGCGTCTTCGTCTGAAGCATGCGTGAAGCGCCATATCGCATGCAATAGCGCATGCCTTAATACTAGTTCGACAAAAGCAGCGTCTTATGGCAATCACCAATATTGCATGCACTTGACGCAAGAGGAAATGAAAGTTGAAACCGCAAGATGAACATGAAAGCGCACATACCAATAGACTGTGTGCTAGTCTGCCGTGCAGGCCCTAAAACGCAGTAACAGGTTTTTTCACGTTTTTGAGTTGAATATTGAACCTTGACGGTCACGCTATAAGGAACACAGTGATATTGCCGGTTTTTAGTTGGGATGTTCTAAACGGTTAAAAAGACGAATTAGTGAAAGCAGTAACTTACTTTTGCAGGTCTAAATATGTCATAAGACTAACTAAAATACCGTAATAGCTGTTACGTCTACCACGACTCGTCACTTTACCTATTTAAATGCAGTAAATATCTTTATTACCATTAAAAATCTGTATTCGAGTATGAATGCTACTGTTTAAATTGCAGTATGATCATTATTTACTGCAGTATAGTCGGTATTATTTTAAAGGTGAAAATAACTTAATGCTAATTAAATAGCAGTATGAGTAGCTGTTACTGCATTATAATTGGTAACTTGAACAATGCTACTTCATTCCACTGCAATCGAGACCATATTTTACTGCGTTCTAGTTAGGATCTGTCGCTCTCTCTCTCGGTCAATCAGTCGTGTCGAACGCTGCCGCGGAAGAAAGACGTTTGTGTCCACGTCGTGCCGGTGGTGTAGGTAGTGAATACTGCCGTGCAGGCCCTAAAGTGCAGTATGAGAGAAAGAGCGGTTTCGAGTAAATCGGAAAAAACTTTTTAACGCTGTTTTTTTATATTGTTCATTTGTATGGTGGATATTTTTATTGCCACGAGGACTACCTGAGAACAAAGATTATATCTACGAATAGAAATATGAATTTAGTCTATTAAGTTCTAAATAAAATGATTTTTTCCAAAATCATGGCAGTTACTGCACGCAAAAAGGTACACTTATGCAGATTAAAATGCGGTAAAAATACTTGATACTGCAAAATCTTTGATTTATTTGCTACTTTGCACAGTAATTTGCAGCATAATACCTTTTTTACTGCATTTTAATTTGTATCTTGAACTAATTGCACGTGTAGTATGTAACAAATTTTCCAACTTACGAATTATGTCCTAGGTAGGAATTTACAGAATAAAACAATTTTATGTATGTAATAAGAATAACGTTTATTTTTTAACAATTTCTGCTAATATTGTTACTTATCTTTAGGCGTTTCGAGCACATGCGGCTATAAATTTACTTAAGAAACAATATTAAATAGTAAGAAACTTTTTGCTTTCGCAAGAAACATGAGATCTTTTACTTAAATGGCACATGGTTTATACCTATCTAAAAATAAATCACAAAAATCTTAGGTATCAAAATAACATAAAATAAATGCTCAACATTCGGTTCATGTTTACAAGGCATGCATAATCATAAAAATAATAAAATAGGGTATATGATACGCGTATCATTTACTCGGTATTATTAGGCAGGTAGGTACCAAAAACAAAAGATATAAGTAAATAACAAAACACGAATGTATCAAAAAAACCATAAGTCCTCAACATTACCCGTTTTATAAGACGGGTATTTAGTCTGAACGGCCCAAAGCGAATGGACCGCGGGCCATTCGACCGTAAACAAAAATCGTCTGCGTTTCAAAGGACCGGGTGATAAAAAGTACATCAAGTACCTACATTCGGGTGCAAAAGTTAAAATAAAGGGTCATTGTTAAGTCGTGCCAACCGGTTATGAAGATAATGAAAATTCAAAATCATTTTATCACCGGTCCTTTGGAACGTAGACGATTTTTGTTTACGGTCGAATGGCCCGCGGTCCATTCGCTTTGGGCCGTTCAGACTAAATACCCGTCTTATAAAACGGGTAATGTTGAGGACTTATGGTTTTTTTGATACATTCGTGTATTGTTATTTACTTATATCTTTTGTTTTTAGTACCTACCAACCTAATAATACCGAGTAAATGATACGCGTATCATATACCCTATTTTATTATTTTTATGATTATCTTGCGAAAGCAAAAAGTTTCTTACTATTTAATATTGTTTCTTAAGTAAATTTACAGCCCATGTGCTCGAAACGCCTAAAGATAAGTAACAATATTAGCAGAAATTGTTAAAAAATAAACGTTATTCTTATTACATACATAAAATTGTTTTATTCTGTAAATTCCTACCTAGGACATAATTCGTAAGTTGGAAAATTTGTTACATACTACACGTGCAATTAGTTCAAGATACAAATTAAAATGCAGTAAAAAAGGTATTATGCTGCAAATTACTCTGCAAAGTAGCAAATAAATCAAAGATTTTGCAGTATCAAGTATTTTTACCGCATTTTAATCTGCATACGTGTACCTTTTTGCGTGCAGTAACTGCCATGATTTTGGAAAAAATCATTTTATTTAGAACTTAATAGACTAAATTCATATTTCTATTCGTAGATATAATCTTTGTTCTCAGGTAGTCCTCGTGGCAATAAAAATATCCACCATACAAATGAATAATGTAAAAAAAAACAACGTTAAAAAGTTTTTCGCGATTTACTCGAAACCGCTTTTTCTCTCATACTGCACTTTAGGGCCTGCACGGCAGTAGTTCTTGTCACACCGTGAGGTATGGAAAGGGAAAGAGCGGGGTGAGCGCGGTTGACAAGACTAAACGAACTGCTGGTCTCATACTTCAGGAAGTGACTATACCACTTGCACTCGACTACTAAACCGTTTACATCGTCTGTTTGGTTACTATTTCTTACATTGTATATCTCTTAGGCCCGGTATCCACCAAATCGGAGAGGAGAGGAGACGAGAAGAGATGTGCTGCAAAGCTGGCAGGTTATTTCCACCAAAGCGGAGAGGAGATGCGTAGCGGAGAGGAGATGTAAGCTGTGAAAGCTCAAAATCAGTAATTTCGGGTGTGCGAAGCGCGGGGAGAAGGCATCGGGGAATGGGGCGCGCAAGCGCGGGCACCGCCCGATCGCCCGTCTGCACACATCTCCGCTCTGCCGCGCCGCTTGCTCGCTCGCGGCACAAAATTCTACAGAAAAATGAGACATCTCCTCTCCTCTCCGCTTGATCCATTACCACCGAAGCGAAGCGGAGAGGAGATGTAGAAATAACGATATCTAATTGGTTATTCAAAAAGCATCTCTTCTCGTCTCCTCTCCGCTTTGGTGAAAACCGGACCTAAACCATTGTCTGGCTGGACTGATATCGTTTTCCGAACAAATCGACCGTGTGTACTCGATATTACGAACAGCTCCGAACTGTCAAAATAACTAAAATATACGCCGTTTTATTAACACCGGACACAACAATTGCTGGGCAAAGTGTGGGATTCCTTACTTCTCTAGTTTATTGGACGGGAGACGGTGCGTGGGCTTGACGTAGACTCTCGGTGGTCCAATATTTCCATACTAATTATTACACAGTATAAACAGTAGTTGGTCGTTTTTGGATCCTGTCACACATTGTGTTACTTTGTGTAGCTAGCAGAAGGATTATGAGCGTAGTTAAGCAGAAAGCGACTATCGACGCATAACGAGTTTTGAGATATGGCCGTTATAAGGCATTTTGGCTGTTATTTTTTAACAATAATGTGTACTGTACTTTCATTCAATTGAATTAATTGATTTATATACTTTATTTTTAATTTGTTTTTACCTGTACTTGCATAATTTTATTATTGTAAAAAATTTGATGATTTTTGTTGTATAGAGTCAATTAATTTATTCACTTGACAGACATATCTGTGTTGCTGGGGAGTTTGTTGCGCCGTTTCTTCTTCACAGCAAAAACACTAGGAAGCGGTGAAGGGAGGGCTTTTTGTGGGATGTCTATAATATTGTAAAACTAACGTTCAAAAAGAACTAAGTAATTCGTCTATTTTGAATAAATGAGTTTTGAGTTTGAGTTTTTCGTTATAAATGTGACTTTTCAATCCTTTTTATGGTTCTGCAGTCAAAAAGGAACCCTTATAGTTTCGCCATGTCTGTCCGTCCGCAGCTTAGCTCAGAGACTCTTAGTACTACAAAGCTATAATTTGGCAAAGATAAACATGTTAATTACACCGACAAAGTGGTAAAATAAAATCATGAAAAATATTTTTTTAGTCCAGTCATTTAAGCTTAAATTAGGTAAGAATCTCGGAATTCGAGATACCCAGCTGTAAGTCTGTAAATACTTGTATATTGACACCCTAAAAGTTGTCTCAAAACCTACATATGGTAGGGTGTACGCAACTATTAAATTTCAAGGTCAAAGGTCACAAAAATCGGTTTTTTGCGCTTTTTTTGTAAATATCTCATTTCCTATGGGTTTTTTGCTATTTGTAATTTTAATCAATATTGTAGCATACAAAATTCGCTACAAATGTTGTCAACAAAATTTTTTTATACGGTGAACCGTTTTCGAGATAGAGGGCAGAGAGCGCGCGGTCACACGTAGAAGTCGAGAAGAGTCTAAACAATGTGACTTCTAGTCGCGCTTCACCACGTGAGGTGCGACGTCGAAGCCCATTTGGATTGCGGAGATCGATACTGTCCGTTTAACGCGTGCATCACGGCTCCGAAGGTCCGAATTTACTTCAGTTCGATGTCGGGGCTCGGAATAGTCTGTAGACGACTTCTGTTCCTGGCGGGGTGTTGTGCTCGGTAGAGCAGCGTCGTGCTGCGATCTGTTGAGACTCAGCCCTACGCCAGGTGATTCGTCCGAGGACGATGATTTTGCTGCGGCACACCACGAGATTTGAAACCCCAGGTATGGGGTTGGGCAATGCGAAACGATTTTCTGGAGCCTATCATGACAATTTTACCACCTGCTCCAGAAGATTAGCTAAACACAATTTTCTGCAACTGCAAGAGTGGTTGTGGTTCGCGATGCGGATGCAGGAAAGCGGGTCTGCAATGCTCTTTAGCTTGTGGCCAATGTAATGGGCAAGCTTGTCTCAATGCTCTACCATATCAGAGCGACATTAACGAAGATGGAACCCTTGACCCCGAAATCATGGAAGAACTTGAAACAAATGTCGTTGAAGACGATAATGAAGACCAGTTTGAAATTTACCAGCAGCCGGAAGACGACGATGAAGAGGAAGGAGATGATTAAAATTATAAATTGTAGTTTTTGTACCCTTTATTCCATTTTTCTACATTTAATAAAAATAAATGTATTGAATGATATTTTTTTATAAAAAGATTAATTCATAACTTATTTGTTTTTTTTTTCATCATATAAGAAGTTATTAATAATAATTAGATTAAAATTCAAATATAATTCCTATATCTTCATTAACAATTCTGCAATTACATGGGCAGGTGAGTGTTGTTAAATAAATTAATACTGAATAAAAAGTGGATAAGTTAGGAAAAACATTATAAAATATAATATAATAGTTAATAAAAATTGACAAATATTTATAATCATTGATTTATCGATAGTTCATCAACTAAATGGCGCGTTTTCGACCGGAGGCACCGGTTGACCTGAAGTGATGCTGTGACCGCGCGCTCTCCGCCCTCTATCTCGAAAACGGTTCACCGTATAAAAAAATTTTGTTGACAACATTTGTAGAGAATTTTGTATTCTACAATATTGATTAAAATTACAAATAGCAAAAAACCCATAGGAAATGAGATATTTACAAAAAAAGCGCAAAAAACCGATTTTTGTGACCTTTGACCTTGAAATTTAATAGTTGCGTACACCCTACCATATGTAGGTTTTGAGACAACTTTTAGGGTGTCAATATACAAGTATTTACAGACTTACAGCTGGGTATCTCGAATTCCGAGGTGAACTTACTATAATGACTGGACTATTTTAGGGTACCTACCCCCTGTACATGTAAAGTGGGGACGTTTTTTTCTCGTCTACCCCATGGTGAGAGGTGTTGTTGGATAGGTGTTTCAAAAATATTGCGGGCTTGAGAAAACAATTTTTCGATTAAGAGATCCGTTTGTGAAATATTAAGCTTTAAAGTGCTAATTTTTGTTAGAGTCAAGTGTCCCCCCCCCCCCCCTGCCAGGTAAACGGTTAGTTTTGGATATGTGAAAAGAATCACGGCAGTAGTATATACAACGAAATTAAAAGGAAAACTATCATAGCTAAGTAGGCTTTACAAGTTTATGAGTAATAGTCGACCAACTAATAAAAATAAAAATTTCGTACAAATATCATTGAAAAATTACTTATTTAGGTATAACGTTGTTAGTTCTGTAAAACAGGTTAGTTTGCATTATTGTGCAACGGAACCCTATTACTGTGCGTGGCCGGACACGCACATGGCCGGTTTTTTTATTGTATACTAGCTGACCCGGCAAACGTTGTTTTGCCATATAAAATTTTAATTTTTTTTTTTTTTTGCAACATTTAGGGGGATGAAAAATAGATGTTGGCCGATTCTCATAGATACCGGATAAGCACAAAAAATTTCATCAAAATCGGTCAAGCCGTTTCGGAGGAGTATGGCAGCGAAAACTGTGACACGAGAATTTTATATATTAGATTATGTTATTTAGTAACAACCAAAATATTCGTCGTCGTCGATTTCTGCTTAACTACGCCCATTTCATGGATACCTCATCGTAGATCCACAGTTTATAGGATACTGATCATTAGACAAGTTTTCTAAGTAGTAACAAATAAAACCTGATAATTTGATAAACAATTGTCCAAATTTCGTGTGGTGCGTTTTGATAAGCAACTACGGTCTAACTGAATTAAAACAAAATTTGCTGTTGGTTTGTTGCTATTTTTTTATTATTATAATACTTTAATATTATGTAGGTAACAACATGTAACTGCCTTTTAGCGGCTGTGCATATTTTTGCATAATAATCTATTTAAAATAAAAAGCAATTAAAATAAATATCAGTATAATGTTGTTTAAATAAAAATACTATCGTAAGAAACAAAAATAACTTAGTAAATAAAATTAATTATGTTTACGAAAGTAAAATGAATATAAAACTACTTTTTACTAGTCGATTCTGTATCAAATAAACTTATTTTATCCTTGTCTGTTTCATCAAGAGTCTCATCATCGCCAGCTGATAGCAGATTGAATAACTCACGCTCTTGTGATATTCTCAAAATTTCCAATGCTTCATCTGTAGGAATCCTGTCTGGTAAAATATCTTCTGGAATAAGACCAATTGTAGTGAAGGCCCTGCGGAATTGTCCAGCACTAAGCCATCCTCGTTGACCCGGATCAAAACTTTTGACGATAGCTTCCAGGTGTCTAAACAATAAAATACTTGAATCATTACTACACTCTCGGACTCCTAAATCGAGCCACTGTGCATTTTTATGTTTAAAGGCCAGTTTTGCGCATGACTGTTTGATGTACGCGTCAGGTTTTACACTTAAGGGCAATAATGATAAGCCGGGTCCGCTGCGCCGTGTTTTCTTGTTTACAAACAGGATAACATTGTTTGCTAACCAAATAGGGGCGTGGCCTAACAGTTTTGTTAGCAAAAACACAATAACATGTTTGCCGAGACGAATGGATAACATCCCCCGCGTTTGCCTGCGGGGAGGGGAAGTGACGCATTTTTTGTTCGTACTCACTAGAGGAAGACGCGCCATCAGTGTTGCACAGCGGACTGGCTATTTTGCTAACATGTTTTGCTAACTTGTTTTGATAACATGTTTTGTTAGAAAAGTGGCGTTGCGGACCCGGCTATACGGTTCTTTAATCAGTGGCATCAAAAAAGTGCGCGAGGATTTTTCCGTTTGATGGGAACTTTATGCAAAAAAAATATGCAGCGAGACTCAATTCAGGTGTCTGAGAGTATATTTGGTCTTTTACTAACAAAACACAAAGACACTACTCTTTAATCAACAACGTGACGGGATACTAACCGGGCCTCTCGGTTTTACAATATCTATAAAGGGTTACAATTTGAATTCATCGGGATCCCATAATTTACTTTTAAAAACCCTTATTGACCCTCTCTTGGGTTTCGACTGAATCGTAGGTGCGTTTTCAGACACAAATCATTCACAAACACCCAGACACTATCAAAATCTACACGCCATAAATAACATAAAAATAAGTACAAATAAGTATAAATACTTATGCACAGTAGATAACCGTTCGCCACATATCGAGACTCTTCCGTGCCTCAAAGAGCACGTTAAACATTCGGTTCCGTGTGTCATAAGAATACCTATGACAGTCATTACGAGTAAGAAGCCCGATAATCTGACAACCGCTCTAACCTTTGAGTATCGGCATTGCCCAGTAACTGGGTTGCGGAGGTCTGATAGCAGTCGTTCCGTGTAAAATACTGGTATTCTGGCATCTGGTTAAAAAAGGCTAGGCGGAAAATAATTGTCAAATAATCGGGTGTTTTCATCATCATCATAGCCGGAAGACGTCCACTGCTGGACATAGGCCTCCCCCAAAAAGATATGCGTAAGGATTAAGGGCCATAACCGTGAATCGAAAAACTATTGTTATCAAGATTTTGTAGAAGTTGTAAAACAATTGCAGAACCGATTTAAAAAATTGTAAATTAAAATTTTAAAAAGTTATAGCACTTCAAAGGGTTTCCCTCAATCCTTACTCAAGGGTACCTATATCTCGATAAATTGATGCAAGGAGATGCTAAATCTAATAACAATATTTAGTAGAAGTATAGCTAAGCATCTCCGTAAAAATTCAGCACGATCAACGAACATACAAAACTTTTATAGAGGTTTTGAACATGTCCCTCAATCCTTATAGTATAACATTGCGTTTTGGCAAAGTGGCTATGTCTACAAAATTAATTTTTTCGTAAACATTTAGTAGAAGTTGTGTAGAAAGCTGTTAAAAAATATTAATTGTAAAATACTTCTCGGTTTAAAAGTTATTACGCTAGAAACCGTGTCCCTCAATCCAAAAAACATTTGCTCGTAGCTCACTAGCAACTTTAAATATGTAGTTATGTATGAGTATTAATTTTTGTAGAAACTTTCTATTTATAGTTTATAAAGTTATTTCGCTGAAAGATTCGTTATTTATCAAGATTTTACGACACCCACGGGAAGAGATGGAGTAGTGCTATTCTTTAAGTCCGGCACTACACGGGACCTGTAATCGAGTGTTTTGCGCAAAAGAAAAATAGAAAGTCACCTTTCTTCATACAATACTGGTGCTGGTCCAACATTAGAGCGAAACGTCATACATTTATTCAAAAGGTCCACCCCGTATCTTGCAGGATTTTTCGCTTCGCTACATACTATTTTGGCAAAAAGAAATCTTATGAGCTCAGGAATACGGCGATCACGCAAATAATTTTCCGCTTTCCAAACTAAGGAAAGTATTTGTTTCTTTCGCTGTGGAACTTCTTCTTCTATTGTTGAAGAACTTCTTAGACATTTACAAACAGATACGGGTTCGGGAGAAGAAACATTAGATTTACGTTCAAAAGAAAGCGCACTCGTCGCCTCGCTCATTATATTAGGTTAATGTAAATAATTCTAAAATTGGATTTTTAGAGGTGATCCTTCTCAATTCTATTATAAAATAATTGACTGTCATTTTGAATTTTGTTGTATTTTTTTATTCATTTCTGACAATTTATGTCTATTTTGTAGGAGGTTTTATGCATTTGTGTGTGTTTATGCTTAAACAGGAGATCTTAAATTAACCATGATATCAAATAAGCACGATAACAATTTTGTATACAAGTCGATCAAACGACTATTATTTATGATCATTGTTTAAAAACACCAAAATACCATACATATATAAACACACGCCTTTTTCCCATGGGCGTAGGCAGAAACTGCATAACGAAAGAACGCCTACTACGATCCCTATACAACCTTATTTTTACTTTATACGAAAACCGAGACACCCCAACCAGATTTTCATCAGAACTGCTGAATATGTGTTTTTTTTAGTAAATCTCCAAGTTACACCTTAGTTTATGTCGCGTTAAGTTCCCTAAAAAAGTGTGAAATGCCTGAGATGTGCTATGCAGGGGTTGTCTAATACACGGAAACTGACCGAGAGGACCGTCTCAAGCCTCAAGGTGTCTATTCCCGTCAACTATTATGGGTAGAAAATTACTGAAAGAAAAATGAAATTTATGAAAAAAAAAAGTTGTGAAAAAATATGTCAATCGATTCTCCTAGTGATTCTGAACAGACTGGTTTCAGGTTTAGTATATACTAAAACTAAGCTTGTATACTCCTTTCGCTACGTCCACGTTCATACATCTTGTCATACACGCCGATTGAAAGTACTACGCACCTGTCCTTTTTGAAGAACATCACCAATTACATCGATGTATGATGTTTTAGGGCGTCCTCCACTGGCGTTTCCACTGACATCCGCCTTATAAATTCCTTTTATTAATTGCCGTTCACTCATTCTTTCAACATGACCAAAATACCTAAGCATACTCCTTTAAATTTTTGTCACTACATCATCTTTTAAACTGCAACTTGGTCTTATCAAATCATTCCTCAATGAAAAGAGCCTCCACGAGTGACGATACTTAAGTATGTCCGGCGCACCCTGGGCAGTCAGCCCTGCTACCAACCTTGCTGGCTGGCTAATCTTTTCACCACAGCATGAGCTATTTTTAACCGACTTCAAAGAGGAGGAGGTTCTTAATTCGGTTTTCTTTTATTTTATTTTTATGTTTGTTCGGGCATAACTCCGTCGTATAGAGAGAGATTTGCAAAAAATTTTTTTTGAATGATTATTCTCCCGAGTTGGTCCCATTTAAATTTGGTGAAGACCTGATGAAGACCTTCGGAGATTGACAATGGAACTCTTCAATGGATAACAGCAAATCACCCGGGATTGCTGTAATTGCATGTTTGTGTATTGTTTATGCCACTTGGAATAGAAAACTAAAACAACTCTAAAAAAAGTAAAAACCGACATCAAAAAAAACTAGAAAGAGTAAAATAATTACCATATTACAAAACTAACAGTTTCAGAAGTCGGTGCCTTCAATTTGGTACAGTGTAAAATTGCACCGACTTCTGAAACTATTAGTTTTATATATGGTAATTATTTTACTCTTTTTAGTTTTTTTTGAAGTCGGTTTTTACTTTTTTTAAGTTATTGGATAGCTAGTGCTGACACGAGAGAAGAAGATTGCTCAATCTATCACTCAAAGTTACGAATACCAATAAGTAATAAACGATCAATGAAAATATATCAATCAATTGCTGCTACCGTTGCTAGATCACTTTAATTATTCCAATTATTGTCGGGTAGTGATACCAATTATTATCGGCATATACCAATTATTGTCGGCGACAACTGGCAGGCATCCTTGGCTAGTCATTAGGCCTGCCAATAGATTATTGATTGGTGCTGATTGTTCGTTCGTATGTGCGTATGTAGTTGGGGTCATTTGCATGAATCTCTGCTGGTTTTAATGGACGATATCGATTAATTGTACAGAGTAGTGTTGTGCTTTTTTTGTCTGTTGTTTTTATGTATGTTTTTGTTTAGATGTTGTAAGTTGTTTAGCTGCGTGATCAGCAGGGCCGCCCTTAGAGAAAGGCATTAGTCTTAGGGCCTCCACAAGAGAGTGACCTCCCCAATATGAGCTTTTTTTACAGACATTGACATATTTGTTTGGTAAATTTTACATCAGAAGTCACAATAATCAGATTACAATTAATTCAATTCTATATAATTCTAATTATTGTTTTATAAAATTCACAATGAAACTATTCGACATATTTATTACAACATTTTAAAACCATTCCTTATAATCATAAGGTCGTTGTTCGATTAGCCAAGACTTGAACGAGTTTTCTTTTAAATACTGCGATAGAATTGGTCGACGTATAAAAAAAAGACACCAGCTCTGACAAAAAGAAATAAAGTCACATTGAAGAGGTCCTTTTTTTCATTTCAATGGTCCTCCACTTCTTCGTTGCCCTAGGGCTTCCAAACTTTTAAATCCGACCCTGATGAGCAGTTGCTTCATTTAAGATATAGTGAGCTCCTGTTAACACAGAAAGACGACCATCTAAGCGCTAAAACAGTAATGATAGTCAGGTTATGAGGGTGGAGTAGATGATGTTGCCAGTCTTAGTTATATCCTGTAATTGCCTCATATCCATCTTTTTAAGAGAGACCATACGTTTTGAGACTTGCATACTCAGTGCTTTGACTGTGGTAGAAATAATAATTAAATGTATAAATTGTAACTACGTCCACTATTGCTTTCCAAAAATGAAGAACCCTTGTCTAATGCGGTGAATGGCGTATTTAAAAAATGTGCTCCCAATAGAACATTATATAGTTTATTATAGTTATGATTAGTAACGATATACTCATGTGCATTTTTCAGGATCGCCCTACTCGCCTCGTGTTCAGCTCATGATTAATGGTTCCGTTTGGGTCCGAAACTAGTCGGGCAATCCCGAAAACTGCACGTGAGTAAACCGTAACTAATCATAAATATGAATGTCTCATGAAAGTTTTAATAAGAAAATTATATATAATAGATACTTTATTTAATGAGATATTTGCATTATTGTAACAATGAATAAGAAACAAAGATCGATGAAGTGGAAAATCGAGATCGTTCGTTTGTTTGCATTGTTTAGTGCCAATTAATGTGAAGTAGGTGTCGCCTGTTTTTAAATGTGACCTTATTCCATTTACGAGAATTATTAAAATAAAACGCACTTGGCGACACTTATCAAACTTAACTAGTACTTATACCAAATACGGCAACAATTTTACATTAATATTCTTAATTTAAGCATACGTATTTTACGAGCAAAAGTGGCATATGTGGCCACGAGTATATTAAACACACCTTTTAAGTCACCATAAAAACATTCATCCCATAAAATGTGGGACAATGTCTTCTAAAGTCAATAAATGGCTCCAAATTAATTATCTTGTACGTGCTAAAATCAAATATGGTTGCCTGTGAAAGTTTGACTACTCTGTGCAATTAGTGTTCGCTTACAAATTGTTCGTTCGGTCGTCATGGCAAGTGCTTCAAATTGCGGATAATTGATCGCCAATGAGTCCACTAACTCACATGACTGTGGCAAATAATGAGCAATGTCATCTGTGACAATTGACTACCTCTGTTTTATGTACTCACCTATGCCTGTTGTGACGTGTTAATGAATGTGGATGAAAAAGGAAATTGATGTCAAAACTAGTAAACAGGAGATTGGTCAATTATAGTGTGTGTAACACAATAGAATAGTGGCACAATACAAAATGTATAATGATATTTTAATAATACAAGGAAAAGTGTAGCGAGCTGTTTAATCACCTCACAATTTTCATACGCGAAGAATAATTAAATGCTTTCGGAAAATGAAAATATACGACTGGATAATAACACAACACTTGAAGTGACACTTGGAGTGCTATGAAAAAATAAGGTAGTATGATACACATCACGCCTGTATTCCCCGAAGGGTCGGGCAGAGGTCTATAGTATGCTTTCATTTGACGACGTCTGTGGTCTAGTGGTTCGAGTGTCGGACTGCTGATCACAAGGTCGTGGGTTCGATTCCCACAGGACACAAATATTTATGTGATGAGCATAAGTGTTTGTGTTGGTCTGGGTGTTTCTTATGTATTATAAGTATGTATTTACAAAAAAAAAAGTATATAAGTATTATATCCATTGTCTAGTACCCATAGTACAAGCTCTGCTTAGTTTGGGACTAGACGGTGCTGTGTAAAAAATGTCCCAAATATTTATTTATTTATTTATTTATTTCGCCGTATTGTTTAAGTCCCACGTAAAAGGGGGCGAGCCCATTGCCGGTCCTTATTCAAAATGGGGACATCTCTTTGACTTCACTTTTACGTCAGAGTCAAGTTTGACGTCACTATCTAAATTGACTATTACATCCTTATTGATGTTGGAAATTATTTCTGTCTGATTGAACTGTTGTATTTGAACGAAATATGCTTAGAAATCATTTTTATTAGCTAGTTTCTAGGTCGGGAAATAATGATCTAGTATTTGTCTTCGAACAATTTGTTCTGTATTTGTTCAAGATTTTTTTGTAAACTAAAAGTAATAAGGTTATCAAATAGATTACAAGATAATTCGATAATGGTCTAGACTTGCGATTGACATAGGAATTATAATAATGAAACGTCTATTTAGTGTCATTGACCTTGAGTAAATATTAAAGTTCAATGAACTATGATTAATCTAAAATTCTAAATAGTTGTGTTAGTTTAGTTCTAGTATTGTTTGATCAGGTGATTGGATGTTTTTTGTGGAGGTTTTTTTTTTTTTTTTTTCAAAATATCTGTTCCTCTTCTCATACAGAGAAGGGGAGAGCTTGCTAACTGCTGGTTTGCGATTCAGACGATTAAGTCCAGGTTTCCTTAAGATGTTTTCCTTCACAGTATGTCGGTGGCGAGGGAATAGAAACAAAAATAAAAAATAAATTAAGCTTTCACACCATGTCTTTAACTTTGATACCTATACCTACCAATACAAATTTCGTCAAATTTCGTAAAAATTAGTACATGTAAGTATTTGTCGAGAAGAGAGCGGTATTTGCAGTCTAGTGTGAATTGATACTAAAAGCCATCATAATGTTAGGTTTTGCGATATTTCAAATAAAATATAATCTTCTTTTCTTGTGTGCCGCCCCAGCTATATGAGAATAGCTCATGCCTGCCGTGGTGACAAAGCCAAGTCAACTTGGTTGGCAGCGACTTACAGTAAAACACAACCAACCATCGGCAAACTTCGTAAAACCGATTACTTCCGAACTGAGCAACTTCAAAACTACGAATGTTTATTAGTACTGCAGTAAAATGATCTTTACTCTGTCGCAATAAGTGTGAGTGGTGCGAAAATGAGCGACTGCCATTGGTTGTTCCCGAAACTGTCAAATTTTCCCAATCAACCTTGAACCTAATGCTTTCGCGATAAAGATGAAAATCTATTAAAGAAATTTGACAGATTGTAGTAGCTTGATGTGCTGACGTCTGTACAATGATGTACTTAACTTATTAGTTGTGTTGTACGTGTCCTTAAGTACCGTCACTCATTCTTTTAATGCAATGAAATATAATAAAAAAAGTAATTACCTACAAATACGCAAATCATAAACCTAGAAATCTAATTTCGCCGGAATGATGCTATAAAGGCGCATAATCGTTCCATAACGTCCGGCATTCAATACAACGCCTTAAGTAATGAAACTTGGGCTTATGTTTATTATATTATTTTACGCCGAAAAATTACTAATGTTATGAAAAAATACCCGGTTTCTGGACGCCCCATCAATTTAGATTAGTGAGGTAATAGCCCGGTGTAGTCACTTAGTCCGGTAGCCACCCCCGGACCAAGAAAATCTATGTAAAAGTTGTGCTATAAGAAAATTTCAAGCCTATTATGAGTTGCCGTGGCGTACGTCTTTGTAGGAGTTTGTGGTCTTGATACTTGGATTTAATTTTTGATTTTATTACAACAGCTTAGATGTCAAATCCTACATTATGATCCTCATGGTAATTAAAGGAAGACTTTTGGCCGAATGGTATCGTATCGTACCGAAGTTTTTTACGGAAGGTAACGCGACACCATGCAGCGCAACACGACGCCCTCATCACTTCATAGAATAGAATAGTTTTTAAGTAATATTTTAGTACATCTATTAATTAATTTTAATATGTGTATCTATTAGTTTCGACTAGCTTGCACGACAATGGGGATCCTAGTGTGGGAGCTAATGCCAAATGTATTTATGATTTAAGTTCAGTGAATAAAGTGAAGTTAAAATTAAAAAAATAAAGGATTTAATTTTATTTTAATAGCTATCTAGCTAAATAAATTGGAAACATTTTTGAATGAATGTTAAAGGTAGAGCTATCTTAATTTACAACTAATGGTAACGGCCGCCATTTTCGAATCAAAAGCGTTGCTTTAAATTTTCCAGTGTTCCGTTCAACAATTGCGCACTAATAGTGAACGTTTCAAGAATTATGTATTTCTACATCATAAATACATAGGTGAATGTCATGTAAATTTAAAGGCTAAGATGTCACAACTATGAATTTAGTAAAACAATAATCCATTAGTGACACATCTTAGTGTCGCTTGATGAAAGATAAATTGATGAGAACCTAGTGTAACTACTTGATGGTTTGACTTGTTTGACATTTTATTGATGATCGGTACAGGTGCAACTGAAATTGAAAGGGTAATAAATAGAAAAATACTCACACCATAAAAGAAAAAGAGCCTCAACACAAAATTTTATTCATCACTAGCTTTTGCCCGCGGCTTCGCTCGCGTTAATTTATAATAAAAAAACTCTTAACACACTAATAAAGTTTCTCTAATATAACTCAATCATGATTCCAAAGACACGTGGCGCCATCTATTATCGTTATTGTTGTTTTCCTCGGGAACAGTACTTTTTTTCGGGATGAAAGGTACCCTAAGTCCGTTTCTGTACAACTGACAACGTATATGAAAAATTTCAGCATGACCGGTTTAGTGGTGTAGGCGTGAAAAGGTAACAAACAAACAAACTTACTTTCGCATTTATAATATTAGTTAGGATTACTGTAAAATATGATTACCTAGATATTTTTTTAAGATGTCAAGATAATACGTCCTCGTATACTAATATGCACAATGAAGCTAATACGGTAGAGGTTAATTTCTGTATGGTGGGCCTTCGATAGCCTTGGTTAATAAATTAGTGAGCCCCCACCGCTCCCTCGTTACTTAGCTCACATTATAACTTGGTTGGACGCTTTCTCATTACTTCTAATGTACCACTTATGAATTAGAAACAATCACGTCTAGAAAATGTAAAAGCCTTGAGTTTATTGTGTTTAGGTACTTAGTCGTTTTATATTCTGGGTGGTCTTTAGCTGACTAAGTTATAATGGTGACAAAGTAGATACTATAAACATTTGAATGCATTACGGAACAGGTTCAACGTAGATCTGTTTACATGCCGTAGATGGCAAGATAACGATGAGGTGAACCGTTGAATCAGTTCTAAATGGTCCCACCAGCTTGCCCAGCATAGTCTTCTCCTCGCGTGATGAAAGGATTGGCACCTCAGAAACATTGAATACCCAAGATGCGCCGGCCGTACTTAAAAATCTTCACCGGTTTTTTTTCACTCATCTTCTTGTACGAGTATATGTTCCTTAAAGAGCGTCCTTTTTTTTTTTTTTTTTCCTTTTGGACTGCAGTAGGTCGTCCTAGGGGACGGTTTCTACGTAACCGGGCAGTTATTGGCGAGACCTGAAGGGTCTCCAGCCAATGGGGGGAAGTAAAATACTTAACCTAAGCTAACTACTTGTACTACACTAACATCATGACTACCTGCAACAACAGCACTAAGGGCGACCCCTAGTGGGACTCGGACCTCGGCTTAGGGCGTTGCTGGCGTGGACATAGGGGGGGGGGGGAGACAGCTTGATGAGGGCTGAATTATCGGGGTGACTGCGGAGTCTGAAGAGACGACCGGCTCTACGACGGGAGAGCTCGGTGGATCGTGACCGGCGGCGGTGGGGCGTCGCGACGGGCCTCGTCGGCGAGGACGGTATGCCGGACGGCGGCGTTTGTTGTGTAGTGTGCTGGTCGATTTACTCGCCTCCTGGAGGAGGGTAATTTCGTCATCGGGTTCTAAAAGTGTGTGCCTGGGACGGCGAACTTTACTTATGAGAGAGGGACTGTAGTCGGCCGCTGCGGCGACTAGGGGGTTCGGATGGCGGGGGGCAGAGTCGAAGTAACGCTTGGAAATGCGTTTGAGGTATTGCCTGATGGTTGGCATTTTTAGATCGAGATGGAGTTGGACGTTACGCATGAACCACGGGGCAGCCGCGGCTCTGCGCAAAACTCGATTCTGGAGGGTTTGGAAGGATTTAAAGCGACAAGGCTTAACGTGTGCGAACACGACGCTAGCGTAAGTCAAGATGGGGCGGATGCACGTCACGTAGATTCTCAGCTTATTTCTAAGTGACAATTTACTGCGCGTTCTAAGGATGGGGTGGAGGCGACCGACAGCGAAAGCGGCGCGAGCGCGCACCGCTTTGATGTGGTCTCGGAAACTCAGATGGTGGTCGAGGATAACCCCCAGGTATTTGGCTTTCATCTCCCAAGGGATCTGTTTGCCGAACATGAGGACGGGACGGATGTGGGTGTGGGAGTCACCGTGTCTCTCGAAAAGAACGGCTGCGCACTTTTCGGGATTCACCTCTATTCTCCATTTCCGGAACCAGACCCCGAGGGCGTCGGCTGCGGTTTGAAGGGTTCGAGAGATGCTATCGAGACTCCTACCGGAATAGTAGATAGCCGTGTCGTCGGCGAAGAGAGCCAACTTGGCCAAGCCACGTTTGGGAATGTCGCTGGTGTACAGCGTGAACAGAAGGGGAAAGAGCGTCCACGAGTGACGATACTTAAGTACGTCCGGCGCACCCTGGGCAGTCAGCCCCGCTATCAACCTTGCTGACTGGCTAATCTTTTCACCACAGCATGAGCTATTTTCGTATAGCTCGTGCTGACACGAGAGATGAAGATGGACCGTTTCTACTTAACGGGGCACTTATTGGAAGAGGCCTCAGCCGATCTTCACTCGTTGAAGCTCTAATAACGCATGGTGATTACGAGTTTTAACACTTTTTTTAGACAACTCCAGCTCAATGTAGCAGCAGGATCACAACCCTTCGCATTTCAATTATTATTTAAAATTTATGTGTAGGTCATCCAAATTAATGGTAGGTATACCTATGCGTGCTTTGAAAACGCGACCCGTAGTGCCAAAAAAAATTGGTCAACCGATGCACCAATGGAGCTGTCTATTTTTATCATCTATCGTAGCAGAAAAGTCATCAATCATCATAGCTTCGTCAAACCTGGGGTACAAATCTAAAATCTTAGAAACGTTAACCGTTCCTTAAAGGAAATACTAAAATAATAGTCAGTAATATGTCGATAGGTGTTAAATGCAAATATGGACTTTATTGCGTAGCTGTCTTAACATTCAGTCGGTTGGCTACTAAGATTTATTGGGCAATACCATCGCCTACTGGCGTTTGCACCCCTTCACTATTAGATGCAATTACAATAAATTGTGTGAAACTTTAGTGTGTAGTTGTGACTTCATTAGGTGTTGATTTACTGTGTTTGTTTAACATTGGATGTGTAGGTGATTCATCAAAATATAGAAATAGACAATTCCTACTTTAATTAAATTCAATGCTTGCTTTAATACCCAATCTGGCTATGAAAGCAGGCACGTAAACATTAAATTCTCTTTACGTCAACCTAGACAATGTAGATCCGGCTACTGACGAACAAGGCTTTCTAAAATAATCATAAAATGAAATATTCATAGATCTAAAAGTAGTAATAGGACTTTTAACTAATTTGTCCAGATCGCCACTTTAAGGCTGAGAATCCATCCACCAGAGCTGTGCTAAACTGCGTAGCGAGGAATATGATTTGTAAGCACCAACAGAATCACTTCATTTACCTAGCTTCGCTCTGCGCAGCTCTGGTGGATATAGGCTTAGCGGGGCGAGGTTTTTGTTCATACAAAACAAGCGAGAAATGCGAGCGAGGGATGTGTTGCGAGGAATGTGTTACGAGGAATGTGTTGCTAGGAATATGTGCGAGGATTTGAAAATATGCGCCTATCAGTAAATAGATGGTGTTTGGAAGAGGATGATCATTTGTACACATTAACACGATACACATTCCTCGCACAGCTCTGGTGGAAAGGGTCACACCGTTTCACATCCTCGCTACACATTTTCGCACCACACAGTTTCCTCGCACAGCTTTGGTGGATGTCCAGCCTTAATGAACAGATACTACATATACTACCGTGAAATAGAAGTTGAACATGCGTATTCATAACTGTGAGATGGCCGCTTGTTACACCGAGTGAGAACCTATTAAGGGTGAGTTTAGAATGACGTAGATAGGTGCTAGTTGCTCTCTTCTCTGGTTCATTTTAGTTACTAAGAATATTTAATTTGTTTGATTTTAAATCATCATTGTACCTTTGCAAGACAGCGAGCTATGATATTCGCTTTAAACGAAATATGAAATTGATCTTACCTTATGTTGCAATATTGGGGAAAAATTTTGTAATACGGAGAAGAACTAATCTATATTCTCACGTGTCAGCACGAGCTATACAAGAATAGCTCATGTCGTGGTAAAAAGATTATCCAGTCAGCAAGGTTGATAGCGAGGCTGACTGCCCAGAGTGTTCTGGACGTACTTAAGTATCGTCACTCCTGGATGATCTTGTATTGGACCTCAAAAAAGGCTTTGAAGACCAAATTTTTGGTGTTCAAAGCAATCATGTTCAACAGAGTACACATTATACAATGTAATGACAAATCTGACAACAATTTACTGTCGAAACAATGTCTCACTTACAAAGAAAAATTTAACAAATAAACAGACAACATTTTGTGCATTAATAAAACGATTTCCACAAGAAATAATATTACAAAGCTTGTCAATTACGACGATCTAACAAACAACCGTTTAACTGCAGTAAGTAAAGAAAAAATTGCTATAAGTAGGTAGCAATTACAAATTGGCCATAATGACGCTGGTTAGGCATTAGACAGTCACAAACGACTTAGGGAATAATTCTTAATACGACATTGATTAGCTCGTAGTCATGAAAATCGAGCTGTACGTACATAATGACAATTTAAAGACTTAAAGGTCCATTTTATTATCATATTGTATGATTCTTGTGGAACTATTAGCCCTTATGACAATAGCATAATGATACCGTATCACGCAAACCATTTTTCTTATCGGAACGCGCGGCAAATATTAGTTTTTACAACACTAAAAAGTTGTTTTTCTTTTAAGTTGGTAGCAATAAATTGGTTGTTGATATTGAAATTTGGATGTTCAGTAAAAACGTTAGCGTTTTCTGTTCTACGTTTTTTTCTTATTTTTGGCTCGTTAATGGTATACTTAAATAGCTGATCTATTTTTTGGGCTCTGTATCTAAAAGGTCAAAATGGAACTCATGGTGAGATTTCGGTGTATATCTGTCTGTCCGTCTGTTTGTATTTCATCTGTTATTTCGTTGATAGTGTGGTATAGTACCTATGTATAAATCAGTAAAATCAGCTTTTCCTCGAAGCAAAGGTGATCATATCAAAAATATCACACGTACCTATCTTTTTTTTTACATTTATGTAATTGCAATGTTCCGTCTTGAATTTTTAAAAAAAAACAAAAATGTAATTAAAAAAGCAAAATGTTCATTTAGTGTTTTTTTTAAATAAGAAGAAAGAGTAATAATGATTTATTTATTTTTCTCATCACAACCACAATATAGGAAGTACTTTTAACATGGTATAAATACAATTATATTGTGGGAGACTGGAGCATAAGCTAGACGTCAGGTCTGTATTTCAGGACCCCAGGTCTCCCCCTTCGGATATAGTTACATTTTGTAGAGGATTATGTCTCGTTCAGAATACATCTAGTGAGACACCCATTTAATCATTGTCAACGATTAACGATTCTTCTCTCGTGACAACGAGAGCTATACGAGAATAACTCATGCCGTGATAAGATTAGCTAGTCAGGAAGGTTGATAGCGGGGCTGGCTGCCCATGGTCCACTGAACGTACCTACTTAAGTAAGGTCATTCGTGGAGGCTCTTTTAGTGCGCCCAAATCAACGATCAAAGATTCTGCTACTCGTGATAACGCGTTTGTGTCAAAAATAAATCACAAAATACAACCACCATTAATCGTTTCCTGAGCAAGTAAACACGAGTAACATAATGTTAAATGAACCAAAAGTTCAATTTCACGTCGAATTAACAGAAAGCGTCGAGAAAACGGTGTCATAAAAAATATATCGCCATGTCTGTCGCAAGAACTTTGTCAATCAAAACTATCGTTACATTTAGGCCTCATACTCACGATTTTTGTTCGATCAACAGTTCTAAGGCTGACGTCACAAGAGCCACTAAGTTGCCCGAGACACAGTTGATCGCTATTTATTTTTAGCTGCAAGCCATAGGTACACCAAACGGAAACTGAGACTGAAGATTAAAATTCAGACTTCGTCGCACATGCCTTTCCACTTCCTCCCTTTCCATGCTTTTACATTTCTGACGCAAGAGGAGATTGCGATTCTACTAGATCAATGGGCTGCTAGCCGTAAGCCGTAGCTCAGCAATGAAAATACCCCTTCGCATAATGTCGAAAAAAACGAATCAGGGAGTTATGTAGGAAGACAGCCAAAATAATCTTCCTCTTTAAGAATTCGACCGATGAGCGTGATTGGTGCATTGTCTCCCATAACTGTGCGTTGTGGCGATTTATTAGGCGACGTTGAGCAGTAGACTGGACGTTTACGAACTTATAGTATTGTGAATAAACAACAGCTTTCACTTGAATATATTGATAACATGTTCACAAAAGTGGCAAAAGAAGTGCTTATGGCATTTCCATCTAAGATTATCTAAGCGATTTATGAGGGAGACTCATAACACCATTTTTATTTACCATTTTTTTATGGGGTGCATGAAAAGAACCTCCTCGTGTGACGATATTTAAGTACATCCGGCGCACCCTGGGCTGTCAGCCTCGCTACCAACCTTGCTGATTGCTAATCTTTTCACCACAGCATGAGCTATTTTCGTATAGCTCGTGCTGACACGAAATATGAAGATTTACCTACGAACCCATAGTCTTCTTCTTCTCTCGTGTCAGCATGAGCTATACGAAAATAGCTCATACTGTGGTGAAAAGATTAGCCAGTCAGCAAGGTTGGTAGCGGGGCTGACTGCCCAGGGTGCGCCGGACGTACTTAAGTATCGTCACTCGTGGAGGCTCTTTTCATGCACCTCATCAACCCACAGTTTTTCGCGTAAAGTCGTTTCGATCGTCTACTGTCTTGCAAACCGTTCTGTCGACCATCTGTCTGAACCCTTAGAATTTAACACATCAAATACAATACGAAGTTACCATCAGTCCCTACTAAAGTTCTCGTACGATAGTTGGATCATTACAAAAACTCGTATCAAATGAAGAAAGAGCCTATTCGGCATTTTTTATTGTTTATTACCAGCAACTTTTAATTCGGCCAAGTTTCGGATTCGTGATTCGGAGTCGTTAGTTTTTTCAACTTTTTTTATAGGAGTTGTGCTTCGTGTCTCTTACTTAATGTGCCCTATTAGGTAAGCGGACATGGGTCGTGTGACACGGTCTTTACAGTAATCAGAGTATATTGTAGTGGAAAGGTAAATAAAGGGGTTGTGTGTTAATTTTATGATGGTGGCTCGAAGTTGGGGTGCTTCTATTTCGATTTAAGTATGGAAATAAACATAGAATGTATTATATTCTTTGTCATTGCTAAGTTTTGTGTTTTCGCTTGCCAGTGTACTTAATTTATTCCCATCCATAGAATGTATTATATTGGTACAGTTTGTCGTAACGGTCTAATAGAACGTTGACGGTCTGTTGACGATTTTGGGAAACACATTAGTTAAACACTTCCGGGTAGTAATAACATACAAAGAAGTGACGGAACTGGCTCTAGATAAAGAAAAATAAAGATTTCTACACCGACAAGTGCCCAGCACTTTAATTATGGGTGGACTAGGAGTAGTAGTAGAAGCAGATGAAGTAGTAGTAGATGGAGTAGTAGTAGTAGATGGAGTAGTACCTAGTAGATGGAGTAGTAGTAGATGGAGTAGTAGTAGTTATGCACATTTTAGATAATTACGTGAATTAAACAATAATAACGTAAGCAATCAGCATTCTAATTGCGCAAACTTTGATTTCGACAGGTCAACAATTTCCATAGCAACGTATGTATTAACAATCTGACTTCTCCATAACTATGTACCACGCAATGAATATTGTCGTATTGTCAAAATCAAAGACATTGCGATTACAAGTGTTTTGCGCAATTAGAATGCAGCATTATAATTGCGCAAAACACTTGTCATCGCTCATTTACTTTTGCCACATCTAGTTTAATTTGATTTTCAACCAATAATAAATATTTTTATGACAACAATCTCTTTTGTAGGTTTGATTTAAAAACAATAAAACGCGAAGTTACATTAACTGGGACGATGGTAGCTAAATGAGTACTAAATGCTTAGCCTTGAATGAAAATTGACTTTTCCTTATACTTTTAAATAAATATGATCGGTACAGTTCGAACGTAATGACTTGAATAAACCGAGGTTTGAGTTCAATGATCGGTGACTGTAAGTAGGTTTTAGTTTGAACAAAATCGTGTATTAGTAGTACCTACTATACAATTATACAACGTTGGTCGCAAAGGGGGTAGGTACTAATCCGCGGGCCGCTTAAAGTATCACTGATGACGGTTTTAAAACAACGGTTTATACAAAATTATTATTATTTCCATGTAAAATTAATATTATTTTAGTTTTTCTGCTTTAATTACGAATTTAGAAAATGGAGCTTTTAATTCGTGACCCCAAATATGACTTAAAATGTAAACACAACGTATCACATCTGAGGATAGATAGATTTTAGCGTATTTTACGCGTAATTTTTGAACAGCTATTTCTCTTAAAATAATGCCTAATAATAAAAGAGATAATACTCATACTGAGTTTATCCAGGGAAGTACTACCAGTTGCGGTGCATGCAGCTGCGAATCCCGCGACCTCGGCCAAGGGTCAGGAGAAGGAACACCGTGGGTTTTTAGCCGGTAAGAGTCCGGCATAACCCTTCGCCTTCCCCAGGTGAAGGGTGTCCAAGAGGATTTTCCGAGGATAAAAAAAGGGAAGTACTACCATCATACCTATTTCTAACGCCAAGCATCTTTGCTGTGTTCCAGAGTTTGAAGGGTATGGGTGCCAATGAAATTACAGGCACATACGACTTTTTAACTTTGTCTCAGGATTGGCAACGCATCAGCAATTGCAATTCTCTTGGGGTTGTAGGTAGTAGTATATGTATGACGGAAACCGCTTCCCATCAGGTGGGCCATCAGCTTGATTGTCAACCTAAAATATATAAAAAACAATCGGCCAAGTGCAAGTCGGACTCGCGCGCTATGGGTTCCGTACTAAACACATGTCTGTGAAATAACATGTTTAATAGGTATTTGTTGTTTTACTATAAAGATAAAGGATTCATTACAATCATACTAAGTTTCAGACTTGTATGTATTACCATTTTTAAAACAGTGCAGGAACAAAACACGTTGCAAAAGTGCTTTTCACGCTAATTTTCGAGTTTTCTTGTATTATGTCATTATCAATATTTGCCATGATAAAGGCTACAGTGAATATTTCAACCGGCTACCTAATATGGTTAAAAACATACAGCCCTATAACAGACAGACGGACAGACAGCAGCAGCGTAGTCTTAGTAATATGGTCTCATTGGCACTCTTTCGGTACAGAACCCTAAAAATCAACACTAACCAGAAAAAATTACGCTCAAACAAAATAAAAAAATAAAACCACACTCAATAAAAAACTAAACATAATTTTCTTTGCGTATCTGTTCCACGTAAGTCTTGTTTAACTGAACAAACATACGGAAATTTGTACTAAGCAGTGAGTTGGCAATTTCATTGTGTGTCTAAGAATTATGACGTATGAGAAATCGGCATTTGCGAATCGTTTAAGTGATACCAAGGAAATTGCGGACAATTTCACGTAATAGGCTTTCATGCCGGTATAACAATTGACTAAGTGTATGGATTTTGTTTAAATTATTACGTACCTATTAGGGTGGTTAGAAATCGGAATGAAAGATTGTAATTTTGATGTCACTTTTTGTTGAGGGTTGATTTTCAAATTTCGTTAAAGTTCTGGCTTAGAATAAAATACCTACTTTAATTCCCTCTATTGATACAATAGAGGTGGTATAACAAGAGAATTCCTTGTGGGTCCGAAACTTGTCGGACAACCCTGAAAAATGCACTTGAGTAAACCGAAACTAATCATAATTACCGTGTGGTGCCGTATGGTGCCGAACGTAAAGAATAGCACTACCCCATTTCTCTCCGTGAGTGTCGTAAAAGGCGACTAAGGGATTCACTATAGGATGCTCAGCAGCGTCCTCTGAGTACTTTAACAACCATACTGCGATCTCGCCAACCCGTCTGCCAAGCGTGGCGATTATGGCAAACCCCCCCAACATGGAGCACAGGATCGGTGGATGTGGCGATGCTTGGGGGAGACCTGTTTCCAGCAGTGGACGTCTTTCGGCTGAATGATGATGATGAATCATAATTATATTGTTTAAAAAAAAGTGTTTTTCGGTACAATATCAATGTTGCTTAACAAAATGTATGGAACAGCGGATCATTTTTTTCATGAATTCAGACTTTGTCAAAAGTTGTACAGAATGTTGAAGAGAGTTTATGGTTTTCGGATGTAAAGCGAATAACGAGTCATGCTGTATAGTGTAGGCACGCAACGAAAAAGGGTTTTTAAAATTTCACCCATTAAGTGTTGAAAAGGGGTGTTAGAGAGAGCAGTATGCTACTTTCTTAAAGGCCTGATTAAAAATAAACTGGATATTAAAGTTAAGCAAATAATAAATTACTTGATTTAGGATTTTTCGATAATCAACCCCTACAAGAATAAAAATAATGGTAATGTTTCTATACAAAAAAACTTTTATCGCGGGCATAGCTAGTTTCTAATACGTGAACCCATTCCACAATTACTCTGAGCAAACAGAAAATTTATAAGATCGGGATGAAAGACAAGATTCCACATTCGTTATTAAAAAGTAGCAAAAGTCTTTTCCGTTCAATAAAAAACATCACGCCTTTATTCTCCGTAGGTTGGGTAGAGGTGTATAAGTACACTCTTATTTCGCCGTTATTTTTATTTCCTAAGTAACAGGGGGCGAGTTTACTGCCATCAAACCAGGCACCAATCCAAACTCCAAACTGCTACTGAGAAATTCTACAAAGAAAAACCCAATAACACTATGCCCGACCTGGGGATCGAACCTAAGACCTCACGCTCAGCAGTCGCTGACCAGTCAACCAACGAGACCAACGAAGCAGACAATACCTACTACTTTCCATTCAATGTTACCTTCAATTTCAAAATCCTCGGTACAATTCCAACATTAAAGCCTAACTAACTATCCATCTAAACAACAATTTTCATAACGGCCCATTTAACTATTTCATAGTTAACTAACTCGGTCTTTGTAATAAAACCGTAAGGCAACGTCAAGTAGTCGTCGACAAAACGGCGGTGTAAATACAAATTGATTTTGCATTGAAATGATAATTCTACACAACTGGCGAATTTCTAAGCGCGGAGAAACGCTCTTTTATCTTGTAAATGTTCGATTGTCTGTTTATTTGCACTTTGTAGTAATTGTTGATTGGATTAGATTGTCTTTATGTACGTTAGTACTTACTTGTTGTATCTGCTGGCCAATTCTACAAACAAAATTGTTGCGAAGCTGTAAACCAACCACTACTACTCAGATTTTGTTTGCGAACACTCAAAATGTTTCGTTTTATTTTTAACCGATTTCAAAAAAGGAGGAGGTTCTTAATTTATCGGAATCTTTCTTTTTACGTTTGTTCTGTGATAGTTCTTTACCACGTGGGCCGATTTCGGTGTTTTTTTTTTATATTGTAAAGTTGGTACTTCAGGTGTAATCCTCTCTATAAAGGTTTGGTGAATATCTGTTAAAGATCTTTGGAGATAGACAATGGAACTCCTCAATGGATAACAGCAAATCACTCGCAATTGCTGTAATCGCATGTTTATGTATTGTTTATGACACTTGCAATAAAAAAATGAAGAGCTCGTGGCTAAATAATTACAGCCGCATAGACCGATCTTCCGGGTTAAGCCACGCTTGCCGAGGTTGGTCTGTGGATGGGTGACCATTTACCATAGCGAGTTTCCTCCGTGCCTCGGAAAGCACGTAAAGCCGTTGGTCCCGGCTCTCATTTGTAGATCTTTGACAGTCGTTACTGTTGGTCAGAAGACAGAAAGTCTGACAACCAGTCTTACCAAGAGTATCGTATTACCCAGTTACTGGGTTGTGGAGGTCTGATAGGCAGTCGCTCCATGTAAAATACTGATATTCAGCTGCATCCGGTTCGACTGCATGCAACATAGTTGGGAAAAGGCTAGGCAGATATACTTGCAATAAAAAAATTAAATTACTTTTAAAAAAAGCAAAACCAAAAAGCTTTTTTTAAGTCGGTTTTTCTTTTTCGTAATCGTATCGTAATCAGCCTGTCGAAGTTTATTGGCATTACTATAAACAGCGGTCAATTTCTAGACTTAGAGGTCTTAACAAAAAAAGGTGTGTTTAGTGAATATTTGCTTATTGCCCACATTCTCCAAGCTAGGTAGGCAATTTTATTTATTTTCTAATTTGTACTTTGACACCGGAATAAATGTATTCAACTTAAATCTCACAATACATAACAGGGAAGCAAACGATTTGGACCAATACCACCCAACATTACTATTGTTGCGTTTCGTGTAATTAACACCTCCCAACAAAGGAATTATTTGAAAAGTGGGTAGTTGTAAGTTCGTTAAACAAAGTATAGCAGTATTCAAAAGTACACAAACGGAATTATTGATAAAGTCGTGTCTATATTTATTATCAAGGTTACGTAATGATGACAGCAGTGGATGCTAAATAAGAAAATAGTGAAATAGATTGATTTCTGATGGAAAGGTTACAGAGTTTTAGGGGCCCGTAAATGGCTGGAATAAACAAGGCGGTAGTGATTTAGTCAAACAGCAATTTCTTTTTGAGAATGATATCAGCTATTTAGTTGTATTGTGTTTGTACGTTTTATCCTATTCAACTTAAGGTAACACCTGACGTTTCTCTACAAAACGTCCATACAAAACTTATGAAATATAAAAAAAAAACAAAATATGGATAATATTTAGCTATTGTACGGTTTTTGATGATGTTGTTTACGTTTTTTCGATAGCAGCTTCCTTACGGCTACAATTTAGGAAATGACCGCTGTGTCAGGGGGCCTACTCCCTAAGTCCGTCAACGAAATTATTCGTCCGTCCGAAAGTAGCCCGAAACGGAGGAGTGAACAAAACAAGTGTCAAGTTCAACTTTTCGGACGGGCAAAAACACATCGGTAGTAGGGACAACTGTCAAATCGTGTTGTCATTCATACTTAGTTCGGGCCGCGAAATAATCATATGTCCGTAGGTGATAGGGAGTAGGAAACGCTCGTAACTAAGGCCGACACCACGGACTTCGTGCTTAGAGAGTAGACCCCAGGACTCTTCTTTCGTTGAATAGAGTTATAATAAAGGTGCAATAATAATGAACATGTATAATGGTGCAATAATAGTGAATAAATATTCCGCCTTGTTGTCTCTCTTATAAGAAACTCGATTGTAGTTGAATTCGGACAAGGTTTAAATTCGATTTTTTTTGTAAGACAAGCTTTGCTTTCATCGGCAAAATGCAACACTGCTTTTAAACGGTGACGTAAATGTAGGTAATTTTAATAACAGAAAGAGTTTTGTACGTGATAATATCGATAATCAGTGTGTCATTGAAAGAACCTCCACGAGTGATGATACTTTAAGTACGTCCAATGCACCCAGGGCAGACAGCCCCGCTCCCAACCTCGTTGACTGGCTAATCTTTTCACCACGACATGAGCAATTCTCAAATAGCTTGTGTCGAGAAGAAGAAGCTTGCTCGCTTTAGGCAGTAAATTAGTATTACAATGTATCTAAATCGTAACTATAAAATCAGCTCGGGGGAAGGAAAGGCCTACTTGTTAATAACGGTAAGAAAATTATTACCGCTTATAAATACATTAGGTACTAAGGATATAATTTCTCGTCTAGTTTGCAATAGCAAACTGTGGTAATACCCAATGATCATTGCTAAGCAATAGTATTGGTATATGAATCTGGAAATTTATTTCTTTTTAGAGTTCCGTAACTCAAAAGAAAAATCGGGATCCTTATAGGATCACTTTTGCGTCCGACCGTTTTAAATACATATTTTTCCCGAAAATGTTGTAATGCATTTTTTTTATTTTACATAATATTAGGTCTTTGCGACACGCATATTTATCTCGACAGTTAATGATTATGATTTAATTTTTAATCATGGTTATTTGGAACTACTCAATTATTTTTTGTATCCTCTTTGGTTACCTACAGTTTTAAAATGTTTGTTCCAAGGATTTCAATGATGTATAAGTTATTCTAAATTATAATTATTTCCTCTGGTGCGAAGAGATAAGCTGTACCTAAATATTGTATTGATTATAATTTTCAGCGTCTGTAGTTGTGTTATAAAAGCGACACACAAAAAGGGAAAAGAATTTAATTTGTAACTTCGAAGACTATTCTGAAACCGTGTAGATTTCTGTAAATGTTATGTTATGAACTTATGATTAATGCTTCCTCGCGTTAAGCGCCATCTTATGCAAATACGAGACTAGCCACCATTGCTTAATCTAGTTCAACTTAAGGATTTATAGGAACACGGCTAAGCTAGATTAAATTCGAGCTTATAACCGGTATAAAGGTGATACCTTATCGTGAAAGGAACTAAATGAGCTTTCGACACAATTTCTATTACATTCTATATTTTAGTTGGACTATGAAAGAGATTAGAGGAAATTCTCCATTACATTGAGGCGGCGAATTTCTTTTTTAGTCCGCTCCTTTCGCTCATTCCTCGCTTAGCTACCAATAGTGCCTTCGATACTTATAATAAGTAATACTGTTTTGAGTGACTATGTGGTAATGGATTAGATAAAACTCGCAGAATACAGCCTACAAATGCGTTGCTTATTAAAATCGATTGATATTTAACTACCCATTTTGATTATAAAGACAATTTGCATGATTTTAATAGTCCAAAGGTTTTAGATAGAAGTGTAAACATCGCTAATTGCGGTGTCTTATAACAGTTTGTGTGATTTTAAGCGCGAAATGGTTAATGTTATCTGATATTACAGTGTCTACTTTGATGCAATAGTCTTACTTAATGCGTTAAGTGTGGTTTACGTTAGTCCGGTTTTACGATTCATTCGAATGTGATCAATTTAAATGTAAGTTTTTAAAATAAAATAGACAGAGTTCTTACTGTTGCTTAAACTACCATACCACGCAAATACAGTGAAGATAAGCAAATTCTGAATTAACGTTACCATCAGAGATATACTTAGAGTTAAATAGAAATAAAATTGTGTGAAAAGAAATGTGCAAATTGGGATCCAAATAAAAACGTCAAATAAAGCCACAGAAGAAGTTTAAACAAAAATAGACCGTATCAGCGTTTTATTTGGCAAAAGATAGGTTCTATGCAAAATGTTTGCTAAGCAGACATTTTAATCAGATTTTTCAACTTTTATCCATTTTAAATTACCATTTAATTTTCTACCACTTATGGTCAATTTCTATTATTTCACCGTCATTGATTTGACCATTATTAAAATTAAAACTCTTGTTAGATCTTTACCAATTATGAAATAAGGACCCCATAGATTTGCATAGTAGACCCTCCCATACGTTACTACGTCACAGGTACAGTTAGCTTACGAGTCTATCTAAATGCCCAGTTTGGCTATAATAATGCTACCACTGGTAAACAAAACGATTCGTTATTGGCTATAGGAACCGGGCATTAGTCGATTTTATAGAAAAATCACGACACTAGATCCAATTATTATCAGCAGGTACCTATACAGCATGACTGGTTAGTCACTTTACATCCGAAAACCATGTACTCTGCTCATCATCCTAATCCTAACTTTAATATTATAAATGCGAAAGTAAGTTTGTTTGTTCGTTACCTTTTCACGCCTAAACCACTGAACCGATCATCCTGAAATTTTGCAAATACATTGTCAAGTATACAGAAACGGACGTAGGATACCTTTCATCCCGAAAAAAAGTACTGTTCCCGAGGAAAACAACAATACCTAATGGTGACGCCACGTGTCTTTCGAATCATAATTGAATTACCTATATTATTATAGAAACTTTAGTAGTGTGTTAAGAGTTGACTGTCAAATTCTAAATTAACGCAAACAAAGCCGCGGGCAGAAGCTAGTTCTGTATAACTTTTAATATGGGAGAAATAACGAATTCGTGAAAAATGTCTGTTGCTCCATACATTTTGTTAAGCAACATTATAAAATTTCATACCTCGTTTATTCAAAATAGACTAGAATTATTAAGTTCTTTATGTTACAAAAGAAAGTCCCCAAAAACGCCCGCCCTTCACCGCTTCCCAGTGTTTATGCTGTAAAGAAGATGCCATATTAAATGAAGAAAAATAGATTTTTTTTGCATACGGAACCACTAGATACATATAAAATTGGAATCACATGTCGTGATTGCTACTTAAAAATGGAATGTCGACGGTTGCAGGAAATCAAATTGAAATTGTATATGTTGGTGAAAATGTCGTTTGGAGGAGCCGTATGATTCTCGACACATTTTTATTACGAACACGATTCTAGATTAAATTCGATGCATTATAATATAAATCGAAGATCTATCTTTGGTTGTAAGTATTAATAGAAATGTGGGCGATAGAATACCTATATTGAAGCAGTTTTGCATGTATATCGAAGCTTGAAAGGCAAACATTTTACTATTACAACATACACTGGAGAATTTAAAAGTTGTATTTTTGGAAAAAAAACGCCTATTTGTCATAACTACTTCATTCCAACGAATTTTAAATGCAGTTTAAAGGCTTATAATAAACTGGCATTTAAAGATTATGAACTTAAATAAAACTTTAAAATGCTCTAGTGTAAAATTGCCAACGTGTCGCTTGGTAATTTTTGCGTTTCAAGCGTCGATATAATTAAACTAAATTGCGTTGACGGCTGTTCATCGTATTAAAATGAAACAGCTGTCTTCAGTCAGTAATCTTCGTAATCTTCGTTTGGGGTGCATGAAAAGAGCTTCCACGAGTGACGATACTTCAGTACGTCCGGCGCACCCTGGGCAGTCAGCTTCGCTACCAACCTTGCTGACTGGCTAATCTTTTCACCACGGCATGAGCTATTCTTGTATAGCTCGTGCCGACACGATAGAAGAAGAAGTAGTCTTCTAAGTTTTTCTGTGAAAGTCAATTAAGTTGGATAGTGAATGAGTCGATCATTGATCAGCGCAATGAGAGGCTCGTGGCTAGTAACAACCGCGCGGGTCATATGATTTGCCAGGTTAAGCTGCCCTTGCCGTGACCATTCGTTGCACATCGAAACCCCTTCGTGTCCCAGAGAGCACGTTAAACCGTCGGTCCCGGGTGTCGTTAGGGGGCCGTCCATTAATTACCCCTTTTTGACCCCTTTCCCCCCCCCCCCACCTTGTCACAGCTGGTCACATTTGTAAGACTCCCTAGTGTGACGTCACTTGTTTTGCATTTTTACATCTAGAAATTATTTAATTAAAACAGCAAATACGAAATTAGCAATAATTCCATTTCATTCTTAGATATATTAAATTTTAAAATGTGACGTCACGAAATTTAGGACCTGTCCCACCCCTTGTCACACAATGTAACACTTCGTCGACCCCCCCCCCCCCTTTAACCTATGACGTCATTAATGGATGGCCCCTTACGGGTAGTTAGAAGCCCAAAAATCTGACAATTGTTCTAACGTTAGGATATCAGCACTGTCTAGTAACTGGGTTAGAGAGGTCTGATGGTAGCCGCTCCGTGTAAAATACTGATATTCAGTCGCATTTGGTTAGCTTGAAAGCTGACCCCAACATCATTGGGAAAAGGCTAGGCAGAGGCAGAGAGAGTGAATGAGTCAATACTATTACATACATATAGGTTTTAGGTGATTAGATATTACTTACTCTATAATTTAATTAGTGATTAGGAAATCACTAATTAAATTATAGAGTAAGTAATATCTAATCACTGTAGATAATTGGTTCCCTAAAGGTCTCGAAAGGTTGCATCTATACAAGATTAGTCAAAAAGGGGGTACTAATCTGAAAGGGTGTTAAAGTACCCATATTAATAAGTAACTTTTGTTTTACCACTTTCCTCAAAAATCAATAGTTTAAGAGAAATAGCTGTTCAAAAATTACCTACAGAAAAATATGGTAAAATCTATCTATCCGCTGTTATGACCAGCTGTGTTTAATTTTAGGTTATATTTGGGATCACAAATTAGAAGCTCCATTTTCTGAATTCGTAACTAAAGTAGGGAAGAAGAATTATTAAAAAAAACTACAAATATAAGAATATTTTGCATGGAAATAAAAATTATCGAATTTTGAAATGTTTATTAACACTTGCTATAAAACCGTCATCAGTGATACTTTAAGTGGCCTACGGATTAGTACCCCCTTTCCGACTAACCTTCTCATCATCAATCATCATCAACTTCATCATCTTTAAAAAAGTCACAGAAATAAAAAAAAACATGTAGGTACCAATTTATTTATTTACGTGTTCTATTGAATGAAAATAAAACTACTTCAACTACTCTCACTAATAAATTTTCCTCGAAAAGCCCTTTCAGTCACATCACACGAAGTCAAAATACCTAATCCCATTCTCTCAGGTAGGTACAGTCACATACATAAGTGCATACGTCGTCGGCACATCGACGTAGACCTCTGAAATTACCTCGCCGATTGGCTTCGAAATATGAATGGTAAATTGGATGGCACCGTGGCCCCCACATGCCAGCTTTATGCTTGTATGTACTGAACAATGCTTAAGAATATTCCATGAATGCAAAATAAGCCCCTAACAACGAAAACGTATTGTCTTTGTTCGTGTTTTCTATGATTATGTCATACTTTTTATTGAGTTAGGTAGGTTAGATGTTTTTCATGTTGACTGTATTTTTGGTGGAAATTATTGTGTTAAATCTAGATTTGAAAATGGCGGATTTTGGGAAATGTTTGTAGGTTTTTTAATCTACAACTTTACGTGTTTTATTAATTTTGATAGGTTTGAATTAAAACTTTCAATCATCGTAATTATAGACACAATAGATAAGACAATTAAGTGTCGTCCTGAGACGACGGGCGGTACGCAACTGGTTAATATGCTTCCTTTGTATAATAAAGCAGACACAAGATAACAAAAACAAAATTGTTTAAAAGTTTGCTACTAAAGTTATGTAAACCATAATATCGACTATTAGTATAATCATAAAACCATAAACAAAAACGGCGCAACATTTTATAACTGTCCTCAAAGATATACATCACACCTATTTTTGTTTACTCCCTTCGAAACTTACATAATAATCCAAAACAGTCCTTCAAAAAGCCATAAAATTCAAATAAAAACATTATAAACACAGTTATCAAACTACAATAATAATTACGAACAAAAAGTGACAAGAGTACTACAGAATACCTACTATAACAGTCGAAACGCCGCGTGGCAAAACTGGCTAACTTTTAAAACGTTATATGGCCGGTGATAAAACGTTCGTTCCGTACGAGCACAATACTTGCAGAAATATTTTTGAATACGGAATTAGGTTTGCCAAAAGCGCGGGGAACAGATAAGGCAGAAAAAAAAAACAAATTTGTAACGGGTAAAGTTTTTGGAGGCGGAATGTCTCCCTTGGGTGCTGAATCTTCGTCGGCGTGGCTCGTAAAACGTGGAACGTGGGCAAGCGGGCAAATTTGTCCTGAGAGCGACCTATGACGTTTTGATGGAACGCTCCCCGACTGATTTCCCACACCCTAAATTCATATTCATAACGATACCTCCGCCAACAGTGACATATTTGACCCCAAACGTATCTAGGTCACCCTATCGATACGTGACGTATCACGCAAAATTGCTTCGTTAATAAGTAATCTAACTTGCAACTCTCAAACAAAACAGCTCGTTAAAAATATCATTAAAACTAAAACTTTATTTCGAACTCGTATACGCTACGAATGTCCTTTGCATGATGATCGCCTCTTCAAAAGAATGGCACCCGTGTCTAAGCTATCTTGTAGGAATTTTAAATTGGACGAATCGCTCAAATGTAAATGGTTTTCCTTTATACCCCATCCTCTCGGGCTGCCCACCCCCGTCTATTGCGCGCCTAGAGGCGACTGGCATACCAACACACACGCACACACCTATGTGAAAGCCTACGTCGTACATCACCAATGGATTTGGATCTCCTTGTTTGCATACGTCATCCGCGCAGCCGTCTCATTTGCATAGCAACGGGCGAGGCGTAGGGGGTCAACTTACATTGGTATCGTTAAGCTGACACTAACACACACAAATCTCACACACGCTCACATCTCATCTCGACATACAACTAGGAGTAATGCGAGTGTGAATACGTAAATACGCGTCGGAATCGCGAGTTCAAAAACGCGAAACGCAATATGTCTTCATAGTAAGGAGGTGTAGGGACTCTCTAACAAAAGGGCGGGAGACGTTATCAGGGAAGGAAATCTCATGTTTTTGATGTGTTCTCTAAATATATGTGGGATATTATGTAGTCACGTAAATGTTATTTTAAGTAGGTATGTTAATCCCGGAAATAACTTAAACTGAAATCAATTTTCATCCTTTGGGCACTTTTAAGAATTCCTGCAATTTAGAAATTGTGGAAAAGTATTATACATATCTATAATTCCAATATAATTAAAAAGTTACATTTATTTCTTCTATACCTAGATAATTAATTATTAAATTCATCGTTAATATATTTAAAAACAGAACGAAAAAATAATAATTTGAAAAAATAACAACACAACAATGAAAAATTTTTGTATTATAACTTTCGTGAGACACATTCATATTTATGAGTCGGGCAATCCCGAAAAATGCACGTGAGTAAACCGTAATTAATCATAAATAACAACAATAAAATGTTGTATTGTGTCTCCTTTGGCCCAATTTTAAATTTCATCACTCCGGTAAAGCACGCTACTACTTGTACAAACTAATTAAAAATTCATAAGAAACCATTAAACATGGGCCATCGTGTGAATAACCAATAAAACAAAGTCTAAGCTTCATCACCTGTATATTTTCCAATCACCGGCTATCGAGTTGAATGGTCAGGGATCGTAAACAGTTTAATGTGTGGGATAGGTTGGCTAATTAATTAAAGAAGCCATCGTATTATCGTTACCCGCCCTTCTTGATAAGCGAACGATATATGGATAGGCTTGTCTGAAGCTAACTAGCCTGAAGTTTATAATAGTCTCAATAAAAGTCATCGTATTTTTTAGTCACTAACGTTGCAATAATAGGACTTTATATTAGACTTACTGGGTGGTGTAATTTTACAAGCGAACAATTAATTACACGAATATTTTTTTTTATTCTTGTTCGTTGTCACTTTTTGACAGGAAAACACAAATTTTCCTAATATAACCTCAAAAGGTGACCTAATTAACAAAATAACAAATCATTAATGACATAATTTCGTATTAATATACCTACATTATTTTACTGATATTCATAAAATTATATTCGCCGATACCACCGCTTTAGTATTCGCTATTCACCGCTAGATGGCGCTGTGCGTCATCGTAACTTTCAACCTTTCAACGAACATTTTATGAAATTATTTAATTTTGTAATACTGTTCGCACAGTTTTCTCATTACACTTATAAATATAGAAAATGCCATTTTCTTTTCCTCTCCCGAAGCGGGAGAACTCTTCAGTTTAATGAACAAAGTTGTATGCTGCGCACTTTTCCATTTAAAATTTTTCATATTGATTTCCAAGTTTGTTTTTTATAACAATGAACTTGATTCTAGAATAATGAGTTGGATCGAACTGTTTAATTGAATCTGTTACCTGTAAGACTTGTTTATCTGTGTATTTGTTTGTTTTAAAAGTCGTTTATTTCACGATTTTTATTTTAAAGATTCGATTGTATTCATTATGTGAATTCAAAAAATTCATTAACTTGAATTATTGTTCACCTAAGCTATGTTAGTGTGGGTTTATTGCCATTAGGTATAGTTAAACGGGGTAAATTATTATTTCAAAACTTTTTGGGTACCTGTTTCTGGTAGGGCTTTCCGCCCGCTTTCCCAATGGAAACTACATTTTTGATACACTATTTGCAGCCTTAAACGTAGATAATACTGGTCTTCCAAATTATCGAATTTCACGGTCGACTCTTCATACGAAACTCATGAAACATGTAGTGGCCTATTAGACGTATCTTGGCGAATCCGAAGTTAGCTGATTAGCTGCGCAGTAGACAATTTCGTTTCTAAAAGATTAATTACGCAGCCAAACAACTAACTTCAGACTCTCCAAAATACGTCGGCAGTATTGTAAAGATACGATGCTAAGGTATTTTTTTTATATAGTTTTAGGCAGGTGTTCACCAACATTCATTCCTTGGTTAGACAATCATTTACCTAAAATACTAGTATATTTTTCGACTAAACGGCTGTTAAACCTTTTAAGCTATTCAATATTCGATTGTTTCCCTAACTAGTTTTAGACTTGTGTTCACCAACCGTTTTCCTAAGATTCTAGTTTATTTTTAGGTAACGGTTGTTTAACAATAGAATTAATGTTGATGAACACAATCCTAAAACTATTTGAAAAAAATCTAATAAAAAATAACTTGTCAATCAGTTACCAAATTTTTTTAGTCTCTCTGCTTAATATTTTTAAATCTCCTTTATAACTTTTGCACCAAGTACCAGGCAAGCATAACACACTAGAAGCCAACCGATTCACGAAAATCCTTAAGTTTCCCTTAACGGCCAACTGTTCCCCAAGAGGAAGTGGTAGTAGCGCATTAATTTAATTTTATGGTTTTTGTGTCTGTCACATAACTAGCTGGTTGTGATTTGTGACCTCCTTAACGAGGAGGGTTTAATAAGTGCCTCGGAAGAGGTTTAATTCGAGTTGCGATTGTTTTAAAAGAGAGCTTTTTGATAGCTATGTTTTGTTTAATGTTTAGTTTTATGGTCGTCGTTAACTTATGTTTTATCACACTTTTAAGAGCTATTCTGTTATCAAATTAATAAATTGGACTAATTATTTGTTATATTGTTTTTTTTTTTTCAAAAATACTGTTCGTAAATAGCACGTTTGCATTATAGACGAATAAATATAAGTAGCGTAAGATACGTCGCACCTCGTGTTCTGTAATTTCTGTTAACTCTTGTAAAATAATGATAATATGTATATTATTTAAACAAAACACATACCTACACATACCTAAATAAAAACGAAAGAATAGACTAGGTTACGTTATTAAAAAAATGGGCATTCATTCATAAAATGTAAGTAGGGATGAAACCTTGTCAATAGATGGCGTTACTAGTCGAATGATACGTTAGTTCAATGTCGGAAAATTTGTTCTTCTTTATTTTATTTTTGTTCTTGTCTCATCAAGGTTTATTTTGTTTGCATTGCAATACTTATAGTCCAATAAAAAATAGCCATCATTTATTTAGTTACTTACAAATTAAAAAATTTTAAAGATAACAATTTTGTTCTTTAAGTACCATGTCGTGGTTCTAAAATAAATATTATGAACAGTCGTGAAAAAAAAGGTTCTGCACTCTAATATCATTTAATACAGCTATAATCAGGAACTTTGATTACCGATTACCAGTTCCTTTCCACGAAGAGCAACAGCAATCCGACCTCCTCAACCCTTTTTTTAACCAGAGTTTCACAATATGATTTTCTGAGTTGAGATGTGCTAAAATTCAATTTACAATCTTTAGGTAACATAATACTTCTAAAAGTATGGTAAAAGATTTTAGGTGGATGAGACTAAAAGGGGTAGCCTACGTTTACTACAAAACGTCGGACGAAAACAAGAAAACAGCTGTTGGTAGGGGTGCTATCGTTTAGGCTTCGATCAACTTTTGATCCATTTTCGAACTCATTATAGTATAATTTCACGATTGGCGTTATTTATTAATAAAGTACGGGAATACCATTTATGACATTTATGACGTTGAGTCTAAATCGGAACTTTAATTTGAACATTTTAAATTGCGAGAATTATTAATCTTCTGGTTAAACAAAATACAAATTACTTGTACCGAGATGAAATAGTCCTAATACTATTAATACTCCTCCCACATTTTCTTCAGTTCCCACAAAAGTAATAAAATTCATATAAAAATACATATTCGTCATTATAATAATATTCATTAAAACGTCTAAACAAAAATTAATCGGGGCTCGATCATCCAATCTTCCCATCACTGATATCGTGAACATTGACACTGAATCATTCCTTTAAACATTCCAACAGAACATTAAACAACACGAAAGAGATGGAAATACACTCATCTCTTTCACACCTCTTGTTTCTTACTACACCCATTTATCACTATTTGAATAAATTCAATATGTACATTGAATTGCGTGTAATTAATGGTTTTATTCGTTTAGCACTTAAAACGTTTTAAGGGCGAGGTGTCCAAACATTTAGCGTCCCTTTCTTCCTGTGACGAAAGACAGGGATGGACGATCGCGCAAGAACACCCGCTGGTTTAGATCATTAATATTGATTTGTGGTCAATCAAAGCTCTGGAGGATTTCACTTTTAATGTTATTATTTTTTGTCCTACGCCTTCGATGGTATGGATTTAAGTATCCTTCGTTAGCTGGAGGTAGTTTTTGTTAGTCTCAAGTTTTGTCGCTAAAATTATTATAAATATTTCACATGTCAATTGGCTCAATCGCATGCTTTATGATTAGGCTTTGTTGTAATGTAATACAATCGAATATGAAATGGTCAATTTTTTTTTAGATTTTTCTCCCGTGTTCTTAACTTTGGAATACAAAAAGAACTGACTGACTTTGACAATGTCGAAAAAAACAGTTAAGTATACGTTGCTAAACTAATCCATTTTTTATTACAATGTAAACGCTATTATAGATTTAATTAAACATTACAGTTTACACATAGATGCTATATAAACTAATTACATTCCTAGTTAAAATTCTAAGCTAATAAAATTTGCATATCTATTCATGACACTTGCAAATTGGCTCAACAATTAATCATTGCATATAGTACAACCTGTAGCAAGTTCAATAGCAACTTTAAAATTAGAAACAATTGTACAATCGAAAACAAACGTACTACAAGCACTAGTCAATACAATATTAAGTGTGGAGTTCTTATACCCACTTTAACAACAAAGCATAATGATTCCACTCGACAAATAAAGGAGAGTACAGTCACACTAGTGATTTCTGCTTGTCTGTGGGAATGCCGGGATTGAGATGTTGAGAAGGGGCATTAGAAGCTTTTACGAGGTAAAGTAGTAAATATAATTATTTAGGGTGTTTTAAGGATGGTAATAGAACAGAAGATAAAGACGAGATACGTGATCAAAGTAAGTCAGTTGACAAGTTTATAATAGGTAGTCTCAAACAATTAGATTGATTAATGAACCAGCTAATGCCATGAAAAGGTATGACATAAACGTATTTTCTTACCAATATAAAATTAAAGTTCTAATAAATAAGTTCTACAAAAGTTATTCTTTATCTTACTTCAAAAAACTAGCTTCCAAAGTTCCCATTCCGGGATATTATTGTTCCAATTCCCGGGACGTCCCGCATAAATCATTGTTATAACAACACTAGTACAGTCATACTCAGCGGTGAGCAATGACCGCGGCCGACAATCATTAACAATGCAGTGTCTTATCTAACTGAGAATAATTAATGAAAGTACCACTCGCTGTGAAGTACCATAGACTTATTGGCACGTGAAGTACCTACTTTTTGTGATCGGTGATAACAATTATGGGGATTTGGATTAATGGTAAATTGGTGATGATGTATTTTTAGGTATATATCTTTTCTTTATTATTGAATAATATAATGTTAGTATAAATGATGAAGATTGGATATCAAACGATGAAGTTTGCTTAGAGATTTTTTTATATTTTTATTCGCGGATCACTCTGGGCTACCGAATGAATATTCTGGTAATTAACACCTAAATAGTGATAATGTAGAAAAAGTTTTATTAATAAAACTTGAAAGGACTTCCCTAGAAACGCTTTACGAATAAAATACTAGCAGATATAAAGATCCTATTTCTTATATCAATACAATTGCTTATCGACAAATAAATAATAAATCGGCTCACACGCCACCTTTACCTCAGACAGTTACACAAACATTAGAACAATTCATTACTAAAATTAATAACTATCTAGCATCCGCGAGCTCACGACTACCTTCACTTAATACATTGCCCTTTATAGGCTTAAAACCTTGAGCTATGGGGTGCTAAATATTATTTGAAGATGAATAATGAACGAGAATCATTGGAATTATGAGGTTGCACATTCCTTTGACCTTACTGATGGCGATTCGTTGTGTTTACTTATATATTTTGATGGATGGTCCTAGTTTTGCACATTTGCGTTTTGAGGAATGGACTCATGTAGATCTTAATAATGTTTGTTTGTGATGGTGTGGGAATAGTAAAAAGAAAATCGCGAGAAAGGAAATTGTAGACAATGATATTGATGAAGTCGTGAATTTAATTTGGAATGATTGGGATGAAATTATTTTAGCATTCATAAACGTGCTTCTGATACATATTGTTCATAGTAAGGAGGACTTAGATATAATAAGGATATAAGAGCGACTAGACTATGCATCTAACATCATAGCAGAATAGGCTAGGAGGAATGTGGAAGAATCTGGCAAAATTAGAGAATAAACAGATGACAAATTGGCTGGGTTAAAAAATGTTTATAATAAGGACTAATACCTATGTGGCATAAATTTATTATGGTGTTCCTGTCAAATATACTAAACTAAAGACCATTTGATAAAAGTGGCTCATACCACAGACTATGTTTATCCTCAATACCAATGAAGCATAAACGCTTCAAATCGCAGATCATTGAAAAAGAGCCATGCGTACCCGCAGGCAAACTATAAACTCAATAAAGATTTAGTTAGCACGAATATTTCACGGTTTAAATCAATTAAAGCGACATTTTAGAAGTTAGCTTGAACAATGGACATGAATCTGGTTCCTTATCATGCTCAGATATAATGAATGGAGCTTAGAACATTACACAATTAGAAACTATAAACTTTGATATATTATTGCATTACTTTGCATAAATTAATACGTTTACTTGTTGAAAATCGTTGCGACAAGAGTTATTTATTGCGTTGACGTAATATTGTGTGAATTAGCACCTTCGTAAGTGTTATTAACGGGTCAGTTTTGGAGTTGTATTAGTAATGAAAGATCCTTGTAGTGTTATTGTTGTATGATTCGGAGCTGTAGAGGTTGGGCATCCTTTTTGACTATATCTCTCTCTCTCTCTGTCTCTCCCTCTCTCTGTATCTCACCTTTTAGGGTTCTATGTCAAAATGACAAAAAAGGAACACCTATGGTACGACTTTGTCTGTCTTATAAAGTTGCTTATTTCAGGAAATGTAATACTTATAGACTTGTAATTTGGAAAAGTTTTAAATAATTATTTTTCCATTTATATTTGAAGTGCAACAATTGAAAAAATATTTTTATTTTCATTGCATTAGGGACTAAAAGTCTGGTTGAAATTTTAAAATAGGTTAACCGTGTCATATTTGGTATCATATAAAAGGGCTTTATTTGCACATTATAAAATACTAGAGGTCGCCAGCGGCTTCGCGCGTGTTCAGCTTTTTCCTTTACTATAGGTAATATACCTACATGTATTATACATATAAACCTTCCTCTTGAATCATTCTATCTATTTAAAAAAACTGCATCACAATCCGTTGCGTAGTTTTAAAGATCTAAACATGCATAGGGATGGACAGACAGCGGGAAGCGACTTTGTTTTATACTATGTAGTGGTAATGTTTATTTTCATTGATGAAATACCTTTTCTCCTCTTATTTCCAAACTCTGCAAAGCAAAAAATATGGAAGAAATCGGATTTCGGAGTTTTATGTAAATATTAAAGGAAAAACCAAACGATGTTTGTAACTAGCACAGTTTTTTTGGTAATAACTTTTTATACGGTTCCTTCCAAAGCCGCAAGGTACGGAACCCTTGGTGCGCGAGTCCGACTCGCACTTGGCCGGTTTTTATGCTTCTGGGTTGTTTTTAAAAGATAAATGGCAGGGTCGTCAGCAGCAACATCAATCTGCATGCTATTCAAACCAGGTGTTCCATTGCAGTTTTGGACTCCATTCCAATGGATTAGATAAAGAAGTCCAACGCTGTCATTAAATATCTAAATGGCAGTTCCCTCGTTAAGTATTGAATTGTCTGGTATCTATCGCGAATTACATGTTGATCTACATAATCAAGTCTTTGACATTTATTATCAAAATTAAAATATTTCACATTTGCCTTATAATTGATATTCAGAGCACTTTAATTGGTATCGGTGTTCGAGATAAATCTTGTCATTTATTTCAATAACTTTAAGTTATTCGTAACATTACGAGCCACTTGATTGCGAAGAAGCGAAATTATTCTTCATTCGATGTCTGATGTTCTCATTAATTTTATTGAGCATCGATCCTCAATTTACATTTTACTAAAATGTTGGCGATAAAAGACTCTTTTTCTTATTTATATTTTTTTGTTAGTGCAATTAAAGTTGAATTATTCTATAGTTCTACTGTATGCTTTATTTGAGAGAGTGATGGAGATGATTCTGCCATATTGTGTCATTGTATTTATTTATGTTAAAATTTGTTGTCAGTTCTTCGCAATGGCGGGTTAATTATGAAAGCCTAAACTTACCAAATTTTTGACCTTAAAGGATGCTCAAGACATTGCAACTTTTTATTTAAACGAAACAAATGAAATATTAAATAAATTATACTTGTAACAAAGTCGAACAGCAGAAAATTTATAAAAAAAAAAGTAATCATTCGTATGCTTCTTAAAAGCTTATCTTTCAATTCAATGCAACTCACACTCTGAGAATCCAGTTTGTTCGAAGACTTTAGTGCAATAAGTACCTATTACATTTTGTATATTCTAGATCTTTATCTGTATAAAATTCACTTTTTGCCATAACAATAGCAGGTTGAATTTAATAATAACAATAATACGGCCAGGTACCTACTTTTAAAAACATAATTAATCATTATATTTTGTTTGACTACGGTTGACAGCAAAAATTAATTAACATTCCATGTAAAAAATACAAAAAGAACAATCAGGTGTCTCCGTGAAGGTACGCCTACATTCATTCAATTTATTTTGTGCACAGACAAAGATTATTACGCAGATGAACCTATAAGAAAGGTTGTTCCTTTACAATTGTTTAATTTTAGGAGCCGCTTGTCCGGAACGTTCATTCATAATAGGAGAAAAGTTCAAAGTTCAAATATCTTCTTTTTGGCGACAATACCTACTTCAGTTTTATTCAATATTACTCAGTTTTATTGCTTACAGTTATGTCTGTTATTCAATTGTATGGGAAAGACCTGATAAAATAATACAAATAATATAAAATCAATGCGAAAATATTTATAATGGTGATATTACACGGTTCACTTCTGCCTTTCAATTTGGATGAAGCAACCAAATTGAACCATGTAAACATAAAGGTGAATCATTCAATATCATTGATCAATAGCATATGCTTTCATTTTTGCATCTGTCAACCAAAGTGAATCAATTTGGTTGAACCGTGTAATATCACCATAATATTCACTTTCAACATTCTGACTCTCAGAAGGATTAGGCAAAAAACTTCAAAGAAACAAGTGTCATATCTGCTCCCAAAATCTCTGACCACTTGCATCTGTTATCTACAACAAGTTCAGTAGCCGATCGGTCGCCCGGCCGTTAGTAATTTGACAGTTCAGATGACAGATTACAACAAGCTTCGGGGACCACCAGGGTTTTGTCGCTTCACTCCATCAAGTATCGTTTTTGTTTATGAGACAACGCTGGCCCCTAATTGGGGCTCCGGTGCTACCAAGTTGATTATTATTTTTGGATTACTGAATTGTTTTAATGAATGAGGTGCATTTTAATTACTGTTTTTTTTAAGATTTGGTTCTGATCTTCGATCATTTATGACAGTTTAATATGCAGTATGTTATTAAAATTAAATCTTTGGTAAAGTCTCGTTATATGAGCCATTACGCACTGTCAACTGGTCGCCGAAGACTTGGTCGACAGCGACTGTGACTCTCTATAGTTTAAATAGGTGTTTACCCACTTGGTCGACGGTCGCTCGGGCGACTATGCTTACGTTATAGTGATTCAATTAAATCGGAGACTTGGTCTCTCGGTGACCAGTAGACAGTGCGTAATCTCTCTAACTGTAATATAAATCTCGCGTATTATATATGTCTACATAAGTACAACATAAACATGATGAATAAAAAAACTTTGGTTGAAAATATTCACCATTGATTTATTCTTTAACTTCATTTGATCAAGCCATAGTACCTACTAAACACTAAAGCTGGTTCGAGCTAATTAACAAAAGCTATATCAACTATAAGATATAACAATATTACTGACTAAGTTGACACGGCTACACCTACGTTCTACAACTGAATAGGCTTGATAATATTGATAATTCGTAATCGCTGACACTTACTGTTCAGTGTGTCTATGTCCATAACCAGCTCTTTCCAGCAGATTGGTCCTCTCAATAGGTCAAGGGGGCGCCAAGTTAAAAAGTATTAAGGTTGATGAGTCAGTTCGCAATGGGATTCTGTTGTCTGCTCAGGTGATATAATATAAACCACCTGGGCAAAACTCAAACGAACCTTTGTAGAAAACGAAAGTACGGTCTTTAATCAGCTCTCCTCTGCTCCAAAATAGTTGTAAGGTATCAACTTCAATCAAAAAACATTGAAGTCAAATCAAACTACACCTATTCCAAAAGTACTCGAAACTTTCAAATATTTAATAACGAGAGTACTCACGGGCGGTCTTTCGTCAAATACAACAAAGTACTTGTCTTTCACAATACATTTCTAGTAAATGTCTGGTATTTAAATATAAATCGAAAGAGCGGAACACAATGGTGTAATCGATAATTGAATTCAGCATTGATGAACTTTATACCGCTCGACCTTAGACGTGACAGATTAGAATGGAATCCATGCTGGGATGTGTAAAGAGTTGATACAACGCCATATTTAGGAGCATTGTTCCGCATTTTTGAGGAGCTCGTGGCTAAATAATTACAGCCGCATAGACCGATCTTCCGGGTTAAGCCACGCTTGCTGAGGTTGGTCTGTGGATGGGTGACCATTTACCATAGCGAGTTTCCTCCGTGCCTCGGAAAGCACGTAAAGCCGTTGGTCCCGGCTGTCATTTGTAGATCTTTGACAGTCGTTACTGTTGGTCAGAAGCCAGAAAGTCTGACAACCAGTCTTACCAAGAGTATCGTATTACCCAGTTACTGGGTTGTGGAGGTCTGATAGGCAGTCGCTCCATGTAAAATACTGATATTCAGCTGCATCCGGTTCGACTGGAAGCCGACCCCAACATAGTTGGGAAAAGGCTAGGCAGATTGTTCCGCATTTTTGAAAGTTTGTTTGGTTTTAGAAATATGAATAATATAAAATCGCCAGATCAAAATCTCAAAAACCGTTAAATTGGTCCATTGACCATTTTAACAATTTTTTAATTGAACTCATGTCATCAAAATTAGTTTTGTATTAAAATACTCATAAAAAGTGAAAAAAGTCTACGTCCTTTAAAACAATCAAGGGATGGCTTTCTGGCGTCACAAAGTAACTGCCTATACTTTTTGTAATTAGTTTTTTTTCGGTATAGGTATTGCATTGCTATCTGTGTACACTAAACGCCTGTTTAGGATCCTCTAATGCTGCTGTTCAAGCTCTCGTATTCCAAGATTCTCTCAACAAACTAATCAATCTTATAAATATAGTCACAATTATTAACCACTCTATATACATATCATTACCTGTCAGATTAGGCAAGTCACTGTCTGTCGTCATTCTTAATGCCAATTAAAAGATTTAGAATTGTGGATCTTTGTTTGGCTATTACTAATATCGAACGTTATATGACAAGCTTTACTAACGACTTTTTATTTCCGCTTAAGCTCCTGCCAGATGACTCACCACAAACTGAGAAACGGAGCGTTGGGACCTCCCGACCAGATGAACAGACGACTTGGTAAAAGTCGCGGGTGGCTGTTAATGCAAGCGGCTCAAAGCCGTTGTAGAAATCTATGGGAGACATGTCCGGCAGTTTGACGTCATCCGCTTGATTTGATAAGATATCTCGCAAATAGGAACTAGCTCTTGCAAAGCAATTGTTAAGCTTTCGGCGACCATGTGAATGGAAGACTCGAAGAAAGCCACTGAGGTAGACTTGATACGGTAAACGAAGGACTGGATGATGTGGTGCATTTTAAAAGAAGCCTATCTCCAGCACTATGGCAAAAAGTTAAGGTAATTGATTGATATTACCATTTTATGCTTCTTCATTGATTCATAAAACATAATTTATTGGCGCTTGTATATGTACTTAATGGACATTTTGTCATATCTTATGTCACATGAATAATGGAAAACCATACCATCCAAAGACAAGGACCTAATTGACTACATCTCGACTTAAACAAAACAAAATCAAGCAATACTAATTAATTACACGTGGATAGTTCAAATATAGTCGACCTACTCACAAAACAGCTACTAAGCTACATGTGTCCACTGCCTTAATGTAATGTCAATTGTTTTTTGTAGTACGTCCCCTACATTGTTTGTTAATTATTCTTTTTTTTGTCATAGTCACGTATGACAAATCGGTTTTACCTTGATCGTATAAGTGGTATGCAAACTTTAGCTTAAAATGTGATTAAACAATTGAAGTGCTGTTAATGAGACGGATACGCTTTTTGTTATAGTCTTTGATTTATTTATCTACATAATTATGATTCGTAAGAAATAGATACATAATACTAGTAAAAACTTTGTGCATCATAATTTCGTCATCGTTAATTATGCGTACAGCTAAGGAGTTAGGAACTCTCTGCCCGTCTGTGTTTTCCGATAGTTATAACCTTGTAGTTTTCGGATTTCGAGTGAATAGGTTACTTCTAGGTAAGCGTGCACCATTGTTGACCGCATCTTCACTTACCATGAGGTGACAAAACGTTCAAAACTGAGCATAAAGAATTAAAAATAAAATGAAATGTCAAAACTTAGGTGAGGCTTTCAATATCTATATAATAATATAACAAACAGTTTCTCCTGAGTATAGTATCATTTTATGATAATAGTGATTTCAGGCAAAAAATTATACCACCCTTCTTTTCTGTGGTTTCGTCTTGTCGATTATGTTGTGTGTAAATCTATGAAGACTAGTGGTCGACAAGTCAGAATACTGTAAAAATCGACTCCTTATAACCGTAGGTAATATACGATTATTCTTCATAATTATCTATTTCCAGGAAATGGCGTGCGTTTTTACAACGTTATTTTTACTTTATGCGAAAACCGAGACACCCAAACAAGATTTTCATCAGAACTGCCTGAATATGTGTTTTTTTTTTAGTAAATCTCCAAGTTACACCTTAGTTTATGTCGCGTTAAGTTCGCTAAAAAAGTGTGAAATGCCTGAGATGTGCTATGCAGGAGTTGTTTAATACACGGAAACTGACCGAGCGGACCATTTCAAGCCTCAAGGTGTCTATTCCCGTCAATTGTTATGGGTAGAAACCTACTGAAACAAAATTGAAATTTATGAAAAAAAAAACAAAAAAAATGTGGTGTAAAAATATGTCAATCGATTCTCCTAGTGATTCTGAACAAACTAGTTTCAGGTTTCGCATATACTAAAACTAACCTTGTATAATAAGCTGCCGAAATCTGTAACTGATCTTACCGAAGGAAAGTTTAAAGCCCATATTAAACGTGTCCTTATTCAAAAAGCATATTACAAGTCTAAGGACTACGTTGACGATAAAGATGCTTGGCAATAACTCCTTCTGCACATGTGGCTTCCCTGGTACCTCATTAACGTCGTATGTGTATGTCTATTAACTAACCTCATTACGATTAGCTGTTTTTTTTTATTACTAACGTTACTCTCAAGATATCTTTATCTTATTATACAGTGATTTTCTTTGTAATGTGTTTTGATGACAATTAACCATGTCAGTTGTTTTATATTGTTTAGCGTCCTTTTACCGTTTGTAAATGTGAGAGCTTTGTAAACTTGCTAGATGCCTGGATACCTAGTTAATTTGTGACCATATTTTTCATTTTTTTTTTGTGTGTTTCCTGCTCTGAAGTCTACTTGGCTCTCTCATAACTATTCTAAGTCATAACTGTACCCACTCAAATTGTTAAAGATATGGATTCTAAAAGAGTAACCATGGAGTTTCTTGCCGGCTCTTCTCCATAGGAAACGACTAATTGGAACCTTGCACCTAAATTCGACTTTTCATAAGCGCCTGTAGGTAATGGTTTATGTGAAATAAAAACTTTTGATTTTTATCTCATGTCGGTACGAGCTAAATGAGGATTGCTCACGGTGTTGTGAAAAGATTACTAGTCAGCAAGGTTGGTAGCGGGGCTGACTGACTGTTCGCATTTTTATTTTTTTCTATTTGACTATGTCGTTTTTCACCCTACTCGCATCTAATGGTGAGTGCAGACAGGATCTAAGGTAGAGCACACGAATCCAAGTCACAGAGATATAGAGGGATTCCCCTATACCCCTCTTGCTCTCACATACACACGACGGAACACAGTAAACTGCTTGGCGCCAGACTTTAATGCGAGAGTTGTAGCTAGCCAGGCGGACCGTGTAGATCCTACCTCCAAGCGTGCTGGGTTTTGTTGAATCTTAGAATACATGCCTAGTCCCGGAATGCGGTGAGGAAGTTTTAAATTGTAGCCCGACCCCACACAGGATTTATTCATAAACTAAACATTATAGGGATATTTTGATACAGTTGACAGAAATGACTAGAACATAAATATGTAGATAATAAACAATGGTACTGCTAGTCTTAAAAAACGATAATAAGGTCGTTAACCCATTGCTTACAAGTGGTGTAGCAACGTATGCTTTGAACGACTCGTGCTCCGATTTGCACGGCCAAATGAGTATTTGATACATTCTATTTTTTATTATGACTTTGGTGAATCTATGGAAAAAAATTTAAATGAACAAAGTTGTATATTAATAATATGATTCTTTTAATCTAAAAAGAAACTAAGAAAGAACTAGAAATTAGATATTGTCATTCTGATAAAAATATCTAATGATGAAAGTTCCTGAGTTAGGTACTACATAGTTCGGCCTTAGAAAAATATTATGACAAGAACTACCTACTAGGGCAGGGCTTTTGAAGTTTCTACGGGGCTCGCCTCTCTCCTAAAATATTATATATAATAATACACGGACGCTTCTACCGGGCCCTCCATGGCCCCGATGTGGACTTCCTAGCGTCCGTGTCCTGGCTACGGTTCGGTGACCTATTTGGGGAAACCGAAGGTTTTGTCTGTGCGATTATGGATGAAGTTATCATGACGAATAACTACCGGAAGTATATTGTGAAGGACGGGACGGTTGACATATGTCGGGCATGCCACTGTCCGGGCGAATCCCTCAGGCATATTATTTCCGGTTGTTCTCGTCTTGCTAACGGCGAGTACTTGCATAGGCATAACCAAGTGGCCAGGATTATTCATCAGCAACTTGCTTTGAAATATAACCTTGTGGAATCGGAGGTACCGTACTACAAGTATGTGCCCGACCCAGTTCTCGAAAAAGGTCATATCACGTTGTATTGGGATCGATCTATCATCACTGACAGGACTATTGTCGCCAATAAGCCTGATATAGTGGTGATAGATCGATCAGAACGCCGCACAATGATTGTTGATGTTACCATCCCGCATGATGAAAACCTCGTGAAAGCTGAGAAAGATAAACAAATCAAATATCTTGACTTGGCACACGAGGTTGTCAGCATGTGGGATGTGGAGTCGGCAACCATTGTGCCGATAGTCGTAACGGCCAATGGCCTAATGGCCAAGAGCCTCGACCAACACCTCAAGAGGCTCTCGTTAGGTGGCTGGATCAAGGGCCTGATACAGAAAGCAGTCCTCCTCGATACGGCGCGTATTGTGAGGAGGTTCCTGTCTCTGGAGCCCTAACCACCGGTAGCTTGGACCCTGCTCCCGATGCCGGTGGATCCCTATTTTTATATTTTTAAATGTATTTTTTATAGATTTATATTGTCAAAATGTAAAATTATGAATGTTGATGAATAAAGATAATAATAATAATATAATATTCCAAACCTGTTGCAGCTTGGAATTGTACAAAATTATGGTAGTTTAGGTTTTGTAGTGTGGCGGCATCTATCTCGCCACATGCGAACTATCCTACATCGCGCAATCAAGATTTAACACGCAGATAGTATATATACAACCTCCCAACATCAACCGTTGGGCAGTAGCCCGCCAGGCACAAGACTCCGCCTGGTTGGAGGATCCTCCCTTTGGTTGGAGGAACACCACACCAAGTTTCTCCACAGTAGCATTTGCTCTTTCACTTTCTTCTTTATTTATCACTAGAGCTCGCCCGCGGCTTCGCCTGTGGATGTCGTTTAACACGCATTCCGCGGGTTTCGGGATGAAAAGCAACTTGTGTCCTTCTCCAAGTTCCAGACTATCACTGTACCAAGTTTCATCAAAATCAGTTTAGTGGTTTAGTCGTGATGAGGTAACAAACAAACAGGGATTCCAAATTCTCAACTAAACATATACTAGATATATTTTAGGAATATCAGTAGCAACGAAATTGATCCCTATACTTATTATTTAGTATGAACTTAGCTGTTCATCAATCCTTCATCTAGATATTCGCAATTAATATCACACACACAATGGAAACGAAATGTAATATCTTTGGCACGAACAACTTGAAGGATTAATTGCTGTTCAGCTGAATCAGAAATATGAAAGATGTGTCCTTACGTTCTTGTTCATTAATTCATACGTCAAAAGTTCACGAAGTCAGGAACAGGGAAGAACACGGTGATAGGCGCCAAATAACAAGAGTAGACTCCAAGTATGATAAAGAAAAGTCTATTGTCCAGCTGTGAAATAACAGAGGGATATGTATTTACAATAATTTTATTTAAGGAACGGTAGCATGGATGGTGAAACAAAAAAAAATATTGTCACTTGCACTTGCATTTTGCAAAGGAGAATGGTATTCTTTGCAATATTTCACTTTTCATCGAATGACGTTAAAAATCGAATGACGTTAAAATATAATCTTTAGACGGTAAAAGAACCTTGGAACACATATTAACCCAAATTCCGATAATTTGATCAAGTTACCAAAAACATAAAATCGTTAACAAATTGTAATTGCTACGAAAACAACAAATAAATTATAAAAACAAAGAACAACGACATCCATACAGTTTATTTGTATCAAAAACGTTTCGAAAAACACATAAAGATTTAATTGCGATTTTTAAATTACTACCGACGATCCGGCGTAAGATTTACAAGACGTAGTTTTAACGATATTAACACATATGACGTAAAACGCATTCTTGATGACGCAAACGTCCGTAATACGCTGTGAGCAGACACGCGGCGATGTAATCGGCAATACGCGACTAGATCGCTTTTCGGAAGGAGAATGTACCAACTGATCGTTGAGCTTTGCACATTTAACATAGCAACCTAGCAATTTCTAGACCTCAAGCGTCGATCAAATAATTCTAGGGCGTCCTTAAGTTTCTCAGACTACGGTATAATATAGCAAATATTGTATAGCACAACGATATCACAAAGCATATACACACATCAAAAGTGTCTAGGGATCAACATATATTTTTGCAATAACTTTTCTCCTGATTGATATTAATTAAAATTTTCTTTAAGGATTCATCAAATAAAGTGTTTTCGTTTGTCACAGTAACGATAAACCAAGTCACCTTTGCATTAATAAAGAAATTTGCCATTTTCCTAATAAAGGGATTTTTGACATTTGAACCACTAACACAAAAGTTCGAAAAAAAGACTGAAATAACAGTTTTCTTTAAAATTTTATTGGGTAACTTAAACAATTAATAATCCGTGTTTCTACCGCGAACACTAACAACACAAGAACATCGGTTTGGCATACTCAAAATGAGTTCATCCAAATCACGCTGTGGAATGGCCGCCCATGTTCGTTGCAACAACAAAAAAAGGTCTTCTTGCGACTGGATACCCTCCATATTCGGCAGAGCTCTTCTCTGTAGCATATCCCATGCATGCTCAATCGGGTTCAAGTCTGGCGACTGAGCAGGCCAGGGCAGGACATTGATGTTAGCTGCGGCGAGAGTCTGTCTTACAACTCTTGCGGTGTGCGGTCGTGCATTATCATGCATTAACTGAAATAAGGGACCGATTTGCGCTTGTAGAGGAACGATGACGTCTGATACAATCGTCTCAGCATAAATTTGAGCGTTGAGGTTGCCTCTGATCCAAATCAACTCAGTTCTTCCGCCGATCCAAATACCCGCCCATACCATGATGGTTCCACCACTATAAGGATGGACTTCCTGGCAGGATTTTAATCGCTGTTGGCGTCCAGGGGTTCTCCAGTGTCGTATACGTCTTGTATCCGGTCTCATACCAAAACGAGACTCATCAGAAAAGCACACGAAACGCCATTGTTCTTCTGCCCAATTTCTGTGTCCAAGAGCCCATTGATATCGAATCCTACGATTGTGCATTGCTATAGGTGGTACCCGTAGCGGTCTTCGGGAATGAAGGTTCACTTCATGCAAGCGGTTTCTGACTGTTTGGTCGCTAATTAAGTTCCCTGAAGAGTGATGAAGCCTCACGGCTAACATCATGGCGGTTATTGTTGGAGCTCTTCGAGTTAAGATTTGAATGTATCGGTCTTGTCTCCGTGTGGTGCAGCGATACCGTCCTCCATGGCGCTCAGCCACGGTACCAGTGCTTCGGTAACGTGTCCAAAGTCGACTGATAACACTCTGACTTGTATTCAGAGCTAAAGCCACAGTACATTGCCGGGAACCAGCTTCTATCATTCCCACGGCTCTGAGCATTTCTTCCCTGCTTAAATGACGTCGCCGCTCCATAATAACGTTGGTTTTAATCAGTAGTAGGGAAACAGTAGCACTAATAATGTCTTCAATGCGTTGTATGTTTTTATAGGGAAAATATTGACAGCTGATTTTCATCTTTTACTCGAATTTGATTCACAGTTCCTGATTCAAATTATGAAATGCACCAAAAAGGATCCATATAAATTTATAAAATCATAAATTTATTACAAAGCCACATCTCAATCTCAAGAAATCCGCATAAAAATGCTTGATCCCTAGACACTTTTGATGTGTGTATTTTATATGGACACGTTCAAACAACGCTATAATGTAAAGTATTGGCTTGCTGTGCGCGATAAACTTGAGCGATTCTCAGAGCTATATCGCATGATTCTCCGGTCCCCGCCCCGCCTCACTTCTACCCCGTCTGTCGCCAGATAGATCGCCGTCAAATAACTTGCATGCTGTACATAGTAGACTGGGTTGCGATTTAGCGTATAGTGTGAAGTATACTCAGCTTATGACGTAAAATGTTTTACTATATAGCGAAATAGTATAGCGTGGTCTGAACTGCGCTTTAAGTGCGTGAATCCACCTCCACTCTAGCTGCTTGAATGAATCATGCGTCAGTATCGATGCAGTTTCAAAAGAACGATAGTGGTATTGCAATCAATCACCGAGAGTTGCTGAAACGCGTTGCAACTTCAATGCAGTCACAAATCGCAAGTCACCAATGCTAAAAGTATTACGTGTGTGCTGAGCATTACATCGGATCATCTGGATTTACTCATTAATTTATTAAAAAAGATATTTCTGGCTTCCTTCATGCGTTACGTAAGTACGCATGTGATTAGCAGTTTTTCGTATTTTTGTACTAACATTAATATAGGTAAAGTGCGGCTGTTATTTCTCATCCTGATATTTTTTTCAGTGAATAATCTTGTAATGAGTTCGGTGATATATCGAGTTATTTATACATGGAAGTATTAAAATTTATTGTCAAGCCTAGGATAAAATCCAATGAGCTCATTTGCAGACGGTTACAAATTAATCACGTTCTGAAGTGATTCATTGTTTATTGTATTAACACAGTCATGGAAAACGACTCGTGAAGTAGAATTAAAATTAAGATAAAACTAAAAACAGGTAACAAATTATTTGAAAATAAGTTTTAAATAGATTTATTACATAACTAGCTGTACCCGTGGCTTTGACTATGGAAACATAAGGCAATACTGTTCATTACCCACACTCAACAGTGTGATAATTTGTACCCTTACTCACGTGCATTTTTCGGGGTTGCCAGACTAGTTTCGGTCCCAAACGGAGCCCTTATTAATCATGAGCTGATCACGGGGTGAGGTCGCGAGTCGACGGTATACTCACGTGCATTTTTGCACGAAAAATGCACGTGAGTATACCGTAACTAATCATAAATAATGTACCCTATAACCTGACCCGCTTTTTGACGGATGTGGCTGCCAAATTTCAACTGGATCTGTCCAGTAGCACTGGCGTGAAACTCAAATATACAAATAGAGAAACAGACGAAAATTCTAAAAACGATAGTTTTGGCATATGAATCGTGCCTAAGATGCGTTACACTTACTTTTTTTCAAAAATATTGATTAGACTATTTTAGCATCGTTACGATTTTATTAACACGTTAGCTGTCCGGTGTACCGAATACAGTACACGCCGTGTGGGTTCGTGTACCGTAAATGGTACACGGACACCTGTCTTTTCTATGAGCTCTAACTTCATGGACTTCTGAGTTAAAAGTTGCTGTATTTGTCAGGACTTATCAACAGAACACCAAAGAATAGAAAAAAAGAAAAAAATAGTTACTTTGTATCCATTTGAAACAAAATATAACAAAAAGTTCTTTGGACGTTTGAGCTTATCCAAAAATTCTGTTTGGGGACAGTTAACGTGTTAAATGTATAGATTGTTTCATAATTGAATCATCAAAAAAATAGATTCCGTAAAAAATACTGATATTTCTACGGATATTGAGTTAAATAGATACAGCGAGTTTGTCAAATTGTTTGAAAACAAGCGTGTCACATTTTATGTTTCAACGACCTACGCAACGAAGGCAATTTAATGCTGGGAAGTAAACATTACGCACGCTTTGCGCTCGTCTTTGCAGTGAGAGATCGCGCACACGCATTCTGCAACCATTCACGATTGCGGAAACGGAAAAGGTCGAGAGAGAACTGACTTAGCAGCGTAACATGTAGGAGGATTGTTCCTGCTGAATGGCACGCAATGTTGGACACTAGTGGATGTTTTTAACATACACCGTATTGTACAATACAATATTTTACACAGAGTGACTGCCTCCAAATATCTTCTGTGAGCCTTGGGATTCTGATATCCTAAGCCTATGACGTAGCGGTCTTTGTATATCAAGATCTCAACTGTAATCGTTTCAAAAAGTATTGCCCTGTGTTCAACATGAACTGAGACACATAAAGCGAAGGAAAGGGGAGAGTCTCGTTTTGTTTTAGGCTATTAATGGCAACACCATGCTTGGCTATTGTAGTTTTTTTTCCCTTTACACGTTTTTGCGTAAAGGCGGCACTTTTTTTTTTAAAGAACTGATATTGTTCGACAATTGTAGACTTTCCAATATTTGATTGCATTATTCTCTAAAAAGTAATATTTGGACGCTCCTGGTTTTTGCCTGTACCCTTCACGATTGAAACAAACGTATTAATATTCCCGTCTGTGACTACACTAACACCAAAAATCCTTTTATGTAGTGTAGCCACGTGAATATTATTACATTAGTATCAATCGCTTGACTTATAGTTCGCCTCAGCTTAAAAAATATAAAATTAACTTACCTATGTATAGCTATCCGAATGTTGGCACTTATAACAAAGAATCTCGCTACATTGTTCCCATCTCGTATAACCCTAAAGAATTGTCCAAGCGATCGATTGCGCCGCCAATTAATAAGTCGTGATCATAAATTGATATTAAGATTCTTTGAATTAGTCACTGCCATCTTGATTGTATGTCGTGTATTGTGTCTGTGTGTATTGTGCCTATAGAGTTCTTGATTCATTAGCGTATCGTATAGATATTGGAGCAGGAATTTAGAGTTCAATAGTTGGTTTATAAGTTTTGATATTGTTTTTGTGATGTAGTGTGAACAACATTAAAGAATTCATGATGTAGGTAATGAATATCTATTTGAACAATAGGGTATTTGACTGAAAAAATCTAATTCGTCCGTCAGTTAGATTATCAAAAAATATTTGACCCGTATTTTTTCTTTCGTTACGTAAACCAAAATTGACGAAGATACGACACTTTTAAAATTGGCAAAACGTCACAAGCAAGTACAATTTTTACTTGCTTCTGACGTCACAAGCGCCCACTCTCGAGTTTTGATGCGTTTTGTCTTTTCAAATATTCATCGATTTAACAAAAGAAAAAATACGTGTCTACCTATTATTTTTCAAAATTCTAACTGGCGGACTATTTAGATTTGCAATTTAATGATGCTGTCAACATGCCTATTAGTAATGTGAATGTAAGGGTAAGTTTTGTACTCAATCATTACGAACATTGATCATTGTTAAATAATGTTTCTGTCAAAATTATTGCAGCAGTTTAAGGGCCAAAATACACTTAGCGTATTTTTCGTCGCGTATCTTGTGCGCGCACTAAACCTCTAGGCCCGATTACGCTCGGCGCTACAACGTAAAATACGCATGGTGAGGCCGAAGAATTTGTATGAAGCGCGATGCATACGCGTAACGCGACAAAACATGAACCGCGTAAGATACGCTCAGTGTCTGCAGCCTTAACGAACGGAACATTATTTATTACCGTAAGTACCTATCTACCGATGTCATAAGTATATTTTTCCATTTGGAGAGTGAGAAATCCACACATGAAATTAAAATCACTTAAACCTAACTAGTAAGTAAAACTTGAAGTCCAATTTCAGTTCCCCATTAACACTAGATGCTCAATTACCAGCACTACACAAATGACTCTATTCATTAATTTGGAAGCGCAAACTTAAATTTTTCCCACGGTGAACGACGAAAGGCGAACATTAGCCGAATGTTCCAAAAACAAAATAGATCCAGAAGCTCCAATCCATTCAACAAAGAAAGCAGCAACACACCCTGATGCTGTTCATAACAAAAATGACGGTAAAGTTGTCAACATGATACTTGATCAATGCTGTCGGTAAATTTTGAGGATCTACAGGATCTGATGGTAAAATAAATAAATTTTTACTGAGTTGTGTCCGAATCGAGCATGCTGATCCAGGGAATGCTACGCCTAGGACATAGATGGTAATGTTGTCATTGCATACAAGCTGACCAACTAACAGAAAGCTCGCCTTCCATGAAAGATCTTTTGAGTTCCATCCCGGTCCGCACCTCTTCGAATTCATGTAGGTACGGGTTTCAATTTGATTATCGCTTGCGTGAAGAGTAAAGGAAGGTATAGTCCACACAACATCGAGAATGTTTTGGAGTGCCAAACCCACACCAGGCCAGTGTGGTCGACTAAGCCCTAAACCCTTCTCATTCTGAGAAGAGACCCGCGCCCACCAGTGGGACAGTAATAAGCTCATTATGCTATTGCACTCAGAAGTACCCTTGACATAAGTTCTATTTTGTCTTTTGTGCCTTCTAATGAAAGATTAGAGTTGGTTGATTCGTTACAAAAAGCCACATGATTGCTGAGATGAGTACCACGCGATGTCTTTGTTTGTAATCGCGAATACTTGTATGATATCAACCTTCTGTACTTAGCTGTTATTACGTAGTTTCACTCTATTTAGATATTTAGCTACCGTTTTGAGATAATAAATCATTTTGTCGGTACAGCGGACTGGTAATTATCGCAATTAAGGTTAAGCAACGATTAGCTTTGTTCTTTAAGAGGAAACGTGGGACCGAGGTGTTCCGGTGAATCACTGCTCTTGGAATTTTAAGATGAATGAAGATTTTTGAAGACCTTTGTTACTTTGTGTATGGACATTACTTCTGAGATTTAGGGTTTTGAGTCAGGTTAAGACGTTAATGTCAGGTATCGCTAACAAGCAATTGATAAATCATTCATACTCATACTAAACTTCCCTGTTCTTTGTGCTTATTTGCTTAACTCGGACAAAATATCTGGAAGCTAATTTATAATTTTCAACATGGAAATCACACCCGCGACCATTACTTGGGTAGTCTCATCATTTAAATATGCACTTTGATATTTACCATCTCGATTGATTCCACAAAATAAGCAAACTGATGCATATAATATTTCTATAACACAGGCTGTATGACATAATATTTCTATCCTTATAATAACATCTCCTCAATTTCGAAATTCCTAGCCAAAAAGTAAATTGAACTATCAAAGTCTGAAGAAAATTCAAGGGTAAATAACATAGATGAAGCAATAAAAACATTTAGTTCTTATTTCAAAAAATAGCAAAATGGCCTCCAACTTCTTTATTACACAATTTAATCTAAGTTACAAAAGCTAATTTACAGTCTATGTTTTTTAACATAATGTATCTAATAAGTATTGCACGAAAGCATTACAAAGAAGTTAGCTTAATCAATTATATATGATCTACTCTGTATCATAAATGATTTTATTGTAATTTATAGACACGAAATTACTTAGCAATCTAATGATAAAACTAAATATTTGATATTTGGTAGTAACTTAACAACTGATATAATCTTGAAACATCGATACTTTTTGCAAGTAGTAGACGACGAGGTGATATAGATTTTTATTTTTATAGAATTTCTACAATATTTTTATCGAGTTACACATTATAGGAAAATTACTAAAACAAAAGCTAAAAAGAAAACCTATTCCATTTGTCAATCGATAAACTAATAATAACTAATTTATTTCACGATAATAATGTTGAAAATTCCCAAGTCATATTTCAAATTGTTAATAATGAGCCCGGTACCTGACGGTTTGAGATCGCGCTAAGACTTCGATCTAAAGAGGCTGCATTTGCATAAAATCATTAGTAAGCACAATGGTGTGCGGGCAGGGACACGGCCCGAGAGACACCTCACAGTTGCTCTTAAATATCCCACCAACATCAACAAACAAAAATCACACACCACACATTGCCTCTTTGCAAATGCTCACAAAAATTTCAACAGAACTAACAGAGTAATGGATAGCGTACGACAGAAAGTTGACGCATATTGATGCGTCGTAAGAATAGCATGGCACGGGCTACGAGCCGCCTCTCGAATATGATTTATCATCGTTCATTAGGCGAGTTTGTCCGCAGCGACAACAGATGGAGCTGATAGCACTTGGCAGGGTGGCCGGCTTGTTATTATTTTTATTACCAGTTTTCAAAGAATAATACTTGAGGAATGCATCTCTTAATGAACTTCCACCCTTTTTGGGATCGACATGATGGATAGAATTAATGTCGCCTCCCATTGTTGATTGGAGACACTTTCAATGGTTTGGGACATGTCTACTTTGATTATGTCGCATTGATTTCGGGTTTGATACCTAAAATGGATTTCTGAGAAGGGCTTAATGGTTGTTTTTGCTACTGTGATGTATGGTTTAGTATAAAATCTCACGCTGGTGAGCACATTGTTACTAATGGTGTGTATAACTGTATTCATTTTTACAAATGTTATTAATTACTACAGGTGGCATACTATACTTGTCTTTACCAAGACAAACCCCTCTTAATATATTACGTATTTTTTCATTAATCATAAAAATATACCATCAATATTTTAACAAACTGTGACAGCCCTAAACAGCAGTAAACATTTTCATAGTCACTCACAATGCTCTCACTAAATCCTCTTACCATTTAAATCTCTCTGCGCACGCGCAGTGCAAACACTGACAATTCTTAAAACTGCATCTTTAACACCGTCGTCAGTCGTGTTCGAAGCGTAATTAAAGGTCCGAAGGGAATTTGCATTCGTTTCTGAGAGCTCGTAGGGTTGAAAAAAAAAGTTGTTAATTAGCATATTGTATTTTGAAATGTGACGGTTTGCATGCGGAGTTTCATGCCCCTCAGCGGTGGGCCAGTGTCGGATTTTTATGAGTCTCACCATGTGTGGACGTGTCTTGATTCAGCATGTCATGAATAAAATCATGGTTATTGGCTTTAATTAGTTTGTTAATACCTGTGTTCAGAGGATCTGTTTTAGTAATCAGGAGTATTTAAATTTATTTTATTTGGTGTGATGTTATTAATATGGAAAGTAGTCCTGATGCTTTAAATTTAAATGCTTTACTAATCACAAAAAACACAAGACTACTAACAAAAAAAATCCTTGAAGCAGAAATTACAAAATCAGTTGAAATTATAATTTCAGTTAGTCAAGCGTACCGTAAAACATCATCATTGAAATCAGTCAATCAGTCAATTCAAGTCAAGTACTAAACACTGACTCCAAATAGACCACAAATTACTCAGCAGTCTCATCCACACTAACCTGCCGTCTAAGTCAATCGTGATAGCTTTAGTTTTGTGTCTCCGTTTTAATTAATTTGGTTCACGAAGTCGCCACTTCGGGCGTCACGACAAGATGGTACGAGAGTACTGACTGACATACTTCAAAATGTCACCAAATCATTGGGATTATCTGCGATCGCTACCGGTAGCCTACCCTTGTGACCGTCATTGTTTCGAGGATTGTGTGTCTAATTCCACATGAGGAATTAGGTCCTGATGCGAAAGATAAACTTAACGAGAAACGTGTTGAAGGTATTAAGTAATGTTCTTTGTAATGTAACTGTATTTGGTGTTGACGATAGGGTATTTGTAGGAAAGATTCTGATTTGATTTTCAAGGACGTATTTTGGGGCCACTGTGAGTTTTATTATTCGTTGTAATAGCCGCTCTAGCAAAAGACTGCGATGGTGTTAGTTATTTATTGATGGATTGAAAATGGTGCAAATACATTGACGAACCACACCAATAAGATGTTTAGTAGCATCCACCTCCGTTTAACATCGTACTGTAATTACTAGTCCATTTACCATACGTGACAATTATGGTATCCTTCCCCTACGGACTAGCGCATAATTAAACGGGTTTCAATTGCAAATTACTAGACATGGGCTATGTGGTGTCGATATGTTTAGAGCCAATTCACACTATACACCCATACCGCTTCGCATATGATTTGCTTACCTGCCAAAATTTTCGTGTAATCGATATCAGATCAGTGGTTATGTGTGGTGTCAATAGTAACAATAGTGCTAATTTTGTGTTTCTCATTGCTTCATCTTTGAGTGCTCGAACCTTATCAATGCGAGATGGTTGGAAACCTCCTTTTAGGGAGAGGGCCTATTACAGCAGTGGATTGTAATAAACTGTGTCATCATCAGCTTAGCTCTTTTGCCAACAACAAGCATGACTTTTGTTATTGCTATAATCATTGTGAATACGTAATAACTATTGCAGTACAAATTAAATCGTATCCTAGTGTGAGAACTTCGACTATCACGATCGCACGGATTTGGTGATGTCGCAATGTTCCAATTAGGTGCTCATTTGTGTCAGTCGTGCATTGTTGCCATTCATTGGCGGCGAACAATCGACTCATTGTGAACGTGTTTACCTATTAGTTTTCAAAATCACTAGGTTTTGTTGTGTTTTATGCTTATTCATTTTAATTTGGAGAATGGGTTTTGAAGTGATATGTAAAGTTAAAGGTCTGGTGAATTTGCTGCGAGCCTAAACGACTGCATCCAATGTAAAAATTAAGATTACTAATAATGCTACTAATTTACATAGCTGCAAAAGTCTGGCATTAGAATTAGCTGTTACATCGTTTTCAAATAGGGGTAACACACAACCTTTTTGAATCTCAAGTCAAAGTCTAGCCATCAGGCTATTATCTCTTCACTCCTATTTACCCCTATTATAGGCTTCATGGCCATTCTCCGGGTTCCCGATAGCCTGTTATGTAAAGCTAATATCGCAATTTACAAGACCGGGTTAAGTAATATTTATGTTCGCACTTTCAGCACATAATAGAATATCTATTGTGTGAACATAGTGTGACTTTAAATTAGGCTTTATCGATACTTCGTCAATCTGTCTTTTTTTGAGGACTATTAACAATACTGCTAAATTGTAAATATCCATTTATGAAATTGTGTTTTTTTCTCTGAGTAAATCTGTGTGTATTGATTGATTTTGATAACTTAGAAGAGGATTGACATCCGATATACAGCCATTTTCACTGTCCCAAATATGTATAGGATCGTTTAACGAGAGTGCCTCATAATGCACGAGTATTATTTAACTACAGATTCAATAGATTCAATCAGTGATACAACGATTAACATAGTACACACCCATCGTACTAAGCCAGGCGGGGTAGTGACACAATGGACCGAACGCCATAACATCATCAAACAATTTCAAAATCTGATCCTATGCATAACGAATGGAGTTGATAAATAGTTTGAATTAACCGATCTAATACGGGTCACCCACAACACAGTGACTCGACGGAATCTCGACTAGTAATGATAATTGAACTGGCAAACACCCAGCCTGGACTATCTGAACCATCTATTGAGAAAGGACGCTGGAAACTATATGACTTGCGCTATTGTATTTATGATTGTTTTTTATTTTATTTCTTGTCTTCCGACACAATCTTTAGCGTTCTGATTAACTCGGAGCTTTACCGCTGTGAATTGTTTCAAGCCCGTTAGAATATTGAATAATGTGCATCTATGAGTAAGGCGTTCGGGGAAATCAATGGCCATTTCACGTATAATTGTTGCTCAATGTTTTACATTTGGGTATTACCGTTGTTGTCTGTTCTCTGGAAATGCTAGGAATTTTCCTTAAACCCATCTTGATAAGAATTTCAATGATCCAGGAAATAATGGTCAAAAAACAGTCCTTTAAAAATATGCATAGAATTTGGAAAGCAATGAGAACAATTTGAAAACCTATATAAAAAATTTCCTCCAACCCCAATATTAAATTGATAGGATTTTTCCGATCATTAAAATCTATGACATGTTTTGGTCATGTTTCGAGCTCACACGTGGGTAATCAGAGTGTCAAAGAAACACCCACGTTTCTCTATACTATAGAATATGCTAGAGCAATAAGTGTATCCGTGATTGCAAATTCAATATCTGGTATTAATTCACGCCTTATAATTGAAGTAGGTAACCTGGCAGTCTCAATTATTAATATGTCCATTACTTTATTTATGATTATCTTCAATTAAAGCTGTAACGTTGTTTAATAGAAAAATATTATCTATTGATCGTTGAAGTCTAGTTTTGTTACACAAATAAATTTTGAACCACGTGCAGCAATTTTGTTATTGATTTATTCATGACAAAATATATTATGTGTATAATATATTTTTATCTCTGCTTCAATCGTAACAACTCTAAACGGGTTCGACTTGACCGTGATCTTTCTTGCGTTGTCATAAGGGATTCTCTAATTGAATTTTGGTAATAAAGAGAAACAATGCGGTTTATTTTAATATAGATTAACGACCGATGACTTGACACCTCAGAACCAAATCCGAAGCCGGCTGCTCACTTACAACCTTATGTTTACCGTTCTTGTGCTCCCAATCATAAGAATAATGAACCTTATCACTAAAAGTTTTGGTTTCATCAATAGTAAAAATAAGTTTGTCAAAATTATAGATGTGTTTCTCTGCATTAAAATTAGTTCGAAATATATTAATATGTATTAGTGTCAACCTTTTTACGTTATTGGTTATTGGTTCATTGTTGGGTTATGGTAATTCTTTGAGTGATATATTTGTTTTGTTCGATAGATATCTGGTATATAATGTAACAAACAGTATCTACCGTCTTCTATGTCAATGTCATATGTTGTTTGCAACATGGATTTCAAAACTAATTTTTAAGAATTCTGTATTTAATTTTAAGACAACTAACTGAAAAGTGGCCCACTAGACACTTTGGGGTACCGTGTGAATGTAGTAGGCATTGTCTTTTATTAATAAAAGAAAAACTTATGTTTAGTTGTTTATTACACAATTTTTTTCTCCCCGAATTAACTAGTACTTAATTAATTTACTCATGTATTTTTAACTTTTCAGTCTCTAGTATATTGGAACTATTGAATTAAATTCAATCACTGAAGTGATTTTTACTATAAACAGCTTCCCTAACTTCTTCATCATCATTCAGCCGAGAGACATCCACTGGTAGACGTGGGTCTCCCCCAAGCATTGCGGCGTCGATCGGTCTTATGCTTCTCGCATCCAGCGGATTCCCGTGACCTTCCCTAACTTATCTTCCGCAATATACGAAAACTCAAAAAAATATTAATTTGAGACCACATTAAATATTTAATCACCACGTGCATACAGGTTTACAATGATATCTCTGTGAGATTATTTATTTTTAATGCATTTCAATTTAAATGAACGAAAATCCCAGCGTACCAAGTGGGCGCAATCCTTTAAACATTTCGTAACACACAATTAAAAATAAATTACTGTATCAAGATCCTTCCATCAGTCATGTTGATATACGATCGCATTTAATACTTTCAAGTGACCAATAAAATCGTCCAATAAATACATCTGGTCTCATTGTTGGAGTTGTTTCGGCACTTTTACGATGGCCAGACTTACCGAAATACGATTGTCAGACATCACTTCGTATGAAACCTGAAAGGTATTGTCATTTAAAATTTATAATTAAATATTATTTTGAACGAAGTTCAGAAACATGAGAGGTTTAAATTTGATGTTGATTTTGAGGTTTTCACTCCCAGAAGGAACTTTAGAAACGTTTGTCTAGAAACCGAACCGAATGCGTAATTTTAGTTATTCGCACGTCGTAAGTAGGTAGGTCCCATTTCTATAATTGATAACACTTACAATGTGTGAGTTAAATTAATAATAATAACATATTCTTTTATTGTACCTGCTATTTCCTGGAGGAACAAAATATATCTAACACCAACTAGTTCTTTTGTATTATGTATGAAACAGTTCAGAATCTTCCATAATCCTTATTTTTTCCCATTAAATCCCCATCGTTGCAATAATAACGAAGTAATAAACACACCAATTTAAATCTTCATTCCAAATTGAACTTCACCGCCTCTAGAAAGGTCAATTTACCAATCTGCCTGTCACTCAACAAAACAACGTCGCTTTAATAAAAACAATGCGTATTATTTTGTTTTAATCCCATCAGCGCTTAAAGGGTTATTAAGTTATGACTTATTGCACTTCAGTTTTATATTATTTTTATAATTATTTTAACTTGTGATGCGGCTGCCGTCCAGCCAACGTGCGTCCGTGACGTCCATGGTGCTCGCTGTTGTGTAAGCCCTACGGGATATGTCAAGAGGCCTTCCTCTAGGTAGCAGCTTCCTTCTACGCACACTCGACACACTTAACGATTGTCATCAACCACGCGGATCATATGATTTGCAAGGTTAAGCAGCGCTTGCTGTGGTCTGTCCGTGGATGGGTGACCGTTCGTTGCACGTCGAGATCCCTCTGTACCTCGTAGAGCAAGTTAAGTCCGGCCACACACTATCAGAAAATTTCTGATGCGAGTGCGAAGACCCTCTGCGCATACATTTTGTCTGCGCATACATTTTGTACTAGAGCCAACAGGCCGTCAAATCCGGCAAATTCGCCGTCCCAGGAACACACTTTTAGAGCCCGATGATGAAATTACCCTCCTAGAGGAGGCGAGTAAATCGACTAGCACAATACACAGCAGCATACCGTCCCACCGCCGCCGGTCACGATCCACCGAGCTCTCCCGTCGTAGAGCCGGTCGTCTCTTCAGACTCCGCAGTCCCCTTCCCCCCAAGCCCCCGCCAGCAACGCCTTAAGCCGAGGTCCGAGTCCCACTAGGGGTCGCCCTTAGTGCTGTTGTTGCAGGTAGTCATGATGTTAGTGTAGTACAAGTAGTTAGCTTAGGTTAAGTATTTTACTTCCCCACCATTGGCTGGAGACCCTTCAAGTCTTGCCAATAAATGCCCGGTTACGTAGAAAGGGTCCCCAAGAATCCGGCAAATTCTGTCAGTGTGCGGGTCAAGTACAAATTGTACGAGCAGAATCGCGAGTTAGATATTTTCTGACAGAAATTTCTGTTAATCTGCGGCCGGGCTAAAAACTCAAAACCCTCGGTCCCGAGTATCATACAAATACATATGATAGTCGTTACGGGTAGTCAGAAGCCCGAAAAACTGACAACCGGTCTAACCTTAGGATATTGACATTGCCCACCCCGTCGGGTTGCGTAGGTCTGATGGCTCCGTGTAAAGCCGCATCTGGTTAGACTGGAAGCTGACCCCAACATAGTGGGGAAAAGGCTAGGCAGAACAAGTACTAATCATGGCACTTACCACCATCAGTTCTGGGGACTCATTCTTTATGACACACATGAAAACGTATCAAGCAAATAACACGTTCGTTTTACCCTCCAAATGTGCAATCAGACAATTGACAGACACATCATCATCATCATTCAGCCGAAAGACGTCCACTGCTGGACATAGGCCTCCCCCAAGCATCGGCACATCCACCGGTCCTGTGCTCCATGTTGGGGGGGTTTGCCATAATCGCCACGCTTGGCAGGCGGGTTGTCGATCGCAGTATGGTTGTTAAAGTACTCAGAGAACGCTGCTGCCCATCCTCTAGTCACTAGAGGATGGGCAGCAGTGTTCTAAGGCGACTCGGCGACTAAAGGATTCACTAGAATCTAGTGAGTCCCTTAGTCGCCTTTTACGACACCCATGAGAAGAGTGGGGTAGTGCCATTCTTTACGTCCAAATTTGTCACATTGTTGTCAAAATATGGCCTTTGCGAGCTGCGACATCTTAAAATGCTTAAATTTCTTACAGAATCATCTTTAATTCGATAGCACATGTTCTGAGATATTTTTATCAATAATTTCTTCAAAATTTTCTTTAAAATAATGTTTATTTACAGAGTGAAAACTCAGAACCATAAATAAATTGTAATCAAGATTCCAATTTATTTACGCAGCCAATCGCCATCAATTTTATTGTACAGAAAAGCCAATCGATTCACAAGTGCGTACACTTAACCTCACTTGCATTGTAAGTTGCTTTCTTATTAAAATAATCATAAAACACTAAGAGAGACTTTCTCAAAACCTACGCAGTGTGAGGTCGATGCCTCAGTGAGGGGAATGCGGATCTGATCGGTCCATCGAAGTAGATTGTTTTAATTGTTTCAAGATGAGACCGAGGAGCGGCCGTGTCAATGAGAGGTCAACTAACGACGTGATTAGTATTTCAAATCGAGAACTCGATTCTGCTTAATTTGAATCGATGTTTTATCGATACGTCGTTCAGTCACGAGTTTTGTTTGTGCTAATTATGTAAATGTTCGTTTTAATTGCTAGAAACTATGAAGAGAAAATGTTTTATCTTATTTGTAAAATAGGTTAGCTGACAGGCGATCGTTTAGTAAATCGTTACTGTCTATAGATAACCTCTGCTTTTTCCACATTAGTAAAACAATGTATTACCCAATAAAAAAGCTTATTTTGCATACCGTAGAGTAGTAATGAACTTATCTGAGTTAAAACCATTCCGATTTTTATTGTTAACATTTTAACTGTTTCGTAAAATAAAAAAAGCCTTTAATAAACTTCGTAAAATTCGAGCGTTTTCATTCACAAAACAAAATTGAATTAAGAATGAAATTATTTACGATACGACATTAGCAGAAATCCAATATTTTTTTGTGTAAATATAAAATAATTGCCAGCAGCATTAAAAAGTACTTATATTCTGTGTGTTTATATTAAACCTCAGCGTATTTTAGTTTGTTTAAATTAAGTCTGTCCAAAAATAAACACTTGTTCATTCGATATCACACAATAAAGGATAGGGTTGGCAATCTTCCACTAAAATAAGGAAAAAACTTGGGAAAAAAAAAACTCGAGAATAATGATTATTTTTAGAACAAATATAAGTTATCGGTTCTAAAATATAAGTACCAAAATAAATAAGTAAATTTTTAAAATAAATACTGATTAACATAACACTTCAAGAAAGTAAAAGTCAAAAAAGATTGTAGGTTTTTCGTTTGTTTTTAATTTATTTTGGACTTCAAAATAGGTGTCAACCTTAATAAATCCTAACTAAAATTCCCGCCTACATTTTAATAAGTGGCGTTTGAGTGTTTAATAAAAACGGATTGTCCTCAGAAGATGGCAGGGTATAAATAAAAACATGTTCACATGCTCGCTACAACTTGCTTAGGCGACATTACGTTTTGGAAAATCGTTAGCAACGCCTACGGAAACATTTTGTTGGAACTTTGGAACTTTTAGAATTGGGCTTTTGAGGGTTTCATGAATGAAATTATTTTAGAATTTCACTAAGACTAGTTGTGTTAAATATCAAAGGAAAATAAGTATGCATTAGAGGTGCGTTAAAAGACCCTCTATGAGTACTAAAGTACGTTCGTCGCTCTCTGGGCAGTCAGTCCCGCTACCAACCTTGCTGACTGGCTGATCTTTTCACCACGGAATTAGAGAAAACGTATGCATGATTATTGTAAATTTTGTAATTTAAGCCCATCGTAATGGATAGAAGATTATGAGTCAAAATACACGTCCGACAGTTGCTTCCGGGAGCCGGATCCGACTATCTAATCGGATTCATGAAATACACGTACGATTCTCGTGTCCGATTTTTTCTAGACGACGATGACGCCCGGACTATGCTTACGATTCCGACATCCGATCCGATAGTCTGATCGTACGTGTAATTCATGTTCAAACAAATTTATGACGCGGACGCCTTCAGATAGTCTGATCAGACTATCGGAACCGACTATCAGAGGCAAGTATCGGACGTGTATTTGGGCTCTAAAAGGTGGAAAAAAAATAAACTTCATCGATATCCGAACAAATAGGTCGCACACGCTCTGTGATTTTCGACAGCATAAACACTAGGAAGAGGTGAATGGCGGGCGTTTTTGGGGGCTGGTTTTCGTAACATTCACGTTCAAAAAGAACTAAGTAGTTCCAGTCTGTTTGAAAATAAAGTTAGAGTTAAGCTTGAAGATTATAAGCTTCATGCTGATTCAAGCTTCAAGGTTTACATGGTAAAATTATTTGATAGATCCAATGTCATATAACAAAAAAACAGATTGAAAAAGCAGTTACACCACAATATAAAGTTAAACAAAAGGGTATAACTAATAAGAAATTCCTACAATAAAATATAAAAACTAGAAACAGAACCAAAGGACTTTAAAATTATAATTTTAACCTCAAATGTCATAAGCTATTAAAGAAAGATGACGCCTCTATAACTTCCGAACACTACAACCCCGTATCTCGACGCATAAGCCGTCCTCTCACTTATCCGAAACACCACACCCCGAATGCACTTAATGTACAAAATATTGTAATGTTATTATTATTTCATATGATAACCCGAAGCTTCGCCTTTTCAATACCGGATAAAATAATTTCAATAGCGATGTGTGCCTGGCCGGAGATAATCTCTGAAGGAAGATAGGACGGGTATGCACCAAGATTATTATCATAAATTTATCTAATAGGTGGTATTCGATGATATGGAGCGCATTAATTGTGTAAGAAGAGCTGGCGATGTAAAAATAGTTTAGCGTATGAATCGACTTATAACTGACGATATATCGATTAATAAATCACTTTTTGCATCATAAAGTTACGAACATTACAAAAAAAAACAGAAGAATCTCTGAAAAGATTGACTTAGGTATGGGCGTGTCGCTTATCTGAAATTAATTCACTTTGATTTTTGAAATCGTATTTTTTTATGCATTGTATATTAGTGCGTTTGTGTACCCTCTGTCACTTTGAAAGTCCGTCCAATTTCAGTCAGGTTTTTCAAATAATAAGGAAAAAAAATCGTTTCGTATTTCCTGTAGATAAAACAATGTAAACCAATGTCAACAAACCTCTTAGTGCTCAATATGAAGTAAAACATACAAAGTTACATGTCAAAACGAGCAAAACAGGATTCATATCTAAGGCAATAATACCAAGAATGCTGCGATCGTCGAACGCAAAACACTTAGCACTAGAAATTAATATCTAACACCGATGTAACCACATATAATATATTCAGACTTTAATTTTTACGAACCGAAGATCCGGTTACATAAGAAATTAAGATTCGAAGAGAGGAGCCCTAAAAATCGAATAAGTGTCAACAGAAAAAGATTGCAAACATTTATCACGTACACGAACATAACATTATAGAGGCAACTCAGGTGGGACGCATAAAACTGGACGAGATCACAACCCACCTAAACTAAACGTAGGCAGACCCAATAAAAGACCGTAAGCCATTTAAATCTCTCTAAACGACAGGGTTATAGTTTAATTTTACTGCAGAAAGCATTTCCATCACAATTGGAAGTGACTCCTTGTCATTTATTTTAAAGTGTTTGTGGGCTTCGTCCTGACCGTGCGTTATCATAAATCTTTTTAAGATCGTACCATAAAGGCAGATAAGGTCGCACCCAATCGCCTAAAGATTGCCCTTTACCGAATTCACAATGCTGACGAATTGTCAGCCCAAAGGGGAAGGATTAGTTGACAGGACGATACGACGTTTGGTCACAATATTTTAAATTTTGATGAAAGTAGTAATTTGCACGTGTGTAGTTGTAATAATGTTGGTATGGAGATGGACAATTGATACCAGTAAGTGTAAATGTATATAAAACGTCTACAGACGATCGGTGTAGCGGTCAATGGTGACCGAGATAGTTTTGGCGATTGAAAAAGAAATAATAACAAATAGCACTATCCATATTGCACACTTGGTATGGTGGGCTATTACAAATTAGAAATTAGGCGTGAAGTGACACTGGCAACGTATCTTTTCAAAGTTTTAAGAGGTAGTATACAAAACTCAGGTATACTATCAGAAATAGGGTTTAATATACCGGATAGATATGTGGAGCGGCGGCGCAAGCCGCAGCTGCTGGTGGTGCCGAGGGCGCGCACTAACCTGCTGGGGCGCGCACCGCTGACTCGTGCGCTGCGCACTCTCAACACGGTGGCGGATGCCATAGACATATTCACCTGTACACTGGGTGAGTTCACAAGGGCCACGTACTGTTTAGCATGTAAGGTATAAGTTAAGTATTTTTTAAGTTACCTTGTCGCATTAGATTTACTATCTGTAATGGCAAGGGAAACATGTGAAATAAATAAATAAAAAAATAAAATAAAAATATTATTTTTCATTCCTACAAAAAACAGTTAAAAATAGCTCAGACGAATTTAATTAAGTATTAATTAATGGAACCGTTATTTCTGTAATTTTATACATGCAGCTTTATAAATATACGGTTAGGAAATGCGCATTATAATGCGCATTTTATATTTAATTTGAATTATACCTACTGCATTTTTAACAAAATCTATTATCTCTTTATTGTAATGATCAACCATTAGTTTTATAGTATTCTGAAACAACAAAATGTTAAAAGCTTTTTTAAATTAATATTTTTTAAATAGTGGATGTATTTTATTGGCAGCCCTCATCAAAATTTATGAATTTATATAAAATCAACAGCGACCACACAAAAGAGACATAAATACTTTTGTGAAAATGCCATAATTTTTTATGACTTTCGTGCGACGAGTTTGAGAAAAAAAACCAGATTAATATTCTTTTAGTATCTATATGGCATGTAAACAAACCCGATAATGGCACCACACTTTAGTTTGAAGTAGTATATGAATAAGACGTACATGTAGGCATTAAAATCCAATAAAAATGTTGTGACCTTTCTGTGATTGTTTTAATCTTAGGTACAAAACGGAATGATTGAGTGGTGGCTGCGATCTCAGTAAATTGATTAAGTGTCTGATTTTTAAATATTTCCCGTTTAGCGCGGTCCATGTTGAATGATCAATTAACTTGATCGACGTTTGACTGCGGCGATTTGGGAATCATATGCGTCGCGGGCTTAATCTGAATGATACTCATATTTTGGCAGCGTGCTTGTGAGATCACGGGTTGGATTGCAATGTTAATTTATTCAAACATCATGTTGATTACCATTAGCCTCATTTGTAAAAATGACAATACTTTTAATTCTGTTTCCAACTCACCCATATTCCATATGTGTACATATGTCCGTATCGAGACAATGAGTGACTCCAAAGTCCCATAAATTACAATTAACAAATAGATTATCACATAAACAACAACTAAAATCTTATTCGAATCTGTAATTTCAAAAATCGAACGCTAAAAAACCGAACTATCATTTAACAATACGACAATAGTCACAACAATGGACACCAAACTTTAAAAGTCCAACGATGCATTTAATTTCATATTTAAACGTGTGTTCGTTTTTGTGCTTGAGCCACAAAAGATCTAATTGAAGTGAAAAAAAAGGAATGATTCTCAAATGATACGTGTTTGTTTGTGTGATTGATGTATCGACGGGCCGAGTCGGCTATTTAACAGTCGGTTAGACAAAATAGTCGAGGTATGCGAGACGTCGGGGTGCCATACCAGTACAACTTGTAAGTACTTTGGTGTACAATGTTTCTGTGGTGCTCAAAGTTTTAGCTAATTACTTTGGCATATTTTATAACAACGTTTTGATATTTTTTTGTTTTTGTCTCCCATTAATAGTAATTTTTGTTAAAAACAACATGCGAAAATATATAATGAATAGTAATAAAACAAAATAATATTGAGCTGACATGTGTTACAAATATTAGAACAGAAATAATTTTATGACTTTTTCTTTACGCACCTAATGGTTAATTTGCCTTCACTTAGCTCACTTTAAACAATTAAAGTAATCGAGTAAAAAAACAACAATAACTCAATTTTATTAACCATCACCTCACCAAAACTTTGAACACCGCTGCTTCAACAAACACAAAAGCGTGCGTGTGTGCGTGTCGTGATCACAATCAGGTTATTTCACTGGTAATTATGATACGACGGGCGAGAGCCCGACCCCGGGTCACACCGTCCGAATGTAGCACATATGACGAATAGTGTGGTCCGAAGCTTAGGCTTTGCGTACTTTCGGCAAAACTTTCGGCTTTAGCAAAATGTTAATTTAATGCACATTTTAGCAGAAATCGGAATAAAAATAAAACAAACGAATTCAATCAAAATTAACAGATATGCTAAACGTGCTTAAAATAACTGTTGTATCGATGACGCAACTACGAGTAACAATCATTTGTCAACACAATATATCATCAGTGCACATGCAAGATTAGTTTCATTGAGTTTAATGTATGCATCCTATTTAATTAAATAAAAATGGATCCTTACGGGCAGGCGAAACTTTAACATAAACTTTATCTATAGCACCAGATAATACACACACATCCGAAGATTCGGATCCCAACTGTTACTTCATGCAGCTTCTATTTCGGCTTCGGCTTTAAGCAATCTCTAAAATCGGCAAGACACTAGCACAGACACTAGTAACTAAATATACATGGATTTCCATCTTGATTATATCTCATTATATCTCGATATGTTTGTTTATAATGTTGAGAAACTGTTTCGTATGTGAAAGTATGTTAGAATCGATTGTCGAAATGTTAATCGAATAATGATTTTATTGTTCTGGAATTGATGTAAATTATATGTATCCCATAGCTTAATGTAAGCATACATCTTCACCTTTTGTTTAATGTTTATCATTAATGTTCTATATGTTTAGTTTCTTTATCTGTAACTGAAGAGCAGCTTTGTCTGCTTTCTATCTATTTATCATTCACCCACTACTGTGACTTGACACCAACTTGGCAGCCCTTAAACCAGTCTAACCTATTGCCATTCTGCAATACTCAATAATATGCTATCATACCTTTTATATCCATTTTGTTTCAAATGATATTCCAAGCAAAGCTAATTCACCGAACTTCTCTTCTTGAAAAAGACAAGTTAGAAGGTAAGTTTATCTTTATATTCATACGACATAAATTATGCGCCTCGGTACCTTTGTATTACCGCTTTTTTTTTCGAATTATGGGACCAATTAAGTGACCTATCCGGAATTGATCCACAGAGAACGAAACTGGAGTTATACTTATTCTATTATAAAACACACAAATAAAAATTTGATTGAGTCATAATTATAATTTGTACAAACTCGGAAACACGAAGATTGCTGAGGCGCATAACTTGTGTCGTATGTATAAATAGAAAGTTTCCTTCTAACTCGTCCCTTTTTCTCCACATTCGACTGAATAAGCAGTATCAAATTCGGTTTTGTCAATTTTGTCAATCTTGGTCGCTCACTAAAGTAACGCTTTACTTAACCGAATTCAAACGAGAATCTTTATTGTCCCCGCCGTGCCATATTAAACACCATTTACTGTAACTTGTTCTAATTCTGTACAAGCGTGATTTATGTTGACTTTCTTATCAATTAAACTACAACAATCACCATTCACAATTAAACTAACACCATTTCTTTTTTACACCCATAACTTAATTTCCCACTCCTATACCAATAAGGGCTCATTCCCACCTATACACCGTGTAATCATATTAAACACCATAAGCGAGCGTCGTGGGCGGGAGACCCCGGGTCAAACGAATTCATAGATAAAAACCTGTCTGAATGACGTCACTAGATCGAAGGCCCGAAGACTCAAAGTCTCGAACATAAGTATTCCGCGTTAAACATCGTAATGATTCGACGTTGATTTAACACGCCTGTTAATTTATACATCAGACAAACGTATGACACTGGCAAATGATTTATGGTGAACGTAGATTAGATAATTGTTGTTTAATAAGCTTCTTTATTTTATTAGACTTTGAGGTTTATTTTAAGTGCAGTGATTTGTATTTGTAATTAAGTTTTTTTATGTCATTGATTCTCGAGCCTTTAGTTACTCTTGGTAAACATTTTAGATTCGAGTCACAACCCTAAAAATACCTCTGCGTAGTTATATTCTTTTATCAGTACAACAAATTATCAATTAATATTTTATTTAGCAATACAATAAATAAATGAAACAACACAATAAAACTACTTACATACATTATTATTATAATATTTACACAAACAATATTTACATAATTACAAATAAAAGTATATACGAATAAAAATAAAAAATATCCTAATATATAAACTAAAATAGGGCATTAAAATATTCCTTTGACAACGTTACCGTAACTTCGTTACCAACCTATGACCAATTGTCATAGGTTGATACCATGGTTTCCCAAACAATGGATGCTATCCAGCCTATCCTATGAGTAGCAACTATTCTCTTGCTCAGTGATAGCAGCCGAGACAAAATTTCCTTTACTTAACCCTAGAAGCCTAATCTACGTCTGCAAGGCGTACACGCATTCGAATGTCGTTTGTATCTTTCTAACGGTTGAAGCTAACGCGTCGTGCTTTTTAGCCAACTCAGTGGCCGACGGGAGCTAGCGGACGGTGTCCATGTCGTTAAGGTAAGTCCTACCATTTTTGATTTATTGAAGTATAGCACGCCTGCGAGACGTATGTTTAGGCTTTCAGCTAGGTTTGTGTGATTTTACTTTTATTTGTTTTTCGTATATTTTATGTGTATTTTCGGCGTTGTTTCAGGTATAAATATGTCATGGTCTGAAAGATTAGACGAAGACGATATTTTAGCAATGTTAAACGGGGAAGATAGTCCTTCTTTGATAGATTCAGATTCCGAAGTTGAGGATGACCAGATTATCGACGACGTTCAAAGCGAAGATGATAAGAATTATATGACTGATTCCGTTAATAATAACTAATTAGCGGTAAAAAAAAAAGATTTTCTAAATAAAATTTATGTTTCAGTTGATTTTGAAGGAGTTATTTTTTTTTGTTACAATTTATGCATATTGTTTTTTCGTTGTAATAAATAACTGTGATTATAGTTATAATTCATAACAGTGTTGTTTTATTTTGTAGTTTATATTCCAAATTTAAATTTCCGCCAAACAATATTTCAAAAATAGGGCTATTTTTGCATACAGATCGTAATTTATATGTGTACGCCTCTGAGACGTATATTAAGGCTTTGTGTACGTCCAAAATAGATTAGGCTTCTAGGGTTAATATTTCACTAAACAACTTATCACCCAAGACTTCCGATAATACTTGTGCGTAAGACAATTTCTTCAAATATAAACCTATCAGACAAATATTTGTGGTTGCACAATAGTTAGATGCATCGGCCCACGAGGCGGGTGCCCCCGCGCAGTATATCACGCTGCCCCTGCGTCGACAGTGTTTTGCACTTCGCTGAAGTGAGGGACGTACTTGGGATGATATAGAGTTTCGTTCCTTAATAATTTCAATGATTGTTCGCAATATAAATAAATTCAAATATGAAAAACTGTTTTTTTTCGGTAAATACCTATCTGTCGACTATAAGATACCAAGGAGGTCATTACACGCTGACCTGCGGAAGTAAAAATGTAAATGTGTGTGTGAGAAAACAGTACAATATGAAGTTGGCACAATTTAATGTAGGAAAGGGGATGAATATTCTTTTAATGCTATGTACTTCTAAGACACTGAAATGCTCGGAAAAGTCTAAAAATCTAGAACAAACGGTTGTACAGATAACTATAGTTACATTCAGATTTGCATAATCCTTATTTCAAGCTAATTTTGAAGACAAGTATCCCAAATGAGTCCCTGTCGAGATGTAGCAGAGCAAAGAGTTAGGCGGTGCGGCCGCGGCGTGTTCACCGGCGGCCCACACTCCGATACCGCGTCATCTGTTTATTGTGAACCACAAGGAACTAAAGTAACACCACCAGAAGTGGTATGTAAGTACTTTAGAAGACCTAGGTTTGCCCGAAACTAATGGGAATCTAGATTCCCTAAACTGAAGGCAATTGGCATGCTTGGTGGTAGAATCTATACGGTGCACCTGGCTAGCTACCACCCTCACATTAAAGTCCAGCGCCAAGCAGTGTAGGAAAATCCGTCTATATCTCTGTTTTGTGGATTCGTCTGCTCCATATTAGACCCTGTCTTCGCTTACCATCAGGTGCGACTAGGGACAACAGCAACCAAGCCAAATAATAAAAATAAGAACTCTGGCTTGCCTTTATCGGCCGCCCAGAGGGGGGCCGCCAGAGCTATGTGCTCGGGGGTGGAAGTGTCTAACGGCGTAATAGCGGAGAAACCCACTCCGGGTCTTTTAGACCCGCGACGGCGAAACCGGGGCCACACCTCTCTACACCTCTAGCCGCTCACACGTTGTTGCCCCTTCGCCTATGTACTGGCCGTTTTTTCAGGGGGCTCAGCTAGTAAGCTGGCGAGTCACCGTCTGCCAACACAGTTCAATTTTAAATTTGAAAGGCAGACGCCGTTTTTTTCCGGCAAAATATATAGAAGCCACCAGTCTACTTAACACCTCTTCCCATAGACGAGTTTTTTTTTTACCATATTTTACAATAGTCTTGCACCCACCTGGGACGGTCCATGACTGTACTCCAATAGTGCAGCCGTGGATAGTCTCCGTTTGGTGCCCCATCCCATTTTAGATTAAAGTTCTCAAAGGGGCCTCTACGCGTTAGACCTGCGTCCCCCGTATGCCTTCCAAATGATCGTACATCTTCCGCACGGAAGATGAACCGTGATCATCAAGAAAACTAATAAAATTAAGCTGTCGTAGTTTGTTTCTTTCAGATTATTGCTGTTGCCCATCTTCTTAACCAAATCTTTTAATTACCTCTTATGGCATCTTTAAGAAGAGTTGTAGAGTTTTTACCTGGTCCCAGTCTAAAAGTCTAAAATAAATCTAATTATTCACAAGTTGATGGGTCCCGTGGTCTTAATGTTCGTATCCGGATAGAATTATTTTGGGTTGTAATCAATTATTTTAGAACCTCTGTCACAATAATTTTTGTAAATAATTTCAAAATAATTTATTGTCTGATCTCTGCCTTCGTTAGTTATCAAATCCACGTCAGCAAATTCATCGAAATATCATTCCATTTAGCTGTTATTATCCTATCATTCTTGATCTCCACTCAATGACTTGCTTACTCCACCAGCCATTAGTCCTTTGATGATCTACTGCATTTACCCAATGCAAAGTACGATAGTACCAGAATTTTGTGAAAATAGAAGCCTCATCTAGAGAATCTATGAACTATCTTCGCATTGTTTCATTTTACGACGTGTCCACACTATTGTTCCCTTTACAATAGATTTGGTCTACATCGCTCTTATTTCAGAACCTGTTTGTTGTTATGTAGAAAAATTACCATTTGTTATCTTTGCTAACAACATGGACCATTCCGGTATTTCTACAAGTCCCATTTGGGCGATTGCGATCATAATACGTGGAAAGTTTTAATATTGCATTATGTTGCTTTTAGAATAAAAATGGGAATTAGGAATCTAGTTTCCATCTTAATGTAGTCATAAAGTAAATGTGTGGGTTCTGAGAATATGATTCTTGTAAGGTCCAGTTATTTTTGTTCAGAATTGGACTTTAAATCACTAAAGTAAATTCATGTTTATAACTCGATTTAAGCAGCACCAATACGAATCACAACAATAGTAATAGGAATAGAATTATACCTAATTGGAATTGGTGCTCTTCAAATTGGTGCGCTAAATGGAATGCTTCTAAATTATGACGTAGGTACTGATTATACAGGCGAACTGAATGTTTGTTGGTAGATTAGCCTGAATGGAAAGGAGTTGGGCAGCTGGATGCAACAAAGTACTGGCACATTAGACATTAAGCTATAGCACTCACACAGACACGTATTTCAAAAAGATTACAAAGGTATTTTCGGAATACAGTCCCATGCAAAGATTGCATTATCAATTCGGGCGATTATAGTAAGTTGAGGTACTGCTTTAGCTTATATGTCTACTGTGGTACTGGCGAGTATCATTAAGAGCATAACCACTGTACTGTGTATAAAAGAAACTTTTTCAAAAAGAAACAGTAACACTTTAGTGCTGTGTGACTAAAGTGCTTTACACTACTCTGAATTAAAAAATTCTAGTTAGAATTTACGAAAGAAAGTCCGTAAATTAGATACTTAAGTGATAAGAGTAAGGATGGTTAGGATTTTTTAATTAGCCAGTCAGGATGATTCCTGCCTTCTTGATTCACTTAGCCTAAATCCTAATACACAGTTCAATAAACCTTAAAATAGGTACGATCTACATCAAAGGTGGCATCAAGAAATACTTTGGCACTAAGTACTAATAACTCAAGAAATGATAAACGAGATATTATGTATTGAACATCTAAAACCTACATCGACATTCCGTTCAATGAAGTCGGATATACCTAACAATACTAAATTATGAACTGCGTGTATAGAAAATTCCGCAAACATCGTTTCTAAAATTAATGTTCAAAGAGAACCTATTTATAATATGGAAAACGATCTATTGAAAGCTTCTAATGCTTTGCATGAACATACGGGGAGCAGCTAAATGCAGCTGCCTATTAATTTTAACTGTTATTTAGGAATCCAGGGTACATTATAGAACTAACAGGAATGCAATGAAGAGTTAACGTGCGTTGTATCTAGCTGGCGACATTTATTTTGCACTTTAAACGATTCAGCTGCAATGGTTTGAATAAAGGTTTTGATTTGCGATTTTAATTTTGTTTGTATCAATTTCATACAAGGAAGTAGACTTGGTCAAATACTCAAACACTACGCAATTTTAAGCTACTCTTAATTTCGTATAGACGCCAGCACATAAAGCTATTACAATCTGTCAAATTTCTTTCATAGATTTTCATTTTTATCGCAAAAGCATTAGGTTCAAGGTTGATTGGGAAAATTTGACAGTTCCGGGTAGCTTGATATGCTGGCGTCTGTACTCTCACTATTACTTCGCCTTAAAGTGACAGAGATAGCATGAGACTTAGGTGGTTCGCCGACGGTAACGCACATCGAGCGACAGGCTCGCATTGAATTATATGGAGAGGCTCGTGGCTAATTATCTACTGCGCGGATCATATGATTTACAAGGTTAAGCTGCGTTTGCCGCGGTCTGTACGTTGTACGATGGGTGACCGTTGGTTACACATCAAGACCCCTCCGTGCCTTGGATCATCATCATCATCATTCAGCCAAAAGACGTCCACTGCTGGACATAGGCCTCTTCTAAGCCATGTTGGTTTGCCATAATCGCCACGCTTGGCAGGCTTGGTTAGACCGGAAGCTGACCCCAACATAGTTGGGAAAAGGCTAGACAGAACAATTGAATTATGTGGAGCCCATAGCTGACGCAGTGACGCACGTCACTGTCACTGCAGTAACGTGCGTCACCGCACACGGGTGTTATCGCTCCGACATGCGTCACGGTGCGGGAACCGCCTTAGCGGCAACTTGAAATTGAGTAGCGTTTCAATATTTGGCCATTAAAAGGACAAAAAAGTTGTAGTTTATAGTCGTTTAGATTCGAAATGATGATACAAAAAAATGTTACGTGTTTGGTTAAGGGTTCTAACGGTTGGATAGACAGTTTCATTTACAAAATCGTTTAGAAAGATCGATTCATAAATGTAAACACAGTTTGTGTGCTCCTAAAAATTAATTTATTTGCACACGCAATGTTATCAAAAATATTACTTTAATCCGCTAAATTCGGTTTATTTGAAAAAGGGCTCGTTTTGCAGCTGCACCAAATAAAATTTTGTCATAAATTCAAAACTATATTTCATCCTGAAGAACGTTTTAATTTCGAAAACCATTCGAAATTATCACCAAATATGTAAATTTTCAATGTGAAAATTTCATTTTATTGCCGCACAAGCCTGGAACCGTGACACAGTTATTAAAAAACGACAATATAAACAATTGGGTATCAATGTCGTCCCTTTTATATTATTTTAAAAACCCCAAAGTAATCGCATCGTATCGTAACAATAAAAATTTTATTTGTCACAGCACATGCTCTTAAAAAAACCGTATTATTTAATCCTAAGTGAAGTGTCTTCTTCATTTTATCAAGTTCCAAGTGTCGATATATTGTTATAACGGCGATGCTTGGGTACTAAAGAGTGCGGTCCAGATAACCATGTGGATGTACTCCCCTTGTTAACGATCCCACAACCAAATAAATTTGTAACCAAATTAGTCCCAAGCGATAAAATTTATTCGAAATCCACTGAGGAGAGTAAAAATAACACATTCTCTGTCGGATTAAAGAAGAGATACGAGCAAGATACGAGGCTCGAACGCCTCTTCCGCCCGTTTTTAACACTTCCAATTAATAAAATTGATTTTGTTTTTTAATTAAGCCCGTAACGAAGGCTCGAGGCTTGTTTAGGGACCCAGATCGGGTATACCTCTTAAAACAAGATTTATTTTATTGCTCAAAGCACAGCATTGGGATCTTCGACTCCGATCGTACCTACATGACGACGAAAAACCGATCGCCTACATTTATAGCGCCATCGATGCATAAAATTTGTTTTTTATAAAATGTAATCGAACTCGTAACAATTATGCTGGTTTAAAATTACCGAGCGGAAATTAGGCTCGTATAAATATTTCCATAGTGATAAAAAGTGCGTTTTGGTGTCCACTTTGTTTTATTAACGGTCCGCACATTAAGAGTTTATTTAATAAAATTTCACGGTCGATTGAGCTTCATTCATGTTTTTATCTTTAACAACGTACAGGAAACTTCAGAAACAAATAAAATGGTACCAAAAAATTAGCAATAACAAATCGTGATTTAAAAATTCCATGCATTTGGGCCCTCGACATAAAAAATTGTATAGAAACGAGCGCTAATTACAGTGCCAACATGTTCAGAAGCACGCATGAATGAATCCGAGTGAATGTGTATGATGTATGTATGGACGAATCTTTACGGCATTCCCGACTCATTTGCATATGAATGTGTAATTAAACTACGGTATGAATGCTAAATACTTAGATCCCTTTTAAATCTGCAGGTACATTTTGATCCTTATGTCAATTGGTTAGCCCTCGTCCGCCATTCTGCTTGCTTTATGGTACATTATTTGTTATAATTTATGACGTTTTAAACTTGTGTATAGAGAAATTAATAACCTAAACAATTTTGAATAATCACTACTAATATTATAAATGCGAAAGTAACTCTGTCTGTTACGCTTTCACGCCTAAACCGCTGAACCGATTTTGATGAAACTAGGTACAGAGATAGTCTGGAACCCGACGAAGGAAGTAGGCTTTTTATCCCGAAAACCGCAAATAATCTACGCTATAAATGATATTAATGCGGGCGAAACTGCAGGCGACCTCTAGTAATATATATTTGAGTAGCATTAGGTACATATACATGAATTTTAAGTAAGTTTCTTACTATATTTGCAATGAATAAAAAACCAACAAAGAAAAAGACGATCCCTTAAACACAGAGTAAAATCTTTCCATTTCGCGTAAGGTATCAAAACAAACCAATTAATGAAATATATACAGCGTGTTAACGAAATCGTGTAATTCTCTCAAACCAAATGGTCGTATAAAAAAAATGGTATAGATTAACCCCGCACGGGATTTAGATTGATTAAAAATAAAAAATAAACTTTTCTTTTTCTCAATTTTTTTTGTGATAGAAAATTTCGATACCGTGCATAAATGAATGGAGGCACGGCGACACAGCTGACGGGCACGACTAGCGCGATATCGCTCCACACAGTCAGTTAACTTGGGACGCTAAAATTACTCAAATACAGAATACCATGGTTAATTTTTTGAAAACTTTTTTTTGTTGATTCTAAAAAAAACCTATGCTGGGTCAATCAGTGTCACCAGTAGATCACGCGGTTTGAAGGAATAACACGAATTCGTTTACACCCTGTATAAGCCCATACAATTAATTACGACCGCTGATATTTTTAATATTCAATAAATGTAGGAGTACGTGAGTGTGAAGGTAAATACGGTTTGTTTTGAAGACTTTATGTTAATGATTAAGCATAAAACGTCGATGACTAATATAAGGGACTTTTAATAACAACAAATAAACTATTAGCACGTACGAGCCAATAAAATGAAGGTCTAAAACTACATGGAAATATTCCAATCGATTGTGACCGGGATCATAAAAGATATCTAGTGAAGCTTGCACTTTTATGAACAGTTTTAACAAAATTTGCGCTTGAGTTGAAAGTGGGAAAGGGTGCGCCAAAATTATTATACATTAAAATTCGACTGCCTCGTTGGTCTAGTGGTTACAAGGGCAACCGCTGAGCGTGAGATCCTGAGTTCGATCCTCAAGTCGGGCAAAGTGTGATTGGGGTTTTTCTGTGTGGGATTTCTCAGTAGCAGCCTAGAATCTGGATTTGTGCCCTTAAACATAACGACGAAATTAGTGTGTTCTATTACACCTCTGCCGGACCCTTCGGAGAATATAGGCGTGATGTTATGTTCAAATTCGACATTTTATTTCTCATCCGGTTTATGAGACCATAATAACTACCGCGGAAGTCAATATAAAATATTAATTACAATAATATTGATGTCACAATTTATGATGACCAGCACTGGAATGATTTAATTAATAAATAATTTAACTATATAATGTTCACACTACTGGATGGACATCAATTTTACACGTGTTAAAAAAAATAACAATAATCAAATATTCAGTCTGCCTTGCTCGTAAAGAAGATGTGCCCTTTCTTAATATAACGTAGGTGCTCATGCTAACAAAACAATATGGCGATAAACCTAAAACTGAGGTTAATGACGTTGTTACTTTAAATATACCTCAATGAGGTCTAGGTTTCGTCGCCAGTTCATTGTCTATGCTATTCGCAGAAGCTTCCAGAATACTTAACAAAAATAACTACTTATACAGAAATAAAATATAAAATAAATATTAGCCTTGTACCAAGCGTTGCCGCATTATACTTATATTATGTTATATTATATTATCATTATACTTTTATGTTATATTATATTATGATTTACCCTTCCTTTCCGGTGTACCTACATCTGAATGAGCCTTTCCGTGTGGTGCCGGACGTAAAGAATAGCACTGACCCATCTCTTCCCATGGGTGTCGTAGAAGGCGACTAAGGGATTCACTAGAGGATGGACAGCAGCGTCCTCTGAGTATTTTAACAACCATACTGTGATCGCCAACCCGCCTGCCAAGCGTGGCGATTATGTCAAACCCTATTGGGGGAGGCCTATGTCCAGCAGTGGACGTCTTTCGGCTGAATCATCTTCATGAAATATTAGTCTGTAACTGTCCCTCTGCAGCGCAAAGGCCTCTTCTCATACAGAGAAGGAAAGAGCATTGATCACCTCGCTTGCTCACTGCAGGTTGGCGATTTGAGACCATTAAGTCCAGGTTTCCTCACGATGTTTTTCTTCACCGTATGTCAGTGGCGTCTTAGATCAACTAAGAAAGTACCTACCTACATATCGTCGTCCGAGATCCGAGAGTGAAAACCTCGGGAATGCAATTTGGTCATTTTTATTTTATCATGACGTATAGGGAGACTATATCTTATAAGAGAGCCGCTCTATGTGAAATTAGTTTGTAGGCACTGAAACTAGCCTGTATTGGGTATATAAAATTCGTAATAAATATAATTGACTAGCTTTTGCCCACAGGAACCGTGTAATGACCAAATGCATTCCCGAGGTTTTCACTCCCGAGCGATGATATATAACATAGAAAAAGTTTCATTGGTACATGCCTAGGTTTGAACCCGCAACCCAGTGATTAACAAGCGGATCTGTAACCTCCGGGCCACCACGACAGATACTACATAGATACACGGAATAAATAAAAATTCACATTTCAAAAAAAACCCACATTTTTAGTACAAAACAGATAGAAAAGTTTTTTAAAAGCTTTCATCAACAAGATGAAAATCATGGTCTGTTAGCTCGCATAGAATCCAAATTCACGCTAAAAATATATTCCGGCCAAATAAAACGCATAAAAATTGCCACCAAAATTCATATTGAAATCTAAGTTTCGAAACATAAAGTTGGAAATTGAAAAACAACATATTCTATCAGATGCAATAAAAATGTCTGTGTACAACAAACGTAACAAAGAACACTTCAATTTCAATATGGCATGCGAAAACACGGTCAAAGCGAGATTGCACTCAGAAACAAAAGCACTCGACGCAACAATTAACCGAATCACAGTAATTACATCGCATTGGAAACGATACCATCATTTTAGCATTAATTCTTTTTATTTCAGTCAAAAGAAACAAAGGGGTTAACCCTTTCGGCGCGTGGCATGCCATATGCCAACTAAGGTTAGGGTGCTCAAATCTCGCAACAGTAAAACTGTTTACGCGAAATTAAAGGCAACGGAGATTGCCGGCAGTAAGGTCTCATGTAACTCTTTTATTCAAATTGAATGTTTTAACTTTTATACGTCGTCAGTGAGCAGTGATGGTATTCAATGTGATCCTAAAATAAAAAATCTGTTTACGTGATTTTTTGGTAGGATTTTTGAGATATGTGTGAGTTTGGATAAGAGTAGGAACAAGGTTATTTTACCATTGTTAGCGTAATCTTTTGTCTTTTCAGAAGGAACTAAAGAGAAAAGATTTAATGAAAGAGAAAAGAAAGAAGGACATTGTGATTAATACGAAGGAACCCTGTTAAGTGATCTTTTTTCAAAAACAGATTTTTAAACTATCATTTCTCTCTTATTTCATTTCCGAAAGAAATTATAACAACAGCAAGTAACATATTTACACATTTCTATAATTATAGTCCAGTCATTAAAATTATGTATAAAAGGTTAACAAACTTTTGATCGTGAAACATTAATTTTGCTTTAAGAACCCATTAAAAACACATTCTTAGAAACCTTTAGCACTTATTCTTTAATTATTTTTATTTTATTGTACCTTTATTTTTCAATTAAATTAATGTTTAACGATCAAAGGTTTGTTTACCTGTAATACAAAATTTTAATGGCCCAACCATATACCAGGTTAGTCAGAAATCGGGCACTAATCCGCGAGCAACTTAAAGTATCACTAATGACAGTTTTAGAGCAAGTACCTATTAAAATTTCAAAATACGATTTTTTTTATTTCTTTTTCTAGTAAATGTTACATATTAAAAAAAAGATCTTCATCTCTGCTTTAGTTACGAATTCAAAAAATGTAGCTGTATCCGTGACCCTAAATAGGACCTAAGATGTAAACGTCATATGACTATAGTTGAAGAAAGAGATTTTAGCGTATTTTTCATGAAATCTTTGAACAGCTACTTCTCTTAAACTATTGACATTTGTTGAGTTGTAAAACAAAAGTTATTCATCATCATAAGTACTTTAACACCTTTCAGATTAGTACACCCTTTCCAACTAATCTTGTATACATGGACATTTCTATACCACACCAGAAAATTAACGCCATCCAAACAACTCAGCTACAAATCCTAAATCGACATCTGCCAAAAAGCGTTACAACAAAACAAAATCCAATAATTATGACTGCAGAATAATTATCACTTTAATCCACGGGGTTGAACAGATGCGACATGGCACACCGGGCCACTCGCGCGGCCACTGTATCGTTCATAATTGTTTTTTTTTATCCTTTTCACTAGCTAACCCCCATTCAGTTCTTTGTAATTAGCCATCGACGCTGACGTTGATTCTCTGAGTAATTATGGACCGGTTGGACTTTGAGAACACTTGTATTGTCTTTGTTTGTTTGATGTTTAATTTTTGTTATTATACGTTATGAATAGTAATTATTTATGTCATATAATAAGTTAGTATTATGGTATAAAGAAAATTATGGGTTACTAAAAGTCACTCGCAGCTTTGCCCGCGTGGATGTCGTTTATCGCGTAGATATTTCGCGGTTTTCGGAATAAAAGTAGCCTATGTACTTCTTCGGGTTCCAGACTATGTCTATACCAAGTTTCATCAAAATCAGTTCAGCAGTTTAGGCGTGAAAGTGTAACAGACAGATAGAGTTAAGGTATGAGTTCGTAGCCGACTGCAGACAGCAGCAGCAGACGACGTGTCGCTCCAACACTAGGTTTCTATGTATTTCTATGAAATACCTTCCGCAGCTAGTGACACGTCGCCCGACTACACGTCGCACGACCGCAGAAGACGTGTCGTCCGACCGCAAATCAGTAGTTCCACCGACGCTGGAGCGACCGTACCTTTACTTTACTTTCGCATTTATAATGTTAGAGGGATGTGGCTGAGATTCACACACGACAGCTTTATAACCAACATGATAGATGGTAAATTACAAGCAAAGAGAAAACCAGGTAGACGTAGAAGAGAAGTGCGCAGACGAATTGAAGGACAAGACAGAAGTGATGACACACAGAGAAGTGAAGGAATTGGCTATGGATACAGAAAGATGGAGATTGCTACACCGACAAGTGTAGAGATTAAGTTCAGGAATCAGGACTAAGAAATGTGGCAAAAAGAAGCCTAACAGTAGCTGGATTTAGGCTGCTTATGAAAGGTTTTAACGTAATAAGTAATATACAAGGTTAGTCGGAAAGGGGGTACTAATCCAAAGCCCACTTATAGTATCGCTGATGACTGTTTGAAAGCAAGTGTTAAAATTTTAAAATTCGATATATTTTTTTCCAAATAAAATGATTTTTATTTTAGTTTTTTTCAAAAATTCTTCATCCCTGCTTTAGTTACAAATTCAGAAAATGGTGCTTCTAATTCATGACCCCAAATATGACCTAAAATGTAAACACAGCTGATTATTACTGGGGATAAATAGATTTTAGAGACTTTTTTTGAGATTTTTGAACAACTGTTTCTCTTTAACTATTGACTTTTGGGGAAAGTGGTAGAACAAAAGTTATTCATTATTATGTGTATTTTAACACCCTTTCGGATGAGTACCCCCTTTCTGACTAACCTTGTAGGGTGATGGATTTTCAAAAATAATTTAATATTATTTTTAACGTGTAAGCCATTGATGTAGAAACACACAGGTCGTTCCTCGGTACCTCGGGTCAGAGCTCAAAAATGTCCGAACCGAATGTAGACTAAAACATGAAAATGAAAGCTAATTTACGTCAATGGATGCTGTTGAATGTTCGTATGGTAAAAAGCTAAATTGGGTATTGTCATGACGAAATAGGATTTAAATTAGTTTGTTGATATTTCTAAGTTTACATGTAAACTCAGGACACTTTTCTCGTGAATTTTGTACTAAACCCTTGGTTCATGTGTTTCTACGTCAATGGTGTAAGCCATATAAGGTGCTGGTTTCATTCCAATATTGAAATATTTTTGTTTAAATACCGATATTTATAAATTGATTTCCTAATTATATAATTGGGAACTGCAACGATATATTATATCGTTGCAGGAAGACTATACAATAAAACGGTAGTGTTTTATACCATAAAGAATACCTAATCAAAAACATCTGCAAAACACTATAACATAATTACATCAGTTAATTAAATATATTAATTAAAATTAAATATCAAGATAATTTTTCATTGTAAAATTGATTGGTCGTTCCATAACTTAATTTATTTGTGTTAATGGATTTATTTTATGATTTCTTTTGATTGCCATTTGATAGGTAGACTCCGCTTTTTTTAGTACGAATGGAAACAAAACGCGAATTCCTGATAGAAAATGGTACGCAGTGCAGTAGCACAGAATACATTTATGCTAAAGCAGTACTTCAACTACCTACAATCGTCCGAATTGACACATTCACACACGCACTGCAACAAGACTTCTAAAGTAAGGCTGGTTTTAGAGTCACGCTGATTGTCAGCGCTGAGTCGGCGCTGATCGATCAATATGTATGTAACTAGCTGTTGCCCGCAGCTTCGCTTCCGTACCTTCTTACTTCTAAAGTACCAGATTTCTCATACAAACTTACAACACTTATTTCACCCCTTGAGGGGTTGAATTTCCAAAAACCCTGAAACATGTGTACTTTTATTTCTGACCAGTAACCTAAATATTGAATTTCATGCTTCTTACTTCAAAAGTACCAAATTTCTCATACAAACTTACAACACTTATTTCACCCTCTTAGGGGTTGAATTTCCAAAAACGCTCAAGCACGTGTACATTTACTCCTAACCAGAAACCTTAATACTTAATTTCATGCTTCTTACTTCAAAAATGACGGACTTGCATACAAACGTTAATCACCCTTTTCACCCCCTTAGGGGTTGAATTTCGAGAAATCCCTTCTTAGTGGATGTTTTCGCCACGTAAGAAACCTACTGTCCAAATTTCATATTTCCAGCATTAGTGGATTAGGCTCTGCGTTGATGAATCAAATGTCAGTCAGTACCAGTCTCTTTATATATGTATAAGATAAGAGAAAATCGTAGGCGCGGACAGCTACGCGTAATTCTAAAACGCTCCTAGGACAATCATACATATCGAGCCGTCAGCGCCGACGGTCAGCGTGACTCTAAACCAGCCTAAGTTCTGAATACAGTCACATACAAAAACAAAAAACTACTCAGTATACAGTGCGTATCTGTGTGAGTGTTTCAATTCAGGCGATTGTAGTAAGATGAGGTACTGCTTTAGCTTATACAACGTGTTATAAAAATACTCCTAAAACCGAAAGGGGATTAAAAGGTCCCTTGTAAAGAGTGTATGGCAATATTTTAAAATAAAAGTGAGACCCAAAAAAATATTTGGGTAAATCATAAAATAAAGTCATCACTGAAACGCAACCATGAAAACATAAGAGTAAAGAGTAGACTACCCAAAAAGTTATTTACATTCTTACCTAATTTCCTCTGAGAGGTAAATGACAACAACCGTAGGACTACTTGATTAACATTTTCTTTTTTAAGGGGAATTATGTAACACGTTGTATATCTACTCTGGCAATAGGTAGCAAAAGTTTCCGAACTATATCAAAAACATTGCAACACGACTTCATTACCAGTGAACCATAAACTTCACAAAGGCAACTCACAACTGTCAATTAACCCTTTGCAAATTGTACCGACGCATATTCAAATATTTTGACCCTCGGCAAAGGAACATAATCCACGATGTTCAACATTCATATTTATCACATCGCGCGTGTAAGCGACTCGTAATAGAATAAAGCTATTGTGCCAGAAGGGCCGATTTAACCCTTTCATACTACGCTAAGAGAAACGACTGCTAATGGTCTTATTTTGCCTAATGATGCCCCTGAGTTAGGGTTGTTACTGTTCGAGATGGAATGATAAGTTTATATATGAATTTCTATTTGTTCTTGGGGGATTGTGGGAATTGTGTTCGCAATTAATATAGATTGTTCTAACTTTTGAATAAAAGGGCATGATTAGGAGTTACGAATACGGTGATGCTAATGACTTTATTATAATTAGGGGCCATAAAATGTAGCACGAAAATAAATATTGCAGAACAGGATAAATATCATAAATAATGTGAAGAACATGTTAATGAATGATTGGAACGTTATTACTCAAAAAATCGTAAGCTCTAATCAGTATTCCTCGTTTGTTCAGCTGTAGGATTTGAATAATGAATTTCCAATTTTTTTTGGCAGAAAAAAAAGTAATTGCATTACATTATCGCCCCTAACCTAATAACAAATAAGCACCCCATTGTTTGCCGTCTGAAAAAATAGCTTAAGGGCTGAAATATGATAATGATCATTCTTTTTCGCCCGCCTGATTGCACCTAAATGATGAAGACAAAAAATATTATAGGAATTAATCTTGCTTCCCAATCAGCGACTATGCAAATATGGCGGCAGATGCGCCTGCGCAGCCCGTGCCGTACCGTAATCACGCGCATAGTAACGATAATGATGTTTATAATAATAACCTGTTATTTTTAACAGTTAATTTATATTGTAAGTAGGTATTTTATTATGATTCCGATGTGGCCATTATTTTGTTTTGCATCTTGAATAATTATCGCCTAGGGCGTAGTATGTTATTGAGAGGTTATTTTTGTGTCGTTTATTTGAGAAGCTTATTTTAATTATTACTAATTTGTTTGGCTTATGAGGTGTGGTTTCGAATTTTGCAAAGTCATGGCTTCTTGACTGGAAAGAGAAATCATAATATGAGAATAAAATAAAAATGAAATCATGTGTCCTGTTTTTGACTTAGAGTTACCCTGAGCAGAATACCATTTTGAAAGTGTATTATGATTAGTCTGATTGCACGTCAAATTCAATATTCCGCGGCAATAAGAAACAAATGACAATCAAAATCCGACGATTAATTAGTACACAATTTTACAATTTAAATTACAAGAGAAAACTAAAACACAGCTTTACTAAAGACGCTTTTAAGGTCCGGCTACATGGTCAATCTTATTTGCACAAATTCTAATTTGCACACGTAACCATGTACGTTAATGCGGATTCCTATGGTTTACCGAGCGTTATTAGTTAAAAGCGTTGTTAGTTAGTTTGGGGGCGGCCTATGTCCAGCAGTGGACGTCTTTCCGCTGAATGATGATGATGATTAGATAAAATTACGATTCCTGTATCTTTACCAATAATGAAGCAAAGACCCCATAGCTTTGCATAGTAGACCCTTTCATACGTTAGTAGTTAACAAGTATGTTTGAAAAATGCTACCATAGGTTAGCAAAACGATTCCTTTTTGGCCATACTAACACTTCATAAGACGTCAAAACGGTATACCGCGCAGTACTATTAAGAGCCTATGCACACGACGTCTTTTTGACGCGCTGTCGAAGCGTGTTTCTGTCATACTTCATACTTAAAAAACGTCATTGTGATTTTTATGTATGGAATTTGACGGAAACGCGCGTCGAGACGGCGCGGCAGCGCGTAGAAAAGACGCCGTGTGCATAGGCCCTAAATCACACAATACCGTTTGTGCAAACTTTTGCACAAACTGTTTGCGCATACAAGTCGCTGCATGTAGCCTAACCTTTACTTATTTTCGGCCACCGTGTAAGAAATTATTCTTAAGAGGCCTCGATTACTGTATTGACAATTACAAGTACCCATCTAAAAATAAGTTATGTCGCCTCTGTACGAAATAATGATAAGCAAACAATTCATATTTTTGTACACAGAATGCCATATACATGTACAGTTCAGTTGGTATACTGTGTGTATTTAATTTTGATCATACCTATTATTTTAGGCTGTGCCTTGCAAGAATAACGTAAATGAACGTAGGCCGACAGGCGCCGAATTGATGTCTGAACTGAAGTAGTGTCAACAAAAAATATATCAAAATATACAGAAAGTTAAGTTAGTACTATTTTGGAATAACAACTAGTGTCGGTACAAATAAATAAAAGATGCCTGAACGTGTGTAAAGTTAAATAGAAAGCTCTTATTACTGTGTTCGATACGCAGATTGCATAATTATGAAATTAAGAGTTCTTTAGGCTTGAATTACATAGAAACGGCGTAAGGTGCAGGCGCGGCGCAGGCGCGTCGCTTTCATACATTTTGTACAAAAAAGATTTGAAGCGACACGACAAAACATATGAAAGCGACGCGCCTGCACCTTACGCCGTTTCTATGTAATTCACGCCTTAGGATGATTCGTAGCCATGAATTGTATTTCAATATTTTATTATAAACGAAAACAGATTGTGTTTATTGTTCTGTTCTACCTAGCCTTTTTAACCGACTTCAAAAAGGAGGAGGTTCTCAATTCGTCTGAATGTTTTTTTTTTTTTTTGGATGTTTGTTACGCGATAACTCCTCCAATTATGAATGGATTTTGATGATTTTTTTTTTGTTTGGTGGATCATACTTCAGAGGTGGTCCCATATAAATTTTATTGAAATAGATTCAGCGCTTTTTGAAATAATCAACAAAAACAAAAAAAATATATACTTAGATGACGTTTTCGTTTGTGGTTCCCTTATGCAAAAGTTTTGATAAGGACTTTCAATCTCTGTTTTAACTGTGATCACAGAAACATTAGCCAAGAACAAAGAAGTTTGTATGTGTTTGTAAGGAGCCGTCATGATAATTAGACATTAATTCTTAAAGAAAACTACTTAATTGTAGGAAAGATTACGCAATCGTGTCATTTAAATTTGTAGTCTTAAACCGTGTAATTTATGGCACTAAAACGTATATAATAAATAACTTTAAATAAAAGTAAAAACCGACTTCAAAACAAAAACTAAAAAGAGTAAAATAATTACCAAAATATAAAATTAACAGTTTCAGAAGTCGGTGCAATTCTACACTGAAACAAATAAAAGTCACCGACTTCTGAAACTGTTAATTTTATATTTTGGTAATTATTTTACTCTTTTTAGTTTTTGTTTTGAAGTCGGTTTTTACTTTTATTTAAAGTTATTTATTCCAACTATGTTGGGGTCAGCTTCCATTCTAACCAGATGCGGCTGAATACCAGTACCTATTACACACAGAGCGACTACCATCAGACCTTCGCAACCCAGTTTTTTTTTTCCAACTTACTTCTTTCATTACTGGGCAACCTATTGCGATAGTGCACATTTTACAGTTACTAAGATAAGAATGGGTATAGTATTTGATCAATGACTCATTTGACGTCACTGATTGAATACAAGGTCTGTTCGAGATTAGCAGAAGACCTGGGCAAGTAGCATTGGCATAGAAACATCTAAGTTGAGCAGTGGCTAGTCTCAGGGTGCGGATGTTAATTACTTAGCATTGACTATTCCCAAAGTATTATATTACTAAAAACGCCAATATTCATTGACCTGAGGAGTTTGTTGCGCCGTTTCTTTCAGTTACTAGGCAATGCCAATGCCAATACCCTAAAGTTAGACCGGTTGTCACACTTTTGGGCTTCTGAAGACCCGTAACGACTGTCATATGTATTCGTATGATCCGTCGGTTGGTGATTAGGTACCTAAAAGTGATTATTACAATCAACCAATGATTTTTGATGATTTTTTTCTGCGTTTTTTCAACCTTCGGTTCCATTTTAATGTTGTATTTCTGCGTACATTTTTATTAGTGTACCGTCACCTACGTCAATCATACATACATTAATTATTTATGTAGAGGTTGGTAGTCGAAAGTCGAGAGGCTGGTAATAATGTGTGCGCTATCGAAAACAATCGTCCGATAAGTGGACGCCAAGGGCGACTCATTCATATTGATATGTTCTGTTTGGGACTTCTGGAATAGTACCTTTATGTTTAATCTAGTAATAAGGATCAAACTTCAAAACTCATTTATTCAAAATAGACTAGAATTACTTACTTCTTTTTGAACGTCAATGTTACAAAAGAAAACCCCAAAATAGACCGCCCTTCACCGCTTCCTGGTGTTTATGCTGTGAAGAAGAAACGGCGCAACAAACTCCCCAGGTCAATGAATATTGGCGTTTTTAGTCCTATAATACTTTGGGAATGGTCAAGGTTGTCATTATCATTCGCACCCTGATACTAGCCACTGCTCAACTTAGATTTTTCTATGCCAATGCTACTTGCCCAGGTCTTCTGCTAATCTCGAACAGACGTTGTATTCGATCAGTGACGTCAAATAAGTCATTGATCAAATAGCACAGCCATTCGTATAAAACTATAATAATATCTATTATAATCCTATTGCAATTGTTATACTCAAGCGTACAAAATAGTATAGCGACCAGCCGTACCTAGTACTTGCGGGCCGGTCATCAGAATGTTGACAGGATAATGGCATCCTATTGAGGACTTGGTATCTATCAGATGTAGACAGTTTACTAAGAATAAATATTATCACAGCTTGTCAAAAAGTACCTATCCTTTTTACAATAATATTTTCTTTTAATTTATTAAAATAAAAAATTGGGATAGGTACTTCCTACACGTATACCTACTATTTTTCTTTTCATAGACTACTTCGCAGCTTAAACTTACTTACCTATCAAACTTAAGCCTTAACCGAAGGATTATTTCTTGGATTTCAAATCTTAATAGATTATGAATAAAACATTAAACCATAAAAATGTGCACATTTTTATCATAGTTTCTCATCACCTTTATGTGGTCTGCATTTAAAAGATACTGTTTTTAAACGGTTGATAACTACGCTAGAATGGGCGGACTATTATTACTATATTATTATCGTCTAATTGTTAATTTTATGCTAAGATACAAAGATACATCAACTGATTAGTATCACCTTGTCGTAAACTTGAAATGTCAGGTATAATAAGTCTTCAAACAAAAAAACGATAAAAAACAAAAATTTCGATGTTATTTACGATCTTTTTATAATTGATCGTTAAAATCATTCGTTAATTAACAAAATCTAGAAGCAATAAAACTATTAAATGGTTTCTTTAATTACTTTTTTAAATAGGTTATTAATATAAATTGAGTTAGTTATGGTGTTAAGTGGAACATACTCTTCTATACTCGGTCGGTGGTCCGAGATACTTATGAAAGAAAGGCTCGGTACAATAAATAAGACTCGAAACAGAGGTGTCGGACCACTGTCCCGTGTTATAATGCATCACTTGTGTATTAATTCCTAATACTTGTTTTAAAATAACGAATGAATTATAGCGAGTGAGGCAACTATTCAAAGATTTTGAATTGATTAAGGGCTTGTATTGTTACTATTGCAGGCAATCAATCATGTTTTGTTCTGCATACAATTTAGCTGGGTTATAAATAGTTGATTCATTTGAAGGTTAAGGTATTTAATTTCAGTATTCTTAACAACCTGGGGAGCAATTCTAGTAACAAAATTGTTACCAAATCGCAAACGAACTACAACCGTCAGTTTTTATTCACGAGAACTGTCAAAATGTTTGGTTTTGTTTTTGCTGTCAAATATGTGAAGTAGACGACTGAACGGTTCGACTTCGATTAGGATGCAATTGATTAACGTTTCTGTGAGCAGAATTGGGCCCTTCCTATACTCAATATATTAAATATAGTTTATTATGTAATAAATTAAATAATAAAAATTGTATTTACAGGCGGGGATTAAAAACTCTATTGTATCAAAGCAGTATTATCTCACATGTTGCTTTTATTTACATAGTAATATTAGCAATACGACAAAAACACATAAATCTAGAACAATTTAAAAATTTTACTTTAATTAACCGGAAGATATTCAATCACAAAATTGATTAAACTGATATTTTTATGTAAACCGCTTTAGTTGTTTTGTAACATTTGTCATATATACAGTGAAATTTAATTAAACAACAACTAATTGATTTAAAAATTGACGTAAATCTATCAATTAAAAGTTCAGTGTAGGAATGTATAGTCTTCTTCTTCTATCGTGTCGGCACGAGCTATACAAGAATAGCTCATGCCGTGGTGAAAAGATTAGCCAGTCAGCAAGGATAGTAGCGAGGTTGACTGCCCAGGGTGCGCCGGACGTACTGAAGTATCGTCAGTCGTGGAGGCTCTTTTCATGCACCCATGTATAGTCAAAAACTATATATATACTCTGTTCATCGAAAGATAAGTCCTGACATAGCTGTAATTTCGTAAATTGTAGCCATGAGAAGACTTCTATCGAAAAACGTAAACGACATCATCAAAAACCGTAAAATAGCTTTAGGACCCAAGTTTTGTTTTTGTTTAAATATTTGATATTCTTTATGTGGTACAGTCTTGTAGAAAAACCCGCAATATTATATACTGATACTCCTTGTATTAATCATTAATCATAAAAGCAATTAAACAAATTCTTTGCAATAATTATCGACACGTTATTTAAGCATTTTTTTTTAATTAAGCCATTTATATTATGTTGGTTAAATAATTGATTGCTGTTACGTAAGAATAGTAGGTAAGTATATATATTCATAATATATTCTTGCCAAATATACATTTCCTAATAAGCTTATCTTGTCATCGAATATTTCATAATCAGAGTCTTAATTATTCTTCTTTTGATTTCTAAGAATTATAATTTTTACACCCAATTAATAATTCAAATCTTGTTTATTTTAAACGGTGATTCAGAATTACATTAAAATGTCAATTTGTTATGATAAAAACGTAAAACTTTGTTATTCATTGGCAGAGTTATTAAACGTTCGTTTATAATTTAAGGATTTATGCTAAGACAATTATTAATCACATTTCTGTTTTTATATCATCGCGGACACAATATTCCACTAATTTATTCACTAATTGCTAGGTACATGTATACTTTTAAATATTCAACACTAGAGGTCGCTATTGGCTTTGCCCGCGTGGATGTCGTTTAACGCGTATTCCGTATTTTTCGGGATAAAAGTAGACTATGTCCTTCTTCAGGTTTCAGACTATCTCTGTACCAAGTTTAATTAAAATCGGATGAGCGGTTCAGGCGTGAAAGCGTAACAGGCAGACAGAGAGAGTTACTTTCGCATTTATTATACGTGTAGGGATTCTTCAACAGTTTCGAGGACTGCGATTAGTTGAATTAATTGATTGGTTTAACAGTTTTGAGGTGCATGAAAAGAGTCTCCACGAGTGGCGATACTTAAGTACCTACGTCCGGCGCACCCTGGGCAGTCAGCCCCGCTACCAACCTTGCTGACTGGCTAATCTTTTCACCACGGCATGACCTATTCTCGTATAGCTCACGCCGACACGATAGAAGAAGAAAAACAGTTTTGACAACACTATTTTCTTACAACTTTGTTCAAACAGATCCAGATAAAATATGCAATTACAATATTTAGTTTTTATTCCGCCAAACTAAAAACGCTAAATATTGTTGTTGCATATTTCTATGTTATGGATTTCCGCAAAGTAACGCCTGATTCCATAACCTATTTATTTGAATCCAGATACCTTATTATGATCAGTAGGTAAATACTTTACCATATGAAAGGTAAAAGAGGTTTTACATTATTATGATCAGTTACGGTTAACTCACGTGCATTTTTCGGGATTGCCCGACTAGTTTCCATAATTAAGGGTCGAAACTAATCATACATTTATGAATGTGTCTCACGAAAGTTATAATACAAAAACAGAGAGATTTTACGTTAAATGCGTAAAATTTAAGGATCTACACCAATTGGTTCTCATCAAAATGCTTACATCATTCAAAACAGACATAGACACGGTAATGAATGTACGAACAGTGTCAACATTATTATTTATAATCGAAGCCCATTCCGGCTCAACATTTGGCAATAAATTAAAATAGTTTATTGGACAGTAAATCTGTTGAGTTCGTTGTTGATACAACAGTGTTGGATTACCAGTTGATTTGTGACAAGTTATAATTATTACTTATACGATTTCGGTGATAACTCAACGACTTTGCATAATAACGTCTTAATATTTGAATCAAAAGCGTGCGTGTAGTGAAGAAAAAGGAAGATTTTTAAAATAAGTACAATAATATTATGTAATTCACTAAGCGCTGTCACTTTAATAACTAAACCTAGGAAAAAAATTAACACTTCTGAGATCAGAATGCACTCTATTGGGAATTAAAATCGCGCGCAACTCGACTGTCAAAAAATCGAGATTACAAGTAACAATATTATAAAAAACCTCTACAGTTACTACTGTAGACACTGACGATTTATTCTACTAACAAAAATGTCGATCAATTGCAACCGAACCAAAGCCGAGACGTTCATTCAGACAGGTTTCGTTACCAACAACTGTCAAATTATTTTTCAACTAAAACAAAACCAAAAATTTTTACAGTTTTCGTAAACGAAAACTGACTAACGGTTGTGATTCGTTTACGGTTTAGCAAGAAGTAACAATATTTTAAAAATACCTCTACAGTTACCATTGTAGACACTGACGGTTTATTCTACTAACAAAAATGTTGATCAATTGCAACCGAACCAAACCCAAAATGTCCATTCAGACCGTTTTCGTTAACAAAACCTGTCAATTTTTTTTTTTTCAACAAAATATTTTGACAGTTTTCGTAAACGAAAACTGACTAACGGTTGTGATTCGTTTACGGTTTAGCAACAAGTAACAATATTTTAAAAATACCTCTACTATTACCACTATAGACTCTGACGGTTTATTCTACTAACAAAAATGTTGATCAATTGCAACCGAACCAAACTAGAAATGTCCATTCAGACAGTTTTCGTTAACAACAACTGTCAAATAAAATTGTTTTTCAACAAAAACAAAACCAAAAATTTTGACAGTTTTTAACCGACTTCAAAAAAAGGAGGAGGTTCTCAATTCGGTCGTTATTTTTTATTTATTTTATCGTAAACAAAAACTGACTAATGCTTGTGATTTGTTTACGGTTTGGCAACAAGTAACAATATTTTAAAAATACCTCTACTTTTGCCACTATAGACATTGACGGTTTATTCTACTAGCAAAAATTTTGATCAATCCCAAACGAACCAATGCCGAGACGTTCATTCAAACAGTTTTCGATAACAACAACTGTCATGTTCGTTTACGGTTTGGCAACAATTTCGTTAGTAGAATTTGCTGCCTGTACTGTAAATACAAAATCATCCGTAATTGCACTATCGACCAAAATTCGTCGTAATATCGACACACCAAATCTGTCTAATCGATGAAGTATCGTTCATCTCTCCAAGCCCTTAGGCTTTGTTTGCCCGCGGCTTTCTGCGTGTCAATTGCGAGCATGACAAAGCCGTTTAATTAATCGATTTTCTGTAGCTTGAATAGCCACTAGCGTACACACAGCTGTTCTCATTTATTACATTCAAATAACAATTTTATTAGTTAACAGAAGATGTTAAACTAATTTATAGCTTCGTGTACATTTGCTGAAAGTTATTATATTTGTCTGTAATAAAATTATTTTAATAGGCACGTATTGTATAAACTCATTAAAATATCCGCAAATATATGAAGATAGCTTTGAACTATTTGTTTTGTCCTATAGTCTTGATTTAAGACTGTGATAACCTATTCTCGACTTGAGAATTAATGAGGAAAAGTATCCATTAGTAGGTAGATACTTCGATGACGTACTACCACATAAAAACTTAAGAGGATTGAATCGTCTCATACGTTTAAAGGAAGTGAATATAAAAACGAAAATATTCATTTAAGAACCAATCATTTATGATTATTTACGGTTTACTCACGTGCATTTTTCGGGATTGCCCGACTAGTTTCGGACCCAAACGGAGCCCTTAATCATGAGCTGAACACGCGGCGAGGTCGCGAGACGAACTCTTTTCGGCGAAAAATGCACGTGAGTAAACCGTAAATAATCATAAATATGAATGTGTCTCACGAAAGTTATAATACAAAAACCAATCATTTAAGCAAAATAATAGAGTAGGTAGGTACTCTGCCCTGAAAATGCTCGGACGAAAAACCTTTGATTTTAGAATTGCTGTAGTAACTTGTGGCACGATGATGATGTGTGTTATGTCTAGCCTTTTACCAACTACGTTATGATTCGCTTCCAGTCTAACCAGATGCGGCTGAATACCAATGTTTAATACGGAGCGACTGCTATCACATCTGGAATATTCCCTTCGGAGGACAATCAGGAATAAAAAAAAGGATCTCTTCCCCTGTCACCAAGACGAACGGTCAGATAGAATGAATTATTTCTGGTCTGTCCCCTGCTATTCTTTAGGGGGATAAATAGAAATAAAAAGTTTCGATCTGACCCCTGTTACCGAAGAGGGGATAGATCAGGGGGACAGATCGGAATATTCCTCATATCTCCGCAACCCAGTCACTAGTCAATGCCGATATTCTAAAGTTATACTGGTTGTCAAACTTTCGGGCTTTTGACTACCCGTAACGAACGTCATAGGTTTGACACCCGGAACCGACTGCTTAACGTGCTCTACGAGGCTAGAAGGGGTCTCAATGTGTAGAGAACAGTCATCCATCCACAGACTACCGCAGCAAGCGTAGCTTAACCTTACAAATCGTATGATCCGCGTAGTTGTTTGTTGTTTTGATGTATTTAAATGAATTAAATATGTTGCATTTCAACCGCAAATATACACCTAATAGCACGATTTTCTTTTTATTGATTCAATAAATTAATGCACCTAAATCAACGGTAAGACCTGGCTACCACCCTAAAATAGACCGTCATCATAAAATAAATATCTCAGACCCAAGACCTACAAATTTAATTTACATAAGGATTTGATTAAAGTTTTTATCTCATTTTGTGGCGTATGCGCGGGCGCACCGCGGGGTGTCGATGCCGGCGATCCACCGGCTATTGTTGTTCGAATTTCGAATCCGATCTCTTTACTCTTTGACATTCGCTTTTCAAAATTATAAATTTAACTTTAAGTAAGTTTAGTAATTTTGAAATGTCCTTTTTTGGATAGGGTTAATTTATGTTGGTGTTGTTTACTGTTATTGAATTTGATTGTAATATTGATATGGCCTGAGAAAACACTTACCTATACGTAAAAAAGTTCAGAAAAGGTAGGTAGGTACAACATCATTCATTGAAAACTTTAAATTAGGTACATCTCTTCAATGCATTATTATTTATTTTGTATCGTTATTTTTTTTAAACTTAGATTACATTGACACTTTTGCACAAAAGTGCAGAGGCGGGCTTAATGTCTTAGACATTTTCTACCAGTCGTCCTTATGGTGATGGTAGAGAAATATTCTATTAGTTTTCAAAATATAGAAGAAATTACACTTTCGATTAATTATATTTTTCAATCAATAATTACAGTCATCGATTCTTCTACACCCCAACTCAAAAATCATTCACATTTTCATTCAATTTCATAATCTCCGATACTATCTCCTCGGACGTTGGTTAAAAAATACACATAGCCGAACAATAGCATTCCTTCGTTCGATTAATGACATTCGAGTGCGTACCTATACGACACTCCTACACCTACTTAGTTGACATTATGTAAATACGGTACCACTTTACATTGTCGTACTCATTATGCTGTGGAAGATTCGTTAGGTGAAGAAACACATGTTGTTTTATCGTATCTTTTGGTTGTATGGGTGGTGGAAAGTACGGCTGTTCGAATTGTGAACAATTGTCCACCGAACAATCATTGTGGTGTTGATAGAGCGGCATAATATTGAGAGCTACGTCGCGACCTTTTAAAAATGTGTAAAAACTTACCTATTGCGATTAAATGCTGAACATAGGCATAGCCGTAATACTCGATAGGTATGCATTAAATAACAAAATGTTAGTTACCTTACATCTTTGGAGAAAATTATGTATAAAAACTAAAAATGCTGCATAACATAAATAATTAGCATACATTTGAATGAAATAAGTTCAAATTGTATTCAACAATGTAATTAAAAACATTAGCATTGCAAACTACAAACAAAAATCCTGTGTAAAACATACCAGGACTTTCTCGCTCCTATACCACACATAGATACATCTTAGCTCACACAATGAGATGATTACAATCCGTTATATCTATCTATAATACTTTACACTATAAAAAAATAACAAGCCACGCTCGTGGGCGAAAGAAAACAATTGATGCTCCTTCTTGCTCTAATTTCAAAGATACACTCGCCCATAGATAAGATCGGAGAATGATTTGATTAATTTGAACAAGGCTTTAATACAACGAATAGTTAGGGCTAAGTATTTTTATTGTAGACGCGTGTCGATTTTAATCTGTAGCGTTAAAGTTATTAATAATTTTGTAATGAAGTTTTAATGATTTTGTTGGTATGTGTACTTGTAACAGCTGGTCAGTGTGACCCCTTGCTTTTTAGGGTTATTATTATTTTTTAGTCGTGAATTTAGTAGACCGTATTGATGTGTATAATTTGCTGTCATAAATTCATGTTCGCTAACTCATTTACCAATAATGGTGTTAATGACAATCATGGGCATCATTGGAGAGATCCATGTTTAAACGTGGACGGGTTATATGACGTCACAATGCGGCTGTCCCATTTCAAAATCTAGTATGGCCTTAAAGCGAAATTTTACAGGAGAGCGCATAAACGTAAAATCGATCATCCTTTGAAAAGTAGGTATTTATGTTGGGCAAAACCACGTGGTTAAAGGGACTTACTAGGTTTTAAAGTGATCACGACGCAGTGAATGATGCACTTACTGGGTATCGATGCTTAAATATGTTTGCTTATATATGAGTTCTCAACGCTGGTGTTTTCTTATTTGATAGGGACTTACTAGGTTAACAAGACTATGCAATAAAAGGATTTTTGTAAAAAGTGTCCCTTACTAGGTTTTGAAATGGGACAGCCTGTACAGCAACGCCCTAAGCCGAGATCCGAGTTCGTCTAGGTGTCGCCCTTAGTGCTGTTGTTGCTATCATGATGTTAGTGTAGTATAAGAAGTTAGCTTAGGTTAAGTATTTTACTTCCCCACCATTGGCTGGAGACCCTTCAGGACTCGCCAATAACTGCCCGGTTACGTAGAATCGGTCCGCAAGAACTATCAAGAAGAGAAAAAAAAAAACAATATCTGTGACTCTGTCTAATTAATTAACGAAATTGGATATCGAAAAAGAAATCGATGTGAGATTTCTCCTTATTTTAACGTCGACATGTTTTTGGTGTAGAGTTCTTGAATAACCCTCTACGTCAACACTGTCAAGTACGTTCCCTTAATTACGAACCGACACAAGAAAAAAAACAAAAATACACCTGTATCAGTTCAATTTTAGCGTCCAAAATATAACAAACGTATTTTATCGACACCTTTTTAGTGTTGATAATTTTAGGAGTGTTAAATTTCATTAAAAAAAGAGAAAAAAACCAAATCGTAATGGAAAACGATACTTTTTAAAATCTTCGCTAAAGAAAAAACTAGGTAATGGCTTTTTTATCATCCAATCTCATTCGGGATGTTCATTAAAAAATTGTAAAAGCATTTTCGCGAGACGCCTTTAAAGCTATAAGGGTGTTTGTAAGGCGATCAGTTTTCTGCACCAATTCACTTGAACCGTATCAATTATGGTAATTCCTGGTTTAATTTCCTGGCCCAGATTAACTATACCCCCTCTAGTAATAAACCTGATTTATTAGGTGAAGTTTTTTATAATTTCTCCCTTGAATCTTTAAGTTTGATGGTGCTTGAATTTTGGGTAAAGCTGTGATTAAAACGATTTATGTCTGTCGATTATGTTTAATCGTTTATAAACTTTGCTATCTTTTTTTTTTCAGATTATCTTTGCTCAGCTACCAAAGTTAGCATTATTACGACGTATTGTAGAAATGAAAGCTTGTTATGCAATTAGGGACCATTGGAAGATGTCATACGACAGTATTGTAAGTACTTACAAGTACACATCTAAAAGAGAAATTAAAGAATGTCTAATGTCCAGTTCCAATGCTGCCGCGCTAACGAAGAATACAATAACACGATTTTGATTTAAATACATATTCTGAATCAGCCAATCGAGATCTATTAACTCTCTCTAAGTAACTTTTCGATATACCTCAGGATCTCGGTTTTTCATTAAGCAAGAATGCAATAACTAAAACAGTTCAAAACTTAGAGCGCGTTACAGCGGTTAGAGCGGCTACGCACTGCATCCGATCCGAATCCGTGAAAATACGTTCCGAAGTAGCCATAGAACTATTTGTATGGTAGTTTACGCACTACATCCGGCATCCGTCATCTGATTTCTATCCGTCATCATCATTGACGGACCGAAGTAGCCGTAGTAATGTTTGTATGAACGCTTTCGCACTACCTCGGATTCAAATCGGACGCCAAATGGATACCTATGCCAAAGATGGCCCCTGAATTGTTTGAATTTGGATCAGAGATCGGATAAGTGCGTAAGCGATATCCGAATTCGGTCCGATATTTTTACTCTAGATCGGTATTTTCACGTATTCGGATCGGATGCAGTGCGTAAAGCAATATCCGAATTCGGTCCGAGTTTTTTATATCCGTATTTTCACGGATTCGGATCGGATGCAGTGCGTAATCGCTCTTAAGCGCGTTTTCTTCGGAAGTGGGAAAATCGAGTTATTGTATTCTTCGTTAGCGCGGCAGAATGGCCAAAAAAGGAATCGTTTTGGTTACTAATAGTAGCATTTTTCATTACCAAACTTGAAATATAAATTTAATAGACTCGTAAATTAATTTTACCTTTGATAGCTACTAATGTGTGGAAGGGTCCATGGGCTCCGGGAGGAGGGTGCAAGGGGATGTACTTGCACCCCCCAGTCATGGAAGAAAATACATAGAAGAAATAAACATTTTATTATTTGAATTTGACATTTATTTACTTGACATGACGTAAATACCTAATTTGATATAGGTAGGTACTATTATTATAAGGATGCACTTGTCTTATTAGTTAATAGTATAATAATACTTATAAGTATATAGGGTGTAAACGAATTCGCGTAATTCCTTCAAACCGCGTGATCTACTGGTAACACTGATTGACCCTACATAGGTTTTTTTCAGAACCAAATAAAAAGTTTTCAAAAAATGAAACATGGTATTCTGTATCTGAGTAATTTTAGCGTCCCAAGTTAACTGACTGTATGGAGCGATATCGCGCTAGTCGTGCCCGTCAGCTATGTCGCCGTGCCTTCATTCATTTATGCATGCCATCGAAATTTTCTATCACATAAAAAAAGATATAGATATATATTTTATTTTTAATCAATCTAAATCCCGTGCGGATTTAATCTATACCATTAATAGATCATGTGGTTTGAAGGAATTACACGAATTCGTTAACAACCTGTATAGATGCATATCCACCTCACTGAAAATAATCCTGGCGGGTGCCCATTATTTCACGGTCTACAATACGAAGTTATGGGGTCTTTGATTCATTATTGGTAAAGATACAAGAGTATTAATTTCAACCAAAAACGATCGGTCGATCGGTAAATTCTAAGAATCGGCCATTTATAAGCATCTACGTTATACAGGATCAAATCTAATAGGGACGTGGGCAAGGTCATTTCAAAACTTGTAGTAGTAAAAACTTGAGTAAAATTTATGCCAGACTAAAAAATACTTTGCAGTAAATGTTTTTTCATATTGAACACATGTTTTCTAGCTGCGTAAAAGTATTACCACAAGAAAGGACTACTGTTCGCCATAGTCCTGAAAAAAATGATAGCTCTGATAAATTTTTTTATGATTTTTTTCTATGTAAAGTGATTGAAAAAAAAACAATAATTGGTCATAACTTTTGAACCGTGAAAAATTGCACCGACATTCTCAGGGATAAAAAGTTTGGAAATGACATTGCCCACGCCCCTATTCGATTTGATCCATACTTCCAGGCACATCCTGTATAAACATTATTTGACTCATTTCACCAGCTTTTCGTTACGATAACGTTATTTACCAATTTTCAGCTTTACACATAGTTACGTACAATAGTTGAACTGTACCGGAATTCGCGCTCTGTTAACACTTTACACACGTTAACAATTTACTTTAACTAAATAATATATGTTGGATTTAAGCGTGAACGTTCGTTATATTGCTGGGTTCCTCACCTATCTTATTTTTATTCATTAAAATCGTTACTACAATTGCAGATACATTGTTTGTTGCTGCAACTGTATATCTTCCTATATACAGGGTTACTGGTAATTCGACGTATTCCTTGCACCACGTTATAGGGGGGCTAATATGCAACAAATTTAACCCGACATATGTTCTACGAAAGTCAATGGATTTCGAGATATTGCAATTTTTATATTATTTTGAATAATACCCAGAATTCTTTCTTAAACACTATTTACCTCTAAATTATCAAATTGATCGGCTTTGATTATGATATTAGCTTGTAGCTGATACTTTTACAAAGCTTTCTGTGTATTTAACTGTTCTTAATGACCATCCAATACACAGAAAGCTTTGTAAAAGTATCAGCTACAAGCTAATATCATAATCAAAGCCGATCAATTTGATAATTTAGAGATAAATAGTGTTAAAGAAGGAATTCTGGGTATTATTAAAAATAATATAAAAATTGCAATATCTCGAAATCCGTTGAATTTCGTAGAACATATGTGGGGTTAAATTTGTTGCATATTAGCCCCCCTATAACGAATTACCAGTAACCCTGTATAATTATGATGACGTCATCGATCGTCTATAATTACGATGACGTGACCGTCATGGATCATATAAGATTGCTACAATGAAAACCCCTTAAAAGTTTGGTTTCTTTTATGGGCTTTCAAAGGGCCTGATAAAAAATATTGGTAGTATCATTATGATAACATCGTTTAATGAAACAAATATAAACAAAGTAATTAATTTTAAGTTGTTATTTTCATTGCATGTTTTCTTACCGTAGTAACTTGACAAGTAGGTACTCATATGTCAACTTCAAGTCGGTTCAAAATGTATGAATGTTTTGACGAAGACGAAGAAGAGTACTTAGTTTTTAGTTTGTAGCTCAATCATTTGGGGTGCATGAAAAGAGCCTCCACGAGTGACGATACATAAGTATGTCCGGCGCACCCTGAGCAGTCAGCCCCGCTTGCTGACTGGCTAATCTTTTCACCACGGCATGAGCTATTCTCGTATAGCTCGTACCGACACAATAGAAGAAGAGAAGAAGAAGCTCAATCATACCTATTACAATAAATTAGGAGAAATAGAATTTATCAAAAAAGTTAATTTTACATAACTTCTTCTTTGAAAAAGGAACATTTTTGAAGGTGAAGAAAATTAATTTATTTTTAAGATAATTCTGTCCACGAGTGTAACTTCAAGTTTCAAGTTTAAATTGTGGTTTGCACTTACAGTTCGGACAACGTAATAGGTCCGATTTGACAAATCACAAAATAAATGTGTACAGACGTTGTACGCCTTCGATCTTAAAGAAAGTTGCTTTTTTATTTATCTTAACGCAGCGCACTCATGATAAAATGAAACTAAACGCCACGCATTGGAGTAATTATTACTAGTGTTGACATTACTCCTAGTATTTTGACAGGTGTCAAATCGGACCTATTAGATTGCTACAAGTATAATTTTCCTACATAACTTCCAATGTCGAACCCTACCAATCATTTTCACTGGTCCCTAAAAACAACAAAAACGCAGTTCTAGAAAGCGTACAGCGTTGTTACACCGAATTAAACAGTCTTAAACACAATTGAATTACTTGAATTTCCTCGTCGAGAGAACAAAAGCATTATTAAATACGTAATTATTCACATTTACGTGGCGTGCAAGGTTTTAATTCAAAGTTTCGAGGGAACGTTCGATTTAATACTAGCTGAACTAATTGCCAACGTGGGCCGGAGTAATTTTGTTTACTACCTTTTAAACGACCCCACCCACTTGCATCTCATTAAGTGTTTTATTGTAATTACCGAGTTCTTGGACGTTGTAAGGAACATTTTGTTCAACACGAGCATTTTGTGAAATTATATGAGTCAGTCGTCACGGTGTGTGAGGTTCTTTAATTTCATGTTTATTTTACTTTTGTTATGTCTGGAATGAATCCTTTGGATGGTTCCTTCAATTTTGTTCTATAAAATCATCAGTTTGATATTGAATTTTCCTATGAAAGCTTGTAGGCTAGTTCACGTAATTTCACGACGCGCCGATTAAGTTGCAGTGACGTTGCAGTTAACGTACAAGTCCGAGACGGGCTGCAAATTGCAGACTGCAACCGCAGACCGCAAGTCGCCATCGGAATAGCGCCTTTAAGGTGTGCATTTTAAAGGTGCTATTCCGACAGCGACTGCAAAACTGCAACCGCAGACCGCAGCCGCAGATCTCACCGCAAGCGATACTACTTTTGCAGTTTGCGGTCTGTAGCCCGTCTCGGACTTGTACCTTTAAGTTCACGCGGCGTATTTGAAAGCGATCGCCTATTAAGAGAATACGAAAAGCGTTGTTTTGATTGAAACTTAATTGCAACTAACTGCAACTAAATTACAACTGAACTTCTTTAGTTAGGTAAATCAGGCCCCTCATCTATTAAGCTGGGTGTAATAGCGAAACGGGGTTGAAATTTTTATGTCAGATCCCGAGTTTGCCACGCAATGAAAAGTACCTACTTGCACTCTGTGTGGCGCGCACTTTATGGTCGGTTGGCTAATTGCACATTTTAGCACCAATTAAATAGTTGTAAGCCTGTGCGAAAACAAGTGTAGCTAAAGTTAGCAGACCGTTAGGCACAAAATGAATGTTTTTCCACAAAGAACAGACCTCAATTTCTACTAGTAGATGTTATGTTCATTATTTTCATATTTTTAACTGGTACCGTAACATACCGTAACACCATGCCAAAAATATGCAACGTAATTTAGACGAGTTTACGCTTTCAATACATTTTAAATTACCCGCGAGCTGGGCTAGCATGCACAGCGCGAGATAATTTTGTCGATACATTATCTCGTTACGCAACGAGATAATTTGACGACAAATTATCTCGCGTTGCACATGTTAGGCTAGCAGGCTGAAATGACTTCGCTTATTGCCGATATAAAAATTACGCGACGTTGCGTAATTTCGGTATACGAGTAGTGTAGCGCTACACTTAGATTTCGGTTTAAAGAATTTATTTCCCAAAAGAAGATAGCATAGTTCACTTAATATGAGAAACTTAACTAAATTGTTAAAATTAATTTACTTAAGTACAAATATGAGTTCGTGATAATAGAAGCGTTATAGGTTTCAATGAAAGCATCGAAAAAAAATTGAACTAAACAAAAATGAGTTCCAACCACCATAGTTACATAAAAAATAAGTATTAGCCTGTAACTGTCCCAATGCTGGGCAAAGGCCTTTTCTCGTACAGAGAAGGAATGAGCATTGATCGTCACGCTTGCTCATTGCTCATTGCGGGTTGGCGATTTCAGACCATTCATTAAAGTCCAGGTTTCCTCACGATGTGTTCCTTCACCGTATGTCAGTGGCGTCTTAGATTAACTAAGAAAGTACCTACATATGAAATTGAAAAAGTCACAGTGGTACATGCCTGGGTTTGAACCCGCAACCCGGTGCTTAACAAGCAGGTCTGTAACCTCCGGGCCACCACGACATTTTAATAGAGTAATAGTTACATTATAGTTAAAAAATATCAGTTCTTAATTAGGTAAACAATCAATCTCTTTTGAAAATATTAACAGATACAGAGTTTTTTTTTTATATTTTTAGGTAATTTATTAAATAGCTGAGCTATCAAACTGTATATTTTATTTTCCGTACAAGGTTCTAATCATAGGTACTATTTATCAGTTTAATACGCTACAGTTGGGCGCAACAATCGCATTCGTTGCGAGCTTTACAACTTTATGGAATGCGAAAACAACGCGACGAAATTTACCAATTACTGCTCCTCACTAAACTGTACGTGGAATGTTTAGTGTCTGATTCAACTCAACAGCCTAAATTTCCTAGAAAACAGCCAATTTTTTCTCAAAATCCCAACCAACTGTCATACATTATCATAATTTAATACATAAGCGCTACTGTTAGATATGTTATGATATGTCAACAAGGACCTAATGATGCCTTTTGCTTGCTAAGTGAGTTCAAGAAGCGACTGTTAGAATTTTTTTATTGCCAAATAACGGCTGTTAAAATGACTCATTCTGAGGTCACAAATTTCTTTATTCGACGCACAAGCGCGTAGAATACTAATATATATACATAAGGAAAAACAATTTGTCCTCTGTCCACTCGTTAAGTTGTTTGTATGTTTAAAACCGAATTTTAATTGTGTACTCCTTTCTAAAATGCCTAAATGCGGGTACTTACAATATTTCTTGTGCGTACTTACATAAATGACAGCGGTTGCCTCTGTAATGTTTTTGAAATTCTTTTTTTATATATTGTGCATGTATTTGGGGTAAGAGGACGATACTTAAGTTTTTTTTGTACATTTCATCACATAGGTGCTGTACAAAGTGTACAAGTTCTTAAATTCAAATCAGGGAGATGTTTTATTATACGTAGGTGTTATAAAACATTTATGTTTCATCATATATTAAGTTATTACTTACCACATTTTTTTATATTCTCTTTCTTACAGATGGACGCTCATGGTCATGCATCGCCATGATTTTACCATGCCTATCAGGGTTGGTGGTCACAATATTAAGAGTATAAACGCAAGTACATGAAGTTCAACATGTGTTACTAGATGGCGCTGGGTATAAGTTCATATTATTTTAATTTAACAAAGATAATAATCGGAGAGCACGTTAAACCGTCGGTCCCGAGTGTTATTCAAATACCTATAACAGTCGTTATGGGTAGTCAGAAGCCCGAAAGTCTGACAACCAGTCTAACCATAGGATATCGGTATTGCTCAGTAATTGGGTTGCTCCGTGTAAATACTGGTACTCAGCCGCATCTGGCTAGACTGGAAGCTGAACCCAACATATTTGGGAAAAGGCTAGGCAGAACACCAAATAAAATAAAAGATTTTTATGTACTGGCCGTTTTTGGTACTTATCGCTAAAACTTCGAATCCAGAAGCTCTAGTGTTGATATTGGTGTTCGAAAATTTCTACAACACTTGACGTGTATGTATGTTGTACGTACGAAATTTCAATATGTTGTGTGTTGACAGAAATAATGCTTTTTAACCGACTTCAAAAAGGAGGAGGTTCTCAATTCGTCTGAATGTTTTTTTTTTTTTTTGTTTCTTTTTTTTTTTTTGTATGTTTGTTACGCGATATCTCCCCCAATTATGAATGGATTTTGATGATTCTTTTTTTGTTTGGTAGCCCATACTTCAGAGGTGGTCCCATATAAATTTTATTGAAATTGGTTCAGCACTTTTTGGAAAAATCAACAAAAACAAAAAAAAAATACACAAATCGTATGTAGACGACGTTCTAGTTGTAGTGCTGGTCCGAGAATTTGTACACTATTTTAATTGTAATTTGTGGCACTAAAAAGTATAAAAAAAAAAAAAAAACTTTAAAAAAGTAAAAACCGACTTCAAAAAAAACTAAACGGAGTAAAATAATTATCATTTAATAAAACTACCAGTTTCAGAAGTCGGTGTTCTACGCTGAAACAAATTAAATGTACCGACTTCTGAAACTGGTAGTTTTATTAAATGATAATTATTTTACTCCGTTTAGTTTTTTTTGAAGTCGGTTTTTACTTTTTTAAAGTTTTTTTTTTCTGAAGTGGCGCGCCACTTTCGGTGGGGGAAGCGCCTTAAACTTATAGCGAAATGAGAGTGTACTAAACACATCTGCCCAACCCTTCGGGGAATACAGGCGTGATGTTATGTTATGTCAATAAGGTAAGTTCAATACACAAGTTCTTTAAGTTCTTTGAATAGCCAATACTCAACTACTTATACACTGAACACTGATCGACGGTTGTATCCTTACAAGCCACGTTTTCGACCCGATGCAGTAATTATCGCTTGAACTCATAATTAGCTGCATGCGCTGCAGCGCTGGCACACGGATTGTCCTAATTGCAAGGCAATTACTTATAATCGTTATACTGCGATCTTCAAGCGTAAAGCGCTTTAGGCAAAACTGTTTACATTTTTTCTTTTGGATTCCATTTTTTTCAAATTATTCGCAATTCTTCATACGTACCACCTACATACGTATATGGAACGATGCAACAGCATTTTTGAGTAGACATATTGTATCAAATCTGAAGTCGAAAAGTCACACAGATGTAGAATGCGTGTCTACACAGTTGTCCAACCAGCCGCCAGATACAAAACCTTTTTGATAAGGAGTTGTCAACCGATTCGGTTTTTTTTATCTCATTCCGACTACGATTCTCGTAACGAGAGAACAAGACAGCTTACCGAATCGTTCGACAACTAACTAATCGAATTGTTCTGAATCGGGGCAGGTCGATGATGTTTTGTTTTAAAGCCAGAGATAGAGTACCTTCAGTAGGTTCTTGACCTCTCTGAAGCTTGCCGAGGCGCAGTAGCAGTAGTAGTATATAAGTAAATATGCTACTGCGCAACCTTTTGCCTGACTTCAGAGCGGTCGAAATGTTTGACGAGTACTGTACACACGGCTACTCAAGCTATATTTCCGGTATAAGCTCACCTCTTATTGTACGGAAAGCGTGCGAGATCAGGTCATACTGAAAATATTATGTAGCCGTGTGTACATAATGTGACTTTGCTCTTCTTCTGTTTTTGTAATAATTCTGCCTTTATTAAGTCTAATTCTTCCTTCTATTCCACGCAGCGATAATTCAGCCCTCAGCAAGCTGTCTCCCTCCCAACATCCCGCCAGAAACGCCCTAAGACGAGGTCCGAGTGGGATCGATCTTAGTGCGGTTGTCATGTCACGCTGGTCATGATGTTAGTGTAGTATAAGTAGTTACTTTAAGTATTTTACTTCCCCACCATTGGCTGGAGACCCTTCAGGTCTCGTCTTATAACTGCGAAGTTACGTAGAAACGGTCTTGCAACGACCATCTAAAGAAGCAGAAGAGAAAAAAAACCTTCTTTTCCACTTTTGTCCTTGTGTATTCTCAGCAGCTGTTATTTTCAAGCTTGTAAATGATTATTATTCATATGATTGAGTTCTAGTAATCAATTAGCTTAAAGCGCTTATTTTGTAACTATTAGCACAATCAAACCAAAGGGTGTGGGAACTCGCGAAGCCTGTATCGGAGATTTAATTGTCGGACTTATAGCCGTAACCTTTAATTATACATCGTTTATAAATAATGAGCTAAGCTTACCGGCTGTACGTATAGATATTATCCTAGCTAATGTTATAAATGCGAACGTTGTTTGTTAGCTAGCTTTGCAATAAGTCAATGATTAATTTGGAGGCGTCCATTTTGTTCGTGTGATGGATAAAAGGATAGAGGCGTTCGTTTTCGTGTGATGATATAAAGTAGGGAATCTCTGATTTAAGATTTTAATATAAGGAATAAGAATGTTGTGATGCTTTTTTCAGGTGAATAAACAGCAGCTTGACCGTATACGTACGCAGTAGAATCTGTAGAATCCGGAATGTACCAACCTTGCTAGGTAATTACTGTTGCAGTATGAGCTGAGATTTGGCCTAGTGGGTTTCTTAATAATATGTTTCTATTATTTTATAACCGACTTCAAAAAGGAGGAGGTTCTCAATTCGGTTGTTTTTTTTTTTTCATTTTATCTTTCCTCAGGTCTCCGTCATTTATGAACCGATTAGAAAAGTTCTTGTTTTGTTTGAGAGGGTATAGTTCCCGTTTGGTCCCTTATTGATTTTACCGAAATTATTTCAGCGCTTTTTGAAAAAATCAACAAAATTTTTTAAAAATATACACTAATCGTATATAGATGACGTTTTAGTTGTAGTGGTGATCCGAGAATTTGTACACTATTGCAATTGTAATTTGTGGCACTAAAAAGTAAGTAGTGTATTATCAATTTCAGAAGTCGGTGTAATTCCACGCTGAAACTAATTGAATGCACCGACTTATGAAACTGATAATTTTATTATATGATAATTGTTGTTTTTACTTTTTAACCGACTTCAAAAAAAGGAGGAGGTTCTCAATTCGGTCGGTTTTTTTTATTTATGTATTTACACCGATTACTCCGAGATTTCTAGTCTGATTAGTGTGATTATTTTTTGTTCGATGCAATATACTTGCCATTTAGTCCCATAAAAATTTCATACAATTTGGTTCAGTACTTTTTATTTTGTGAGCATTTTTTTGAGTACTGCTATGTGGATGATGTAATTATTTTATGTATCTTCTGGCATAACTCCGTCATGTATAGACGGATATGCAAAATTCTTTTTTTGTTTGAAAGAGTATTCTTCCAGAATGGTCTCATTATATTTGGTGAAGATCTGATGAAGACCCTCGGAGATTGACAATAGAACTCTCAAATGGATAACAGCAAATTACCCGAGATTGCTGTAATTGCGTGTTTGTGTATTGTTTATGCCACTAAAAATAGAAAAATAAAATAACTTTAAAAAAAAAGTAAAAACCGACCGATTTTTAGTTATTTTATTTTAAAGTTATTGTATTTTGTTTCATATTTAATTTTATTTAAGACACAAGTCCAACTACATTGCCACCTACATGCTGTAGGTAATAATGTTACTTTGAATATGTGTAAGATCAAAATAAATGTTTCTTCCTCTTCTTCACGTATTAAAAGAACTAGGTACTGGATTCTTTGAAGTTTCGCAAGATGAGACTGCAGACTGTTATTCCGCGTGTTTTTTTAATGAAATAAAAATACAAAAATAAAAAATGGCTAAAGCTTTTCGACAGGCTGTGGGCAAGCGTTCTGCGTTCTGTACTCAGATTGGCTTGCATATGCAAAATGGGGAAACGACCAGAATGAAGAAGATGAATTTCTCATTTATTTTATTCTGAGCGTAGCACTGATATGCGCTCTCCACGACATAAGATCTATAATGACCACAATGTCAGAATAATAATCAATCTATATGCATTCAAACAATAGCTACTGTTTTTTGTTCAAACAGTAGTCACATGGAAATAACATATGTAGTTTAAATGTTAATTCAAAACTTGAGATTCACAATTCTCACATACATTACTAGCGGTTTGTTTTTGAAGTCCAAGAACCTACGCAGCACCGCATCCAAAGCATGACAGCTGTCAAATAAATTGATACTCTACAGCCTTGTTGTTAGTGTTTATTTTTCTTTGAATGTCATTCGCTGTTTCGGGGTTGATTTTCCTTCCACCTCACGACTAGTTGTAAAAAACTTTAGTGTGAGATTTTGGGTAGTCGATGCTTAAAAATAATGTCATAAGAATTACATTCATTATCATACTCATTAATTTACATAATATCATCACGCCTGTATTCCCCGAAGGGTTGTGCAGAGGTGTATGGTGGTAATAGGGGGCGAGCCTGTTGCCATTTACCGGCCACAAATCCAGACTCCGGGCTGCTACTGAGAAATTCCACTCTGAAAAATCAAATAACACTTTGCCCGACCTGGGGATCGAACCCAGGAGGTCACGCTTAGCAGTCGCACTTGCGACCAGTACACCAACGATGCAGTCCTATATGCTCCTTTTTATTTACGATATGTTTAAAGAACTTACAATCCTCGCCTAATAAGTACATACTAGGTACTATCCAAGCTTTCAGCTATCTACACGTCGGTCAAAGCTTAACTAAATTCTTGGTTTAAAATACGATTTAATAGCAGTGGCTTCCGCTGTATTGCGTTGTGCGTGTCGGGTACTTTATCTCATAGGGATAGGTATTACGAAGCACGTACAAGTCCACTGCTGGACACGGGTCTCGACTTTAATGCCTCAATGAACAGTCTCGACTATTGTCATGAACAATAATCACCAAACTTGGGAAAGAAATTGGTGATTGCACTTAGTAAATTGTTACTTGCGTATTTAAGAGAGGAGCTCGTGGTTAATTAACAACCGCGTCGATCATACGATTTGCGAGGTTAAGCAGCGCTCACCGCGGTCGGTCGTTGGATGGGTGACCGTTCGTTACACATCGAGACTCCACCGTTTCTCGGAGAACACGTTAAACCGTCGGTCCTGAGTGTCATAAAAATATCTACGACAGTCGTTACGGGTAGTCAAAAGCCTGAAACTCTTACAACTGGTCTAACCTTAGTATATTGGCATTGCCTAGTAACTGGGTTGCGGAGGTATGACGGCAGTCACTCCGTGTAAAATACTGGTATTCAGCCGCATCTGATTAGACTGAAAGCAGAACTCAACATAGTTGGGAAAAGGCTAGGCAGAACAACAACGTACGCTTTTAATGATAACTACTGGAACAGAGGAGATGGCCTATTCTTCCCCGAGTACGCCCCTGCAAAGAAGCGGTATCATGACCATTTTTTTTTATGTTTCGTAGTTCAACATAATAATATGACTCCTTTCGCTCTGGGCGGAGCGGAAGGGAGTGTCAGACTCTTACTGACTAAAACCCATCCGAGTTCCTCCTACTGCGCTATGCGTTCCAGGGGCGCGGTAACTCTTTCGAACAAATTCCGCAACCCTGGCAGAGTCTTATGTTATGACCTAAGTACAACAATTTGGAATTAATTGCAACATATTTTTTTTTGGAATTATAATTTACATTTGAACGTGCCATAGCCGCAGCGTTCAACGAAACAATGACACGATTACGCAGATACGAATCTAAAAATCTGATTAAACCCTACACCCGCTACGTGTCGAAAAAATAATCTCCTAACAACGCAACCGTTAATTCGGCCTAATCCATTCGGCTCATAATTATTATATTCGTTTGTTCCTCGCGACCGAGTACGTTTCGTCTGCGCCCCGAATTCATAATGAGCGAGGCTTTCCAAGTATCGGGTTGGCACTTATCGGGCGTGCCATCTGACTATTATATTACCAAAATACCACTTTAAATGCAACCCACTGTAATCCTATAATTAACTTAATATGTACCTTATACGGCAGAGTTACATGAACAGTGCGGAAAATGCATTTTCGATGGCGAAAACCGTAATGTCGATGGACCGCCCCTGCAATTATAGGGTTGATTTATTCATCGCTACTTTAAGTATATGGTTTGATAGATATTTGTTTACGTGTGCAATGTGTTTAGTGGAATCTAAAAGTATATTAGATTTTCGTGTTTAGTTTACCCAATATTAAATTGTGGGAATTACTAATTTCGTGGTAACACACGTCATGATTCTCTTCGGTAATGAAAAAGATGTGTTTTGTTTAAAGTATTTTCCACAATGAATCAACTAGGCTGTATGAGCTTATTTCACAATACTTATGTTAATTCGGTGACACTATTAGAATTTGATGAAGCTTTATCCTCGTTTGAGTTAGTGATAGAGGTGTCTACTGTACTAGCAGGCATTGTAATTTGAACAATTTAGTACCTACCCAAGTAACAAAAGCTTCTATAACCAGGGTGTTATAACACCAAATAGTGATATAGTAGGCCTATAGTGGTAACCGTTGTGACTGCTTGTACTATAAAGGTTTTTAAAAGAGCGTTTTGGTTCTATAAGGTTAAAGAGCATTTAAGTTCTATAATTTAGCTCTTAGAACGCTTACAGGACCATACAAAAGAATCTTTAAAGTGTTGCACTGTAATAGATATATATTATAGAATAAATCAGTGATAAAACTAGGGCCTATTTGGGGTTCTGTAAACGTTTACAACACCATTATAGTACTAATCATAAACACTAATTAGCACGCTCCAAAACGTTCTCAGGACTTTTATAGTATCAAATGTTGTTACTTGGGTACCTAAACTATTAATTTGCAAAACTGCAATAAACGCACATTTGTTTAAAATAATACGTTTCTTATGTAATTATTTGGCAAAAGGGGCCATTCAACTATTAATTTCTGCGCAAAAAGTTGTTGCTACCCAGAGCGCCAATCATCTAAAAACCTCGGCACCTTATTAAGCAAAGCTGCAATGTAGTTTGAGTGAGCTGCTGCTGTTTAACCATCTGCTATAAGATTCTCTAGTAAAAGTACGTCGCTGCAAAACGCGGCGGCAGCACTGCGTTCATAGACGAGTTCGCGCCCCGCAGCGCTGCATTCGTAGACGAGTCCACGCACCGAATCGCTGCGTTCGTAGACGAGTCCGCGCCTTGCAGTGCTGCAGTTTGGGGTGCATGAAAAGAGCCTCCGCGTGTGACGATACTTAAGAACGTCCGGCGCATCCTGAGCATTCAGCCCCGCTACCAACCTTGCTGACTGGCTAATCACCACAGCATGAGCTATTTTCGTATAGCTCGTGCTGACACGAGAGAAAAAGAGAGAGAGCTGCCGCGCGACAATGTTTCTACTGGAGAATGACACTGCTAAAACATACTAAATCAAGTCCAACAACACGATATCACACGAAAATATTCCCATCAGATCTTAATCATCATAAACATACATATTGGCCAAGTTGAATTAGAACGAACATTTCTGCACGTACGAAGACCTCATACCATTTAAAATTATGCCCACTCTCCGTGCAAAACAAGCTTTTATACATGCGATTCTTTTTTCCAAACCCTGATCAAAACGGTAATCAAATACAAATACACTTCATTGCATTTTAACGCATACCTTATAAGCAATTCTCAATTATAACACAGTATATTAATTATTCATTACTAAAATGATATTGGTATGGAAATCCAAAGAAGTGCCGACGTGACACCTAGGTATGTTGAACCAGGCGCGATTGTCATTTGCATACCTATATCGGACACCCACATCGCAATAACGACAGGTAGCCGGATCAAAATGTAATTAAATCGTCAATACACGAACTGTATATGAACGGCGTACCAATACTTGCGCGGATATAGAGAAAATGGATGAGGCAGGAAGCGCAGTTGAAAATATAAGGCGAACAAAATTGAGAAAGTTCTTTACACTCCAAAAGTGCAATATACTATTGATATTAGATAATCACTCAAGGGAATTACAGGCTATGGTAGAGGTAGGCAAAAGAAAAGATGGATGGATTGTGTGAAAGATGATGTGGGTAAGAAAGGAGTGAGTACTGAGATGACGGCTGATAGAGGATAATGTAAGAGGTATATGTGTTCTGCCGACCCCACCTAGAGCGAGATTAGGGAAGGAAGATGATGATGATGATGGAATGAATAGTTTTCTTAGTTTTAAAATTGGTATTGTAATCAATTAAATGGCTAAGCCCTTAGCATTTAATGTATGCCCATACATCACTTGAGACTTTATTCGACTATCATTAGCAAGTCTGTAGAACAATACAGCTTCTTGGTTTCATAGATGTTAATTGAAGAAATCTATCACGTGGAACTTTCATCTGATCGCCATTGGTATTCTCTGCCATTAAAAAAATGTTTCTCATACGATATAAGTAAATATTTTTAAATTAAATATGCATATTTTCCCAAGTCATATCCAGCGCACTTTCATCCTGGCCCATAGCTATGTGGCCCAGCGGTTTTGCCAAAGCAAGTCGCGATATAACTACTAATGAACAGTATAAGACTTCCAAGTAACGGTTGGCGATGTGCATAACATCGTAACGCTATGAATTATTGATACGAACACTAACGAATCTGATAAAACATTTGTTTTACACTGTTTATGGAACCGTTTAATGGCTCGCCCATTTTAATGGCCGCCACTTTTTGGATGACATCCAAGATGTTTCTCGAAGTCAGTTTACGTGATTTTAATAGATTTGTCAACGTTTTGCTTTATTGTTTTTATTGGTGTGTCAAAATTCTTTAAGAATGTCGCCCTTTTGCTTTGTTTGTTGGGCAGAAAACATTCACTTTTGAACATTTCTCAGAACAAACTGGAACAACAAAATCTTCTTCTTCTTGTTCTTTCCTGTTTTCACGAACTTTATGAGAGTTGTTAGAGGAGCTGACTGAACTTAAGCATGATCACTTTTGGAGCCTCTTCTATTGCACCCTATGAACAATCGTGTGATATTTTCTTTAACAGCATGTACGGCACAAGGATTGGTAATCGAAGTAAGTTGTTATTAGACCACAGGATTCACCCTCTTCACAAAATCCCTTAATCACCATCTAGAATACATTTTCTATCTTTCTTTCTTTCATCTAGAACAGCCATCAAACGTAAGGTATTTGTCGGGAACCAAGGTTTTACCACCATAACTTTTACGTCATTAAAATGATATTTCATGAAATGAAATAGACCTCGACAATGATGTCGCTGGCAACCCTGCAGCTAAATATATGTGTGATGATAAATATATAGGTAACATGGTTGCCAATAAAATTAAAAGTGTAGTATTTTTTTATTCATCTCATTTCATTGTGCACCTCATTAATAACTACATAATATAATTATTTTTTACTAGGTCTAGGATGTTTGGAAATATAGTTTTTCACAACAATTCTAGTGAGAAGTATTCACTTGTTGATGCCAAACAATCAAGGATGAATACATCGATAGTGCCACTGTGCCAAGATTTCAACATTGATTTAATAATACACACATCAAAAGTGTCTAGGGATCAACATCTATTTTTGCAATAACTTTTCTCCTGATTGATATTAATTAAAATTTTCTTTAAGGATTCATCAAATAAAGTGTTTTCGTTTGTCACAGTAACGATAAACCAAGTCACCTTTGCATTAATAAAGAAATTTGCCATTTTCCTAATAAAGGGATTTTTGACATTTGAACCACTAACACAAAAGTTCGAAAAAAAGACTGAAATAACAGTTTTCTTTAAAATTTTATTGGGTAACTTAAACAATTAATAATCCGTGTTTCTACCGCGAACACTAACAACACAAGAACATCGGTTTGGCATACTCAAAATGAGTTCATCCAAATCACGCTGTGGAATGGCCGCCCATGTTCGTTGCAACAACAAAAAAAGGTCTTCTTGCGACTGGATACCCTCCATATTCGGCAGAGCTCTTCTCTGTAGCATATCCCATGCATGCTCAATCGGGTTCAAGTCTGGCGACTGAGCAGGCCAGGGCAGGACATTGATGTTAGCTGCGGCGAGAGTCTGTCTTACAACTCTTGCGGTGTGCGGTCGTGCATTATCATGCATTAACTGAAATAAGGGACCGATTTGCGCTTGTAGAGGAACGATGACGTCTGATACAATCGTCTCAGCATAAATTTGAGCGTTGAGGTTGCCTCTGATCCAAATCAACTCAGTTCTTCCGCCGATCCAAATACCCGCCCATACCATGATGGTTCCACCACTATAAGGATGGACTTCCTGGCAGGATTTTAATCGCTGTTGGCGTCCAGGGGTTCTCCAGTGTCGTATACGTCTTGTATCCGGTCTCATACCAAAACGAGACTCATCAGAAAAGCACACGAAACGCCATTGTTCTTCTGCCCAATTTCTGTGTCCAAGAGCCCATTGATATCGAATCCTACGATTGTGCATTGCTATAGGTGGTACCCGTAGCGGTCTTCGGGAATGAAGGTTCACTTCATGCAAGCGGTTTCTGACTGTTTGGTCGCTAATTAAGTTCCCTGAAGAGTGATGAAGCCTCACGGCTAACATCATGGCGGTTATTGTTGGAGCTCTTCGAGTTAAGATTTGAATGTATCGGTCTTGTCTCCGTGTGGTGCAGCGATACCGTCCTCCATGGCGCTCAGCCACGGTACCAGTGCTTCGGTAACGTGTCCAAAGTCGACTGATAACACTCTGACTTGTATTCAGAGCTAAAGCCACAGTACGTTGCCGGGAACCAGCTTCTATCATTCCCACGGCTCTGAGCATTTCTTCCCTGCTTAAATGACGTCGCCGCTCCATAATAACGTTGGTTTTAATCAGTAGTAGGGAAACAGTAGCACTAATAATGTCTTCAATGCGTTGTATGTTTTTATAGGGAAAATATTGACAGCTGATTTTCATCTTTTACTCGAATTTGATTCACAGTTCCTGATTCAAATTATGAAATGCACCAAAAAGGATCCATATAAATTTATAAAATCATAAATTTATTACAAAGCCACATCTCAATCTCAAGAAATCCGCATAAAAATGCTTGATCCCTAGACACTTTTGATGTGTGTACCTCTACTTAACTTGCATAAAGCCTGACTGCGAAATTTCTTCTCTTGTGTCGGCACGAGCTATGCGAGAATAGCTCATGCCGTGTTAAAAAGGTTAGCCAGTCAGCAAGACTGGTAGCGAGGCTGACTGCTCAGGGTGCGCCGGTCGTACTTAAGTATCATCACAAGGTAGTGGCTCTTTTGATGCATCCTCACTGTTAAATTGTCCATTTCATTATATTTAACGATACATTTAGCGCAGTGGCTGAGCGCTTGGTAGATGTGTAATAAGTTTCAGGTTAGATTCAAGCACGAAACCAGTTTTTTTCCAGGTCTAGGTAGATTTGAGAAATAGGAAAGCTTTTGATTTAAAAAAAAATACCTACATTTGAAGAATCCATCCGCTTGGATCTAGTGATTCCTAACGCAAATGCAGAGCCTGCACCTCTTTCCTCGATTTCCTGTTTGACAAAGTGTTATTAAGTTAATTGTGCGCGAGAAATGGCGCTAGATCCACCACCTGTCACACAGAAACCTAAAATCATAATTGGTGAAGAGTGGATGTACAACAGCATCTCTGTTTACAACTTCAGTGAGTAAAGCCGTTTAGGTTACGTTAACCTTTCATTGGTTTCTCACACCGAGATATTGATAAAAACCTGCTTAAAAAATCGATAAACATACTGCTGTATATCTTCCAAAAGTTAACAATAGTATCACCTCGACAAAATAACATAAATAAAAATTATTGTCGAATGCAACAGCTATCATGATTAATGTACGATAAAACACCTCCCAGTGATAGGGTGCACCAACTAATGATGGTAGAAATGTTTCCACTTGTGTCAATGTACTATGGTATATTGTTATTGTAATGCACTTGAAATTATTAAATGTAAAGGAAGCTTGTAATTATAAAGGTGACTGTTTATCGTGAAATAGTTTTGAAGGTTTGCAAATGCTTAGGATTCGGATGCCCAGTTTTATGAATGTACTGATGAATGTTATTTATTAAATGCAGGGTTAGAAACTTTCACCATTATAATACAAAGTTTTAATACAAAACTTTTAAATGTAACGGAACATGTTTTAATAATGAAAATTACAGTCATGAAATTAAAAACAATGATGCTAGCACAATAACAGACGCATATATAGAAAAAACAAACGACATTTTTAACGACTATATCGGAGCAAATGTGAACCGGAGTCATGACAACGATTAGACAAAAGCTTTTGACGGCACAAACACTCGTTTTGGGGACAATCATTATGAGAAAATCTTACAAATGACTAAAACACGGTAATAAAGACATTCATAGATGTACACATTGTACTTATGGACGACACTCACGTTTATGATGTATATCTTAGAATAAAAGTACCGCTTTACTGTGAGATGCCGCGGGAGAAACCTGATTGTTATATCTTGTAAAGTTGGGTAGAACAAATTTCTGCAACACCCTAGTCTCGTGTCATCGTTAACATCGCAAGAAGAAACGAGTTTTTAATCAAATAAGAAAAATCTAATCAGCGTATAATCTCGACACTATTAACTGATTAGCAAGAAGCTAATGGTAGAATCTGCAATAGATATAATAGATTCAAAAAATTGCAATTCTCATTTACAGTCAGACGATGACGTGCTAGATTAGAAAGCAGATTATAATTAAAAAACAAAAAAAACTTCTTTTTATTGCAACGTGGACTCTGAAGTGTTCGCAACAACAAATTATTATTCAAGAGACAAAGAGCCCAACTTCAATGATGCAATGCTTAGCCAAAAGTAACCCAAACAAGGAGAAACATTTATTAAGCATAAATTAATTAACAAGATTAAAACTGAAAAATGACCGCAGTAGGCGTATCGCAAATCACACAACATTAATAATGCAAACGTTACGATTTAGATATGCGTACTCGACGAACTAAACAATGATACAACATAACTGTTGTCAAGAATTTTTTGCTAGACCATTCGGTACTTTATGTTCCGTATATAGTCGGTAAATCGTTACTTCTTACATATTTGGCACTGGGTCCCTCTTTAAGTTTACCGCTAAGCACATGTATTAGCGCTCCGATGTCTCCCTGAGCTGAATTGTAAATAGTATCGCATAAGTAGATTACGTTTTCTGCTATTTCTACAGGTCTATTGTTGATACTTGAAAGGCTGCTGGAATGAGGCTACTGTGCGGACTAATTTATTGTTGGTAGAAGGATGCGATGATGTTGATTTTAGGTCGTGTTCCAGGAATTTGCAATTGACTTTCAGCTGCACAACTTTTAGTTTTTGCATCGCATTCAATGCAATTGTAGTATAGGTTCAGCTATGGGCAGCTCATAAGAGATACAGAGGATGCTGGGCATTATTTGAATTCAAGTGCAGTGACTAAGGGTACATGCCCTTTTCAAACGGTAGTAGTAGATAGACCCTCAAAGGAGACCTTGTTTACTTCCTTTACCTTGTTCTTGTTTGTTCGTCACATAAATAGACATACGACAATTATTTAAATTAAAAAAACCCAATTGCCCATTTTCCTTACAAAATAACCCTTTTGTGCATTCGATCTTTACCCTCAAAACTTATTTTGATACGGTTCTTTTTATTCGTTTGTAATGACAGCTTGATCACGGCCCACTTATTTATTTTAACACGTTCCTGAAAAGAAGATAACATCGAATTAAACTAAAATATTTCTCGATACAAATGAATGCAAAGAATGTGAAGATTGCATAAAGCCTACATGCAATTGTAACGTTCTTTCTCAAACATTCCTGATTAAAATATTAATGTTGTACAAGTAATATCTAAATATAGAATGAAAATTCAATTGCTTATATCAATCACGCGTCGACACCAGTCGAGCACCTGTTTGTAGATCGCGACCGAGAAATCTTGATCGTGGCTGTTTGGCGCGCAACCGTTCAGAATGCGCGTCGCATCGTGCACAGGACATTCGCGCGACTGGACCAAAGAACGATTGCTATTCCACGTATGTCCCCGTATAATTATAAAATATGCTGCGCCCCGTGCGCTGACAGATGGCCCACTCTATGGTGGTGCCAGCTTAAGGGATTAGTCAACTGGAATATTTTTTATAAAAATAATGCTTTTGTCAGTGATTTGAACGTTAACTTAAATGTTTTCTTTTCGTGTTCATAAATTAGTTTTGGTCAAAAAACAGTTTTTTTTTGGGAAAAATGTTAAAATTCAGTTTACATTGAAATGGATATATCTCCTAGACTTCGTTTTTTAAATTTCTCGCAACTTGTGGTAATCATAATTTGATTTGAATAAGGGAGAAAAACTCCTAAAAATTTGGGAGATTAAAAATTTTAAGACTGGTAAATTCAAACTACCTACTTCATACGAGACACAATTTATATGACACCCAAGCTATTGTCTCTTTTTGTACATTTACAAATTTTTAAGTGTTCGGTGTACCTACAATACATACGTGCAATTGCGAATTCTGACAGCGAATGCGCTTTTTGTTACTTTATTTGCACTGTCACGCAGTTTACCTGGAAAAGATTTTTTAAGAATTAGTCATTCCTCATTTTCTTCGGTAAGCTTTGATTATAATCTGTATTTGTTTTTAAAGGGTCAACATCCTTTGTCTGCACTATAATGTACAATTTAATCACAGAAACTTAAGCAGGAAAATTAAGAAAATCACGTAAAAAGTCTACTCATTGGGGTTTTTCTGTTGAACAAATAACTTGCACATAAATATATACCTCCGTTTTCTGATTTGAGAACTCGAGATAAGCAATCTATACATATAAAAGGAGAAGCTGACTGACTGACTGACTGATCTATCAACGCACAGCCTAAACCGCTGGGGTTAGAAACTTGAAATTTTGACAGTAGGTTCCTTTTGTAACGTAGGCATCCACTAAGAAGGGATTTTTCGAAATTCGACCCCTAAGGGAGTTAAATAGGGGCTGAAAGTTTGTATGGAAAATCGTCACTTAACGGGTTCAAAATTTCACGCAAGCGAAGCTGCGGGCGAAAGCTAGTACTTAAGTAATATTTGAGTACGGAGTTGTCAAAAAAATGCTTTAAAATCCGTCATTTTTTTGACAACTCCGTACTCAAATGTTACTTAAGTACTGTTCATCCTAGAATTCTCAATTCAGAAACCGGAGGAGAACCAACTATAATTTATATCTATTTATTTAAATCTAATTCGGAAAAGCAATATGGAATATGCAAACCTCATACGTATTGACAAAGCAAACAAACTCTAAACAATATCATATCACGTTATGTTATAATCGACCCTAATCTTGGTTTAAAGCTCTTATTTGGTACTTAATCGGGAGCTCGTGGCTAATCAACAACCGCACGGATCATATGATTTGCAAGGTTAAGCTGCACATGCTGCGGTCAGTCCGTGGATGGGTGACTATTCATTACACATCGAGACTCCACCGACCCCACAGAGCACGATAAGCGTCGGTTCCAGTTGTCATACGAATACCTATGACAGTCGTTACGGGTAATCAGAAGCCTGGAAGTCTGACAATTGGTCTACCTTAGGATATCGGCATTGCCTAGTAACTGGGTTGCGGAGGTCTGATGGCAGTTGCTCCGTGTAAAATACTGGTATTGAGGCGCATCTGGTTAAACTGGAAGCTGACCCATACATAGTTGGGAAAAGGCTAGGCAGAATATTTGTAACATCAATTTAAGAAACCAGGGAGCATACAAGGGAATGTTTACTTCAATAACGTATGGAGTACCTATGTGCAAAACAATTCTTACGCAATCCAAGATAACAAAGCGAAGAGCCTTACACGAATCTTTTGTCTACCAATAAATATAAATATTTTTAGTAAGTAGGTGTATTATAAGCAAATGTATTCAAAATAGAATATGTTCAATTCTGGCAGTAAACCAAGAAAGCTTTCTACGAAAAGAAACTGTACAGGATAATGAGCCAAAACGCAGTACGTAAAATTATTTTAGCTAGGCAATACTCGAAATGCAGGACACGTATCTGCAAACATTTAATAAGCTATTTGTGTTTCTATTTTTCTATGTAAAGTATGTTACCTGTAAATTACACACGAACATACGTTTCCAAGTTATCCATCTGTTTCGTGAACACCTCGCTGACACATCGTCAAACGTAGCGCATGACGCCCCCGCCCTGTACAACGGCAGAAGGACCAAAGATCGAAGCAAATTGGGTTCAATAGGCAAAGGCTTATTTTTCAAACGCATCTTAGTATAGCCTTTGCCAGTGGTCTGTGGTAGGCTAAGCTGATTCCAGAATTAAATCAAATTCAAATACAAAGTTTTTTTATTTCGAATAAGTATATTACATGCACTTAGGTAACATCAAGTTCCAAAAAGTAGGTCCTATGGAGAAAAACCGGGAAGGAACTCCATGGATACTCTTTTAAAATAATTTAAAGTACAATCGGGTATAGTTACAATACTTACAAGGTAGTGCTTAAAATTATGTGAGAAGAATGCAGATACAAAATAACAACTATCCATAAAAAAGCCTTAATTTAAGAAAAGTTGTACAAGCTCAACACGAAAGATAGATTTCTTCATATTATTATAGAAATAAGCGTATAACAAAGTATAAGCACACATAATTATAGGATAATAAAAGTATCCTTGCATTACAAAAAAATACATGAGCGCGCAGTTTGAAATAATAATGATTTTCCATTTCAACTATGCTTATAAAATATTTGTTCGAACAGTGACGCTTCTTCATATAAATTATTGCTAAGTAACATAACCAAGCTTTAAAAGCACAAAATATAAGCAAAATAAAATGACTAGAGTGGAACTGTGCTAGAAATGGATTGTTTCATTCGAAACGCAGTCACGGTTCTTAAATTATGTTCAATCCTAAAAGGTAATCCTTAATAGCTTAGTAACGTGTCTATACTTATTAAATCATGAATCAGTTTTGTATTGCAAAAGCGTTTAAGTGCATCAGACCCACAATTAGCTAAACTCTCATCATCGATTCCTTTCAGAACGTCAGTAATCGACGTTTTATCATTCAGACTATCATCACGTATAAATACAACATACCACTAGCCTATTTAACAGCTTACATATGAATACAAAAGCGATTAATATCTGAGCTCCCACACTAAGGGTGCTAATATAAAATTCTGCATCCGATGCGCACAGTTACGCACACAACAAAATCCATTTCGCGCATCCGGCTGTGCGTTTGCGCATTCAACACGCAAGCGCCATCTGTGACAAGAAAGCGCATAACCTCATTAGAAACCTAACACAAATTGAGCTCAAGTCATCTAATAATTTTATTATACATATTCAAAAGGGCTTCGTTCGTAATGGTCGAAATGACCCGCATTCGGCTTTTAATAGTCCAATTAACATTTGGAGTCACGTTTTGAAAAGACAATAGCCATCTTCGTGGGGGCAGCGTTGGCTGGCACATTGGCAGAGGCGAGCTTTCCATATTAATGTATGTTTGTTAGCGGTAAAACACGTACTGATGACGTAAACCCGCAAGCATGTGCGGGTTGGCTCATACTTTCTGTTGAGGTGGGTTTCATTAGGTTGTTTTATAGGATTAATATTGCTTTGTGCCTAACATAAACCTTTGGGAACACCTTGATAGAATTTGAATAAGTTGACCGATTCTGCTGAATTTTTAAAGCGTCACACGGTTTACAATTTCCAAGAATTTCGCCTATGACTATGACTTTGAAGGTGTCTTAGGTTACGATACTACAATCATTCTCGGAATCTGGGTGTTCTTATAATGATGTAGCACTTAATTTCCCATCAATATCATCTACTTATGTGGTCCTGACCTTATGTTCAAGTGCTTTATAGGGCGTATCGCATTCGCTATTCTGGTCATCCACAATCAATATATTAAGTAAGACTAATGAGTACCTAGTATCCATTGCCTAACGAATCATCAAGTAGTCTAGTGTATTGACGGGTAGACTACACCTTGCGCCATATTGCGATTCATTAGTAGTTTCCAATTGTATTGTTCTCGGAATATCAGAACCGTTGTTTACAGTAACAGACTATACTGTTCGGTTAACGACACTTCGAAATAATTAATGATGCGTCAATTTGGTGCCGTAGAACTCACTATGAATCATAATTGGGCGATTCTGGGTTTAAGTTGCGAACACATAAATACATTTTGGCGGTAACTTATAATACAATACTCAATCTGACCCTTTTACAGATTTGTGGTGATGATTCCAAAATTGATAATCTATATTAGACAGTTTGCACACATTGCTAAAAGAATCCTATACAATCTGGAAAAACTGCTCAAGACCGGAAAGTGGAGGGAAGTAGAATTTTTTGAAAAGTTGAAGATAGTGAAATATTTCACAAACACGAAATTTAGTTAAACAAAGATGATAATTATAGTGTGAGATGAGAATACACCTGTAGTTAATAGAAAATGGATGACGGTGGTCTGTAAAGAGCATAATGATCAAACATTTTAATTTTTATTATGTCTTCATAGACACATTGATTTTAACATGCGCGCGGTTTACACATGCTTGATTATAAAATGCCCAAAATTAAGTTTGGAAAAAAAGAGGATATCTCTGCCCATGCGGGCTCATGTAAGGCTACAACAGAAGTAAATGCATCATTTGTTACCTCATCAGTAACCAAACGTTGTTTGTACGTAATTTCCAAATTCCACGTTTTATTTGGATCATAAATGCCTACGTAAAATCTGGTAAGGAGAGAGCATGGCAAAGTATTTCACAAAAATAATGTTTTTGGCATTGTCTCTTCGTATTATTGTTACTGTTATCAGTATTACGTATGCTTCAAACAATGTGACTTGTTCTAAACTGTCCTTGACTTCAAGTTGCCATATAAAATCAAAAATATCCATAACAAAATAATTATACACCCAACAGGTTTAATTGATCCAAGACTTGTTTACAAATTAGTTTATTTTAGCCAGCATTAGTCGATTATCTAATAATCGATTAATTTAACAGTCGAATTATCGACATTAATAAACATAAGTTATTAAGCAAATTCTTAGCCTATTGACCTTTTGTTATGTGCGTCGTTACCTAAATAGTTTTCTAATTAATTGAAGTTTCTCTTATTTGGTAAAACTGGGATATGAGTTGTAACGAGTCTACTTCAATAATAGTTTATGACTTGGAATTGCTAAAATTAAATATTAATTAGCATCTGGTTAATTAATTGATATTGATAACCCTGATTTCCCTGGAATAATTTATTTCAATTTACACCGTATTTCTAATATTGAAAGACATGTAGGTATTACATTTCTGTGAACATAATTATCCTATGTTGTTTCTATATTATCATCATTAAAAATGGCGTGGGTGTCGTTCGATGAGACTAGAGGATTTTCATAAAAACCGTCGGCGTAAGAAATGAAAACAAAATTACATCTAAATAAATTGCTTATTGTTGGGGTCTATATAAAAGCGTTATATTTAGCAATGATTATTGATGTTGTGAAGATTATAAAAAATGACCTATTTACAATAAGCAATGTTTTTCTTTTGCTACGAAAACTTTGCCCCTCTCTAGGATGGACTCCTGTGCGAATCGCGATGCGTTTATAGACACAAATCTTTACATGCAGTACCTACGTTATCCGTAGGCCGTATAAATATTTAAACACTGTTTTAAGCTTTCACGGTTAGTCTCTAAATTTAAAATGTCACTTACGGGATATCTTCCGTGATTATTTATTGGTTTGAGAACTCAAACCAATAAATAATCACGGAAGATATCCCGTAAGTGACATTTTAAACGTATAAATATTTGTTCTGTGCAAGAATCAAACCCGCAACCTATAGCGCAGAAAGCTAATCTTTCAGGAAAAGCGTCAAACGTGTCGTCTAAAATTAAAAAGTACTTTTTCCCTCAATTGTAGATGAAAGTAATAGGAATTATTACAACCTCTGTACACGTGTTTTGGCTTTTAATAAACTTGCAAATTAATTCACCACAGATTGTACGGGTTGTCTTAATTTTTATCATCACGACAACAGCCAAGCGTGACTCTATACAAGATAATAGATGCGGGATTAGACGTCGATCGTCAGATTCGATCATTGTTGTAATTCATCTTGATTTATAGTCGCGTGTAGTGCACGCCAACTGTCGTAAATTAACGAGTTAACTACTAAACTTGGCTCCCACTATGCGCTTTGACGGAGAATATCATTTGTCATTGGAAAATAATTGGTTGGTGAGATTTTGAAATGTTTTGTTGATTTTTGGGTTGTGTTTGTTTAACAAAACTCTACTGAAAGCATTAAAATACCATACAACGTTTTGATTCAACTAATATGGTTGTACGTGACCCATTAAGAAAAGCTATTTGTATGTGTCATGAATTCATGATGGCTGTCCCAATTAGCAAATCGATAATATACCTACACAGGGTGTAAATTAATTCGTTTAATTCCTTCAAACCACGTGATCGCTACATAGATAAAGCCTAAATAGTATATTTCTTAAATCATTTTCTTTTTTTTAAACTTGTTGTTTACTTTCTACGACATTTTAGCGGCCCGAGTTAACTGACTGCAAAGAGCAATATCGCACTCGTGCCCGTCAGCTGTGTCGCAGTGCTTTCATTCATTTATGCGTGGCATCGAAATGTTCCATTACATCATTTTTTTGCTTATTTTTTTATTGAATCCTTATTAGATGGTTCAGAAACGATCACGTACCCCTTATGCAAGAAAAAAAAAGTTTTTTTATTGTTTTAATTTTATTCAAACTAAATTCTGTGAGGGGACAATCTACACCATTAGTATATCATGTAGTTTTAAAGAATAACACGAATTCATTTAGTATATATTATTATGAAATAAAAATAAGGGCGTAGGTAATAAATGAGTACTTAATTCCAGGAATAAAATAAAATAAAAGTAAAAAAACAGTTTTTTTATTTTATTTTACTTTAATAATAAAAAAAAAAACAATATTAACGATTACCGCCCAAGTGTACCGAAAACGGTACGGCCGCCATTGTTTATCTATTGTGTCTAAAATTACAGTACTACACAGGTTAATAAGAACTTAACTAATTACAACCAAGCACGCACAGAATTAAAATTCACTCAAACTTTTAACCGCACACTGTTAAAATCACAGCAACCCATAAACCTTTTCTAAGACACTCAACATTGATTGGGTCATCGCACTACAATACTATGACATTTCCGTCCACGTCTTAACCCTAATTAAGCAACATGTTAACAATAAAATGCCGTATTTTAGTGTCCAACAATTACCAGATGGACTCTTTTATATTTTTTACCCAGCTGACTTGAATTGGAATAGTATGTTTATAACAATAAACAGTTTTTATTGGCAACAAAAGCTGAACTAAGCGGATAGAGAAGTGTCATTGCGCATACTGAATAGATTTTTAATTGTTTCAAGCAAGGTTGGAATAACGAAAGGATATTGGTATTCTCGGAAACTTCGTGATGGTTGTAAAATGTAAACTTGTTAACTGATCCGCTTGATGGCTTTGTTTTAAAGACAAAAGAATATGTTTAGGAATCGCACGGGGTAAATATTAATTGGTAGATTTTTTGCTGTGATATTTTCAGTTTATGTGTATGTTTCAGTATATCTATACATATAAAAGGAAAAGCAGACTGACTGACTGATCTATCAACGCACAGCCTAAACCGCTGGGGTTAGAAACTTGAAATTTTGACAGTAGGTTCCTTTTGTAACGTAGGCATCCACTAAGAAGGGATTTTTCGAAAGTGTACCTATACATATAAAAGGAAAAGCTGACTGACTGACTGATCTATCAACGCACAGCCTAAACTGCTGGGGTTAGAAACTTGAAATTTTGACAGTAGGTTCTTTTTGTAACGTAGGCATCCACTAAGAAGGGATTTTTCGAAATTCAACCCCTAAGGGAGTTAAATAGGCTAATAGGGAAGCTGCGGGTGAAAGCTAGTGTATCATGTTTATGTTTCAGTGTTCACTTAAAAGGTTAGTCGGAAAGGAGGTACTAATCCGCAGGCCTCTTAAAGTATCACATATGACTGTTTTAAAGCAAGTGTTAAAATTTCGAAATTTGATCATTAGGGTTCCTTACCCAAAGGGTAAAACGGGACCCTATTACTTAAGACTCCGCTGTCCGTCCGTCCGTCTGTCACCAGGCTGTATTTCATGAACTTGTGATAGTTAGACAGTTGAAATTTTCACAGATGATGTATTTCTATTGCCGCTATAATAACACTAAAAAACAGAATAAAATAAGTGTTTGAGGGGGCTCCCACACAACAAACGTGATTTTTTTGCCGTTTTTATAGATAATGGTACGGAATCCTTCATGCGCGAGTCCTACTCGTACTTGGCCGGTTTTTATTTCCTTGCAAAATGATTTTTATTTCTGTTTTTTTCCAATAATTCTTCAACCCTGCTTTAGTTACGAATTCAGGAAATGGAGCTTCTAATCCATGCTCCGCTCCGCCGCACATAATCAGAAATTTCTGTCAGAAAAATTCTGACGCGTGTGTCTGCTCATACATTTTGTACTGGACACTCTAGTACAAAATGTTCTGGCAGAAAATTCTGATAGTGTATGGCCGGGGTAAGTGATCTAATAAATTTTAATGTAGGCCAACACCAAAGAAACGTACTTAAAATTAAGTAGTTCGTACTATGTAAAACAGCAATGAGATTAATTCCAAAAGGCATTAACCAAGTTAATAAGATTCTAGCAATCAATTCTGCTCATACATTTTGTACTAGACCCCGCACACTCTAGTACAAAATGAATGAGCAGAGTCGCGCGTCAGAAATTTTCTGGCAGAAAATTCTGATAATTATGGCCGGGCAGTGATCTAATAAATTTTTATGTAGGCCAACACCAAAGAAACGTACTTAAAATTAAGTAGTTCGTACTAGGTATGTAAAACAGCAATGAGATTAATTCCAAAAGGTATTAACCAAGTTAATAAGATTCTAGCAATCGAGTGACAAATGGGAGCCGGTAAAATCCATTTAATTACATTGAACAAGTCTCAGCAAATTAAAGCACTGTTAAGTAGATTGGATAAAGTTAAAACGAAACACGAACTTTTTTACAACATAAACTAGACTGTTAGTCATTACTTCTTGGATTTCGCTCCGAACTGACTTATAGTGCTTGTATCTTATGGCATTTAATTGATCCCAAGCTTATATCCCTATTCATAAACTCGTGACACGAAAAAATCGTAAAAAATGAATACATTGCTTTTTTTGTTTCGGTCGCTGGGTTGTATAAACGTGTTCAAAGAGCAATGGACGTTTTTAAAAGCGGAATTATAGTGTAAATTGAAGGCTGTTCGTTGTGAATAAGGTTGACGGTCGAGATTTCTCGTTTTCTTTAATTTATTTTCCTCCGGGAGGTGTCTAATGACCTGCTGCGTGTGGCCCGACATTTTTATCGGCCTGAGAGGCGCTTTGACAATATTTTTCGAATATTAATGTCGATACAGTATCTGTAACCAATAGGTATATCTAAATAACGGCTCCGAGATCTCGAATATGCATTTATACTAATTGAGTTGCATGTATTTGCAATTTTAACAGCATATTACATAGTGTTGTTGTATTTTTAGTTGAAATATCGCTAGGTGGAAATTGGAATTGTGACCAAATGAATATGTATGCTCGAGTCTGTATATCGATAAGTTCGACTACAATACTGGCGATATCGGAGAATATTCGATGAATAAAATTGTGTATTTATGCTGTAAATGTGTTGTATTATCTGTGATATTATTTCAAAAAAATGTTCTGTTAAAATTCAAAATACGAAGATAGTATTAAGTGACGTGTCACCTTGCCTTGTGTTGTGGTCCAGTATGTTCATATTATAACTAAAAAGTTGGCACGCTGATATTGATAAATTAATATTATAGCTTTTGTTTCTGTCTCAACAAAATATATTTTATAGATATTTCAATCAACAACAACATCGAATAACAAATAGATTCATCTTTATTACTAAAGTAAACAAAACAAATCCTTGAACCCAAACCAAAATCTATTAACAGTTCCAAGAAAAAACCTAGAAGTTCAATTTTCGAAGGCGCTAAAAGCCAAAAGTTGGGCACAGAGTGTGACCAATAAAAAAATTAAAAATAAAACTGGCATGTCCCATCGCGAGGTGTAAAATAAACAGTCGGGCTCGCCATTAAGGTCCGGTCCTGTGCTTGTATTAATTTGTATTTAAGTGTATTGAACAAGATAAAGTAAATATATGGGCACAGCGCGGCCGGGTCGGGCTGGCTCTTGTTACGTGTACGATTGCTATGCTGTCGCAGTTTTTTTTTGTTGTATTTTTGTGGTATTAATTAGGAGTGTAAGGAATGTGTGTTTGTTTCCTTCTTGAGTCACTATTCGGATTTATTTAACTTCATTATTTCTTTTGTTAATTCTTAGTCCGAATGAAGTTTAATTTTATGCAATCACAAGAAAGGAACAGCACTGTTTTATGTCGGGTTAACAGAAAAACTTGAAATGGAGTTATGACGCAATAACACTTGGTAGTTTACTTGAATTGTAATGTCTATGGTCTTGCCCGAATTCGGGTAAATTCAAAGTAATTTTGAGACCCGAATTAGGGCAAACGACCAAGTGTAATTTTGCCTAGACACTCACTTCTTTCAATATGATTTAAGAATAGAAATGTTCAAAAATAAGTTGGTTCTTAAAATATCCTTTAAAACTGGCAAACAATAGAAAAATACTCTTACATAATTTAATAAGGAAGTTTTCAACACACTACTCGTGTAATTTGGAAAAAATATTGATAGCAAGTAATTCCCATCAGCTATCCTTACACACATACGTAATACTTCGTGACATCGGATGACTTCGGTGACACCTCGACTGTGCTCATTAAGGGTGAAAGTTTACACAAAGGAACGAATATTTACTTGACGCCCATACAAATACTTGTATATGTTTGTACTTTTATATTTAATAAACGGTATAGTATGTATTTAAAACGACCGGTGTGAATGAACAAAATATCGAGGTACATTAATTTTGTGGTCATCATCGCGTGTAAGCAGCCTGTTGCAAAAATAAACTACATTGATCTTTGAATAATCGCTCTTCCACTGGTTACAATGAATTGATTCTTCTCGAAGAGGAATCTATATGTGTTAGACAAAGATGTAATTCTTCTTCTCTCGTGTCAGCAAGAGCTATACGAAAACAGCTCATGCCGTGGTGAAAAGATTAGTAAGTCGGTAAGGTTGGCAGCGGGGCTGACTGCCCAGGATGCGCCGGACATACTTAAGTATCGTCACTCGTGGAGGCTATTTTCATGCACCCCAAGATCTAATATACAGGTTGTAAAAAGACCCATCACATAGCCGAAATCTACGCATTCTGTACATCAAACTAAATTACATTGACCAAAAATAATTGCTGGGAAACGACTTTTATTTTTCGGCATAATAAAATCGCTGTTTTTTGTAGCGCGCAATGTAATGCACGTAACTGATTGTGCCTCTGTGTGTAGTGCAGCGGCTACACAGCTGAGCTAAGGCGGTTGTGTGCGTTTCATATTAATTGCGTTTTTGTAACTTCAAATGCGTAATTTATAAGGAAAAATTGAAAATTTTGATAATGTTTATTTGGAAGAAAGTTTAGTATTATCACTTAGAATTCATTTTTGGAAAAAACTAAAAAAAAATGCATACTTTGGCCTTCAATGTCTCCAGAACCAATGATTTCCCAGGTATGGTCTAGAAGAAAAAAATGATCCCAATAATGGGTCCAATACGCGGTTTTCGTCATCGTTAAGGATCTTTTTACACCCGTTATGTAAGATGTAATAATGTCTAGCATAAGCATAAACAGTCCATCACGGTTCCTCTGCACGAGCCTCTTCCTAGAATGTGAAGGGTCCAGGCCTAATTCCACCAGGCTGGCCAGGTGCGGGCTGGCGTACTACCCACAACATCGCGAACTTTACTAATGTCAGAAAACTTTTATATGAGGAATAAATTTGACGTCTGCCTCATTGGTATAATGGTCGCAGGCGCGACTGCTGACTGTGAATTCCGTGTGGAATTTCTCAGTAGCAGCCTGGAGTCTGGATTTGTGGTCGGTTGGTGGAAATAGGCTCGCCTTCTATTACATGGGACTTAAATATAACGGCGAAAGGAGGTTGTACCTCTGCGAAACCCTTCAGAGAATACATGCGTGATCTTGTGTTCTGTTATGTAAAGACGTTTTGTCGGCTTTTGTTCAGGTATTCTGTCAAGACGTCTAACTTATTCCTTCATCATGCTTCATTCAGCCAAAAGACGTCCACTGCTGGACATAGGTCTCCAAGAATCGCCACATCGACCGGTCCTGTGCTTCTCACATCCAGCGGATTCCCGCAACCTTCACCAGATTATCAGTCCACCTTGTAGGAGGCACTTATTCCTTAGCTAAATTGTATCCGACTGGTAAAATTTGCGTTTAGTGACATAAGTACGACCTTTCTTCGTCCATGCCAATAATATATTATGACCTCACAGTATTAACACCAGGCAGAAATTAAGTGTTACGATTATAATGCAAATATATAATATAATATACAGCATAAAAATATGTGAATTGTTTAAATATGCAATTTAAATAATTTAGATTAAGTATGTGGCGTGTGGGTGTTAAGGAATGAAAAGTGGGCGAACGTGAACGAGATTAAGATTAGGGGTTCCGTTTGAATTCTTTTTTTGGGGTTATTGCGATTTCTTATCCAATCTTCCGCAACTTTTAAGGATACTACGCTTTTGCTGTGACTTTTTCAATGTTATATTTACTTTATTTTTTACGTGCTGACCAGAAGGTTACAGAACCGCATGTTCGGGTTCTCAGGCATGCATCAATGTGACTTTTTCAGTGTCATATATACTTTCTTAGTTAACCTAAGATGCCATTGACATACAATTACCACTGAAATAAAATTGGTGAAGGAAAACATCGCGAGGAAACCTGGACTTAATGGTCTGAAATCGTCGACACGCAGTGAGCAAGCGTGATGGTCAATGTTCGTTCCCTCTTTGTGTGAGAAGAGGCCTTTGCCCTGCAGTCGGACAGTTACAGGCTGATTTATTATGTATTTCATTAGTTAATCCTAAGACACCACTGGCCTATAGTCAAGAAAACATCGTGAGGAAACTAGGCTTGGACATAACCAATCTGACATCGCCAACCCGCAATGAGCATGCGCGTCGAATCGAGCTCGTTCCTTCTTTGTATGAGAATAAGCGATTGCCCTTCAGTGGGAGAATTACAGCTTAAGTAAACTTACGAGTACATTACTGTCCTACTACTGGGCAGAATGAGAATGGTTTAGGCGTTAGACCACCATGCATGCTGGCTTGATGCGGGTTGGCGGACTACAAACACCATTAACATTTATCGAGACCATTCAGGTGAGTAGCTTTGCTCACGACGTTTACTTCACCATTAACGTAAGTGATAATCAAATTCTAATCCGCAAAGAATTCGAAAAGTCTGACGTGCGGGCCCGTATCGAACTCGGAGGGTTCCTACGGGGAAGGTAAGAGTTCAATCGGTGGGCTATCACTGCTTTTTACAATTACAGGTATATGGTACCTATTATTCAAACAACGACATAGCAAAACTTTTGCATTGTTGGTATCAGAGTATGGATGGAGACTGCTGTCTGATGAACCTGATATCATTTGATTGTATCAACCCGTACGCATCCGCTGCTGAACGTAGGCCAGGATTCTCCTAATAGACCACTAACATGAACGGTCTTGACTTGACGGTTGCCATACTAATCACGACGCTTGGAAAACAAATTCGTAACGTTTTGTCGAGAATTGTCAAGAGTCACCTTACGGTGAAAAGAGTACCAACCTATAACACAGTTGAAAAGTTGGCAGTAGTGCCTACGGTAACAGCTGTGTTTATTTACTTTCCTAAGGATCTCTAAGCCGCAAAATTAGGTATTAGCCAGATTATAGCTCTAAAACACATTTAGTCTACCATTAACGTTCATTCTGTGTTAATTGCTATGCAAATTCTATCATTAACAATAAACACTATTATTTATATGTATATGAGTGAAATACCCCGTCTGTATTGCGAAATTGAACTGCCGCATCAATTTTCTGGTTTTAAAATGGTCTAAGCGTAAGGACTAAGGACTTGCAGATCAAGCAACCTACTAGGTAAGGTTGGGTTAATCTGATGGCCAGGCCCAGCTTAGGGAGTCGAATAACTTTTGAACGAATACTACTAATAGACAAAAAAAGTCTTATTTTTTTTATCAATATGGCCTACGTCCACTGCTGGACATAGGCCTCCCCCAAGCATCGCCACATCGACAATGTTGGGGGGGTTTGCCATAATCGCCACGCTTGGCAGGCGGGTCTGCGATCGCAGTATGGTTGTTAAAGTACTCAGAGAACGCTGCTGCCCATCCTCTAGTGAATCCCTTAGTCTCCCTTTACGACACCCATCGGAATAGATGGGGTAGTACTATTCTTTACGCCCGGAACCACCCGGACATATTTTACCTACACATATTTTTCTTATAGACAATAATATCTCGAAGTTTGATTATCACTTGCATTAATGGTGAAGGAAAACATCGTGAGGAAACCTGCACACCTAAGAGGACTCTAGAAAGTTCTCAATGGTATATGTGATCCGCCAACTCACCACAGGCCAGCGTGGTGGACTTAGGCCTGACGCCTTCTCATTCTGAGAAAAGGCCCGTGGTTTTTTTTTTCTATTGGTCTGCTGTAGATGGTCCTAGGTGACCGTTTCTACGTAACCGGGCAGTTATTGGCGAGACCTGAAGGGTCTCCAGCCAATGGGGGGAAGTAAAATACTTAAACTAAGCTAACTACTTGTACTACACTAACATCATGACTAACTGCAACAACAGCACTAAGGGCGACCCCTAGTGGGACTCGGACCTCGACTTAGGGCGTTGCTGGCTGGGACTTAGGGAGGGGGAGACAACTTAAAGAGGGCTGAATTATCGGTGTGACTGCGGAGTCTGAAGAGACGACCGGCTCTACGACGAGAGAGCTCAGTGGATCGTGACCGAAGAGGCCCGTGCCTAGCCGTGGGTAGGTAAAGGGCTGATTAATGGATCTCGGAGTTTGAAAATGTACCTTTAAAATACCAATAGTCTGGCCTCCCTGTACTAGGGACCTAAATAAAGTTATTGGCAAAAGAATCAGAATTAACTACAGTTCTGCTTTTCCCTTCGGATTATACAGGCGTGAAGTTATTTTACCTGTGTGTGTGACAAAGTTCTTAATGCACTTAAGTTCGTATATTTTTCTTAAATGCGACCAATTTGTCACTAATTAGGGTTTGGAACTTTATCTTTATTAGGGCATTTATTTCGTAAACATTGAGATAATGCTCTTGTATATTGCTTTAGAGTGCGACAAGTAATGTTGTTTTTATTTGTTCTGTATTCAACCTTATTTTTAGGGCAATAAAGTTTAAAATCACTTGTAGTTGGGAGGTATTAAAAGCTCTGCCTATACAGTAAAAGTATCTTAAGTAATCCTTTAATATCCCAAAGTTCTAAAACTCAAATCCTTTTTGTAAATCATGGTATTTCAAAAATAAAAACTAAAATTTAGATAACTATATCTACTATATTTTACAACTTCATCCGGTGTCCATGTTGTCTTAACGACATAGAAGACACATCAAATCCTAGTGACCATTAAATGTAAATACTTATTTCCTCTCCAAATCTAACTCAATAATCACAAAAGTTCATTCAAATGCATAGAGATGCATTAGCCAATATTAGTTCCGTGTGGTTTCCGGCTTAAAATAGGCCACAGACTTAGGGCCTACCTTTAGTACGCACACGTAAGGCGCAAGATAGTGTGGCTGTAGCCGCTGAAAATACACCGAATATAGCAACAGCATTAGACTTGGCCTGGACCCTACGCACCAAGGACGGCCACCGCTTGCGCATGGTGATGTGGAAACAGTCGGTCCGTGCCTCCGCGAACGTGCCCGAGGCACAGCAGAAGCGGGGCATCCCCAATACTGCCCTGAACGTAATGTTCTATTGGAAACGGAAAGGGCTGTATCTAGCTTATATGTAGTTAGCGCAACGGCTACATATACAAGGTGTAAACGAATTCGTGTAATTCCTTCAAGACTCGTAGTTTACTGGTGACAGATTGACGCAGCATGGGAAAGAAGATTGAATCAATTTTTTTTTTTCAGAAAATATATGTTTTGTTCTTTCTCAAAGTGTGTCAGTTTATCGCCTCGAGTTAACTGACTGTGCAGAGCGATATCGAGCTAGTTGTGCCCGCCAGCTGCATCGCTGGTCTTCCATTCATTTGTGCGTGGCATTAAAATGTACAATCACATAATTTATTTTTGATTGCAATTTTCTTTTTTAAATTCTTATTATGTCCTTTTTCCTGTACATACCAGTGATCATGTAGTTTTAAGGAATTACGCGTATTCGTTTACACATCGTAGGTATATAGGCTTTGATGATCATTTGAAGAAATTCGAGATTTAAACACACTTGAAAAACAACATTAATTAAACATTTCACTGCACGCGATCCAACATGCATACAATCACTAACACAATAAAGAACTAACACTTTGACCCCACAGTACACCGAAATAAAATTATCATCTCCGCTCCAAAAATTCGAAGATTCCACAAAATAAATTAGAATTTAATCTATATGAAACACGTTAAAGTTAAACCAACAAACATAACCGGACATTATTTACGGCTAAAAGCTACGAAGTGAAAAAAAAAGCATAAAATACCTTATAATGACAAAGAATTAGTGTATGCCATATACATAATTCCTATAGGAGAGTTAAAATTAACACCGGCTCATTTAAGAGGAGTGAAATTAAAACTTTTTATCCTTTTTTATGTGGCATTTATGTTCATCGTAAAGTTCAGCTCGGTACCCCTTTTAAAATGTTGTCACAGGATTGCTGGGATTTAAAACTTTGAGGACTTATAACTTTTACTTTGCATTTTAAGTTTGTATTTTATCAAAAAATGTCGATGATTAAACGGAATTATAACGGGGAGATAGTATTAAGACGCTGACTCGAAAGTGTGAGAAAAATAGAATCATCCTACGCAAGTCGTTTTAATTAAGTAAATGATAGGATTTCTTGTGGTAGTAATTACATGCACAGATTGGTAATGACACTTTCATATTTCAATTAATGTTTAATGATTATCTTTATACTTTTGACAAACCTGCAGGGCAATTCTGTAACGTAACCAACATCAATCATGACAGCTGATGTGTCAAAAACACATGAAGTTGTGGAGAAGTCTGATTGTTAATACAAACGTTGCTATGGAAATTGTTGACCTGTCAACATCAAAGACTTAGCGATTACGAGTGTGTTGCGCATGCTGGGGTGCATGAAAAGAGCCTCCACGAGTGACGATACGTAAGTATGTCTGGCGCACCTTGGGCAGTCAGCCCCGCTACCAACCTTGCTGACTGGCTAATCTTTTCAAACCGGCATGAACTATTCTCGTATAGTTCGTGCCGACACGATAGAAGAAGGAGCATGCTGGAGCCCATTTGATGAAACTACCCTGTAAGTCTACACTCCATACTTTGGTACATAAATTCAGTTAAATATTTCCAATATTTGGAGTGCAGACTTGCAGAGTAGTTAGGCTTCTGGTATTATACAGGATTGGCAAAAAAACGAATAGCGTAATTATTTTGTCAAAATAAAATAGTCAAGTTACTTTTTAGGGTTTCGTACCCAAAGGGTAAAACAGGACCCTATTACTAAGATTCCGCTGTCCGTCTGTCACCAGGCTGTATCTCATAAACCGTGATAGTTAGACAGTTGAAATTTTCAAAGATGATGTATTTCGGTTGCCGCTATAACAACAAATACTAAAAAACAGAATAAAATAAATATTTAAGGGGGCTCCCATACAACAGACATGATTTTTTTGCCGTTTTTATAGATAATGGTACTTCCTTCCTTCATGCGCGAGTCCGACTCGCAATTGGCTGGTTTTTTTTTAATAATCTTTAGGTATTTTACTTGGTATTCGTTGTTTACCTAAATTCCTAGGGATAATATATGATCATCATCATCATCTGCCTAGCCTTTTCCCAACTATGTTGGAGCCGGCTTCCAGTCGAACCGGATGCAGCTGAATATCAGTATTTTACATGGAGCGACTGCCTATCAGACCTCCACAACCCAGTAACTGGGTAATACAATACTCTTGGTAAGACTGGTTCTCAGACTTTCTGGCTTCTGACCAACAGTAACGACTGTCAAAGATCTACAAATGACTGACATGACATGAATGATTTACGTGCTTTCCGAGGCACGGAGGAAACTCGCTATGGTAAATGGTCACCCATCCACAGACCAACCTCGGCAAGCGTGGCTTAACCCGGAAGATCGGCCTATGCGGCTGTAATTATTTAGCCACGAGCTCCTCCACGAGAGATAATATATGATTTGATTGCCAAAATGGATTATTAAATCGCTAAGATTTCAGAAGAAGCTTGCTTATAGGTAGATACCTTACTGCGACACACATTCATACTATTAACGGAAATACCCGTTAGATATTAACATTTATTAATTATTATACGTAAATAGAAAACGTGTTAATTAATTATATTTCTGTCTTCAAAAAGTAATAAAACAGTAGGTGTTGCCGTAATGTCTTAACCTCGGAGCTAAAAACATGTATAGCGTCACGAGTCATAAAAGTTCTGTTAAACATGTGTAGAATTATAATTATGTAATAATTTTAATTTAAATATTAATAGATTAACAGAGAATTTTAATAGAAATTACTGTTTTGTAGTCGTTTTGAATTTCCAATTTATGAAATGCATTTGCGTTCTTTTAAATAAAAAGTCAAGATGACATCATGTTAATGCAACCTTTATAGAAAATAATATTTAACATTAATTGTTAAACAAAGTCTTTTTGTATTTTTTTCTTTTTCCTTTCAAGTTTTTCTAGGATCAAACAAAAACTAGGATCTATCGGCTGCTCAACGTTCGTCAAGTCACTCAAGTTGACGGATGAAAATTAAATTTTTTTATTGTTCTGTAATTTTGCATTAAATAATGAACAGTTTTGAATTGTATTAGCAAAGAAATAAACAAACCTAATCAAACTGGAATTTTCTGTCACTGCTCAAGTATTGCTTTTTTTTTCGATATTGTTTGAGTATCCTTAAAAATAAAATGCATTGTACGTATGTTCGAATATCACACACAAAATTTTAAATCCGACTGCAGCATACCCAAGATGTTATTGATTACACCAAACAAAACTTAAGGTGCCCGTATCATTAATTATTTTAAAAATCGAACAGCTAAAATCATTCAATCCGTACAGAGACTAATTACGGGCGCGTGTCGGCCATATTGGAATCCGATAAAATAACAATTAAGGAAACATTAATGTATGGTACAATGGCGTCTCTCGTACTTGCGCCCGCGTCGCTCTGATAAATGACCTCTCCTCCGGGACGTTAACGGCGCGTATTTGATTTATAACATTATTTGAATAAAAAAAACAAGAAGGAATTGTTTATTCAAACGTAATCGATCCGAAAGATCGTTCGGAATGTACAACTCTCTAATTACGAGTAGAATCGTCTATTGTTCGTTTGAAAGTAAGGCCTCGTTTTGTTTTGGAGTTGCGTGTTCTGTTCTTGGAACCTAATCAAGTATTATGTTTATATCAATGTTAATTATTCATAGTTATGTTCTCATACATTTGAATTTGTACACAACTACACATACATACATAAACGCTCATTATCCAAACTGCATAAATAGAGCAGCATCCTAATTGTTCAAAACACTCGTAATCGCTTTGGCTTTGATTTTAACTGGTCAACAATTTCCATAGCAACGTATATTTCAGACGACACGTTTGGTGTAGTGGCTAAGCGATTGGCTTCTGCGCTACGGGTCGTGGGTTCGATTCCCACACGGAACGAAAATTTGTATGGCCTACAGATGGTTGTTTCGGGTCTGGGCGTTTGTGTATGTGAGATTTGTGTCTGTAAACGCACCCACGATACAAGAGAAATCTTGGTGTGGGGAAACGTTTTATTTAAAACAAACAAACAAACATGTTTTAACAATTTGACTTCTCCATAACTATGTACCACGCAATGAATATTGTTGTCTTTTCAAACTGAAAGCTATTGAAATTACGAATGTGATACGTACGTAATTCGGACGCTGCATCAGGAAGCATTCCATTTGCAAGCACTAATTCGAAACTGACTAACAGTATTCCTATCACTATTGGTGTGATTTGATTTGGTGCTATTCAAATTAGTGCGCTACATGGAATGCCTCTTAATCTGTACCGAAACACTTCCATAGCGCTTGTGCACTACTTCTGATCCGGATCCGAGAAAATATTATCCGAACTAGCTGCAGTACTATTAGTAAAAATCGGCCAAGTGCGAGTCGGACTCACGTCCGAACCATTCCGAAGCGTTCCGTACCATTATCTATAAAAACGGCAAAAAAATCACGTTTGTTGTATTGGAGCCCCCTTAAATATTTATTTTACTCTGTTTTTTAGTGTTTATATAATAAACCTAAATAAATAAAACATACAACTTATAATACACCTATACCAATACCTATATACTCGTTAACGAATTACTCGATAAACTATGTTGTTTTCGTTCTAGTACCTATCCATAATTAAAAATATTGTGTTTAAATATAACAATAGTCAAGAATTAGGAACTATGTACTAAGTAGACACATAAGTAAATGTGTAAGAGAAAGGTGTGGATTTGAAATGACTCACCGGTGATCTTCTCTTCCACTGCCTCGCGCTCCTTGGGCTCGGCGGTTTGGTCGATTTGGATTCGGATGAGGCTAAATCCAGCAGGGAACCTTACACGAACTATTCCACAGGTGCTGGTCTTCCGTACGGTCGATAGTGTGAGTTGCGGAGATAGAAAGCGGGTCTCAACACAACAAAAGTATTTTATTTGATTTTAAAGCGCGGAGCGCGGTTTCGCCGTGTGGGCAAGGATTCGAGAGAGATAGTTTCGCGCAATCGCCGCTTGGAGTGCTAGCTGCGCGACGTCCGCGATGCCGTGATTGGCTGCCGAATTCTACCAGTAGCCAATCGGATTGCTAAGCAAGCTTCCGCTCAGACACCAGCGGTCAATCAAACCACACCAATTATCAATACACATACTCGAAAATATAAAGTGTCGTGTGATGAAAAAATCTAATTATTTATGTTTTTATTATTATTGTTTCGGGACGGAACAGTAAATTATAATTAAGTATACTTTTATCTAATTATAGCCCTCAAATATTGCAACACCTGGAAAAGGTTGCTAAGCTGTACCTACTTTATATTATAATAAGACCTGTATTATTTAACCTTAGTGTGCAAATAAATAGTTTGAGTTTGTTGTTGTAGCGGCAACAGAAATACATCATCTGTGAAAATTTCAACTGTCACGGTTCATGAGATACAGCCTGGTGACAGACGGACAGCGAAGTCTTAGTATTAGGGTCCCGTTTTATCCTTTGGGTACGGAACCCTAATAAACGGTTGTGCACTACATCTGAACCGAATTTCAAAGATTTGCAACCGATTTCCTCGGATCGCGTTCTCTCGGATTCGGGCGGGTCGGATGCAGTGCAAAAGTTTAGACTTTGCTCAAACTTGACTTACGTGAAATGGACCATATTTTTTTTTGGCTTATAGTCTTAGACTTTTTATCGAATTCGGATATTGCTTTGCGCACTGCATCCGATCCGAATACGTGGAAATACGAATCTAGAGTCTAAAAAACTCGGACCTAATTCTGATAAAGCTTACGAACTTATCCGATCTCTGATCCAAATTCAAACAATTCAGGGACCATCTTTGGCATATCCATTTGGCGTCCGATTTGAATCCGACGTAATGCGAAAGCGTTCATACAAACAGTACTACGGCTACTTTGGTCCGTTAATATTTCTTCCGAATTGGAAACTCACGGATCACGGAGAGAAATCGGATGACGGAAGTCGGATCTAGTGCGTAAACTACCATACAAATAGTTCTATGACTACTTCGGAACGTATTTTCTCGGATTCGGATCGGATCGAACTACGTATACCTACTACACTAACATCATGACTACTGCATAAGACCACAACTAATTGTTACCTACTGTAATTTGAAATTTGTATACAGAAGCTGTTGGTGTACCCTAATAAATATAGCAACAACAACACTAAGGGCGAACCCTAGTGGGACTCGGACCTCGGCATAGGACGTTGCTGGCGTGGGCTTAGAGGGGAGACAGCTTGATGAGGGCTGAATTATCAGTTTGACTCTGTCAGGTTAACAGTTGATAAAATATTTACTGCACTTTAGTGAGGGGTTGTCAACCTTTTGCCTAACTCTTTTCCCAACTATTTAATCATTTAACATTTCGCCACGATAATTTTGCTTTTATTTTACTTCACGATTAGCGTGAAAGTTGGATGGAGATTTAAATTTGTGTCAAATCATTAAGTGTCTTTAGCATTAAAGAGATTCTTAATTGCGTTAGTGACAGTTATCTGGGTAAACATGTTAAGTGCTCAGCGCTTAGTATGTCCAATGCATGTAGCATCAAGTTCATTATCGACGTGATAGGTGGCGCAACTTGTCACCGTTATCACGCTGTTAAATACGTTTAAAATTGTTGATAAATTAAAATTTTGGCCTTTTTCTTTTTAGGTAGGTAATTTAAGTTTGTAATACATTAAGATTGTATTTTACTCTGTTCAACGAAAGGTTAGTCCTGACATAGCGATCATTTCGTAAATTATAGCCGTAAGAGACCTATTCGAAAAAACGTAATCGACATCATCAAAACTCGGCCAAATGCGAGTTGGACTCGTGCACAAACGGTTCCGTACCATTATCTGTTCTGCTTTTTTAGTATTTGTTGTTATAGCGGCAACAGAAATACATCATCTGTGAGAATTTCAACTGCCTAACTATCACGGTTCGTGAGATACAGCCTGGTGACAGACGGACGGACAGCGGAGTCTTAGTAATAGGGTACCGTTTTACCCTTTGGTAACGGAACCCTAAAAACCGCGAAATAGCTATATTATGAATGTTTTATTTTTTTAAAATTTTGATATGATTTGTATGGTAATGTTTTTTACAGAAACGTCAGGACTCACCTTACGTTGAAAAATGTATAATAGATCGGTAATTTGGACAATATTTTAAAGCAATAATATGAATGAAATACAATAATTGTTCCGGAGGACTTATTGAAATCATGTATATGATAGAAAATTTAAAAAAAAGGATCTTTTTTAGAGGTGTTAAAAAATCATCTCTAAGAATTTTATGGGGTTACTCGGTATCGGAAATTGAACAACATTTTGTTCTACAACTTTTCGAAATTCGCGTTTTTTTTTATAACTTTCCATACAAATCAAAAAAATATTTTTATTGATTTTTATGGACAGGCTTGATAAAATTGGCGAATTTCGAAAAGTTGTAGAACGAAAGTTGTTCATATTCGATACCGAGTAACCCCACAAAATTCTTAGAGATGATTTTTTAACACCTTAAATAGGGTAACGCATTATCTGGCAAAACATCACAGGATCATTAATAGAACACTTTGAAATAAAAAAATATTAAATCTATAATTAGTAAGTAAGTTAAATAAATCTAAATTTTAGTTAACTAGATAACTGAGTGCTAAGTAGCAAAGAGCGCGTAGGTTCTACTTAGCCTTTTCCCAACTGTGTTCGGGTCAGCTTACAGTCTAACCAGATACGACTATATCCCAGTACCTATTTTACACAGATTTTACAGACTTTCGGGCTTCTGACTACCCTAACAGACTGTCATAGTTAGGTATTCATTCGTATGACACCAACCGACAGTTTAACGTGCTCTTCAAGGCACGGAGGGGACTCGATGTATAAAGAATGGTCACCCATCCACGGCCTGACCGCGACAAGCGCAGCTTAACCTTGTAAACCATGTGAGATGCGCGATTGTTAATTAACCACAAGCCCTCCCAAAGAGCGCGTAGGTATATCATAATATCTAGTTAATTAAACAGTATTGTGTTTTGCTTGGTGGTAGGATCTATATGGTCCGTCTGGCTAGCTACCACCCTCACATTAAAGTCCGGCGCCAAGCAGTTTACTGTGTTCCGTCGTGTGTATGTGAGAGCCAGAGGGGTGTAGGGGAATCCCTCTATATCTCTGTTACTTGGACTCATGTGCTCCATCTTAGACCCTGTCTGCGCTTACCATCAGGTGCGACGAGGGACAAACGCAATCAAGTCAAGTAATAAAAAAAAACTGTAGGTAAAATAATTATGATACCGAATAAGGTATCATTAAAAGAACATAATTATTCACATAAAAAATACCTAAACTTCAGTTAACTAGATTAATATCATAAAAATATTTAAAAATACTGCTCAGTTCATTGTCTCTACTCCAAGGCAAGAAACAGTATTTAATGATGATCGAAACAGGATCAACCAATTTAGTTATACAACCCTTCAGAACACCTAATTAACGTAAGAAGAAATAACAGATTCCATAAATCTAAAACACCTTAATTTAAGCCAATTTGTCAAACAATATAGGTACCTAATAATTATTTATATTGACAATTTCTCGTTTTATTCCAACCATAGACAGTCACCGCACAATAGACACATTTAAAATAATAGTTATACAACCCTTCAGAATGCCCAATTGATATAAGAAGTAATAACGGTGTCCATAAATCTAAAATACCTTAATTTATGCCAATTTGTCAAACGATATAACAATTTATTTAGACAATTCCACGTGTCATTCCAACCTTGGACAGTGACCGTACAATAGGCACAAATAAAATTAATAAAGACGAAATACGGGAAATACAATAGATGTCTTCAGATTACAAATTTTATGTTAATTAGCTCGATAATAGAAAAACATCTAAGATTTTGGGCGTTGGCCACTACAATAAAGATAACGAATATACAATTAAGTAAATCAACGGCTTGTGCTGTCAATAAAATCATTCCCGGCCAGCCATAATTAAACCGATAGAATTTTGAAAGCAATCGATACCCGACACTTTGAGTTTTAATTACGATTCTATGCAAATCGAGTGGATTGAATGTTGAATTTTATATTAAGTTTTAGGTTGTTAGTTTGTAACTTACGATTGCGACCAGTTGCTTTCGAATTTTCTATCTTTATTTAACGATCAGAAGTATCAAGATGGACTGATTCCTGCAATTGTTAAAAATAAATCCATTCTTATTTTTGTCCTTATTTCTAGCGTCACTTCTGCGTATACCATACCAATATTGTCAAGGTTTACTACAGTATCCTCTACAATTCCACAATTCGTATTCAAATTTTTTTTTTTTTTTTAAACTGCCCCGCACTAGGATTTCTTTTGTATCGTGGGTGCGTTTACAGACACATATCTCACATAAACAAACGCCCAGACCCGAAACAACCATCTATAGGCCATACAAATTTTTGTTCCGTGTGAGAATCGAACCCACGACCCGTATAGCGCAGAAGCCAATCGCTTAGCCACTGCACCAAACGTGTCGTCAAATATTTTCATACCAACATATTTTCATACAATATCTTAACCGAATTCCTTAAATGCTGAAAGGATTAACATTCTGATTTAGACATTATAAATCATAAAACAATTTAAACGGAACATCGTGTTGATCGCGCAACTGTCGCTCAGTTATACCATAAACCACTCAATGTCAAGAGATCAAGAAGACGCGAGGTTGAAAAAGCTATTTGATTAATATGTTACTTATGAGACAAAATTAGATGTAAGATATATGCAAATCAATACTTTTATAGCAGCCACACACGACAAAAAGATTTTAACAGTAATACGAACCGATGTCATGAGACTATTAGTATTCGATTAGCAATTTGAGATGTGACAGAATTTAAAGTTCTACGATATTAAGGGTTTTTAGATGTGAGATAAAATTCGAAAGTGTCGTTGATGTGGTATATTTCACTGTTAAATGAGGTGTCGTTATGTACGTAATGGAAGTACTAGTCCGATATGAAATCGATATGTAACAGTAGGTGTGAAGAAAACATTATGTGGTGCCGTTTATTGTTGTTTGTAGGCCGCTTTAAGGTATTTCGTCTATAGCTTAGAAACTTGTACTTGCTATATTATGTTAGATGACATTTTACGGAATTGGATACGAGAGTTTAAGAGAATTTATTGACTAAAAACCTTTGTTTTGTGTAGCTTTAATAGGTGTAGTTTTCCTTTAATGTAATTGAACCCATACTAAATACGTCCATTAAACTAGGAAATTGTTAACAAATTGGTGTTTGAAAGCTAAAAACAAAAGGCGTATCAAATAGGGAAACGTTTATTTTATTTAACTGAAGCAATTAATAATTCAATTTATAAGCAGCTTATAATTTAATACATAAGCTGGATATGTGACGTGTTAGCTATGCCTTCGGTTTGTAAAATAACACCCAACTTTAACTTCTACGTACTTTGTATAACTTTTTTTTCAATTGTGGAATTGTCCATACAATTTTTAAGTGCTGGACACTTGTCGGTGTAGCAATCTCCATCTTTCTCTATCCAGAACAAATTCCTTTACATCTCTGTATGTTATCAGAGGGAAAATGATTGGTCACTTACTGGGACACAACAGCTTTATAACCAACATCATAGAAGTTAAATCAGAGGCAAAGAAAAAAAAACAGGTAGACCAAGAAGAAAGTGCTCAGACCAATTGTAGTTCAATAAACAGCTAAAAAATTACGTTGCTCCTAGGGTTGCCACCCGTATTCTATTATAGAGTATTGTACTCTATTTCACGTAGGTGTACTTTATAATCTAAGACAGTTAGAAAGTACGCTAAAATACTCTTTTCACCTGACACCATTCTCATTTGATTCTCATCCTACTATTTAGACTTTTTTGGCATAGTTTACTTACTCTACGGTCCATGGCTGTAATTGAAACATTCGCACATTTTTGAAAGAATCGCAACATGTTTTTAAGAATCTAGAAGCGATGAAAAATAAGTGTGTAAACATAAATAATAAAAGTACTCTTTTTTATACATCGTAATTTATTTTTGCTATCCCAAAACACAATTGTACTTTTATTGCTCCAAAAAAAGGTGGCAACCCTAGTTGCTCCAAATTTTCTAAACAAAGTTGGTAAACAAGGAGTGATTCATGCAACACTGGAATAGTATAATTTTTAAAAGAATTTCTCTTAAAAAAATCTAGAATTACTCAGATATCGTGGTCCGTCGACAAATAAATGGTATCGGCGTAGGCAGTGATGAGAACCACCTCAGAACTAAAAGCTAATGGAACAGTAAAATATTGGAATATATTATTCATTTTTACAAACGCATTAAACAATGTTTGTTAGAATATTAATGTTTTCCTAAATTTTGCGTGTATTGGCAGGTCTTAGCTGCACTAGGTTTCAGTTAGCGATTTATTTTTTTCGTACTCACGGAACGGCTGTAATTTGTACATTATATCACAAACAACTTCAATAAGTTTCTCTCTAATTTGGATCTGTTTGCTTTACCAACTGGAAGATTTAGAAACATTTTGCTTAACACAGTTAGAAATTTAAGTGAATAATTTTAGTTTTGTCTAGTATTGCTTAAGAAAAGCTGTTTTTTTTTTAAATCCTTTTATCTTGTCGTAAGGTACCAACTATGTCTTTGCCTTATTGTGTATCTGTGGAGAACGTTGTTGGTTCCACATTTGTATATAATCCCGTATCTTTTTATTTTTTGTAATATCAACTGTGTAAATTTGTTTTCCCGAATAAAAAAACTTTTAATAATTGTATCTGTTTAAAGCCTTAATGAAGCTCTCCTTTCATCTGCATCCTCCTCTCAGGTCATCGTACAATTTAATTAACAGGACAATAAATATACAATTTATTTACTTGACGTACAGATCTGTGTTGCTGGGGAATTCGTTGCGCCATTTCTTCTTCACTTCATAAACACCAGAAAACTGTGAAGGGCGGGCGTTTTTGGGCCTGTCTTTTGTAACATCTATGTTCAAAAAGAACAAAGTAATTCTAGTCTATATTGAATATATGAGTTTTGAAGTTAATTTTGAAAGAAAAAAATCCTTCACGAAAGCGTAGCTAATTCAATTTTAACGCAACTGCTAGATACTGCTATTCGAAACAGAAAACAATACATTTGGAATATTAAATAATTCTTGATACATTTATTGAATGACCGTTGTATTTTCTTTTCAATTAAGATTTCAATATAAATCATGCAGTTGACATTCGTATTATTTCTGTTCTCCAAGTATTTTTAGCGAACTCCTCCTACGAAATTGATATTATTAATAAAATCTTTTCGTATACTGAGTAGACGTCATCATAATAAATTATAGCAAACAGAAATAAATAAATTAGAGTTTTATGTTAAAGAATGTCACCAATTATTTATACAGAAATTAATGTTGGTCCGAATTTGGAGCAGTATTCGTTATTATCATGCTAATTTTATAGTGTGTCTATCTCAAAGTTTTTTTTTGGAATTCTTGACAAAATAACAGCCCAGAGGTGTCATATTAATAAAAATATAATTAAAGTTTGACGTTAGATAGAAGTTACTGTATTTTAGAGGCAGAATTATGATAGCCTCACTTAGCAACTCGAAAGAGATATCATTGATTTGCGATGTTTATTTTAGAAATATCTTTTATTTGTTAATTCTGCATTAGACCTGTGTCGTGACAACAGCGATAAATTATTCCGTTAAAGTTGCGATGTATATTTTCATCCTTTTATTGTATCGGTTTTTCAACAATCGTTTACGCTGTTTATAATGTAAGTAAAACTGAGAGAAATCGTTTATTCTAAGACAAACTAGCTAAACGGTCAACGTTTTGTCATTATAGATGCAGTAATATGATATTTAGCCAACTACTTACAATAGCGAGGTTGCAAGTCGTGACGACGCAATTAATGTTGATTGCACCAAGAACACTGACGCTTCGCCAGGAAAAGAGCGAGGATATAATAAAATAAAAATCAATCAGTTCTCAATATAGTTTCGAATATTAATGAAACATAACTGCAATGAAACGGGCAATTAATGATGTTGGCAGCGATTGGTACAGTGAATGCGTGACCGGAGCGTCGATGACAGCGCCTGCTTAATCAACCCGCGATCTTTCATTAGTTACGCTTGCTCGCTTTTTGCTCGCATTGCCTTTACTGGATAGCGAGACTACGACGCGACCATATTTGATACTAATAAACTATTCGTACCGCATTCATTAATAGTATTTATGTTAAATATAGCGACACTATATTAAGGTGTGGCTTCATATTTCAGATTAGGAGATCCAAAGAAGAAACTTGACGTTAAAATATTTTTATTGTGTTCTAGATGTGGGCTAAAACATATCAATTGTTAAGAATTTTAATTTTCATAATTTATATCGATATGCTTTAGTAAATTTTTCTAACGAAAAACAAAACAGGTTATCAAAGAAGTTGTAAATTAAAGTAATACAAAAGAAGCATCAAAGTATACATTAATTTGCATTTTAATGCCTTTAAAATGTAGTGATGTTGGAATTATGGAACATTCCATTGCTGCGCCATCAATCGTTTCGAATCAAAACAATCGAATAAACACGCTGCGTTAATTATTCGGTTTCGTTCAGAAACAGTCGCGGTGTGTAAATCAGTGTGTTCGTTTGTGGATCTATTTCGAGACACACGACTCGAGAGTTAATTAGAAAGAATTGCTTTTATTTCGCGTTTTCACACTCCTCGTGCCGTCGCGTGACGTAAGTATGGGCGCGTGTGAAACAGAAAATCCTCCTTGATGTACTGTCCATGTTTAATTATAAGTTTCTCAAATAGAACAACGGCAATTAAAGCGGCTTAATGAGTAATTTGTGTGTAAATATTTTGTTGGAATTATCACACATTTTTTAGTGATTTTGTAATGGTGGGATTGGATTTTAGAAGTAAGGATAAGTGGGTATTTCTATTGAACAGGTGGTGGGTCTTAAGAACGGTTTCTATGGATAAATAAGACTTTGAGAATTTAATTTATACCTAGCATCAGCTGTTAGTACTAGCTCTTAATGTTTTTAGAGAAAGACACATTTTAATTCAGTAACGAACGTCAACATGCAGTAGAAAATATTTATCTATGGCTATGACGTTTTAAATATTTATTAGAAAATTTTGTTTAAACAAGGTTAGTCGGAAAGGGGGTATTAATCCGCAAGGGGGTAGGTAACACCCTATAATAATGAGTAACTTTTGTTCTACCACTTTCCCCAGAAGTCAATAGTTTAAGAGAAATAGCTGTTCAAACCTTCCGTTAAAGATACGCTAAAATCTATCTATCCTCAGCTATGATCAGCTGTGTTTACATTTCAGGTCATATTTGGGGTCACAAATTAGAAGCTCCGTTTTCTGAATTTGTAACTAAAGCTGGGATGAAGAATTTTTGAAAAAACTAAAATAAAAATAAGTAATTTTACATGGAAATTAAAATTATCGAATTTTTAAATTTTAACACTTGCTTTAAAACCGTCATCACTGATACTTTAAATGTCCCGCGGATTAGTACTCCTTTCCGACTAACCTTGAATAAGTAGGTATAGTCAATATCAAATATATCGGGACAAACAAAGTGTTCATAATTACCTAAACAACTAAAGAAATTAAACTTTATCTCAATGGGATAGAATTCTTGTCAGAATGACAGTTGTCGTGTACCGTGTTCATTGTCATTAAACTATATTAGTTTAATTTTCTTGGTTGTTCAGATAATTTTGAACAGTCTATTCGTTTTGTATTTGATGCTGACTGAATTACATTAGTAGTTTTTTTGGTTGTTTAAACAACCTACATAGATAACTACATATAGTTGGACTTTTAATTCGACGCAATAACTTGACAGTTCAAAGCAAAATAATGTTACCATACTAAAACTAATAGTGTTGAGCTAGTGAACGATTTTACGAAAAGAACGAATGAGAAACATAGTTCAATTTAAATAAATCTCTACAAATTCGTTTGCAATATAAAAATAAAGAAGAAAGAGGGTATTTAAGAATGAAATTAAATAAATATGTCCGTCAGTAATCCGAAGCTGAAAAAACGTCTAACCCTAAATATCAAATCAGTATTTACTGGCGGTTTAGACTATTTTTGGAAGTGACATACCTACCTATCGTGTTTTGATCGTCAAGTTAATAAATTCAATAAAAGTTTGCATTAAGCACAATATTAAGTTCATTATTTTATTCACCTCACTACCTTTTTTGTCTAAAACTGTTATCTCTCCAAATGTCAAATTGCTGCATAGAATCAAAAGTTCAACTATAGTCAAAAAAGTTGGTCAAGGTCTTAGCTTTAATCGAAATATGCATTTGTTTAGCTTTGTCTAACTTATCATAAGTTATGTTAAACTAAGCTCAGGCTTTTTTAACACACAAACATGCTTACAGAAGCTGCTTAAATTCAAATTACCTTGTGATACAGTTTTATTATAAATAGCTGACACTTTGAACATTCATATTGTTTTAAGCTTACAAAAATAAAGTATGATTAATGTAGTTTCAGAAGTGCGATTATTTATTCGATTCTATGTTGGTTCAGGATTAAAAGATATAAGCTGAACAAAAATGAAAATATAATAATTGCGAAATAATAACGTGGATCTGCACGAATTCATTTTAGTTTTTACGTTATGTTTAAGTCCTAGGGGGCGAGCCTATTGCCACCAACCGGGCACAAATCCAGACTCCGGGCTACGGCTGTTACTGAGAAATTTCCCGCTGAAAAACCCAATAACACTTTTCTCGACCTAGGGATCAAACTCAGGACCTCACGCTCAGCAGTCACGCTTGCGTCCACTACACCAACGAGGCAATAAAAAATACATAATCGATTAAAAATACAATAACATTTTTGGTAAAAGTTCTGTCTTCGTTGAACTCAAAGATATCCTGAAATTTGGTGTACTTCGGAATAAAAAAAATGAAACCAGAGGTATAGGAGGTATATCTATTGAACTGCCGGGGTTGCGGTGCATGCAGCTGCGAATCCCGCGACCCCGGCCAAGGGTCAGGAGAAGGAACACCGTGGGTTTTTAGCCGGTAAGAGTCCGGCATAACCCTTCGCCTTCCCCAGGCGAAAGTATATCTATTGAAAATGACAAAGAAACAAATATTATTGACCGAAATTCGAACAGTGGGAGGTCCAACTCGTGATCACGAAATATTCAAAAATATTATTGATATTCATAACTGAATTTATTTTATTTTCACTAAGGTGGAAACTACGAGGTCGTTGTTAACGTTTTAATGATAAACGAGGATTGAAAAATGTAACGATTGCTGATGCCGACGCAAATTGAGGACGCAAGATGTCTCTAAATCTTATTTATGAGTTATTCACTCTAATACTCGTTAATAGTTCACCAGAATATATATTCTTTTGATGTTGATTACACTCATTTATTTGTATATTCTATTTTAGATCAGATTATGCTAAAATACATCGTTAGTTTAATGGGGTGCCCGCGAAAAATGATGCGGAAATAATTTTATATGAAAGGGATTAATGAGTGACGGTTTAGATGTGACTGAAGATAGAAGGGCCTATGAAGTTGAAAGCAACGACATTAACACAAATTTAGTAGTTTCCAAAGCTTACGTCATGAAGAGTAAACAAGCCATTTCTTAATTAGATGTAGAACAAACAACAACTACACTCGAGAGCAATGAATCTGGCTCACCAATACAACGTTATTTTTACTTTATGCGAAAACCGAGACACCCCAACAAGATTTTCATCAGAACTGCCTGAATATGTGTTTTTTTTTAGTAAATCTCCAAGTTACACCTTAGTTTATGTCGCGTTAAGTTCGCTAAAAAAGTGTGAAATGCCTGAGATGTGCTACGCAGGAGTTGTCTAATACACGGAAACTGACCGAGCGGACCATTTCAAGCCTCAAGGTGTCTATTCCCGTCAATTGTTATGGGTAGAAACCTACTGAAACAAAATTGAAATTTATGAAAAAAAAAAAAAACAAAAAAAATGTGGTGTAAAAAATATGTCAATCGATTCTCCTAGTGATTCTGAACAAACTAGTTTCAGGTTTCGCATATACTAAAACTAACCTTGTATAAGCCTTAATATCTCGTAAACTAAGAATGCTAGATTATTCAATTAAAGTGTATTTTATAGACTACTAGATGTCACCCGCAGCTTCGCCCGCGTGGTTGTCGTTTATCGCGTAGATATTTCGCGGTTTTCGGGATAAAAGTAGCCTATGTCTTTCTTCGGGTTCCAGACTATCTCTGTACCAAGTTTCATCAATTCCTATTCAGCGGTTTAGGCATGAAAGCGTAACAAACAGACAGGTAGAGTTACTTTCGCATTTATAATATTAGTAGGGATTTAATACTACTCAAATAAAAATTCTAAATAGTCTATAAAATACTTTTTATTTGGATGACCTAGCAATCTTAGTTTCCGAAATATTAAGATTTTTATTGGTGATCCGGATTCATTGCTCTTGAGTGTAACTTTATTTGGTTTTCAGAGTAACGTTGGGGTGCATTTAAAGAGCATCCATGAGTGACGATACTTAAGTACGTCCGGTGCACCCTGGGCAGTTAGTCCCGCTACCAACCTTCCTCACTGGCTAATCTTTTCACCACGAGAGACAAAGGGAAATGTTTTACCGGCCAATGTTACCATAACAATAATAATGGTCTCTCGCTATCACTTTCCAAGAGAAGATGATTTCTAATTGTCAGACAAAATCCTTCTTACATGTTTGCGTTTCCGGTTACATGCAGGGTGATTGCTATTTGACACCCCGTGATATAACAAATACAGATTTTTATAGTAGACATGTCTCCGATGTTATCGGAGTTCAGGAGGGTAAGTACTATTGTTTATCCACCCGAGGGTCCTCTTGTAGCCGAGGTCCAAACGGCACAGCAACAATAAGATAATCTACTTCATTCTATAAATCGTAGACTTGAGCAACTATGCTTTAATCCAAATCACAGATTTTAAAAAGCCATTTCTAATTCACTAACATTTAAAATCATGCGTAAACGGCACACAGAAAGTGGGCCTCGGGCCCATATAATCGGAATGACCAATTAACTGCATTGGGCTTCTCAATGAGAGAAATTACTGCTCCAATCCGTGTGGAAGGCGACAATTGTGTTCTGAACAATGCTCGCGTGGTTTTTAAATGGATGTAACAATTAATTCACAACAATTAGGTGGACGACGCCCGCATTTCGAAAGATTTGTAGAGCTATGAATATTGAGATGTGGCAAGGGAAAAAGAGATTAGATACTTAACAGTTTTGATGCTTTAAAATATCCATTTTAGTTGTGTTACATACGGATATCCATCTAAAATAAAAACACCGCATGCATTGGGACACTTAAACTCTTTCCAGAGACTATTGTTAGTACCTGACCTAGAGACAGAGCGAAATATTACTACACGTCCACGCTACAGAATTACTGTAACAAAAATTATCTGCGTTTTATAAATAAGTAGGTAATTTAAGAGCACTAATTTTATTCCAAAATACATTAAGACAGACGTAATAGAGTCATTACTTTTTTAACGTTAACGTCACAGAGATATACATTACAATGACGCAGATGTTTGTTGATTTAACTGTAATGTTTTACGTTTAGATCAGCATTAACGTCAATTTGATCACTGGCTTTCAAGGATTCCTCGTGTGTTTAAATGTTAAATTCATAACTAAACAGGTAGGTTAATAAAACAAATTGTATATTTCTGTATAAAGGATAAACCAAGTTCTAACTACCAATTCAAAGAATATTTCCAACTTAATAGAAATTTATTATAAAAATAAAATTTAATAACTATTGTTACCAAAATTTTGATAAAAAAAAAGTATTATCATACTAATTTCCATTTCGTGTTTTTTTTTTCATTATCATTAACACATAATTACACTATAGAAAATAAATTGCTGGCAATATATTCTTTAATGCCCTAATTTTTATTTTGTTCACACTTGGCAACCCATTTACCATTTAGAAACTCAGTGTTGCTATCAAGATGACATTAATAATTCTAATTGGGGTTTTGTTACAACAACAAATTAGTAAAATTTACTATTCATCAGCCTACTACTTAGATTAATGAGTTAAATGTATCGAATCGTGGGACATATATTTTGTTTATTGTTTTTACATATATTTTTTAACTAATGAGGTACAACAGGCGAGGCGTAAGCTGAGCTTTGTGTGTGAGTGCACATAGAATCGATTGCCAAAAATCAGTATAATCCGGTTTAAACCAAGCAAAAGACGCGTCTACATTCATTCTCACACAAATGCAAAGCTCAGCTTAGGCCTCGCGGACGGTTTATGGCTTTAGCTAAAGTAATTAGTTTTATTCTTTGACTTTAAGTATGCTTTCATTTTTATTAATTTTTATCATTAGTATCAAAATATATCTACGATATCTTGCCTACGTTATTTTTTATTTTTTTCTTAACCCCAATTTTTTTTTAGCTATGGTATTTCTGTACTATTTATAACACTATGGTCCATCGACGCGACTGTCAGTACTTAACGCGTTGTATCGCACATTATTGTCGTGATTAAAACTCTAATTGACCCATAGTAAATCACAATTGACTGCCTTTGTCTTGCTATTAACGCTGTTTGGATAGAGGAAACGAATTGATGCTGTAAGGGAATTTGAGGGGGTGTATTTAAACTTTTATCCCTTCAACATATTTGTATCTTTGTTTGGAGTATTGTTTTTGTTTTAATGATGATGATTTGTATCATTCTGTTTGCGTAGTATGAAAGTAAGAGATACTTGGAATTACTAGGACCATATCGGGCAACAGTGGCTACAGCAAATGGTTTTCAAGCAAAGCGACGATACGTTTGGTGCAGTGGCTTAGCGATTGGCTTCTGCGCTATGGGTCGTGGGTTCGATTCCCACACGGAAAAAAAATGTACGGCCTACAGATGATAGTTTCGGATCTGAGCGTTTATGTATGTGAGATTTGTGTCCGTAAACGCACTCACGATACAAGAGAAATGTCCAATCCTTTAAATGGATCAGCAGGGCAATTGCGTAACGTAACCAACATCAATCATGACGCTTAATTTGTCCAAAACAATATTCATTCCGTGGTACCGTCCGCGAGGCCTAAGCTGAGCTTTGCATTTGTGTGAGAATGAATGCAGACGCGTTCTTTGCTTGGTTTAAACCGGTTTATACTGCTTTTTGGCAATCGATTCTATGTGCACTCACACTAATGCAAAGCTCAGCTTACACCTCGCCAGATGTACATAGTTGTGGAAAAGTTGGATTGTTAATACAAACATTGCTATGGAAATTGTTGACCTGTCAAAATCATAGACATAGGGATTATGAGTGTGTTGCGCATTTAGAATTCTGGACAATACAATCCCATCAAAAACACACATGTAAAAAAAACAAGTCTCGCGACTTTTTTGCCGTGAAATATTCTAAGATCTAATGTCGAGCCAAGTCTGACATTTCATTGATAAATATGTTTTTCGGACTTGGCAATCACGCAGCATAAGGACTAGACCACTGAATACCGTGGTACAAATTTGGTTAAAAAATTAAGTCTCTCTGATTTTGTATCAAGTTCATAACAATCATTATACAATGTGTCCGGTCATGGACTAGCGATATTCTAGGTACTTATAGCAACTATTCTAGTACACAAATACACTGCACACTAGGGTCCAATCCACTTCCCCGCTATTTGGCAGCCATTTTGCTTTTTTATTGAGATATTGTCTACAACTGTATGTCTTTATGTGAACTCATTTTATACATGCTGTAAAAAACACATCACATAGCCGAAATCTACGCACTCAGTACATCAAACTAAACCACATTGACCAAAAATAATTGCTGGGAAACGACTTTTATTTTTTGGCATAAAAAAAACGCTTTTTTTGTAGCGCGCAAATTGTGGTTGTGGCGATGCCGCGCGTTTGCATGCGTGCAGCAGCCACACAGCTGAGCCAAGGCAGTCGTGTGCGTTTGATATTCGTTGCGTTTTTGTAACTTCAAATGCGTAATTTGTGAGGAAAAATTGAAAATTTTGATAAGGTTGTTTGGAAGAAAGTTTAGTATTATCACTTAGAATATGTTTTCGGAAAAAACTAAAAAAAATATTGTATACTTTGACCTTCAATATCTCCAAAACCAATGATTTCCCAGGCATGGTCTGGTAGAAAAAAATTATCCCAATGATGGGTAGAATATGTGGTTTTCGTTATCGTTAAGGGTCTTTTTACACCCGATAGTAAACGATAACGATAAACGATAGATAATATTGATGCCCTCCGAATAAGCCTACTTTTGTATGAGTACGACCAAAACTTTGAGAGGTATGACTTTTTTTGTACACACGTACAGAATATCTCAACAAAAAAGTGGAAGTGGATTGGACCCTAGTGTATAGTGTATTTGTGTACTAGAATAGTTGTTATATAAGTACCTAGAATATCGTTAGTCCATAACCGGACACATTGTATAGCTCTCCCTACTTTAAAAAAGACAAACGAATTTGTTAGTAAAATTTGATGCAGATTTAAAAACAGATTGTCTTACCAAAAAATAATTAATTATGACGCAACCGAGATGGGTGGGTTCCGATATTGAACTAATTAATGCTCATCAGATTTGGCGTACCAAGAATTGGCGTAATTAAAGCCGTCGACCCCTCGTGACACTTGACGTAATTAGGTTAATTATACCGATCAGCTTTATTAGCGAATGCTCTAATTAACTCGATTCCAGTTGAAGGTGAGGTCTTCTCGATTGTCAGACATCGGAATCGAATCGATACGGTTGCGATAATGCTAATTGTGTTTTGAACCTTATTGCCTACGAGTATAGGAATAGCGGACTACCTTTGGTACATAGTACGTTGAAAGTTGATTCTTAATGATGAAGTTCTTTTTTTATATTATTATATGTAGCTCATATTGTCAAACTGCTAATCAAAGGTCTCCCTCCATTTTTTCCATCGTTTGGGATTCTACTTAATTTATATGCTATTTGTTGCCAATTATTTGTGGGGCTTATTTTGTAAGATTTCATATATGTTTTCAAATATCGGGTGTAAAAAGACCCTTAACGATAACGAAAACCACGTATTCTACCCATCATTGCGATCATTGTTTTCGAACAAACCATACCTGGGAAATCATTGGTTTTGGAGATATTGAAGGTCAAAGTACACATATCTTTTTTTAGTTTTTTCCAAAAACGTATTCTAAGTGATAATATACTAAACTTTCTTCCAAACAACCTTATCAAAATTTTCAATTTTTCCTCACAAATTACGCATTTCAAGTTACAAAAACGCAACGAATATCAAACGCACACAACCGCCTTGGCTCAGCTGTGTGTCCGCTGCACGCATGCAAACGCGCGGCATCGCCACAACCACACATTGCGCGCTACAACAAAAAGAGTTTTTTTTTATGCCAAAAAATAAAAGTCGTTTCCCAGCAATTCTTTTTGGTCAATGTAGTTTAGTTTGATGTACAGAGTGCGTAGACTTCGGCTATGTGATGGGTCTTTTTACACCCTGTATATATTTTATTTCACATTAACTATTACATACGTACGCTTCCAATTAGTGGTGAATAGGTTCCTATGAGGAAGAGCCGGCAAGAAACTTCACTCCATTTTCAATTAGCTAGCTAATTAGCATTAGCTAATCCCGTCAGTTGCACCTAAAATGCACTGGCACCTAATACCACACAGTTTCGGGGTTGGGCGTATTTTTTTTTTTATTATAAGTTCACTTTTACAATTTACATCAGATACTCGTTTTTTAATACCTATATCAATGCAGATATCTAATGTTTTTAAGCATGCCATTTTCCAAACAGCTTGTAATAAAAAGATCATGCTATCCTTCTCCTATGCCGGGATCAAACGCATTTAATTAACGCATTATATCGTAGGGATTTCTGCAAATTAATGCGTTAGTTATTGGCGTTAGGTGTTAGTGTGGCCCCGGCATTACAGGACTATCAACACAAAATAAAAAGGTTCCTATTTATTTTACATCATAAATTTATCATAGAAGCTACGAAATGTTTAATAGAAAGCACACGTTGTTGCGTACGTAAAAAATGTGATAGCAATTTATATCAGGAGAACTGTTAGCGTTTCACTGAAATTCAAACGAAGGTATCCAAACAAACAGTTTGACAACACCTATTAAACCAGGTATTCATAGCTCCACGTCATTCATTGGTACACGGAGATACTTAGAATTCATTTCTCACGTCGAAACGCATAACTGTTTATTTTCGGACCAATAAAACAAAGATGCCCACGTTACCCATTAAATACTATAATAATATTTGATTTTACGTCGTTCAAAATCGAATTTTATGAAATACATAAATCACTTGGTATATGTCAACACTTTCGATTAAATTGTGAAGGTCGCACTCGAATAAGATCGTCGGTAATATGCAGTGTATTCTTATACGAAGTGCTTCCGAAATAGAAACTAACTCATTATAACTTTCCTCGTCCCGATAAAAAATAGAAATGGAGTCATCTGTTACAATTATGCGGAATAGTTTGTGTACAAGCGACTTTAGATTTTGTATTAGTCTTTTATGTGTGTGATTGAGTGATTTAGCGTAGTGATGTGGTTAGTTCGAGTGTTGTAGGTACGTGTTCCGTGTCTGCGTCCGCGCCTCACTAATTGAATGTAGGTCGTCGTAAATAATGTGAAGAACAAGACATTTACGTAATATGAAACATTGTAGTGTGTTGAGTTTTCTCGGCATATTTTCAGTTATCGACGAATGAGAAGTGTATCTAACACTAGATTATTTCCGCAAAAACCGGTTTCCTATTAAGGAACCAGACCTAAAAATCACCATATCGACGGCACCTACGTATACGTAGTATACTAGTGCCAGTGCAAAAACACAACTTTACAGGAGAGCGGTTTAAAGGTTCTAAGGCTTTTAACTTTGACTCAACTTTGACATAAATAAATAGAAATATTTGAACATACCACATCATTTACGAGTACACTAGTATACATAGGACCCGTCGAAATGACACATGGAGGAAATGTTCACATAACAAACCCTTTATATCAAACGCATCCTAGGAATATCTATAATCCATTTGCATTAGACAAAAGTGGCCCAAGTTCTTCAAGTAAGTAGAGTTTCAACTCATCTTAAGTGACCATTAATATTTCCAGGTCGGAGTGGACAGCAACAACGAAGGTACCCGCGAGCTGGTCTGGCAGTGCAGTTCAAGAATAGCATACGTCGTCTTCGAGAATCTTCCCTCTGCGTGTTAACCCATGTTCCATCGTCAGACCTTTGTCAAACAATAGATTTTATACTTTAATCATCAGCTTTAAAGCTTGTTTTAGCTTGATAGCACCTTAAGGTTTAAGGATCATAAAAACATAATACTGTGTTGAATATACTAGGAGTAAAGACGTTGCTTATTATTTAAGATTTCCTTGCTAAAAGGTCTTATTTGCCTATTGCTATGTTAAACTGAAAAATTTGAGAAAAAAAAACTTAAAATTCGTGACGTTTTTTCTTTTGCAGGTGTAAATTCTCCTCTAAGCTATTCAAATATAAAATGTGTTGGTATTTTGGTATACATGTGTAGCAACTACGTTAGACGGAAACACTTATCAACATCAATCCGCATCTCTAATAAAACGGCTATTTTGTATCGAAATTTGTCCGCGTCCATTCACTGTTCCGTATAATTTCTCATAATGCGCGTGAGTGTGCGTAACTGTGTTGCGCGTATTATAGATGCCTGAGTGTATCCTTTAAACCCGCAATGTGCATTAGTACAAGTAGAATCAAATCATCTTATCTTAATGCTGATTGATGCTGATCAGTACGGTTTCATCTTAAGCCTTTCTACACATTCCAGTCTAGAGCCAACAGTATCAGGGAACATCTGACGAAAAGGCGACTAAGGTATACGTCAAGAGGATGGGTCGCAGCGGTTTTATATCAGCTATTAGTAACGAACTGCAATCGCCCCATCATCAAACATGGTGATTATGGCAATATCATTCATAACCATTTGTTGTAGTGGTCATCAGGAGGACCATTTTTTAAAATTATTTGTCTTGGTCACGTTTGACCCGTGGTAGAGATAAACTACGATAACATAACACGGCCCTCCAACATCTGTCTTCAATGTGTGTGTGCATATGCCAACGAGTCACCATGTTTGTGTTTGATATTTAGTAGATTTATTGCTCAACTAGTGCATATAGATCAACTACGATAACATAGCACGCCCCTCCATTGACACTGCAAGTAAAAATGTGTGAGAAAGAAAAGGAGGGGGGCGCCATTTTATCTTAGTTGATCTCTGAGCACTGACAGGGTCTGAGATGGAGTTCACGAATCCAAGTAACAGAGATATAAAGAGATTCCCCTATACCCCTCTGACTCCTACATACACACGAGGGAACACAGTAAACTGCTTGGCGCCGGACTTTAATGTGAGGATGATAGCTAGCCAGGCGGTCCGTATAGACCCTACCACCAAGCTCGCCGAGCTTTGTTGAATCTTACAACACGCGTTAATTCACAGCGTGCGATTTGGAAGTTTTATATTCTAGCCCGCCCCCACACGGAGGAAACCATACTCAGAAGTGGATATTTAAGAAGAAGAAATAAGAAGACATCGTTAATGGCACTATAAAGAACAAGGACGGGTCTGCTCTCGTTATTTAAAGGCACAATACCTTTTTTATCCTGACGTTTCGACCGAATTACACCAGCCCTTTGGCTGCTTTTTCTTCAGAAATGTGTGCTACGGATGTCTTTCAAACCTAAAAAAAATAGGATCTCTTTATTTCAGTAAACTTGACACGTATTTGAAAATCAGGCGACACTATTGTTAGATTTGACACACATCCGTAGTACACATCACTGGTCGAAAAACAGCCTTAGGCCGGTTTAGGCAAGTGTAAAGACGTCGGCAGTGTGTCGAAGTACCGACGATAACTTAATTCAAAATCAAAACCAAATCATCATCATCTGCCTAGCCTTTTCCCAACTATGTTGGGGTCGGCTTCCAGTCGAACCGGATGCAGCTGAATATCAGTATTTTACATGGAGCGACTGCCTATCAGACCTCCACAACCCAGTAACTGGGTAATACGATACTCTTGGTAAGACTGGTTGTCAGACTTTCTGGCTTCTGACCTTCTTCTAACGACTGTCAAAGATCTACAAATGACAGCCGGGACCAACGGCTTTACGCGCTTTCCGAGGCACGGAGGAAACTCGCTATGGTAAATGGTCACCCATCCACAGACCAACCTCGGCAAGCGTGGCTTAACCCGGAAGATCGGTCTATGCGGCTGTAATTATTTAGCCACGAGCTCCTCGAAATCAAAACCAAATGAGGGTAGATAAAGAAATCCTTGCTTCACGAAGACAACTACTCTGCTACTTCAGTCTACCCATGACCACGGCCGGTGTAATTCGGTCGAAACGTCGGGATCAAAAAAGTATTTGACTTTTAATATTCTACACAACTAGACCTGAGTCAGTATATTATAATGTGTACAAATCGCGAATATTTCAAACATTTATCGTTAATGGCAATTGTATATACAATCGTCTGACGTCACGATGTCGTAACAACTTTCGAAGGTGTACAGTCTTAAAGAACAGTGCGTAACTGATGACACATTGCGTCCATCGCCAACATGGATGACCTGTTTCCGTCCATTGACGAACGCAGCATCATACGTAGTAAACTGACCTAACTAGAATTTCAAGGCTAATGAAAAATCATTCTTACCTTATTTCTTTTAAGTTGTTTTTTGAAAATCAGTTTTTCAGTCTTTACTATTATATGTGGACGATGGGAACCAACAGCTGATTTACAGTTTTGGTCTTTCGGTCCAAATAGGATAAATCTGATTGATGTAAATAAAAATAGTTTTGCAGATCATTCAGCTGTTTTTTTACACCTACGTATTGAAATAGGAACATTGACGGAATATCTTTCCACATTCTTTAATTTGTTATCGTGGTAATTAAGAGTGTTAATTTATTACAATATTTGTTGTCCTCATTAATAGTTTTAATTAGAATATCCGTAGGAAGTTTGTTTGTAGAAAAAACATGAACGGCATCTAAATCACTTCGAAAGATCTAGCTGGTAATCTTTCGAAGTCATTTTGTGTAAAGTTTCAATATTTGTAATTTTTTTCAGTGATTCTTTTTATGAGTTTTGTATGCTCATACATGCTCTTTATGAATATTCCAGTGGATGTCTTATGGCCTTAGACATTCCCCTGATGACGTCATATAATCATCTTGTTTATGAATGGAGCGACCGAGCGATGAATATCAAATAATCTTGCTGAATTCAGGTGTATAGGTATATAAACTACATATTCAATATCTTTCCTGGTTGCAACAACAGGTTAAAATCAAAAGTGGAAAAAGATAAACCTATATTTTAACATATTCTCCTTTCCAAATAACGCAATATAGTAGGATCCGCGCCCTTTCAAACTGCAACAAACTTACAATATTACAAATATTAACTTTACGAGTATTCAGGCGGCGCGCGCGCCAATACAGTTCCGCTGCCGGCGCCCGCGCACGCCTCGTCGCCGCCCGCCCTAACGCGAACCCGAAAACTCGAGATTACGAAAAACGACTTTCATTCACGTCCTTATTTCAAATCGCTTTTATAACACATCTATAACTAAAGTACTAACGAAGAATAAAAGGACCAGAAGGACCAAAAAAATAAGGCAGTGTTGTGACTGTGTAATTGATATTTCTCCTCGAAAATAAAAGTGTGTGTGTAAACATTGAGTAAGTGTGGAACCCAGCCTCTCGACCAATGTTTGTGCTGTCAATAAGTGAGACACGTTCATTTAGTAATTTTGAAGTTTTTGTGCTAGCTTCGTCGGAATTGAGGTATGTGTTGCTAATTAAGTAGTAGTTAGTGGCCCTTTTGTATTAAACATAGTATATGCGTAAAAATGCTTTAATTGAAAAGTAATTTAGGCCGCTTAGGAAACACTTTCTGCAGTAATAGACCATATACAAGCATATTGGAGTAAGTTAGAACCGATTTAGACACCATAAAATGTTAGTAGAGTATGAATATAATGTGTACGCGCCCCTATATCACCTGATAGTTAATACCTTACCATCAACGCTAAACTGTGGCTGTCCTCTGTGTATTTCTGCTTAACTATTCGGGAAACATTTTAAAGGGCTTATATTACTTGTATAATAAAATATATTACCTACGCTATTATATTTTTCTCTCTTCCGTTTTAATGTTGATGTATAAAGGTGTCAAATGCTTGTATACCTATTGACCACGGAACAGTAATTAAGAATCAAACATACGGAACACAAGGAGTACTCGGATATAAGGCTCATTCCTTTGTTCCTTAATAAATAAATAAACATATTCTAATTGCGTACCAATATAATCCTACTAATAAATGTGAAAGTTCGAATTTTTGTAAATTTGGTTGTTTGTCAAACAATCACGCTTTACAGCTAAACGGATTTGGATGAAATTTGGCACACAGGAAGACCATGACCTGGATTAGGACAAGGGATACCTTTTTATCCCGGTACATAAAGTAGTACCTCTGGTATGCAAGTGAAATCACGGGCAACAACTAAACAATTATTAATAAACTACTGGAAAATGGATAACGCCTTATAGGCAATTAAATTAACATCAAATTGACAAAATTAAAAGCGTCGATAGTAATTACGGGCGCTTCCCCTGTGTAATGAAATTAAACTGTTCTGTATGTTATCAGGACTATTAATATGATGATAAGTAAAGGTTAATGTGTTTAATATTTGTGTTTTTAAGTGACAAGAACCTTTAATTGCTGAACATAGGCAATATAACTAAAAATAAACGGGTTCAAATTTGACTGGTGCATTAGCTGAAGGATTAGCTTCTGATCTAATGGCACATGATGCCAGAAATATTTGTATGGCTCACTGATAGTTGTTGTTGATAGTTGTTACTGGTAGTTAATAGCAGTGATAGCCGATTGAAAGCTTGCCATTACATGCAGGAGGGGCAGGCTCTCACTTTTAAAATTCGTGTGCGAATCAAAATTTGATTAGCGCTTGCGTTAACGGCGAAAGAAAAACATTGTGAGGAAACCTGCCCACCTGATAGGGTTTCATAAAGATTTTGATAGTGTGTGTAGTCTGCCACCCACACCAGGCCAGCGTGGTCGACTAAGGACGCTTCTCATTCTAAGAAGGGCTCCGTGTCCAGCAGTAGGACAGTAATGGGCTGATTGATGATGATGATGATTAAGCCGAAAGACTTCCACTGCTGGACCCCCTACCCTAGCCCTATAGCCCTCCCCTAATAGGAGGGGTTTGCCATAATCGCCACGCTTGGCAGGCAGGTTGGCGATCGCAGTATGGTTGTTAAAATACTCTGAGAACACTGCTGCCCATCCTCTAGTGAATCCCTTAGTCGCTTTTGACGACACCCATTGGAAGTGATGGGGTAGTGCTATTCTTTACGTCCGGCACCACACGAAATGGACTGATTATGTACTGATAATTGTTCCGGATCTGGGTATTTTTGTTTGTGAGATTTGTGTCTATTAAATGCATCCACAATACAGGAGAAATTCCTAGATTCCAAATTCCATAATTTTTATGGTCCTTTTCCCTACATTATTTCCGAGCACTTAATTTAAATCCTCTACATTTATTATGCAGTTTTTCTCTTCTCTATTTTTATTTATAAGCCACTAGAGAATCTCTTGGGACTGCGTTCCCATTAAAAGTTGACAATCTCGTTTTTAAGTTCCTTAGGGAATTATGGAAAAGTTTTCTACGTCAGAGAAAGAACGTATGTAGGTAGTTTGACATTTACATTCCACATATATAATACTATTTGGTCTAGGCAGTCTTGTTAGTCATCTTTTCCTAGTACACGTGGAGATTTACAGATGCATCACCGTTTACCATCACGCTATCAATCCTAAACTAATTATAAGTGCTGAATATCACTATTTGGAGTTAATCATACGTAGGCCGGGATATGCAATAGTCAACTTTTATCCTTAGATCGACATAAAGGTCTAATAAAATAGTCCAGCCCTTCTCCATACACCGGTGTCAGGAAGGCTACTAAGGGATTACGTCAAGATGATAAGGAGCAGCGTTCTATAGGGTGCCATCTCTAAGAGGCCTCGTCCACGGCGACTTTTTGTAGCGATGCTTTCGCGCATGTGTGTCGATATAGCCGTGATGCTGTCGCTGGCTGTGTAGGTACCTTCGCCCAGATTCTGGACGCGATAGCAGCAGATTCAGTAGAGATGCTGCGACAGCATCGCTACAAAAAGTCGCCGTAGGCGAGGGGCCTAATATATCTATGTATATACAGGTTGCAAACGATGTGATATATTAATGGTATAGATTAACCCCGCTTGTGGTTTAGATTAATTAAAAAATAAACAGAAAAACGTCGTTATACATTTCGATGCCACGCATAAATGAATGGAAGCACGATGACGCAGCTGGCGGGCACGACAAGCGCAATATCGCTCTACGCAGTCAGTTAACTCAGGGCGCTAAAATGACTCAGGTCAAGAATATAACGTTTTCTTTTTGTGGTTGGAACTGAATTGTCCTATGTACGGTCAATCTATGTCACCAGTAGATTATGAGGTTTGCAGGAATTACACGAAGATACACCCTATAGGTGATATGATGATGATAGTGATGAGTTAATATCATGTAGCGATAGACAAAAACACTGTTTCCGACCTCCATTTACACCGTAATGGAAAACCTTGAATTACATAGGAACATTAATATTTACGAATTTACGTTACTGCACCTACTAATTTTACTATGAATTACATCTACTGTATGGATCGTATCAGCCGTCATATTAATAATAAATATTGGATAACTTTGCCAACATTGTCTATTGTGCAGTAGTATAGTTACTGGCGCGAGTACTAGCATCTATCAAGTTGCTAGAACATGCACTAGTACTGGGAGATCAGTAACATTTATCATTATGCCTTCGATGGTTTTAAGATAACTTGAGCTTGGTGTACACTATCAGAAGCAAAAGAGCACGGAATTTTTATGACGGAGAGAAATATCCAAAAAAATTAAAAACTATCAAATTGTTTGACAACAAAAACAAAACCAAACATTTTGACAGTTTTCGTAAACGAAAACTGTCTGAATGAACGATTCAGTTGCGGTTGATTAAAGTTTATGTTAGTAGAATTGGCCCCTGGTACCCGGGATAATCTCCAAAATCAGAGTATTTGGTTGACCCCTCTAGTCAAAATCAAAATCAAAAGTTTTTATTTCACATAAACCATTACAGGCGCTTATGAAAAGTCGAATTTAGGTGCACGGTTCCAATTAGTCGTTTCCTATAGAGAAGAGCCGACAAGAAACTCCATGGTTACTCTTTTAAAATCCATATCTTTAACAATTTTAGTGGGTACAGTTATAACTTAGAATAGTTATGAGAGAGCAAAGTAGACTTAAGAGCAGGAACCACACAAAAAAACAAAATGAAAAAATATGGTCACAAATTAAATAGGTATCCAGGTATCTAGCAAGTCTATAAAGCTCTCACATTTACAAAAGGTAAAAGGACGCTAAACTATATAAAACAACTGACATGGTTAATTGTCATCAAAACACATTACAAAGAAAATCACTGTATAATAAGATAAAGATATCTTGAGAGTAACGATAGTAATAAAAAATGAAAAAAAGAAAGCTTATCGTAATGAGGTTAGTTAATAGACATACACATAGTGCATTTTATATATGATATTCATTGTGTTCTGTATTTTTATTTCGAAAAGAAGGTGTCTAAATAAGCTTATTTTTAAATGGGCCTAGATTTTAACCGAGCAGTTTTGGAAATATTTAGGTTTGTAATTTTAGAGAGCAGAGTGATCAATTTTTATTTTGGTGATTGAGCCACCCACTTTATGTTAAATTACATGAATTAAGGGCGGATTTTTCAATCGTCAGATAACTTTTATCTGGGGAATAAGTTTGAAGTTTTGACAGCTTTTGTATAGAAAATCTATCAAACCGTCATATTTATTCGTTGGATAACATTTATCTGACGATTGAAAAATCGGCCCTAAGTGTATTAAAAATATTACCGATTTAAGCTAAAGACATATATAATAAAATCTTAGAAATTACACTCTAAGGCTACTTGTATTCCAACTCATTCGTGTACAATGCTTTCTGTCAAATCGCTCCTATCTAAAGTTCTACGCACACCGGTACGAAAAATCGCACCACAATAGCTCCTGAATCACCAGAACCCTTTGTAAACAAGTATGATTGATATCTACTTCATGTAACCACGTTGTATGAATGGTTCATTCTCAACGTGGCAACGTGACAACCGCGTCGTCACGTGATTAAAAGCTAAACGTGGATGCAGCGAGTGATGATCAGCTTGTACATGTACCATTTTAAAAACTAGTAAATAAGGACCACTTTTTGTAAATGGGTTAAAAGTTTTATTTTCTTATTAATCTTGCCGTTAGTAAGTATAAATATATTCAATGGTCAATTATACGGTTTTACGGTAAGCCTAATTTAAAACAGCAAGCTTATTACCAAATGGCCAGATACTACATTAATGAAACGGTCGAATGCCTTATTTTATGCAGAGCAATACCATGTTCTGTCAAAAATCTGGCTCGAAGGACCAAACATTTAATTAGTGAAACTTTCTCAAGTCCTGTAGTACATTTTATACTGAATATTGGCCTTCTGCTTGTAAGAACTAAGTGCAACCTAAACCAATTCAACTAACAATAACTATTATCAATAGCCGTACTTCTGTATAAAATGGGCGTGTTTATACACTAATATTTATACATGTATATACTTCCAACAAATATCCTAATGTCAAAGCTCTCATATCGTGATAATCAGTGAAAAAAGAGCGCCGCTACGATACACTAGCATTTTATCTTTTTAAGCTCGTTTCTCACTTCCAATTTTCTGAGAATCACGGTAATGAGATTCTACACGCCGCTCCGGCGAAGTCTCGCCGAGCAAATACCTTTGTGTACCCAGCGCAGTCCGGTAGCCGCGCTCTGTTTGCTGTCGACCTGTTAATTAATAACTCGGCGCACAGTGTATACACAGCCTTATTACCAGTAAAATCTCACAAGTCACGAGTCTAAACTGAGTCAAACCAGTTTCCAGTTTCGGCCTCCGTTTTCTAATCACACAGTAATGGTAATTGTATGGGCTTTCACGTTTATTCAACTTAATTATGCCGCATAATTACCCGTCATTAATAAAGGCGCAATGCACCAAAACCACATTTAAATCCACACCTCGCACCTATTAGTCGCACTAATTTGAATACAAAATTCATGACTACCTTCAATACAATGTTATTTATCATTACCATGCCCATTTAGCCTCGCACCCGCGCTCTATAATTACAGGCGGGAAAAAATGAAACTTGAAGAAACGCGATGGCGACTAATGGCCTGAAACTAAATTTTAATTAATGTCGCGTTTTACGAAATGAAAGTGATTACAGAAATAACACGACAGGTCGGCGATAGTGCGCGGGTAAGCCCGATCACCCCCCACCCTCACTCATGTTCGACAATTTACGACATGGTAATTATGTATACGTGTTTAGGCGCCTTCGTCCAACTTTACGGGCGCTGTAATTTTGGAAATTAAAAACGGTAAGCTTCAATCGGGCCGTAATATCTAAATGATGGATTAACCTCGCGTTTTGATGTGGATCGATTTATTTGGCCGGCAGCCAGTAATTATTCTTTATCGTCGAACGTGTGGTGAACACAATTAGTTATTGATCAGACGGCAATTAAGCCCAATCGATTTTGTTTGTTGAAGTTGAAGAAAATTGTTTTAGTTCGACGTTTAATCGACGTCGTTTTATGCCTCTAATGGATTCTCGGTCATTTGAATTGACCACATTGCCCCTTTATTGTTTATTAGAAAACAATAATTTATCCTTTTATCGGTGACATTAAAAACTGGTTGTATCATTTATGTTTTATTAATAATATACTGTTTAGATTTTTATTTTCGAACGATCGACGGGACGTCATTAATGACATGTTGAGTTAATTTTGACTTCGTTTAAACTCTAAATTGGAGCTTCAATATTAACATATCGCGAGAGTAAAAGCATATTGATGTGTTAGAAGACAAAGGGCCGCTAAAAGTCAAGTGTAACGTTGTTTAAGTCAAACAAGTACGTCGGGGCACGGCTCTCTTGGAGTAATTGGCGCGGGCGAGCCTCGGGCGTCAGCAACACCTCCGAACGTATCAAACCGTTTTAATAATGAGCTAGCTTGAGATCGTGAAACAATAAATTGCGAAGCTTGGAGGCTTCGTGCACGAGACAGCTATCTGAGGCAAGCATTATGCATCGCGAGTTCCCGAGCCAGCGATAGCGGGCTATCATCTGCGAGATTGATAGGAGAATAGCCCCACGGCTAGGCGGGATTCGGACGGCATTGTGAAACACAAGCCCTTGTGCACTGTTGTTGCATGAATTCATTAAAAATACGCGCGAACTGTGTTTACGTGGGGTTCTAGGAAAGTTCATTGGTTCATTGTTCGAGCAAATAGAAAGTTCCTGGTAGTTAGATTATGCCTTTTTTGAATTTATAATTTTCTTCAACAGTTTTATACAGCAATGTAGCTTTATAAAAGTCCTAAAAATGGAAATTTCATTTAATTATTACCCTAACTTATAAATGCGAAAGTAAGTTTGTATGTTTGTTACCTTTTCACGCCTAAACTACTGAACCGATCATCCTGAAATTTTGCATATACGTTGTCAGGTGTACAGAGACGGGCATAATTCATCCCGAAAAAAAAATACTGTTCCCGAGGAAAACAACAATAACGTTCATGGATGGCGCAACGTGTCTTTCGAATCATGATTGAACTATATTATTATAGAAACTTTAGTAGTGTGTTTAGGAGTGGATTGTCAAATTCGAAATTAACGTGAGCGGAGCCGCGGGCAAAAGCTAGTTCTAAATAAATTACATAAATCACCAACATCAAATCCCCATTATAAGACTAAAGACTATTGTTTTATCCTAACATTATATTAACTCCTTTAAATTAATACGGTTAAATACCTAATAGGTTCTATAGCGACGCAAACTTACACGCGAACTTTTAATGGAAATCTTTAAATAACTTATAATGTAACATCGAGATTACGAACTCATTAGCACAGCCAAACATCGAACCTGGACCTTATCGTACGATCGTCCCAAATTAGCTCGCAACTTTTCCCTTAATTAAGGAAGTATGATTAACAAAGTGTAATCACGAACACAGAAGTCTTATCATTTGTATTAAGGGGAGAAACAAACAGTGTAGCGAAATTAATAAATTAGTAGTTACCATACTTAGATGGATTCAGAGAAAAACATGTGACTGTTGTTGTGGGAAATTGTAAGAGTCATCTAAGAGAACGCGGTTACGTAAATGCGTAATCGATTTTCAAGAAATATGGATGAAGACTGATTTATGAAAACTACAATATTAGTAAAGTGACTTTGATTTGGTCTAATGGTCGCAAGTGCGACTTCTGAGCGTGAGGTCCTGTGTTCGATCCCCAGGTCGGGCAAAGTATTATTGGCTTTTTCCGTGTGGAATTTTCCAGTAGCAGCCTGGAGTCTGAATGTGCCCGGTTGATACAATAGGCTCGTCCCCTGTTACATGGGACTTTAAAATAACGGCGAAATGAGGGTGTACTATACACCTTTGCCTATTTCTTCGGGAATACAGGTGTAATAGTATGTTGTGTTACAATATTATTAAAGTGTAATAATTTTATTACAGATTTAGATTAAATCAATTTTGTTTCAACATTGAAAAAGGCTTATTATAAAGATGACAATGTGCTATCACTTAAATACATACACGTCTGTTTGCTAAGAATTTAAAGACATTCCATTTAGCGCATCAAACCGAATCACACTAATAGTAAAAGGAATAGGAATACTACTGGGGTGATTCGCATTGGTGCTCTTCAAATTATTGCGCTAAATGAAATGCTTCAGAATTTTGACGGTCAAGGGCAGTTCTTTATAATCAAAACGTTGGAAGTTGTTAGAGGTTTTCTAAATTTGAATTTGATTCCATTTCTTTGAAGTTAAGGTGCCCGTAGGCGCGAAAAACTAAGTGACGAAGAAGAAACAGCTGATACCAAACTTTTATCATCATGTATAGGGGAGTTGTTAGACAACAAACAAAGAGAAATTAATAAATTATCGCCAGCAGAGTTATTGCGAAGACGTGTAGAAGACATTACTATGTTGCTTAATGAATAGCTGCCTTTATCTTAAGGGAGGAATACATGATAAATGTACAGTGATTTGTATATGATGAAGTTTGTTGAGATTTTCTTTGGCCCTGTTGTTGCTGGTTCATTAACTCTGATAGGCTTGTTGTTTTGTGTTGTATTGATGGATAGGAATTAGTGAATATTTTGGCTTGAAGTCAAACTTTGTTGCCTCATTAGGCCAGTGGCAAACAGACTTGCTAATTTTGATTATAGAATTTGGTACTCTCCGGATCTCAATCGAGTTTTTTTGTTGTTGAAATTGTCTACAGCCTTTGTCTAATTATTTTTTACATACTATTTATTAAAATATACAAATAAAATCTTTGGCTGGAGACCCTTCAGGTCTCGCCAATAACTGTCCGGTTAGGTAGAAACCGTCCCCTAGGACGACCTACTGCAGTCCAATAGAAAAAAAAAAAAAAAAAAAGCAAATAAAATCTGGAGATAATGTAGCAAAAATTACATGTCTTAAAATCGTGATTTCATCAAATAATCTTGTCAGATAAAAACTATTTGTGGTGTTGGTTTTTTAAAGGAAATAAAAAATGGTCCTTAGGGCCGAAATACACACACATTGTAGTCAATTACTTATGGCAATTTTATTACCCTGAATATAATTACTCATAATACCACCTAAAAAGTACACAAAAAATTAATAAAACCTTATAAATAATAGAAACACGTAATAACTAAAAAAAAGTAATTTAGCCATAATAATTTCGTCACAAAAACGAATCCACTTTCTATTGTAATTACTTTTATAAACGCCAATGACCATAATGACCACTCCTAATGCGAGTGCTGGCTTCATTGCGTTACTTTGACTCATTAGGGGGTCAAAACGAAATTACCTAAAGTGTGACGGAATCTGATAATGTTCGGGGTCTAAGAGACCTCTATTAGAGCGTGGTGAATGTTACATACGATGGCAGTAATGATTTTTTACTTTCTTTAGATTAGGCTCGAATTATTGTGGCATTGAACTGGTTACTTGGTTTATGGGTTTCCTGTTTCCTTATACAGAAATTTGACTATGTCAAATTTAAGGAGGCAAGTGTTAGCACTTAGCAGCACGTAAGTATGCACTGCTGAAATTTAACCTCAACTATCTATGTTAACAACATCATGGAAGGTAAATAAGAGGCAAAGAGAAAACTATGTAGACCAAGAAGAAAGTACACAGAAAATTTAAAGAAAAAGACGAAAGTGATAATATAGGAAAGATACAGATAAGTAAAGGAATTGGCTCTGGATAGAGAAAAATGCAGACTGCTACAGCTCCAGCACTTAAATTTTGGAGAGATCTATCGCTACCATAAATGGGCATTTCCGTTCTGTCATAGTAACAACATTTAGCCGGTAGGTTTAGTGATTTGAGCACTGCGGAACCTAGCAATTTAAGTTTTTATGAAAAAAAGTAATGTTGAAGAAAATTTCATATCAAGGGTAGCGGCATCCATGTGATAAAATCCTTTAGTTCTTTTTGCATGCAACTGGAAATATGGGTAATTCCTAATAATCGTAAGAGTAATATTATAATTATATTTATATTAATCACTTTTGTTCTTACAAGTATTTAATGAAAGTTGTATGTAAATTGAGAATATTTTTAATTAATGTTACGAAAAGCGTTCTCAGAAATGGATCGCCTCAGGCTTTGTCACATTTACGTTAATTAATTGATTAACTTTCAACGTTAATATCATTAATGTTTTTTATAATTATGTCTTTCTTAGTGTTAATTAAGGAATCGGAAAGCTTAACAATTTTACTGCGTAACGTATAGATACGAGTAGTTTTATACATTTTTAAAGCCCAGTACTTTTTTTGTTTTGATCTCATCTTGGTAAGCTATTTGTAACAACTGATGTTTAACTTGTATGACTTGTTGAGAATTCCATAGATTATTTTCGGTAGATGTCACATTTTTAGGAAAAGATAAGGATAATATATTATCTAAATAATAATTAACCTTAAGTTTGAAAATCTATATATGAAAAATAGGATGAAAACATGATATTTTCTATATTAATGCCTATGAAACCAACTCTCCTCGCTCTGGATCTAGATAGAGTTCATTATAGGAATAAAATGTTATGGTGTGTATAAATTTAGTTAACGATAATTTATTACAAAATTAAAACATAGCGACATCAAAACATTGCGCGCAAACATCAATGTACACATAGTCAAAACACTGTCGCGACAGATCTTAATTCAGATTAATTTTATTCCCCGACGCAATTATGATAGGAACTACAAAGTATTCACCGACTTTCATGTGTTGCTGGTTCGCTAAAACATAATGGCCTAGGACATAAAAGACAGACTTAGCGATCTATTTCTAAATGCTATAATAATATTCATAGAAAGTTATGCAAGATGACGTTGTTCTGGGAATTTTAAGGGCTTCGAAGTCCTAAAGTAAATCACTTGCATTAAGTATGCAATTAAAGTCAGAATTTGAAAAATTCTTCCAAAAACATCTGTTTTTGGAAGATTTTTTTTTTTTTTTTTGAATCTCTCTTGAATTCTTCTTATAAAATATCTTCTTAGATTGTCGGATAGCAAGTCTTCAAATATTGATTGACATTAACTTCATGACTCGCGCCTTAATAAAATAAAGTATAAATAAATTTTAAGTTTGCTCATTAAAATGCCTTTTGATGTAATCCAGTTTTACCTTGTTTCCTACTTTTTGCATGATCAATAGCACTATGTTCTTCCCCAATACTGTTCCTATGTAGCGTTCCTTTCTAGAAATTCTTTCTAGATTCACGCTGCAAATTGGTTTTATTACCCCTTTCTATCTTCACCATCTCTTATATCTTATAAGAGGACAAATAATTCAAACATTGTCACCACAAGTCACTCTTTAACCAATTCTATATTGAGACTTTCGTCGCAATAATGCGCAGTCAAAACCAAAGTTATGCACAATATATTCTTTCTTCTATTTATATTACTGACATTGGCATACATTTAAAACAAGATTCTATTCACCATTATAATGAAATATGTTGTCTTCTCTCATAAGATTAATTGCAGTCTCAACATTTTTTAGCCCCGGTGACTTTGTGTTATGGTTGTGAAAAATAACACTATCCGCCTACTTAACTTTTGAATGAACTTCATCTAGTTTTTTTTTTGTGTGTGGATTCTTAGATTTTGTATTAGATAATACTCGTTTTTTCCTGTTCTGAGATCTTTATTTGAATACTATTTTACTTCTTCTTTTTTATTTTTTGTCTTGCATTAACAGTGTTTTATCTTCCTGTCTATTTTCTTCCTATTTTTTTTCGGATTGAAGCATCCTTAATATCAAATCAGTTGTCGACGCTTTCTGATTCTTCCGTACTATACTTAAGTAGAGACAGGGCTTTCCAACAGGAAGTAAAATTTAAGTGGAATATAGCTAAAATATCTCAGACGATGATTTATGAAACACAATTATTTAATTTATTAAAAATGTGGCTACTTGTACTTTATATCTTGAAGTTAATATAATTCGTCTAAAACAATTTTTAAACAGTAAAGCGGTATGTGTAATACACACCTATAATATGTATGATTGATGAGTTATTTGATAGACTTTTAAAGCATGTCATATTAAATTCACTGGACGCGTCTGTCACACTATTTTATAACATTTCTCATGTCTGAACAAATATGATGTATAATATAAATCTTTTCACAATATAAACATAATTGAAGAATAGTCGTCCAAAAGCAGGGTCATCAAAATCAGTTTAACAGTTTATAAGATTAGCTCCAACACAAACAGATATACGCACTGTCCTCACGATGTATTAATCATATTGCATTAACAGCAAGATATTTAATCTAATAATGGACGACCATGATTGCTTTTCTTATGCTTTCTTTTATATTTATAATTCATATTTAATGATCGACATTAATGGCATTGCTTTAGGCCGAACTCGAACAAAATCCACCAGTATTATTCGATCCTTCAATCCGTTCTCTTTTTCCCCTTGTCACCTATTCATAGAATTAAGTGGGGGAAGAAGAAGGTCTTTTAAAATTGGTTTTGATATACACGTTAATTTCAGATTTAGGCGCTTTCGTGATTGTTACGAAACGATCATTCTATTGTATGGCAAGTATAATAAAGTGCACCGTGATTGTGTAAATGAGCGCTGACTGGCGAGATACGGTGAAGTGTTGCTGAGTTATTTATTTTTGTTTGCTTCGCTTTACCTTCAAGAAGGAAGGCAACATTTTGAAGAAACTGAAACTTGGTACCCATTATTTGATTGTTACTTAATTGTATACAGAGGTTTGTGATCAAAGTCATCATGAAAGCAATTAATGTTTAATTTATGTTACTCAGACTGGAAAATAATCTTAAAAAGTTTGTTTGCGATTGACGCAAAACAGAAGCAAAGCACAAAAGAATATGCCTATATTTAGCTTTATGTAAGAAAATTGTCAATAGTGTCGATGACGATAATTTACCAATTGGTTAGCGCACTAGTTACAAGCTCGTTTGCGGCGGTCAGAATCATGAATGTGCCTTTTCTTATCATAATGACGTCAAGATCGGTACTCACTTATAGCACTGCAACAGGCACCTGCCTTTTCCTGGTCATGAATTCTCAGCATAGAATCTAAAAGACACAAGGATGTGTTCTACATAAAACATACTACAGTAAAGGTACAAATCCGAGACGGGCTGCAAACTGCAGACTGCATCCGAAGACCGCAACTGGCCAGCCGAATAACACCTTTAAGGTGCACACCTTAAAGGTAGTATTCCAACGACGACCGCAAACTGCAACTGCAGATGACAGCAGCAGATAAACGACACTACTGGTTCTTACAAACCAATGTGACTTGCGGTCTGCGGTTGCAGTCTGCAGTTTGCAGCCCGTCTCGGACTTGTACCTTAAGGCCGACAAGTGATCTGTTTTCTTTATAGTTCATCATCATCATCATTCAGATGAAAGACGTCCACTGCTGGACATAGGCCTCTCCCAAGCATCGCCAGATCGACCGGTCCTGCGCTTCTCGGTTCACCTTGTGGGAGGCCTACCCACGCTGCACCTTCCGGTACGCGTTCACCACTCCAGAAACTTTCGACCCGTCGTTCTGCGAGCAATTTGGCAGTTCCATATCTTTTCTTTCACATATCATAACTACTTTCAACCAAGAAAAGCTTTATTTAATTTGTCCTCAATTTTGAACTGTCAAAAAACAAATCACTTTTTGGCCTTACTGTAGAATATGTTTACGTGTTGAGACACAAGTAGGTACTAGACACAAGTAGGTACTGGACAAAAGTAGCACTACTGACGTTAAAAGAAATTAAAAACACAAATCATAGTCATAAAGTTGGAAAAATTATACACACAAAACTCGACTGTTACCGTGCATTGAGTGCGATACTGAAAATTAAGCTTTACAAGCGACGTTGTGTTTTCTTTAATACTCAGACAGTCACGGAAAATTGAAGATACTTTTAGCAATAAAACACGCCATTACCGTACAAATATAATTTGATGAATCCTAAATGACATAAAATAATAGATTTATTAATTCACTGAGTCGAGAAAAAAATAAAACAGTTTCTCCTTTAGCTTGTTTTAGATGCATGATTTTTTTTAATATCTCACGAGACACTTTTAGAGGGCATAAAATACAGACATACAAATATTTACACACCCACGTAACAGAATTATGAAGATAGTATCATGTCTTATAACCTAATTTATTCCACATAATTTTAATTCAATCCCGGTATACTCATAAACAACCTTAATTCTGTCATCGGTCACATTGGTGAAATAAAAACAGCTGTAAAAATTTTAGTTGACAGCGGAAAAATAATCCGCGTATCGCAATTAAAAACATAAAACACTCTTAAAATAAACCTGGAACGAAATATAATATAGCAGAAGAGTAATAACATTAAAACATATACAGTGGGGCAGATGCGCCAATATTCTATTATTACTGGCTTTTCAACGCGAACGGCGCGAGCATTCCTGACTATTTCTATAACCCTAAGATGAATCATTAAATAATAAAATCCAAAGCATACTTAATGCTCAACAACACATAGAAATCTATTCACGAGCGCGTATTAACTAACACACGCGCGCGCTAATCAGTTCCAGATCCATACCTCGTGTTACTTCTCAATCGGACGCGCGCACACACTCAAACAAAACACCTATACATCAATGGCCGATCTAATTGCGAACGCGTAAACACACTTCCATGTGTTTGTGATTGTTGTAACAATGTGCGTGATTCCAGCCACCTTATTAGAAGCACTTTAAACAAAAATACAATCCAATTAGAACACTGTTTGAATTTGAAATTGGAACGGTTACGATCTGACAGATGGCACACTATAAATAAGGGTGCTGTAGTTAGCGCGCATCGGTTTCTGCCGTGCGTTTTGTTCACGCGGATGCGAGAGCAGATATTTTAATGTCTACAACTTATTAGCCACAAATGTCATATCGTTTGATGCATCAACTACTACTTTGTTAAAGTTGGCCGCGTCCAGGGGATTATTTGCAAGCGTAAATTAGGTTCACGTGCGTTTTAATGCATCCCGCAAGTGTTAGTGTTCCAGTTCGATAATCTTCGACTGGCGAATGGATCAGGCGGAGATGATTCATAATGTTCTGTTCTATTGTTGGCTTGCATATTGCAAACTGGAATTATGCAATGTCCATCGCTTTGTTATATAACGTTTGGTACCTACATTAACTCTTCCCTTTCAAAATGTTATTGTTAAAGGTAAAATTCCTTACATTAATTGGTTCTAAATACTCTGCTCTATGTTCAAACTATGACGTCGCTGAACATATTATTTATTAGTAGGTATTATATTATAAACTTTCGATAGTTCCAGGAATTTTCTATTCAATGCATTTCGGTAAATTGTTATTTTTTAGAAATAATGTGTTTATGTCAAACATTGTGTTAAAATATTAAATTCGTACGCCGATCTCATGATATAATGCCGTGATCCACTTAAACGTGCTATTTTAGCTCACCACATTAAATTTGATCGATCAGAGCTATATTTTTACTGTTTACCAAATATTTAAGTAACGGCCATAAGTCAGACAGTAAAATAATTCAAATGTGAAATTTCATGAACGCTCATAATGAACTTGGCAGACGACCAAAAAACGTCTTATTTTCGATGTGGAATCTGGACCAATTTTTATTGCAACGCTTTGGAAATAGTGATACAAACGACCCCCACAATGACTTACCAATAATAATGAGTGTGGCGGCGTTCGCGGACTTGGTGATATAAACAAATGAATAGAGCGGTTACACTTCAATTTAGATATTGCACGGTTTAATGCGAGCCGAAGCATTATACGGCAGTAAATCATGCTCTCCAATCTGCGCACTAACGCAGCAGACTACGTTGTTTATTTCTTCATCATTCTCAGCCTTATTTATTGCAAATTCCAAAAATTTTATTGTTCCATCATAAACGGAACGTTTTACTTGCCTACCCGTAGTTCCAGATTCTATAACACGTGGCGTTTAGATCGAAATCTTTTTAACGGCATTCCTGGTGGACGGCTCACTTTGGCACGAATATCAACGGGAACATTACAATAAACGCCCGAATATTCTCACCTATACTTTCGAACACTCGTAAGATTTATTTCTGTGACTTGAATCAGTTTTATTGCTTCTACGTTCATCTGTACTCATTTATAACCGACATAGATACTCTTTTTACGATTCGAGGCGCTCTGTTTATTTTCGTTTTTAATTACCTCTAGCGTGGGTAGAAGAGCAAAGTGACAAAATAAATTCGTGAACATAATATTGTTTGGAGGATTCTTAATACTGGAATGACTACGATTGTGTGATTATGATTTACCGCCCGTGTCTGCCCACGGCACGGTAGTAAAATTGACAAATTGTGGAGTCGGACCAGTACCGGCTGAGTAATACAGTATTTATACCAAATTTATCGTGGTTCCATGCTAATTTCCATGTAACTAAACTTAAAAGCGATACACGTAACCAAATAAATAGAAATGACGGAAACGATAAAACACGGAAAATTATTCATTAGAATAATTAAAATAATCAAACACAAAGTGAAGTAAATCCATGAGAAATTGAGTGTCAAGAATAGATTTAAAAAAATATGTTCAACCGCCAAAGAGATTAATGAAATGATTCCAACAGTCCAACACTGCAAGCAAATATCTAGACACAATAAAAAACACATTCTGCAGTGGAGGTGTAAGAAGCGATCGTAATTTTGACGATGCTAATAAAATGAGAACAGAATTAATGACATCTACTAATTTGAAAATTTTAATAACAATATAATGGGTGTTAGAACTATAATTCTGTCAATCACAACACAAAATGAGAATGTTGACGAAAACATTTTTAAATTGGAATTTGATGCATTTTGTTGTGGCATAAGAAAACTATCGTCGATTATACAAAACATTGTTGTGTTGGGGAATGTACCAACAGACTTTAATGAGGCATCTCCATCACGACTCATCTCAATCAAATCCCGCGACTGACTCAGTATCGATGCGTTCGCGCATAACGACCGTCGGATGCGCCGAAGTGTTCCAGAGAGATTGTAAATATTTCTCTGTTTCAGAACACGACTAAAATAGATTAGAACGCGTGTTTCTAAATCCCCTTTGAAGATTACACACGCCGGCATTAGATCTGGCAAATTACCCTCTAACAAAGATTGTATTAATTACCTGCTCCCGATAGCTCGATGTAAATACTATTTAAATTTAGATCAGCGAGTTGCGTGCGCGCAGCTTTTCGGCGCCTTATATATCTGTCATTTTCTTAAGATACTTTGTACTATGGTTTGGTGGAACACGGTAATTAATTCTTGTTCCTACATTAGTCACTTTGTAACGAAAATAATTTCAGTGCTAAAGATTGCCAACTGAAAAAACATTTGCTGTTACATCGAATCTTAGGATTCTTATTTCGAACTGACATGACTTATTGTTTGTGTGACAAGCTTTGATTAATTTTAAAACTATATTACCGACTTCATGTGAGCTTTTTCCGGAATCGATGTCTATTTAGAGATCCCTAACTGCGTAAGTTTAGTTTTGTCTGTTATTTGTTTTATTAATCGATACAGACATCGAGCAAATGTTTTCTCGTGTAGCAGATACAAATGGGATCGAGGGCTAATTATGTAATGCTGGTCCAGTTTCAGACGTACTCTTAATCGATAGCCATTTTTTATGGCATTTGAAGCGGGAAATGGAAATTCCGTTGTTTATGTGTTTGCGCAATACTTATAAGTGGGCGTTTGAGGGAAAATATTTTATTCTACATCCTCTAATGTTATTTTGATTAAAATATTAAATACTAGCTTTTTGCCCGCAGCTTCGCTTGCGTGAAATTTTGAACCCATTAAGTGCCGATTTTCCATACAAACTTTCATCCCCTATTTAACTCCCTTAGAGGTTGAATTTCGAAAAATCCCTCCTTATTCCTTGTCTACATTACAAAGGGAACCTCTGTGCAAAATTTCAGCTCTCTAGGTCCAAGGGTTTGGGCTGGGCGTTGATGAGTCAGTCAATCAGTCTGTCAGGACCTTTCTCTTTATTCATATAGATAGATAAATTTTTAAATTAAATTAGGAATACAAAAAAATATTCAATGATCAAACGAGAATGAGCTAATTCTCTTTTTAATACATCCACACGAATGTACCTAATTAAAAGAAATATAACATAACATCACGAATGTAATCCCCGAAAGGTTGCATAGAAGTGTATTACAACCTCCTTTCGCCGTTGTCTTAATGTCCAATGTAATAGGAGGCGAGTCTATTGCCATCAACCGGGCACAAATCTATGCTCCGGGCTGTTACTGAGAAATCCCACACGGAAAAACCCAAAAACACTTTATCCGACCTAGGGAAAAAGAAATATCCTATAATTATAATTATTATCATAAAACATAAAATCGTTTTTAAATCCTCTAGTTTATGTAGAACCAGCTTTAAACGTCTATCGTATCCAGTGTCAGTTTCTGCATTTTACTTCCTAAGAATTTACATTGTATGTGGTCATAACAATTACTCAGTCTTCCATTAAAGTTCGAGTAAGTGCCAAAATAATTTGAAGGTACCAAAAACAAAGGAACTGTAAGTATTTATTATCGCACATAATATACTCATAAAAATTCAGGGAACCAGAAAATTTTCTGAGTTATTAGACGATGTCGAACAGGTTTCGGAAATCGAGAAATGAAAATTACATATTATTAACGGGCATCAACACCGTACGGTTGTTATAACACAAAAGATAAACAGACCGAATTAAATAGTCCCTCATTATACGCATATTTTTGTTAAAAGTTAGGTTATTTGGGCCCGGTCGGGTTATCTCGTGCGGGGATCTGACGATCGCCACTGGAGATTATTTTGTTCTGTTGCGTACGAATTCATAAGTATAGTAAGTTATTGATGATGTTTAATAAGCAATGCAAGGTGGTGGTCATTTAAAAAAACTGATTTATTATTTTGTTTCTTTTTTGTTTTTGAGCGTTGGATTTATGTGTTTAAATGAAAATTAGGTGATTTTATTGTAGTTAAATCATGTTTATCTAATACAATTATTTTGCTGCAAATCTATAAACCAATTATCGTTACAAAGTTTTAAAAGCTCATATTTTAAAAGATCTATCATATAATAGTTAACACTCAAATGCAGGTCAAATATATTTACTGGCAATATCTAATAGATATACAGAGCTATATTTACCGGTCCATCAATTTCGCTCAAAACGAAACACAATCTCATAAATAACAGCAAACTTTCGTATCACTCGAAACAAAGTGCCCAAAAATCGAGATCAATTCAATCGAATGCACTGATAACCCGAAATTACGAGTCAAAACCGGCGGTATTAACAACACAAAAAGCAATAAAACAGCGTGAAATGGTATGAGAGCATTAATTCGATTATCAGATTGAGGTGTAAAGCGAGTTTCGATGTTTATCTAGGTATAAAGAGGCGCCGTATAAGAAATTATTTTACAGCAGTGAAATAATAAAAACACTGATTAGCAGTCATTAAGGTGCCGCCTCCGCGATTTAGGGTTAGATAGGGAGGTGCGAAGTTTATTTTGTATAATAACAGAGCGAAGGTGGTGTTGTCTATCCATTGGTAGAATTACGTTGCACGTTATTGTGATAAAAGATAAAGTTTTCGATAAGTGTAGGAAGAGGGTAACTTAATGAATTAACACTTTGTTTTTGAAAATAATGACGTTTTTTTATGTTACTAAATTAAATACACTTTGAAGTCAAATGACTTTTAGTTCGACACTTTTGTTCTCCTGTCACATTTGTTAAAAATAATAAGTAAAAAAAAAAGTTTTTTTGACTATTATTCAATTTCATTTACACTCTTCATCGGAAAGTATAACCAGCAGCTGTCAATCACGTGCAAATAATATTAACCTCAAGCAAAATGTATGTTTCGTTGTACTTAGGTATATCATTTTCATTATACTTGCCAAATGTTCTTTTATAATAAAAATCATGTTATCATTACCTCGACAAAGAGCTCGCCACCCGCACCGGATCCCAAACCGCAGAACTGTAATTATTAAAAAAAGATAAAAGAATAATAATACAATTAAAACCGCAACAAAAAGAACTCATTTTCTCCCAACGATGCATTGTAAGGGTTAATTGACACTTATTAGAGAAACTCAAATATTATCTTTTTTGTTAATTACATTTATTTTGGTTTTGTATAAGAACAGATTAAATTATTTTATTGTTATTTTTGGGGCAGCCTATTATTATTAAACAGTAAAAAAAACCTTATTCGCTATGTGGTATTGAAAAAAACAATTGGCTTATTAAATCAGAGGATCTGAGTATTCTGTCGCCTGCGGGGCTTGAACCCGAGTTCCTCGGATCAGTAAGCGAGTGTTCGATCACAAATGTAGCTATGTTTTTCCGTTTTAATCACGAAATATAAAAAAAACAAGCGGAAGTGCTCTTATACTATCTTTGCACAGGAACCGGTGTCGCCCAACTGAACATAATTATATTGAAAGATATCAACGTTTTTTACTTATTATTCGTCCTGCTATAATTTTTACACGTTTAAATTACATAATAAGGCATAATTCTAATATTTTATGTGTATGAGTTCGAGACGTCGCCGCGTCGTGTCACAGCAAGTAGTTAATCATACACACCTCGAAAAAAGTTTGCGATCATTTTGAAAAATCGAAATCTTTTTTGTTACGGTAGATTATGATTTCTTCTTCTTTTTAGATTCTTTAGACATGAGTTTTCTTATCAAAAAAACACACAACAAAGATTTTTTCTTGATAAAGTTCAATTAAAAAAATTATATCAGCTTATGCTAGTGATCGCAAACTTTTTTTGATGTGTGTATGAGCCAGTGTTGCGGATCTCCGCATAAAGGAATCGAGCTGCCAACTGCAACTGCCGACAGCACGTGCAGTGGCTAGAGATGACGCTGGTGTGGCGAGTGTCGTGCGTGGTGCGACTTCATGCAGTCGCTGCACGTGCTGTCAGCAGTTGCCGTTGGCAGCTCAGTTCGGAATAGTACCTTAACACACGCGCAATAGCTGCGACGCACTTCCACTTGTTTTTTCTATTCCGTGGTTTTTAATACTTGAGGATGAAATGGCGACAGGTCACTGGAATAACTTGCGACCCACGGATGCCTCTGAAGTTAAAGGGGAAAATCTACAAGTCCGTGATAAGACCTGTCGTACTGTATGGATCGGAATGTTGGGCCGTGAAGAAGACGGATGAAAAAAGATTGCATGTAGCGGAGATGAGAATGTTGAGATGGATTTGTGGAGTGACCAGAATGGATAAGGTCAGGAATGAGTATATTAGAGGAAGTTTGAAAGTAGCGCCAGTGACAGAAAAGTTGAAAGGGAGCCATTTGTCTTGGTATGGGCATGTGAAGAGGAGGGATGAAACGCATGTGACCAAAAGAGTTATGAGTATAAATGTGGATGGATGGAGAGGAAGAGGGAGGCCAAAGAAAAGATGGATGGATTGTGTGAATAATGATATGAAAGAGAAGGGAGTCAGTGATATCATGACGGTTGACAGGATGGAATGGAAGAAGAAAACGTGTTGCGCCGACCCCAAGTAACATGGGCTATGGGCAGGAAGAAGAAGGAGGAGGTTTTAATACTTGAGAACGAGTTCAAGACGTCGTGTCACAGCAAGTAGTTAATCGTGTGAACCAGTGTTCCGGATCTCCGCATAAAGGTGCTATTTCGAATCGAGCTGCCAACTGCAACTGCCGACAGCACGTGCAGCGGCTAGAGGTGACGCTGGTGTGGCGAGTGTCGTGCGTGGTGCGACTTCATGCAGTCGCTGCATGTGCTGTTGGCAGTTGCCGTTGGCAGCTCAGTTTGGAATAGTACCTTAACACACGCGCAATAGCTGCGACGCACTTCCACTTGTTTTTTCTATTCCGTAGTTTTAATACTCGCTACTACATTCTACTGCAGAGATTTTGCTGAGCTGGGCAGATAGACTGAAGAGTGCTACAAATAAAACTGCTAGAATTTGGTCAGATACATTTTTCTAGCATCTTCCATTTCAAAGCCATCCTCATGGTAATTGCAATATATCTCGGCTGCTATATTATGAAGAGATGATGGAGCTTATTCTATGCTAGGCATTTATAATCAGCCCATTACTGACCCACTGCTGGGCAAGGGCTATTTCTCAGAATGAGAACGGTTTCAGGCCTTAGTCCACAACGCTGACCTGGTGCGAGTTGGCGGACTACACACCTTCGATTTTTAGAGTCTCTTAGGTGTGCTGATTTCCTCATGATATTTTCTTTCACCATGAACATAATAAACACATTTCATATCAACATAAGCAAGTGATAATCACATTCTGAGCAGCACATGAATTGGAAAAGTCAAAGGTGGGAAAGGCGGGCCATGTTCGAATTCAGCATCCCTATTAATTTATCACTCCTTTTTTTAGCTTTTTGTACAACAATAGGTACCTATGAAGTTTCCATAGTCACAAAAAGTGCAATAAGCATCGATAAAAAATTAAATGGAAAAAAAAACCACTTCGTTATTTCTTGGACCACAAACAATATGCAGGTATCGATGGAAAATACAATACATTATGTTTTATGATTCAATCAGTACCTAATCTCTAAAGTAATGGGAACAACTAATTGCAATAATGTTGCTATTAAGTTTATAATAGCGATAAGTTAAGCCCACCGCCTACATACTCCATTACGTGGGCGATGGGCTGCTTAGGTAGAAAATCTAGTAAATTATCTACTAAATGGAGAATGCAATAGGGCAATGGAGCTCATGAAAAGAGCCTCCACGAGTGTTGGTACTGCAGAACGTCCGGTGCACCCTGGGAAGTCAGCCCCGCTACTAACCTTGCTGACTTGCAAATCTTTTCACCACGGCATGAGCTATTCCCGTATGGCTCATGTTAACACGAGAAAAGAAGGTCTACTAAATGTAATTACGTATGTCATCAAAGTTTATTATGAAAATTTGGAGCACTAAAAATCAAAATGCTAACATATTTTTTGATAATTCGATGGAAGTGCATTCTACACTTGTTTACACTTGTAATGAGTAAATGTTAGTTCAAAAGAGTTTACATTAAATGATTTTCGATCAGATGAACGTTATATCTAATAATATTAGACTGATGTATGTTATATATAAAATTATATCAACTGTTGGTATATTTCACGTTCATTATATCCCGTGAACGTTATTGAAATGAAAATTTATCAAATATTTTTATACGGTATGAGACGCATCCCTCTGAGAACTCAGGGCCACGACTGACCTTGCTGACTAGCTAATCTTTTCACCACGGCATGAGATATTCTCGTAAAGCTCGTGACGTCACGAAAGAAGCAGAAGAAGACCAATATTTTGAATAATCCGATTGAATATCCTGTTACATTCCACAGTATACTCAAGTACTTTAGCGGTAACTTCATTAAAGAGATGACGTCACGCTCCAAAAATTACTAAATAGAAATAGGTGCGTAAATCAAACCAAGATTTATTAGTGATTTCTACCGCTTCTAAGAATCGCCGGCGTCAGAACTAAAGAAGTCATCAGTCTGACGTCTGAATCCCACTCTATTGTTTACAAAAATCCATTTAATTTTGTTCATAGACGTGAATTATGAAGGAAATTTATTTCGACATTAAGCTTTGTACATTATTAACATGGTTGTTTAATGCATTCAGCAAAAATATTTGGTGTTTCGACAAGTTAACCTAATAAACTGTTCTGGAATGCATAATAAAAGAATCTTTTGGTTGTATATTTATTCTGTCAGTAGCTACTTGTAAATCCGAACTATGAAGTCATCGAAGAAATTTTTTGCAGTTGTAAATCTGGATGTTAAGACCTAGCAGCCATTTTGTAATTTTAAAACATAAGTTGCTGATTTCGGTAGAGTTTTAGATGAAAATCTGATTTGAAAATGTATTTGGACTGGTATACTTGACGACGACTTTCTGTGCAATGGCTGAGCGATTGGGCGGGCCATGTATGCAGAATGCATAACGACAGATGGGCCAGAGTCGTCACGCAGTGGGTGCAGGAAGACGGACGTCGTCGCCGAGGGAGGCCTAGGAAACGCTGGCGTGATGACTTAGAGTCGTTTATGGGAGATTGGCCACAGAAAGCAATGCATAGGGATGAGTGAAAGGCTATGGGGGAGACCTTTGCAGAGCAGTGGGAAAAGGAAAGATTAAAAAAAAAAAAATTTGGCAGACAATCCGACGCGTAGGCTCATCTGATAGTAGTGGTTACCACCTACTACATACACATACAACACCAAGTGGATTGTTCATGCGTTGCCAACCTTAGAGACAAAGTTGGAAAGCCTCATGTGCCTGTAATTTCACCGGCACCCATACCCTTCAAATCGGAACACAACAGTGCTGCTTAGCGGCAGACATAGGTACGGAGCTAGTACTCCTTCTTCTATCGTGTTGGCACGAACTATACAAGAATAGCTCATGCCGTGTTGAAAAGATTAGCCAGTCAGCAAGGATGGTAGCGGGGCTGACTGCCCAGGGTGCGCCGGACGAACTGAAGTATCGTCACTCGTGGAGGCTCTTTTCATGCACCCCAAAAGAGGTATTACTTACCCAGACAAACTATTTCACAAGGAGCTCTAATCCTCTATGTCCAGGTGTTTAAGCATATTTGTGTCTCTAAACGCACCCACGATACAGAAGAAATTCTAGAGGTGCTCAGCGATCTCCTAACTGCAAATCCTGAATGTCATTTGTTTGCGGATGGATGAAGTAAAACTATGCAAGTATGGTGTTCTGTGAGAGAAAGTATGTGGAGGTGTCCACTATTCCATGTCAGTTTATAATAAGAATAAACAAAAAAAAACATGTAAATGTACATACATATTATGTTTCCATATTAATTAATGTAATCCGTTCCATACATACATACATACACTCGTATGTATGGCCGTAGACGAAGCGAAAGGAGTGTGTATAAGGATGTTGCGTTCTACAGTTTCTACCTACCCCCATGGTAAAAAGGCACGAGTTTATGTATGTACCGTTACAACTGACCATTATCTAGATAAATAAATAAAAAGAAAAGTCCTGACTGATTGACTGACTCATTAACGCCCAGCCCAAACCCTTGGACCTACAAAGCTGAAATTTTGCACGTAGGTTCCCTCTACAATGTAAACAAGGAATAAGGAAGGATTTTTTGACATTCAACCCCTAAGGGAGTTAAATGGGGGATGTAAGTTTGTATGGAAAATCGTCACTTAACGAGTTCAAAATTTCACGCAAGCGAAGCTGCGGGCAAAAGCTAGTAAATAAATAAACGTTAAAGAAACTAAATGTTTATTGAAGCTACAAAACTGTATAACATTCCCAACCTAACATTCAGAAAGGGCAAAAATAAATATAAAACATTACATTCGTATAAGTAAAACATTAATTCAACCTTAACCAGTACAAAATCATGCCCGAGGCTCAAAATGAGCCCATTTAATTACTAGAGTCAATGCAAATTGTTAATTTTCGCTGCAATCATACTTCGTTGCGGTCTCACACACAATTCGCCGGAAGGTACAAATTCACAGGTACCCACTACAACAGGGAACACAGATGTTCAACAGACTAGAAGTGACAGCTGGTTCTAATTTTGGGGTGCGCTTTTCTGTGAATTTTCTCAGCTATGGATGGATATTGTATTTTTTAACGTTGCTTAACACAAGGAATTCTCCTATTTCGTTGGTGCGGTCAGGATCGCATTCAGGATCTGTATACTTTTACGCTAACTTATGGTACGGGCGCAAATCAACTTTTTTGTGTAGTGCGAGTCCCTTGGCAGCAGCCTATGCTTAAATACATCAACAAACACAAATTTCTGACATTTCCTTGACTACCTTCTTCCTACTGTTAATAACAGACCTCCGTTTACGTGAATCCCTAGCCTGTACCAAACGCATTCAAGACTGACGCAGACAAGATCCGGTGGAGCGCTGGTGCACAATTTCCGAACCGAATACGAGAAAATACGTTCCGTGGAAACTTATTCGGATTGTATGTAATGCAAAACCGTCCTAACAGGGCCATCAGGTCAGTATAATGTCAAATGGCAGTACCAGGTACTATCACTTAACGCTGATTTTCAGCTGCTACCTACTAGTGCCATACACTTGAAACTACGTAACTAATAATTTGAACTATGGGTATTAATATGTGGATAGATATATAATAAATAAATAAAGTGTGTAAGAAAATGAAGAAAGAAATTTAAATAACTACTGCTACAGTTTTTTCGGGCCATATTTTTTCATATTGGATCAGACACAGTGCACGAGCGCTCTTAGGCTAGTTTTAACTAACCAATATTAATTCTCTTGTTAAACAGCCGATTACACGAAAAAAATACTAGAAATTTAGGTAAACAATTGTTTAACCAGAGAATTTATGTTGGTGAACACCAGCCCTACAGTTTAAAAACCGCAACCCTTGCCGCTTCCAAATAAACTCTATCTTTGTCGCAACAAACTCTCACAATAAGCACTTCAAGCTACAATTAGCCGTTTTGTAGTCGATGTAAAGCCTCAATTAAGCCTTCTGAGAGGTCGGACAAGTCTTCAACTACGTGAGTTTTAATAAACTGTTCATTTCCTTGCTCTTTGTCAGGTAATGTCGTTAATTTATAGTGTGGTGCGTGATTCATTGGTGGAGGAGTTTATGTAATATTAATCAGTATCTCTTTAACGTGGTAATGATTTTATAAGCATACGAAATCTATAGACACAGATGAAATTGCATAGGTGGTACTAAACTACTGTGGTAAAACAGTTTTTAAAAAAAGAATCACGGCTAATGTCAAATTGGTATTAAATTAAAACTTTTTTTATTCTTTGTCATTTTTATTTATTATTCTATATCGTTGGCTCAATTTAGTATAATAGTTAGAATTTCATAATTATAATCTAATCCAAATTTAATTGTTTAGATTGCATATCAATAAACAAATCGTTTAGTTTATTACACATAATCACTTTAGAATAACAATGGCGTTTTAATTCAATACACCATTGAAGCAGCTTGTGCCATAGAAAATTACTGTCAAGTACGAAATGAATATCATAATAAGGTGGCTCCGTACAAATTTTCTTTCCTCAATTTTTAAATGTTAAATGATATTTATTTCTTTAAATCAATCTGTTACAGACATTTTTACAAGTCAATGTAATGTTTTTTTAAGACTGGATGGCGCCGGCTTTTCCTCTTTAACTAGCTCTGAGAAGAAAAGCCGAAACAAACTCAGAAATCAACGTCTCTTTGAAAGTCAAAACATTGTGTAACAAATTGTAATTCGTGATTTTGGACATAAACTTATTTCATTTTAATCTCTTGCCAATATTATTCAATTATGTTATAAGTAAAAAATATATTATGAATACCCAAAAAAATTGCATTGAAAACACGAAACAAAAAAAGAAAAACTAAACTTCACTTTCGCTTACACAGAACCCTAAAACAATCTAGGAATACAAATTGTTCCAATTAAATACAATAAAATGCAAAGTAGACAATAAAACAAACAAATTATAAATGCATTACCCACTCATAGTAGGATACATTAAAATTCTATTGTAATTTATCAAGAAATACGCCTTCCCCTTTCTCTAGTGTCTTCAAAACTTACATATACTTACCAACCCACCAAAAAATTACAAACAAAACCTTAACACCGAGCAGTAATGTTCAAATTCGAATGTGTTTCAGATTTATAAGCAGTATACGTAAGGTTGTCAGATATAATTGGCGTTAAGTGTATGTTAAATTGTAATGAAACTTAAGTAGATAGCATCCATACAATGTTTTTCTTGTAATATGCAATTAGCACATATTGTGGTACAATAGTGTGTACCACATACATATGTCATCACGCGAAGAAACTACAATTACTTCGAGAGTCCCTTGTCTGTGTAGTTAATTGTTACTTTCATACGATGATGTATTCTTTACATATATCTATGGACACTAATTATTTGTTTCGTAGTCTTTATTGTACTTAATGAGGTAAACTCGGTTTATAATTGAATGTTTTCATTCGTAGTCTATAATTTCTTGATTACTAGCTAACGACTCTATAACAGTGGAATAAAGAATGCCTGAATAACTGCGAACCACATTTAATTAAATCGATACTTAGTATCTACGTCAGTCAGAAAACTCTGGTATTATGTAATTGGTATTATAATTTAAAAGACCTATACTCTATTTAAGATATCAATAGACAAAATAAGACTCATGATGCAAAGAAATGTATCGAAATAAACAACATGTTTGCTTCCTGCAGGGACTCAACATACTGCTTTTATGAACCTTGACGGTCAATCAAGATGAGCTGAAACTCTAATTGAAGAAATGGTTCAAAAGATATACGTGTCTTAGTGTGACACTTTTATCCATTTCTATGGAGTGCATGAAAAGAGCCTCCACGAGTGACGATACTTAAGTACGTCCGGCGCACCCTGGGCAGTCAGCCCCGCTACCAACCTTGCTGACTGGCTAATCTTTTCACCACAGCATGAGCTATTTTCGTGTAGCTCATGTCGAGACGATAGAAGAAGAAGATCTATTTCTATAAAATGGAGCATTATAGATGTGTTCGACTTTCGTTATCATGTCCTTGCCCTTATTCCACACTACGTAGGGTCATCTCAGTACTCACTAATTTCTTAACAATTTTTTTTTATCGATTGCCTCTCTTTAGACCACTATCTCACCTGATAGTAAGCGATGATATGGTCGACGGTGAAGCACGCTTGCCTAGAAGTAACCTATTCACTCTTGACTTAAAAACCCCAAGGTTGTACCTATCAGGAAACAAAGACTCTGGCAATGAATTCCATTCCTTAGCTGTGCGAACAATGAAAGTGTTCGCAAAACGCTTTGTACGTATGAGTGGGATGTCCACCATGTACCGATGGCGCATTACCGTACGTCTTGTAGTCCGATGATGGAAAGGGCCAGGCGGAATTAAGTTGTGCAGTTCCATCGCACACTCCCCGAAGTGTAACCGATAAAAAACCGGCAGGCTGGCAACTCTGCGTCCATGTTCAAGACCCATATCATCCTTCACACAATCCATCCATTTTTTCTTTGGTTTACCTCTACTTGTGTAACCACCTACATTCATATTTAACACTCTCTGATTAACATGACTGTCTTTCCTCCGTATAACCATACCATGCTGACCTATTGCTCCTTAACATTTCAGTCACTGGCGCTACTTTTGAACTTCCTCTGACACACTCATTCCTTATCTTATCCATTCTTGTCACTTCACACATCCATCTCAACATTCGCATCTCCGCTGCAAGCACTGTCCTTTCATCCGTCCCCTTACTGGCCCAACACTCACTCATAAGACAGGTCTTATGTTCGATTTTAGGATAGTAAAAACTAGAAAAAGAACAAAAATACTTGTCCTTCATTAATTAAATCCTTCCTTCTGATAAATACAAAGATTGACTTAACAATCTATTTTGACATAACAACACAAAACAAATTATTACGCACTAAATAATTCTGCCATTAAAAAGGACGTAACAATTGCTCGGCGGCCATCTTTAATCATGTTTCCTTTGCTAAACACGTGTGTAGACAAAGGTAATTAAGGGCTTTCATCATCTCAATGGATCGAGGTCACAGCACGTGCTGCTTTGAGGGGTTATAGTCACTTTAGTACTTACTTTACATACGAGTGATTTGTGGAGAAGTTCCACTTTGAACAGTACGTCAACGTTATGTGCTGTGATCTGCGATGGCGTTTCTACCTAAAGTAGTTGGGATACAGGCTCGTTCCTAGCTTCGGGATAAACATTATTTGTATGACCGGCTGATTTAGGTAATTATTTTGTTCTAGAGTCTGTATGTGTCTGTTATGGCATCCACAATGCAAGCAAATCATTAGTAGTTGTATGAGTGTTAAGTATGTTTGAAGACATACGAAAAAAATATTAAAAATAAATATTTTAAAATATAATTGCAAGATTTGCGCTTCACAAACATACAAACATTGCAAGTTAAATAAAAACTTGTAATAAAGGGCGTACCAGGCGTTAGAATTTGATTAACACTTGCGTTGACGGTAAAGAAAAACATTGTGAGGAAACCTGCACAACTGAGAGTGCTCCATAAAGTCTTCGATGGTGAGTGTAATCCGCCAACCTGTACCAAGCTAGCGTAGTGGACTAAGTCTTTAATCCTTCTCATTTTGAGAAGAAGCCCATGCCCAGCATTGGGACAGTAATGAGCTGATTATGAAAGGTCGTACCACTTGCGAACAATTTTTTTGAGACCATTTCGTACCTAGCCATTATTTGTGGGATTTTCGTATCATGCGTAATTCCACGTGGAACTTCTGGATTACTATTTAGAGGTACTAAAATAGGTATGATATTAAAAGGTATAAAGCAACACCGGTGTAATTATTTTTCAATATACTAATAGCTGTGTATGCTTTAGAATTGATGAAGGTCAATTGGAACAAAGATTTTTACAACTGCGCACTGTAGTAGAACTTAAATGACAAAAGGCAAGGGATCTACTATAATAATCATAATAATTGTGGTTTTAGCCACGATTAGATCTCTCTACTTCGCTTCACTTTCCCTGAACGACTAAAATGTATGCTATGTGGATGGGTGGTCGTTCATTACACATCGAGACCGCTCTGTGCCTTGGAGAGCACGTTAAACCACCAGTCCCGGATGTCATACAAATACCAATGACAGTCGTTACGGGTAGTCAGAAGCTCTAAAGTCTGACGACCGGTATAACCTTAGGATATCGGCATTGTCCAGTAACTGGGTTGCGGAAGTCTGATCGCTCCATGTAAAATATCAGTATTCAACCGCATCTGTTTAGGTTGGAAGCTGGCCCCGACATAGTTGGGAAAAGGTTAGGCAGAACATGATTAATATAATGAAGAAGACTTCGGAGTAAAGTACTAAAACTACAGAACACTAAATGGTACTGTGTACAGAAACCTCACTCCGAACTAATGCGTCAAATACCTAGAACATGTGCTCGCGCATGCAAAATTGAGCTTTAGTGTTAGGCAAGAGCACTTTTATTCGTTTGTGCTTTCGTATTCTTATTACGTTTTGGTCCGTCATTCCCTAAAATTCGGTTCGCAGCATATGAATATTTCCATATATCCAATCCGCGGAATAATACAGGCCTGTAATTGCTAAAGCATTAGCACTATAATGACACATGCAAAATACACACACAGTTTTTCCATAGTAACATTGCACCAAGTTAAATACAAGTACTAGAAGGAATTTCTACTGATTAGTGGTCACTTACTGCTAATTACTTAGCGGGGTCTGTTAATTAGTCAACTCTTAGAATTTACGCTTGAAAATTAGCAACTAACTTAAGATATTTTCTCTGTTTTCCTTTGTGTCTTATGGCTTAGCATAAAGACTCGTTTGAAACTACTGAAACGATTTCTTTTGTGGAGCTATCTATGGAAGGCAGATTTACACATTCACTTTAGGAATGAATACTATTAAATTAGATTGAAACACAATTTGATTGTCACATGCGTTAACGGTGTAGGAAAATATTGTGGAGAGAAACTTGGTGTAGTGTTCCTCCAACCAAAGGGAGGATCCTCCAACCAGGCGGAGTCTTGTGTCTGGCGGGCTACTGCCCAACGGTTGATGTTGGGAGGTTGTATAATTATATACTATCTGCGTGTTAAATCTTGATTGCGCGATGTAGGATAGTTCGCATGTGGCGAGATAGATGCCGCCACAATATCATGAGGAAATCTGCACACCTGAGAAGGCTCAATAAAGTTCTCGATGGTGTGTGTGTGTAGTCCGCCAACCCGCACCAGGCTATCGTCGTGGACTAAGGCCTAAACCCTTCTCATTTTGAGAAGAGGCCCATGCCCAGCAGTGGGACAGTAATAGGCTGATTATGTAGTACACGTAAATTATTATCTTTGGACCTGTGGCGATACAGACCCTATTAATTATTATCTTTGGACTTGTGGCGCTACAGACTCTATTAATTTTTCAGACTTATTGACTGCCTCATTTGCCTAGTGGTCGTAAGCGCGACTGCTGAGCGTGAGGTCCTGAGTTCAATCCCCAGCAAAGTATCATTGGCGTTTCTATGTGTAATTCCTCAGTAGTAACCTGGAGTCTGGATTTGTGCCCGGTTGATGGCAATAGACTCACCCCCTATTACGTGGGAATTAACCATAACGGCGAAATAAGGATGTACTAGACATTAAGGGTTAAGCAGAGTAACCCTTCGGGGAGGTCAGGCGTCATGTTATGACAGGAACTTTTTTCCATGTAGTATATTTGATCACCGTATCTGTCGTTTAGCCAGTTAATTTAATCAAAACACAAATTTCTTAACCTCAGAAATGCAGTTGACTGTTGGAACAACGTACCTCTATACGTCAAAGCTTCAATTAACACATGCGGAAATCTAAAAACTTAATCATAATGTCTCATGTCATGTCTCCACTTCCTTGCGAATAATTCAACAACCATCATTGGATTTTCCTGCTTTAATGTACCTACAATTATTATTACTAAATACTAACAAATGAATAAGTCAAAACGGCACACGTGTTAGTCAAATCGGCGTATCAAGTTGAAAAGGAAGCAGTAATTATAATTGCGGCGTCGGCCATCGTCCCGTGACGCGGGGCCCTTCTCAATTGTTGCTCCTGGACTGACGAGGCCTTCCTTCCTTGCGGCTATGGATCCAAGCCATAAGCTTAGAGCTACAACACCTTTGTAATTGAACCCAAAGGATTCGGTATGAATATCAAGGTAATAAGAACATCGCAAGCAAGTAGTAAAATTCAACCTGGTAAAATTGTAGTAGATTTTACTTTCTTTTTATAGAATCTTTGTATAGAATTTATTAAGACTGGAAAAATAACAGAAAAATATTATGAAAAAAATACGTTTCTTAAGTTTGAATGAAAATATTTTCAATGACGACACGTTTGGTGCAGTGGCTGAGCGATTGGCGCTACGAGTCGTGGGTTCGATTCCCGCACGGAACAATTATTTGTATGGCCTACAGATAGTTGTTCCGGGTCTGGGTGTGACGATTTGTATCTGTAAACGCACCCACGATACAAGAGAAGTCTTAGAGAGGGGAAAGGTTAAAAAAAATGTTTGGCAATGGTATTAAAGAACTCTTGCTGTTACAGCTATCTGAAAGCATGCAATCAATTAGTTCCGATTTGATCATCTTAAACTCCACCACGACTCTGGATTTATGGTGGAATCTAAAACGAAATCGATGGACATCTGTTAAGGGTCATCAATATAGGAGAAACTTCAATGAAAGCCACCAGCATATGTTGGCTATACTAAAAATATTTACTTTCATCCAGATATTACATGAAGTAGTCTTTATTTGTAAAAAAAACGTCTCATTAATATAGTTTTCCCAAGAACCGGATGTAATTCGTTAGCACTGGAAAGCTAATTTGTAAAAGCTAGCTAAGAGGAATATTACATGACGTACATTAGCTGCACGTTTACATTTATTGGACGTAACGGTTCCAAAAAAACATTCTATCGCAAAAACCATTTGCACTCGATCTTCGTATAATCAAGAAATAAATTATGAAAATTATATTTTTCTCAGACACTGTAACACGCAATTTGCACAAATTGTTAGTCACTTACTGTATATCTTTCTAAATGGGAGCTTCTGATAATTTAATTTCACCCACTCATGATTACGACGAAAATACAGTTTTAATGAAAATTCATTACATTTATTTTAATTTATTCTTACAATAAAGTATGTTAATTGTAACATACGTACTTCATCTTTAACACTTACGAAACAGATCAAAGATAGATTCGCTTTGATACTGCTTTACGAGCTTTTAACAATAACAATAATTATCGCTTTTCGCTTGTTATTTGGGCCACGCGAATTATTTCCTTGGGTTAGTACATTATACAAGTCGGGTCAGGCCGTTGCAACATAGTAATAACAGATGTCATTATGTTATAATTGTAGTAAAAAATGTTATTAATAATTATATTGTTTTTCAGTGGCGCTTTGTTTCTTAGTGTTGACTTTAATGAGTAATTAGCAACATTGTAACTGATGTAGGTATATAATTATGTGTTAAGATCATTTTACACAGGTTAAGGTTTAGCAAACACTTTTCCATTAATCGCTTTTCATGTTGTAGAATCTATAGTATGAAAAGTGAAACAATTACAATTTTTTATTCAATAATTTTAATGATGTTCTGCCTAACCTTTTCCCTACAATGTTGGGTTCAGCTTCCAGTTTAATCAGATGCGGCTGAATACCAGGGCCATCAAACCTTCGCAATCCAGTTACTGGACAATACCAATATCCTAAGGTTAGACTGGTTGTCAGAGTTTCGGGCTCCTGAGTAGGTACCTGTAAGGACTGTCGTAGGTATTCGTATGTCACCCGCCAACGGTTTAACGTGCTCTCCAAGGTCCGGAGGGGTCTCAATGTGTAATGAATGGGCATCCATGACCATACCCACGGACTGACCGCAGCAAGCGCAGCTTAACAATACAAATCATAAGATCCGTGTAGTTGTTAATTAGCCACGAGCCCCTCTTAATAATCTAAATGATGTGTGCCCACCAAAAGGTTGATGATTCAAATAAGGTAAAGGCAACTAATTCCGCGGTGTTTTCACCATAACTAGAAAGAACATTAAAAATTAAGTATTTAATATACCTTTCTGTAGAATTGGCTATTTTTATCAGAAGTATTATATATCTCATTTTTGAAATATACTCAAAGTTTGGCAATATAAGTTTATTAATAATGTCAAATTATTTAAAAATATGAAGAAGTCCGAAGCACCTAATTCCGATTTAAAAATCCTAATTCCGATGCATTTGGTTCCTAATTCCGAGTGTACAAAATGCAAAGGAAAGGAGGTGGGGAGAATGATACATGATATTCAAAAAATCAAGTCTATTTATCTTTGTTTCTCTTTGGATCAGTCTCAGACTCTGTCTTACATGATTATTAATATTGTACCACAATATGTAATTTACTTAGACAGGAATTCGGGAATATTGCACTGTCGAGAAACTGTATAAACACTACTGCCATTATGAATTGCTGTAAGAGCATTTTGGAGATCCTCTTCCGTGTATTTTTTTCTTGGCTTCATTCTCCTACAATAAACCAATTATAATAAAAAAACAATTTTATTAAAAGTATATAATATATAAGTATAACTATATCTGAGTATATCGGAATATGAAAGTTATTTTAAAGGGCAAATTTATATTCTTGCAGTTACTAAAACAATAGTAAAGTTTTGAACAAGCTGCGTAAGATAATGAACACTCTGTATTTAACGTGTGCCAATACAACGGAATTAGGTACTAATATAACCTTATTCCGACTTAAATACATCGGAATAGCGTTTTATAATACTAAATCAAGATTTCTAATTCCGAGTAATAAAAAGTAAAAGATTTTTTAATATTAAACAAATAAATTAATGTTCAATTGCGACATCTTTGAAAAAATATACAAAGCTCACTCAGGATTACATCAGAACACATTAATAACTTAATTTTCTGTACTTAGCTTTTCCTTACAACGAATTAATAAAGTACCTAAACAGGCAATCTTTGACCTGCTATAATTAGTAAATGCGACGCCATAGTGTACCTCGGAAATAGATTTTTATATCTATTGGTTATTTAAGTAATCAGAGCTAAAATATTAAGTTCGTAATCATAAATTTGCCTTCAAAATTTGAAAAAAAGTCAACGTATATTAAATTGCATTTCCGTGGTATACATCGGTATTTAGAAACCAACTAAAATAATTGGCACCTAATGCCGCGGTATTTTAAAAACTTATTTTCTCCTCAATTTGTAAAGAAAATATTAAAATGTTAACTGTTTTCAATGAAAAATATAACCCTTCCAATATTTCAAAACTCACACGGTATAAAATTATCATACAAAACACTATTTAGCAAATCGTATTAATCACGTGCATAAGGTCCGAAATGTATGAAGCGCGCGTTCGAGTCAGCTGCTAGCGTCAAACTTACTGTTTATTTTAAAACGTTAAAGCACCAAAGCACTCTTTTGCTTATATAAACATAAACAGATACATTATTTATTGATTAATGTATCTTGCAAACAAAAATAACTTGTAAATTGCTTGAAAACGCCGTTATTCTAAATACATCGGAATAAGGTGCCATTTTTAGAACCGCTCGGAATTGGGTGCATTTACCTTACATATGTCAGGTATTAAAAAATCAACTCTAAGAACTTTGTGGGGTTACTCGGTTTTTTAACACCTTGTATATTAACCTTGTTGTGCATTCAGTCTAATCTAGCTCTTTAGGTTGTTGTTTGATGTAGCTAAAATGATTTCATGAGAATGTTTTCCATGTCGTTGGGGGCAAGATGGGCCAAAGAGAAAAATTTGCTGGTAGAAATTGTCGAAAAAAAAATGCAATTGACTTGTGTCTCTGTTGCTGACATCGAAGTGAGTACCATAATTGAAGCAAGGACAGAAAGAACCCAGTGAGATATTAAAGGCTGTCAATGAAGATGATTAGCAAGCATATGCTGAGCTGAGGCCTGCTGGTCACGCAATACCATACCGAGCCTAATTTAATGTTATAGCAGTTTTTTGTTGTTGTATTGTGTATACAAGGTTATTCGGAAAAGGGGTACTTATCTAAAATGTTGTTAAACTACCTATAATAAATATATATGAATAACTTTTGTTCTACAACTTTCCCCAAAAGTCAATAGTTTAAGGGGTTCAAATATTTCATTAAAAATACGCTGAAATCTTGTATCCTCAGCTACGATAAGCTGTGCTTACATTGTAGGTCATGTATAGGGTTACTGATTAGAATATGCACTTTCTGAATTGGTAACTAAAGCTGGGATGAAGAATTTTTGAAGAAACTAAAATGAAAATCAATTTGAATGTAAATAAAAAAAATCGAATTTTAACTCTTGTTTTAAAATAGTCATCGGTGATACTTGAAGTGGCCCGCAGATTAGTACCTCCTTTCCGACTAATATTGTATATTGTGATGACCAATAAACATTATACTTTCTTAAATATACATTTTTCGCGGGATTTGTGGATTTATTCTCAATTTTCCATATCCATAGTCAAGACTACTATGACTAAACCAATCAGATCACTCCGTTTTTATGAACGACAAAATATAATTAGAATTTACAGTTACAAAAAGTTTCTATCTGCAAATTGATTTAGTTATTAACTTGTACACAGAAATTTATTTTGTGCGCAATTATTTATTATTTGTTGCCATGTAAGTAGGTGGGCACGGTAATGATTCCAATTTAATTGTAGACGATGTTCCGTGTTCGTAGTAGAAGACTAACAAACGGAGACAAAAAAATATTGTGTTTTATTTTTTGGTTGTAACAAGAACATTTATAGAATACGTAAATGTGTACATCGACATAAACCTCAATTAGTATTTGACCGAGCATGGGATCAAACCCAGAACCTCATTTTTAGCAGATGATCCTGCAACCATTATATCTAAAATGATTCCGAAGATTAACATAAAGATAAACTTTGTGATTAATGTAAAAGGTGAATATTTAACACGTTATTAATTATCTTAACAAAAAAAAACAAAAAAACAATCATCAAAAAATCTAATACATTTCAAAGTCCACATATCACAATATGAACATAGTCCGGGAGCCGTCTACCACGCCAGCGTCATTACCCGTTTTGTTAATACCGCATCGCTCTTTTGTTATTTTGACACAGGAAGTTATTAAAGCAATTAACTGGGGCACAGCTCCTGAGCTATTATCATCTCTAGAGTGACGTGTTAATGCCCAACCGCTAGTGATGAGGTAGCTTCGAAATTGTTGTGGTAATTCGATAGGGTATCGAATATTGAGTAGTGTTGAACTTTGGGCCGATGGTCAGTTTGTTAAAGATTTTTTAAATTAATTTAAACAATAGTGTTTTTACTTAACTAAATGGTGGCCCGGAGGTTACAGACCCGCTTGTTAAGCACCGGGTTGCGGGTTCAAACCCAGGCATGTACCAATGTGACTTTTTCAATGTCATATGTACTTTCTTAGTTAATCTAAGACGCCACTGACATATGGTGAAGGAAAACATCGTGAGGAAACCTGGACTTTAATGGTCTGAAATCGCCAACCGGCAGTGATCAAGCGTGGCGAATTATGTTCGTTCCTTCTCTGTTCGAGAAGAGGCCTTTGCCCAGCAGTGGGACAGTTACAGGCTAATATTTATTATATTTATTTTTTAAATGCCTTGATAATGCTCATTGTTGTATCAGTACCAGGAGTTATTAATAAAATGTTTGATTTCAATAATGATTGAGTGAATAATTTTTATGAATTGATTCGTTGGTATAGTGGTCGCAAGCGCGACTGCTGAGCGTGAGGTCCTAAGTTCGATCCCCAGGTCGGGCAAAGTGCTATTGGGTTTTTCCGTGTGGAATTTCTCAGTAGCAGCCCAGATTCTGGATTTGTGCCCGGTTGATGGCAATAGGCTCGCCCTTTATTACGTGGTACTTAAACATAACGGCGAAATGAGGGTGTACTATACACCTCTGCCGAACACTTTGTGGAATACATGCGTGATGTTATGTTATGAATATTTTTTATAGATAAATTTTAACTTAAATTTTATTTACAAAAACGATATTTACATAATTACAAATAAAAGTATATAAAAATAACGAAAAATGTGTCCTAATAAAACTATAAACTTAAATAGGGCATCAAAATATTCCTCTGCATCGCAGCATTGCCACGTTGTATGGCAATGCTAATCCTTTGGCCAAAGTAGAGACCAGCCTTCGGGTCACGGGAAGCGTCGACCAGCCGCCTTGCAACCTCTCTATATAGAAGTCGGGCACTCGGACCTTTTTTATAGTATTGGCAATAAGAAAGCCTTCGTTTATTGAAATACCGGACTAATGGCAACAAAAATTATTAAAAAGCTAATGGAAAAGTACTTATTTGTTTATAACACAATGAATAAATGAAGTGTTTATAAACATTGTCACGTGGATATTTAAATAAAATTATTTACGCAAGCCACATCACTAGCCTCATCTCAAATTATATCGGTTCTTTAATTTTCAATCGGAATGAAAGCTACTGTTCGATCACAATGCACTCTCTCATACACTATGGACATAATTGATAGTCATACAGCCTTAACAATAGTGAAATCATGCCAACACGCAGTTCTAAAATCAACTTTAACATATAGAGTAACAAAGTTGAGTTTTAATTGTGGATAATGGTTGGTTGTATTCAAAAAATAACAAGTAAGCTTAAGTTGCGTGGCTCCTGTACTTACTCAGTCTAATTTCTTAGAAGTCGTTATTATTGTTTCCCATGATTAAATTTCTTTTTTGCTCACAATGGAATCACGAAGTGTTCCGTTTATTTTGTATGTGGGATGCTATTATGTTGTTTCGGTTTGACATTTTTTGGCTTAAGAAACTTTTGGGTAGATTAATCTGAGGTATTGTGGGCTTAAGTACATAAAACTTTTTAAATTTAGAGCATTGTAAGAATCGTTTTCTTAATATACTGATGGAACAATTTCTTTGGAAAATGGAACCACATACATACTCTCATTTAATTGTAAGCTTAAAATGTATTTTTATTATCAACTTTATTTATATCGTCGATAATATATTTACAACTAAATACTACATTATTCTATACATATACAAGCTACCTGCAATTAATATTACATATTTCTTTACATAATTTCAAATATACAAGCTTAGTTTTAGTTTATACTAAACCTGAAACTAGTTTGTTCAGAATCACTAGGAGAATCGATTGACGTATTTTTACAACACTTTTTTATTTGTTTTTTCATAAATTTCACTTTTGTTTTCCTAATTTAGTTTTCTACCCATAACAGTTGACGGGAATAGAGACCTTGAGGCTTGAGACGGTCCTCTCGGTCAGTTTCCGTGTATTAGACAACCCCTGTATAGCACATCTCAGGCATTTCACCCTTTTTTAGGGAACTTAACGCGACATAAACTAAGGTGTAACTTGGAGATTTACTAAAAAAGACACATATTCAGGCAGTTCTGATGAAAATCTTGTTGTGGTGTCTCGGTTTTCGTATAAAGTAAAAATAAGGTTGTAGATATCATAAAATAACATACAGGCTACCAAAATAAACACAGGTCAGAACAAGACAATCAATAAATAAATAACCTAAAAAATATTTTGCACTCAAGTGTTCCTCTTCTTACTCTATTATTTAATGTATTATTTTCTGAATTCCTCTATTTGTGTTGTTATTTTTTTTTGTCAGCCTATTCGGTCCCACTGCTGGGCATAGGCCTCCCGTTTTTTTGATCTAGTTAGAATATAAAAACTGCTAAATTAAATAACAGCTCATACAACACGCTATTAATAACCCAAAACCAATAGCAACCGTGTGAACCAAACAACTGTTAGGCGCGAACAAAGAAAGTACCTAACGTGTCAATTAAACTTATTTGCTTTCTGCTTTTTTTTCCGCCGTAACGAAGCGTAATGCAATTATTCGTAATAGCAGGATGATGTACACGACATAGCCAGACGACGCCCCGTAATCATTCACACAATTAAAATGTCGTTACCTCCAGTTTTTACACCTACCAACGTAACTTTAATTATAGTTGGATAAAAAGCGTGTTAAAAAACGCGATTAACCAAGAAAGGTATATTGAAAAAAGTTGGCGACGAAAATTAGTTTTGTCATCTCACAATCTAGCTTGTGGTTTAATTAAATTGGTGTGAGTGGGGTTAAGAGCAAGTTGGAATATAAAAATGAGTTGTTGTTGTTGCTAGTTCTGAATGACGTCAGGACTTCTGTCTTTTGATAGATATTAAGCATGGTTTTAATACGCTAACGTTTTTAAGGTCATGAGTTTGAAATTTGAACTTTTGAAGTTTGATTCGATTCAAGTTTTATTTGGTTTTACACTAAGACCGCAGCTTACTCTTAAGAGGGTTATAAGAAGTAACATAATGCTTCAGTACGTCCGGCGCACCCTGGGCAGTCAGCTTCGCTACCAACCTTGCTGACTGCCTAATATTTTCACCACGGCATGAGCTATTCTTGTATAGCTCGTGCCGATACGATAAAAGAAGAAGTAACATAAATATTATTATTTATCTTTAATCATTATAATAATCGATGATCGAGACTTGGCACACGAGGTTGTCACCATATGGGATGTTGATTCAGCAGTCACTGAGCCGATAGCCTTTACGGCCAATGGTCGACAAACATCTAAAGAGTATCTCGTTGGGCGGCTGGATCAAGGGCCTGATACAGAAAGCGATACTTCTCGTCACGGTGCGCTTTGTTAGGAAGTTCCGTACCGGTAGCTTGGAGCCTGTTTCCGATGCCAATGGGCTACAATTTGTGTATTTTTAAATGCTTTTTTTGTTTTTATAGATATATTTAATAACGTATCTAATAAGTATGTTAAATTAATAAACAGAATAATAATGATACTCGTATCTACGACTTAAAAATACGACCGAAAGTGGTACTCTACGCAATATTTCCTGTTCCCGGATATAGCGTATCTCTATGAAGTCAAGCAGATTTCAATAATGTCAAATGCTACTCTCGTATAATATAAACAGCAGGGCAATTGCGTAACGTGGCCAACATAAATCATGACAATTGATGTGTCAAAAACAATATTCATTATGTGGTACATAGTTGTGGAGAAGTCGGATTGTTAATACAAACGTTGCTATGGAAATTGAATCAAAGCCATAGCGATTACCTACGAGTGTGTTGCGCAATTAGAATGCTGGCAGCCCAAGAACATTTTACCCCATTTTGTAGTAACCTAGATTTTTAATTAAATTGAAAAACAGTTTCAATGTACCAATATTCAATATTTTCTAAGGCTGGATAAATAATTAAATGCTATTATTGATTTGTAAGTCTCGCCTTTCATTGAATAATGTCGAAATAGTTAAGATAATCGACAATCAGCATACGTAAACATTTAATCAGCTGTCGCAGCAGCGTGTCATTGATGTAAATAAACAGTTTGGTGGTCTGCGCAAACGCAAAGCTTATTTCTTCATCATCATCATTCAGCCGAAAGTCGTCCACTGCTGGATATAGGCCTCCCCCAAGCATCGCCACATCGACCGTTCTTGTGCTCCTCGCATCCAATGAGAATAATTAATTAATTACCAATAAATAAGTTCTTTTTTAAGTGTTATTGGATTTTTCCGTGTGGAATTTCTCTGTAGCAGCCCGGAGTCCTGATTTGTACATGGGATTTAAACATAACGGCAAAACGGGGAGTACTATACACCTCTACCTGACCTTTCGAGGAATACAGGCGTGATGTTATGTCATCATCATCATCATTCAGCCGAAAGACGTCAACTGTTGGACATAAGCCTCCCCAACAATTGTGTTATGTTATGTAGTTATTTTTAAATTCAACCTGCTGCCACAATAATAATCCATTTATTAACCCCCTAATTGCCACGACCTATTTTCAAATACAACCTGCTGTCACAACACCGAATCAATTAACCCTACGTATACGTGTCAACACTAATTCCCCACAACTGTTGTTTCAAAACAACAGATGAGTTAAGAACGGGTTAAATTACTCGTCCAATTTCGTTGATAATTCGAGGAAGTGCGATGTGACATAATTTTATAAAAATTATACCCTTTCTGTAATTATATGGCGTGCTTACCCCCTTAGAGTCATCTGTTACTTACTAATGACGTCTGCGGTGAATCTTAAGCTTCACTGGGTTCGTTTCAAAGTATTATTGGTCCGTAATTTTAATGCCGATAAAGGTTTCACACTATAGTTTCGGTTGCTCTTGTAATTGGGTTGTGGAGATCAAATAAGACAATAAAAGAAGATAGCACGGTCTTTCTTTTTCAGGGTTCCGTACCCAAAGGGTAAAACCTAAAACCTATTACTACGGCTCCGCTGTCCGTCTGTCATCGGGCTGTATCTCATGAACCGTGATAGTTAGACAGTTGAAATTTTCACAGATGATGTATTTCTGTTGCTTCTATAACAACAACTACTAAAAAACAGAATAAAATAAATATTTAAGGGGGCTCCCATACAACAGACGTGATTTTTTGCTCGTTTTTGCTCTATATTGATAACGGCAACAGGTAGATGCTTGAAATATTCACAGAATATTTAGTTATATGTATATTCACTTTAAAAATAAATAATTAAATTAAAATAAAACAAATATTTAAGGGGGGCTCTCATACAACAGACATGATTTTTTTTGCCGCTTTTATAGATAATGATACGGAATCCTTCGTTCGCGAGTCCGACTCGCACTTGGCCGGTTTTTTTTTTCTTGGTCTCCTTTGATTATAAGCGCAAATGGATCTAAGATGGAGCACACGAATCCAAGTAACAGAGATATAGAGTAATTTCCCTTTACCCCTCTGGCTCTTACATACACACAACGGAACATAGTAAACTGCTTGGCGCTGGACTTTAATGTGAGGGTGATAGCTTTTATTTCTTTATTTTTTTCTTTTTATAAAAACTTTGCCCCACACTAGGATTTCTCCGGTATCGTGGGTGTGTTTACAAAAACAAAACGCCCAGACCCGAAACAACTATCTGCAGGCCATACAAATTGTAGGTACGGCCTACAGCTAGCCAGGCGGACCGTATAGATCCTACCACCAAGCGTGCCGGGTTTTGTTGTACGTTACAACACGCGTATATTTCCAGCGTGCGGTGAGGAAGTTTTATATTCTAGCCCGTTGCCACTCGGGATAAAAATTGAGATCTGAAAAAAATTTGGTAAATCCAGAATTTAATTATTCGTAATTAAAGTTAGGTCAGGAAGACTTACGACAAATAATAAAGTATTCCTATGTTAAAATCACAGTTTCTTCCACACGTGTATGATAAAAATACAACTAAGTAAGTATACCAAAATATGATTCTAGTGATTATCTCAATTCTGTCCCTTCAGTCAACAACGAGATGATCTCAAACCGGACAGATTATGTTTGTAGTGACACACATAGGCTCCCTGCAAACGATCGAGGGACAGTACGTTTACATAAGTAATTAGCTATGTCATACAGGAAGCGGGGGTGTTGACAGATTGCGGGACGAATTAGTTCCGTGTGGAACCGGCCTTATTTGCTTACGTGCTACGGCCGTAGCGTCGTAGCAGACTACGCGTAGCAAATGTCGGTTTGATTTTAATTACTGTACTGGTTCCTTTAGTTCCACTGTTCCTTTTTTAAATGAGTATAGAATGCACTTAATCTAAATAGTAATTTAACTTTTAAAAGTAGTAGCAATTTTATCTATTTATAAATAATACACATATCAACAATACACTTATAAACTTTTGACGATACGTTTGGTGCAGTGGCTGAGAAATTGACTTCTGCGCTACGGGTCGTGAGTTCGATTCCCACACGGAACAAAAATTTGTATGGCCTACAGGTAGTTGTTTCGGGTCTGGGCGTTTGTCTTTGTGAGATTTGTGTCTGTAAACGCACCCATGATACAGGAGAAATCATAGTTAGGGGCAAAGTTTAAAAAAAAAAAAAACTTATTCCATGTATTATACAAGGTTAGTCGGAAAGGGGGTACTAATCCGAAGCCCACTTATAGTATCACTGATGACTGTTTGAAAGCAAGTGTTAAAATTTCAAAATTCGATATTTTTTTTTTCGAAATAAAATGATTTTCATTTTAGTTTTTTCAAAAATTCTTCATCCCTGCTTTAGTTACAAATTCAGAAAATGGTGCTTCTAATTCATGACCCCAAATATGACCTAAAATGTAAACACAGCTGATCATAACGGGGGATAGATAGATTTTAGAGTTTTTTTTTTGAGATTTTTGAACAGCTGTTTCTCTTAAACTATTGACTTTTGGGAAAAGTTGTAGAACAAAAGTTATTCATTATCATGTGTACTTTAACACCCTTTCGGATTAGTACCCCCTTTCTGACTAACCTTGTATAAAATATTGTTTGTAGTCAGATAGTCAATGTACTAACTACCTAATTCTGTAATGTCGACCAAGTAAACAGTTGCCAAATGTAACTGTAATAGGCACCCACACAGGCTTGTCTAGAGTGGAACTGCAGATGGGACTGGGATAATCTATAATGTACAATAGAACCAAGGAAAAAAAAAGTTGCATCGCTACCAAAATCTCATTACAAAATAATTATAAATACTAAACTGTTTTAATATACAAGGTTAGTCGGAAACGGGGTACTAATCCGAAGCCCACTTATAGTATCGCTAAAGACTGTTTGAAAGCAAGTGTTAAAATTTCAAAATTCGATATATTTTTTTTCCAAATCAAATGATTTTTATTTTAGTTTTTTCAAAAATTCTTCATCCCTGCTTTAGTTACAAATTCAGAAAATGGTGCTTCTAATTCATGACCCCAAACATGACCTAAAATGTAAACACAGCTGATCATAACTGGGGATAGATAGATTTTAGAGATTTTTTTGGCGTTTTTGAACAACAGTTTCTCTTAAACTATTGAGTTTTGGGAAAAGTTGTAGAACAAAAGTTATTCATTATTATGTGTACTTTAACACCCTTTCGGATTAGTACCCCCTTTCTGACTAACCTTGTATATACTTATAATGAATTCCGTCCTCATAAATCGAGCGAGCAAACAAATCAAGCCAAATGAGACACAAAGGCCAACAACAACAAATTATTGTGAACGAACCTAATTTGCTAACTTTTTATATATTTTCCTCGGTCGCGTCTCGGGGCTATTAATATGAAGCCTTGTTTAATATCTGACATCTGTTACAAAAACTTTTATTATAAGACTAATCCATTGCACACACACATGCATACTCGCGCGTATTTTCCCCAGCGCACACATAGATAGACTTACACACACACATAGCTGTCGACACTTAGTTTAGCGTCCTATGAAGCAACATTGTAAGTAACTGTCTTAATACAAAACTTGTTATTCTATTGTTTTTTTATCAACAACAACTTTTGTACTAGGTAAGGTTGGTGATAATTAACGTTGTATAAATAAGTGTGTTGTAATAAACTAAGAATGATGAATGTTGATTATTGAGTTTTTGTGACAGAATAATTAAATCTATATTTTAAATTAAACGTAACTAACGAGTAGTTCCCTATCGATTGACGTAAGCAAAGAAAGATAACTGATGTTTAAAATCACTTAATTATAATTTATTACACATCACTTCCATGATAATTATAATTTGATTACGATTTAACAACCAACTCCGAGAAATTAATTAATTCGATTGGCGAGTGGTAGGTGCCAGTAGAAAAATATGACGTCACCAATTAGAAGACGTGTATACCCAATAACATAATGTAATACATTTGAAAAGGTTCTATAATTATAGCACAAATTATACCTATCGTACAAACATTTTTTGTCTCACAAAAAAAATTATCTACCACGTGTTTGTTCGTCTGTCACATCACCACAACAAACTTAACAGCACCCCACTTACCTCACGACAGCCACCCCGCCGGCGCCCACTCTCATCTACCAGTTCTTAATTAACTTAGCTTACATAACGAAAGATGGTCTCATTTAGATAACACCGTAACTTTCAGTCTAAGTTAGGCTACTTAGCGCGTTCTCTTAATGCTCCTGTAAAGTTGGGCGGTATCGTTTGCTAACTTAATTAGCGAAGTTCGGTTAGTTTTATGACGTAACAGATGTAGTGACAATGGGTGAAAGTTTGTGGCTTACGGTTTCTGTGTAGTTGTGATGGATAAAGAAAGATGAATGACCCAAAGTAAACAAAAAATTGTAAGTAAGCTAAAAAGGGGTATTTTATATTATAACTAGTTTTTGGCCGCAGCTTCGCTTGCGTGAAATTTTGAACCCGTTAGTGACGATTTTCCTTACAAACTTTCATCCCCTATTTAACTCCCTTAGGGGTTGAATTTCGAAAAATCCTTCCTAATTCCTTGTCTACATTATAAAGGGAACCTCTTTGCAAAATTTCAGCTTTCTAGGTCCAAGGGTTTGGGCTGGGCGTTGATGAGTCAGTCAGTCAGGACTTCTCTTTTTATTTATATAGATATAATAGTCGTCATCAGCCCATTACTATCCCACTGCTGGGCATGGACCCCTTCTCAAGATGAGAAGGACTTAAGCCTTAGTCCACTACACTGGCTTGATGCGGGTTGGCGGAATACACACACCATTGAGAACTATATGCAGCCCTCTCAGGTGTTCAAGTTTCCTCACAATATCTACCTTCACCGTTAACGCAAATAATAATAAAATATAAAATAATAATAATATAAATTTGAAAGGCAGACGCCGTTTTCTTCCGGCAATAGAAGTTATCCAATCCACTTAACACCCCTTCCCATAGACCAGATATTTTTCACCATATTTTACAATAGTCTTGCACCCACTTGGGACGATCCATGACTGTACTCCAATAGTGCAGCCGTGGATAGTCCCCGGTTGGTGCCCCACCCCATTTTAGATTAAAGTTCTGAAAGGGGCCTCTGCGCGTTGGACCTGTGTCCCCGTGTATGCCTTCCAAAGGACCGGACATATTCCGCACGGAAGAAGAGCCGTGATTAACAAAAAAAAAAACGTATTAAAAAGCAATAGAAGGCTTCTCCAATAACTTGGTGCGTGGTCTTTTGGTTTTTAGCACGACGCCACGACGTCGCCTCAGTGTAACCGCTTACGGGTTGTCCTGCGTAAGCGACAAACGCGATGCGACGCGATGCTGCGAACGCGAAGAACGCGATCAAAATAATGGCATTCTCTGCTGGCGGCCTATGTAGCAGTCTGCGGTGAGACGCGACGTTACGTGTATTTTCATCGCGTCGTGTCGCCTAGCGTCGCATCGCGTCGCGTTTGTCGCTTACGCAGGACACCCCGTTAGATTCTCTTTTGTTCAATCTTTAAAGTGTCTAGCAGGACAGCGATGTCTTGCAACATTGCGAACATTTAGAAGAAACTTCCCTTTATTATATTATGGTACATAAGAAGTGCGTACGTCACACATTCAAATGGTAACTCTACGCCAAAGTAATTATTATGATTAATCATCCAAACATTTAATTAAATACGTACACCATAAGGTCAAACGTACATACTAATTACTGAGAAACATTTATCTAATTTATACACATACAATACAACAATAGTGTGCTTAAACGTATTTGCAAATAACAAGTTTTACAAACGTGACTCTTAGGCTTACCTCACACAAGCCACTAAGTTTTTTTTCTCTTTTTTTTTTGAGGCTTTTGTCGTATTTCGACAATGTCAGCCCAGCTACTAAGTTGCTCGAGACTGCTCGAGACACAGTTGATCGCTACCTGTTTGTAGCTGCAGTTACCGTTTGGCCTGCAGCTAAAAACTATGGTATAATAATAATATACTACGTGCTAGGTCACGTGACTGGTTCAAAATTACGTCATCAGCTGTGGGTGCTGCCACTATGTGTAAATTAATTACCGGAGCAAAATGCATTTTTCACTTACTTGCTTCTATAGAAGCTGAACAGAGCAGAACTGTATAAAATAAATAGATGCATAACACGAAATAGCAAATAGTTAAGCTAGTTACATATAGCATATGCGCATAGCTTTGCATTTGTGTGAGTGCATATAGAATCGATTGCCAAAAAGCAGTATAAACCGGTTTAAACCAAGCAAAGGACGCGTTTGCATTCTTTCTCACACAAATGCAAAGCTCAGCTTAGGCCTCGCGGACGGTAACAACTTATTTTATAGTCATTCTGAATTTAAAATGTCCTTTATTGTATTGAAGATGTTAATCAATTGCAACAGTGATCGTGACATTTGTGACGTAATCAGGACTATCGTGGGAAGAGAATACTTCTCGCAACTCCAGTTGCAGTTTCGTGTATGGCCTGTAGCTAAAAACAAAATAATGGCGATCAACAATGTCCCGAGCAACTAGGGGCGCATGTGGAGTTAGCCTTATCGCAAGTGTAAAATGAAAAACAACTGATATGATCTGTGTTTTTCTTCCATTCATTGACTTGTTTGGATAGTCACAAAATAAAAGTCTAGGAATTGTTAGAGTATTTTTAACCAGATTCAAGAAACAACCGAAAAAGGAGGCTCTTAATTTAACGTGTATGTTTGTTTTTCTTTTGTATATGTAGGCGCAGGATCGCGAAATTTCATGAAATCGCACGGAAATTAGCGAAATTTTGAAATAAGACGTCGACGGCGGTAGTCTCAGTTCCCGATCTTACTGAACAGATCATCCAATTTCGTAAAACCATGACCTGTAGTTTGGTGTTTGAATTAACTTACTAGGCTCAATCCACTCATTCCATTTCGTCCATTTCATATTAAAGAAAATCAATATATTCAACATGCAAATCGACACACTACAAAACACAACGTCAAAAGGTGTAACAGTTACATAAATAAAAATAATTAACAAGCACTAATAAATAATGTATGTTCCTTTATTTCAATTCATTTAAACCTGTAAAACCAGATAAGTAAGAGTTAAATTCATTCGTAAATCAATTCACCAACAACTAATTAATATACACTCCACAATAATTCCGTGGAAAATTCTCCACACTAATTATTCGCAAACATTTATCTGCCATTGCTTACCTACATAAAGATAACTATAGCCTTGCCAGACGGTCAAGCAATAAATGTCGGCACTTCTTCCCGGTCGCGCCTCTATCTAATTAATATTTCCTATAAACAATGAAGTGTCTCTACTGATGTGTACTTAACATAAGTTGTGAAGGTTGTACATCCTTATTGGGTGCTAATTATAATTAGTGAAAGAGAGTGGAGGAAAAGAGTGGAGACAGCTTGGAGGAGCGCGTGGTTAACAACGGCGCGGTTCGTACGATTTGCATAGTTAAGCAAATTAGAATTAACTCAACCATGCACAGATTACGGCAAAAAAAACATACTGTATGAGGGAGCACAACTTTACAACAGCTTACCTAATGATATAAAAAAGTGTACTAAATTAAATATTTATAAAAAAAATACTAAAATCGCATATTTACAGTCAACCTTTGTAATGTAAAAACTACTTTGAACAGATTGTGAAATATTTATTTTATTTTAATTATTTGTATAAAACTTGTCACACTAAGTTAGACCTATGATTTATTATTAAGATATTCTGTTTAATCTCATTTTAAGTGAACTATGTTCTTATGAGAAATAAAGTTCTTTAAACCTAAGCTGAGCTTGCTGCAGTCAGTCCTTGGATGGGTAACCGTCCGTTACACTTCGAGACCCCGAGAGATGTCATATGAATACCTATGACATTAGTTACGGGTGGTCAGAAGCCCGAGAGTTTGACAACCGGTCTAACCTTAGGATATCGGCATTGCCCAGTAACTCGGCTGCGGAGGTCTGATGACTGTTGCTCGGTATAAAATACTGGTATTCAGCCGCATCTGGTTAGATTGTAAGCTGACCCCAACATAGTTGGCAAAAGGCTGGGCAGGCTGGAGACAGACCAGGCCAATGAATGAGGTTTGCTGACTTTCATTGGCCCTATTCAAAAGCCAACCGGAACTGACAAACAAGTTTCAACGAACGCACATATTTCTTTTGTCGCGAACTGACATAGACCGCGATGTAGGGTTCCTTTTAAAAAACCCTCGCTTCGGAGCTTAAATCCAAATTAAGATCTAAGTCTTACAAGCTATATGCGGTTTATGACTTTTTAAAGAGTTTACTGGGTTACAATGTTTGTGTTTACGAGATGTATTTAAACATACGGCTCATAATTTCCCATTACTGCAACCTTCGCTTAGCTTTTACAACTTTTAAGAGTTGACAACTAATAGGTACTTTGGCTGTAAATTAGTAATTAATAGTTGACGTACTACATAAACTATAAGTTTTAAATAAATGCTCGTGATAAAAGTCTACTAAGTGCGTATACACGTAGAAAGCGGGTTGCCAGCGCCGATCTGTCAGCGCTTGTCGGTGCTGGTCCGTGCAGTTAGTCGGTGCAGGTAGTCTCTATACTGTGTGGCGAACCAAATCAGCGCTGGTAGGCCGTCATTTGTTGCTGAATTTGCAAGGGCGTAAGGCGTATTTTTGTAAAAATGCCAGCCCTTGCTTCTACCCGCTTCCTTTACGTAGCGGTTACCTGCACGGACCAGTACCGATAAACGCAGGCATACGGGGGACACAGGTCCAACGCGCAGAGGCCCCTTTGAGAACTTTAATCTAAAATGGGGTGGGGCACCGACCGGAGACTATCCACGGCTGCACTATTGGAGTACAGTCATGAACCATCCCAGGTGGGTGCAAAACCATTGTGAAATATGGTAATAATAAACCTGGTCTATGGGAGGGGGTGTTAATGGACTGTTTAACTTCTATTGCCGGAAGAAAACGGCGGCTGCCTTTCCAGTTTAAATCAAATTCAGTCAAATCATAATTATTATGAGTCATCTGCCTAGCCTTTTCCCAACTATGTTGGGGTCGGCTTCCAGTCGAACCGAATGCAGCTGAATATCAGTATTTTACATGGAGCGACTGCCTATCAGACCTCCACAACCCAGTAACTTGGTAATACGATACTCTTGGTAAGACAGGTTGTCAGACTTTCTGGCTTCTGACCAACAGTAACGACTGTCAAAGATCTACAAATGACAGCCGGGACCAACGGCTTTTCGTGCTTTCCGAGGCACGGAGGAAACTCGCTATGGTAAATGGTCACCCATCCACAGACCAACCTCGGCAAGCGTGGCTTAACCCGGAAGATCGGTCTATGCGGCTGTAATTATTTAGCCACGAGCTCCTCATCAAATCATAATTATTATGAGTATTGTAAGTAAATAAATAACTTTTATACCCTCTTTTCATTTTGCTTAGTTTGTACTCCTCCTCTGAAATGGAGGATTTTTCTTATTCTTCTTCTTTTAATTAAGTACTGTCATTTCATTTCAATAACCCAAAACAATTAATACTGTAACTAATGGAAGGGAGGAGTGTCCTAACACGAGTATTTGTTTTGCTTAAAAGAACATTCCTAAAAGGAAAATGTAAATAATTGCAAATTATTGAAATAAACATTTATTAATATTTAAAAATTGAACTCACTTTTTAGACAGTGACGAATTCAGCACAGTGTTTATTAGAAGCTAATTTATTTATTAATTAATGTTTAAAACAGACATCCCACTACGGAAGAAAATTGCTTTTTCTCAGTAGCGTGGGATTTGGAGTAACGAACTTCCGACCCACACAATCGCCATACCCGCTGGGTTATTTTGGTTCAATTCAAAATAATTTAACTTATACGTATGAATAACCATGTTTATCGTTAATCAACAACCCTTGCGTCAAGTATCGTACGAAAACTTAATACTATCGGGGTCTAATCAACCCAACTTTCGTTCCCAAGTTATTACAAGATTAATACGAATTCTAATCGAGTTTTCTCTCATTAAGTACCACGGTAACCGAGCCCTCTTTATTATAGTAGAATAATACAGCCGGGTAATATCGCGGTATAGTTACTTAATCAATTCCTTTGTTGGTCGAATCGACCCCCGCCGCAGTGGGTGGGGTTGATTAAGAAGAATATTGCTTGATTACGCGCTTGAAGTATGGGCTGCATGGATGTTAGAAAGAAGGTCAGGGCTTGCTGGAAGTGGCTTGAATGTCATGTGGAAAATTCTTAGAAATTTTCAAGATTCTTTAAAAGTTTTTGTTCATAACTTCGTTATGTAGCATTTGTTTTGTCTAATATTTTAACTACCCTCGTAGATGTTGCTAATTTTCACTCTATTGTAATCCCTTATGGTTTTCAATAACCTATCTATCGACGGTTTTCTATATTCTCAGAGAAATAAACCCTTATAAACGATGTTTAGAAATTGTTTAACTAAGATGAGTTTTAAGTCTATCGCCGTCTCTATTCATTGGCATACAAATGACAAGGACAGGTATAAATCAGTGTTTAAAAATGACATTTATATGTAAGGGGGTTTAATTTGACATAACGTCTACAGAAGTAATGTCAGTTTTTTAATTCCAGTCTCTAGTAAAGCAAATCAGCGGTAGATAGGTTATTAAAAACGAACGATTCTTTTGCCGTGCTTATTTGGAGAGATAGATTGACATTGATTTTATTCATGTAGCACTACCAGGACGATTTATAAACTGGTGTTTTCACTTACAATTGTTTTAGGTTTCCCTATAGGGAGTCGTCCTAGTCCAGCCATCGTTTTTACTAGCAGATTCATAATGCTACTTAACCTCGTGCCCCATGGAATTTCCCATACATCAAAAATGACAAACTTGCACCCCCTATTTTGACCCCTTTATGGCATTAATTTTCAAAAATACTTTCATAATGCTTACTAACTTTATATAAGGAACTACCGGTTTAAGCTCTGCGTTGTATGTCAGTCAGTCAGTATTAGAGTTTCATCAAGTAGTAGGAATCATGTTTACCATTACACATATTTACTACACAACAGTTTCAATATAACAGCAACAAAACACCTACAAAACTAACCTACAAAATATACTCTGCAAATGATTCTAGATATCATTGTCACTTTCACAATGTTCTGACATCTGCATCGTCTTTCATACGCTCATAATATTTAGTAGTGTGCGTAAAATGATGTCAGTGTGCGTGTGTCTAATGAATGTCTCCACAGCATCGATGAATGTGTCTCGTCGATCCTTCGACGGAACTGTTCGGGAACTAATGCCATCGATTTAGATACAATTACCAATCGTATGTATCCGATTACACGACGCCTATACCCATATGGGCACCCTTAAACCCTCATGTTCATTGCTTCATAAGTACAATATATTTACTTTGATTGGAATATTTTGTTCAAATCTATGTTTACTAAGATGTTTCTTGTCAAATTGATGATGTACTCGGATGTCTAATGTATGTTAAAGTACTTTATTTTAGTTGATTTTTGACGATCATTGGTTGGTGTCAAAGAACATGATTTTTATGGTAAAACATAAAATATTTATTAAAAAGAGTCGTTTTAATGTATTTATTAAAAACATGATACAGTACAGTGAATATATTGCAAATAAAAGAAACATTTTCTAAAATAAAGTCATCACAAAAATTACTTGGCAATTTTTTCTTAAAGCCTATTCACACAAAGCCGTATTCGCCAAATGCGCACATGGCGATTACAACAACCTCTTTTGTACTTGTCCTTATCTCACACTGTCTAACGACATCCACTCATCTCTTCGCGACACAATGGACGGGCCAATTGAAGGTACGGATAGACAATGCCGATTTTGCGGGGAATCGGCCGGTCAAATGGCTGGTACATTGGCCTTATGAAATGTCCTGTTTAATTCTTTAGGTTATTATATTTTTAAGGTGTTTTGATTGTTTTTGGTTGCTCATCTATTTACATGCTTCTTCGGTAAAAACAGGTTATAGTAATTTGACGGACAAAACATTTATTATGTTTTAGGAAAAGTGATTTCTGATTTCTGAATACTAAAGGTCTGTCATGTATAATTACTTTTCATTATTATTCTAATAATAATGTCATGTATAAATAAATAATGTCAAAATATATACCAAAATAAAGGTAACAAATCAATTATTCTCTACATTACAACATTCTTGTATGAACAAAATATACTATCAAAAAAACAATATTGCAATGAATGTACAGGGTGTTCCAATGTGCACTCGTATAAATGATTACATTGATATCTTTTGTACTAAGCCCTTATCTGCCCAGCTAAGTCGCTAACGACGTCCACTCATCTCATAGACACAATGAATGGACTTAGTGACTGTGGTTAGACAAAGCGGATTGTGGCGATTGTGGGGAATCGACCGGTTCAAAAGGCTTGTGTGAATTGGTCTTTATGTTAAAGTGATGTGCACAACTTCGCTTACTATTTTTTATTTGAAAATCGATGTCTTCTCGAAAAATGTGTAGTAAAATATCTTCTTGATATTTAGGTATGTTATGTGTAATAATTAAAATAGTTACTTACCAAAACGATGTTTTTTTTTCTTGTAACTCATGATTTGGATCTTGAATTGGTTTAAAAATTTGTCTTCTTAGATTTATCCCCCTAATTTCTATTATTGCAAAAGAGGATTTAAACCAAGACCCAGATTTAATATGTAAGACCCATCACTTTCTAAAGTCATAGAACAAAAAGAAACGGAACCTGGATTTTTCTTAGACTATCGCTCATAATAAGTGGGTGTAAGTTTTTAGGTAAAAATAAAACAACTTTTCTATACACTTACCATTATTAACAAAAAATGTGTTTACACAAAAAAGGTAGCACGTTAGTCGAAACATGTTCGTAGATCCCATTACCGGCCAAACGAGGAACCTTAATAAAATTAAGATAAACGTTACCAATAGTGAGGCATCGAAACTCCCTGAGTTATTTCTTTCTCCTTCCGTAATTCCGTAATTGCGGATTAATAGGGTCGCGAACGTAACGTACAGGTAATTAAACGGTGGTCCGACAGTCGATGACCTCTTTAGACCTTTGGCTCGAGATAATTCCGCTTTTGGAGCGAAAAATCGAAGTTTTAGATGCGAATAGTGTGTTTGGGTTGGCGATGTGAATGGGAGTTTTGAAATATTGTGTTTGTGAGTTGACTGTGGTTTTTTTATAGGCAACTACTACTGACTAACTAGACTGATATTGTTGATATATTATACGATGAAATTTTAATATTAATTATTAAGGGGCCATCCATAAATTACGTCACACGTTAATGGGTGGGGGGGGGGGGGGGGGTCGACGAAGTGTGACACTGTGTGACAAAGAGGTCTTAAAATCATGAAATTCATGTGACGTAATTAATGGATGGCCCCTAATTAAGAAATAAATGTCAAAGAAGGCTGGCTATAATAGGATCGTGTAGGAGCGAATCTATCATTACAGTTATAGCTAATATCTGGTATGATAAATGTAGAAAATAAAACCAACATAGACTCTCCACCACTGACAGTACGTAAGTTTGGGTTAACGGTTGGTAACACATGCTAGGTCACAATATATTAATTAACACAAAAACAGAAAAATATTAAGGACAAACTAGTCAGATAATAAAGGTCAGACATCATCAGCTGATCGACACAGAAAGCCCGCTCCGTCGAATGACAACAGCTTTTATAACGGCGAGTGCGTTGATCAATAATGACGACTACCCTTCTTTATCTTCTAAATGTTGCCCAGTCTTACCAGCCACCGACACAAATAGATTTGTCATCATCTTCAGCTAAACTAGCTTTTCATTGTCATATGAAGCACACTCTCAAGACCTGGGGGTCTAATAAACTTACATAATTATTTGGTTACATAATCATAATCGTTTCATCATTTCATCATATTTTATGTTGAAATCTTGCATGCAATTTGTATGTACACACATGTTTAAGCGAATAAAGTTATCTTATCTTATCTTATCTTATAAGTTGTAAGTGGACTGCAACTCCAGAACTGCAAACTATGCAACTGCCAAACTTAAAATGCAGTCAGTGCAACTACGTGACAACTGCCGACTGGACGTGCAGCTCATTTAATTTTGTAGTTATGATTGCGAATCTTGTTCTCCTAGCCTTTTCCCAACTATGTTGTGGTCAGCCTTCAGTCTAACTAGACGCAGCTGAATACCTGAGTATTTCACACGGAGCGACTGCCATCAAACCTCCGCAGCCCAGTTACTGGGCCCTAAGGTTAGACCAGTTGTCACACTTTCGGACTTCTGACTACCCGTAACGACTGTCATAGGTATTCATATGACACCCGGGACCGACCGTTTCTTCTTCTTCTATCGTGTCGGCACGAACTATATGAGAATAGCTCATACCGTGGTGAAAAGATTAGCCAGTCAGCAAGGATGGTAGCGGGGCTGACTGCCCATGGTGCGCCGGACGTACTTAAGTATCATCACTCGTGGAGGCTCTTTTCACGCACCCCGAAGCTTAACCTTGCAAATCATATGTTCCGCGCGGTTGTTAAGTAGCCACGAGCCCGAAAACCCACGAATAATATGATTCACCAAACATGACATTATTAGCTAGACTACGGCAACGCGCGGCTTAGAGTCGCAGACTGTTCCATTAATTAAGCTACGATTTGTCGTCAGTCTATTAACTTCTGGCTAAATAGAGGCCTTCGTCCAGGTCGAACATAGCATGATCTCAGATTAGATTATAATTCAAGGTTGAAGAGCTAGTTAGGCGCCACCACGATTTTAATTACCCTCGTAAAACTAACCAACTTTCAACACCACGAGCAACTATAACAATCAAGACGGAATCGCGTCTCATTGGGGGCTACCATCATCACTAAAGTGCACCTCAATGCGTAAAATCTCTGGAGTCTTCCCGTCCCTATAGCGTAAGACCTATATTTATTTATACTTCTATGCACTATGGTGGTACACAAGGCGGACTTAATGCCATAAGGCATTCTCTACCAGTCAACCTTTGAGGTAAAAAGAAAAGCAACGAAATAGTTAAAGAAAAGAAAAATGAGATGACAATTATGAACTGAATATACTACGAATTCACAAAATAAATATAACATACATAAAATATATATATATGTATATTACAATATATATCAAATATAAAACATTATGAAAATCTAAATGCTATTTATGACGAAGTAGGAGTCCAGCGACTTCAAGTAGTATTCCTTAACTTTACGTGTGAACGAGAATTTAGTCGGGTCTATATCCGTTCATTACCTAAGATTTCTGATCTATCTCTTCCTAACCACTTCCGCCCAATTTCTATCCTTCCTTTCCTATCCAAAGTGCTCGAGGCCTGTGTTTAATAGCAATTTTCCCACTTCAATCGCCAACTCGCAGTGAGCAAGCGTGCTCATTCCTTCTCTGTATGAGAAGAGGCCTTTGCCCTGCAGTGGGACAGTTACAGCCTTTTTTTTATGGATGGGAAATCATCGTATGACTCCTTCCGCTCTGGGCGGAGCGGAAGGGAGTGTCAGACTCTTACTGACTAAAACCCATCCGTGTTTCCTCCTAATGCCCTTTGCGTTCCAGGGCCGCGGTAACTCTTTCGAACAATTTCCGCAACTGTCAGTTACTAAGATAATATATTTATTTTTATTATTTTATAAACCATACTAAAACTCGTTGACGAGCGCACTCATCAATCGTAGATGTAATAAAAATTGCCAATACCCTTAACAGTCACAAGACGTGCCGCTAACGCTAATATGTGACGCTCGCTAATAATGGTAGCCCTCATTCTAACTACGGCCAAGACGACCTTTACGGCCAGTAATTAAAGTGTTGTTAGCAAAATTAAAATAATCGTCATTATATTGAGGTGGGCGACCGAAATCCGAAGGCTACGGCTAATGGGAAATAAATTGTCGTCAAGCAATGGTTAGTAATTAGTGCGCGCATATTAAAACTAAGCGCGACACGGCGGCTTTATTTAAATGTGTTAAGGCGCAGATTGTTGGGAAAATTCGTACTATAGTCTATTTTTTATTCAAAATCAGCTGATATACAATAGATAAGGGAAAACGTTCTTTACTGTACAACTCTTTGGAAATATTAACAATATTTTTTTCCCAGATAGTCATTTGACAGGCAAAAATGTGAAATTTGACAAATAATTATCCTAAAATTTTCAGGTTTATCATTTAATTTTGTGTCCGTCAAATTACTTACTATCTGGGATAAAAACTAGACTAGATAAAGATATTATTATTTGACAGGCACAAATGTCAAATTTGTCAAATTAAGTACCGAAAATTTTCAATTTTGACATTTGTCCTGTCAATCTGGAATTAAAAAATAGACCATAGATATTATTAATATTTCCAAAGAGTTATATAGTAGAAGACTCCACGTTTTCCCTTTTCTGTTGTAAGTCAGCTGATTTTGATTGTTGCGTGGTCAAGGTCACGAAAAGCTTCGAGGATTGCGGTTGAATAAAGGTGATTCGAGCGGGGAACGCAACGGCTTTTAGTGAATTTCATGAGGGCAAGTAAGGACATGTCCATTTTAGTGGCCAAAAAGCCAAGAGGATTTTGGGTAAAGTTACCTCGACTATCTGTCGTAAAGCGAATAATCCTAGTCATGCTGTAAAAAGTATTAACTATAAGAACAGTAGGTCGGCTGGCCTATGGTTAATCACTAAATATGAATATATACGGATATACAAGTAGAAGTAGGCCACAGAAAAGATAGATGGATTGTGTGAAAGATGATATGTTTTTGTATTATAACTTTCGTGAGACATATTCATATTTATGATTAATTACGGTTTACTCACGTGCATTTTTCGGGATTGCCCGACTAGTATCGGACCCAAACGGAGCTCTTAATCATAAGCTGAACACGCGGCGAGGTCGCGAGTCGAACTGGTTCTTATTATTGAACTGATGGTTCGACTCGCGACCTCGCCGCGTGTTCAGCTCATGATTAAGGGCTCCGTTTGAGTCCGAAACTAGTCGGGCAATCCCGAAAAATGCACGTGAGTAAACCGTAACTAATCATAAATAAAGATGATATGGGTAAGAAAGAAGTGAGTACTGAGATTACGGCTGATAAAGGAGAATGGAAGAGAAATACATTTATTATGCCGACTCCACCTAAAGGCGGATAAGGGCAAGGAGATGATGATGATGATGAGGTCAGCTGACCTAATATGGGTGGCAATGGCAGTAAATAATAAACGGATACGCACATCACATCACATCGCATACAAATAACTAAGTACCGTACACATTATGTATTTTTATATATTTTTTTATAACAAATTTATTTATATTTATAATGTATTATTTTTACAAGTTTTTATCTACTTTTTTATTTAAGTATTTTTTTTTTGTACTGGCTTATCATCCTTGGGCCACTAGGGTCGGGTTGAAAACCAGCGCCAGACATTCCTTCTCGCATATGCTGAACCAGCGCCGTTTCAGCGCAATTTGAATTATAAATAGTTAGTAAGTAGTATTAAATATTTGTATAAATTTGTGCTGAATAAATGATTTTTCTTCCTTTCTTTCTCTCTAAATTTTTCACTCTATAATCTATTGTGACTTTAGTTTTTTTGCTTCTATTAGAAATGCAAACAAAAGTTATAACCAAACCCTTAATACCAACAAAGTAATGTCATATTCACAGAACAGATAAAAGACGTTAGAAGGGCCTTGTGGGCGGGGCAGGCGCGCCACACATATGAGCAGACGCTCATATTTCAACCGAAATTTGTTTTACCGGTCAACAGTCGCGCTCTTATTGTGACAGCGTACGGAGATCCGGGAAAAAAAAGAATTATGCCGTCTTGCATTGTTATAACGTGACGGAAAAGAAGCTAGTTGAGTAGTGTAGCCAGAGAAGGGATTTCTTTTCACCGGCATGTCCAAAAACCTTATAATATCAGTGATATTTGTAATTATTGCAATAGTATTATGTAATTTGTAGAAAAAACGATACAATCGCACACAGTTTCAAAATTATACATTGCTTGCAATACATGGGTACCATCTTGTACTACGTGAGCGACAGCGCAATGTATTGCGTTCAATGCGAAAGTCGAGTGCAGCGAGCAATTGTTTTAATTCAGCGAAATCCATACGTATCGATAGTGTTGTACCAAGTTGTAAACAATATCGGTATTAAATATGTGTGTATATCTACAAATGATTATTATCAGTAATATTATAATTAAAATAACTTTGTTTATTGCCACGAATTATATGTTACATTTTATTTTTAGGTTTCCAACAGGTCCAGACAAAAGAAAACTGGATTGAGACAACTGGTAGAATTGAATGGATACCTATTAAATGTGGCACAATTTGTTCTTAACATTTTGCAGAAAATTATGCAATTACAATTCATAGGGTTATTCAAATTAAATTAATTAAATTATACATATTATGTTTATACGCCTACGGGAAAACGAAAATCGAAATTTCTTTAGTTTTTTGCAAATTGTAGCTTTTATTTACGTTTATACTATTCAAAATGCGATTTGCGCCGGTAACGGTTACTCAATAATATATTCAATATGAAAGTCGTAAGTATACCTACTTTTCTAGGTTTACGATGCTCGAAAATAGAATTGTTTCCGAAAAAAACATGTTATGTAGTGCATTATGATGATGATTCATAATAATTGACATGATTTTATTGATTATTTTTAGCAAACTTAGTATCGTTACGGGTGCAAACAACATAATTATGACGTAAAACAGACCTGCAATTAGCAAAAAACTAAAGAAAATTTGAATTTCACGGCTTTATCGGATGTTCCCCCTTAATTTGACATTATTATTTATATGTGTTGAGAAAGTTCACACTATTCGTACCCCGTTCGAGGGTCTCAAAATTAGAGCGAAAAATTGCAAAACTTAGGGCCGATTTTTCAATCCTCAGATTAACAGACAAATAGCATTTATTCAACACATAGCAAAAAAATGATTTTTTCAATCGTCAGTGCTTTATTCGACGAATAATTTGACTACCTGAGGAATAACTTTATCTTTTCCTTTGACGGCCAGATAACCGCTTATTCAGTAGACAGTTTTATTCGATGACTGATGATGTAAACAAAAAATATAATTTTACTAGACAATTCTTGGGTTTGCGTTTTCATCAAAGTAAAATGGATGTATATTATTTGATAGCACTGATGATCTGGCAATAATTGAGCAAGAAGCTCTGATAAATAAATGAATTCATAAATCCAGGAAGGAAAGTAAGAATTGTCACATCCAGGCCCAATCATTTTCCGCCGGAGGGCGCGCGACGTTCTCCGGCCACCCTAGTGTGTGGCCTGCGGGTGGCGGGTTATTGGACCTGACGCCCGACCAGTAACAGGCCCGAGAAGGCGGCGCGCAGTATTCCGTGCGCGCCTCTCAGAAGGACGTGGAACGAAGCCCCACAGAAGGAGAGGTCCGACAGGGGCTGGCGGACCGAGGCCTGCCGGGGATGCAGTGCATGCAGCTGCGAATCCCACGACCCCGGCCATAGGTGAGGAGAAGGCACACCGTGGGTTTTTAGCTAGTGAGAGTCGGACGGCATACATAACCCTTCGCCTTTCCCGGGCGGAGGGAATCAATGAGGATAAAGGCATGATAAAAAAAAACATGCCCAATCATTTTACAGTGTGGGATTCAAAAGAATTCCATCGCCAATTCAGACTTTTAGAGTCTGTGCAATATTTACTTATTAATAATGGTAGAGGATAAAATCAAGCATCAAACAAAGGTTAAGTTTTCAATCGTTTATTATACAAAAAAATACTGCGAAATGGGTTCATGGCTACATAACAGAGCTGTAGTAATTGATAGTGTAAATCTTCCTAGCGAACTATGTTGGGAATTTGGGATCGTCTGCCAGTCTGACCGGATGCAGTCGAATACTAGTATTATATATGAAGCGACTGCCTATCTGACCTCCATCACCCAGTTAGTAGATAACACGATAGCTCTTGGTGGAACTGGTAGTCAGACTTTCGGGCTTCGGTTCTGTACATTTCCTGTCTGCTTAGAGGACTTTTTTTGGTACTTTTTTTTAATTCCCTCATACTTAAGTTTTAATGTATTCCATGAAAGGATACTGGTTGCGATTCCACCTGAATTTAATGAGCTCTCAGTTTTTCTCCATGCAGATCCTTTTCTTTGTCTTTATTCGTCACCGCATCGGTCTTCTTATTTCTATAACGTGTTTGTATTTTTCGATTAAACTTATGAGGAATTGAATTACAGCACTATTAAAATTCGCCGAACGCTCTCTATTTTGTTGATTCCATTGTGATAAACATATAAATATCTATACATATAATAAATCTGTAGACATGGCGTGTCTGTACATAGCAAATATTTTGAAAAAACCTGGTTGGGATGTTAAACTATAACCAATAGAACCCATTTTTAACATTTTTGGAATTTTTGTCTGTTTGTCTGTTTGTCTGTTTATCTGTTTGTCTGTTTGTCTGTTTATCTGTTTATCTGTTTATCTGTTTGTTTGTTCGAGCATCACGTAAAAACAACTGATCCAATGTTGTTGACTTTTATAAATAAATATTGTGCTTATCTCTAAGTAACATATGTTTTTTGTTTCATCGCAATCGGTTCACGCAATCAAAAGTTATGCGAATTTTAAGTTTTCTAGAAGAACTTAGCATGTATTTGTGAATACTTACCATTTATTTTCAATAGATGGCGTTACGTGTATCAAATCACGTTGTGAGGAAATGTAATCAACGAATATTTACTATTCTCAGTCTACGAAAGGTCTTTTGAAATGCTATCCGAAGAAGGTACTAACTAAGCTTTTATAAAAAAAACGAAGATAATGTTATTTAAAATTTATTAGGTACCTATCTATCTGAATGGCAGTGGAAGAGAAATACATTCAATTTCATAAGCAAGTGTAGGTATTTAAAATTTTTAATTGTGCAAGGCAATAATACGATAGATTAATTTGAAATACTCATATATTTTATTATGAATACTTAAATATCTATTTATAAATCTATTTACTATTAATAAAATGCAAAGTGCACTTTGTCTGTAATTAAATATTTTTCCAAAATTTCGATTCGGTGGTAACTACTATATTATCGATACAGAAACCATAACATTTTTTTTAGAATTATTGTGTCTGTTTGTCTTTCCGTCCGGACATCACGTAAAATCCCGTGGATGGATTTTGATGGGACTTTCGCTGATGTGTTGCGTAAAGAGTGGCAATTTTGCTGCTACATATATCATCACGCTATTGTTCATAGGAGCCGAGCAGTGGAACATTATTTCCACATACTACGAAGTATAAGCTTAATATTCGGATCGTAAAATCGCGTGAATCGATTTTGATGGGCCTGCGCTTATGCTGGTATATAAACTATCACGCTACTGCTCATAGATGCCGAGCAACGGAACATTATTTCCATATACTGCGTAGTATAAGCTGTAGACAGAAGTAAGTGCTGCAGTGAACGGTCGCTGGCTCAGTGTCTTGCGTTAAAACCTCACTTTAAAAAAATACACTTTTTGTAATTTTTTTGGAATGTTTTTTATATACAGGGTGTTAACGAATTCGTGTAATTCCTTCAAACAACGTGAAATACTGGTGACACAGATTAACCCTAAATGGGAATTTTTGAAAAACAACTAAAAAAAAATTTTGCAAAAATTTTTTGGTTTTCTATTTCTGAGTCATTTTTGAGCCTTGAGTTATCTGACTGCAAAGAGCGATATCGCGTTAGTCGTGCCTGCCAGCCGTGTCGCCGTGCTTTCATTAATTTATGCTTGGCATCGAAATGTTCACACAAATACAATATTTTTTTTGCAAAAAAATAAAGTCTTTTTTTTTTACTGAATCCTTATTAGGTGGTTTAGATAAGATCGGTAACAAAGCCGCATGAAAAATTACTAATTTTATTTTTTTATTTTTAATCAATCTAAATCCCGTGCGGGGGCTGTCTACACCAGTAGTAGATCATGTGATTTTAAGGAATTACACGAATTCGTTAACACCCTGTATATGCTATTTTGTTTATTGTTGTCAGAACTATTCAAAGCCTGTCGTCGCCGTTTTATTAAGTTTATTTAAGCCTTAGGTAATGTCCCAAAACACAAAGCCATGAAGGGAAAGTACTTTAAATATTAAAAATTGCAAATTTCACTCAAAGGTGACTTCATTTTATTTTTAAAAGTAAGAAATATTGCCTGTACTGATTTTTTTGCCTGAACCGGGAATCAAACTGACAAAGCTATACCATCTGCAAAGGAACCTGTTCATAATATCTTTATGGTCAATAATCAGGATCAAAACTTTCCAACAAACACACTGTCTTAAATTGAACGAAGTGGAAAAAATAAGAACTACTTAACAACAATTAATAAGTGCTTGAATTTAAATGTACATACGTTAGTCAATTTTCGTTTTATGGTCTTCCATCAATTTTAGACACAATGTTTATTGGAGCGATTTGATCCGTATTATTGATCCTATCGATTGGTGAAATAAAAATACAGATGATATTTTTTCACATTTTGGTTGGTTCGATTTCCAGATCAAACTTTTTGAAATCTTTGAATGCAGTACCTATTTCTAACTTATAAAAATAAAATGAAGTCTTCTATAGGTGAATGTTTTATATATTTAAAGTACTTTCCTATTCCACACCTCGAATGAAATCATTTTATAGACTGCACTGCGTAAAATATTTTGATTTAGTTCGCCGATTGTGATTAGATGGCGTTGTAGCCATAATTGTATCGTCATAAGGTTTCGTTACATTATCACAATAAATATCAATATTCAATTATAATCCATTTTAGCAAGGAAATGTATGGAAATAAGCAACGCGTTTTTAGTATTATGGTTATATGAACCTTTACGGTCAATCAAGAAGAGCTGAAACTTTACCTAAAGAAATGGTTTAAAAGATATACGTGCCTTGGGGGGACACCTTTGTCTATTATTATTATAAATGGAATACATGTACACTATTTAGTTGCTGCGACACAATGTTGTATTCCGAGTTCCACGCGGACGGAGTCGCGGGCACAGCTAGTATTATAATATTGATTTACAATCAAAATATATAACACGACATGACAGGAAGATAGTCTGACAGTGTCATTTTTGCCATACAGGTAATTAATGTACTCTAGACTCTGTGCAGGTAATTGAAATAGTCTGGCCTGCTCTAACGTTCGTTTATGCCATATATTTATCTCACCTCCCTGAAGTTAGCGTTGCTAAAGTCAATGAAATCGGTCAGATAGTAATTCGTGAGATAAATGGCAATTGAAAAATTGACAAACAATTATCAGGCAGTTAAACAGCCAAATAACTTTATTCGTCAGGTAGTTATCAGGCATTTTATCTGAGGATTGAAAAATCGGCCCTTAATGTAACAAAATTACAGTAATTTTATCGATATAAGTAATCGACCTTTTGGTCGCCGTAACATGTATGAGAAATAAATTTGAATTTGCGCGTGTGTGAGTGTACGTCGAACGCAGTATTTGTGTTAGTGTGACAACTAATAGCAAACTCGAAATCTATGTGCGTGTGATTTATTTGTGTGCGTAATGCGCGTACGTATTGGGCTCTTGCTTGTAGTAGAGTTAAAGAGTGGGAGAAAAGCGGCGACACGCGTTCTAATACAAATCAGGAACTATTTCCTTTCTAACCTCTTTATCTGTTCTGTGGTCATATTATTTACAAACAGTCCTCATCTTTACAGCAGTGATTAAAATGTTTAATTGTAGGAACGTAAGCGGACGTAACGTAACTGTGCGCTACAGTTTCATCTAAAACATTGTAATTATTACAATATTACAAAGTAAAATTACACACGCACACAATGACTGTATTCAAGTGTAATTAATGGTTAAAAAAATGAATCATGTTTGGTCATGAAGGCTGTGGTTTTTTTTGGTTATGGTAACCTTCTGTGTGAGGAAGTAATAATGTAAGTACTTCTATCAAAGTTTGAAAAAAACATTTAATTTATTTTAATTTAATAATAATTTTATTTTAATAAATATTTTGGGACATTTTTCTACACAGCACCATCTAGTCCCAAACTAAGCAGAGCTTGTACTATGGGTACTAGACAATGGATATAATACTTATATACTTTTTTTTTTTTGTAAATACATACTTATAATACATAAGAAACACCCAGACCAACACAAACACTTATGTTCATCACATAAATATTTGTGTCCTGTGGGAATCGAACCCACGACCTCGTGATCAGCAGTCCGACACTCGAACCACTAGACCACAGACGTCGTCATTGTTGTTTAATTAGAAATGCGCGAACTGCATGAGTGTTTTTACATTATTTAGAGCCTTCGTTCATTCTAGATATTATATCTATCTCTGACTGCCTTGTTGGTCTAGTGGTCACAAGTGCGACTGCTGAGCGTGAGGTTCTGGGTTCGATCCCCAGGTCAGGCAAAGTGTTATTGAGTTTTTCCGTGTGGAATTTCTCAGTAGCGCCCGGAGTCTGGATTTGTGCCCGGTTGATGGCAATTGGCTCGCCTCCTATTACATGTGACTTAAACATAACGGCGAAATGAGGGTGTACTATACACCTCTGCCGACCTTTCGGAGAATACAAGCGTGAAGTTATGTTATCTACCACTAGTTCATTTATGTTCTGCCTAGTTTTTATCCAATTATGTTGTGGTCAGCTTCCAGTCTAACCAGACGCGGCAGAAACCTATATTTATCACAGAACGAATGCCATCAGACTTCCGCAACCCAGTTACTTGGCAATGCCGATATCCTAAGGTTAGACCGGGTGTCAGACTTGCGGGCTTCTGGTGACCCATCCATGGACATCCGTCCAAATGAAATGATCCACGCGGTTGTATTCGCCACGAGCCCCTCTCTTATATGAATAGCTTTCACATATAAATACAACAATATAATTAACTTAACAGACTTATGCAGTTAACTTTTTTTTTCCATAAGTTATCGCTCTTGTAACGCTTATAACCGCGAATCCTTTGCACACTGACGCTGCAGTACCGCCGCTAGTATGGTTAGGTTATATGGTACCGCTGTTGATTCGCGTATCGCGGCGGTGTAGAAAAACGTAAATATTGAAAACATAATAATATGAAGTAAACATTTATGATCAAACGATTGGTTATGAAGCTAAAACCAATAATGCCCTCGTTTGCGGATTTTGATCGTAAAATATAAATAATAATTGATTCATGATTATAAAGTTTTAACGACTTTTTTGTTAGTACACTCTTTTATAGTAACGATGTGCGGCTTTTTCTCTTAAAGCTCTGTTTAGAATTTTTTTATTTAGAAATAGTAATTAGTTTTATTATTTTGGGGTATCTGTTTAGAATAATGTAAGGCCAAAATTCACTTTAGGAGAATCTATTTACAATCGTTAACTAGACCTACTTCAATATTTTATTTGGTGTAGACAATTCAAAATGGCTATTTAACAACAGCGCGGATAGTACGACTTACGAGGTTAAGCTCCGCCTGCCGCGGTCAGTCCGTGGATGGGTGAACGTTCGTTACACATCGAGACAACTTCTCGTCTCGGAGAACACGTTAAACCTTCGGTTCCAGGGGCTCATTTGATGAAACTACTCTGCAAGTCTGCACTCCATACTTTGGTACACAAATTCAGTTGAATAGTTTCAAAATATGGAGTGTACTCCATACTTTGACTTTTTAAGATTTTGGACTTCCACGGTGATTAAATCAAATGGGCTCCAGGCCTAGGACGTTATATAGAAGCTCGAAAGTCTGGCAACGGATATAACCTTGGGATATCGGTTATAGTTTTATTATCACAAGTTGACCATAATTTATTGTCTCCCCAAAATAGTAGAAACCAAGGACAGTCTATAAATAATTTAATCACGCTCATTATATCTGTGTGGTAAACAAAAGTATTAAATCAAGCATCAATTTGGGGCGTTAATGTATGCGTGATTGTTCACATTCTGTGTCTAGATTGACCTTCTAAACTCTATTCTGCAGCGCTAACGAAGAATACAATAACTCGATTTTGGACGATTTTGAATTATATCTTATGTACATATATACCTATTAGGTATACAGGGCTACTGGTAATTCGACGTATTCCTTGCACCACGTTATAGGGTGGCTAATATGCAACAAATTTAACCCCACATATGTTCTACGAAATTCAATGGATTTCAAGATATTGCAATTTTTATATTATTTTTAATAATACCCAGAATTCCTTCTTAAACACTATTTATCTCTAAAATATCAAATTGATCGGCTTTGATTATGATATTAGCTTGTAGCTGATACTTTTACGAAGCTTTCTGCGTATTTAACTGTTCTTAATGACCATCGAATTGAAAGTAATCATTAAAAGTTAAATAAGTGTATTAGAAAATCATCGAGGTACACGATAAAGAATGATGTTTATCTCAAAAATTTACTATGTCACTAAGTGTACAAAATGCAAGACAAACATCCTTATTTAATCAGCTATCCAACGAGCTATAGACGTTCAAAAAATATTTAGAAACTAATGTAAAAATGTCTTATAATACTGACAAAGGCGATTTCTGAAAAATCTCCACAAGCACGCATGTGGCCCGTTAAGTGCAATTCTTTGCATAATCCTCGCGTAGAGATTAAACAGCAGTCTGTCGGGCACCAACTGTCCTCTAAATGTCAGGATTAGAGTAGGTCAGGTCGTTAGGTTATGTTTGGTCAGGGTTAGGTAGGTTAGGTTAGGACCTAAGTGTGCGAGGGAACACCGGGGTGGTTTTAGTCAGTAAGAATCTGACAGACCCCTCTGCCCACCCCCAGGACAGAGGACATCCATGAGGATATCCAGTAGGCAAAAAAATATGGTCAGGTTAGGTCACAGTTAGGTTTAGGTTAGGTCACAACTTCGATGCCCTGGGATCTAGAGGCAAGGGGCCCCGCGCTGAGATATCTGCACCTGCGTCATCTGGAAGCCGAGGTTGCCATGCCGCCTCTCCAGCCACTCCTCCATTACGGGTCTTACCGCCACTAATGCGGCGTGCCCTGCGTTGGGTTGCGCAAGTCGTTCCCTCCACAGCCACTAGGATCTGGTGGAGACCACTCTGCTCAAGCGCCTCCTCGCTTTGGCGATATCTCAGCGCGAGGGCCTCGCCTCCAGATCCCAGGGCATCGAAGTTGTGACCTAACCTAAACCTAACCGTGACCTAACCTAACGACCTAACCTGACCTTTTTTTTTTTGCCTTCTGGATATTCTCATGGATGTCCTCCGTCCTGGGGGTGGGCAGAGGGGTCAGTCAGACTCTTACTGACTAAAACCACCCCGGTGTTCCCTCGCACACTTAGGTCCTTTTTTTTTTTTTTTTTTTTTTTTTTTTTTTTTTTTTTTTTTTTTTTTTTTTTTTTTTTTTTTTTTTTTGCGCTGGGAAAAAATGCAATTACGCATACCCGCCCATTTGGGGGAATGGGGGGCTATGTGGGACTCCCCGGGCTAGCCCGGTATACCCACTAAAACAACCCAGCGGCATTCCCGCATCGTCTGAGTGGAAGGGCACTGGGAAACCGGCATAGCCTTTACTTCCAGTGCCCCTCCGACGATCGCCCGCCTTCGCGGCGGGCCCCTCACGTCCTCCCCATGGGGGGAGGGTCGGGAATGTCCGGCGGAGGTGGTGTGGAGTGCAATGTCGCCCGCCCATCACCACCACGAGGAGGGAAGAGCTGACGTCTTCTCCGACCTCTTCTTCGCCTACGGAGCGGCGCAGCGAGAGGGTCATCCTCCCGCGCGCGCTCCGCTTCCTCCTTTTGCGAAATGACATCCTCGCAAAAGGAGGCGACCGCAGCCCAAGATCCCTCGCTCCCCAGCATGGAACGTACTACGCTGGGAAGCGAGAGGTCCAGACCGATCTCCGCAGTCAGACTGCGGCGCGGCCCAGACCAAGCCGGGCAGACCTCAAGGGTGTGCTGCGCCGTGTCCTCCGCCGCGCCGCAGTCGTGGCACGCTGGGGTCTCCTCCCTCCCGATCCTGTGCAGGTGCGAGCCAAAGCAGCCGTGCCCTGACAGCACCTGGACCAGACGGAAAGAGAGGAAACCGTGTCGCCGCCCGAGCCAGTCTCTCAGGACTGGACCGAGCGCGTCCAGCGTCCGACGTCCAAAGGTGGCGGTAGCGAGGTCGTCCGTCCAATGGACGACAATGGCGTCCCTCGCCTCCCGCCGTACTGCCTCCCGCTCTTCCGTGACGGGGCGCTCCCCCATCGCCCTTCGACGCGCCGTCCACTCGTACACTCTGGCGAGCACCCACGCCTCGAGTTCCCAAGGGGGGGTGCCGGCCAGAGCGCACGCCGCCGAGAAGCCCACCGAGCGGTAGGCCCTCGCCACCCGCTGTGCAATGGCCCGTTGCGGCCTGCGGATAGCGGTGGCATTCTCCCTTCTATGAAGGGAGTCCGCCCAGATGGGGGCCCCGTAAAGGGCCATGCTCCGCAGGATGCCGGCATATAGACGCCGGCATCGTGCGCTGGGACCTCCCAGGTTGGGGAGGAGCCACGACAGGGCGTCGGCGGCCTTCAGCAGGCGCGTCGACAGACCGCTGAAGTGCGGCCCGAAGCGCCACCTGCTGTCCAGCACCAGGCCCAGATATTTCATCTGGGGCCGGACCTCCACTCTGGCACCCTCCACGGCTATGTGGGCGTCTGGAGGGCAGCGCTGCCGAGGCCCGTGGAAGAACACGGCCTCGGTCTTGTTCAGCGCCACCCTCAACCCCAGGCGGCGGATCCTCCCCGCCACCAAGGACCCGCCAGCCGATGCCAGACAGGCCGCCTCCCCAAAGTTCTTCCCCCGGGCAGTGAGAAGAGTGTCATCCGCGTAACAGATGACACTCGTGCCCGGGAGGAGGGCCCCCCGCAGGAGCCAATCGAACCCAATGTTCCACAGGGTGGGCCCCAGGACCGACCCCTGTGGAACACCGGACTCCGCGCCATACCGCCTCAACCTGGCCATTTTGTCCACAAGGAGGACCTCGCGGTCCTCCAAGTAGCTGGCCAGGAGGCCCCTCAAGTACTGGGGCACTCCGTGATACCGGAGTGCCTCCAATATAGTCGAGTGGGGGACGGAGTTGAAGGCGTTGGCTATGTCGAATGACACCGCCAATACTCCGTCCCCCGCCTCCGCCGCCTCCTTCACCTGGGCCTTTAGTAGGGCCAGGGCGTCGATGGTGGACCGGCCCCGTCGGAAACCGAACTGGGCGTCCGACAGGTCCGGCCCCTCCCTCCGCAGATGGCTGTTGAGCCGGCAGGCAATGATCCCCTCGAACATTTTACCGACCTCATCGAGAAGGACGATGGGCCGGTACGCCGAGGGGGAATCGATCGGGCGTCCCTCTTTACGGAGGAGGCACAGCCGCCCCTCCTTCCAAAGTTTCGGGAACCTTCCAGCCGTCAAGCACGCGCTGAAAAGGTCCCGAAACCTGTCCTCCATTTGAGTGGCAGCTATGGCCACCACCCGTGCCGGAACACCATCCGGTCCAGGGGCCGTCGTTTTGGCGCGGAGGCCTAAAATTACCGCGTGGAGCTCGTCCGCAGTCACCGGAGGGACCTCTTCCTCCAGTGAGGCCGCACTCTGCGGGGGGTCCATTGTTGGTGGGGCGAAGTCGGTCCTGCGCGGAAACAGGGACTGGACCACCCCATCCAACAGTGCCGGCTCAAGGGTTTCCGTCAGTGGGGGACCATGGGGGCGCAGCTTGTTCCGCGCCGCCTTGTATGGCCTCCCGTACGGATCCCTGTCGAGACTCTCCAGCATCTCGGCTCCCGCCGAGTCCATGGCAGCGTACATAGCCGTCCCGAGGACCGTTTTCGCCTCTCTGTACGAGGCGTAGAGGCGGTCCTCGTCTGCCTGACTACGGACGCTGCGCCGACGGCTCCGCATGTAGGCCCTTCTGGCCGCCACACAGGCGGCACGGAGCCCCGCCAGTTCCTCCGTCCACCAATAGACGGCGCGACGGGGGGGCGGACGGCGAGAGCGAGGCATGCTGGAGTTGCACACCTCGGTCAGGGATCCCCTGAGCCGGACCGCTGCGGCGTCGACGTCGACGTCCAGGGCCCCAACAGGGGGCGACAGCCAGTCCTGGAGGAAGGCCGCCTCCCTGGCCGCCTCCCGGTCCAGGCGAGTGAGAGCCCACCGGGGGAAGGGAGACCTGCCGGAGCGGGCCATCTCCCCGCGGGGACTCTGAGTGGAGATGTCGAACCGCACATATCGGTGGTCCGACAAGGTTTCCACCATCTCCACCCGCCAGTTCACGATGCGTGCGGCTAGCACGGGGGTGGCGAACGAGACGTCAACCACCGACCCTCCCCGTTGCCGCACACACGTGTGGACCGCCCCTCTGTTGAGGAGGGACACACCGCACGACGTCGCCCAAAACTCAACGGCGCGCCCCCGGACGTCACAGGAGGCAGACGGGTTGCCCCAAGCCGCCGACTTGGCGTTTAGGTCGCCTAACACGACGACCTGGCGCGGTGCCGCCCTCCCCACAACTGCAGTGAGGACCTCCAGGAAGTCCTCAAAGTCTGAGAGAGGGTGGTTTGGGGAGAAATAGACCCCAACTAGGGCCACATCCCCCCACGCGGCGGCCACGTATCCCGGTCCCCTCTCTAAGAGCGAGAGGGGAGGGGAGTCTGTGGAAGACCGCGCCACCATTGCCACCAGGCCGTCCCGGTCGCCCAGCCAACTCCTGGGGACCGAGTAGGGCTCGGCGACCACCGCCAAGTCCACCAACCACTCAGCCATGGTCTGCATCAGCAGGTCCTGGGCCACCCGGCAGTGGTTGGTGTTCGTCTGGAGGATGCGATGTTCGATGTCCCTATCCATCAGTCGGACATCGCACCCCCCTCCTCCGCAGCCACCGAGGTTCCCGCAACGGGAACGACTGTGCTAGCAGCGGGCCCTGTTGGAGCCCGAACTTTGCCCTTCTTGGGGGGAGGATTACAATTCCTCCCCTTCATGATGTGGTCTGCCGGGCAGCCGCTGGCGGCACACACTGCACAGCGCGGTGTAGCGACCGTGCAGGAGACGGATTTGTGGCCGTCCTTGCCGCAGCGGTAGCAGCTGTCCGTCCTGTCGACCGTGGACGGACAGAGGGGCCGGGTGTGTCCGGTGCCGAAGCACCTGTAGCACCGCAGAGTATGCTCCGCAAGTGCCCGGACTGCACCCGAGCTGAAACCCACACACAGCCGTCCCTTTTCGAGGACGGCCTTGGCGGCGGCGACTGGGCACTCGAGCCGAATGGTGCCCATGCCACCGCGGCCGGGTCTGATGTCCCGGCCTTTCACCGCTGCGACGCTGCAGCCTCCGATCGCTGCGACCGCCGCCACCACCTCCTCTTTGGTGACCGAATCGTCGAGGTCGGTCACCTCCAAGGCCGCCGTCTTCACCGGGCGAGCCACCTGCGCTGCGTCCGCGATGACCTCCTGCAGCTTGGCTGCGAAGAGGTCAGCGCTGGCGCTGCCCTCCGCCCCCGGGAACTCGAAGATTCGAGCCCCGGTTTGGGTCCGCCGGCAGGTGACTTTGCTGATCCCCAATTGGGTGGGATCAGCATTGGTACGCGCCCGCATCAATATGGACGCGTACGTCTCGCCCCGCGCCACAGCCTCTGCGGTGAGCGTCACCACGACGGCTGCGGTCTTTGGGGGGGTGAGTTTTTTCCCCCCTCTCCCTCTCCCCTTCCCCTTACCCCCGCCAGTCTGCGGCTGGCTGGGGGTTGACGCGGCGGGGGTGGTGGCAGAGGCGGCCTGCGCCGCCCTTTTGCCCTTTCCCTTCCCCTTCCCCTCTCCCTTTCCGGACGTCTGCGACTGGCCGGAAGGCGCGGCGGAAGGGGGTACGGTGGCGGGACGGTGGGTCTTTTTGCCCCTGCCTTTACCCTTCCCGACCACCTCGGTCCAACCGTTGGACGGAGTGGTGGAAGGGAGAAGGGCGTCCTCCCCTTGCGAGGACGGCCCCGGCTCTGGCTCTCGCCGCCCATCCGCCGCAAGTGGCGGTCGGCGGCGCTTCTCCGGCAGGAGCCGGTCCTCAATGCCTGCTATGCAGGCTCTAGTGAAGGCCCGCTCCTCCATTACAACCTTTCGGATTGTGTCCTCTAGGTTGGAGGAGGGGGCCTCCACAGCAGGCGGTGGTGCGGCCTGGCTTGGCCGGGCGGTGGCGTCGGCCAGCTTCTGATGCAGCTGGCTGACCTCCAACTGCAGGCGATCGACCCTCGCCTGCAGTTGCTGCGTCTCATCGGTCGCCTTCCTTCGAACCAGCTCCTCGATGATGCCGCGCATGCTCGCCGCACGGCATTTGAGGGCCTTCTGGAAGGTTCCCTTCAGGTTCGAGGACTTGGAGGCGACCTCCGCTATCTCCTCCTCGTCCTCTTCCGCCATCCGCGCCAGTTCGGCCAATGAATGGTCGGCGTACAGCACGCGGGACGCGCCGTACCCGGACTTGGCCCGGGCGTTACGCGCCCGCTGCTCTTTAGCGGCGACCCGCTCCTCCAGCTCCTGCTGGAGCTGCTCCCGCCGAGCCAGGTCTAGCTGGCGTTGCGCGTCAGCAAGGCCCACGACGTGGGAGTCCGCGGCTATCGCGGGCTTCTTGGCCCTTGACTTGGCCGACCCCGACGCCGAAGAACCTCCAGACCCCTCCTTTCTAAATGCGCGCTTGCGCGACATCGACCCGGACATGCCCGCATCGGATGCGAGTGAGCTGACGGACTCATCTGCAGAATCGTCCGACATCGACTCAACTCCCACGAAGAAGCTCGCCGCAGACGGCGCGCGGCTGGCTTCAGACGCCGAGGCGTCAGATTGGCCCTGAGAAGGGCCTTTTGGTTGGCCCTGAGAAGGGCCTTTTGGTTGGCCCTGAGAAGGGCCTTTTGGTTGGCCCTGAGAAGGGCCTTTTGGTTTAAGGAAACGCCCGAGGGCGTCCCGCGGTGTGTGAGACATGGTCTCCAACAGTATCGTAGCACGCAAGACAGAATTTGATTGCTACGAAGCACAGTGCACTTTGGCCGAGCCCAGCCTGCCACTCCGTTACGGTGGTCAGGACTGGGTCGTTTCCAGGGGACACGACGAGGACGTAAGCACTGTGGGGTGGTCCCCCCACACTTAGGTCCTAACCTAACCTACCTAACCCTGACAAACATAACCTAACGACCTGACCTAATCTAATCCTGACATTTAGAGGACAGTTGGTGCTCGACAGACTGCTGTTTAATCTCTACGCGAGGATTATGCAATGAATTGCGCTTAACGGGCCACCTGCGTGCGTGTAGAGATTTTTCAGAAATCGCCTTTGTCAGTATTATAAGACTTTTTTACACTAGTTTCTAAATATTTTTTGAACGCCTATACCTCGTTGGATAGCTGATTAAATAAGGATGTTTGTCTTGCATTTTGTACACTTAGTGTCATAGTAAATTTTTGAGATAAACATTATTCTTTATCGTGTACCTCGATGATTTTCTAATACACTTATTTAACTTTTAATGATTACTTTCAATTGGATGGTCATTAAGAACAGTTAAATACGCAGAAAGCTTCGTAAAAGTATCAGCTACAAGCTAATATCATAATCAAAGCCGATCAATTTGATATTTTAGAGATAAATAATGTTTAAGGAGGAATTCTGGGTATTATTAAAAATAATATAAAAATTGCAATATCTCGAAATCCATTGAATTTCGTAGAACATATGTGGGGTTAAATTTGTTGCATATTAGCCCCCCTATAACGTGATGCAAGGAATACGTCGAATTACCAGTAGCCCTGTATAATTCGGAGTTGTCCAAGATCAAGTTATTGATTCTTCGTTAGGGCAGCAGTACTTAGGGCCGATTTTTCAATCGTCAAATAGATTTTATCTGAAAAAAATTTAGATTTTGACATATTTTTCATACAAAAGTTGTCAAAACGACCAACTTATTCCCCAAATACGCTACGTTACTCATTCCTCATGTTTATTGCAGTTGCTGAATGATGGACTTTTGCGCTATGGGTCGTGGGTTGGATTACCGCACGTAACAAATATTTGTATGGCTTACAAATAGTTGTTACGGTTCTGGGCATTTGTGCATGTAAAGATTTGTGTCTGTAAACGCACCCACGACACAGGAGAAATAAGAAAATATAAAAAAAAACACTGAGACCCATTTTAGCAAGGAAATTTCTAGAAATAAGCAACATATTTGATTGTAAGCAGATATTAAACCCAGTATTATGCTTTTATGAACCGTAACGGTCAATCAAGATGAGCTGAAACTCTACTTGAAGAAATGGTTCAAAAGATATTCGTGTCTTTAGGCCACTTTTATCTAATGTTGTATGAAATGGAGTATAGTTATGACAACTAGACAATGCTGCTTGGCTGCAGAAGTGGTCAATAAAGAAACTATATATGGTGGTAGGACTTCCTAAGACGAGCTCCTTTAAACGGAGATCTACGAGTACTACTACTAAATAATATCCTACTTCATACTATTATTCTAAATGTTCCTCTCACAGGTCTTCTGGAAGAGATTTCTTTAAGAAATAAGCAGTGCCTTTGTGCGTTATGGTCCTGATTAACTTATCTTTTATTAAGTTTTGTGTGTACATACCTAAATTATTAAATAAATAAAATCACTACGTAGTATAAAACAAAGTCGCTTCCCGCCGTCTGTACGCTCAGATCGTTTAAACTACTCAATGGATTTTGCTGCGGTTTTCATCTTAATTTAGGTAATTTCTCCCAGAAGGTTTTACGCTATAATACGTCCCGAGCAACGCCGGGGCGGGTCGCTAGTAAATTATAAATGTGAAAATTTGGATGTTTGTAAGATTGTAAGATTGTGAATTTAGATGTTTGTTAATCAATGACGCCATAACGGCTTTATCGATTTGGAAGAAATTTGGCATACCGGTAGATCATTGCCTGGATTAGGACTAAGAATACTTTTTATTCAAATACATGAAGTAGTTCCCCTAGGATGCGAGTAAAACCGCGATCAACAGCTAGTTCATAATAAAACAAAATCACTGTATTACTAACACAATTCATAAGTACTGTCTATTCATCGAAACATTTTATAATAACACAACAAACATAATTGCGCTGACACGAATCATATTTTACGTTCCTATATGACGGTCATCATTTGAACAATACGACGAATCAGCCTGTCCGGTAATTATAGAGCACTAACTGTTTCATATACAATGCGAATAATTATCGCTGGTGCTCTGAAATCGTTCATCATTTAATAGTCGAACAAAATTGTATGGAACGAAAAATTGTGGAGCACATTGTTGACAGTACGTTGATTGATAACTGTATTTTGGAGTTATGCGGTATGAATTTCTTTAATAGATGTATTATTTTCGGTTCTTCAAGTACAAAAATAACATAATTATAGTTTAGTTTAATCAGGCATTGCTATTCCACTGCTGGGCACGGACCTGCATCCTAATTACGCTAAACACTCGTAATCGCTATGGTTTTGATTTTGAAAGGGTACCCAGGCAGCACACAAGTCAGATAACTGGCCAACAATTTAACCTTATGCAGGGTTAAGCTTTATTATATATGTGTTACGGTTAAAAGCCGAATGGCGGTTACACCTAGGTTTAGCCGGGTACAACTAGGTGCAACCAGTAGCAGTTGGTTAGAACTAGGTGGAGCTTAAGTCGACGGAGCCCCGCTGTGCGGGGCTCCTTCGACTTAAGTCTCCTTCTGTCTGCAGGGTTTAAAGTAACCTAACACGAAGGGGATGACGGGGACTTCGTTCGCTCGCTTCGCTCGCTCACTCTAGCCCCCGTCATCCCCTTCGAACCTAACCTATCCGTGTCGGGGTTGCTCTTAACCATCGGTGTGCGGCTGCACCTAGTTCTAGCCGCTATGATGAAGGCTAAACCTAGTTGTAACCGAAGATAAGTAGGATAGATTTAAGTTTAACCGCATGTGGCCGGCTGCACCTAGTTGTACCCGGCTAAAACTAGGTGTAGCCGCACTTCGGCTATTAGCCGTAACATATGTATAGAAGCTGTGTGTATTACGAAGTTCTGTATTAAAGTTTTTTTTTGCTTTGATAATGCTATTAGCCGAGTTAGTTTAGTAATTTGCGGATTTGATTTCTTAAAACTGAATAATCATCATAAAAATACCTGTTACTCAAGAGTTTGTGTAACCTTTTGTATAACATTGGTATAAAATTCCATTATCAAGCATGATACTGGATAACTTATATTCTGTTCTCTTTTAGTTGTATTACACACCACATCTTGACAGTTATTCAGCTGCTGTATAAAATAGGCGTTGTTGTTTCTGTTTAGAAGCATATAGTAACTTAATAGAAATTAACATAGCTGTTATAACTACTTTATGCCGCTTTAAGTACGAAATTACCGTCATGTGCAGCTAACTATGCTTAAAGCAATAGTAACAGATTCTTATGCAGAAGTTTGCTGGGTATTCACGAAAAGTAGACATATTTTAAGCTAGAAGAACTGTTCTGGTACGTTAGTCAGCATTTAAGCAGCTAACTGCGCTTTGTTTTGTAGTGGTTGTGTGAAAATGCCTCCTTACAAAAATTCATGGAAAAATAGAAAAAGAACGGGAGGCATACGAAGAAAGTGCTTGCGAGAGTATGAAAAGATAAAAACTATCGTATCGATTATAGAACATATCGAAAAATGTTGAATGCAGACCACTTTTAACCAGAGCAAAACTTAATAAATTGACACATAAGGTCTGTTATGCAGACATAAGACGATAAGCCGCTGTGCAATCAGATTTTATTCAGAATGAGCGTCGCCATATCGAATAACATAACCTATTATAACGATGTGGAATTTTATACTCAAGTAAGTACTCAAGTTTAATAACGAAATCGGTACAATATTCTTATAAAAATATTATTATAAGGTTATTTTTGAACCCTTAAACAGCATAAAACATACAAATTATTTTGCACGTAAGAACATACCAATAGACGAAATGTTGTTTATTTCTCTAAAACCCGGCTTATCGGGTAGCGCGTGAAAATTTTACACGAAATGTATATATGAATACACGGTAAAATTGCATGCGCACCTACAATTTCTTTCTATAAGCATAAATAAGGGTAAAATTTACGATAGGTAATATAGTTCGGCCATTTAAGTTACATTTCAATGTCGATCGCAGTCACGCTGTTCGGAATTGTCAATTTAAATTTAATTTGACTAACTTCTTGATAAATAATACTGAAATAAGCTAAACGTTGTATATCATCTGAATATCTGAGCTTGGAAGGACTTAACCATAGTTCATTCATCATTCATTCATCATCTGGTTAACAGAGCTGTAATACTTGTACTAAAGAACAAAATGCTTTTATGCAGAAGATACTCAGCTTGTCGTATAATTATTCAAAACTTATTCATCTGTTACGTTGCCATTACACAGCTATTAGCAGTATAATTTTGTGCCCAAATTGCTTGAGTAACGTCTGAGTAAGCGCTAAATCAGCTAATTACGGTAGTCTTATTCAGCAAGTAGTTTCTATGACTGCTGTTAAACAAAACTTACACAAAAGGTTTGTGCTGGCTGGGTAATAACCTCTATATCAACGTACGTTGTAACAACCCGACTTCTCCATAACTATGCACCACGCAATGAATATTCTTGTATTGACAAAATTAAAGCTTTTGAAATTACCCATATCGAACACTTTCTTAGATTTTGGTCGAGGCGAGACACTTATGTGTTCTTCATGGGTAACACTTATTGCATTACACTATCACTTACTATTCAGTACACTAACTCGAACGACTTTCGAGAAAATAATATGCTATAGTTTTCAGATGCGATGAGCAATACATCATACATAACTTCCTGAAATGATGATAGATTGCTCACATACTGACACTAGTCGTAGCTAATAACCTAACCAATCTTCTCCAACGTTTTATCATAAATATGTGTACCTACAATCCGTATCTACAGGGTGTTAACGAATTCGTGTAATTCCTTAAAACCACATGATCTACTACTGATGTAGACAGTCCCCGCACGGGATTTAGCTTGATTAAAAATAAAAAATAAAATTATTATTTTTTCATGCGGCTTTGTTACCGATCGTATCTAAACCACCTAATAAGGATTCAGTAAAAAAATAAGAATTTTTTTTTTTGCAAAAAAAATGTTTTATTGTGTGAACATTTCGATGCCACGCATAAATTAATGAAAGCACGGCGACACGGCTGGCAGGCACGACTAACGCGATATCGCTCTTTGCAGTCAGATAACTCAAGGCTCTAAAATGACTCAGAAATAGAAAACCAAGTTTTTTTTTTTTAATTATTTTTTTAGTTGATTTTCGAAAATTCCCATTAAGGGTTAGTCTGTGTCACCAGTAGATCACGTGGTTTGAAGGAATTACACGAATTCGTTAACACCCTGTATATAAATAAAAAGAAAGGTCCTGACTGACTGACTGATTGACTGACTCATCAACGCCCAGCCCAAACCCTTGGACCTAGAAAGCTGAAATTTTGCACAGAGGTTCCCTTTATAATGTAGACAAGGATTAAGGAAGGATTTTTCGAAATTCAACCCCTAGGGGAGTTAAAGAGGGGATGAAAGTTAACGGGTTCAAAATTTCACGCAAGCGAAGCTGCGGGTAAAAGCTAGTTCATTTACAAATTGGTTATGTAGAAAAAGAATCGCTGTGATTACGAGTGTATTGAGCAATTAAAATGCTGGTCGCATTCTTAGAACTAGATATTTTGTAAAAGTTTAAGTTAAATTACTCATTTTCATTAGTCTTTGGGCTAGACTGTTATACACGATTAGTACACTAAACTTGAAACTAGTTTGTTCAGAATCACCAGAAGAATCGATTGATATACTAGTTTTTATACCACGTTATATTTTTTTCAATGTATTGTTTTCATAAAGTTTACTTGGATTCTATAGATTTCTACGCACAACAGTGGACGCGAGTACCTTCAGGCTTGAGACGGTAGTTCACTAAGTTTCCGTGTAATATACAACACCTGCATAGTACATCTCACGCATTTCACTCTACTGGGGAACTTAACGCAACATAAACTAAATGTAACAAAGAGATTTATTTAAAAAAAACTCATTCAGGTAGTTCTAATGAAAATCTTGTTGGATTGTCTCGGTTTTAATGTTGCTATAATTAGCGTTGTATAATTTTTTTTTGTGGTTTTCCCGTTTCCCCAAAATAAGATTTCTCCTTTATCGTGAGTGCGTTTACAGACACTATCACATACACAAACGCCCAGACCCGAAACAACTAGGTATCTGTAGGTCATACAAATGTTTGTTCCGTGCGGGAATCGAACCCACGACCCGTAGCGAAGATGTCAATCGTTCAGCCACTGCACCAAACATGTCGTCTTAATTAAAATAAAGATATTATTTTCCATATGTCGTGGTGGCCTGGAGGTTACAGACCCGCTTGATAAGGACCTCGGGTTCAAGCTCAGGCATGAACTAGTGACTTTTTCAATGTCATATGTACTTTCTTAATTAATCTAAGACGCCACTCACACACGGTGAAGGAAAACATCGTGAGGAAACCTGGACTCACCTCCGGTTTCTGAATTGAGAATTCTAGGAGAAGTCGTACTTAAGTAACATTTGAGTAAGGAGTTGTCAAAAAAATGACGGATTTCAAAGCATTTTTTTGAAAACTCCGTACTCAAATTTAATACTACCTAAGTAATGCTTATCCCGAATTCTCAATTCAGAAACCGGAGGTTAATGATCTGAAATCGCCAAGACGCAGTCAGCAAGCGTGGTGATCAATGCTCATTCCTTCTCTGTATGAGAAGAGGCATTTGCCCTGCATTGGGACAGTTAAAGGCTGAGTTATTTATTTGTTTATTTTCCTTGGGTTTGGTTTTCCTACAAGCTGTAGGCTATTAAATAATATAAAAACATCAGCGTCAATAATTACACGATGACGTAATTTTTATTACGTAACAGTTTTTATATCGCAAATCTTTTAAGGTCACTTAATATGAGGTCTAAACAAAACTGTGGGTGGCACAAGTCATAATAAAAATTGAAATCTACATAATAATTTGTAGTTTTAACGCTTTTGCAAAAGTAAGCCAAGGTTAACTGTTCTCACGAACATACAATTCAAACGTTTCAAAATTCAGAGATATTTGAATGAAGAACTCATACCAAACAAAAACGCTCATTTAGAAAAACATTCTAACAAAAGTATTGGTATCAAATACAATTTCAAACAACATAAAGAATAGACGCGAGTCCAATATTTTATAAGAGATGTCGCGTCGATGACACGACTGAAATATCGACCACTGTTCGAGGTGCAAACAACTTACTAGGCACGCCTACAGGCTATCGGAACAAAAAAGAATACCACGTCCGGGCAACACACTCGTGAGGCAATATAGCACAATTTTTATCTCACAGATTTATACCGTAGTGTGCACACAGCAAAGTTGCAGCTGCATATTTCGTGCTGTGTGTAGGCGACCTATCTGTGTATGTGTGCGACGAGATGCGAGCGCGAAAGTTTTGCATATGTGTAATGTTTCGAGATATACAGGTGACAGAGGAGATACGCGGTGGGCGGGGCTAAGGGAGGGGTGAAACCTATTGGAAAGAGATGGCGGACTCGCTATGATAATGATGTTATTGCTTTCTTGATGTTCGCTCTCCTTTAGTTTTATTATTTCTCGATCTACTTATAAGGCGATATAAACGTTAAGTGTGAGCGCGTATAAAATACGTTTATTGTGTCGTTATAGCCGCCCGAGGCGGGAGGGAATGCAAAAAGTGGAGATTACAGATTTAAGATTCTCCGGTATGGGACACGTCGTTACTCCGGTGTCTTTCGTCGATAAAAGTTAATCAGAGATGACACGTGACAGTGGTGATACACGACAGTATGCTGCAGGAATTGTATCGTGCCCAAGAAGTTTACTTCTTGTTTGATAAAACTAACAAGATAATATTCGCAACTGTACACTTCAGAATCAAGCGAAATGTAAGCAAGCATCGCCAAAGTACGGATGACGTTGCGTACGTTAAGTGTTTATTATAATAAACATACAATTATCACTTTCTCTTTTACATCACTGCTTACGCATTTATATTTAAACGTGAACTCTGAATCAGTCTTCCGATGAATCTATAAAATACTAGAGGTGTCCTGCAGCTTCGTCCGGGTGGATGTCGTTTATCGCTTAGATATTTCGCGATTTTCGGAATTAAAGTAGTCTATGTCCTTCTTCGGGTTCCAGAGTGTCTCTGTACCAAGTTTCATCAAAATTGGTTCAGCGGTTGAGACGTGAAAGCGCAAAAAACAGACAGCGTTACTTTATACGCATTTATAATACTCGTAGTAGGGATTTAAAAACAGAATACGTTGTTTTTTGGTGTGGAATTATATTCACGCCAAAAAAAAACAACATAATTATTCTATTTTCAAATATGATGCCAAAAGTTGCCATTGTCTTCCGAATCAGCCTTCCTCAATTCACCGTGTTGTGTGTTTCATTTTGAACAACCAGTTCCATTTTTTCTTTTTTTTACTAGATCAACACTGTTCTACACACATCAAAAGTGTCTAGGGATCAAGCATTTTTATGCGGATTTCTTGAGATTGAGATGTGGCTTTGTAATAAATTTATGATTTTATAAATTTATATGGATCCTTTTTGGTGCATTTCATAATTTGAATCAGGAACTGTGAATCAAATTCGAGTAAAAGATGAAAATCAGCTGTCAATATTTTCCCTATAAAAACATACAACGCATTGAAGACATTATTAGTGCTACTGTTTCCCTACTACTGATTAAAACCAACGTTATTATGGAGCGGCGACGTCATTTAAGCAGGGAAGAAATGCTCAGAGCCGTGGGAATGATAGAAGCTGGTTCCCGGCAACGTACTGTGGCTTTAGCTCTGAATACAAGTCAGAGTGTTATCAGTCGACTTTGGACACGTTACCGAAGCACTGGTACCGTGGCTGAGCGCCATGGAGGACGGTATCGCTGCACCACACGGAGACAAGACCGATACATTCAAATCTTAACTCGAAGAGCTCCAACAATAACCGCCATGATGTTAGCCGTGAGGCTTCATCACTCTTCAGGGAACTTAATTAGCGACCAAACAGTCAGAAACCGCTTGCATGAAGTGAACCTTCATTCCCGAAGACCGCTACGGGTACCACCTATAGCAATGCACAATCGTAGGATTCGATATCAATGGGCTCTTGGACACAGAAATTGGGCAGAAGAACAATGGCGTTTCGTGTGCTTTTCTGATGAGTCTCGTTTTGGTATGAGACCGGATACAAGACGTATACGACACTGGAGAACCCCTGGACGCCAACAGCGATTAAAATCCTGCCAGGAAGTCCATCCTTATAGTGGTGGAACCATCATGGTATGGGTGGGTATTTGGATCGGCGGAAGAACTGAGTTGATTTGGATCAGAGGCAACCTCAACGCTCAAATTTATGCTGAGACGATTGTATCAGACGTCATCGTTCCTCGACAAGCGCAAATCGGTCCCTTATTTCAGTTAATGCATGATAATGCACGACCGCACACCGCAAGAGTTGTAAGACAGACTCTCGCCGCAGCTAACATCAATGTCCTGCCCTGGCCTGCTCAGTCGCCAGACTTGAACCCGATTGAGCATGCATGGGATATGCTACAGAGAAGAGCTCTGCCGAATATGGAGGGTATCCAGTCGCAAGAAGACCTTTTTTTGTTGTTGCAACGAACATGGGCGGCCATTCCACAGCGTGATTTGGATGAACTCATTTTGAGTATGCCAAACCGATGTTCTTGTGTTGTTAGTGTTCGCGGTAGAAACACGGATTATTAATTGTTTAAGTTACCCAATAAAATTTTAAAGAAAACTGTTATTTCAGTCTTTTTTTCGAACTTTTGTGTTAGTGGTTCAAATGTCAAAAATCCCTTTATTAGGAAAATGGCAAATTTCTTTATTAATGCAAAGGTGACTTGGTTTATCGTTACTGTGACAAACGAAAACACTTTATTTGATGAATCCTTAAAGAAAATTTTAATTAATATCAATCAGGAGAAAAGTTATTGCAAAAATATATGTTGATCCCTAGACACTTTTGATGTGTGTATATTTAAATGAAATGAATACATTATGCATAACACGGTCAGTGAAATGCCATTAATTATGAAAACGCAATGCATATCGCCGGTTAAATTCGCTACGTGCGTTTCCCGACCGCAGAGTAAATGAATCGCTTCTATCCGCTCCTATGTAGTTTTAGTAAATCTAGTAATAAATTCTACGTTTAGAGAGTTAGCATTTCAATAGGTGCATTTCTATTTCTCTTAATATTTGCCTCTCAATCGTCTTTAACTTTGCTCGGGACTACTTTTAACAGAAGACTCACTCGTAATCGCTATGACTTTGATTTTGACAGGTCAACAATTTCCATAGCAACGTATGTATTAACAATCCGACTTCTCCATAACTATATACCACGCAATGAATGTTGTTGAACTGTCAAAATAAAAGCAATTGAAATTACGAATGTGATACGCAATTTGGATGCAGATCTGTTGTCTATGATGAAAGCGCAACTGTTATAAATATAATCATAATATGGCTATGTAAAGCTAGCTTTAAGCCAGGATCGGATACATCAGTCACCTGCAAGCATACTATCGAGCTGACGTGCTACCGTAAACTTGAATCCTACGAGAAGTCATCACTGTGGCCGAAATCGGCCTGGAAAGTCATCACCTTCGTCATATAAAACATGGGACGACTGATCCCTGACCTTTGCAACCCTACAAATAACCAGACTTTTGCAGTATAATACAAAATAACAGCGTTTATGTATAAGGGTTGGTGAATATTCCACACATACGCTAAAACGTTTCGGAAACACGGTTATTGCGTAAGGAGTGCAGCTCCTTACCGGGATCTATTTCCCGATAGCTATCTGAAAGCACAAAATCACGAATATATTAGTTTCTTCAGCAAGCATGCACCATCGTTGACTACATCGTCGACTAACATCAGGTGAGACATGGATGGCAAAAGGATTAGCATTTCTATACAACGTGGCAATGCTGCCAGCCTTCAGGGCACGTTACCAGTCAACTGCGATGCGGAAGAATATTTTGATGCCCTATATTAGTTCATAGTTTTATTTGGATATATTTGTCTTTATTTGTATATGTTACGGCTAATAGCCGAAGTGCGGCTACACCTAGTTTTAGCCGGGTACAACTAGGTGCAGCCGGCCACATGCGGTTAAACTTAAATCTATCCTACTTATCTTCGGTTAGAACTAGGTTTAGCCTTCATCATAGCGGCTAGAACTAGGTGCAGCCGCACACAGATGGTTAAGGGTAACCCCGACACGGATAGGTTAGGTTCGAAGGGGATGACGGGGGCTAGAGTGAGCAAGCGAAGCGAGCGAACGAAGCCCCCGTCATCCCCTTCGTGTTAGGTTACTTTAAACCCTGCAGACAGAAATAGGAGCCCCGCCCAGCGGGGCTCCGTCGACTTAAGCTACACCTAGTTCTAACCAACTGCTACTGGTTGCACCTAGTTGTACCCGGCTAAAACTAGGTGTAGCCGCACTTCGGCTATTAGCCGTAACATATACACTGTTATTTGTAATTACGTAAATATGTTTGTGTAAAAAAAGAAAGTGAAAAAAAAAGTTAATTTTCACGCGAGTTATAAAAACATTAAAATAAAATATTGATGCTGCTATAAACAACGTGTTACATAATTCCCCTTACAAAAGAAAATGTCATAAAATAAAATCATTACTGAAAAGCAATCCTGAAAACATAAAACTAAAGAGTAGACTACCCAGAAAGTTATTTATATTCCTAATTTTATACCTAATTTCCTCAGAGAGGTAATTGAAAACAACCATAAGAGACTACTTGATTAATATTTTCTTTTGGGGAATTATGTAACACGTTGTATTTGACACAACCTTATCAAGATAAAGACGTAGTTTGCTCACAAGTCGGACCACATCACTATATCTACTCGTAGGAGTATGCGATGAAAGATAACCATTCATTATGCGACTATAGTTACTGACGAACTCAACCACCATGAAACAAGCCACACCAACTGTGCTCCTTCAATTTACTGTCAACACAATATCCGACTTATCAGCATACAAGTTGTATATTATTCGTATTAACGTCTATTGCCCAGCAGTAATAGCCTAGCGGTTGAACGCGCGCCTCCCATGCAAGAAGGTCTGGGTTCGACCCAGCCCGCACCAATAACGTTTCAAATTCATTTGCGGATCAGCCCCCTGTCATTTGCCGAACGATTCAAAAGCTATTTTTGTATTATAACTGTCGTGAGACACATTCATATTTATGCTTAGTTACGGTTTACTCACGTGCAATTTTCGAGTTTTTTTTTTTTTTAAAAAAACGTTACCCCTCACTAAGATTTCTCTTGTATCGTGGGTGCGTTTACAGACACAAATCTCACATACACAAACGCCCAGACCCGAAACAACCATCTGTAGGCCATAAAAATGTCTGTTCCGTGTGGAAATCGAACCCACGACCCGTAGCGCAAAAGCCAATCGCTTAGCCACTGCACCAAACGTGTCATCGAATTCCGATGACTCCGCGACTCGTTCAGACAGACAGTTCGACTCGCGACCTCTCCACGTGTTCAGCTCATGATTAAAGGCTCCGAAACTAGTCGGGCAATCCCGAAAAATGCACGTGAGTAAACCGTAATTAAGCATAAATATGGATTCGGTAAGCCATCTGTTTGTCTCGTGTTACGAGAATCGTAGACGGAACGAGATAACAAACCAAATTAGTCGACAACTGCTTATCGAAAAGATTCTGAATCGAGGGGCTAAACTTGATTATTACTTGCGTTAACGGTGAAGGGAAACATCGTGAGGAAACTGCACATTTGAGGGGGCTTCAAAAAGTTCTCAATGGTTTGTTTTGATTAAAACATTTACGGCTAAACACTACTAAAATTTAAGGCCAGCCACACATTATCAGAAAATTCGGTCAGAAAATTTCTGACGAGTGCGCGAAGGCCCTTTGCGCGTATATTTTGTACTGGAGCCAGCTGACTGCCGGATCCGGCAAATTGTGACAGTGTGCGGGGTCTAGCACAAAATGTATGATCAGAATCGTGAGTCAAAAATGTTCTAATAATATGCGGCCGGACTCCAAGTTGCCGCTAAGTTTCGTGATGTCATTGTCAGTTTAAGGCAAAGCACGAGACTAAACGGCAACTTAAAATTAAGTAGCGTTTGAGTATTTGACCATTAGTCATCTACACAACACCCACGGACTCCGAGAACCACACAAATAAGTCCCGGGAAAAGAGGGCTTTACCTCTTTGCCGAAGACCACAAAAGCCCACTTCAACAATTTCTCTCTATTCCACAAACATTACAATTTACAATAGAAAACTGAAACCGCCATTAATTATGTGAACCCGTTGCACATTGCCGCATGCATTCGCACGCATTTACAGGCATTCGTGTAACCGCAGGCTAAATGAATCGTCTGCTATCACCTTTTGTGTCCAACCACTCATTAGGGAGGCAGCCGATTGTCTTGCGTTATACATTCCATTGTCGGGTGTTAAGGGGACGTGGAACTACGTGGTGAATAAATGCGGTAATGGATGTTGATTTAGATTTGTGTTAAGCTTTCTAGTTGTTTTCTAATTTGCGGCCTAACGAATACGCCTATTGTCTCGTACTTAAGGCGGTCTAGATGATAATGTACAAACTCGGTAGAGCATAGACTGTCTTGCTTATTTGTCTCCAAGACGTAGGTAGATGTATAAGTGACCTCTAAGAAGTTTTGTACCAAGGCATTTGAACAGTCAACACTAAATATGTATATCAGGATGAACAGACTGTTCATAATTACCTAAACAAATAAAGAAATCAAACTTTATGTTAATTGTATAAAATTCTTGTCAGAATGACAGTTGTCGTGTACTGTGTTCATTCTGAAACATGCCTTGTCTCATTGAGATATATGTAGTTTAATATTCTTAACTGTTCCGATCATTTTGAACAGTCTGTCCGTTCCGATATATTCGATATGCTGACTGTGTATCACGTTACTAATTAATTATAGAACTGAAGTGGAAATAGACTCTCTCAGGTGTGCAGTTTTCCTAACGATGTTCTTGATAAACAAATTCTGATCTGCACATGAATTCGAAAAGTTAAAATTGCGGGCCGGAATCGAACTCAAACACTACTGCATGGAAGACAACCGTTGCACCGCTTGCCTATGGCTACTCCTTGCCAGTACTTACTGACAATACTTACAATAACTGTACCCTTTTCAACGTAAGGTGAGTCCTGACGTTACCATAAAAAGAAAAAGGTTTTTTTTTTTAAACAGCGCATTTATAATGTAGCCTATTTTGCGGTTTCCGATGATGTCGTTTACGCTCTTTCGACAGTAGTATCCTTACGGCTACAATTTACGAAATGCCCGCTGTATCAGAACTCATCATTTATTGAATAGAGTGTAAGCATGGTTCTGTAATGAAGTTCTGTGTTACCAACCAAATAACTATTTAACTACTTGTACCCAAATTGTATAAAGGTTATAGTAATATAACTGATACCTATGTAATCATAATAGGTTCTATAATGTTGCCAGCTCGTTTTATTGAATGAGGCGTTTATGCATCTCAAGTTTTTATGAATGTAGACATAGGTGTTTGCTTATATCATTCTTGCAACATTCTATTAAGTCCCAGTTTCCGAGAAGGGCAGTAACTACAAGTAACACTATTCTTCATCTAAAGTTACTTATTCTTAGGAAAGTTGTAAATTCGACAATTAATAGACCAGGCTTAATGTAAGGCTGTTTCACAAGATTTTGCGCACAAATAAGCGAACCTGCGCATGCGCATAGTTGTGTTTTTTATAGATTTGGCATGTTTGTCCGCACTGAATGATTTTTAAGATTGTTTAAGGTTTTTTTTCATATTGCACTTGTTAATGCAATTAAGTATCAACTATAAGGAAATCGATAGCAGCAACCAGTCATATTGCACAAAGATGTAACATTTTGTTATCAAGCGGTAACTAATGTATTTATCCCTGTGGTTTGCAATAAAAATCTAACACACCGAACTTGCTATTTTTCTAAATGAAACAATTTCTCCAATAACAAATAAAGAAGAAAAGAAAAAAAAAGAGTTCGTCTCATGATCTCGCCGCGTGTTCAACTCCGTTTGGGTTCGAAACTAGTCGGACAATCCCGAAAAAAGCACGTGAGTAAACCGTAACTTATACTTTAAAGTTCTATTAAAAACATAAAAACGCTGTAAAAGATAATAACTACATGACCTTCTCTGTATTTCAATTTCGAATATTTTGAATGCTTCAATATCTGAACATAGAGATAATATTCTTTGTAAAAATCTTGAATCTCAATCCTCCAAACGATCACTTCAATAGAATATTTCAAATTCAGTCAACAACTACCAACCTACGCCATTATAATTTCGTATGTAACCCTTTGCAAGACACATCATTATGAATACGCCTTTACAAGGATGGCTATTACAAGCCCGTAGGATTTTAGTTCGCCCACCTGGGACGCCCATCAATTGAAGAGTTTTAAGATCACATGGTTACATTGTTAGTGCAATCCTACTCGGTCGATGATAAAACGCTGTAACTAATACCGTTTAGATAGGGGAGTACTTTACTTTAGATGTAGGGATTTTGCTTTTAGTTAAATATTCTAGGACAGCCTAGGACCTGTAGTGTAATTCTGTAAGAAACCCACCTCAATATCGACGGTAAACTCGATATCCATAATTATAACTTTCGTGAGACACATTTATATTTATGATAATTTACGGTTTACTCACATGCATTTTTCGGGATTGCCCGACTAGTTTCGGACCCAAACGGAGCCCTTAATCATGAGCTGAACACGCGGCGAGGTCGCAAGACGAACCAGCTCATGATTAAGGGCTCCGTTTGGGTCCGAAACTAGTCGGGCAATCCCGAAAAATGCACGTGAGTAAACCGTAAATTATCATAGATATCCATAATGTCACAGTATGGATAATAGAAGCAAATAACACACAGATAATCGACAGTATAATCAATAACGCGTAGTTTTGTTATCCACGCTGTGTCACGACATGTGTCTAATTGACAGTCGCGATCGAGGTGAGATTCTTACAGAATTGCACTGCTGGTCTAGCGGTTGCAAGCGCTACTGCTGAGCATGGGGTTTTGGTTTCGATCCCGGTGTTATTGGGTTTTTCCGTGTGGAATTTTTCAGTTGTAGCCTGGGGGCCTACTCACTATTACTACTTAGTCGCCCATCCGAAAATAGCCCGAAACGTAGGAGTGAACAAAACAAGTGTCAAGTTCAACTTTTCGAACGGGCAAAAACACATCGGTAGTAGGGACAACTGTTAAATCGTGTTGTCATTCATTCTTAGTTCGGGCCCCGAAATTGTATGTCCGTAGGTGATAGGGAGTAGGAAACGCTCGTAACTAAGGCTGAAACTTCGGACTTCGTGCTTAGGGAGTAGACCCCTGGAGTCTGGATTTGTGCCCGGTCTTTGGCAATAGGCTCGCCCCCTATTACATGGGACTTAAACATTACGGTGAAATGACAGTGTAATAAACACCTCTGCCAATCCTTCGGGGAATACAGCTGTGATGTTATATTATTACGTTATGTAAATATTTCTTAGTTATCTACGGAATTAGGTATGTAAGGTGTTAGAAAATCAACTCTAAGAATGTTGTGGGGTTACTCAGTATCGAAAATTGAACAACTTTCGTTTTACAACTTTTCGAAATTCGCCATTTTTTGTTTCTTTACAAATCAATTAAAATTTGTTTTTGATTTGTATTTAAAGTTATAAAAAAAATACGCGAATTTCGAAAAGTTGTAGAACAAAAGTTGTTCAATTTCCGATACCGAGTAACCCCATAAAATTCTTAGAGTTGATTTTTTAACACCTGGTATAACTTTCAGCATTCGTAGTCAATTTAATTCAACTAATTTCGTAAATAACAATTTGAGGCATTCCATTTCCAGTGCACTAATTTGAATAGCACTAATTCAAATCACACCAATAGTATTAGGAATAGAAATACTATTGGTGTGATTCGAATTTGTTCTATTCAAATTGGTGCGCTAAATGCAATGCCTCAACAATTTTACACTATGTTGAAAATATTTTTAATATGTACAACTGGCGAGGCATAAGCTGAGCTTTGCATTTGTGTGAGTGCACATAGAATCGATTGCCAAAAAGCAGTATAAACCGGTTTAAACCAAGCAAAGGACGCGTCTGCATTCATTCTCACACAAATGCAAAGCTCAGCTTAGGCCTCGCGGACGGTATAATCATTATCATACTTTGACTGGAGAGATTTCAGGTCTCGCCAAAAAGTGCGGACAATTTAAAAGTAGTCAAATAGAAAAAAAAAACATTCAGTCGAACTCGAAAACTTCGGAAAAGTAGCAAGCAACTTTTGTTTCATTGCGCAAAATCATGATGAAATATAAAAGATATGATTCACTGATTAAAAGATAAAATTAAATAATACAGACAGTTTCTGTAGTAGAAATATTCCACAGGTAGGTTTTCTGTACAAAATACGAGAAGAAAATACACAGATTAGAAAATTCAAAATCTTAAGACATTAAAATTTTATTTTTGTGTTCGTTTAATCGTAAAACATAGCTAACATTAACAGTAAATCAAAATAATTTATAAAAATAAAGCTAATGAAATACTCCAGGCTGTAGCTCTTTTTCAAGACCGCTATAAACTAGTCAGAATTTTTATTTATTGCTTCATTAAATTTATTTTTGCTTATATCCATAAAAAACATTAATTTTATTATAATAATAGTTTCTCTTCTAAAATAATTTAATTAAATTATTTCAAATATGAAAATCAAGTGATCCAAAAAAAATATACCTACTACCTATAAAACTTTTGATATAAAGGTAAACGGGAATAAAAAGTTCAGAGGGAATTCGATTTTGATATAGAGGGTATCTTTTGGGGATTGAGGGAGGCCTATGTCCAGCAGTGGACGTTTTTCAGCTAATGATGATGATGATAAAGGGTACCGTGGCCAAAAACTAAAACGTAGCTTTAGGGCCAAGTGACAGTGACAGCACAAAATTAACGACAATCTAAAATTGAGTAGCGTTTGTGTAGGTACCTATTTGGCCACCATTGTCTCGATACATTTTTGGAAGCAGATCCTTTGATTGGTAAAAAATGTTGTGATTTAGACAACTTCAGTTCTACTATGAGTGGAAAAAAATAATTGGAAAAACGTCATCTTTTTTTGTTGCAAGACATTTAAAATCATTTGAAATCTCCAATTGTCAGATCCAAGAATTTACTCACAACATTGTATCACGCATACTTTTTCATACACATCATACATCTCCGAACAATAGTCGAATACTGGCCGAATGTCATATTGTTTCTTATTTCTTACGCCTTTTTTATAAAAAAATGTTTAAGGCTGGCCACCCCAGTGGCCAACGCATCCCAACATTTCGACACTAAAACTTTGATTTACGACTTTTGCCCGCCGATTGCGCACTAAAACAGCACTTACGTCACTTTCAATTTTAAAAGGGAACGTCTTCACACCGATGTGTAATATGCATGTTGGAAGATGCGTGAATCAGGCCGACACGAAGCAAGAGAGTAAATTTTATTAAATTAAAGTACAAAGAAGAATAAGTTTTTATGCAACCAGGTGCCTTTTCAAGTTTGGGGCCGGACTCCTTGGTAGCTTTTAAAACCAATCCAGTTTGCCTTTTCTTTAAGCTATATGTTTTTACTTTTCCGTAAGACCAATGTATTAAATGGCTAGGTATGTCATACAAGTATTATTGGCCTTTCTTATATTTCTCCTATTAGGTTTCAAGGCCTGGGGCCCAAATCTCCTAAAATAAATCTTGATAAATCACAACCGAACCAAGGCCGAACCGTTCATTAAGACAGTTCTCAATTTCAAAAGCTATCAAATTGTTTGATACAAAAAATAAAATCTAAAAAAAAAAAATTTTGAAAGTTTTCCAAAACAAAAACTGACTGACGGTTGTGGTTCGATTGCGTTTGGCAACAATTTAGTTTAGGAGAATTAGGCCCCTGTTCTTTGATTACGACTATGACTGAACTTTGATTTTCTCACATTTTCTTAAACTAGGCCTAAAATATGTTGTGTGTAGTTCATTGCAATTTCGACGACTATCTAATAATGACTCATGTAATTTGATTAATTCGTAATACCTGTACGATTACACCACGGTGTAAATGCAGAACGCCTTAGCGCGAAGCTTTTTAACCGCCCTCGTTGTAAAACTGTGCGCGTCGCGATTGTCCGTGTTACGCAGTAAACTCGCTATTCTTAAGCTGACGAATAACATATATTATCTATCATCTAAACATGCCTTTAGACCTGCTGCGAAATCATCATAGCTTTATGTTGGACTTGACAGCAAATAATTATCGAACAAAACAGTAGCGTATGTTGACGTATTTACAGTTAACTTCAGAACAGTTTATGTTGGACTTCTTATTTTGAAGACTGGACTTTATACGAAAGAAGTTTGAAAATACAACAAACTATGCTTTAGGTGAAATATTGATAGGACTACAACTGGATCACCTAGACCAGGGTTCGGCAACCTGCGGCTCGCGAGCCACATGCGGCTCTTTGGATGTGAAGCTGCGGCTCTTTAGTTCCATATAGTATAATAATATAGTATCTAACTTGTTGCGAAAAAACACTACTTATATATGAATAAATATACATTTTTCTTATGAATAAATAGATTAGTTTTTTTTATCAAAAAACTTCATATATGCAAGTACTATTATTTATTGCTGGCAAGAAACATTTTTGTGGCTCTTTAAATACTTTGAAATTTTGTAAATTGTAATTTTTGACTCTTCTGACTCAAAAGGACTATAGGTACTCCGTTCAACGAAAAATTAATCCTGACATAGCGGTCATTTCATAAATTGTAATCATAAGGAAACTTACCAAAAAAAACGTGAACGACATCATCAAAAACCGTAAAATACGTAGCTATATTATACATATTTAATTTTTGTAATTTTGAAATTCTTTGTATGGTAACGTTGTGTAGAAAAAACCCCTGGATTCGTGTTGAAAATTGTGTAACTCCCAAACAACCTGTCACAGATTCAATGCAAATACTTCCTGGTTCTGTTCCTTTCTGTTGCAATCCAAATTCATCAGCTGTTCAGATGTAGCTACTATCTTCTCGATATTGCTAGTCCACAACAACTAATTGAAGAAAACCTATCAAAAATTATAAGAAAAAGCTAGAGCCATTTTTTATTTTTTTTTATTTAGCTATAGTCTCGCGTTTGACCACTATCTCGCCTGATGGTAAGCGATGATGTGGTCAACGGTGAAGCACGCTTGCCTAGAAGTAACCTATTCACTCTTGACTTAAAGACCCCAAGGTTGTAACTATCAGGAAATACAGAATCCGGCAGGGAATTCCACTCCTTAGCTGTGCGAACAAAGAATGTGTTCGCAAAACACTTTGTACGTATGGGTGGGATGTCCACCATGTACCGATGGCGCATTGAAGTACGTCTGGTAGTCCGATGATAGAAAGAGCTAGGCGGAATCAAATTGTACAGATCCATGGCACACTCCCCAAAGTGTAACCGATAAAAAGTCATAACAAATCTGTTTTTTTTTTTACATTATCTGTACCCATATCTATAGTTCAGTACTAAACAACACTTTAGTTGCTTTACCAAACTCGAGTGCCAAACCAAAAAATCCAAATAAAAATACCGAACAAAAAGCCAAAAAACTCAAACGAATTTGAAATGGCCCCTCCGGATGAGCTCACGACGCGTTGTATCTCATTGTCTTCATTGTACTGGTCAGTTGAAAGAAAATGAGTACGTTTCATTATAATGTACAGGGGCTGACAGACGATACGCACTTCCTTTAAACGCCATATGGCCGGTAAAGCTATTTAATTTTTACATTATTATAACTGGTTAGTGTTATAATATTATTTTTAAATTATATACTGCATTGAGAGCGAAACGTTAAGTATTTTGGAGTCGAATGAATTATGTTTTGAAAGAGTTGAATATGATTAAAGTATTTTGGCGGCACGGGTCACTTTTATTGACTATTGGGACCGGAAATGTACAGACGCCAGCACATAAAGCTACTTCAATCTGTCAAATTTCTGTAATAGATTTTCATCTTTATCGCAAAAGTATTAGGTTCAAGGTTGATTGGGAAAAATTGACAGTTTCGGGAAGCTTGATGTGCTGCTCTGTATTCTAATAATAGACGTCTATGATTCAAATACAAGAAGTCAAATAAACGGATGTTATTACAATTGATAATGTTAGAAATATCTGTCCAACCTTGACCTAAACATTGAGCCGCTCAAGGTCAAGCGTTTTTTTTTTGTAACCAATACATTTTCCTCTTACACGTCTTGTCTGACAACGCAGCCTGCGCCTTAACTGTCCCAGTTCGGATCCCTTGACCGATTTATCCGCTAGACAGAAGTGTCGGTCAAGAATTTGGACCTTGTTGCTTTTGTATTGCCATTCGTGCTTCAAAAAGTATGATGCCGTACCGATGATTAACGTTATACGCTAAGATATCCAAAAAAGTCTGAAAATTTTATTGGTCTAACTTCAGGGTTACCTCTAGTGTACCCCCGTAACTGGGTTTCAGAGGTCAAATGATAGTACATAGTACATACATAAACTCACGCCTTTACCCCATGGGAGTAGGCAGAAACTGTAGAACGCCACATGCTACGATCCTTACATACTCCTTTCGCTTCGTCCACGTTCACCAATAACATCAATGTATGTAAATCTCGTGTAGTGTCGGACTTAAAGAATAGCACTACCCCACCTCTTCCCGTGGGTGTCGTAAAAGGCGACTAAGGGATTCGTTAGAGGATGGGCAGCAGCGTTCTCTGAGTACTTTAACAACCATACTGCGATCGCCAACCCGCCTGCCAAGCGTGGCAATTACGGCAACCCCCCCCCCCCCCTTGTGGGGGAGGCCTATGTCCAGCGGTGGACGTCTTTCGGCTGAATGTGTTGATGATGATATTCGTCTGGGGCGTCCTCTACTGGCGTTTCCGCTGACATCCGCTTCATAAATTCCTTTTGTTAATCGCCGTAATTACTCATTCTCTCAACATGACCAAACCATCTAAGCATACTTCTTTCAATGGAGTAGATGGTAGAAGCTCCGCGTAAAATTATGGTAAAGTCAAAGTCAAGTCAAAGTTTTTATTTCAAGTAGGCCAAATTACAGGTGCTTTTAAAACGTCAAAACTAGGTGGTAGTTAGCCGCGTCTAGTTAAACTGAAACTCGACCCAAATATACTTAAGCATAGCCTAAGCTTCTGTTCTGATGAATAGGACACATCAATTAGGTAATTATTAATTAAAATTGAATAAGTAAACCATAGATTCAGGACGGTAAACGGATGCACTTAAACACAAAACCCTTAATACCTAATTGTACATCATTTAATTACTTCCTCCATAAAACGGCTCAATCAATCCATTATGAAGTTCTCATAGAATGATAAACAAAAGAATCTTTTATACTAAAGTACTCAACTGAGCAGGCGTGGTCCGATGACGTAAGTATAAAAACGTAAGCAATAATTAAACGACCTAACTTATAATTAGAACTAAATACATGATAGCTTAAAGACTTCAATAGACTGTATTTTGGGAGAAAGTACTTTGAATTATATCTTGGTGTATTAAGGTTAGTTTTTGTACAACGTTTTGGGAGTATAGAGCACTGAGCATTTTATTCATAAATCGAATTCATTAAACTTTTAAATACTGGCTGGTTATAGAAATCTACAGTAGTGCTCCAATATTGATTTATTAATACAATGGGGGTTCTGTACAAAAATAATTGCAGTATTCAATTTTTATACCGAGTCCATCAGGTTTTATTTTCTAAAAATCTTTGTTTAATATAATTTTACTTACTGACGTTGCTTGTTATTCATGTTAATTGAAATAATAATGTTAATTAAACGTAATTACTATTCCTCTTAATGATGATTGTTAATTTTCTTACCGTACACGCTTGTTAGTATTTCAATTTACTAGTAATATAATGTTTAACGGCATCCGATTACCGGCGCGGCGGCGATAGCATATTAAATATGTGTACAGTGTGTAAACGAATTTGTGTAATTCTTTAAAACCACATGATCTACTACTGGTGTAGATTGTCCCCGCACGGGAATTAGCATGACTAAAAATAAAAAATCTTTTTTTTTCATGCGGTGCTGTAAGTGATCGTGTCTAAACCACCTTATAAGGATTCAGTAAAAAAATTGGTTTTTTTTTGCATCCCATTAATTTTGTTTGATTAAACATTTCGATATGCATGTATAAATGAATGATAGCACGGCGACGCGGCTGGCGGGCACGACTAACGCGATATCGCTCTTTACAGTCAGTTTACTCGGAGCTCTAAAATCAGTGATAGAAAACCAAGTTTTTTTTTTTGTTAATTTTCTTACTTGCCTATTTTAGGTTTAATCTGTGTCACCAGTAGATCACGCGGTTTGAAGGAATTACACGAATTCGTTTACACCCTGTATACCTAATTTATATTATTGTGTGATAAAGGTGTTCCTTTATCCAACCGGTTGAGACTAGTACTCTAATAAAATGGCAGAGTTCAGAAAATATCATAAAAATAGAACAATATAACTCATATCGAATAAAACAATGTATATGATATCTTTGCACTAACTTCGAGACAATATCTCAGGAGCTCGCATTCCTGTTTACTCCATATCTGTAGTATCGAAGCGAGATGAGGCGAAGTGAGATTTATGATTCAGAAAAATCTCTTAATGGACCATCGGGCGCATGGTCCGCAGTGATAAATGTGCAATTTCAACTTTAAGAATGCAAGCACCAAGTTTTGACTTGCGATGATATACTAACTTACAAATGTTCACACTATCCGTGATTAACGTTTAGGTTTATTGTTGTTTTGTTGTTTAGTGACATTTTTATTCTTGGTACTTCTTTTTTGTGTTCGGTTTTTGAATTCACTTTCGCGAATGAACCCTAATTGGATTTGCAATGACGTCGTTTGATATTGACATTTTTGATAATGGAATTTTATTTGTTTAATTTATTTTCTCTATTATATTTTTTGTAGGTATCAAATTAAGGAATACTCGTAGTAATGATGATATTGATTTGGTAGCATAACATAAATTTAATTAAGAACAAAATACAATAAAGCTGATCACGCAATGCGACTTCGTGTCATTTGGCAATTGTTTTTCTTTCTATAATGCAATGAATCAAAACAAAAACAAAAATTAACATTGTTCAGTGACACGGCAATTTTAATTACAGTACTTTGTAAGATATAATGCGTCGTAAGACAAAGCACCGAGACATTAACGTCGTCCGCAAATTGGGAGACTTAAGTGCTCTAGCCGAGGACATAAACAATACGCATCGCTGTTTCAGGCAAAACACTCCACACTATAATTTTTCCACATTCATACAATAAGGGCCGCAGTCAATGAGTCTAGTCTGATACTTCCACAAGTAAAGTTTGTACGCACACAGACGCACGCCCCACTCGTTAAAGCTCCAAGTGATCGCGTGCAGAAAGCTCCACACACGCACACCGCCGCATGGCCGGCGCCCTAAGCTGTGGTCAGTACTAACGCAAACTGTGTGACGGACACACGAAAAACGAGCTGAAAACGGAACGCAAAACTAACAAAATCAAAAGAGTATTTACATTAACACGCGCGAACGTTCCGTTGCATGCAGACTCGTCGCGTCCGAGCCGCGTATGTAAATGTTCTGCGCTTGTGTTGGTTTATGATCATCTGTCAAAAGTCGGATACATGTGACGTTTCGCGTCTGAAATGTAAACAAAAGTTGTTCGAGTCTCGAGGCATTCATTTGGACGTTATTTACGATCTACGATGAGTATGTTACGTGAGTTATGAACTTGCATACGTTGAATTAATTGCGTCAAAGTGTCGCGGACGACCGTTTGGATTGTTTTTGTGCGAGTAAGTAGTGAAATGCAACTTGTTTAACTTTCATGTTTCTTAAGACAAATTTGTACGTAAATAGAAGGATATTAACGCTGTTAAACGTTTAGTTTTGCGTATGAAATACGTGGTTAGTAGCTTGTAAAAATTATACGAAATTGCGCTGTCAGCTGTCATAACCAACAGTTAATAATTTTGTAAATTAAACCTTTGTTTAAGTTTGTTTGACAATGCAATGTTCACGGTTAATTTCAGTTTTTATGTTATTCCTTTTTTAGACAAGTAGTGAGGTTATTCTTGGTTATAATGTTCTGTAGCAATTTGCAGAGAATTATGAAAGTGTCTGATGTCTTTAGCGTATTGTCATGACGTGAATTAGTATAAATGGTGATGAAATGATGTGAATCAGTGTTCTTTATTGACTACAAAAAACACAGTAAAATGATTATTTTTACTAATGTATTGAAAATGCAACTATATCTAATTGTTATTTTCTTATTATGTAGAGATGCACCAACGTTATTGGCGCTCTTATTAAGCCGACTACTTAAAATAGAACCTGCATTAATGACATCACTATTTAAATAAACACTATACTGTAATAAAATTATTCAAAATTATATTCCAATAAAAATAACAGCATCTTCACAATACATGCAAAAACACCTCTAAAATATTTTAATGAATAATGGTTCTTAATTCCAATATTCTAAGAACCAAGTTAATAAATAAAGTTAATTATTAATTGCAATCGGTGATTCTTCATTAGCGGCCGATGTGGTAATCTCATAGCCACGCCACTAATCCTTAGGGTGACGTCCGGTTACATTTATGTGCTGCTAGGGTTGTCACTCATGGTAATAATGTGGAGCGCAGCGTTAACACAGCTTCTTTTTAAAAAAAGGAAAAAATGAGGTATTTTTGAAATGGGAATTCCAACATTATTTGTTACAGTTTGATTTGCATTGCAGTGGTCTACGATCGTTGGCTACGGCTAGGCTACGCCAGCTACTTTGGTAGCACCATATCGGTGACATAACACTTAAAGCATGGTATAAGGATTCTTTGTGTGAATAATGCTTTAAAATTTTCTTCATTATAATGACATTTAAAGGGATTTCATATAAGCCCATAAGTATTGGTTGAATAAGAAAAGGACTTCTGTGTATGATCTCTTCTTTAAATAGTATAAATCGAAGTCGCTTTTGCGTCGGTCTGTTTGTCCAGTTACTTCTTCTAAACTACTCAATGAACTATGATGCAGTTTACATTAATTTAGGTATTTTTTTCGGAAGGTTTTACGCTATGAAACGTACCCGTTCTGATATAAGTTACTACCTTAATAAGTAACTTTTTCAAAATTCACAGTTTCTAAATGAGACAGAACTATTTTTAAGAAAATAAGAATAATATACACACATTCTATTGTTTTTATTATTTTATAGACCCAAAATAATGATTTCATTTAATTCCTACGATTTTTATCATGTTTTGTTTGTAGGAATTCGTAACTTACATTACAATGCAGAATCTCTCAAAAATACTTGCGTAGCAGCCCTACGGTACACACAGACAGTGTGTACGTACAAATATTTGAATGTACGAGTACGTGGTGACAGTGTGTGCCTCCCCTTGCGACACCCCCGCTCGGTTATAATTGCATTCCACTAAAATATGACTCTTGAGTTTATCTAGTGGTACATCGATCGATATGTATGCACATTATTATGTGCATTCATGGGCATGTAGGGTGTATACCAGGTACCTATTAAAAATAGAAATAATTGGCAAGCCACATGTAAAAAAAACCCTGAAATGCAAGAAACTATAGCAAGAATATGTGCATTGTTTATTTTTAACAGATTCTTTCAAAAAGGAGGAGGTTCTCAATTCGTCTGTATTTTTATGTATTTTTTTTTTTAATAACGTTCCCCTCTCTAGTATTTCTCTTGTATTGTGGATGCGTTTACAGACACAAATCTCACATAAACAAACGCCCAGACCCGAATCAACCATCTGTAGGCCATACAAATTTTTGTTCCGTGTGGGAATCGAGCCCACGACCCGTTGCGCAGAAGCCAATCGCTTAGCCACTGCACCAAACGTGTCGTCAAATGTATTATGGTTAGTTACGGTTTACTCACGTGCATTTTTCGAGATTGCCCGAATAGTTTCGAACTCAAACGGAACCCATAACCATTGTTTGTTTTACCTGCTGCGACTGTTACTTATTTGTAACTATTTACTTCAATTTACCTCATAATTTTATTAAAGTGTTTTATTTATTTTAAGCATACCTACATCATTACTGCGATCATTTACTAACTATAGGTAATAGCTTAAAAATCACTAGTGACCTGCCCCGGCTTTACACGTGTACGTTTTATAACTTAAAACCTTCCCCTTGAATCACTCTATCTATTAAAAAAAACCTCATCAAAATCCGTTGCGTAGTTTTAAAGATCTAAGCATGCATAGAGACTGACAGACAGCGGGAATCGACTTTGTTTTATACTATGTAGTGATGACGTACAAGCATCATACTAATTATCATCAAAACCACCGACAAAAATAAAAACAGAGCATTAAAAAGACAAATCCTATTAACAAAGAAAACAAAACAGTATAAAAATCTTCATTAAAACAAAACAAACAAACAGAAGAGGTTATTACGCTCATTAACAAACGTTAAGGAGTTTTATTAGAACAAAAACCATCTAAGGAGACAATACACTCAGTTAAGAAGGGGGGGACCTTAAGTGGCGCGCGGACGTTACAACATTTTCTTAATTTCTTAACCACTACACTCTCACGCAGCGGGATGAAATTAAGAAAACATTCACCACATTAAGCGTACACTATTTATGGTTATATTTGTTGTATAACCCGACTAAATCTAATAGTTGTCTAGGACGAGAGACACTGAGGTGCAAGCCACACTATCGCGTTCTGCTCCTTTTTTATTTCGGTGTCCGGTGAGTTTATCTGAAGGTTGGACTTCTAATTAAATGTTCTACGTAGGAGTTTCGGATATCCTATGTAATTAAACAGGTGTCTCGTGGACTAAGCTACGGTTCGCTGTAGCGACGACTTTTTCATTTAATTAACGTAGCAATTACGTGATAATTAATTTTCGTAGCGTTAAATGCTACGGAGAATTAGAGCTGTTCTTGAGACTGCTACGAAAGTTTAATTTACTTGAATTATAGTTTTTGCAATATGAAAATAACGTCACATTATGGTTTGTGAAGAAAAACAAACGCTATCTAACTATAGCGATATTTTCTCAGCGGAAAACTCCTTAACCGACGACGTCTTAGCGTCCAGCCACGAAAGCAATAAAGAGCGCAGGCTTCCACGTTCATTAATTAACCCCCACTGTTCCTATCTCTTTCCCACATAAGCAAACTATTTGTAAATGAGTGGACCTCTCTTTCGCCCGAGCTTTGCGCAAAAATTAACTACTACATGTTCCGCTTTCGTGGTATTCACACATGGAACAAGAATGCATATGCACGCGTTTCGGCAAGCAAAGAGACATCTGAAGAGGCTTTCCCTTAACTAGGGAAATTGGTGTTAATTACAATAATGGTAAGGTACAGTTTTGTATGTGTTAATGTTGTTTTATATTATCTTCCTGATGCGACGTTCGGTCACGTGTGGTTAGTTTCCTATACTCGTGTAATAAATCTTTTACTCCTCGTAATTACAATGTTCTTGTCTGTTGTGTGTTTTCATTAAGGGTGAGACACATAGACGTAGTTTGGCAAGTTATTTCATCAACTATATTGTAGCGAAAAATAGAGGAGATGCAACACTTGTATTAATTTTCTTGGGGACGAACTTCTGAGCGAGTCAAGGTTACAGGCCTGAAAACATAACTACATTATTAAAGCCTCTCTGTACCCGAAATAAAAGAATAAAATAAATATTTTAACCGACTAAACTGACCCTATTTTTATGAGGCGTACCAAAGGCAGATATTTTAGTCTGATTTATTTATTCAATCAGAAATCAATGTCGTAAACTTTGTCTTAAAAAATCTTGACCTTTCATGTTTTTTTTTGTCCATGTTTATATTTTCTTTTGAGTAAATCTTATTGAGGATGAACAACGATTTGTTAATTAAGAATAAAAATTAAAAAAGGCAAATGAGTAAGTCTTCACATATTTTGTTGCAATTAAAATAGTATTGAAATATTAATAATTAAGCATTAGTGATTATTCATCCATGGTCTGGTCTCCAGACCTTACATTGAGGATTTACCATACAGAGATTGAAGACACATTTAAAAAGTGAATTAGTCTTCATTGTATTGGATAGCATTGATTTTTCTTATTCTAGTAAGATTTTCAATATACTTGGGAGCAAATAAATCGAGCCACTTCTATTTTTCACGTAGGTCCAATTGTCATTATTGTTGGTATTATGGAACAGATAAATTCTAAACATATATCGTTGAAAAGGTTATTTGATAACTTTTACAATGAGGGTAGTTTTTTGTATTTTGAATTATACAATTCATGAAACCAAAACTAATAACCAGGACACGTGAAAAAAGGAGTGGCTCGATTTCTTTTCTACCAACTATATTTATTTCTAAACGTTTAAGTAGAGAAATAAAACTAACTCGTAATATATTTCCAATTGCTGCTATGAAAATATTTTCAGGATTCTCTAACACGACAAATAAAAAAATTGTTTTATTTACATGTTGAAATGAAACGGTAGGAACAGACAATTAAAATTACAGTCGATACGATTTTGGTTCTATAAAATTCTTTTAGAATTATTTTTGTAGTAGTAGTGTTAGTTAGAAATCAGAAATTTAGATTTATGTTGTACATAAGTTAAAATAATTATATCAGGCTTATCAGAAATTAATTTAAAAATAATATGTATCCGAGTGTTATCGACAATGTTCATTCATTTACTTTAATTAAAACGGCCTTAGACCAATTACAATAATTAAAGACAGTAATAGGTCCGGTTTCTGATTTGAGAATTCGGGATAAGCAAATAGTTATATAATATTTTAGTACAAAGTTGTCAAAAAAATGCTTTAAAATCCATAATTTTTTTGACAACTCCATACTCAAATGTTACTTAAGTATTTGCTTATCCCGAATTCTCAAATCAGAAACCGGAGCATAGAAAACGATACATACAATACAATACAAGGGCAAGACAATAAAAAATCAAAAATAATGTTGGTGGTCGTTTTGTTTTCCCTAAATGAATGTAAAATTGTAAACGATATCGAGTAATAATGTTTACTATACTCTACCACTAGTATCATTTGGTGAAAATTTGTGTAAACTTCTCAATGTGGCTTGCACGTCACACGATCGTTTTCGTTTCAATGGAACCAGACATTAAAATTAAACCTATTAATTATGAAGAAAAACGTATGCATTTCTAATTTGATCAATGACTGATCAAGCTAATTGTCATTGAAAGCCCAATACGTTAAATATCTACTAAAAATAAATAATTCATAAACCCAAACAGGCATTTGTATAGGGGCTCGTAAATAACATTTCGTGTGTCAATAACACATTGCACACACGATTAAGCACGCGAACAAGTTCATCAAAGGATTTTGATCATCTAAGCTCATTCATGCTCTCCTCTATCGCACGAATTGTCTGACAACTTATCAAACTGTGTCGCATCCGACGCGACGGCGATAAATTTATTCCCATCCTTTTCACTACGCTGTATACAACCTCATTTGCGTACGTGGCTTCCTTCAATGAGAGTATTGACAAAAAAAGTTTCGTGTTAATTGTTGGGGACATAAAAAGTTTGAGAGTTCGATTTTTTAAATTTTAAAAGTTGAAAATTTAAATTGTTGAATCGCGGATTGTCGCGCGGTGTCGGGTCTGTTCGTCCCTGTCGCTCGTGTTGGGCGGCGGCGCGCGTCTGGGCGGGCGGTATGCAAATGCCTAGCGCCGCGGTGGTGAGGGTTCACTGTGTGTGTGTCTTGTACCATTGGCCGCGCTAGAACGGCCAACTTCGCCACCAGTTACGGTTGTTTTTCGTTCCGTTTCTAATTAACTTCCGTATATTCTTAAAGTAACTTTTCTCATCTCGTTCTCTTACTTTTTCCGCACTGTTTTGTTATCGTTAAAACGACCGGTTGTTATGTGAAATACGCTCGCGTGTGATATGCGAATGTTGCATTTTTTGTCGAATTTTCGTGTGTGTTTATTTTGCGAGGCGTACCGTGCTCGGTTTCGGATTCTTAATATATGTAAATGCATCCGTTTTGAGCATTATCAACATTTCCTAAATACGGATTTAGTTTTCAGTGTCACGACAATGTTTGACGAGTGATTCCTGAATGCAAACGCTTTTAGTAAACGAACGCCATAATCTTTGCGTGTGTTAGTAACTTCGCTAAAATGTAACTTTTATTGCTTAAAGAGTGAGATTTTACGAGCTTTAAAAATAAATTACTCGCCTCGGACGGATAATCGTATTTTCCGAGACTTCGCAAGTGAATATTTTATTCCTGATTAGTGTACAGCGAAGGTAAATAAATCGTTTAAATTACTTCATTGAATAATATAGCTAAGTGATTATCGTGCGCGACCTTTGCATCTTGTTCTTAACGCGAAAAGTAAAAAATATAGCCACTAATTAATAACAACAAATGGTACAACTTTTCCGGTCGCCAACGACGATTATAAAACCATTAAAAAATAAAAACCACCATCGAAAGTCAAAGCTTTACCATAAATTACGCGTCAAATAATTACACTTGTAAAAAAATAAAAACGTAAAGCGATTTACTCCAAAATTGTGCGCGCAAACGTAGTGATACGTACGTGAACAAATTATTTGTGCCAATAAGGTAGCATTAATCTCATACAAAACGAACAAATCCACAAAATGAATGCCGACACGCAACTCTACGTGCGAAATTTTATTTATTTTTTAATCGTAAAAGGTGGGAATTAATCCTCGGTTTATGGCTACACCGATTCCTTTTAATTGCTAGTTTGACAGACGTTAAGGGCTCTCATCAACCGACATTCGGGTGTGGCCATAACAAAATTGAACATTGACAGTTAGCAATATATTTTTATAGTTTTCACTGAAGGTGTTGTTTTTATTAGTGACCAGTTTATTTGCAACAGTCTGTTCGGCCTTTTGGCTGCAAATTAGAAAGTTTATGTGCGAATGAGCGACGAGATATCGTAAATTATATCGACGGGTTAGCGACTGCGAGGATGCGCATTTCGAAAAGGGCAATTTTAATTAGCCCCCAAATGATTTATAAGCCATCAAAGTAACGTGTATAAATCTCGATGTTGTACAAAACGAAAAAGGGATGCTATTAAAATATAACGCTGCCTCTGTTTTTGGTATACCGCCAATTTTTATTGCTAAATGCATTTTCCTACATCGCATATTTTAAGCAACCTAAAAATTTAATTTAAGACTTAACAGTCTAATTTCAAAATATATTTTTCAAAAAGATAAAGAAATTCGCCGCCTTTATTATTGCATCATTTTCCTCTACAAGGATTACCTATATTTGTAGAAAATCCATACAATCAGTTATCAACTTTCACGCATACGATGACTAATATTCCATACAAAAAAGGCATTCAACCTCTACTCACACATTGTTATCGACGATTCATTTCGATTTTCGGAGCTACTTTCATCAATATCGATATATTTCACTTCTGTCTTAGTTTAAAACAGCGATCGTGATCATACAACACGACGGTTTCATATATAAAATTTATCGATAAATCGCCAAGCTCGCATAATGTTCTTCATTCGAATAAAATAAAAAAATACAGGGTGGATGGCAGGCGACGAAAAGTATTCGACTCGGAATGCACTTTTGCATAAACAATGCCCTTTTGTTTAGAGAAAGTATTTCACATTTTAACCTCGTGAGTGATTTATTTTTGTATGATTTATAATGGCGACCACCGTGTCTTGCGTAGGGAGATATCGACTTTGTTGTCGCGGAGCCTTCTGGTCTTATTGTAATCAAGTTAACGAAAGAAAAGATAAACAAAACTTGACAATATTATGTACTATATAACTGCAAAAATGTTCTAATTAAAGGTTGAAACGCCTGTAGTTAATGTTCCTAAGGATTTACTGACCGAAACTGAAAACCTAAGAACTATTTGTACATAGAAGGCAATAGTCATAATAAGATTTAAAAAAGCCATTTTCACCTTTGATGAAACTATTAGAACATTAATAAAAACTAATGCAAACATAGAGTACAGAAGCTCTCCCACGCAGGCACGGCATCTTATTCATTATTCTTATTATTTCTCAAGCAGCAAACTTTATAACTGAAACTAATTAATAAATATATGCCTATCGAAAGATAACAGACTGAAGTGACTGTGTATTTGTATGTTTACGACGAGAGACTTTATTATCAACGCATGGCTATGAGAACATGTGCCAACGCTGCTGGTTTAAAGGTAAGAAATATTCACAAGTACATGTCATTATTAAGGAAACACAGAGTTAGGAAGTCATAGAACATAATGATTATTTTTAATCTCAAAACAATGAAGGTATAGATTGAGCTGTCTCGCTTAGATGCATGCTTCTTGGGTTAATACCATCATCATTTAGCCGAAAGACGTCCATTACTAGACATAGCCCCCCCCCCCCCCCCAAGCATCACCACATCGACCGGTCCTGTGTTTCTCGCATCCAGCGGACTCTCGCAACCTTCACCAAGTCATCGGTCCACCTTTTGGGAGGCCTACCCACGCTGCGCCTTGCGGAACCTTTCGGCCCCATTGGCTATCCGTTCTGCGACCGTTCTAGGTTCTTACCATAAACGACTAATGAATGATCCCGAAGTAAAATATCACAATTGCAATCATTGGCAGGTGGAATAGGGAGGCCAGTATGATGACATGTATTAAAGCTAAAAGATGTTACTGCTTCAGTTGTTCCTGACATTATCCCTAGGTTAATTGGCTCTTATGAAACTTAAGGCTGATTTTATCAACGTCGGACAACAGTAAATTTGACGTTTTGACAGCTTTCATATAGACGTTCTGTCAAAACCAACTTATTCCTCTGATAATAGTTATCTGATGTTGGTGCAATCGGTGCTTACAGAAAGAAATATCCTAGCTCTTGACAGTTGAAGACCACAATATATAAAGTTGAGAGTGTCTTCCACATCTTCTTCTCTCGCATCTTTCTTCTCTCTTGTCAACACGAGCTATTTGAGAATAGCTCATGCCGTGGTGTAAAGATTAGCCAGGCAGTAAGGTTGGTAGCGGGGCTGACTGCCCAGGATGCGCCGGACGTACTTAAGTATCTTCACTCAAGGAGATTCTTTTAATGCACCTTTTAATCTTCAACACGTTTTTTATCCTTATATATTATCCATGTTTGTTTCTATTAACAAAGCAGACACTAAATAGAACACACCGCAATCCCCTCAAAATCGTGACAGTGGCCTTTCAATCATTGTAACCCCTACATTGACCACATCACTTGTTAATTCATTCTACTGTCACCCAAAGTCCAGCCCACTGAGCTATCACGTCTATTCCGTACGCAAGCCTTCAATTATCTTGTCATACTTTAAATCTACCACGGAGGTGACAAATTTTCACCTCGGTATTGTAATAAATGGTTGTCGTCTTTAGGCTTTAGGGTTAATTCTTGATAATTATATATGTAGTTGGAAAGACTATTGGCACACGCGATCCATAAGTTCTGTCAAAATGACTAGATAAGATTAAATTTTAGTACCTTAATTTAGTGTCTCTTCCACACATTTCTTTCTCTCGCTCTTTCCTGTTTCAATTATTGTGTACACCACATCGTCTCTTTATAAATATTAAAACAAATAGATAAAGTGTTGATTTTGGTACATAATCCGTGTCAATATAATGAATATACTATGTATCAAGCGTGTGTGTTTTCATCAAGATTCCTCAACTTCAGGTACCTTGGTATAGTCTTCAACATTTTGGTCCTTCGAGCCGGATTATAAGAGTTTTATTCTCGCTCGAGTTAGAAGTGGATTTGACTGTTTTTTTTTTTTGTGGACTAAGGACTACGCCACAGAAAATATAAATAATATAAACCTTTCCCATCTTGTTCTCGGATAGGCATATGGCCATTCCTATTGTTGCAACATAAGAGTAATTAATTTTACTAACAGCATGGGCAGCTACATTTCATCTATTGGTATACTATGGCCCAAACCAATTTTATAAAAAGGCACACAATATTTTTATGATTTAATAAAAAAATAAGTTCTTAAAAATAGTCACGTGGTTTAATAAAAAAACTACAATCATAGAATACTTGAATTGGAATTATTTTTTTGATATATATATCTATACTAAAATTATAAAGAGGTAGAATTTGTTTGTTTGTTTGTATGTAGGAGGTAATCTCCAAAACTAATCATCCGATTTCAAAAATTCTTTCACCAATAGGAAGCTACGTTATCCCTGAGTGCTATAGGCTATATTTTAGTATCAAAAAATTAGGGATCCGTAAATAAATTACAATAATATAATGTTTACGCGAGCGAAGCCGCAGGCAAAAGCTAGTTATAAATACTTTAATGATAATGGCGGTTTTTGAAAAAAGATTCAAATCGATTGTTTACCTTTTTTTAAATTATTTCGGTCCAGACTATACCAACATACTGCGGTCGCCAATTAAATATTTATATACCATCGAATCACTACATAGTATAAAACAAAGTCGCTTCCCGCTGTCTGTCCCTATGTATGCTAAGATCTTTAAAACTACGCAACGGATTTTGATGCGGTTTTTTTTAATAGATAGAGTGATTCAAGAGGAAGGTTTTAAGCTATTAAACTATCCCGAGCGACGCCGGGGCGGGGCGCTAGTAATTAATAAATTTGTTTATAACCAGTAAATGCGGAGGTCTGATGGTAGTCGCTCCGTGTAAAATCCGTGTAAAGTATTCAGCCGCATCTAGTTAGACTGGAAACTGAGGCCAACAAAGTTGGGAAAAGGCTAGACAGAACATTATATATATATATGGTTTTTTAAAATTTAATTTTAAATGATTATTATTCTCTAATTTCTTTTTAATTTTTGCTTCCTTATCTGTTCTTTAACTTCTATGTATAAGCTTACACGCAACGAGACTCTATTACTAATTCTATTTCTAATAAGTTTAAGCTTCCTTATTGCAATTTGCATGGTTTCATGTAAGTATGTAACAAATCCAAAAACAGCGTCTAGTATGGGTAGATTAAGACATATTTCACTTTCCCTATTAGTTAAAACACATGTACTAAAATATTCAAAATATAAAGAACAAAGCACGTTTGAACAAAACAGGATGGTGCTATCCCCAAAATTGGTTTCATTCGATAAATATTCAATACAGTTAAGCTCGAGGTTTACCATAAAAATAGTAATATTTTAAGATTTGTCCACCATTATGAAGATTTAACGCGTTATAAAAATGATACGGCCTGATTTATCTCAGCTGCATTCCTAATTAGTAATTTTAAAAACGAAATTAACAGATTAATGTCTTTGTCGTCCATAATATTAATATTGGACCGCTCACAATTTATTTTATGGTGCATCTTAAATACTAAACGAATAATCGCCGTAAAGGTGGAAATCGTAATCTTAAATAATATGCATATTAATCAAATAAGTACGGTTCTTTGTCATTCTTTAATTTTAATGGCTCCCAAAAACAAAATATTCCATAAAAACGTCTAATAAATGAATCGATTTGTTTACTCATCAAAGCACGTTAATAAAAATAATAATCGATAATTAATGTGTGTTGAGCGCATCACTTTTTATAAAAAAACAAATTATAGAGTAAACAAATAATGAGACGCGACAATAATTATTATTCATAAATCGAACAGACACGATAATCGGCGGTGCGCCATCTTGCCAGCGGCGGCCAAATGTTTCCGCTTTAATTTCTCCAGTAATTTGGTGCTTCCGGTCTCAGCCAATCCGTCCCGTCAGTCGGCCGTAATTATATTATTTCGGCAATAAATTATCGAATTTTGAATACAAAAGGTGGTTAAAAAGATGGCCTCCTTAATTTTGGGTAGACACAACAATAAGCTCTGATGCGATCGAACGTTCATACGAAGATAAATGTATGAGCTCAAACAGTTGAGTAAGTAGTCATAAAATCAATGAAATGTTTTGTGCTCATAACTGTAATAAAATGTACATTGTATACGTTTTATTCAAGTGTTCAGTGTTAAAACTATAATAAACATATTTTATGAGTTATTTAAGACGTGTTGTAATTTTTAATATCGTGTCCGTCAACTTTTTGTGTGTTGGTAATTTTACTCAAAAATTATAGTAGCAAATACTACCAAATGTATTTTTTACTTACGTATAATATTATGTCTTTGTTGTAAGTTTTATTAATTACCTCAATACATTTAAAGATGTTTTCAGTATAGTTTTAAGTAGATACTTATAATTTGTGTGAGATTTGCTTATTTGAATCATTTAAAAACTTCGGAAAAACAATGCTCAAATAGTGACGTCAACTTTATTTCAATCACACAAAATCGATATCAAGCGATTCCTTGATTCGATTAATTCCGTTGGAAATTAACACGGCGGGTAAGCAACGAGTATCGACATCGACGCCGTTACCATGGCAACGCGCCCCATACTTACAACGCACTAATTATGCCACACTGATTGCTTTTCACTTTTTTTTCTGCCCCACGAGAAGCTGACGCCACCCTATCCTCGGCTAGTGTTCAGCAGTTTTTATCGATTTTGAATTCATCGACGGTATTGCAACCCTTCTTAAAATATGTTGATTAGGATGTTTGCTGATCATTTTGGCGCTTGTTTAAGTTAGTTTTAGGGAGTTTTGTTGGCATTTACTCGAAGAATAAGCTGTAACTGCTTAAAATAATACTATAAGAAACTGTTTTACAAAACCAAAATTGCAGGTAAACAGAAATATTAAACATGTATTTTGGTACTTAGACCATCTCTTATGATAATAAAGAATGACTGGGGATTTATTTTAGCTTTAAGTTATAACATAAACAATTAATGCTGAACGATAACTAAAATGCATTATATCGATAAAATCGGCATTCACTATAAACACACAGTGACTTTGCATTCAAATGTTGATGACGTCATGTCGATCGATTCAAGGAAACGGGTCATTACACTGTTTTTATTCGTCACACTGATTAATCAAGTGATTAATTATACAGTTTCTATTAGGACACGGCGGGTTGCCGCTTTTTAGTGTACCTTTGAATAGAACGTTTGCTTAATGTGCCTTGTGGTTAAAATAAATAATAAAGAAAAACATACATCGTTCGTAACGCGACTAATGAGGTCGAAAACACATTCTATTAAATAAGTATATTATATAATTATGCTGTACCTCGATATAAAACTAATTACCAAAGATATACATCACTACACTGAATAACTAATATTTAATCCTCATAATGTTTTATAGCAATTCGATTCCTAATTCAAAATTCGCTCCTCTTATTTAGGAACACTAAACCGAATCGATTTGTAACTGGCCGTTTCGCGAATCGAGTTGACCATTGATCAGATAGAACAACCCTGACCTTGCCCAACGGCACACACACACGCGGCATACGCACGCGAGCGGCTGTTGCACACTACGCGAAAACTGTTGTTACTTCACTAAATCGGTACTTACGTAACGTTCTGTATTGAAAAAATGGTCTACAAGCTTGTAAGTTGTAAAGGTACGTAAATGTTGGGTTAAGCTTTCGCCTAGTGTTTATTCACAGGTTAATGTGAAGTTCTTAATTCGAATTTGCAGCGTAGCTTCGAAGAATTACCTAATAAAATTGAAATGAATGTACTTACCTATTCCTTTTATATTAAAGTAGTGAATGGCATCTCATATTGCCGAATTGATCTCGGCATTCTCGGCTTGCCGAAAACTTTAATGCAGGCAGAACGTTATGAAGACTCTACTTAGAAAAAAATCATGTCTAGTAACTTCTTTCGCATATCTTATGTATGATTTCTAACTCGATAAATATACTGAAATTAAAAACAACGAAACCCATTAGTCAATAAGAAAACAAATTCCAATAAGGCTTGTAGGTAAGTATACTTTATAAGTAAAACAAAAAATAAATTTCTCAATTGACTAAAATCTTGTCCGATAGTTATTCGATTCCGATACGAAGAAATTTAAGTCTCCCTTAATAAAATCTCCAGAAGTCCCGACACCGATTAACATTTCAGCAATCACAACAGTCGGGGAACACGCGATGTGCACACGAAACCGAGGAAAATAACTATATCTAATTCCCTTTAAGTTCGATACATTGATTTTTTTCTTTAATACTTTTAATGCGGGCTATCACTAGTCATTAACGCACGCGTGTGTGTGAGTGCTCACACACGTTAATAATAATGTCGTGTGCATTCGCAACACACATAATTAGTGAATAGGGTCGATATTATTAATGAGGGGGGGTGGGGGTGGTGGAGGGATTGTTATCTACTCAAGCTTTTGTGTTCTTTTTCTATAGATCAGGCGGGCTATTGATTGTTTAGTCGATACTTCAGTCGGCCTTTAATTATAGGGGCTAACTGGCTAACTGACGTGCACACCTTTCTTGACACCATAATGGCGTCGCGGGGACGGTAATAATTTTCCAGTAATTATTCATTTGAACAACTTTGAACAGTTGGATCAAGTTTTATTGGTATTAAATTCGTTATTTTAGTTTGTGATTAGTTTTGTTCAGGCCGTCTATTTTGTTTTAATTTTGTTGTTTGATTTATTTTTACTTTGTACGTATTAATATTTCAGATATCGTCGTCTTATAGTGAAAACCTTGGGAATGCATTTGGTCATTGCTCGGTTCCTGTGGGCTTTCACGTGGTAGAAGTCGCGAGCAAATGCTAGTACATTACACAACGTGTTACATAATTCCCCTTAAAAAAGAAAATGTTAATCAAGTAGTCTTTTATGGTTGTTGTCATTTACCGCTCAGAGGAAATTAGGTAAGAATGTAAATAACTTTCTGGGTAGTCTACTCTTTACTTTTATGATTTCAGGGTTGCATTTCAGTGATGATTTTATTTTATGATTTGTCCAAAATTTTGTTTTTGGGTCTTACTTTTTTATTTTAAAATATTGCCAATAGACTCTTTACAAGGGACCTTTTAATCCCCTTTCGGCTTTAGAGGTATTTTTGTAACACGTTGTATTTATTCCGAATTTTATATAGCCAAAAAAGGCTTTATTTCAGTGTCTACAAAATAATTTCGCATAAAGCGGCTCTCTTATAATTACAGTACCTACACTTCGTGATAAAATAAAAATGACCAAGTACTATTATATATATATTCCCGAGGTTTTCACTCTAAGACGACGATATGTAATTTAAAATTTCAATGCCATCTTGAAAAAATTGCATTAAATTAGAATTTTATTTCTATCAGATAAATTCGACGGGTGCAAAGTAAAAAATGACATCTGCAAACAACCAGTTTGCAGATACCATTTTTTACTTTGCACCCGTCGAATTGGTCCATCCAAAATTTAAGTGCTGGGCACTTGTCGGTGTAGGAATCTCCGTCTTTCTCTATCCAGAGCCAATTCCTTCACTTCTCTGTATGTTATCAATCGACTTTTCCTTCAATTGGTCTGTGTACTTTCTTCTTGGTCTACCTGGTTTTCTCTTTGCCTGTAATTTACCTTCTATGATGTTATTTATAAAGCTGTCCCATTGGTGCTTTACAATAATTTGATCGGTTTGAAAAACACCCTTTCTCCAATAGGACTTAGGACTGGTATGGGGTGAAAATCAGCTGACAAATTGATCTTTTGGGTTTACGAGTATGTCCAGAACTCCAGATATGTGTGTAATGTATTATTTATATTATTTATCGACACATTTTAAAAACAATATCCACATAAACAAATAATAAAATATATATTTAAAATTACCTTCGTCCGTGTGTCACTGCAGGGGTACCAACTGAAAATCAGCGCTGGGTGTTTGACGCCCAGCATATGCTGAGTTGGTGACCCTTTCGGCATGGGCATGCTCGACAGCATAAAATATGTGTGTTTGATTCTTTTGTGTTTTTTTTATTGTTTTTTATGTTATTGTGTCCTTAGCTGAATAAAAATTATTTTCTTTCTTACTTGTTTCTAACTACCCATAGTTATCTAGAGATTCTAATGAATATATTACAATTTTGTTCGGTACCAAAACTTTATTAGTACCTACCAAAAATCTAACAGGTATTCGCAACCAACAAGTTTCCGTTCTATAGATATGTTGAATATCTAATAAGAAATAAGGTCCGCATCAAACAGACATGTGAAGAGACGCCCGGTACTTCACTGATTAATAAGATGGGGTTGCGCCAAGCAAGGGGTACAAACCACCCCACGCGATCACCCTAGCGCCTTACCCACGAAACAAAAAAAAATGTGACTCATCAACGCACACCAACAAACAACAACTCACACCGACACATACAAAATAAAAACGACGTAAAACCACACATGAATTGAAATTAACAACCTTATTATAACCGCAAAAGGTTTTATTTCCCTTTCGCGCCAAATGAAGTTCTATCGTTGTTAAGTAAACTAGGTCTCCTATAATCGTTCATTATCGCACACATAGGCGTTCCATTCACGTATTGTCCACACATACAAGTATGCGTTAATTATATCGGAAAGTGGTGGGTAGGGGGCTGCTTGATTTGATTAATTCTAGCTGGAGCCGACGGCCTAGTTGGATATGCCATAAACATTGGAATATTCCGCCTTGTCCATCGGGCCTAGTTAGACGCTAATTGGTAATTTCTCAGACAATACATGATTATATTGAAGCATTCTTACGTTCATAATAAATGTAAATAGCCTACGCTTTTTTTAGGGTGATGAGCACCCCAAGCAATACCAAATACGGGGTGTCTTGGTACCGCTTGGAACTATGTGAGCAACATCGATAAGGTTTTTATAAAAATATTCACTAGTCAAGTGGCCGATTATACAGCATTGTCTATCGATACAAACAGTTTCATTCCCCTTAATTTCAAAATCATCATTCAACAAAAAAAAGCATTACGAGAATTTTAATATTCAATAAGACTTTGACTCCTATTAAAGAAGATTCAATTTTGTATACCTTCGTCGTGTAAAAATATTCGACTCCTACACTATTTATTTGCCAATATTGAATGGATTTATTGGCAAGGAATTTAATTTGGCTGTGGAATGAATGTGCCCAGATATTACACACCTCAAGATCTCTAGTTTGAAGTGCATCAAATATGAAAAGATAATAGATAAAATGTTTATCTGAATACCATTGCGTAATATTATTATTTGACTATGTTCGACACTTAGACTTCTTAGGTTAAAGGTCTGTAAAAACACGACTAAAAAAAACCCTCTATGTGAAATTAAACGAACTACGAAAATTCTATTAGCCCTTGCAATGCGGATAACCGCAATAAACCCAAACTTCAATATCATTCAACATAAAACAAGAAAAAACAATGACGAAGAAAAATTCAAAATGAAGTAATCAAAAGTGCAATTTCCCCAAATAAGGAAAGTATTTGAAGTATTCGTCCATCGGAAGTCGTTCGCGAGCACTCGGCAAATCGCTCCAAATGGCGCGCACGATGCCAATTCTATTCTAATATGTTTTCATTTTTCATAGCTCCACGTATTTTGATATATGATCAGTTCTAACTTTAAATTTGATAGTTGTTCGAGAATTATTTGAATTTAAAATTGAATTAGAATAGAGTTTTTTTAAATAATGTAATTCATTTTAATAAAACTATTGCAAAGCTATAAAGAGTAAACAATGTAATTTAATAAATTGAAATGAATATTAAAAATATCGATTGTTGAATAATTTAATAAGTCTATTGAACGATGCAAGTATGAAGGAAAGTATTGAAAAGTTGAAAAGTAAGTTATTAATAGTTACGCATTTAATCAAAGGTAATAATATGATTCCATTTAATTATCTATCTATTTAATTCTATTGGAAGTTATCAAAATGAAAAGTAGCGACTCATTTCTAATTAGATTTCAGAGTTAAATATGAATACAGAACCTGTATAGATGTCTACATTACTTATACAGACTTTTTGTGTTCATCACGTATTTAATATACAAGTACCTATTTATCGTAGTAGTTAGTTATTCCTGAATAGACCTTGAATCATTTCCAACAGCAGCCATTGTGTAAGTGCCAAAAGAATGAATTAAAGCAAGAGATAATTTTGTGCAGAAAAGAGCGAACTGTATAGTAGCCTCTTTCGACTTATATTCCAAGTAAGTAATGAGTAAACATGAATTAGGGTGCCTTTCTACCAGAGATGTGCTATGCAGCTATGCTGCGAAAATATAAAAGCTAAGCTACGAAACTGTGTGACCGTTTCCACTGATGCTGAGCTATAAAGCTGTGCTAGGAAGATGCGCAGCTCGAACTATGCGACACACACAATAGGGAAGGCACGGGGAGCGGCGGCGCGGTGCTCTGCACATAGCTACACCACTCGCGACCATCCATTGCTCGCATCCATAGCACGCATCCACAGCACGCATCCTTCCATATAAAAACGTAGCTTAGTTGAACCAGTTTCCACCAGTGCTATGCTATGTGGACCAATGATTATGATTGGTGGATATCAAACGCATCCATAGCAACGCAATATAAAAGAAAATTTGTGTAAAGACTCGTAAACAAACAAAGACAGAAGATCAAGCAATGCACCACAGAAAAACTGACATAGAACTTCCTGCAGTATTCGTAAAAATTAAATTATACTACCGCAACAGAACTTTCGGCAATTAATATAGTTTTTTGCAACGTTGTTTTACTCTGTCATAAGTAAATAATGAAATGTATACAGTCGGCGGCCCGTGTACCACGAAGCTTCGCGTGTTGAATATTACCCGAAAACGATGGAAAAAAGTTACGATTTTTTTTCATTATTGACTGAACTCGCCCGATACGGCACTGACAAATTGCTACGGTTTTTAACAAATTTTTATTTGTTCCTCGTTGAGTTAAATATGAGAATCGGTGCAATTTATGCATCTATGTTGCGGTTCAGTTTTGTTCACGTGAGGTTTTGGTGCATGTGTTATGTGAAGTTGTAATTTAAGTACGTTGTTGTCAAGAATGTCAATGCCAGAGTTGAGGAGGTATTGGTAAGAAAAATTGAAGGGAAACCTATTTTTAAACTGAAATTATGGACTCTGTATAAAGTACTCAACTATCGAATATTTAACGGTTTTTTTTAACTGTTTGACATGATCTTTATTGACCCTAGTCGCACCTGATGGTACGAGCAGATAGGGTCTAAGATGGAGCCTAGAAATTCAAGTAACAGAAATATAAAGAGATTCCTTTATACCCCTCTGGCTCTCACATACACACGACGGAACACAGTAAACTGCTTGGCTCTGGCAGTAAACGTTAATGTGAGCGTGATAGCTAGCCAGGTGGACCGTATAGATCCTACCACCAAGAGTGCTGGGTTTTGTTGAATCTTAGAACACGCGTCTGTTGTTTTACTACAATACGGCTGACATATCTTGGCGAGTCTGAAGTTAGCTGATTAGCTACGCAGTAGACAATTTCGTTTCTAAAAGATTCATTGCGCAGCCAAACAACTAACTTCAGACTCGCCAAGATACGTCGGCCGTATTGTACTTTGATGTAAGTTTTCTAAACTAATGCTCGACTGGTATGATGGTCGTTCGACCATTGTTTCTTACAAGGGTTACCAAAATCATTTCTAAAAGTATTTTGCTCGTATTGTCTTCTCTTCCAAAATTCTCATCTTTTGGTTATTTCATTTACAAAAAAACCAAATTAATAATGTATAAAACCGTTACACCCAAATTCTTCGTCATCATTATCGCCTCAACACGCAAAATTAACCAAATCATTTCATATATTCATTTCGTGTCACAATACATTACGTACAGTTACTTTATTATCAGAACCATCCTTATAACTCTTAAGCCACGAATACACACTTAAATTTACCATCAATTTATACCTCCTTACGTATCCAAAATTCATGCATTCATTATCATAAAATAAGACGACTTACAATCAAATCAATAAGGCCCTGACAACATTTTACTCAGCCTAACACCTTTGCCTGATACTTTAATATAAAGCGTTTTCGAAGAAGTGTTATCTTCTTATGCAAAAATATTAGCTCGTGTCTGACTTTATGCAAATTTGGTTTACCTTACTTAAAGCGTGTGTACGGCTCTTAAATAAGGCATGAATTTGTGTCTCGTGCTATCCGAGGGTAGTCTAATATAGGAGTGTAAAAAGTGCGGTGGTGTTGTGTGGGTTCCGTTGCTTCTTAAATATTAGTAGAGCTTTGTTTAGTTCTGTGTTGTTTACCTTTACTACTTTTAGAGGAATAGTTTAAAATTTTGTTTGATTTCATTCAGAGGTTTGCCTTTTCTATCTTAGTCTGCCTCCTTAGTCTCCTCTATCTTGACCATCGTCAGTAAAAAGCTCACAATCAGCTAAGTCTTTGTATGACACTCAGCTAACTTAGGGTCTTCTTACTCTTCTTCTCAGACTACCTATTTTATTGCTTTTACTCTATTCATAATAGCAGAAATTTTATTAAGTACCACTATACTGCGAGAAAACCAGCAGCATTAATAAAATATGTAACGTCAAAAATCTTTATCTACAAAACATTATTACATTTTTCTGTACCACAATTTCGTCAACTAAAAAGGTTTCTTTCATACGGTTTCCGTTGTGACAGAACTCCAAAAAGACAGAATAGATAAATGTAGATTTTGGACTAGAGGTGGGTATGCAAATTCGCGCGTGGACTCTTCATATGCAAAGCACATGATGGCTCGCGACTTCTTTGTCCTCTTTCTTATGCTGATCAGCGGCTCACCTCTATACTATTAGATGTTTTGATTACGACTTGTCACTATTGACAATAAAGAAACCTATTCATGGAAACACACAACATTCATATTTTATCATAACACATTTTATTCGTATTAATATAACTCCTACCGCATTTCTAAACAATTTTATTGCATAACACAATTGAATAGGAAATTGCGCAAAAATATTACATGTAGGCAAATTTTACGTTTCAACAATTTCACTGATGCACATGATGTAACGGAAAAGCCGTTATTTTCCCATTGCAAGAGTTACGTCTGTATTGTCACTATCTGTATTTCGATCGGTAATACTTCTATTCACGAATTTCATATATGTATCTCTAATTTCAATAAGACCCCTCGCTACCTGTGCCATCTCATCTACATATCAATGTTCGCAACGTCTCCCAAATTTCTTTTCTCTCGCTAAAGTATGCAATGCCCGTGCTCCATATCATTACTGCTATAAGAAATTCACTAAAATTGGATCGCCCTCTCGCGCGTTGTCATACCCTTTGGTAATAGTAACGGTTTCTTTTCATAACGAACTTTTTGTAATGCGATATTCGCGTTGTTTCCTCTAAGGGTGGGATTTGTTACAGAGTTTTGATTGGCGTTTGACGCTTTGATGGTAACGTTACTTGTCCTTAACAAATCCACTACACCAAGGCTACAGTTTTGTCGTCTCATGTTCGATAAAATATTCAAAATGTATGCAGTCAGCTCGAGTAATATTTTAACGTTCAAATCTCATCGAGCTAATCTCCAGATGCAATAATTCGTAACAATTATCTGATAAGTATCATCTTAACCCTTCTTCCCACACGAACTTATCGTTCAATAACTACCTTGATGCAACTCATCTATTATTGTGTGCGTCTTCCTGCGTACCCTTCGATGTGTCTACAATAACATGCCTTAAATTTATGCATGTATCCGACAATGGTAGCATCGGCTGCATAATTTGATTACGAAGCTTTTGTCAGACAAGGGCAGGTATCCGATCGTAAAATTAAATTTAGACCTATCATTGGTTAATTTTCGGATTCTCCCAACCTCTCGATATTCCAAGGGGTACCCAGTAGGTATCATTCGCAACAATGGTGTTCGATCAATTATTATTTCTGGTGCACCTTTGACGAAATATAAAATTGTAGCGATAACGGTCGCTGTATTGTCAAGAGCAACATGCATAATGTCGTTTGTCGAACATTTGCATATATCAGTTATTGATTGAAAAAATATTCAAATCTGCACTGTTTAGACTCACTCGATCGATCCGTTACGGTTCTCGTAATTTGCAATTACAATAGAAATTTGCGATTTTAAATAATGGTTTCGTGCATTATGGAATTTAATTTGCATCAAGCAAAGATTATTATTATTGGTCGTAATTTAACTTTATTTTGAAAATGAAGTTTTCACTGCATTCGCTTTGTAGACAATGAGGATCTATTGTTGTGCACGAGTCCGGCACAAAACTGTAGCTACCCTCCTCAGTGAGTGAAAACCTAATTGTTGCGACGTGTTCGTTGTGAAAACATTGCTTCAACACACATCACTGTTTCCTGTCGGCGCTCGGACGCATATTTCTGAATGGCCTTTGTTCTTACTTGTACAATGATGACGAGATACCGCAACTATGAAGTTGATAACTAGATACGAAAATTAGAGCAAAATAAATTCTGTGAAATGATTCCACTTCATATTTGTTGGAATAAATGTCAAAGACATAACTTACACAGCAGAGTATCACAATTTAAATAATTTGAATGGTATATTAAGGCGAAAAGATGTCTTAGACATATATTTGGGTGGCAATAAATATAAATATTTATAATAATTGAAGGCGCGTGACGGTCGTCGTGTGCGACGGCTCGCGCTAAGACCGGGCGCACATATCTAGATTATTTCCCACATACATTAACATACGAATCGGACAATTTAATATTTCTTTTGCACCATTATCGTTTTCCAGGTACTAAGTGTTTTGCATACATTTAAATAGATCAAAACGACGCGTGCTGTCGTCTTTATATGCAAGCTGAAATGTTCCGGGACCATGAGATACATGGCCGGGTGTCTCGTTGTCAGAAATAAGATCATTTACTTTGCATATTATCGTTGCAGTCACACCGGAAAATATTTTTATCGATTGTTCTCATAAGCACTAATTTACCAACTTTACATCTATTATTAAGGATTCAGACAATGGGGGAGGTAGAACAACAAAGTTATTGGAGAAATTTCAGACGCAAAGTGTAACTTCGAAATAGGCGCACAAATTGAGGAAAATGAAGAGCTGTTAGATTTACATAGGACGAAATGCAAATTGAATCATAATTATTAATTGGTGTTTTCCCAGTTCAAAGAATCAATTACATTATCTTACTTTACTTGTATTATAAATGTGATAGTTTATAAAGATGGATGGATGGATGTTTGTTACTCAATTATGCATACACGGATGAACAAATTTGGATGTAATTTGGCACATAAATAGACCATATCTTCGATTAACACATGGAATAATTTTATCCGGATACATGATGAAGTTTCCCTAGGATGCAAGTGAAACCGCGAGCAACAGCCATTGATGAATATTTGCCATCGCAAGTTATACCAACTCATTTAACACAAAAGTAATAAACTTTGTACAAAGTACATATAATTATAATGTATTCAAACCCATAAACACAGATAACACACTTAGCAAGTATCACGGGTAGTTAAAATAGACAAGTTTTTTTCTTTAAGATTGTGCAGCTCGTGCTGGCAATGTTGGTTATAGTCGTGCCATTTTATAGAATAGTGCAAAAAAAAAGAGATAATTTGCATATGAGGAGACACCGTTGCACAAAAATTTGCATGTAACCAAAAAACTTAATAATAGGTAATGTTGCTACAAAAGTTGCCAAGAAAGCCGATATGAAAGACAATAATCTAAAATGTCCCTGAAAAGACATGACGAAGATTAGAAAGGGATCAGAAAACAGAACAACGAAGAAGATTGATTATAAAGTCAAAAGCTACAAAAGAATATTAAATAACTAAAAAGACAACAGTGATTAAATTGGTGCTTCCGTTACTGGTTCACTTATGAGAGGTGATACTGTAACATGTGGTGCAAAAAATATTGCAGTTGAAAAATTCTATAAACCCCTATAGTAACTCATACATTAGTGTACAAGGCGAATACCTATTGTATAATATATTCAGAACCACAAGTACCACAAGTAGTTTTAACATGTCTTTTTCTCCAAGATTATGCAGCTCGTGCAAACTGTGTCACTTACACTCGCGCTATCGTATGAAGAAGTGCATAAAATTAAACATACTTTGCATATTAGAAGCCACCCAGAAGATTTGCATAACATAAAAACTTCTGATATTTTTGCTATAGGCTTATTAACTTTAGTGGCTGCAGACTGTAGACAGAGTCTGGGAAGAAATAGTCGGCCAATGCACGGAAACGAAAAACTATTGAACCTGAAGATAGAAAAGCGGACTCTGGAATATTATAACGCTAAATAAATTTTTTTTATCAAAAGCTGTTGACAGCAAAACAGGCAACGGTAATTAAATTACTGTTCTCATAGTCAACGGTGAAGCTGCAAAAAACGGTTACAGAAATAACGAAGTTGAACAAATTTTACCAACAAAACTTGTACAAGACTTATATTCCTATAATTCATTGAAGTTTCTAAGTATCACAGGTGGTTTTAAAGGCCAGATGTCTTTTTTCCAAGATTATGCAGCTCGTGCGGACATTGTCACCTAAACTTGTGTCATCTTATATCGTAGTGCATAACATTAGTCATACTTTTCATATTAGAAGACATCGTTTAACAAGATTTGCATCTAAACACCCTAAACTTATGGTATAACGCTAACGGCATTGACTTTATGGATATTTGCTGGATGTTGAGAAAGAAAAATGAGAGCCAACCATTAAACTTTTGAGGGCACACAAGACCAAACAACTTAGAAAAGGCTCTTGACACTTAAGAATTTTAGAAAACAGTGTCAGATAATTAAATAACCCTAAGGAAATTAGGGTTTTACAATAAAAACTGAGGCTGCTAGAAAATATATACATAAATAGTACACAAGAAAACAGAGAATAGTTATTTAAACTGATATACCAAGCTTAATTAAATTCTGAACTTGCTTATATACACACCTGTTAACTATTTGTATAAAACTAATATAACCCTAATTTATTCCAATACTAACTTAACAAGTATCACAAGTTATGCAACTCGTGCGCATAGGTGATATCGGACAGATGTCTTCTACGAGATTATGCAGCTCGTGCGCATAGTTAATATCGGACAGATGTCTTCTACGAGATTATGCAGCTCGTGCGCATAGGTGATGTCGGACAGATGTCTTCTACGAGATTATGCAGCTCGTGCGGACATTGTCACCTAAACTCGTGCCATCTTATATCGTAGTGCATACCATTAGAAACAGTTTGCATATTAGAAGACACCCTTGCACAGGATTAGCATAACCAAACAAGTTATGGTATAATGCTAGAGGAATTTTGACTTTATTAATGAGTGCTGGATGTTAAGATAGAAATATGAAAGCCTACAATCAAACTGTTAAGGGCACACAAAACCAAGCAACGTAGAAAAGGATGTTGACACTAAAGAATATTAGAAAACGGTGTCAGAAAATTAGATATGGAAATGAGGGTTTACAATAAAAACTAAGGCTGCTAGAAAAATTTACACAAATAGTACACAAGAAACAAAGAATAGTGAATAAAATTGATATACCAAGAACTTTCGGTACAACAAATATTAAGCTTAACTAAATTCTGAACTTACTTGTAAAGACACATCTATTAACCATTTGTATACAACTAATATAACCATAATTTATTCCAATACTAACTTAACAAGTATCACAAATTATGCAGCTCGTGCGGATAGGCGATATCGGGCAGATGTCTTCTACGAGATTATGCAGCTCGTGCGGACATTGTCACTTAAACTCGTGCCATCTTATATCGTAGTGCATACCATTAGAAATATTTTGCATACTAGAAGACACCCTTACACAGGATTAGCATAACCAAACAAGTTATGGTATAATGCTAGAGGAATTTTGACTTTATTAATGACTGCTGGATGTTAAAGAAGAAATATGAGAACCTACAATCAAACTATTAAGGATACACAAGACCAGGCAACGTAAAAAGACTCTTAAAACATAAGAAGATCGGAAAGTGGTATCAGAAAATATAAATACAGTAATAATAAAGGCTACTAGAAAATATAGACATAAACAGTACACATGAGAACGTTAAATAGTCATTTATATTGATATTACTGCTTTGGGTTAAGCAATAATTAACAATACAACAAATGTTAAGCTTAAAACGATTCTGAGTTTGCTAGCACGGACACACCGATTAGCCATTTTGTATGAAACTAATGTAGCAATAATTTGTTCAAATACTTACATAATAGTATCAAAAGTTATGCAGCTCGTGCCGATAGGCGATCGTACAGATGTCTTCTCCAATATTATGCAGCTCGTGCGGACATTGTCACCTACACTCGTGCCATCTAATATCGTAGTGCATATCATTAGAGATACTTTGCATATTAGAAGCCACCCTTATAGCAAATTTGTATTCCTAAAAAACTTATGTTAATTTTACTACATTGTACTAGTCATAATACTGGAACCATGGCTCGTGGTATGCAAAATACCTTTGATTTAATTCAAATTTACAATTATGTATGACGTTTAGTTGTCTATTTAAAGAGATACCCGCAAGAAGTTGTAGACAAACATTTCTTGTTAAATCACTAGGAATTAACATTAATCCCTGATATGACTATCTTACTATGGTACTTTTTACGCAACATTATATAACCTACTATTTAGTGCTTTCTGCGTATTAAAAGCAATGCAAACAATACCATTAGTTACTTAATAATTCTGTTCATGATTCACAAAGTTATATGAATATTGCACATCATAACAACTAAGCCAAAAATAAGTTTAATAACAAAAGCTTCAACATTAGCATAAACCCCGTCCCTTAATATGCTAATAACTGTAAACTAATCTCAGTTTTAATCAGAATCAGTCATTTCACACAGTCAGCGTGTCAGTTTATGTCAACTAAAGGATGAGCATTTCATTTGATGACTACCTTATCAAGAACTCGGTTTCGAAACACGAAATTTTAAACAAGAGATCAATTTGCACTGGCTCTTAGTAATTACAATGAACAAAAGATGTTTAATGCATTTGAAAGTTATGAATACATCTTACTTTATGCACCTAATTATATAGGAGTTAATGAAGAAACAATATTTGACCCTTCTCTGGAAGCTTTCACTAAGTTTACAGTTATGATGAGTTATGTGACAAAGATCATAGTTTAAGTTCAAAGGTGAAGTGCGGTTCCTAGTAATTCCTACCTACGTGCTAAAAATGTTTGTCCTTACTTCATTTGTGAAGAAAAACAATTTATAAGACTCACTTCGCGTGACAGCTTATCCTCGAGCAAAATTTTGATTTTAAAGCCTATAAACTGAATTCTGCAGGCTTTTAAACCATTGTTTCAAAGTCTTAATTCTCCAAATTAATTGCAGCGCAGTGAAACAGTAAGTTAAAAATTTTAGGCAGTATTTACGACAAAAGTTTTCCATTGCAGTACTTTTTCATGGAACTTAATTAAATACTGGCACAAAATTTCGTGCGAAATGCAAGCCGCGAATTAACTGCCGGTATCGAACAGGGTTGCCAAAATTTTGTCAACTTTATGAGTGGCGAGCGACGTTTAAATTCAGAAGTTTGATTCAAAATGTTTTCTAGTTGTTTTTGTTTTCTATTACAGAACTTTTGTGTTCTTTATTTGAGTATTTGTTTTTAGTCTTTATAGAAATCTTGTTTAGCCAATACGAACGGTTGCATTGCAAATTTTTAGTAGATATCGGTTCGAGCCAATTATTTACACCTTTTCCTTCTTCTTTAAACCAATCATGAATTATTATTGTTGTCGAAGCCATATCTATGGTATTACTACTGTCATCATTGTTTTCTTTCAAAATAGTTAGTCGAACTATAGACGTATCTAAAAATGTATCATCAACATTCTCTATCTAGTTTAAATTGTGAGAATGTGCATCACAACAAAATACAGTTAATTTTAAAAAAAGAAACATTACCTTCACACTGCATGTCATAACAAGCGTAGGTACACGTCTGCTTACATGAAATTAATCCTTTAACGAACTTAGCGACAAGTAGTACAATGTTAAAAATGCAAACGTCGTTGCAAGTGTAAATGAGGGAGGCCGTGGAAACCCTACCGTTGCAGCGAACATAAGGCTTCACTAATTAACTGGCTCGGGTAATTAAATACACTGTAATTGCTTAATGCAATCAGCTTGTATCGATTGTTGCACGCGACTCGCAACTAGCAAAACAAACAACGTTTGGTGCTACGAAGAAATAATCGCTTCGGGTATTATCGATTTTTTAACGAGTGTAATTTTTCTTGTTAGTAAATCTGTTTATGGATTGAAATGTATGAAGGTTGAGGATACGGTGCTGTTTGCTTGAAGAGTATTTTTTATTCATGCCAACCCGTCAACTTCAACTGCTGAACACCTACCTTCAGGAATCGTTTATTGAGTAAATTTGACATCAACAAACTTGTCAAGCTTATTGGTGATCACAGTAAATTATTATGATTGCACAAGACTCAAGTAATAATATTTGTTTTATTGTGCAACGATACGGCGCATAGTTTAACTCAAATAAATGCCTCAAGCCTGAAAAGTCAATTAGCAATCATATTTATATTTACGACGCCTATAAAATTTAGCCAACTAAAGAGTAATAATAAAACTGAGCTATATGACACGGCATGCCTATAATATGTAAATCAAAACGACAAATCAATTACTAACATTGAAAATAGAATAGGCCGAATGTTACTTCCAAAAACCATAAAATGAATCATTTTCAATAAAGGAACTTGTACACCCGCCCACTCGGATTCGACAGCCGTACCGTCCGGCGAACGTAGGCATTATTTTATTATTGTAGAAATAGTTTGAAAGCAGTGAAGGACGTGGGTCGTGTCCGGCCGGACGTGTTTGACGCCGGACCCTACGTCATTCATTACGATCGATGCCGTAGGTGTATATTTTGATTGTTAATTATTTACCTATGCTTACCACTGACCACTGATTTATTTCTTCGATAGGCTCTTTAGAATAAAGATGTCAAAAGACTACTTTCTTTTTGTCTATGTATGCGCTATTAGCAATATTAAAAAAATACCCACCAAAATATTTCTAATTTCTATTAATGTTAAGAAAACATTGACCCAAGTATTTTGTCTGTATGTTAGGACCTATCCTGAAAACTCCTAAACGCAAATTGATGCATTTTCAACACCTCTTAAAGTATTTATGATTAGTTACTGTTTACTCACGTGCATTTTTTGGGATTGCCCGACTAGTGTTCGGCTCGCGATATTGCCGCGTGTTCAGCTCATGATTAAGGGCTTCGTTTGGGTTCGAAACTAGTCGGGCAATCCAGAAAAATGCACGTGAGTAAACCGTAACTAATCATGAATATGAATGCACCTCTTAAAGTGTTTGTAATAAATGATAAAATATTATGCTATCGAAGCCAATTCTATATGTCATCTATTCAACATGAGCAAACCCACAGGCAAAAGTTAATCTATAATAAATTATGCATAGATATTTTTACAGCACCTATTAACGTGACAATTAAATATGTTTTCTATAATAAATCGTAGTTGATTTCCTTGTGGATTTTATTATCATCTCGTGCCACGTGTGGGCTCACATACCTACACATATTAACGGCCAGATGTTTTAAAACACTAAGAAATCTTATCTTAATTAGGAATTTGAACATATTAGGCCTCAGGTGATGAGTTTCGATCCATGTTTTCGTCAGTTTAGGAACAAGTTCAACAATGTCAACGATTTCTTTATTTTGATGTGTCTCTCGATATAGATTCATATTAATTTTTATCTATCAACAGCTCAGCGTGTGGTGTTCCTAATTAAATTAATAGTTCAAGAGTATGCAACCTCTAGATGGCTTTGAAGATTCGGAAATAATTATTTCTGAATCACAAGGACAAATAGAAAAAAAATACGAAAGAAGGAATTGAGTTATTAATCTTTAGTATTAGAAACTTCTTATTTGTTTCACAGCAAACCAAAGTGTCAAAAAAGCAAGAGGTAGTCGCTAGTTTAATTTATCATCCTTTTTTTTGTTTATTGTTTTTGTTTCTGTAACTGCCTGTGTGAGTCCAGAATAAATATTTTTTCTTTCTATCATATTCTAAGCATTTCTGTTTACCCCAATCATACAATCATTGAAAGTATCTGTCATTATTTCACACTATGTAACGAACAATTAATTGATTTAATAGTTAGAAACTTCCCATTTGCTTCACAGCATACCAGAGTCCAAAAATCAATATAGAGAGTAGTCGCTAATGTTGGGCGTTATAACATATAACAGCTAATATAATTTATTATACATTTCTAATATTCTAACCATTATTTATTTGCAACAAAGACTGTTATAATATATATTATTGTCTATAGGTAGTAGTCGCCCGCCACTCGCGTCGAGTCGTTAAATCGGCCGAAAGCGTCACACAATTATGAACCCACAAATAACAAGAGCAAATTTTTACCGCCGTTAAAATAACATAAATATTTATATAATATTAGTGTGAACTTGTTTCATATTACTGGCAAAATAATATTGTCGTACTTTACATCGTATTAAAGCGTCACACAATTATGAACCTTAACTCACAAGTAACAAGAGCAAATGTTTACTACCGTTAAAATAATTTTATATTATATTAGTCTAAACTAGTTTCATATTACTGCAAGTTTTCTGCTCTATTGATAATTAGTGTTCCTTCAAAACAATACAATATATACAGTTAAAAACAACAGTTTGAAAATTATAATATAATGTATAATGCATTAGGAAAATATTATATCAGTTACGCCCAACATTAGTAGTCGCCATCAAATTCCAAATACTAGCATTTCTGTTTACCCCAATAATACAGTCATATGTACATAGTATAATTCTGTCTTTATTTCACAGTATGTAACGATTTCAATAAAACAGTAGGTGTCAATGTAACACGGGTCAGCTGACGGGCCGCTCCGGCGCCGGAACGGAAGCTCCATGGCCCAGTGTCCACGCTCGATATATCGATTGTGCGAACATGTGACGTTCACTTACAATTCTTTCAGGTAGCAAAGACGTGCTTAACTAATTTTGTTTAGAAATGAAAAAATAGGTGTAGGTTTCATAAGGGGTCATCATAATAAGCCCATCACTGACCCATTGCTGGGCATGGGCCTCTTGTCGGAATGATAAGGGTTTAGACCTTAGTCTATGTCGCGGGTTGGCACACCACACATCATCGAGAACTTTTTTTAAATCAAATAATGATTCAAAAGTTATATTTTGATAGATTTCTGTTACCTACCATTTAATTTCTGCTAAACATTATTGATCAAGCCATAGTCATATTATTTGACAATAAATATTATAAGCTCGAAGTACTCAACATCGGTTATCGGATGATTATAATTAACACTTTTAAATGACAGACAAAGACGTGTTGCTGAGAAGTTTGTTGCATCGCTTCTTCTTCCCACCTTCAACACTTGGAAGCGGTGAAAGGTGGGCGTTTTAGGGACTGTTCTTTATTGTTTGACGTTTAAAAATTTCAAGTATAATTTGAATAAACAATATTTTGATTCTGATTCTAAATCCTTTTAATTAACAAGGATTACTTAGCTGGAAAATTCCTAGCTTTTAGTTTCAACATTGTAAACAAACAATTGACGACCATATGATCGGCTTCTATGTGAGTTTCACCCACACTACACCGCCTGCCGCAGAGGACATATCACTCACACAAGCTTACTGCAACTATTCCGATAGAACCGTGGTCAAAACACACGGTCGACTTCCTAAAATCTTCGCCTGATATACGCTCACATACACAGTACTCCTTTACTCAAAATTCAACGGGAAAATAAGGGGACTTCTTCGCGACATCCACTTAGAATTGCGTGCAAACAAGGATTGCGCATGTGTGCGTGCTTCATTGCCAAATGTAGGGAGACTAGTATCAGCGTAAGGAGCAATTTGTGCTATACGTGTCACTCACACACGCTCACCGCACCTATTCAGTTGTGGCGTGGTCAACACAGGTAGGGTGTACTTATCTCGATCTACTAACCATTTCGTGTGCCTTTTTGACACTTAACTGCTGTACTAGAACCTTAACTTTGTAAACAAAGTGGTTCGAAATGAAAAGTAAATGGATAATAAAGTTGGATATTATTTTACCTGGAACTAGGTTATAGAATTGCAGGTATTAATGATTTTGTTCACTATTTTGGTTCATTTTAATGATCTTCAATTGGGTATTGCAGCTTCGTGTAATGTGCTTTCCAGAAAGAACACGGTTGCAGGTAATGTGAGTAGATAGTCACACTTTCCGAAACCGTGTCGGTTGAAATATACTACAGCTGTTTATTACACACGCAACAAGTTACGCGATTATCCTATTTTGTTTCGTCACTGTTTGTAGGTAGTTTACAGTCGAAACTCCGTCTTTTGTCAAACAAGAGTAAGCTTACTTAATCAATGCTGAAAGTGAAGTTTTATGACCAGAAATGGTCACATTAAGGGCTTACCTAGGGGACATTGTCGTCATCACCACAATTGACAAACAAAATGGTGATCGCAGGATGGATACTACTGCTGCTGCTCTTGACATAATCCCCTAAACCTCCTACACCTACAAGCGGAGAGGTGTTGATCTAAATTTTGCAGGACAAAGCTCTGCCTATCGAAGTATATCCTTGATTCCACTGTGACTATTCTACGGGCTATCCAAGTGAAAACAAGCGTAAAGCAAGTGTTGATGTTAAACATAGTATAGGCCGGCCAGCATATCTTGACAGTTCCAAGCAGCGCTGCTTGCAAAGAGAAATGTCAAATACGTATCAAACTCAGTACATTTAAATTTAGTTCCTTATTTCCTCACCTGTCAAGTTATACTGGTCACTCCGTAAGCGTTACTGTCCCCTAAGGGTCGTTTCACAGGTGGGGTGAGTTTATCTGCCATCTACTGACCACTTCAGGCGCGTTTTTGACACTTCACAAACCCTCCGGCATAGTGACAATTTGATAGATATTCAAAAGATAATAATAACATGTGTTTTTGATGTAATACTATTTTTTATCGCGTTGTTAGTTTTTTGGTTTGCTGTCTTGTTTAATTAATTGATTGTTTTTTTTGTTCTTGTTTGTTGGTATTTATTATTAAAAGATATTAAGGTAATATGATATTTGCATTTGAAACTTTAAAGTAGTTGACGACACGTTTGGTGCAGTGGCTGAGCGATTGGTTTCTGCGCTACGGGTCGTGGGTTCGATTCCCGCACGGAACAAATATTTGTATGGCCTACAGATAATTGTTCCGGGTCTGGGTCTTTGTGCGTGTGAAGATTTGTGTCTGTAAACGCACCCACGATACAAGGGAAATCTTAGTGTGGGGCAAAGTTTGTTTTTTTAAATAAAATAGAAAAGAAAGAAAGTAGATTCTACATAAACCTCCGGTTTCTGATTTGAGAATTCGGGATAAGCAATTACTTAGGTAACATTTGAGTATTGAGTTGTCAAAAAAATGACGGATTTTAAAGCATTTTTTGACAACTTTGTACTCAAATACTACTAAGTATTTGCTTATCCCGAATTCTCAAATCAGAAATCGGAGGTAAGTCTCTTCGGTTTGAGTTGTTACCTACAAAACCATGTTGTAGGCACATCGTTTCTTTAAAAAAACTACTGCATTTCAAAAAAGTACTGCAACAATAATTGCCCCTAAGTCTACATGAAGCCATAACAAAAAACCATCTTAAATCAATTTCTAAACTCTTACGCAGTATTTAAGGCGTAGTACAGATCATAAAGCATACGCCACAATGGGGTGCACGCAATTAAAGGCATCGTACGACGTGCTAATGTCATATTTATGGGCTTCAATATGTAGCATATACTTTTCACATGCTTATCAAAGTCACTACCTGAATATCGGATTTATAGAGCATAGAGTTATTGAAGAATAGAAGTGGCAGTTGAATTTTTGTAAGTGCCTTTGGGTAAAAGGATCTCAAGTTTGGTAGGTTTGTAGGTCAGTAGTTGAAAGTTATAAGGGTTAGTTAGATTCTTGTAATAGAGTACCTACAATAAAGATTTATGTGAAAAGACTATGTTCGAACGAAGTGGAGAGCACAGACCAAAAAATGGCTTGAATAGAATAGAATTTGCATGAACATGGTACATTAAAGTATTAATTTTTTTTTTATGTTCGGCATTTTCTTCCATATCCACGACAGTGTTATTTTTACATAATTTTGAGTTACAATGGAACAAAATTAATTGAGTAATAAAATGGAAAAGAAACACGGCAAAGGTATTAATGCAAATATTATATGAAAATAATACGGTGGGCGTTTGTGTATGTGAAATTTGTGTCTGTAAACGCACCCATGATACAAAATCTTAAGTGCAGCAACGTTTTAAACAAAAAAAAATTTATTCCGTGATTTATTTATCGCAGACGACACTGTTTCACCTTAAAAAAATATACCTACACCCTATATGTACTCACAATTTCACAACAAATAGTTATCCTAATTCAAACCCTAAACTGCAAACGTGAACATTCAAACACGCTATTCGAATCTTTTAATTAGAATTCCATTTAATCGTCATCTCCTGCCGCATCCAACCATTAACATCCCTGATTTTTTACACTCTAGTAGTTTGTATCGTTACGATTTTAACGTGCAAAGATAGCCGTTTAACCCTTACGCACCTTTTACACCCTCGTATAACATGAAAGAAATGGTTATTTTATGGTGGCACGGTAACCGTACAGATTCTACTGTCATAACATTTTGAATTCTCGATACGTCACCGCGTAGTGATAAGGACTAGTTATCATTGTAACGCCGTAAAGTTAGATGTTGTGGTGCTTTTATGGCGTTTGTTTTTTGCGTAGCATTTTGAGTGTTATGCGAAATTATTTGGAAAATAAGTTAGTTCTGTTTTACAGTATTACGCTATTGCGTTTGTTTTTCTACAAATATAATTTTAGTCAGTAAATAATACAGGGTGTTAACGAATTCGTGTAATTCCTTCAAACCACGTGATCTACTGGTGACACAGATTTAAGCAAAATTTGAGCTAAATGGGAATTATTGAAAATCAACTAAAAATAAAAAATAAAATATTATCTATTTCTGAGTCATTTTAGAGCCTTGAGTTATCTGACTGCAAAGAGCGATATCGCGTTAGTCGCGCCTGCCAGTGGCATCAAAATGTTCACAAAAATAAAACATTTTTTTGGCAAAAAAATAAATTCTTATTTTTTTACTGAATCCTTATTAGGTGGTTTGGATACGATCGGTAACAAAGCCGCATGAAAAACTATTTTTTTTATTTTTAATCAAGCTAAATCCCGTGGCCTGTCTACATCAGTAGTAGATCATGTGGTTTTAAGGAATTACACGAATTCGTTAACACCCTGTATATTGTAACTATTTGGAAATTAAAGAGAGTCCTCTTTGTAGAGGGTAGGCAACGTACCCGCGGTGCCTTTGGTATTTCAGATGTCGTTCATAGACGGCGATGATCACTTACCATCAAGTCCTCTGCCCGCTTAGTTTGCCAATATACACACGTAGCATAAAAAAATACTGTTTGTAAAGCGTTCTTTTCATAACAGCGATTAGAACTTAGAAACTTGACTTAGCATTTCTGATTAATGCGTCTAAAATGAAGCTCTCCAAAACAATACAGTGAAAACTATTTCGAAACAATTAGGTCATTATTCACAGCACATTTTCGAATCATCACAATATATTATACGCACAACTTAATTTCTCAACAGCCGAGTACAAGACACACACCATTAATAATCCCTTACAATATATAGTTCGAACTTCAAAAAACTATTTGCCAAGAAGTTAACCAAATTGTAATTTTTCATACGAACTCATTTCTCATACCTATGTATAGTCTCAACCCTAAGTCGTATAAATATATATACGCATGGGATTATATAAGTATTGTTCCATAAAATCGACAGGGGGCTGCTAAAATAATATAAATATATCACTTTACAATGTGAAAGCAAAGTTTGTAGCTCATTGTGGTACCAATCAATGGTAACAAAGTACTATTGTCGGCAGCGGTTCTCAAAGTATTGTTAAAAGCTAGACCTAATTAAAAATTTGATAATTTACTAAAAATGTTATACTTTAGGTACCTTTTGTATTTTTTGGTATTAAGTCATTTGCTGAAGGATTTACATTTCAGAAAACTTCAAAACTTTTGACTATGGTCGAATCATAGGGCAGTTGTGTTAGGTACTATTACCTCCTGCGGACGAATGTACTGCTCCCGCGGCCCCCGGCCTAAGTGTGAGATGGAACACCGGGGTGGTTTTAGTCAGTAAGAGTCTGACAGACCCCTCCGCCCACCCCAGGGCGGAGGACATCCATGAGGATTTCCACCCCGAAAAAAAAAAAAAAAAAAAAAAAAAAAGGTACTATTACCTACCTACATAATAATTGTTTGATAATTATCCGATAAATTTCCGATAACTGTCTGACAATTATCGCAATAAATATCAAAAGGCATATTTATCTTAATAATTTCGAACCCTGATAGCTTTATTTATATTAGTCTACCTATTTTTGCAAAAATTGAAATGAATTGCAAAACTTAATAAAAAAAGTCCCATCACTTTTGTCTCACATCCACCCAAAAAAAAAGTAAAAAAAAATGATCAACACCATTTTTTTCTGAATCTCAATTTTGTCTAAAAAACTTTGAGGACCGTACACCCAAGAAATACGTTGCCGATCACCGACTAATCCGAGCGAAATCTTCACGCTTACCGAACACGGTTCAAAACAATTTCTGGCTTATTAAAGACATCCCCAGGTAGACTGACTTATCCGTTATGGTACTTATAGGGAACCTTCAAACACCCTTACGGTACACCTCAATCAATATTTGGAGTAGTTTTTGACGAGATTTTTAATGGGTTATTTAAACATTCATTGGTAAGCTGCAGCTTGTTTTTTTTTTAAGTTGTGCGTCACTGTTGCTTCTGGTTTTAATTTTGGAACGCAGTGAACTAATGCCTCGAAAAAAATAGAACAAAAAAAAAACTAAACAACATTCTTCTATTTTCAAAACGATTGCTGTAGATGTGCCGAAAACTTTGTGAAGTGAAGATCCCAAACGGGTGTTGTGTTTAAATTTCTGTTGACCCAAAACTAGAAAAAGGAAGTAACAACTACGAAATTAAAATAACTAAGGGGTACAATTTTATATCGAAAATAATTTCTAACCAGCGAGGTGTTACCACAAAACACAATACTAGAAGCAAAAAAAAAAACAAAATCGGTTAAAAATAATTAACCCGTGAAAGTTCTTGGTCCCGAGAAAGTTTTAAAAGAAATACACGTTAAGGGTGCGACACACACAGCCGATAATTAAGGCGTATTCAAACTTCGATCGGAAACTATAAATAATAGAATTCGGGATCGAAGCGGATCTCCTTTGTTCGCAATTATTATAAGTTTCTTAACCCTTTCCAATCGATCGAATTGGTTTAATAACATGGTTCGTGTTTTCACCTCCTGTCCCACAGGTGTGCTATGTGAAATATCTGTTCGTGTCCCCAATAATTCCGTCTAAAATATAATTTTGTTTAGTGAAAAAAAAACTTTGGTAACATTAAAAGTAGAAACAGGCTTCCTTTTATTTACTACTAGAGGTCGCAGTGTCGCCCACGTGGATGTCGTTTATCGCGTGGATATTTCGTGGTTTTCGGGATAAAAGTAATCTATGTCCTTCTTCGGGTTTCAGACTATCTCTGTACCAAGTTTCATCAAAATCGGTTAAGCGGTTTTGATGTGAAAGAGTAACAAACAGACAGAGTTACTTTCGCATTTATAATATTAGTAAGGACAACGTTAGGTTTATTTATTTTACATTCTATTTATTGTAACATTAGACAAATAAAACCAATTTTAGCACAGAAATGTATCATAAGCAACATGTTTACTTCCAGCAGAGATTCAACACAGTAGGTATGCTTTTATGAATCTTAACGGTCAATCAATATGACCTGAAACTCTACTCGAAGAAATAGTTCAAAAGATATGTGTGCCTTGGTTGGCAACTTTTGTCTATTATTATATGAAATTGGATTCGCTAAAACACGCATCAGTAAATTATTGTTTCACACCTGATTTTTTTCACAATTCTCACGATGCAGCAACACCAGTTTTGTTCAAATCCACGATTGCTCAACATGGTAACTATCACATTACAATTATTTTCCGTTTTTTACTCGTATCTTAAAACTGTTTACAACTAAAAACTCTAAGCCTAACGGTTCAAATTGATCTTAAAAAGTTATTTCTTAAATCTATCGACACAAAAGAAAAAATAATCGAGCTTAAAATCTGCGCACAAAAAACTGTTACAATTAGACAGTTTTTGTTCCTTTGCCTTTGATAAAAAAAAATCTTTTAAGTGACAAAAATAGGAAGTACAATGACATGTCAGGTTGGGGTTGACGGGCTCTCTCCCCTTCAAAGTGTTAGGTGACACTAGTGATCGCAATTTTTGACGAAGGCTTTTGTAATTTTTTTTTCTTAATAAAAAAACAGTGTCGTCTTGCATAAATTAACGCATGCGTATTAGAAGAACATGAATATTCCCATGTCTATTATATTTTTTGTCATCCGCTGATTCTTTGTGCGAGTGATGTGTGTGTGATTATGATTACGATTTTAATTGAAAATAAACATTAAAGTCTGGCGCGTCTGCTACAGACTTTGTGGATTAAGTTTTTTCTTGAGAATTTTTATGAGTTTAGTTATATAAATTGTGTATTATATTCGTACCAGAGGTCGCCAGCGGCTTCGCCCGTGTATATCGCGTATTTCGCATTTTTAGGGATTAGTAGCCTAATGTCCTTCTCCGGGTTCCATGGGGCCTACTCCTAAAGTCCGTCAACGAAGTTAGTCGCCCGTCCGAAAGTAGGTCGAAACGTAGAAGTGAACAAAACAAGTGTCAAGTTCAACGTTTCGGGCTAGCAAAAACACATCGGTAGTAGGGACAACTGACAAATCGTGTTGTCATTAATTCTTAGTTCGGGCCCGAAATAATCGTACGTACGTAGGTGATAGGGAGTAGGAACCGCTCGTAAATGAGGCCGAAACCACGGATTTCGCGCTTAGGGAGTAGACCCCTAGGCTATCTTTGTACCAAGTTTAATCAAAATCGATCAGTAGTTTAGTCCTGATTAAGTAACAGACAGGGTTACTTTCGCATTTATTATTAGTAAGGATTACGAGATTCTAATTTTCATTTGTAACCAACACCATATACATTAATTTAAATTGCAAGCTTTGTGTCTATTGATTTTTTACCTTCTAATATAAAATCTAGGGCGATAAATTTTCTATAATAGGTTAATGCGACTAGAAAACAAACAATCATCCATGTGTTTAATATCCCACGCAAATTATCACACCTTATCGACCTTACTTCAAATAGCTCATACGGGCAAACTTAGCGATCGAAATTCATTGCTTTATTTATACATAAGAAGTCTATCAAATCAGTTAACAATCGAGCAATGGACAGCACAGCATTCAGTTGCATTGATCCCTATATTTACCCACAGTGTAAAAAAACGGACTATCTATGACTATCAAATAATTCCTAGCATTGAAGGTTAGCTATCCTAGGTGTGTAGAGTATAATTTTACGAGCCAAGAAATTATTGCCTTATGTCATTCAAGACACCATTAACATTAACACGTTACACCCATTGCAGTTCTATGGAACTCATAAAGGAAAGACAATAAACATGATATCGTTTCTGTTAGTGAATGAAGTCGATATGTGGACAACGACTTTAAACGGGCCAGTATCGTAGGAGACTACTTTTTCAATACCAATAGCATACATACTTAGCATCAAGCCTTTTCCCCATGAAGGTAGATAGATATACAGAACGCAACGTGCTACGATTCTGGCATTTAAGATAAAAAAGAAAGAGAGGCGTTTTTTTAAAAAAAAACGTTCTGTTCCAAGTCTGAAACCGTTCAACATATTATAATTAATTTACAGATAGTTTGAAATTTTGAACAGATAGTTCGCAGTTGTATTTAGAAAGAACGGGACGCCCTTTAAAAAAAACTTTGTGTTCCAAGTTCGAAAAAGCCAAAAATATTATTAACAATTTACGGATAACTCGAAACTTGAATAGGTATTTTGCATTTCTGGCCTGACATGGATCTAAATGAACATACCAAAATATAGAACTAACATGAAATGTACTGGATTTGACTGATTTTTTACATCTTCCTTTACAAGCAGGGCCGCCATCCACGTGCATTTAGAGCCATACCTATATGTATACCTATATGGAACATCATACCTATATGGATCATATTAAAGCGACTAACTAGTACATAACTACATAGCAGACATCATCAAGTCTTAACACCTTCAGTGCCGAGTGCCCTCCAGGAGTCCTCCTGTAGCCGCATTCGCCATGCCGGGTGTCTCATGGAGGGCTCATTTTAAATGTAGGTAGGTTTTTTTGCAAACAAGCAAACACCTATTTTACAACGCAGTAGCGTATTTTTCACGGTTTTTAACCTAATGCCAAGAACCTTCCTCGAGGGTTCACTCTTAACGCAAACGTAATGCCGAGGTGGTCCTGGAAGGTCCACTAGCAGTATGTATGGCGGCATGGCGTATGAGCTCGATGAAAAGTGTGGTGGACTCGAATGTGTTAAACTTGTAGAACTTAGCTATGATACTCCTCCTTGAAAAAAATGTATATCCAACAATGGACTGCAATCGGCTGAGTTGATTGATTGACTGAAGCTAAAAATCTAACGCGTGTTTTCATTGACCATACTTTTTTTTTACGAACTCTTTTTCTCTTGTAATCTCATTTCAGGGTCAAAATACACGTCCGATAGTTGCTTCCGGGAGCCGGATCCGGCTATCTGATCGGATTCATGAAATACACGTACGATTCTCATGTCCGATTTTTTCTGGACGACGACGACGCCCGGACGATGCTTAAGATTCTGACATCCGATCCGATAGTCTGATCGTACGTGTAATTCATGTTCAAACAAATGTATGAAGCGGAGGCCTTCAGATAGTCTGATCAGACTATCGGAACCGACTATCGGAGGCAAGTATCGGACGTGTATTTGGGCTCTCGTGTTTTCATTGACCATACTTTTTTTGAGGAATCTTTTTCTCTTTTAATCTCATTTGAAGCAAGACCTTGCTCAAAGATTCAACGTTTAATATAAAGGCAATGTCTCAATATCGAAACAAAAATATTCCATACCATAAGCCGGAATGCTCCGTATTTATTACCCGCTGTATTCTAAATCCAAGTGGACAAATTTATGACACTCCATACACAATAAATCATTTTCCATAGCGACATTTTAAATACATTTTTATAAGCGAGCCCAATGTTCTAGTATGATCGTCAACATAAGTATTTCCAATCATTCGTATGATGCAAGGAATTCTCGCTTCAAAGTCCAAGTGAGAGAAGTTAAAATTGCATGAAAGAATTCGGCGTTCTTCGCTACAAAGCGCTGGAGTTTAGAGGTGAAATTTATAAGTAATTTGCGAATAAATCTTTCTGTGTTAGGGGAGTTTTTTGCCTAACTTCGTCTTCCGACAATATAAGTAGACTATTAATGTCGTGTACCGATAATTGTCACACATATTTTAGAAATATCTTCAATAGATATAAAACGGCTTTTGTATGGAATTTGCCCTATTATTTTTGGGAACAATATAGAGTATCTCTGTGAAGTTTGGTGGAATTAAACATATTGTGAGAATATTTGTAATAAATGAAATATTTTTCTCTTTTTTTGCAGAAGGTGAGTGGAAATGGATACAATAGATATTAACAAGTTTATGAGGACAGTTCGTTTGAACATTGTAAGTATTATTTATAAGTTAAATTTAAGTTCCGGGCTAAGGCGTAAATTATGACTGGTTTTTGGAAGTCTTTATTTTTTTAATCAAAACATGCATACGCTTTTCCACGTCTTCATTATTATCTTATCTTACCTCAATATTACTCTAGAATGAATTGTAATAGTGTCCCTTCCGATAAGGACGCATGTATCAATATAAAAATTAAGTTACTTTTAATAAAACTAATTTGGTTGGACAGTGTCAAACTCAGAAACTCGGGAAAGGGCATGTTAACAGCATCAATAAATTGCAAATCTAATTAGTCCGCCAGTTAGAGTTTTGAAAAATAATGGACACGTATTTTTTCTTTTGTTAAATCTATATTTGGAAAGATAAAACGCATCAAAACTCGAGAGCGGGGGCTTGTGACGTCACAAGCAAGTAAAAATTGTACTTGCTTGTGACGTTTTGCCAATTTTAAAAGTGTCGTATCTTCGTCAATTTTGGTTTGCGTAACAAAAGAAAAAAAAATGTGTCGATTTTTTTTTGATATCTAACTGATGGACTAATTAGATTTTTTCAGTCAAATACCCTATTACAGCACCATTCAAAATCAAATCAAATTAAAAAATGCTTTCAAAAAGTAAAAAAAAAAACAATAGCATTCGACCACAACACAATAAACTATATTGACAACAATTTGACCGTACACAAATCAGATCTAAACATGTGACATGCTCCCGCGCAGGAAGCGGCATTGTTTTTACACCATCAACCAAATGATCGATATAGAAATATAAAGGCCGGTGCAGGCGCGCGATTGAGCGTATCAGTCGCATCCGCGGCTTTGTGTCGCGTAAAACAATGTGATAACTGCTCTATACTGTGTCCGGTTCAATGGACCAAATGTGAGGATGTGTGCGAAGCTTAGTTTTTTATATGATACCACAAGTTTGTATAAAGCATGATCGCAAATACTTAGGCGTGTATAAGCAAGAAATTCTTTTTTTTTTTGCTTATTTTTTACTTCTATTGCAGAACTATTATATAACTTTCGTGAGACACACTCATATTTATGATTATTTACGGATAACTCACGTGCATTTTTCGGGATTTCCCGACTAGTTTTGGAGTTTGGAATCGAACTCCGACTCGCAACCTCGCCGCGTGTTCAGCTCATGATTAAGGGCTCCGTTTGGGTCCGAAACTATTCGGGCAATACCAAAAAATGCACGTGAGTAAACCGTAAATAATCATAAATATGAACTAAGTATTATATAAACTTAAAATGTTATAATAATTAAAGGTAACATCCTAGGGATAGTATCAGACGCTTAATATTCTACGTCACCAACTATCAAAAAGGTTACGTCTAAACATTTTTATTTAATAGTTCCTGTTAGAAGTAGTATTAATTCAAACCTCATTTCCAACTTTACAGTTACTTAAAGTAATATTTTGCAATTAAATTGCACGTCATTTAATGTAAGACAAGGCCGCGATTACATTAACGAGCGAACGAATAAGCGAAGCGGAAAACTTAGCGGGCCCGCCCCGCCTCACTTCGCCAAGAAATCGTCTCTATTTACGCAATCACGACAATGCGTAATGACGATCGTTAGTCGCTGCGACTTCCAGTTTGTACAGTAATTGACATTATTTTCCAATTTCTCCGCGTTTTTTTTCCTGTGTAATGAAATCGCGCAGCCGTGCTCAGTCGCTCGTGTACAGTCGTTGCTTATAAAATTTAACGCAATAACGTTTACGAACTCTCTACTTACCGTTCTATCATATTCACATCCAATTTAACATGGAATGTGTATACATTGAAGTATCTGTTGAGATTCTTATCGATACAGGAATTTACTTAGATAGTAAATAAAATATTAAAGATGTTTGTAACTTTTTATAGGAAAATTGTTTAGGGGTTGCATCCTTCCGTTTTGATTCTAGAAATCAGGCATGATGAATCGAAAGTTTAATTCTGGTAATCATCATCATCAGCCAATAACTGTCCCAATACTGGGCACAGGCCTCTTCTCAAAATGAGAAGGATTTAGGCCTTAGTTCTCCACGCTGCGCTGGTGCAGTTTGCCGTACTACACACCATCGAGTACCTCTCTGGTACGCAGGTTTCCTCATAATGTCTTCCTTCACCTATGATCCGCAAATGAACTTGAAAAGTCAAGAGGTGCGGGCCGGTAACGAAATTAGCCCTCCTACACAGAAGGCAAGCTTTCAACCGCTAGGCTATCGCTGCTTAATTAATTCTGATACACATTGATTAAATAAACAAACATTTTTGGTATGTAATTCTAAAATACTTCACAATACGCAATCTAAGAAACAGAACCGTAGTTTTTGCAAATGAGATATTCCCTCTATATTATATAACAAAGAACAAACAAATGACTTAGCCAACTGCGAAATTATAAGAATACAGGAAGAGCAAAGTATAATAAAGGCAAGAGAGCGCCAAACGGCCAAAACGTGATCTATCACCTACTAGAGTTGCGCGCGGCAGTTAGCTCTCTCTACATATAATTTAAAGCCATTAAAGACATCTGCAGACCCAGCAATGAGTTCGCTTACTTGGGATGCGTAACGTCCCTCTGGTGCCCTTTTTTGTGTTTCTACGTACGTGCGGGGGTGACTTTTTCGAGCAAGGGGTGAAAGCGTGGGGTGGTATGCTCATGTTTATGACTCCTATGTTCTTGACTCATATACCTCGTTTTATGAAAAACTCTGCCTCGAATTGCCGTTTTGGAGTCATTATCGTGTGTCGGTATTCGTGCAAGGGAGGCATTCCGAATGTGTAGGCCGTGGATCCGAGTTAAATTAGCATTTTATGCGTCTCTTCGTATTTCATTCGGAATATGTGAGTGTAAGTATCTAAGGAAAGCAGTTTAATCAGTTTGAGATTAGTTAAGTAGTTAGTTTCGTCACATGATTGCTTTAAGTACGTTTGACACGCCTTCAAATGAAGATACAACTATAAAAATTCTTCTCAGGCACTGAAATTAATCTACTATCTGAATAGACAATCTTTTTACTTTACCAGATTATAGGAACGTATGCATTTAAATTGTAACAGTAATGTCAGTATTAGTTGAGTTGTAAAAAACAAAACATCAATTTTGTGGAGATATCGTGTTACGTGTGTGATGTAATTTAACCTTTTGAACACCGATAACGGATATTTCACATATGGAATAAAAGTAGATACATATTAATTAATGTTCTTTAACTTCCAAGTCTAAAAAACCTAATATTGGGATATTTTTATACGTATAATATTAATCGATAAGGTAAAATCAGCACTAACTTTTCATTTAAATCTGACTCTTAAAAACTGCCTGGCGTAGGGTGTGTTATGGTTTTGAAAACTTGGCGTTTAAAAGGTTAAGACATTAACCGGTTGCGTACCGCCCGTCGTCCCAGGACGACACTTAATTGTCTTATCTATTGTGTCTATAATTACGGTGATTGAGAGTTTAAACTTCCAATACTTAAGATGCCACTAAAAATATCTATACATATAAAAGGAGAAGCTGACTGACTGACTGATCTATAAACGCAGAGCCTAAACCGCTGGGGTTAGAAAGTTGAAATTTTGACAGTAGGTTCCTTTTGTAATGTAAGCATCCACTAAGTAGGGATTTTTCGAAATTCAACCCCTAAGGGTGTTAAATAGGGGATGAAAGTTTGTATGGAAAATCTTCACTTAACGGGTTCAAAATTTCACGCAAGCGAAGCTGCGGGCGAAAGCTAGTACATACATATACTTACGAAAATAACCCTCCAAAGGGTAAGTAGAGGTGTTCTCCTATTATAGGAGCCTGTACAGTGTACAACGTGTGAAACGTGGGTGTACAGTTTACACCCACGCTTCGTCTCTTGTATTTAGTTCCATGTAATAGGTCGATAGCCTATTGCCATTTTTCGGGTACTATTATGGTGCCAGGTTAATCGCCTCTTATAATTCACTTGCACAGCACCGAAGGGGAATTGTATTCACAACCCATCCCCCGCAAACTGAAAATCTAAAAATCAGCTCTAAAAATATAGTAGACAATGATGTCGAATCTATTGTGCACAAACTAAACTTAATTTAGGCTATTGCCATCTTTTTCATTCTGATAAAATAAGAATGAAACAGACGTAAATAAGAGCTGTCAAATTAAGATGTGCTAAAATAACCATACATATTTAGACGACACGTCAGAACGTGTCGACTAAGGTAAGGTAAGGTAAGGTATGACGGGCTGGTGTCCGCAACTCCACGTCTGACGCGCGTATTTTGACGCAAAATACGCGCTCAAAATACACGCGTCGACTAATAACACAGTGAATTTCATTTCATTTTTAATTTTTTGTTTGACATCTCTAACTTAATTCTTATCTATCACCGTCTTTTTCTCGCGCTGTATGTAAGTAAAAGATATCAGTACCCTATTTTTAGTTTAGCTAACAAGAGAATCGGCGCCAATTTCGTCGTCAATGTTGCTCTCTGTCCGAAAAACAATCGAAGCAGCAACTTTGGTGTCAAAGTATCGAAAACGTTCGGCTTAATCACAACGTACCCTGATTAAGGCCGACCCTCTGGCCATAAAAACATTATCGTTTCGTCCCTCCGTAAAAAAACATAAAGAACAAATACAATGGGCTAGTGGGCTCATGGTGCATCAGATATTGGCAGTTAGCTACATCCATGCCATGCGTCTTCGTCTGATTAGATCCGATGTCTACGATCGCCGTTACTGTTATTGGTGTTTTCAATTGTAAAGCCGTTAGTTATGTTGTTTTTATGTTTTTTTATTGGTTTTAAATTAGAATATTGAGTTCAATGAGTCGATTTGCGAATAAGAAGTCATCGTTCTTAAATTAAATGCATTAGCTAAGATCAAGAATTGAATGACAATTTCTTCGTTGACGCCGTTGATTTGCAAAAGCTTTGTGATGGTTAAAAATTTACGAATTCAGATGAAGCTATCCTACTAAACGATAAAGACAATAATTTAGCTAATTATTATCTACATAAACTCATCCATATAAACGAAGACCCAGTTTTATGTACTACGCAACATAAAATTTCATTAAACACAACATAAGCTCCTTCCAATCTCGGAAATGGCCACCAAAACAAAAATAGCCTTGAGGGTGAAATCTGAAAGCATTGAGAAAAACATTCGTGGCACAAAACTGACGATATGCTTAATGCACCCCACAGAAATTATCGATTAGAAGCTTTTTTATGCAAGAGAGGGTGCGTAGGGGAGTAAGCCTGGGGCGAGTGGTTGAAACAAAAAACGCGAGTGAAGAGTGAAAATAAAAAGTTTAAACAAGTAGGATTGCAATGGTGGCCCTCAAGACGTAGGAAAAATCAATATTCGATGCCGTCCGATGCAAATCTTCTTGCATCTCGATTTGAATTTCAATGCGGTCGCGAATTTGAGTTACTGCTTTTATTTTTATCCAATTCCTTCGTGTCTGGGGTTTTAAGTAGATAACAATAGGGATACAATTAGAGTGAATGTGGGTATGTATGTATTGGAAATGTATGTATTACTTTATATTCATATTAATTTCTTCAGACTTACTAAAAATTACAGTTTTATTTTTCTGTTTCTTGAAGACCATTTATACGTAATCGGGCAGCTATTGGCTGAGATCCGAAGCGTCTCTAACCAAGCACAGTTAGTAAAAATAACAGAGATGTTTATGAGATTTAAATAGGGTTCGTCAAGGAACCTGAAATCCAAAAATCATTTGAACAACTTAAACGCTCTATCATTATCAACTATCTATCTATTCTAACTTAATTTCATACAGATTATGAACTCACAATGCCATCATAAAAATCCTTTTAATATGTTCCTACAAACTTAAGGAAATATATTACGCAGAACAGTAAGAACATTATTATGACAGATCATAATTTCACTGCTAATAATTCACTGCATATCGCTTTACTATCTAAGTTAAACGCGTATTTCATAATTTTCTATGAATATGTAATTCATAGTAAAACGTCGAATGGCGTATAATAAACATCGCACTAAATGTTCGATGCAAAATGTTAAGCAGAAGCCAGCGGGAGACGCAATAACAAGAAATAAGGATGTGAAAAACTGGAAATTAAAAACATTAACAAATACATGTCTTGCCTAAATCGTTTGACAGGGGATCTGCCGTAAATGTACCAATCAATCAACGGAGTACATAAAAGAAAGTACATCTTGTCGGTACTCAGCCCAATTAAAGCGCCCCAGGGCTCAGCTGTACACTCTTCTTGATCGTTCGAGCGTCATCTTTAAATTTCCGTCGTTAAGATTTAATTTTTATCAAGGTCCCCCTCGTACGCGGGGAGAGGCAACCTGTCGCGCCAAATATTTTCCTCCGTAGTTTTTTCCCTCCTTCGATGGCACTTACTCGCCTCCCCTCTATACGAATTTTTTTATCATTAAAACTCGGAGTGGGGTCGCCGAACCCGGCGTTGCCAACTCGCGCTGTCATAACAAAACAAAATCATACGGAACCCGCGTAATTTGCAACATCGCGTTTTTTGACTATGAATTTTTTAAGGTTCTAAATGATTAAATAGGCGTGCAATGCATATTAAATATTTTGCAGGGTGGTTTTGCGTTTATTACACAGTAGAGAATTTTCTATGAGCATCTAATGAGCCCTTCATTACAACTATACCGTATCGGTAACCATAGGCACATAATACATACATGTGCCTATTAACCGATACGAACATAGCCTTACAAAACTTAATCAAAGCCACCCAGTTCCCCCCTCCAATCAATAACAATCGTCACTAATAAATTCATTAACCCTGTCAATGTATGAGGTATTTACGTAGTGACGACTTAAGCCCGTTTGCGGCCAATAACGGCCGAATGACACATTTCACTTAGCCTGAATGCGGCCTGTAATTAAGCCGGCTACGTGTTAATTACCGGCCCACTGACACCTCGCCACGATTCATTTCCTTTGACGGACCGGCTGCCATCTTTGTTTTCCTTTTACCATTCAGTGATGCTTATTTAGCAACGTTTTATGTTAATAGAAACAAAATACAATAGAATAAATACATTCAATGTAATTGAGATCGTTTATTAGATAAAAGAAAAGTAGCTGAAGAATAAAGTTAATTTATCAACCACCTAAACCATAATTAGGTCTAAGAAACGAAAGAAAATGTCGAGAACTTTGATCAAGTGTTTACATAGCAGCTAGCACTAAAACATTGGAACAAACAAAATTACCTTAAGTAAGGTTGAAAAGTTGTGGAAACAGAACTCTTATAATCTTGTTAGAACGCAGACGCAGCGGCTAATCCTCCTCCCATCAGCTAATTAATCCTACCAAGTTTATTTCTCAAAAAGTTTCAACTTGGTACGGAAGTAATTTCACGCCAAGGCATTAGTGGGGAGCGAACTTCACACTTAGCTACTCGGTAAACACTCATGACGTTTCCTAATTAACGGACGCAATTAGTGGTCGAGCTCGATGGACCAGTGGGGGGTTGGGGGGTGATAAGTGGCCAGGAGCGGAAAAAGTTAGAAGAAAATTCGAGGGCTTAACATGGCGAACGTGGGGCGAGGCGTCCAGACGTTGGGTAGTCGCACGTTTTGTACTAAAGTTGTCTGGAGTACGACCTTGGACTTTTAGTATGGTAAACGATTTTCATTGTGTTGTTAGTTACGTTTAATTTATTAATAAGGAGGTTGGTTGTATAGATAGGGTTTTTTTTGATGTAGATGCTTATTTTTTATTGAAATAGGGCTTTTAAACCATTCTCGTAAATGATGATGCATTAAGTACATACATAAACTCAAGTGACTGCCTTGTTGGTCTAGCGGTCGCAAGCGCGACTGCTGAGCGTGAGGTCTTGGGTTCGATCCCCAGGTCGGGCAAAGTGTTATTGGGTTTTTCCGTGTGGAATTTCTCAGTAGCAGCTCGGAGTCTGGATTTGTGCCCGGTTGATGGCAATAGGCTCGCTTCCTATTACATGGGACTTAAACATAACGGCGAAACGTGGGTGTACTAATACACCTCTGCCAACCCTTCTGGGAATAAGGCGTGAAGTTATGTTTATGTGTGTGTTTATAAACTCACGTCTTTTTACCATAGACGAATCAAAACGAGTAAAGGATTGTAGCATATGGCTTTCTGCATTTTATGTCTACTTCTATGGGAAAAATATGCATTACTTAGAACAAATTCAATAATCAACATTCAGGCTTGACTCACATGTTTGTACCAAAGCGGGAACTAAACTCGTATCTTCTGGCATAGAAAGCCGAATTCGATGGCGTGACCTAAAGTAAGGCAAGGCAAACCCACTATAATTACGTCATAAAACCTATATATCACTTAGATCTCTCATTCTATAACCAACTTAAACTAAGACGCCTACACACATTCTACAAAAAGTATACCACCACTCATCGCTGCGTGTCTTAAAATATTATTCCACAAGAGTCGGAACATTTACATCTTAATTACAAATTCGTGATTGTCCGAGGAGACCAAATGAAAAATATCTCTCACCCATAGTCTCGTCTTATTAACATTCCGCCCCCGTGCTCCTCTGATGAGTAATTGCTTCTTTAATTCGCGTCATCCATCCTCAAAATAGGGCAATTTTTCATTCAGCTTCACGAGGTTTGTACACTTAATGGCAATGAAAAATACACACGTCTACAGAATTGATGCTAAATAAATATTAATATACGTAACGCATAATTTGATTTAGATTCGAGTAGCATCTTGCTGGTTAAGGTTAATCTTGCTAACTATTTAGTGGATTTGATAGATCAACGACTGTTTAGACTCTAAACAAAAAATTTAGAACTCTAAACTTTAGTGCGTTTTTTAAATATTTGTATTTTGAATTCAATCTAATTCAAGCCGCTAAAAGTATAAGTATTAGATGCGTATTCATTAAGTAAGCTATTAAGTTAATCATGAAAAGCATAAGTAAATTAAAGATAGTGTGTTAGGACACAAGGGCTCTACAAATTGGGTTTACCTTTTGATGTCGTGTATAAATGAGTGCATTAAACGTCTAGGATTGATTCAACTTAGGAATCTTAATAGCACAATTGATATTAGAATTCCTAAAACCATTATTCTGAATGGTCTACAGATCGAAATTTACAACGCAATAGATGCAAAAAATTGCATAACTGTACTGAAAAACACTTCTTAGATTGTACTAAAATTAAACCTATACTTGGCTATGTATGTTTTAGTACCGAGATGCCGGTGTCTGATATACCACTGTTAAACTCACGATAGTTTCTGTTGGTACGTTTGTAATCCATCATGTAAATTTATTTATTTTGTTTAATAAACGATAACAAAATTAATCTTAATCAATACATACACTTCAATGAAATTTTCCTTCTAAATTACATCCGCATTATCCACAAAATTTGCTTCAGTAACCGCACATCATTACTAGAGCAACAAATGCTTAAAAACGAAAATCGTTATCCGTTGTTTGCGTCAGTGTGCCTTTCCCTTCTTCTCTGCCTTTAATTTATTCCCCAAAAATATAAAAGGATTCTGAGGAGTCGTTAGCGATATTGTAATTTGATTATTTGTATTTTTTTTCTTATACTTTTAATCACCGAGCTTCGCCAAGGGGAGGGAGGAAATCAGATTTCAATTTCAATTAGAGAAGGATCTTCGTGGAAAAATCCGAATCGAGTGAATGAGTATTGATGAGTTTGGTCGTTAATATAAATGAGTCATTTTAGCGGGGTATTCAATCAGCCTTTTTATTTGTTCTCTTGTTTGGAGGAAGCCAAATTATTTGCCTACGATTTTTTTTAGATTTGATTGCCGTATTACATATTGTGCCAATTTTAAGTGGGCAGACGTGCTTCATGTCAAAATTGGGGCATTTGAAATCGTTAATGAGCCTTATTGGAATTCCTAGTGAGAAAATGAACGATTCCGTTGACGATATACAAATATCTAGACTTAGAACCAAAATCCTATATGCTACATTTTTACTAAAACGTAAATTGAGCGTACTACTGTAAGGACCGGAGTAACATTACACGTCTAGGTTGTTATAAAGTTTGTATTATACTAACAATAATAAATAAAATAAATATCAGCCTGTACTGTACTCTACTGTTCCAATGCAGGGCAAAGGTCTCTTAAAAGAAACGAGCATTGATACCACGCTTGCTCACTGCGGGTTGGCGATTTCAGACCATTAAGTCCAGGTTTCCTCACGATCTTTTCCTTCACCGTATGTCAGTGACGTATTGGATTACCTGAGAAAGTTCATATGCATATTATGCAATACATTTTACTGCTGGGCCATAAGATAGACAGTCCATCGGTGCGAGAACATGTTAACCTGTATGTGCCGGACCAGTATATGCGTGCCACTGGACGAAGGCGGCACCGACTACTAGCTCACCCTATCACCTGACGCTCACCTCATTCCAGCAAGAGCCCAACAGCCAAAGCAATTGCTTTACTGAATGAATTTGTTGAGAACTGCCCAGATGCCGAAATATTTTCTGATAATATTAATGAATTAAAAAATAAAATATTGTGCTTTGCTCTATGATTTTATTTATGGAGATTTTTGTACTTTTTACTCTCTTTAGCATATAAGCGTTTTGGTGTCTAGGCTGTAACCTCATATTGTTGTAAATGGATAAATAAATAACATTGAAAAAGTCATATTAGTACATGCCTGGGTTTAAACCCTCAAACCGGTGCTTAACAAGCGGATCTGTAACCTTCGGGCCACCACGACATTAATTATAATAAGGAAACTAACAATAATAAGTAATAATTCAATATATGGGCGAAGGCATGTACAGACGCGGACTTGAAAGGTTTGCCAGATTTCAAATTCGATTCCTTCTCACACTGTGCGCAATAAGGTTCAAGATGTCATATCAACTTACATTAAGTAGCTATTAGTTTTTTTTAAATTGTGAAGCGGCGATTTTAGCAAAAAGGCAATTAACCACTTTTTGATGTTATGAACTCCTTTTTAGGTATGTGTGTCTTGTCAAAAGTTATATAGAGTTCGCTCTATAAGTATATCTTTTTTACACTTAAGCGAACATGATTGAATTTACTAAATAGGTTGATTTCTTTTTCTATGCTACCTAGTATATAGCCTCTATAAATGAACCTTAAAGCCTCGTATCCACTAGGCAACAATTGACGCGCTACATGTTGCTCAACATGTTTCTGAACATGTAGCAACACGATGATCGACAACGTGCAACAAACTCATGCGTACTAAATCTTTCAGCGTCATGTCCCGCGTCATCTGGCAATGTTGCAAAACATGTTCAGCGTCACATGTTTCGCGTTAATTGTTGCCTAGTGGATACGAGGCTTTCATGTCAATTAAGAAAAAAAATCTTTGCCCTGTCAATTCTTTGTGAACGACCATATGAAAAAGTAATGTGCAAGCAATTATAGACCTTAGGGTGGTAAACATTCCAAGTCCGCAACTGCACTACCACAATGCACTGCTCCGCTGTGCAATTTCAGGTTTCAATTCTTAATAACGCTACAAAAACACCCTAATAACTACGTCTCACTTCTAAGCGGTTGAAAAACCCTTAAGACCTCAAATCAAAAGCAGTGCCACGTCATAACATAATATCCAACAGCAGGATAATTAGAGACGTTGCGATTGCACGCGAGCCACAAATAATTCATTAGCGGTACCGTAGTTCACCGCATACAATCACTTAGACTGTCATGCACCACGTTTAAACTTACCAAGTGGAGTAATTACTGCACTGAAGCGGCCGACGCTGAAAGGTTAGAAATAATTGGATAATAGGGGGTGTGTTATGCACAGTAATGACACATAGTTACGTGCATGTCGCGCTCGATGGTGGCAACAAAGATAGCACTAACAAAACGGCTAGAATACAAAATCAATGTTTACGTACTCATACAACGTTTTTAAATCAACGAGACAGTTTTAAAATTAAAACAAACTCAATTCTTTCAAGTAACGCGCCGACACGAACCAATTAGAAAACGGATGTCAAGGAAGCCGCAATTAAAAGAAATCCTCGAATATCTTCCGACTTAATGACTTCTTTGCTTGTTAATTCCTTGTCGCGAAGGAAAAAACTCGGAGTCGGATTAATTCCAAGTGCAAGTCGATTGTTTGCATAAGCCTCGGCGGGGAAACATCACCTCGCCGCCACCGGCTTAAAAAAATAATTAAAATTCGTAATCACTCTTGACTCGGCCCCCCGGGGGAGTGCGGTCCTTGCTTTCGACCGCTTCGCGGACTAAAGTCGAGATTTTCACATTGAACGACACGAACGTCCCCGCAAATTCGTTTATGTGACATTTTAAGTAATTTGTGTTACTCGAATGTTGTAAAAATGACTTTATTACGAGCTACGATTCACATCGCAGCGTTGTTCAAATAGTGGCACAAAAGCCTTGTTGGAATGTTTATGGACGTCTTAAAAAACTCGAACGACATACGGTAGGAAAGTTTCCGAGTCGCTTCGTTACGGCTACCCGCAAAATATGAAAGCTTAGTTCATCCCTTGCATGTTCACCGGTAGTTTTCTACCCTCTTAACAACATATTTCGGCATATTTCGATTACCATAAAGCGTTTCGTGTGATGTATATTTACGTTTCATTATGTGTACTTATTTCAGTGCTTACATGCATTAATTTCTTCACTATGTTGTGTATAACATAACCTTTAATAACCCCTTGAATATTGCTCGGTTAGGTATAATGAACATGCCTAATAAGAGTACAAAATAATCGTACATTTTTGCATCGGATTTCTAGCATCGAATAAAACGTTAAATAGAAGGTATTTCCGACTTACATGTATTGTCAAGCATTACTTTGCTTTCAGAAACTTGTCTTAAGGTCTTTAATAATCACATGACCAGTTATTTTATATATTATCCTTAAATACTACAGAAAAATATGTTTTTTTTTTATATTTCTTGCTACATAGAAAATAATATGAAAATATACCTACATCTTAAAATTAGTAATTCCCCTGGGGTTTTAACATCATTATCGAAACATTTCGCGAACTCCTCTTCTAATAGGATGTAAAATAACTCATCACAATAGCCAGACATTTCTTTCGTACATTCAAAAGAATCCGAGCTTATCACGGCCTTAAATTAATAAGCATTCAAGTCGAGCCAAGTAAAAATGAATAAAGCCCGTAACACCGAACAATAGCGTAATAAGGATGGTGCATTTTGTCTCTGAGAGCTCGCTTGCAAAACAACAATAATTCTTCTTTCCGTGAAAAGATTTTCAGCGTTATTCCACTTGAAATTATTATATTTTTTTTCTTGTCGTCGTCTTGCCATTGTCTCGGACGGGAGGTAAGTAATGAGGGAAATTGGGGGCTCTTGGCCGGGGCTGAGGGACGCCAAGATTTGCGTGGCCGACCGCCGGCTAATGCCGAATAATGAAACAGCTTTGAGATATTCTCCGCTCAGCGGTTGGGATTTATTAGATTCAGCCAAACGGAATTAGGCACTTACAAAACGTAGATATTGCTGTAACTATGTATACTTGCCTTTAATAAAGTTTTACGGTACGAATTTGGTGGTCAAATTAAATTAGTCGATGGACTAAATTGGACGATCGAAAATGGACGAAAATTGCATTTTTTACACACTATTTGGATAAGATTAATAATTTACATCCAAAACACACCTTCTTTGTGTAAATAAATCCTAACAATAGAAAAAATACCGAAAAATGGCGTAAAGGTAATTCCGGCAACGAATGACGTAAGACGATCAAGATAACCCACTCACTGCAACATTCTTGTTTAAAAGATCTCATATACAAAACTTCGTATGACGTGGATCTACGACCAACAAAGACGGGATGGGGGATATTGTCATTTCAATGAAGCGTCATTTGAAAACCTCTACCAAAAAGAACTATGTAATGGGTACCTATAAAATGACAAAACAGTGAACACTTCTTGATATTTAACAGAATATAATTTTATTGCAAGCACAACAAACCGTCGTAATACCGTAAAAAAGGCAAACAAAAATATGAATACAATTAGACTACAGTCTTATCTCCAAGGTTTCCTTAGGTTTTTTCCAACTTAACTGTACCTATTCCCCCGAAGCGGTCAGTCGCGTGTATACAATCAAGTGTCGTCTGTAGGATTCCTTAGATCCTAGTTTTCGCTTTATTCAAGTCTCGGAGACGACTCGAGAGCAGTTTTACTGGTTTTTTTTTACCATTGTGTTTGTTAGAATTCAAGTCGTCATTAGTTTTGTGTCGCCGTGGGTAGATGTCTCTTTCAATTGTGTTGTCGATAGTAACTGTTTGTGTTGCGTGGATTTTACAAGTGCCTGTTGAGGCTAGAGATTTAGTGAACAGAAACTTTGGGAATGTTTATTCAAAATAAATCCTATGCATTACTTTTGGCTGTCTTAATTTTTTTCCATGATCAATTTAAAGTAAACTTTCAATATCATTAAATGTCTGATATGTCATCAAAGGGAGGTAGTAGCTAAGAAATCCGTTTATACGTAATAAGATTTACCTGTTTCAAACTTACCAAAAAACTAACCCAAAAAAACCAAACATCGATCTCAATTTAAATTGGATAAGCTTGCACAATATCGGCGGCAATAATCCAGCGACCACTCACTCGCACGACGTCCCAAACTCAAACATTACTTTTGTAGTTTCCTATTTACATATCCCCAAAGCGGCTTTCTTCGTGAAGTCCAATATTTCTTGGCTCGTACTCGACCCAGCGGTCTCCTATCCAGCATTTTTAATCTCGTTGGTCGGATCTGCGAGCACGTGGGCCCAACCCCTCTATGTTTACCTTCCGAAATAGTTTAACGGGAACAATTTGCATCTGCTTATGCGGGGGCCGTCCTCGGTTGTTAACTAGTCTCCTTCGTCTTACCTTTTCAGAGCCAATCGTATATCAATATGTATTTGTTGATATTATGTTTGTTTACCATGAATCTGTGAAATTGGTAAAACATTTTGTTGTACCATCGATAGCAGTTACAGCTTTCACTTCGTTATCTGAGCACAGCTTTTAGCAGACTTGGGAGATTATGGAACTGGGTAGTACTGCCGTTAATTAGGAGTTTTATCAATCATAATTTAATCAATCAAATTAATCATGTTCACACACTTGGTAGAATATCAGTTAAAGGTAGCAAGCATTTTTAGACTAATAGTATTATCTGAGTCACATTAGAATACGCACGTTCTTCGAATTGAATACGATTTTAACATACTTTCTCATAAATTTAACTGGCAAGACATTAAAATTTACTGAAAAAGAAACTGTGGAAGTCGCCAAAAAGTAATCCTATGTACACATGAGTGTTCCACAAAGATATGGGCAGGTTAGAGACGTAGCCCTAATCGATATCCTTATAATGATTGCTGGAGGAGCTCGCATACGAAATAAGGAGGGTGCTTGACGTCGGAGGTGTCCGGGGCGGGGTGGGCCGGGGGGGAGATATGAGACGATTTAGATTTTTTCCCTCTTCTATTCTTTCGTTTTTTTGGGGGAGCCCCCTCGAAAAGGGTGAGGAATTTAAGACGGCAACGCGCGATCGATTTTTCGCGCATGCATTGGTATTCTCGTAATGTCTTACTTGAGATTAGAGTTATGCTTTTTTACGTTCCGCTCATCTTTACGAGTGTGTAATGCTCGGTACACATGTTTTGAGTTTTAATTTTTCTGGTTAGCGTCGTTAGCTTTAAGCACTTGATCGTATATACAATGAACAACAAGAACAAGGTTATTAAAACTTTATCGAATAATATTATTATTTGTAATAAGATACTTCAAAGATAAAGTCGTTATTAGTAAAAAAAACAGAATAAATTTTGAAATGTATATTATAACTAACCGTAACGGAATACTAAATAACGTTATCCTTAACAAACAAATTAATAACCTACTTAATCAATTTCAATAAAGAAATAGCTATCCTTTACCACAGCTTAATCAAAATCTATTAAACAACCAGCTATCAAATTACGTTAAATATTTATAAAAACACGTCATTTGTAAAGATAAAAAGGAAATATTTTCCTTCATTAATAGATCACCGGCGAGGAAGGCACAAAGGCAAGGCGCGAGTCACAGTCAAAGGGGCTAAAAGCCTTTCGGCCCACAAAAAAGTCTCAATTAAAAACCTGACGGAAGCTTTTAGAAGGTAATCCCTCAAATTGTTTCCAACGCCCCCTCATTAGCACCAAAAGTGTTAAAAAATAAACTTTTTAATCTTTATTACTCGACGACTGCGCTAAACGGGTTAAATTATTATAGAACAAGCGCTATCTCATTTTTTATTCTTTAACCCTTCGCTCGCGTAATTTATTAGTCAGTGGAGACTCGGCTTTGAAATTTTTAGTCTATGTTTAATTTAGTCGGCGTCCGTCATAATTGCGGGGAGGTTTGACGCGATTTATCATTATTCCTTAGCTGTTGGCTTCCCGCCTTTCTTGTGGAAAGATTTTAATAATCATTTTTAGAAAAAAAGGCGTTGATCACTTTGTTGACTTTTAATGCGTTTTGTTTATAATAGATTGTTTTAATTTTTAATTTGAGGGGTTTTTTGGTTGGCTTCCAGTTGGTAGCTAGTTTCTCCATATGTGGTCGAATTTAAAATGGATGTGTTTGACACTAACAATGATGTATTCGTCATTAATTAATAGGTAATTGGATTTATTTTTCAAAACACAATTGTGTTTAGGTCCTCATTTCGTTTGCTACGCTTTAGAGAATTAGTCGTGCCAAAAAGTTCTTAATTTGAAACAATCGAGCTCTTTTTGTAAAATTCAACTCACCTCCAAATTGAATTCCACCCAATTTGTTACACGAAAAAGAACAAAAATAATCCTAACGGAACAAACTTCACTAATTACACGAATAAATCCAAACAATCCACCGCAGAACTCGCGGCCCCAACAAGCCGAGCGAATTAAAAAGAAAAAACCGACAGATGGACAAAAAAAGCATTTCCTTGACAAGTTTTATTTACCATAAACATTGTTACAGAAAACGGAGGCCGGATGAAAAAGTTCGCGTTCATTAAATCCATTAATTAATTCAAATGAAACCGCGACAAAACATTTACATTCCTCGCCCCGCTTCCTTTTTAGACAAGGAAAATCCGAGTCATTCAAGATTTTTCCTTGCAGACCTTGCCCACTAAATGGAAATTAAGCGTTTAATAAACCGACCGATGGTGGCTAGAATTAATTAATACTTCGACTTGTCTTGCAAGTTTTTCTTACCCTCTCAAGTTTCATTCCTCGGTATCATCAAGGGTCGAGGGGAGCACTTTATAATGGTGTTATAATTAAGACAAAGTCCCTTGTTTCGGTGATAACACCGCTAATTATTCATTTCGAGTGCGACATCGAGATTTTATGGGGTGACGATTTGTAATGCCATTGTAAGAGAGTACGAGACGTTTACGTTGTAATTTTTGAAGAAATTAATTCTGTGAGTGAACTTTATCGCTTTTTCTCCGTTTATTATACATTCAATTGTCGTAAGGGTCAACTGAGTGTGAAAAGAATACGGAAATTCACTTAAAACAGAGAAGACAAGATGTAAAGGAAATCGTTAAAAAGAAAACGGATTTAAAAAGTAAACTCCCATTAAATGCAAATTACTTTTAAATTTTCACTACAAAGTGTTAATTTGGAAGACAACAGGCTAGATAGATAATGGTGCTAGAGAAATCTTCGTTTTAGCACTAAAATGTGCCGATTCTGTTGCGCTTGGTGTGCACTAAACTTCATTAAAAATTTTGCTATCTCTTACTAACAGGTAAAACAAGAAACAGACGAAACATTTTTAGTGCTGTCAAACTAGTTTACTTGTTGAACATCACTGTGTTTTTAGGTGGCAAATGCTGAGGTGTCGTGTCGTCTAAATCTGTTCGGAAATTTTAGTGCAACCTAATTTGACAGCCCTAATTTTCTTCCATCTCTTTCATATTTTATTTGAAAGTAAACGATAGCAACATTTTAGTAAAGTATGTGTTCAACAAAAAAGGAAATTGAGTATCTAACACTCACTTACACCCACACTTACGAAATCAGAAACGAATAACCGTCAACTCAAATCATAGACAATTTCCACGCACTAAATATTTTTAACACTCCACAACTAAATATTTCTTAAGTGTCGTCAACGCGGTGCCTTCAGTTAACATGTACCTTTATTTGTCAATTACTGCGCGCGCGCTTCTAAAGTGCTACGGAATTGGTTTACCGCTCCTATAAGGAATTTCATGGCTATTGGTGGTTGTTTAGTTACTTAATTAGTATCCCGACAAGCATACCGTTTTGAACACGACATGTATGGATTAGGGTTTCCCTGCCAGTTCCAGTAAAGCTTTAGGGTACCCTTTATGACGGTTCATTGTTTTATTAGCTGTACTTTTCTTTTTTTTTCGTCGTAGGGTTGAGAACTTTTGAATCTATTAGATTGTTTCGTTCGATTTTTGAATTGATTTGACATTATTTCGTATTTTTATTTGACATAGTCGTGGTGGCCCGGAGGTTACAGACCTGCTTGTTAAGCACCGGGTTGCGGGTTCAAACCCAGGCATGTACCAATGTGACTTTTTCAATGTCATATGTACTTTCTTAGTTAATTTAAGACGCCACTGACATACGGTGAAGGAAAACATCGTGAAGAAACCTGGACTTTAATGGTCTGAAATCGCCAACCCGCAATGAGCAAGCGTGGCGATCAAATGCTCGTTCCTTCTCTGTAGGAGAAGAGGCCTCTGCCCAGCAGTGGGACAGTTACAGGCTAATATTTATATTTATTTGGCATTATTTTGTACTACCTCATTGGTCTAGTGGTCACAAGAGCGACAGCTGAGCGTGAGGTTCTGGGTTCGATCCCCAGGTTAGGCAAAATTTTATTGGTTTTTTCTGTGAGGAATTTCTTAGTAGCAGCCCGGAGTCTAGATTTGTGGCAGGTTGATGGCAATAGGCTCGTCCCCTATTATATGGGACTTAAACATAACGGCGAAATCGGGGTGTTCTATACACCTCTACCCCCTTCAGGGATTATAGGCGTGATGTTATGTTATTTGTTATTATTTTGTATTAAAATTATCGGAAAAGGTGACAGGTCATTTCGTGTTAACATACCTATATTATAGAAAATTATAATTTTATAACCAATGTTAAACATATTCGTACATCTATTTGAATGAGACAACATTCTTGTTTATTAATATCATATGTAAACATCAGTATATTATTATCTTTCACAATATCTACAACAAAATTCATATTCAGTAGCAATTTTATCACATATTATAGACGAATATTTGACACCGGAGATGGTAGTGTTTAAAAATATGCGTTGTGTAAATCTGTGATGTTTATATACCGATTTAACTGTTGCTAGTGGATAGAAATATTTTGACAATGTGTGATAATGTCGGCTTATACCAAGTGTAACATAAATTACCACAGAGAAGTTTGTTTAGTTGTAAACAATTTTCATAAAGTGTAATTTATAAAAATGCTGATTACAAACCATTGTGAAAATTGAGATGGTAAAAATAAGCCTTGCGTCAAAGTTATTAGACTAAATTTTGAGTACAGTAACAAAAATATAGTCAACAATTAGAGACAATCCCTTCTTATACAAGGTGTAAATTATATAACAGACAACCTCTTAAGGGGTCACAGTACTGATCATTATGAACAAGTTTTACTATGGGAGCAAAACAGAAATCGCGAAAAAAAATCTGCTGTTCCCTACATTTATGTTCGCATAACTCGTCAAAATGTAGGGAACAAGTAGGCCTAGTACGAATATTTTGACGTATAGTAGCGTAAACGTAACGTTAATGTGAGTGAATTTTAAATCGAAAATACATCTATTCTATAGCATTTTAGTTTAAATTTATACTACAACCACAATTTGTATCATACATAGATATGAATAAAGTTTTCAATTCGATTAAATATTATGTGCGAAACGAGTATTTCCAATTCAAAATTCACTCGCGTTAACGTTACGTTTACGTTACCATACGTCACAACATTCGTGCTAGGCCTACTGCAGTATTTTTTTTCGCGATTTCAGATTTGGTCCCATAGTAAAAGTTGTTCATAATGATGAGTACGGTGACCCCTTAAGAGGTTGTGCGTTATTTATGTTACACCTTGTATATAATATTATAAATGCGAAAGTAACTCTGTTATGCTTTCACGCCTAAACCGCTGAACCGATTTTGATGAAACTTGGTACACAGAGATTAGTCTGGAACCTGGAGAAGGACATACTTTTATCCCGAAAAATACGGAATACGCGATAAACGACATCCACGCGGGCAAGGCCGCGAGTGACGTCTAGTCTTTCATCTTCTTCTTCTCTCGTGTCAGCACGAGCTATACGAAAACAGCTCATTCTGTGGTGAAAAGATTAGCCAGTCAGCAAGGTTGGTAGCGGAGCTGACTGCCCAGGGTGCGCCGGACGTACTTAAGTATCGTCACTCGTGGAGGCTGTTTTCATGCACCCCTAGTCTTTCATAAATCCCGCTCACAATGCTTCTGACATACTGACAGAATCGTCTTCCAATCATGCGCAAACAGATCATAAGCTCTGACTTTTTTGAGTACAACAAGAGTGCGAATTATAAAGAGACTTGTTCAGACCAAGCTCCAAAGTCTTGAGCATCGGCACAAAGTTGCTAGTCTATCGGTTTTTTATCGGATACATTTCGAAGAGTGTGCTTCAGATCTGCATGATCTAATTTCCCCATGCCCTTTTTTCTATCGGACGGCCAGAAGCACGAAAAAGCGCCATCGGTTCATGGTTGATATACCAAAAACCCGAACGAAGCGCTTTGATTCCACTTTCATTGTGAAAACCGCCAAACAGTGGAATGCGCTGCCCGAGTGGGTGTTCCCCGACAGTTATAATCTGGGTGTCTTCAAGTCACGAGTGAATCGGTTTCTTCTGGGCAAGCATGTTCCATCGTAGACCGCATCATAGCTTAACATCAGATGAGATGGCGGTCAAACGAAGGCCTGGAACCAAATAAAAAAATTATACTAGGTTTAAAACATCTGCTAGGTTTTTTGAAAGTATACGTTCTACTAGTACCTCCTTACGTTGGGTGGCAGGAGAATAATCTGGTCCACACTGTTACTTCCAAATGTAAATCCTGCGACATTTATTTTAACGGATTACACCTTTGCCCCAAATGTGATTGTATTCGTGTAGGACACTAATTTATACTTATTTGTTTTTCACGGGACGAACAATCTTAGCGCCTACGCTGAGTCGTGATCGCGCTTACATCACAAGTCAACCCACGGAACAACCGCGAAAAGAATAAAAAAAAACGCACGAAAATATTCTCCACACAAAATTATCTCAGCATAAACGCCATGTACCAGGCTCGATCTGATAATGCGGCCCATTAATTTGAACAAAGTTCGCGTCGACACCGCCGTTGGCCTTATAAAGGTGAGGCGACAAAATTTATAAGTTCGATTACTTTAATCTTGGTTAACTTATGCGAGTACAATTTCAAAGCTGACAAAAGAAATGCAAGCTATAAATCGAGTCTCTCTTATCTGTTGTATACCTGTATTGTTGTAGGGTGGTGTCGGTGTAATCTAGACTAACATGGGGTAATTAATATAATGACGTAGACGAGTGGATCACGCGAAGTTTTTCGTCGCGTGTGCCCGTGACGGCGCGGGAAGTGCCCGCTTCCTACGGCTATTTCGGACTGTAAATTATGCAACCGTTCTGAATATTTGGTATCTTTTTGTAGCTTGTATGTGCATGGTGAACTGAGAGGCCGTTAATTATGTCTCCATGAAATATGTGCCTGAAAAAGACCAAAAATTCACACAACTTTACTTAATTTTCCCATCTTTCAAAATGTTGCATCTAAACGACTAGGTACATTGTATCTGTATAGAAAATTAATTCTTAACATTGCACGAAACGAACCCCTACAACTTACTCGCATAATATTTAAATATTGCAAACGTAACACCATAACGAAAGCTCACACTAATCAATTTAGGAGCACTAATGAGGACAATATAAATCGATGTTCTTAATCCGAGAGCTGTGGTAATAAATAAAGGCATAAGAGCACGAGCCATATTTCTCGATTAAGTGCGAAAGTGAGGCGGTCGCGCTACGCGGCCGGCAGAGGGCGCGCTGGCAGCGATAAGAGATGATGAAGCGATGCTTTGGGAACGTGTCGTTTTTGAGACATATGGAATGGAAAGGAAAGTAAATCACAAATACGTAAATGGAAATTTAGACACTATTTTCGGATATTGATCGTCGTATAGTTAATTTTGCAAGTGTCATTTAAATCCAAATTAGCAGCAAGGCAAACAAAATCAATGAAACAGCGTTTAGCATCCGGTCTCCGCCACGCATTACTGTTAATGATTTTAGTCATGAAAATAATATAAATCTATTAGAATCGATTAATAACATCATCAATGGAGAATCAATCTACCAAAAGGATACCTACACGATCTGCAGGATCGCTTCGCTCATGTAATGATACCGAACCTTTAAGCTGAAACGCAGCGATGCCGGGCGGTAGGCGCGCGTCATTACCTGAGCAGGATTGGTCACGCAAATCAGATCCGCGCTGTCCACGCAATTATAATCAAGTACGCCACGCCACTCGTAATTCTAAAGTAATCAAAGGTTTAGCCATCTGTTTGTGAATGTATTTCATGGATCCCGCGGCCTACGTAACGAGAAATGCGAACCGTCAGCCCGCCACTTTATGTCGTACTAAGTTCACATTTTATGATAGTTAAATTTGAATATTCGAACACAATTTATATTCAAATAGAGAATGCGTATAAAATTTATTTAGACAACCAAATAAAAGTTAACAAAATATTGATACAACGGCAACAATAGAAACCTAAAAATTATTAGTTGCATTGTTGACGCCCGGCCTCCATAATCCTTAGGAAAGCTTCTTACCATAAATAATACGTGTAGCTGCTAGCTATAATAGTGAATGCGCGTAGGCGCAACGCTACAGATCGACAGTCCTATCCTGATTGTAAATCAGTGCTCGCTGGAAAACTATTAGGCCGGGCCCTCGAATTGAGCGGAGCACGAAAGCCTGATGTACATATATTATGGTGTAATGCGTCTTTATCCTGTGCATTATATGAGCATTACATTTCTTCATCTTTAGATAAATAAGCATCTCGACATGAGACACAAAAATTAAAAACAAAACAATATATTTCAATCCGTACCATTCAGAACATGCCTCGAACATTCCAGCGTAAATATATTCAAAATAATTTGAAATTAGAACAATTATGTGACAAAAAAGGCGAGCTACAATTCTGTGTAACGCATACTAGTGGCGTCGCCCGTCCCCGCCCGTTGCTTGTTAATCGCTCGCCTCGAGGCCGCCTCGAGAGCTGACGGACGTTTCGACATGCCCTGTCTTAGTATAAACACCTCTGATTCATACATTGTTCATGTTTAGCTAATGGCTTACGGCTTTCTAGGTGTCACAATGTTTAGTATTTTTTGTTTTGTTCCGTTAACTGGTTGTGGCTTTGTTATGGGACTGTTGTGCGAATTGTTCTATTTTTGTATAAATTTTTTAATGATGACATTTTAGTTCAATACCAATTTTTCCGCTAAGTAAGAGGAAAGATGGTTTAAGGACACGACAGACACGTGATTGGCAGATTAAAAAAAACAGTTTCCAGATCCAGGCAGATCAAAAAAAATACCCATATTAAACTCGTACTTACAAACATACATCCATTATCGAAGACAGGATAAAATTTATAGAAGAAAACATTGACTTAGAATAAGTATGGACCTCGGGTCATCGCTCAAAAATGTCCGAACCGAAAGTCGGTTAAAACACGATAAATTTGAAAAGAGCTACAATTGCGCGCGTCATTCTTCATTTGGGTGAACAAGCAGCTACACCTCAATGTCACATGTCAACAATGCCGTTTTGTGTGGTGAGATCGTGTAAAAACTACTCAAAAAAGTGAAAAAAGTTGATGGTGTATCATATTTTCAGTAGGTATATTATTTTTTTACAATTTTAAAGTATTATTTTGTTAAGGAACATTGTATTTTACTTAAAATTGAATTAATTGCAAGAGCAAAACACACAATAATCCAACTAAACAAAAAGTATCTTAATTTCCTTCCTTTGTTTGACCAATTATGTCAACTTCATTTGGTTGGATTACCATAAGAAACTTGACATATTTGACAGAATTTAGAACAAAGATTCCAAAGAGTCGTTATTTTTACGCGATGTTTTTTTGTATTGCGATTTTGAACCAATTGCAATTTGTTTTGTTCTATTCATTTAAACAAGTTATTTTTAAACTTGCATTGTATGCAAACATATTATGTACGAAAATATGTATGTTGTCCTTCCGTTTCAAAATTGTATTGGTTTTTCGGTCACTACCAAGTTTCCGATCGAGCTGAAATTTTGCAGGTAGGTATGTGCATATTAGATCATTAAAATGTCATTGAACTAATTTGATGATGAAGCCGAAGATTAGGCAGGCACAGGAACAAATGGTAGGCTCGTCGAGTTTCAGCTCATGTATTTTGTCATTATAAGCACTTTTCATTAGATAAATAATGACGTAGGTCCGATGATAGAGCCGTAAAACGGGCTCTAGAACTTCCTAATGGCAAATAGTGGACACATGACCTTTGGGCTCGTTTGTTTAGTTATCGTGAACTCTTTTAAATACACATAGGCACCAAAAGATTGTTTCTTTCAAAAAAAAAAATGCCTCTGATTTCATTTCAGTTTTCCTCGAGATCAATTAGATGAAGATGATGATGATGCTGAGGGTGATACTTCAGCAAAGGAAGAGAAATCGCGTTTTTGAAAATGACGATGTTGTAATTTTGCAAGAAATGTTCTATGCTCTTTCAGTTGGATTAAATAACGGGTGATTCATTTGGAGGTACTTTTTTCAAAACTGGTTTTTTTATAAAAAAACAAATTTATTAGGTTATCTTTATTATCATACAAAAGAACCATTCTTGACATTTATTTTTTAAAGATTATTTCTTTCAAATGTTGTCCGTAACTGCGGATAACATGCTCCATTCTGTAGTTTCAATTTTCGATGACGTATTTTCGTTTAATTATCGTGCCATGATAACGGACTATTTTTTTCCTGAAATTGAAGCTTGTGATCTCCAGAACATTTGGTACAAACAGGACGGCGCCACTTGCCACGCAGCACGTGAAACCATGGCTCTATTGCAAGAACAATTTGGTGAAAAGTTAATTTCGCGCTTCGGACCAGTCAGTTGGCCGCCTAGATCTTGTGATACACACACCCCTACACTTTTTCTTTTGGGGCTATATAAAGTCCAAAGTCTATATGGATAAGCCGCGTACGATTAAGCAACTGGACGCCAACATTACTCGCGTTATTCGCCAAATACGACTCGAAATGCTCGGACGCGTCATCGAAACGTTACGGACAACATTTGAAAGAAATAATGTTTAAAAAATAAATGTCAAGAATGGTTCTTTTGTATGATAATAAAGATAACCCAATAAATTTGTTTTTTTACAATTTTTTTCAGTTTTGAAAAAAGTACCTCCAAATGAATCACCCATTATTTAGCGATCGCAATAAATATAACTAATAATAAAATCTTTTAAAAATTAAGGCTGCTCTATTACTCCTATGTTCTCCAAATTTTCGTTTAACATTAGATGAAGTTTCGAAATTTGAAAAATTGAGCAGTGCTGTCATGTTTTCGTATGGTAAAAATTGTTGCAAGCAAAATTAGGCATTATGATAACGACATAGGATTTCGTACATCGTAAATGAGCTTGTTGGTATTTGAAAGTTTATATTATGTCAATTCAGGACACTTTTATCGTGAATTTTGTACTACACTCGTTGTCCATACTTATTCTAAGTCAATGGAAGAAAACAAAAAAACGCCACCTGATGTCACTACAATACAACCGGCACAATTGCATAAACATTTCAGAGACATTGTAGTGAAACAAAACCAACAAAAAAAGGCACGTTTCGTACAAACATAATATAATGAAGATATAAATCGCTGTTATCTCGAACAGGACTCGTGCGAATAAACACCTAAGGAGATATCGTAATAGAGAAATTACTATAAAATAATCTTGGTGTATGTGTTTGTTGTAAATCGATAGGGATAGGGCCGTCCCCACGTGCGAACATGTCCGCCGTGTTGATTGTAATTTGTAGTGCGCGAGAGCATGTCCGGGCGTGCTGGGGCATTCTGCAACTATTTGATGTCTTGTTTCGGTTTTGCGTGCGAAGATAAAGTTAAGGAAGAGTTTTAATGGATTACTATTTTATTTATTGCATTATTATTTGAAATGACTATTTATATAATATGTACTTTATAGGGATGGCTGAACCATTTATTCAATCGTTTTTACATTATTTATGCCAATAGATGACTTTTCGGCATTCGGGTTTTCTGTCCTGTCTGCGTTGTCACTTTAAGGTACTCCTACACAGCTGTTAAAAATGTTACCAAACATTAGTAAACATTTTCTAAACAAAGATAAATAAAAAAAAAAAACTGCTAAAAATCTATTAAAATATTAGGTATCTAATTATCTATATTATATTGATTAGATTTATTATTTTCCTTACATTTGTTAGTAAATGTATCAGTGTTAGAAATTGTTTTGAGCACTTGTGTCAAAGGACCCCGGTGATTGGAAATGTTGCAATTTAATTACTTTATAATTTTTTAAACTGTCATGCTCACTTTCTCTTAGCACTTACTTAAATATCAGAAATGCAAAACAATTACAAAACATGGTAACTCATGGTATCCCATTTTAAGTGCTACGGATAGTATAACGTGTTTGTTTTCCCTTACAGCAATGATAATAGCTAAGTTGCAAACAGTGTCAACAGTAGTATTAGGTAGTATGTCAACTCTCAACACGTGCAAGTTCAAAGATCACAACTGTCCACAACAGGTCCATCTTCTGCGAACATTAACCCATTAACATCTAACTTTATATACTAAAAAGAAACTTCATTCATAATAATTTATGACAACGTTAAGTCTACTTAATTATTCTCTAATGTCTAATTTATTTGTGTTCGATCTTACGTATTATTTGCATTTTAGGTAAATATGTCGTATTAGTCATTGGGTAACGGAAACGCATATTAATAGTCAACAATTTTTTTGACGGTTGATGTCAACGGCTTTTATTATCGACATATTTTATGGTGTAATGGTCAAAAATGAGAAGAAATGTCAGTCTTGAGTGTATCTGGGCGTATACTTAAATGGTTCTCATCAAACATGTCATGTAAGCTCAGTGAAATTGTTTTAGGAAATCACAATTTTTTTATTAGTCTTTAGGGCTAAACATCTATAAATATCAAATAAATGACTGCTACTCTACTGCTCACATATCAAGATTTAAGTATACGTTAATTATTTAATGCTATGCAATCAAATTTTTCTATGCTGCGCTTAAGAACTACCAAACTGAGACATAATATGCAGTATACTAACTTTTGCCCGTGTCTTCGCACGCTTGTAGAACTTGGGAACCTACTACCAAGAAAAAAAGTATCTAATGCCCTAATCCAGTATTCTAATTGCGCAACACACTCGTTATCGCTATGGCTTTAATTTTGACAAGTGAATAAATTCCATAGGCACGTATGTATTAACAATCCCACTTCTCCACAACCACGAAATGAATATTTTTTTTGACACATCAACTGTCATGAATGATGTTGCTTACATTACGCAATTGCCCTGCTGGTCATGGTCTACCTGTGTGCCAAATTTCATCCAAATCCGTTTAGCCGTTAAGGCATGATTGATTAACAAACAGACAAACTCACAAACAATCAAACGTTCACATTAATAATATTAGTTAGAAGTAAGATTACACACCAAACAATACCTTTGCAATGGCTTTTAAAATAGAGATAAACTTTTTTTTTTCAATAAACCTTTTAACATTAAACTGTGCATTAAAAGGGAGAATAAGCCAAAGGCTTTGTCTCCGCAACGACCGATGGTGTAATTTACAGCGCGCCCTCGGCATGTAACCACGAGGATTAGTCCATCAGTGGTAGTTTATGCGGCAAGCTGCAAATTATCGCGTCGCCTTAATTGGAATGTGAGATTAACTTTAATTAATAATAAATTTGTATTGACGTTGTTGGCACTATTTTATCTGCGAGACCGAGCCGTGTAAACGGCGAAAATAATAAATCATTTAATGTTAAACAAATATATACAGTTAAGATTACAAAAACATGAAATTCTTGTCCACGTAAGCTATACTTTAAAGTAGATTCAACAAAAAGTCTCTTACAACATTTAGTCAACAATCAATGGACTTAAAGTTTGACCAACATTGGACAATGTGTATTAACTCCAACATCCATGCTCAATTGGCTTTCAGATCTTGCCAATAACTACCCGGTTAAATAGAAACAGTTCGCAATGAACATCTACCAGCAGTACAATGAAAAAAAAACTCATTTTTGGTCTCACAATCAAAGTCTGCCTCAGTCCAAAATTTGCTAAAAACTCCAAAATTTGATTCGACAATATACACGGGGTGAATAATGACAGGCATTCAAAGATTTTCCTTCCCAGATTGGCACTAAATGAATAAATAGTGATGTAGCAGATATACCCTGCAGCGGAAATATGCGGGCAATCTCAATGGGTGTGGAACGAGTTTGTTAGGTATGCCAAATTTTAAATTGCTTAATTTTAAAAGATTGCGGCGGATTGACAAATAAGCGGAATATAATTGGAAGAGGAAATATAAAGTTTCTCAAGCAATTCGTACATGTTTTTGAGTTGAAAGCTCACTCAATTATATCAGTTTTTTAATGGTGTTACATTTTGACATGATTGGACATTATTCCTCAGAACTGTAACTCGTAGCGGTGAACTGTTACTATAATAAATAAGCAATTATTAGTAACCCTTTGCGTTCATTTGCGTATTTTCTACACCTACTTAACGACAGTCTAACTTTGAGGTAAAGTACCTAGAGATCTTTATGAAAATCTCTAAACAAATAAACTTTCATTTTTATACTACTATAGTATGAAAACAAATGTCCACATTACCACTAAGTTATTTCCTTTAGCGATTATGTTTTTACTATCAGTCAGTAAAATTATCAACTTTCTACTTATAACACTTACTTACAAATCACAGGTACACACAACTTACTCACCGCAAACATCTATAATTTCTAAGATCCTCATTTTGTTATTCTGAAGCACACAGTACGAACATCTCAATTTAAGAGATCCTTACTCTGGAAGCTCACCTTAATAATATAAATAGTAACACTATGAGAAAAGCTAAGATACACATTTTTACAACAAGTTTAAACTAATTATTAATTAAATTAGCTAGAAAGTGTAACATGGGGAGAGAAAGCCAGATTTTGTAAATTTTCCGTAAAACCAAAAAACCCAATCAAAGATGACCTCTTACATAGATTAACCGTGATCTTCAAAAGGAATGCAGTTCTCCTTAAATAGTGGAAAGCGTTATAATTGTGAGAACAATATAGGCCAACTCTCATCATCAGTCTCTTCAATAGTATGGGTAAGTCTCCCACTAGATCCTCCTGGACATTTTATTTTTTTATTTATACTTGCGCACAAAATTTGTACAGAGGCAAACTTAATGCCTTAGGCATTTTCTACCAGTCGACCTTAGGGTGATGCAGAGAAAATATGGTAGGTGCACTAAAAAGAGCTATTATAAAAAGACATTTTGTATCACCTTCACATAACTACACAATACACAATACTACGGGAAAAGAACATCGAAGTATCTGGTACCCAAAGTGTTTAATAAAACAGACTTACTAAGAGAAAATGTAAAAATTAGTAAAGGATCACTTAAAACAAAATTGAAAAACATAATACAGGATTGTGAATTGTAGTAAATTAAACCATATACCATGTAAGTAAGTAGAAGGTAGTAGTTATTGTATTCCATTCATGTAATTATTGGGTCATTGTTGTGTCAAAGAGCGCCTCTCGCCATCAAACGTAACAGTTTGGCGAGTTAGTAATTAAGTTACACCATTGTATTATTATCATAAACTAAATAAATAAAAATAAGCCTATTCTAAAACCTAAAGCTTTATAGTATGGCAACATTTCCAAAGCTCTCGTAAAATAATTAAATTGACCGTCCAGAATAAGGCTGCACACAACAAATCAACTATGTAAGCAGCTACTATGAACTGAAACAAATCGTCCTCATAGCTCAGTGTAAACGGGCCTTAACTTTTATGATGTGTTTTACGCTAGAACAAGACATATTCACAACTCGTTTAGAAGTTAACTATAAGGATGTTAAACCGTACAATGTTGAAAGGATTTTTCTTAGAATATTGACGACACGTTTGGTGCAGTGGCTAAGCGATTGGCTTCTGCGCCACGGGTCGTGGGTTCGATTCCCACACGGAACAAAAATTTGTATGGCCTACAGATGGTTGTTTCGGGTCTGGGCGTTTGTTTGTGAGATTTGTGTCTGTAAACGCACCCACGACACAAGAGAAATCTTAGTGTGGGGCAACGTTTTTTTAAAAAGAAAAGAAAAAAAAAAAAGAAAAAATACAGGTGCGTTTTGAAAAATTTAGGCAACTAATTGGGGCTAATTTGAGGCTGAAAATCCGCCAGGAGTCGCCACTTTTGACTGAGGTAAAAAATTACCTGGATGTAAAATTTATTTAATACTTCAATGCACTGTGCATGAGGTGGTACATAAGGCGGACTTAATGCCTAAAGGTATAAGTCCGAGACAGGCTGCAAACTGCAGACTGCAACCACAGACCGCAAGTCGCCATCGGAATAGCGCCTTTAAGGTGTGCACTTTAAAGGTGCTATTCCGACAGCGACTGCAAAACTGCAACCGCAGACCGCAGCCGCAGATCGGACCACAAGCGATACTACTTTTGCAGTTTGCGGTCTGCAGCCCGTCTCGGACTTGTATCTTTAAGGCATTCTCTACCAGTCAGTCAATAAAAATTCAAGATGTCTACCAAAATAACTGGCGTTTGAGTATCGTAAAGCAAAGTATTAAAATTTACATATCACATTTTTCTTTGAGAAACATTTGAGACTATAAAATCAAAGGTGGCAACCTCACTTTTAGCAACTTTTGACCAAACGAAAAATTATAAGTTAAGCAACTCTGCCCTTACGGTAGATTGCCGTCTTTGGAACTAAATCGCGATTTTAGGTCGATTAGCAAATAATGTGTCATCTTTGGTTTTGATACGACGTTCTGACGACACGTTTGGTGCAGTGGTTGAGCGATTGGCTTCTGCGCTACGGGTCGTGGATTCGATTCCCACACGGAACAAAAGTTTGTATGGCCTACAGATAGTTGTTTCGGGTCTGGGCGTTTGTATGTGAGATTTGTGTTTGTAAATGCACCCACGATACAGGAGAAATCTTAGAGTGGGGCAACGTTTATTTAAAGAGAAAAAAAGATAGAGAGAGAGATATGTCTGACAAGCAGCGTATTTTGAATATTTTTGAATTATCTACATCATTATTCTCACTTTTTAGTACTCAAAAGTATTGCCACATTTGATTCTAGACGACACATTTACTTATTATTATTTAATTTAATAGGTAATGTGACCGATGAAATGCACAAAAAAATACATGTATTATACTTTCGTCTCTCACTTGCTACGTCTGGAATTAAACTGATTTTCTTGACTGCTCCTCGTATTTTATAAAGACCACACGTTAAACTATGACCACAGCCACCATAAATAAAATCTCCGGCCCAAAATATTTGGAAAGCATTTCTCCCGATACAACTTAATAGCCATATTATGTTAATTAAAAACGTTACCTTATAAAATCACGCACGAGACACAAAACATCTTTATCATTTTTTTTCTGACAAGACGAATAGTCGTAATAAAGTATAGGGCTACCACATAATTCTATCGATAATGGTACGCCTACATATGAATTAATTAGCACGTGATGTGAAACGGGTTCTCGATAGTCGATGTCAACGGTCCGGTAAAAGAGAACGGAACTATAGCTTCGACATTTTTATGACGCTGGATTAAACTCCAATGAGTCATTCTATCTCGACATGCTAGGGTGTGCTAGGCGCGCCTCTATAAAATGTTTACCTTTAAGGATTGTTGTGTACAAATAATGTTGTCTTCATTGCGCTTGTTCTGGTATAAGCATATCTAGAAGTGAGGCAATATTTGTAAAAGACACAACAACATAATTGTTCAGGGGTGATTCTATCATTACAGTTTTAGCTAATATCGGTATGTCAGGATTGCGAGCAAGGTAAACACGGTAAATAAAACCAACATAGACTCTCCACCACTGAGAGTACTTTTAATTGGGTTAGTATTAGTAACATACTCGTAAACTAGATCACAATATATTACTTTACACAATTATTACAAGATCATAAAATAAGGACAAGCTAATCAGATATAAAAGGTCAGACTTCTTCAGCTGATCAACACGGAATGCTCCCGCTTCGTCGAATGACCACCGCCTTTATAACCTCGGGTGCGTTGATCCATATCGACGACTACCCTCTTTTGTCAACATTGCCCAGTGCTACCCGCTACCGATAACATATTATTAAAAGTTTTATCAAACTAGACCTCCTCTTTGGTCTAGTGGTCGCAAGCACTACTGCTGAGCGCGGTATCCTGGATTCGATCCCCAAGTCGGGCAAAGTGTTATTGCATTTTTCTGTGTGGAATTTCTTAGTAACAGCCCGGCGTCTGGATTTGTGGCCGTTGATAGCAATAGGCTCGCCCCCTATTATATGGGACTTAAACAACGGCGAAGTGAGGGTGTATTATACACCTTTGCCAACCCTGCCAAAATATGACGTAATACGTCACATGTATAAAGTGATACCTTAATCAGGATAACCTGTAGTGTTTTTAGGTTAACGTAGAAGCTCCGTGGTTAATCGAAAGCTGTTGAAAAATTTTCATGGATGAGAACACTAGACGGAACTACACTTAGACTTAAACTAGATGGAAATACACAAAAACCGCTAGAATACCAAAGACTCTTTGCATAATGACGGGTTGCTTTCATTTACTAGCATTGTCGTTACCTGTCTCTCTCCAACTGACGACTTGCGTGGGTTAGACATGCACATTGAAACATGCATGTTCTGGATTCCAATCCCGTCTACATTACAGAAGATTGCACTAGCTTAGAAGAATTAAATTCCAATAAGCTTCTACTTGATGTGTTTACTTTTTACTGCTCATAAAATGGTAATATCAAAGTAACTTTTGAAAGACATATCTTCCACAATATGTTAAGAACGCATGATTACTATCCGTACTATTAAGTTTACCTCCCACTGTTAATAATATATATGAAATGGTCATAATGTTCATTGGATTGGACAAACTCTAGTTAACAAATATTCCATCGCATGGCTGACCACTATTTTGTTGACTGTAAAAGGCACTATTCCTTATGAATGAACCGTGGCGGCTGTATGTGCGTGTGTGACAACACTACGTATGAACACGTCACGCTATCGAAGTGTGCGTGTTAGTTTTTTGTGAATGGCCGGCGATTTCCGGTCCTACAATATCGACTGGCCTACAGGTTTCGTTATCATCTCTCGAACACTGTCTAAACACAAGATATAAAAATTGTGTTTTATTACACTTTACAACTCTCTCGTCCCATGAATATCGATGAGCCGTATCAAATAATAGGACTTTTGAGTGAAAAAATGTCGAGCTGTATAACGTAGGTGTCAATGCGTCGTCCATTTCTCTAAACAGCAATTTAAGGACGACGAGTTAAATTTTTACATAACAAAAAGTCTGAATCGAGAGTGGAGATTCGGTATATGTTAATTTAGCTTTATTCTGGTTCGAATAACGTATTCGAGCGGCGTGGCCGGCGTGCTCGGCAAAAAATCTATAACCGAATATTTGGAATTGTGTCGACGCACTCTTACTGGTGTAAAACGAATTAACAACTGCACACGATTGACATGATGTATAGATTCGTTTTTGTGAGAATAATATGATTTCGTAATGCATGTCTGCTGCATTGATTAAATTTTTGTTCTAGTTGCTTTTTATAGCCCTAGATAATTATGGCACAACTAACTGCTTTGGACATTTCTTATTACGTTTATGCACTTTCGCAAAATTTAATCGTCGCTTAGCTCCATTACCGACCAAGGTGACGTATTGAGTGCTAAAAACATTCATCTATTTTTAATTCAAAGTAACTTCCCTTCCTCTTATCATACCGTTAAGAGATCCATTAATATCAAGGAAAGTGTCGAGAAAGGTAAAAACGTAAATATATACAGACTTTCAAAAAAGATGCACTAAGATTCTCCCGGCGAAGACCTTGTATTACCCAATAATAAACTAAATTCAAACACCAAAACAAAAACGTAAAGACGTTGGAACAGAAACAAAAAAGCCACCCTCACCAAACGAGGACACAGTTAGAGCAAAACAGGGACTTGCCTTATCAAAATTTAAATTTGGAAAAAAGCGGGGGCCTCTTCTCATTTCAATAACCGTTATTCGCGTCCCCCCCGTACCCGCTTACCCCTCACCCTGGCCCAAGCCCCGGCCGGCCGAACTATAGGTGATTGATAGCCCCAAAGAAACAATAGGCAGTCTTCGAAACAGAACCACGACGCGAATCCTAATAAACGCTTTATTTTATTTGTGTAGAATAACAAGAGTCGATATAAATATCGATATTCGCCTTAGATACGGAATTATTGACGCTGCCGTGGAGAATTTTAAAATATCCTTTACATATTCACGTGGGACATGATTTAGAATAAATCAACACACTTAGGTATGTAAGTACCTATTAAAAATAGTGCGGAGAATTTTAATAGTGGACAATTGACGACACTGCCTGATTATTTTCATACTAATTTTGGTTTACAAAAGGCCCATGGAAAACTACATATCAAACATTCTAGCTTTGGTCTATTATCGATAGTTTATTTATGATCAACGTACAACCTTATCGACGATATTCAAGAAATCAAAACTGTATAATATCTGTAGCTAATATACAAGGTTAGTCCGAAAAGGTGTTATAGTACCCATAATAATGAATAACCTTTGATCTACAAGTTTCCCCGAAAGTCCATAGTTAAAGAGAAATAGCTGTTCAAAGATTTCATTCAGACGCTTTAAACTATGTCTCCTCAGCTATAATCAGCTGTGTTTACATTGTACGGCATATTTGGGGTCACAGATAGAAGCTTCATTTTCTGAATTCGTATCTAAAGCAAGGAAGGATTTTGGAAAAACTAAAATCAAAATTATTTTTGAAATTTTAACATTTACTTTAAAACAAGTTATCAGAGACACTATATGTGGGCCGCGGATTAGTAGGCCATTTCGACTAACATTGTTTTTTTTTAATACTTTTTTTACTAAATTTTTTTTACAATCTTTCCAAACAATTCAAATTTAACTTAAACTTCTACGTAAAAATATTTCTAAGAATGCGTCTTTCTAAGTCTATTTTAAGGAGAAAACTTGGTTTATGTGTTCTTTATAGATAGCACTTTAGTAAGCACTACAGTTTACGCTCACTGTTCACTACACTAACTCAAAAGGTTTTAATCTTTTTAGTCTTCTTACAAATTAACTGTTGTCAAGGAGTTGAATCGCCTCTACATTCATGTCATGATGAAGCCTATGTTCATGAACTTCTGCATATTTCTTAATAACACTATCTACGAAATCCATACCACATACACCTTTGGTTAGAAAGATATAATAAGCTCTAGCTTTTGCATAAAACGTAGAGCCGCGGACCCGGATTATTATATCGATAAAAAAATGTTTGATGAGCGACGATGCGGATGAGGTGACGACTCGACTTGTCGTAAAAAAAATACCAGACGAGACATTAATTAGCATTAGTCACAATGACAATGAAAACACTAATCTATATTTTGTAAAATTTACATAATATATGCACAACATAAATAATCATATTTGGTCACTGACCTTCGCAACATCCTTATAGCATAACTCAAAACAAGGTTACAATGCCGTTCTAGCTAATGTGAGACATTTACATTAAATTACCCAATATATGAACATGCATGACTTCTCATAGTAACACAGAGGCGTTTTACCATCGTTATGTTATGTATATATTCAATACAAAATTATATATTGTAGTTTGCATGAACTAACTGCTCAAAATCACAGTGATGTCTCATGATGTCATGACAAACGTCGATGTCACGCTTAGATTACACTGCCTTCTGTTATTAAACCCTTACAACCGACGATATGTTCGCCGACTTTCAAAGGTATGCTGTCCAACAATTACACACATTTTCCCCTATATTAAGTATGGTGTAAAAACAAGTAACAAGTCGCCTCATGCGTGTCATTCGGCCCTCGCTATGATTATTCGAGCATGTCATTAGACGCTTTTACTTGTCAAAGTGGTGCAGAATGAAAACGACATTACTAGTAAGAGAATTAACGCCAAAATCGTTTCAATAATGTATGCGCTGAATGGTTATAATTTTGGGATGTACGGACGTTTGGGATGGAAAACGCGCTACGATTTTAAAGCGACCCATAAAATGTCTAATGATAATCTGGAGAAGTTTATTTTTTTCTAATATACTATAATATATTATATAATATATTTATAGGTCAATATAGTTTTGTCCATGAGGGGACGGATTAAGCATACAATTTCTCTCCGGTGTCGGACAAGCGAGTCGAAAGCGACGACGGACCAGGAGATCTACTCCCTAAGCACGAAGTCCGTGGTTTCGGCCTTAGTTACGAGCGTTTCCTACTCCATATCACCTACGAACATACGATTATTTCGGGGCCCGAACTAAGAATGAATGACAACACGGTTTGACAGTTGTCCCTACTACCGACGTGTTTTTGCCCGTCCGAAAAGTTGAACTTAACACTTGTTTTGTTCACTCCTACATTTCGGGCTAATTTCGGACGGGTGACTAACTTCGTTGACGGACTTAGGGAGTAGGCCCCCTGGCACCATAGCTATGCCCGAAAAATGGCAATAGGCTCGCCACCTCCAGCAGGAGTCTCCTATTACAAACTCCTGTAACAGGAGAATAACTCTGCTTAAGGGGTAAGCAGAGTATTACAAGCGTGAGAATATCATTTAAAAAAAAAACAACCATCGTCTCTTCCTTCAGATATTTACCTCTGTAACCGAAAAAGACATAGACTTTAACTTCAAAGCTAGTCCAAAATGTGGTACTAATCCACGGGCCAATTAAAGTGTCACTGATGACTGTTTTAAAGCAAGTTTTTATTTCCATGTAGAATGATTGTCATTTCAATTTATTCAAAAAATCTTCTGCCCTGTTTAGTAACGAATTCAGAAGATAGAGCTTCTAATCTGTAACCCCAAATATGACCTAAATAAAATATAAATCTATCGGAGAAATGATCATCATTTCCCTGATAGATACGAGTAGATTTTAGTGTATTTTTATGAAATATTTGAAAGGCAATTTCTCTTAAACTGTTGTCTTTTGGGGAAAGTTGTAGAACAAAAGTTATTCATTATCATAAATACTTTAACACCCTGTCAGATAAGTACTCCTTTTCCGACTAACCGTGTATACGGGTCCATCATACACAGATATTTTCTCGGCATCTATTCGCCAATTCTAACATCCGTGTGTCCCACTCCAGTCGTGGGTCGTCCATTTGCGCGAAAGCGTCTCCAACAGTAATTGCGTTGCATCGCGTTAGCTTCGTCGAAGGCATTAAAGCTGAGGCCTATGGCCTATCGACTGTATGCCATTTTACTATGCACATTAACCCGCTTCTGTCTGCCTTCTTATGTGTTATTGACAAATTGTTCAGTTTATATCTCTTTTATGAGATGAGGGATTTGATACGAAGTTGTCACTTAGGTGCCTAGTTAATTTTAGAATAGTGGGATGCAGATATAATACGACACGTGCGGTAAAATAATTGATTTGAGCCATTAGATTTATAATTGAGCCATAAAATATAAATTGATTTGCCGTAAAGTACCAATTTGCACTGTAGCTTCACAATTATAATAAGCAAATTATTATTAATATTTATTTAATATGTGGTTGTGTCGTCCACTAAAGTAGCGCCACGGTTAAATGGCGGTTTTGACGTTTGCCCGCTAATAAAGATCCATAAATATTGACAGTTACGCATGAAGAAACAATTGCCATACTTTATTGTCAATAGTGACGAACTGCTAAAGCTATAATTATGCGAATCTTTTCGACAGTGAAATTGTAATCAATGCAGGAGATGATAGTAGCGACGACAGTTCGACGGAAAGTGAATACAGTAATATGGATGAATCTGATTAAAAAATATTAAATAACTTTACGCCAGAAAAGATTTATAAAAAAAATACGCACCTATTACTTACTACTCACAAAAATTTATACGACTCGCATTTGTCTATAATTTTGTCGATAACAATTGGAAATGTGTCACAACACTATTGAAAGATGTCATCGTACTCTACCCTTACTATAAAATACGTATTTCTTCATTAACTTGCCTTTGCTTTTGTCTAAAATACAAGCAAACGTTTATTGTACAGTTACATCTCAACTTGAATATCATTATTCGCATCGTTAATCGGCAATAAAACAGATACGACTATATTTCTGATCGTTCGTACCCGAGACACAATCAGAGCTATCATACTTAATATTGATATTGTATTAATGTGTTTTGAGGGGGCAATTAAAATATTTATGTTAATCATCCGACTGAAGCTCGACGCTCTCAGTGTGAGACCGGTCGAACGTGATCTTTTTACCGATAACCAAATAATTAATTAATCAAAACAATATAAATGGGTCCCAATGACTTTCACGTCAACACAAAAGCTTGATTCCTTGCGTTTTATTGTTGTTTTTTTAATGAACCTGTTCTGATTATTTTTCTTTATCAGTGAATTGGTTTCTTCAATGTATCTACATCTAAATTGACTATGTTTTATCAGTAGAGATAGATGTAGCTGCTTTTACATTTTCTGAATATATTTAGAAAGTATTTAAGATTGTTAATTTTAGTTTCTTAAGATAATTTCTAAAAATAACCAATTCAATTTAAAGTACTTATAAGAATCAATTTCTTTACAAGACATATTAATTATGACTAACCACGTATAGCCTGTTGTAGTTGTGAAGAGTACAACAGAGATTCTGTTTTCAAAAAAAGGGACCTATTCCCTTTTCAACGGAAAGTGAGTCCTAGGGCCTAATTCTCCTAAAATAAATTGTTGCCAAACGCAATCGAACCACAACCGTCAGTCAGTTTTTGTTTTCGAAAACTTTCAAAATTATTGATTTTGTTTTTTGTGTCAAACAATTTGATAGCTTTTGAAATTGAGAACTGTCTGAATGAACGGTTCGGCCTTGGTTCGGTTGTGATTTATCAAGATTTATTTTAGGAGAATTAGGCCCCTGATGTTTCTCTACAAAACGTTATCACACAAATAAAAATATCAAATAATAAAAAAAAACAAAACACACAGTTTGCTAACTAACGAAAGGCGTTTTCGTTAACCAGCAACGCAATAGCGTCCGTACATACTAAAAAAATCCCAACCAAAACAAAAAATAAATTACTAAATGTAATTTGTTTTTTGTGTAATAAAAAATTCAAAAAATCACAAAAAGTAAAAAATTAATACGTTAAAGCAACGCTTACTGTACATGCGCACTTGTCTATCAATTTGGAAAACACGGTAACATCGCATTTAGCTACTGTTTTGGTCTTGAACAGGCCGTACCGAATTGTTTAACTTTTTTTTTCCGATATTGTTTTGCTGTTTTTGTGTTTTCATATTTTTATTTTAATGTATTAATGATGTAGATTAACGGGTTTAAGGGAAAGCCCTCTGTTATTTAACATACCTATTGTATACAGAGTTTAAACGAATTCATGTAATTCCTTCAAACCACTTGATCTACTGGTGACACAGATTAACCCAAAACAGGAATAAGTATTCGAAAATATGCCAAAAAAATTTGATTTTCTATTTCTGAGTCATTTTAGAGCCTTGAGTCACCTGACTGCAAAGAGCGATATCGCGTTAGTCGTGCCTGCCAGCCATGTCGCCGAACTTTCATTAATTTATACGTGGCATTGAAATTTTCAGACAAATAATAGTTTTTTTTTTTGCAAAAAAAATAGCTTATTTTTTTTACTGAAATGCTTATTAGGTGGTTTAGATACTATCGGTTACAAAGCCGCATGAAAAAAAAAGTCTTTTATTTTTTTTATTTTTAATCAAGCTAAATCCCGTGCAGGGCCTGTCTACACCAGTAATAGATCATGTGGTTTTAAGGAATTCGTTAAACCCTGTATAATATAGCTAATTTACGGTTATTCATGAAGTCGTTTACGTTTTTTCGATATCCATCTCCTTACAGTCCTCCTACAATTTACGAACTTATCGCTATGGCAGGACTCATCTTTCGTTAAACACAGTATAATACAAAGTGATAAAAAAAACAAAACAGAAAACCCGAAAACAATTACAAAACAGACAATCAACAAAACAAAACACAGCTAATAACAAACATTACTAGTTTAATAACAACAAAATCATTCTAATATTGTAAGTACACGAAATTGCCGTTAATCAACTTTAATCATTAACTGTATCTGAAATTGACCGTTCCTCGCGGTCATTATAGTAATAGACCGGGCAGTGTACAAACAAAAATTATGTGCAAGTAATTAAAGAAAGGGGTTTGATAATAGCCTGATAATTTTGTTTCTACGTTCTGAGCAATTTTCTAGTATTATAACAATGGGTGCTTGATTATGTTTGAATGTTTAAGATTGGTCTGATGGATCACTTGCGGCGTTTTTAATATGATATTAATTTGGTAAACGAGGTGCTGTTATGATAAAAAATTGTAATGGAATTAAGGGTTTTAATAGGGGTAAGATTTAAAGACGTAAAAGTGTTGCTTTGTTTTTGAACAGACAGATTTGTAGCGGGCACATGTTTAGCTGTGGAAGTTTACGAGATGATTATGATGATGATGAACATAAACGAGAAAGAAAGAAAGATCTGCATTCTAATTGCACACAATACACACTCATAATCGCTATGGATATGATTTTGACAGGTCAACAATTTCCACAGCAACGTATGTAATAACAATTCGACTTCTCTACAACTATGTACCACACAATGAATATTGTTTTTGACACATCAACTGTCATGATTGATGTTGGTTACGTTACGCAATTGCACTACAGTTTATTTGTTAAAATATAGTGTAATAGGAGTTAAAAAGTATTGAAGTCAATTATATTCTAACATTTCTGGTGTACAAATATTTCTATTTCTAATACTAATTTTAAGCTTCTTCTCTCGTGTCAGCATGAGCTATACGAAAATAGCTCATGCTGTGGTGAAAAAATTAGCCAGTCAGCAAGGTTGGTAGCGGGGCTGACTGCCCAGAATGCGCCGGACGTACTTACGTATTATATACTCGTGGAGGCTCTTTTCATGTACCCCAATTTTAAGCTAATAGTGCAACAAGCTAAACATAATTATAGATTTATCCAAACAAAATGAGGTTCATTCTAAGTTTACACTTTACGAATTTCTGTCATTGAGATAATCGATCTTTAATAACTCTTAGAATGCTCCTTTAGTTTTGAGATAAACGAGCCGCAGTGAATCCAAACTTTGTTTCTACAGCATGACGGGTTAGTAAGTGGATAGTCGCTTTACATCCGAAACCATGCACTCTGCGTAGCATTCTGTAGGTACAACTTTTACTTAGGAACAAATTCTAAATTCGTGAAAAAAAACTGCTGTTCCATTCAAAATAATCAACCTTTTGATCGCTTGATTTTTTGACAGTTGCCGTGTTGCCGTGCTCGTAGCGCCCAGCTCATAAATCGCCAAAATAATAACGACTATGAAAAGAGTATTATAAACATGTTATGTCAATAAATAAATATATTTTAACCGTTAGCGGCCCGACCGACGAACCGGTTCGTCAGTGCCATCGTTAGTCTATTGTGTCTATAATTACAGTACTTGAGTCTTTAAACACAGGTTTTTTGTCGTATTTATTCGACACGGGCGAAATGGACACAATTTTTTGTGTCGGATATATCCGACTTAGGCGGTTAATGGGTTAACAAAATGTATGGAACAGCTTTATTTTTCACGAATTCATAATTTTTCCCATAGTAAAAATTGCACAAAATGACCAGAGTTCAAGGTTTTCGGATTTAAAGTGATTAACGAGTCATGCCGTACCTATAGTTGCCTAGAGATTAGATTTTTTACGTTATAAAAAATGCACAAGCCGCATCCAAAATTCGTGATTCGACAATTTTAAAGCAAGACAAAAAAATCAAATTAATTCATAATATCGTCAAACAATTAGCTACCGGTCGAAAGCTTTTGAACAAAGGGACAGAGGGCGACACTGCCAATTTCATTTGCCCCCAATTAGCTGGTTCCAAAATTGAATTTTCTGACAATATCACCCGGGTATCCGGATACGGGCCGATTTTCACAGCCTCCGTGGGAAAGAGACAGAAGATGGAGTAAAAGAGATGGTGTTACCAGCAACAGGTGGCGTTTTGGAGCAATTAAAAGCGGGTTTTAATTACTGGGGGAGATTATTAGCAAATCTCGCCAAACGACGGGGCTTTTCAGTGGAATGTAAACCACTTGAAAACTGGGGGAGCGAAGCCTGGCTTTACAGTTAGCTGTTTGGGCTATAATTAGCAATGACGATAGAATTAAAATCAGACAACGATCGTAATCAAATAGCGATTAGCATTTATTTCTGCCATTAAGGTTTAGAATCGATAATTTGGTGCAAATGTGTCGTTTATGTTGATTTAACTGATCCTGTTTGGTTAAGAATGATAAAATTCTCAGTTTAAAGAAATAACGTCTCTATCACTTAGCCATAATGGTTGTTATAGAATAATTTAACAAAGAAGATCGTGTTGTATGGACATAAAAATTTCAGTCATGTGCAAATTGAGGACCTAATTTATTTTATTGTTTTTTTGATAAATATAATGATATCATCGCCTATAAACGGTTTTCCCACGTGCATTCAATAACTTAACTTAGTTACCTATCTATGAAATTAATACCTTCAAAATTACCTCATTAACTAAAGTAGTTTTATACAGCTATTATCTACTCTGAAGAACAAACAAATTAAAAGTAAATATCATACACATGAATGGCGAATATCACTCTTTTTAGGATTCCGTACCCAAAGGGTAAAACGAGACCCTATTACTAAGACTCCGCCGTCCGTCCGTCTGTCACCAGGCTGTATCTCATGAACCGTGATAGTTAGACAGTTGAAATTTTCACAGATGATGTATTTCTGTTGCCGCTATAACAACAAATACTAAAAAACAGAATAGATAATGGTACGTAACCCTTCGTGAGCGAGTCCGACTCGCACTTGGCCCGTTTATTAAATTATTTTTCTTGGTCGCATTTCACCCTAGACGCCTGATGGTAAGCGCAGACAGGGTCTAAGATGGAGCACACAAATCCAAGTAACAAAGATATAGTGGGATTCCACTATACCTGTCTGGCTCTCACATACACACGACGGTACACAGTAAATTCCTTGTCGCTGGACTTTAGTATCAGGGTGGTAGCTAGCCAGGCGGACCGTGTAGATCCTACCACCGAGAACATTTTAATAGCTTTCTGATTTATTATCAGTTCAGCTACGAATATGATCAATTAATCACTTATCACAATGACATCGTCCTTCTTTCATTCTTTCTCTTGTGTCGGCACTAGCTATGCCATAATAGCTCACATGACGTGGTGATAAGATTTGCTAGCCGTAAAGAGTAGAAGAGCTCCTTATCTGCCGCTAAGCAGTATAGCTGTATTCCGGTTTGAAGGCTATGGGTGCGGGTAAAATGACAGGCATGAGACTTTTCAACTTTGTCTCTAAGATTGGCAACGTATCAGCAATCCTCTTGGGCCGTCAATCAGGTGGGTCGTCGACTTGTTTGCAACCTAAGTGAGCAAGGCTAATAGCGAGGTTGACTGCAGCATTCGGTATATCTTACTGCCGCAGTAAATGGCTTCCCTTCCACTAATCTTCCCTATCAGTCACCATAGAATCGTCTCACGTCCTTGTTTTTTTTACTAGGACCTAAAACTAAGAGTTCTCCTATATCATAGGTGCGTTTACAGACACTAATCTCACATACACAAACACCCAGACCCGAAAAAAAATATCTGTACACCATATTATGTTGCAGTAATCGAACCAGCGACCCGTAGCGCAGAACCCAATCGCTCAGCCGCTGCACCAACCATGCCGTCAAAACGCCTATTGTTTGATTGATAGTATTTACCACCAAATTATTTATCAACGCGGATCCTAGGAACTTGTTTCAATAATGCGTTAAAGGTGTCAAAAAAATTGTATCATTAATCACGAAAATTCAAAGAACACCAAATTTCTCACTATCAGACGTTAGGCCATTGTCTTTTTCAGGTTACAATATCTAGGCAATACATATTAGACAAATAATCTGCCTATTAGATACACCCACATAACATTAGAAGCCTCCGATAAAACATACCCAAAAAAATGGAGTAAGACCCAAGCGATCTAAAAATCTTATCTACACAACAGTTATACGAGGCCTCGTATTATGATATCCTTTCGTAAATACCGCTACTGCTTCTCAATGCTTATTTGATACTTAGCTTTCTTGAAATGTCTGCATTTCCTTATGAAAAGACTCCCAGGGGTGTGAGGCGGTTTTTAAAGGAGACGGTGGTAGGGGGGCAGTTGTGTGTGTGCGTGCCCCGGTTAGCATGTGTGACTACTCATCTATATGTGTTAATGCGTTTTCTTTTTACCAATTTTTCGGGTGACCATTGTTTGTTGAGTGCGGGGGATTTTGCATAAATTGAGTTTGGCGGTGTTTTTGTAGGATGCGGCGTGTTTGTAGAGTTATTACGGTTTTTAGGTAATGTATGTTACTTACATGTCATGTAGATATTCATATAATGTATTATAACGTACTTCTTCTGCTCTTGTATCTGCTTGAGCTATTCGAGAATAGCTTATGCCGTGGTGAAGCGATTAGCCAGTCAGCAAGGTTGGCAGTGAGGCTTACTGCCCAGAGTGCGACGGGTGTATTTAAACATTGTCACTCCTGAAGGCTCTTTTAATGCACTCCATCGTACTGATACATAATGTATCCTAATATTTATTAAAAACCACACACCGACCACCGGAACATGTTCTATGTTAGGAGATGTGGTTTCCGCACTTAGTCCTTTAAGTGGACCATTGTACGTAGGCTATGGCGGCCATCATTCCAGCCAGCCCACCTCCTTCCAGAAGCAGATTAGGGGTCTCAGTCCGCTCAGAACATTTGCGAGTGATTTCGGTGCGCCAAGGGTTGTTTCTCGTATTTGGGTGACCCCTGTGTAATCGACAATCGGAACATGGACCCCTGGACAATCGGAACATGTTACTTATAATTATCACTAGCATCGAATCCATTGGTTTCTTAATTTATTTTGCAAAAACAAGCATCATAATTAAAAAATTGTGATAAGTACCTGTGTACCATTTACCTGCAAAACAACTCTTGATGCAAGAAAAAAAGTATAGACTGAAAGAAAATTTAAAACACAATGTTTAAAGTACACACACACATAAAGACAGCTAATAGCTGTCCGTGGATTCACCTCAAGGCCCCTAACAGAATACCAGCGTTATGTTGCAGCGTAATGCTGAGATAGGCTTTTAAGACTACGCATAGTTATAATTTTCAGTTTATCTTTCTTATTTTTTCACAATTTATCATTTAGTTATTTATCCATGTGCGTTTTTCAAAATAAAGTTAAACAAAAATATCTAAAAATAACTTTCTAACGGCTTTGCAACTTCCTCCAAAAACTCCAAAACGCATAGTCACCGTATACATCTTCGCTTCACACGAGCGTGCATATTATTACACACACACACACAAACACATATTGTCGTGTGAGTCACTCCGCTATTCACGATTTTCGCATCGATGGTGTTAGTATTGATTTCGTATTGTCGTTAGCTTGCGACATGTAAAAAGAAAAGGGGTCTTGTGGCCCGTACTCACTTGATAGCCGCTTCCGGTTAAGGTAAGGTGTGCTTTCAATGATGTAATGAAATATTGTCCTGGTTTTGAGAAGTGAAAATGTGCAGTTTTGTGTTTTTGACAGCACATATTTAGATGTGGTACTGATATATATGTATTGCATAAATAATGTAGTCAACTGGTACATTTAAATTAGCATTTAAAACCTGAACAATTGATTATATGCGTTTTGACGAGATGTCGTATATAATATTTTTTCATTTATTTCTACCAAACTTAACTTTAAAAACACGCATTTTGACGATCTAAATGGCGCAGTGAAAAACTGTCTTACCTCTTTCTATAAGTAAAAGTACGATTGCTATATTGGAACAAATAAAATAGCATACGGGTTTGCGTGTTTTGTCTTTGTTACACACTCATAATTTACATCCGTCAAAATGAAAACAAAAAACAAATGCACACACACAAAAATATGCACACTCATAAAAATCCTCCGTCGTATGTGTAAACTCCATTACAAAGAAAAAGGGTCTCAAACACGAGCCGCCATTAGAAAAATGTCGCGATAGGATGTTCAATCATTTCGGTACCAATAAGGGGTGCTATCGATTTTGCGAAAATGTCAAGCGATATCGAATATCGCTAGCGAATAAACGTGGTGGGCTTTAAAGTTTTTCTTTGTAATATATTATCATGATTTCGTCTGTGGAGGGTAGGTGAAGTTTGGACTCCAAATAAGATGTGCCAAGAAAGTAATGCAATAATTAAACAAAATTTTGGGTCACCGTTGCTTGGTAGTTTTAAACTTATCATACATATGTGCATTATCACTACACAGTATAAAACAAAGTCGCATCCCGCTGTCTGACTGTCTCTATGCATGCTTAGATCTTTAAAACAACGCAACGGATTTTGATGCGGTTTTTTTTAATAGATAGAGTGATTCAAGAGGAAGGTTTTAAGCTATAAAACGTACTCGTGCGAAGCCGGGGCGGGTAGCTAGTTGTGCATATAATAAAATCACAGCTTCATTGTGTCGCCGTCTTTTCGGTTGGCCGCCATTGTAGCACAGTTTTTAGCCTAAGAGCTAGACTTACTTCTCCACTAAGTCCTAAAGAGCCAAGACCTAATTAGTTCATCATACCAACATACTGTAATTTTGATGAGCATCATCACAATCTGATTGGTGATAATTGGGGGCCGGCGGTTGGCCCGCGGGCCGTACGGCTGTGCCATTTCAAAACCTGGTAAGGGACATTTTTTACAAAAATCGTTTTATTACATAGTCTTGCTAACGTAGTAAGTCCCTACCAAATAAAAAAACACCAGCTTAGCTCACATACAAGGTTAGTCGGAAAGGGGGTACTAATCCGCGGACCACTTAAAGTATCACTGATAACTGTTTTACAGCAAGTGTTAAAATTTCAAAATTCGATAATTTTTATGTCCATGGAAAATGATTTTCAATTTAGTTTTTTCAAAAATACTTCACCCCGGCTTTAGTTACGAATTCAGAAAATCGAGCTTCTAATCCGTGACCCCAAATATGACCTAAAATGTAAACACAGCTGATCTAGCTTACGATACATAGATTTTAGCGTATTTTTTATGGAATCTTTGAACAGCTATTTCTCTTAAACTATTGACTTTTGGGAAAAGTTGTAGAACAAAAGTTATCCATTATTATGACTACTTTCACACCCTTTCGGATTAGTACCCCCTTTCCAACTAACCTTGTATAAGCAGAAATATTTAAGCATCGATACCTAGTAAGTGCACAGTGCAGTGGAGGAGCTCGTGGCTAAATAATTACAGCCGCATAGACCGATCTTCCGGGTTAAGCCACGCTTGCCGAGGTTGGTCTGTGGATGGGTGACCATTTACCATAGCGAGTTTCCTCCGTGCCTCGGAAAGCACGTAAAGCCGTTGGTCCCGGTTGTCATTTGTAGATCTTTGACAGTCGTTACTGTTGGTCAGAAGCCAGAAAGTCTGACAACCAGTCTTACCAAGAGTATCGTATTACCCAGTTACTGGGTTGTGGAGGTCTGATAGGCAGTCGCTCCATGTAAAATACTGATATTCAGCTGCATCCGGTTCGACTGGAAGCCGACCCCAACATAGTTGGGAAAAGGCTAGGCAGATGATGATGACCTAGTAAGTGCACCATCACTTTAAAACCTAGTAAGTCACTGTAACCACGTGGTTTTACCTAACATAAATACTTTTCAAGGGATGACTGACTTTACGTTTATGCGCTCTCCTGAAATTTAGTTTTACTAAGCCCTTACTAGGTTTTGAAATGGGACAGCCACGTAGTGTGGAGACTCCTGCACTAGAGTATAGGCTGATCACTTTTATCATCGTCAATTCCGCCTACCGCAGTCCACTGCTGGACATAAACAACTCCCATTTTTGTAGTTTATTTAAAATACCTATTGACCTACAAAAAATCACCAATGTGTAATAGCCCTAAAAATACAATACCTTTGACTTTATAGAACCAAGGATCTTCGCGGATAAACACAGCCATAATACATTCTATACAAATCACAAGCGATTATGAAATTGGTCTTATAAATATGTAAATTTTCTTCACGCTCGTGCTCTAATGGTATCAGCACAATAGTAACTGATGGCACGCGTGGAGAACAGAATAGAAATCCTTTAAATATATATACTGGCCACATTTTCCCCTACATGTTTAGAACCTCAAATGAAATTTACATAAATAGAATAACTATTTAAAAATAAATAGATATAAGTAATAATGTCAGCGATGTAGGGGCTTGATACCCGTATAATAATATCTACAGCATATATTAGAGACATATACCTACTAGATATTTTACAGAAAATATAATAGTTGGCTAAATATCTATTGAAGTAATTTTTTCAATCATAATTAATTCATGATTCTTCAATAAAACGTGAATATTCTGATAATGTTCTTCATAGTGTTATTTTTATCAATAAACTTTCTTTTTGGCTTCAAACAGTTTTGCCTTAGACATAAAACAAAAGAAAGCACATGTCTCTAAAAATCGTTATTCCATACTTTAGATACGCGAGCGAATAACTATTATTTTGATGCGTATAGAGTCTAATAAAATCCTTTTTGTTACAGGTAACCCAGTTTGTTATTCATCGCAAGGAAAAACCCACAAAATTAAGAGGTAAACGTACAACAAGCAACCTGTAGGAATTTAACAATCGAAATACTTACCGTAAAACAATTCAGTGTTATTTTAGTGGCATTCGAATCATAAAAATGCCTTGTAAAAGTACTTCGCCTATCCGCTAAGAGATGGCGTTAGTTGACTTAGGTTCGTAGAAGCCGATGGCTGGAGGTTGTGTTTCTAACCGCCACATACGATGCTAGCGCTTCACACATGTGTAAGGGGAATTTTCTCAGCTTTTCCTCAAGTGGAAATGGTAGGGTTGTTTTCTGACGTTATAGTTCCACATTGATTGTATAGGGGGCGGTGTTGGTTTGTTTTGTGACTGACCGTTGCCGCGTTGACCATTTGATTCGGCTTAGTTGATGTTATTTCACATTGATTCGTTTAGTGACGGGTTAAATGTTATTTAAATACCTAAATAAATGGGATAAAAGCGTTTAAAGAAATGAAGTCTACACAATTCGCTAAGCGTACTGTATGTAGGCTTACGTACCTTTTTCAGTGCCCCTTGATTGTCATGTCAACTTTTCCGTAGCTAAGGACCAATCGTTAATATTTGTGATTTAGAATCTAGGCTTCACGTATTAAGTAGGTATCAGCTGACTGAGCTTTAAGTTATTAGGTATTCACTAGTTGACCCGACAGACATTGTCTTGTCCAATTTTCGATAAATTTGTTTGTGATCGTTCTGTGATTTTATTGCCAATTTTCCGGGCAATATAGTTTTTCAATCCACAGAAACGAAATTCGGAATATTAGGGAAAAAAAATAGCAAATCCGTCCAACCGTTCTCAAGTGATGCGCTTACCAACGAACAACGTTTAATTTTTATAAAACTAAGATTTTATTAAGATAGATATTGTAAATATATGTGAGTAGGTAATTACACTTCAGTACGTTCAGGTATTTTGTATTATTCTGTTTTTACAGACCTAATTAAAACATAAACAAACGACGTGCGTAGTATTTGTCACATTATTAGGTACCTTAAAAAATCTACGTCACAGTTTAGTCAAATTGCACAACAATGACGTCATGATCACTCATTAAAAAGTCACGAGCGCGTTTATGTTGTCCAATGTCGACAAACGAAGAACAGGCTGTCGGTAATCGTACCGCAGTCATAATATTATCTCTGGCCAAGGACTACCAACCACAACGTCATCATTTACGAAAATGATGACGTATGACACAAGGGGTTGCAAAAATAAATATTGTATTAGCAATTTTTAAGACCATACCCATGGTATAATAATATGTTTCACTGGTATTCTCTTCCCGTGACAGCTAGGTCACGTGATTGGCCTAAGACTACGTCATCAGCTGGGGGTGCTTCCACTATGTATAAATAAATTACCCAATCAAAATGCATTTTTTCACATATTTGCTTCTTTAGAGAAGCAATTTTGAACTAGTAATTTTATACAGTTTACTTTTTAATCAAATAGATGAATAACACGAAATAGAAAATAGTGAGGCTAGTTAGCAATGTATTTAATATTTATTATGAATTAAAAATCTCCTTTATTGTATTGGAAATGTTAATCAATGGCAGCACTGACCGTGACATTCATGACGTAGTCTTAGGCCATTGCGGGAAGAGAATACCTGGGGTAGCATATTATTATACCATGACCATACCTTCTGATAACACAAGTAAATACCTAAGTGCGAAACTTTTACACGCTCTGTAAAACTGTACCTTCCTTCACATAATTAATTAATACTGGCAAATATAATATTGTATTTTGAACTAAGAGCAAGCATTAGGCAATGTTACTAACGCATTCTACAATGTGTGAAAAACTTATAGAAAAATGCAGATTTACGAAATCGCTTTAATCACGTGGGTAACTTATGTCAATATCATAATTTTTAGGGTTCCGTACCCAAATTGTAAAACGGGAGCCTATTACTAAGACTCCGCTGTTCGTCCGTCCGTCTGTCACCAGGCTGTATCTCATGAACCGTGATAGTTAGACAGTTGAAATTTTCACTGATGATGTATTTCTGTTGCCGCTATAACAACAAATACTAGAAAACAGAATAAAATAAATGTTTAAGGGTCTCTCATACAACAAACGTGATTTTTTTGCCGTTTTTATAGGCACTTGGCCGGTTTTTTTATTATTTTTTCATGCTGGATTTACAGTTCTCTAATTAGGCAGCAAGCCAGCAATTCTGTTTTTAGCTATCGAAAATAATCATTTTTTTTTATTTACGTAACCCCTTACTCTTCTTTCTGCAAACACACATAAACAAGGAGTAAACAAGTGCGTAGCATCACATGTAGGAAAGAGTCACGGTTACGTCAGTGGGCACAGTTCACGATACCAAGGTCAGGGGTTGGCCGCGCGGGTCAACGCCCGCACCGCTTTGTGACTGAATCGCCGAGAGGTCACGCTGCGATTGTACACACTGTGGCGCTTTTTTTCGTACATTTCCAATAATAATTCGATTTGAAAAAAGAATCAATTTTTTTCGAGAGGCGATTGATTTTTGGTTGATTCGTTCAGGCCAGATAGAAAAAAAGTGTGATTTAAAAATAGAATTCTTATCACACCAATAACAGACCACATGAAAAAAAAATAAAGCCTTGCAAACACTTCTTTAACTTTTCTGTTATCCATATGTAAACATATCGATATTAGAGTCATGGAACTCAAATAAAGATTAAAATTCAAGGTCAAATTCACACCTGTTACAGAAGATAGAATTATGCTTATCGGGTAATATATTATGTTATATTACAGAAAAAGTTTTGGAAATAGATGTTAGTTTAAAAATTCAAGCTTTAAAGCTAAATGTAGCTCTTAATAGAAATTAGTAGGTATAGACTTTTTTTTTACTTAACATGGCTCTACGCTCTATTACAGTCTTCTATAGACTTTTACAGATACAAAGTGGAACAACTTTCTTTATGTATTTAAGGCAATATTAATACAAAAAAAGTAATTAACAATTATTTATTTAGTAAATATTTCAATACAATTTAATACAAATACCTACTCTTTATTATACACAAAAATAGAGAAGACACATTATTTACATAAAAGATATAAACCACAATGATATGAATAGGTAACACTTGCGTGAACGGTGAAGGAAAATCTCAAGAGGAAACCGAAACCGACACACCTTAGGCCTGAATTACACAGAAACGGCATAAGGCGCAGGCACGGCGCAGGCGCGTCACTTTCATACATTTTTCGTGCCGCTTCAAATTTTTTTCGCGCAAGATGTGTGTAAGCGACGCGCCTGCGCCGTGCTTGCGCCTTAGCCGTTTCTGTGTAATTCACGCTTTAGAGGGCTCCATAAAGTTCTCGATGGTGTGGGTAGTCCGCCAACCCGCACCAGGCCAGTGTGATAGAGTAAGGCCATAACCCTTCTCATTCTGAGAAGATGCCCGTACCCAGCAGTGGGACAGTAAGTACGTGATAACGAATAGCCTAGTTTAAAGATATAAAATGTCTCAATTACAAGATGTTTTGTACATTAAGTACATGATAACGTCGCCTTAGGCCTGAATTACACAGAAACGGCATAAGGCGCAGGCACGGCGCAGGCGCGTCACTTTCATACATTTTTCGTGCCGCTTCAAATTTTTTTCGCACAAAATGTATGAAAGCGACGCGCCTGCGCCGTGCTTGCGCCTTATGCCGTTTCTGTGTAATTCACGCTTTAGAGTGAAGACTTCAGGAATGCATTTGGTCATTGCACGGTTCCTATGGGCTTTAACGTGGCAAAAGCTAGTTAATTATATTTATTACGAAATTAAATACCCAATAAAGGCTTAATTTCAGTGCTTACAAAATAATTTCGCATAGAGCATCTTTTATACAAGGTTAGTCAGAAAGGGGGTACTAATCCGAAAAGGTGTTAAGTACCCATAATAATGAATAACGTTTGTTCTACCACTTTCCCGAAAAGTCAATAGTGAAAGAGAAATAGTTGTTCAAAAATTACATATAAAATATGCTAAAATCTATCTATCCTCAGCTATGATCAGTAGTGTTTACATTTTAGGTCATATTTGGGGTCACGAATTAGAAGCTCCGTTTTCTGAATTCGTTACTAGAGACGAAGAATTTTTGAAAAAACTAAAATAAAAATTATTTTACATGGAAATATAAATTATCGAATTTTGACATTTTAACACTTGCTTTAAAACCGTCATCTGTGATATTTTAAGTGGCCTGCGGATTAGTACCCCCTTTCCGACTAACCTTGTGTAATTATAATAGGTAGCTATACATCGTGATAAAATAAAAATGACCAAATTGCATTCCCGAGGTTTTCACTCTAAAGAGACGATAAGTAGATCACTGTTTTCCATAGAAACTGTAGTGTTTACCGAGCTACAGTTAGGTAACACCTCAATTTTAATACATAGTTCCTTATAAATACGTAAGCATGTAACGCTACGCTACCTACGGAATTTTATCACAATACGTAGTTCAAGAGCAAGATAAGCTGAGAAAAAAGATTGAATAAGTACTTATAAGATCTATGATTCAATGTCACGTCGACGTGGCTTACAGAAATACATATTGATTATTTCATGTTTAAAAAACGTATTTGGAGTCCCTAAGACAGTCCATGACTGTATAATCACGTGTAATAATATGTATTAGCAAAATTCAAAAGCAATTTCCTTCTAAAATAATATCTATTAAGTAGAATTATAAAATATTACACACATAGTTTCTACAAATGCATACGAATTATTATTTCGATGTGTTTTTAATTACACAATAAAGAATCTCAATACGAAATATCTGGATTAATGTAAGTTTTTGACAATACTTCTATTAAATTTCTGTCAAAAACAGAGGATTTTGTATTGATATCGGTCATTGATTTTGGCCGTAGGGTTTTGGTTATGGACACGCGGGATCTGCCGTCCAGTCCGCCGCATCCTGTCATCACATACAACTACAACTCAAAAAATCCGCGATATACATAAAATACCTAAACGTTCTCGTACAACGTCATATATTTGAATTGTCCGCTTTACGCCCCAATCAACTCCGCGCTAAATTCCGCGTCTCCATAAACGGGGTCTAACTCGTGTCATACTTCCGAAAAAAGACCAATTGCCCTGTGGAACAAAGAACCACGATACGGTACCGCCTGATTCCATAAGCACAGAATAATACTTCGACCCATTACAACGCACTACACTGTACCTGTACATACAAAATTAGATTTACTATGATGGATTAGACAGAAACCCATATATATATTTGCATAAATGATTACTCTAATGTATAGCATTTATTTGGTAAATTTTATCTTTAACATGACTAAGGTTTTTGCATGCCACCAACTGACAAGCATCAGTGGCCTGTAAACGGATACTACTGTAGTGTATACCCCCATACCCGCCCTGATTTAAATTTGTGTAAATACACCTCTATTAGACACAGGTAGCAATGACCACTCGCAAACGTCACTCGTCACAGCTCTATGGGAACCCAAATTAACTCAATATGACGTTGTCAGAGTACAAACTGAACCACCTGCAATCGTCCCGAACACATAGGTACATAGATAAGACCTTTCTATGACTTATGTTGTAGCTTTTCCAAATGTCTTGAAAGAATTATCAGGATCAGCCAATTTCACTAATTAATGGCCGATTTTTCAATCGTCAGATAACTTTTAACTGAGGAATAAATATGACAGTTTGACATATTTTCTATACTAAAGCTGTCAAAACGTCAAACCTATTCCCCAGATAAAATTTGTCTGATGATTGAAAAATCGGCCCTAAATTGTTTAAAATCGCAATCGAACCTCAGTTTAACCACGACCGTTTGACCGAAGCAAAAAAGTCAAATAGTAGTTAAGCTGCGGTTAGATTGAGATTTTTAATAATTTTGTGAGTAGAAATCGCCTTCACGTCTGTATGTTTAGCTATGACGTAATACGTTTCAGGTTTACATGGCGTTAATAAAACCTCTATTTTTCCTGTTTTTAGTGAGGCCACTCTTTTTCTCTTTTCCCGAGCGCGAAAATTACTTTTCGTATTATTGAAAGCTACAGTTCAACCTACTGCTGTAATCGTTTACGAATGACTATAAGCAAGACAATTTTGTTTATGTTTCTGTCGAATACAATGTTCCTCAATTTAAAATAGCAACCATACCACATTAAACAGTCACAGGGGCACCAACTTGATTTGTAGATGCGTGTGCGCTTTCCACCTCTGCAATCGTTAGAAAAGTAAGTTTTCAGAGCTTTAATGCTAAACTGATATTATCAAGCGTTTAGGTAACTGTCCAGCCCTGTCAGAAAAACGCTGAATAGTAAGTCGACAGCTAGATGCTGTTGCAAACCATACAGGTGTATAGTCACATTGTAATAACCACGAAAGGAGTTGGAGTGACATCTTCGCCACAAACAAAATTGCCAATTTTGTACACTATTCTCCATACTCCATCTTATCTACTTGGGCACACCACAATAATATCCTAATTTAAAATAGCACAAACCTACCACAGTATACAAATAGTGGCAGGTAGCGGTGGACACATTTTTTGCATGCGCGCGCGCTGTGGGTGGCGGCCACAACGTGGGGGAATTTATTTATAGCTACCGACATGTCACAACTGGACATATACGCTTTTTATTGTTTTTTTCACATAAATTTTCGATATGTCGTGTTTATTGCAACATAGTTGTATGTGAAAATGGACTGTGTTTCGGTTGATGAGGTGCAGACAAGAGGTAGCTGATATCTTGGCTTACACTTTTTCTTCGGGTTTAAAAACAAACCTTTTATGCTCTACATATACCAAAAAAATAATAGATTCGAGTCAGTTTCTGCCACGTATCAGGGGACCAACGTCCTCCTATACGTTACAGATAACATACTTGTGGTCAGTAATCTGTTTGCCGTCACGACACTTAACCGTATAGTCCGTAGCGGGCCCCGAAAGGGGACGAACACAAGAACTACCGTAAACTCGTTTTCGACCCCGATCGGGGCCCAGAATTAGGTCATACGACATCCTAATTAATAATGTAAACATTTAATTATCTACTTATCGGATCTTGTTATTGGATGAAATTTATAAGAACTAAATAAAAAGCTCAAGTTTGAGTACCATTGAATCAATCCTATTTAGCGCACGAGTTTTAATATTTACCTTTACAAAACTGAATGTATAAATGCGATAACCGCCATTTGATGACAGTCGTGGTGGACGCTAAAAATCATAAAAAGAATGGATTCTGGACTACCAATCATCACAAAATGAGTAAATCATTTATTAACTCGAGGAAATCATCCATAGTATTGGTAATTTTAGTAGTGATAACAAAGTTTTTGATATCCAAAGTAAAAGCTTCCCGCCAGTTGAACTTTTGTTGTTGTTCATTTATCACTAATATCACAAATTACACAGTAGGCGTGGTTAAAAACAATCCATCATCTATAGACAAATGCGATATACTACTAGAAAAAGCCCATGTTTTAACGTAAAACGTAAACGTACGTAAAATATCACGAAATCTTTGTTATCACTACTCAATTTGGGATTCGGAATCAGCCGCCATATTACTTTTTTATGGTTAATGATGTGAGAAAGTGATTATGTGAATCGATTATTTCGTTGTGATTTTGTTCGAATCGATTTAATAAAAAATAAGTAACACCAAAAATCGATTTTTTTAATTATAGTAAATATTTTACATGTTTGATGTAATTTAACATTCTATCTATGTTAAAATTATAATCAAGCAATCAAAGATACTTTTTTTTAAATATCGTAATAAGTCAGTAGGTACATTTAAATAAAATAAAATAGATTTAGATTCATCATAAATCATAATCCTCTGTGGCTACATCAATAAATATTCGTACCGAAACTTCACCGTGGAATCCAATGCATCCGTAGACTGATATTCTTTATTCAAAATTCAAAAAATAAATTCTAATTTGACGCAATATCGGCAGTAAAATAATAATTATCTACGAAACGATCCTTGTAATAAGGTTTAAAATTGTTAAACGGGATCTTAATAGTGCGAAATCCAGGTACCTCGCCTACGCCTTCATGTACTAATTTTAAATTGCATAGGTATGTACCTACATAGAATATTAATTTTATTATGTCCAGGATGGTTAACGACTGTGAATAAGCGAAAAAAAAAAACAGAAGAGAGGTGAAGAGGCGTAGATGGTATAGGGTGCCCAGTATATCTGACATAGGCGTAGTGAGTATTTGATTTCGGGGAAGATTTAATGGCGGAAAGCTTTGGCATTCTCGATGCGAGACATTGATGAGGCCTTGGGCCACCTTAAGTCGGATGCTGACCGGAAGCATTTACTTATAATGTAGTAGTTAGAATTCGAATAAGTTAGAACTTAAAACGAGCAATGAACATGCTGTTATGTCAAAATGGCGAATAATTGTAACATTACACGAACTCGTAAATGTTTCACCTCAGACTAGGCACCTCTGGGTTTTGAAGTAGTATTTTATTTCGAGATCGATTTTGAACGCAAATTTATGAAATTTTGGTCGTTTTATTTGGACAGAGGTGCATGCAAAGGTAATAGTAGTCATTTTCTGCAACAGGAGCCATGAAAACCATGGAAATATCACCCATGATGAATAAGTAGTAAGTTTTCGTAGCCGCTATCTTAGATTTAGAAATCGATCTTAGCCATCTTTGTTTTGTGAACCGACCTTATATCCTCTAACATTATTAAAACCTGATTATAGTAGTACGTCCTCTATCTTATGAACTATTTCACTTCTATTTGAAATCAGGAAGCAAAGGCCCAGGAATTTATGTCCTGAGCTGCGGTATGGCAGATTGGGTTATAAGCTCCGCCTCTCTTCAGCTCGCTTTCCTCAGCAAGCCCTAGCACGAATGCTCTGCGACAATGTACCGCGTTGACCGACTGCATGTAGTAATATAGGAGAGAATGTGGTAATACATTCTAATTATGTCTATTAGATACTTAAAATATCTTCGTGTTCATTCTACTTGTACTAATATTTAATCTGTGCCAATACTTTAGGTTTTTGAAAAATACTTTCTATTCACGTGAAATTATTTATTTGTAGCTATGCCGCAAATAAATAAATGTCATTAATTAACTTTCGAGCGATTTTATTTATTTAATGATTATTTTTCGATTAGGATGAATGAGTTTCGATTAGGCTGAATGAGTATCGATTTGGCTGAATGCAACATTTGTATTGTATTAACAATTTTGGATTGATGGTCAGCACTAGGTTCGAATTAAGTCGACGTACAATTTTTACTGAATTGAATTGTGTTTTTTTATCCGTTTTTGTATTTGAATAATGGTAAAAGTGAAAATGAAAAGAAAAAGAAACTATGTTTAGCTTGTCCCTTCAGCGTTTCAACACGTAACTAGGTACGTTAATTATTGTTTTTGAGCTAATCTATCTCAACTAATATTTGGATATAGGTATATTAAATATGTATTTTATTCTAATTTCGCATTATGTTGACGTAGCTTCACGTAAACAGCACATTTTTAAAGAAATTTACTAGACATATTAGGTACAATATTAATGAAATAAAATATTTTTCACATTAAATTCATACTTAAAACTTGCGTGCAAATTCCTGTTTTTGGTGACTTAATTCAATTAATTGACGCGACAACTCCCCGAGTCAGCGGGTATGACAAATGTCAAAATCTCGTCGAGCCAAAGGGTTAATTGTCTTATCTATTGTGTCTATAATTACCGTGCTTGAGGTTTTAAGGAAACATTTGATTCCGTGTGTTGACGGGCTAGAATAAAAAACTTCCTCACCGCACTTTGGGAATACACGCGTGTTGTAAGATTCAACAAAACCCAGCACGCTTCCTGGTAGGATCTATACGGTCCGCCTAGCTAGCTACCACCCTCACATTAAAGTCCAGGCCAAACATTACTGTGTTCCGTCGTACGTGCGCATGTGAGAACCAGAGGGGTATAGGGGAATACCTTCACATCTCTGCTACTCAGATTCGTATGCTTCATCTTGGTCCCTGTCTGCGCATACCATCAGGTGCGACTAGGGCCAACGCGACTGAGCCAAGAATAAAATAAAAAAAATATCTCAAGACCTATGTAGAAGTCTCTTTGGAGGTCAGTGCGGCTAACAGAATCAAATAGACCTCCAATTAGATAAATAGTGTTGAAGTCTATAGACTAATGTCATACTAATATAAATCACTGATCTGTAATTGGTATGCTGAGTGAACTCTAGGCTATGATATCCTACTTTTATTTTAAATGTGAAAGTTTTGAATGTTTGTGAGTTTGTGAATATGAATGTTTGACAATCAATCACGCCATAGCGGTTGAACGGATTTGGATGAAGATTGGCACACAGGTAGACCATGACCTAGATTAAGACATAGGATACTTTTATCTGTGTACATGAAGTAGTTCCTCTGGGATTTGAATGAAACTGCGGGCAACAGCCAGTGTTGCTATAAATTGCACTGTTTAATTGCAAGTTGCTAACTAATCCAGCCCCTTGATTCAGTACGTTTCGATAAGTCAATTGTCAACCGATTCAGTTTTTTTTATCTCGTTTTGTCTTCGATTCTTGTAACGAGTGAGAATGAAATAACAAACCGAATCCTTCGACAACTGTTTTATCGAAAGTTTCTAAATTAGGGGGGGGGGGGGGGGGGTAGGAGTACCATGCCGACTCTCCTACAACGATTTGGAACTGTGCAACGTGCACTTATGACGTAAAAACTTTGAACACTGAACATCACTTATTTACCGATATGTATCTAATAGAATAAACATTTTTTACAACTTGATGATGAGCAGCTGAAGTTACATCTTGTTTTTCTTTGAGTCCGGGCTGTCGTTGAAACAGGCTGAAGTATTGGTAACTAAGAATACTAATACATAATTAATTAAATAAAACAATGATTATGTAGTTAAGTAGTTAGGTATGGTATCAGGTGTTTTCTTATTAAGATCCTGCCTTAATTGTTTACAGAAGACGTTAAGGCCTATAATGATGATGCTATCAGGCTATTTAAGGAATTTAATTTAAGGAAAATATTAGGGGATAATTGCAGTGTTGACTTTTGACGATTCATTTACCGCATTAGCGGAATGTTAGGCTTTGTACGGTAAGGGTGAAAGCATACGAGTATGTTCCGCGCACGAAAAAATATTCGAACGGGATTAGGTAAAAAAAATGATTGTTTCCAGTCTACGCTTTGTGAGATTTTTATCCATACGGGAATTAAGCTAGCGTGCCATTGCCGAAATAGTTAGAAATAAGGCTAATAACAAATAGTAATAGTCAAGAGCGTCGATCCTTAAGAGGCTCTCGGCAAGCGGCAGAATGAAGAGCCTGATACAGAAAGGAGTACTTCTTGACACTGCACGCATTTTGAGAAGGTGCCTTTCTCTGGGGCTCTGATCATCGGCAGCTTGGACATTGTTCCCAATGCCAGTGGAATGGAAATAAAGTTTTTCTTTTTTTTTATTAGTTAAAACGTTACCCCACACTAAGATTTCTCTTGTGTCGTGGATGCGTTTACAGACACAAATCTCACATACACAAACGCCCAGACCCGAAACAACCATCTGTAGGCCATACAAATTTTTGTTCGTGTGGGAATCGAACCCACGACCCGTAGCGCAGAAGCCAATCGCTTAGCCACTGCACCAAACGTGTCGTCCAAAAATGTACCTTATGTGTAAGAAAATGAATTTAAAATAATCTAAAAACCAATGATGAAAACAAAGATGTCGGTTATAATAATCTTTTACAACAATTTAACATACTTAAACACAATATCGACGGATTAGAACCTCACCTTCGAGATACCTATCGTAATATGGCATTTCCGTCAGTGACTAAAACTAGTTCAGTGAGATAAAAAGATGACATAACCATTGATATTTCGTATGGGATTAAATATTTATCAACAAGTACCTACCTAATTTAAATAGGATGAATCTTACGGCAGAGCGATTGACGTAAACGTTAGCATTTTATCTAGTAGGTATTAGGCTGAGACTACAAGAGCAGCGACGCAAACTGCGACACGTAGGTACGCGTATTTTTGGTGTATAGTGTAGCCACACACGCGTATATTAATATTAGATATATTTGTTTCAAGCGCTTTAGGTGTTGCAGTTTGCATCACTGCTAAGTGTAGCCTTAGCCTAATATCTACTGGTATTTATGGATCATGTTGTAAATAACGGTCATTTTCAATAACCTATCTGTCGACGGTTTTTCCTACTAGAGATCGAAATTTAACATAATTATGCTCCATAAAAGTAATATTTAATTTCTATCTGTAGGAGGCTAAACCATCGATATCAACTGAACCTATCGCAGTCTGCTGAACATACTTATGCTTCTCTCAAAATGCGGCATTTTTTTTTTGTCGGTAATTCCTCATTGATGCCCTTCTCCCCGGGAGGGCGAAGGGGTATGCCGGACTCTTACCGGCTAAAAACCCACGGTGTTCCTTCTCCTGACCCTTGGCAGGGGTCGCGGGATTCGCAGCTGCATGCACCGCAACCCCGGCAGGCCTCGGTCCGCCAGCCCCTGGCAGACCTCTTCTACTGTGGGGCATACTTGGTCCTCCGCCTTCTGTATCCAGTCCACTCCAGCTACCTTCTTCAGGTCGTCAGTCCATAAAGATGGGGGGCGTCCAAAGCTCCGTCTCCTGATTCGCGGTCTCCACACAATGACTTGACGACTGGGTTAATCTACTAACGCCATCTGTCGGTCATAGGAGCTTTGCATCGCGTCTATTTGTTTGGGGAAGCCAGATGTTGTGCTATCATCCAATCCACAACTCATATAAGTACTGTCTTACCGCAAAATTGTGTTGAGTAAACAGGGCTAAACGTCTTTAATTGTGTTTGGAGTTTTAGATTAAATAGGGTTTGAACACCTTTTTACCTGACTGCGCGACAGCAAAGGCGGGCTTATGTTTTTTTTATGTATGGAGTTTGACGTTAGTCACGGTTTTAACATGTGTCTAAACTGTAGTTTTGAAACATCTTCATTTGTGGACGAAAGCGTCTCCTATCTTCTTTCAAAAGCGTATTTAAAAAGCATTGAGTTTCTCCAAAATCTATGTAAGTACGTTGAAATCAAAAAGTTCCATAGTTACAACACAGCGATAATAAACAAATTTAAACAGCTATCCCAACTCTGTATTGGATTGAATTAAAGGATATAATAACGTATAAGTGTCTGGTTGCCCTTCGCCTAAACATTAAATAGACCACTTCCGTCCGTTGGCTATTGGGATAATACGTAGCTGATAGTTTGTATATATCTGTTCCTTTAAATTTAAATAATAATAAGACCCGTTACTGTTCCACTGCTAGGCACGAGCACTCTTCTGAGAACTAGAAGGGTTTAGGCCGTAGTGAACGACGCTGGTCTGTTGCGGGTTGGCGGACTGCACACATCAACGAGAACTTTATGCAGCCTTCTCAGGTTTGCAGGATTCCTCACGATGTTTTCCTTCACCGTTACCGCAAGTGATAATCCAATTCAGCTCCGCACATGAATTCTAAAAGTCTGAGGTGCGCTGAGGAACTCAGAAGCGTTCAAACGATCGGGTGTCACTAATTTAAAATTATCATTTTAATTGTTCTTAGTCCTTCGATTCTTGATAAAGAAAGAAAGAAATACACCACCCCCTCTTGTCCTGCGGGTTTTATAATAAGTAATTTAGGTGTTATGTTAGATGCATTAATCCTATATAGGGCAGATTTTACATTAAGGCACATTTGAAACCACAATTACTTGGCGTCACTGGCGATCATGTTAGCTAAATTCATGTTGGTGGTCGCGTTTGTGCGCTCTGCTCGTTTAAAGTCGATGCGTTTTTAGCATAAGGATGATCATTTTTACAATAGTTTCAACATTAAACTCAGACTAGTGGGATGGTTATAAGCGCTGTACAAATTTCGTTTCTGCCCTATAAAGGATTAAAAGAGTCTCCACGAGATGCGGTATTTAAGTACGTCCGGCGCACCCTGGGCAGTCAGCCCCGCTATCAACCTTGCTGTCCGACTAATATTTTCAACACAGCATGAGCTATTTTCGTATTGCTCGTAGATACAAGGTACAAGAAAGAAAGAAGAAAGAAAAGAAAGAAAAAATATTTATTTGTCACAGAGACACATATAATTATTGTAAAAAAAAAAGAATTAAAATAATAAAAGAAAATGGTCAACTGCGACAAAAAGGTGACCACTCAGCATTATGCTGTGCTATGGCGTGGACCACAAACACAGCGCTGATTTTCAGTGATCACCTGTATGACGTGCGGATATTAAGCCAGTTATAAGCACTTTCTTTATAACAGCATAATAGTGATTCTAGCAATATTCCTACACGATAGTTTAGTGCAGCGATCTACATATCGTCGCCCGGGAGTGAAAAGCTCGGGAATGGATTTTGGTCATTGCACTGATCCTGTGGGCTTTCACACGAACGTAGTCGCGGGCAAAAGCTAGTCAATTATTTTTATTACGAATGGTATAGGTATCCTAATCCTAATCCTATGTAATATTATAAATGCAAAAGTAAGTTTGTTTGTTACCTTTTCACGCCTAAACCACTGAACCGATCATCCTGAAATTTTGCATATACCTACGTTGTCAGGTGTACAGAAACGGACATAGGGTACCTTCAATCCCGAAAAAAAGTACTGTTCCCGAGGAAAACAACAATAACATTCATAGATGGCGCCACGTGTCTTTCGAATCACGATTGAATTATCTAATTATAGAAACTTAAGTAGTGTGTTAAGAGTTTTTGTGGGCATAATTAATGAGGGTGAAGCCGCGGGCAAAAGCTAGTACCCAATAAAGGCTTAATTTCAGAGCCTACAACAAATTTCGCGTACGCGGCTCTCTTATGGCCCTGCGTAGTCTACGCCGCACTGCATGAAAGGAAAGTCTGCCTTTAATCGTTCAGATGGGAGATTGCCCATAATCGGCGTCAATGTCCTCCCTTTCATGCGAGTGCATGTAACGCAATTGTATACTACTTATCCCTAATACCAATAGGTACGACGAGATAAAATAAAAATGACCAAAATTGTATTCCCGAGTTTTTCACTCCCGTTCGATTATATGTGGCCAGGCTCATCATCATCACAGCCCGTAAACGTTAACTGCTAAACATAGTCTTCCCAATGATCGCTACAATAAACAGTACCCCAAGTGTGAGTTCTCTTCGTTAACTACTGTAGTTGCGTCACGCCATAAATGTATGAAAATTTAGGCTGCGCCTCTAGGCGCACCGTTCAATTAACGCGCGAATATTAGTTAGTGAACGGTGCGCCTAGAGGCGCAGCCTAAATGTTCATACATTTTTGGCGTGACGCAACTACAGTAGTTAACGAAAAAAACTCACACTTGGGGTACTGTTCAATGGGAAATTGCCATAATCATCACGCTTGGTAGAGGAATTGGCGATCACAGTTGTTGTTAAAGCAGACATGAGGACGCCTTTTTCACTAACCTATCTATCCGCGGTTGCCCCTACTAGAGATAGAAATTTGATATAAGCTCCATAGAAGTAATGTTAGATTTCTATCTCTAGTAGAGCAAACCACCGATACATAGGTTATTGAATATGGCCCTTAGTCGGTTTTGACGACGCTCCTGGGCGGTGAAGGGTTGGCCTATTGTTTGTCCCAGACGGAACACATTTCGGGCTGCTATGATTTAATTCTTGCAGACTTTATATAATTTATTTTACAGACTTCTAGGTAACTGAACATGAAAGGTACAAAAATAATATCCTAGCGAGACCTAAAATGTCGGTGACTGAAAGCTTTCCACTCCAATATCTGTCTACACAAATAAATATTGAAGCAGGCACTTTTAATTTTTATTAGATTTTTATTTAATCTTTCTTTCGGCCTCATTTTTGGCCTACTTATTTCTAGACCATAGTGTTGGCCTGAAGGTTATCTAGCAGCTACTTAAGCACTAGGCTGTGGGTTCGAAACAAAGCATGAAAAGTCAACAGTAAAAGTTAACCTTTTAACCGCTTGGTTTTTTATCAGTTGCCGTGCCCCTAGCGCCCGGCTCATCAATCGACAAAATAAAAACTAAGTACCCTAATATGAAAAGACTATTAAGTATAAACATATATGTTATGTCAATAAATGAGTATTTTAATAGGTACATTTTAAACACAGTTTTTTTGTCGTATTTATCCGACATGGGCGAAATGGACACTTTTTTTTTGTCGGATAGGTATATCAGACTTGGGCGGTTAATGGGTTTTGACTTTGACTTTTTTGAAACTTTTAATTTAATTATCAGTGCTTGTAATGATTATCTGAACAAGTAATATAGTATTAGTATTATTATTCTTTTATTTTGTATACAAAATCTTAAGTAGTATAAATTGAAGTCACTTTTACCGTCTGTCTGTTTCTCCGCTTACTTCTTCTAAACTACTCGACAGATTTTGATGCGGTTTTCATTTTAATTTTGGGAATTTTTTTCGGAAGGTTTTAAGCTATAAAACATACCCGAGCCACGCCAGGGCTGGTCGCTAGTCATATTAATAAAAACCAATTTAAATTTATATAACACTTTTGGAACATCAAGCCGGGTCCGCAGCGCCAATTTTCTAACATGTTATTGTGTTTTTGCAAACAAAACTGTTAGGCCACGCCCCTATTCTGTTAGCAAATAATGTTATTCTGTTTGCAAACACGAAAACACGACGCAGCGGACCCGGTTTTATAAAATCATCATTTAGTTTTGATGTTGAGGAGCTCGTGGCTAAATAATTACAGCCGCATAGACCGATCTTCCGGGTTAAGCCACGCTTGCCGAGGTTGGTCTGTGGATGGGTGACCATTTACCATAGCGAGTTTCCTCCGTGCCTCGGAAAGCACGTAAAGCCGTTGGTCCCGGCTGTCATTTGTAGATCTTTGACAGTCGTTACTGTTGGTCAGAAGCCAGAAAGTCTGACAACCAGTCTTACCAAGAGTATCGTATTACCCAGTTACTGGGTTGTGGAGGTCTGATAGGCAGTCGCTCCATGTAAAATACTGATATTCAGCTGCATCCGGTTCGACTGGAAGCCGACCCCAACATAGTTGGGAAAAGGCTAGGCAGATGATGATGAGTTTTGATGTTGACTGTATGTACAAATACCAATTCTACCAATGTGACTTTTTAAAACTCTTTATGTATGTTCTATGTTTATCTAATACCACTGACATACGGCAAAGGAAAGCACTGTACGGAATCTTGGACCTGCTGGTCAGAAATCGCCAACACGCAGTGTCAGAGCGTGGTCATTGATGCTCGTTTCTTCTCTGTATGAGATGAGGCCTTTGCCCAACAGTGGGATACTTACAGGCTGGTGTCACTTATATCTAACAAAAGTTATAAAGGGTTGTGTTCCATTGAAGAAACAGAGTGTTCCTAGCAGCCATTTAATGTAGGCAGGTTGTCTGCCATCAATGGATACTGCTTCACATTGTCATCCAATAGGCTAAATAATATGATAATAATAAATAATAATAATGAAGGCTAAGTCTTGAATAACGTTTTTTATATAGGTAAAATTAGATCGAAAGTGAACGAATATATCATCAACAGTCGTGCAAAGCAAATAACTTTGAATGACCCATTTGCGATGAGTGTCTCAGTCTATTTTATTTATTTCCTTTATTTATTTACAAACATAGTATGTACATTTTTAAATATTCAAATACAAAAACATTTAACAATTTAAAAAATAGTAGCCTGCATAGGGAACAGGGTCCAAGCTTCATCTAGAGACGAACCTCTTAACAATACGCGCTGTGTCGAGAAGTACCGCTTTCTGTATCAGGCCCTTGATCCAGCCACCTAACGATAGCCTCATAAGATGTTGGTCAACCCTCTTGGCTATTAAACCATTGGCCGTAGCTATTTATTTTATTTTTAGAATAAATTAAATACATCAGTATAGATAATTTGATCTTAATGAAATAATGAATCATTATTTGTAACATTTTTTTATAAATACGTAGGTATATCAAATGTTTTTTATTTGTGCCTGACAAGTTAGTACATAATCTATAGTAAGGACTATTATTACCTACGCATTGATGCCATTTTATAAAACAGTAGCAAGTCATTTGTATGCATAACATTTATCCACCAATAAAAAAACTTCGTGAGAACATACCATAACACCTGCTAAATGTATATTATTCATTAAAAGTTATTTATGTTGTCTATTTTATTATTCTTTTACGTAGGTTTCCAATAAGAGACCGTCTTTTCGGTGGATTAGGTCTCTTACTGTGGCTGTCAATAAGGTAAAAGATTGACAAGATGAAATGTCAAACAGAATTGAAAAGAATGTCAAAATTGACAACGCGGGCAGCATTCTTCTGTGCGTGTACCTTTACAGAGAAGAATTCATTCATTCATTTACAAAAATTGTTTTTCATAAAATCACTGTTACATAATTTTATTAGTAAAAAAATACGATTATCTAAATTTTCGCATGCTATCGAAGGTGAGATGTGTTGGAAACTTTGTTAAATGTTTCAACTTCTTTTACATTTACATCTCTAACGAATAAAATTCTATTTTATTCTTCTTCTCTCATGTCAGAATAAGCTATACGAGAATAGCTCATGCTGTGGTGTAAAGATTAGCCAGTCAGCAAGGTTGGTGGCGGGGCTTGCTGCCCAGGGTGCGCCGGATATATTTAGGTAGGTATCATCACTCGTGGAGGCCAATTACACACCAATTATTCTCTAATAATACCATAGGTATTGGGATACTCAGGTATTGTCACTTGTGGAGGTAGTTTTAATACACACCAATTCATTGTCTAATAATACATCATCATGATCATCAATCCGTTTACCAGTTGGTAACATTCCTTCACGTCAGTTCATTGTAGGAAGCCCATTTAGTTTGTCTTTGGACGTTAACCCGGCATCAGACTGTACCCACTTTAAAGTTCGGCGACAAGCAGTTTACCTACTGTGTTCCGTCGTATGTATGTGAGAACCAGAGGGGTATAAGGGAATTCCTCTTTATATCTCTGTTACTTTGAGTCGTGTGCTCCACCTCCTCTTAGACCCTGTCTGCGCTTACCATCAGGTGTGACTCAAGGGTGCAACGCGAAAAAGTGTAAAAAAAACAATTTATAATTACGTGATATCGCCTTAATGGTCGTGTAGTAATTAGACTCATAACTAAAAGCTTTAAAAAAATGGTTCTTGAGATTTTGTTTTTATTAAAAATTTTTATGTATCAGATTTCTTGACGAATCGAAAAACACGGAACCCTAGTCGGAAGTAAATGTTTTTTAGTTGACACTTGCCCGCGTAACGGTCGACTAAATCTTCAAGAGAGGTAGAGTGATGAAAAGCGTCGTTGGACTTTTATTTTAGATTTCGATTTTTAAAGAATGCAACCTTTATTTATCATTAATAAAAAAAAGTGCCGTTCGTGTAATATCCGTTTGTGCTGTGCCATTTCTGCTAATTCCAACTTCGTAATTTGCAGTCTAAAATTTTTAACACAGCAATTTTCCTTAAGAAATCTTCTATTTGGTCAGACTCTCTAATACAGTTAAAATGCTCTTAGATAACAGTAATAAATATTTTAAGACTCTTGATTGGTAGATAACTTTTTATTAGACTCTACCTAAAATATTTAATTGAATGATATTTTTTCAGAAAATGTAAATATTTTCTGAATTTAATTTCATTACTTAATAAAACTATAAGTATTGTGGGTATATTATGAAAATTTATGGTTTACATTGTGATTCATAAATAACATGACAAAAAAAGTAATGTACCTATTATGTATTTTCTTACGTTAAAAATAAATGAAATCTAATAATTTAATCAATAATTATCCTCCTCTAGGTTTTAAATGAAACATTCAACATGATTGGTTAAAACGCACCTAACTATTCCATTAGGTAAATCTACCTAGTAACAGTTAGTTATTAGGTGCTAGTCTTACAAGAAAAAATATTTACGTAAGTAGTACCTGAAGTACGTACCTACTTAGTTATCTACATGTAGGGAATATGATTTGTAAATTTTAACAGGTAAAAACCTTTGGAAAAAAATATTTATTTAACACTAGAAAATCGATTGGTTTCAATTAGGTACCAGTGATTGATTAATTTAATTAGGTACTTACTTGTCTCTTATAAAACTCTATGTAAAATGTTAAACGAAGTAAAACCTGTTAAAAGTAAACAGTAATGACTAATGTAGGTATTTACTATTTGAAAGCACAATTAGCAATGACATCGTTTTAGGTTATTTTATTCCCTAGTTTCAAGAAAAAAAAACACTTTTTTAATAACTTATAATGCCATTTACAACATTCCGTAAATTTCTAAAACCTCTGCCAGGTACCTTCAGTAATTTTTTAACAGTTTCCATTTTTTCGTAAAATTATTTTAACCCTTTAAAGGCTAAGAAGTAATAGGTACCTAAAATTAACTACTTAGGTACCTAGATATCTTTTAATTTCTAGGCTTTTAATTTAATGTGTTTAAAATAACAGTTACATTTTTACTTTACGTAAATTAAAATCTAATAGGTTAATTACTATTCAAATCGCTAACATAATTTTTAAATTCATGCCTAATTTTAATGTAAAATGTAAATTACTAAAATTGAAAAACAAGATAAATTACGAGAACGGTGCTATTTCTAAAATAAAATGAAAATTCAGTCATTGCTCTCGGAGGTAGAGATGATTTGCTTTGTCTACCTATTCTTTCTTTAAAATGCTTACGAAGAATTTGTTTTCATTACCTCCTATTAAATACCAGAGCAATACTTATGTACCTACGTATTCTATTAAAATAATAGGTTTTATTATTTCCCACAAATCGCTTTTTTTAGAACAGTCTGAAAATAGCAAAGTTACTATAGACAAGAGGGAAAACGTCGATAGACTTACCTTTCAGTATGATTTCTGTTTTTTCTAACTAGCATTTTCCTTAAAGCAATTTAGGTATTTGTTTTGGCAAATTTTTGTATTTAAATATTATTTTACCTGACAAGCTACGTTTTTGTTTTAAATTAGTTAGGTATTTATTTCAGTAGGTATTGACATTGTTCGTTAATTAACAACCATATCATAACATGGCGTGTCCGTCGTCAATAACATCCAACAAGTTTTTGACCAATTAAATTGACAAGACAATCATCCCGACCAGAAACAAAACAAACGCGTTCGAAATTCGAACGCTGGAATCCACGCAAAAACAATAGCGCGCGAGAGCATCGACAATTAAACGTGTGTAATTAAATGCGGGCGGGGCCTCGCGTTAATGAGGGGCGCTCAGAGGCGGCGGCGACCGTAATCAACATTAAAGATTGGCGGGAGATGCAGCGCCCCGCGCCCGCGCCCCTCATTACTTATACAAAATACTTAAGACGCGCGTCGTCCCGCTCTCCGCGCGCTAATAGCTCGCGCCCACTCGGTATCGCCGTCCCGCTTCGGCCGGCGAGCGTAATTAAGCGCTCGCATCGCCTCGACTCGCTCGCCGGCCCCGCCCCTTGCGGGGCGAGGGGCGCGCGGCTCGGGCGGGGGGCCGCCGCGCCGGCCGCGCAGTGTGCCGGCGACCGTTGACTGTGCTGTGTCGCGCGCGCTGCGACCAACCGCACCCCGAAACGACAAACTCACACCAACAACACAACTTTAGTTCCTCATTAACAGTTACAGTGGGTGTTTTGGTGTTTTAACGTAGTTACTTGTGTTTTGACTGACCGCACTAGAGTGTAACAAGTTCTAAGTTCTGGATACTGGACAAGTGATTAAAAGTGACTGCGTGCTATGCCGCAATTAACAGTTTAGCTGCGTTCTGCGGGCGATGCTCACAGGTTAATATTTACTTTTTAAGTTTTCTTATAGGAATCCCATTTCAAGAAGGGCTTCTTGCCTGGAACAGGCGTTCTTTATCTAATTGGAGAAAGTCAGAAACTTCGAAAAATATTGTCATCGTTTTCGCCCGAGACAAAATTTGAAACAGAAGTTCGTTAAGTTTTCCCGAACTTGTTTCGGTCGGGCCTATGTGAAAATTAACATCATTTTCTAACTTGGCCCATACATGAGTTTTCCCGGATGTGTAAAAACTTGTAGTTTCTCCAATAGCCGCGGGCAAAGTGCCTTTCCCGATATAGGAAAACTTTCATTGCAATATTTCTTGTAAACAAACAATAAATTACGTCATTTTTATGCATCGGACTTGTTTATTTGGATGTTCTTCCTACTTTTCACATTGGTAAAAGTATTGTTGTAGAGTCGAAAGTCGATAAAAATCCCGCAGAATTCCGATAATCGCATGATCTCGCAAAGTTAAAAAAATATAAAATTCAGTTTTCCATCAGGTTTTTATTTCATAAAACTCGTCTACTTCTCCAAATTGATCGTTTAGAGCCCCATTCAGTATTTTAAATTTTAAAGTGAATTTTCATTCAATAATAAACAATCAAATTTTCCCGGACAAATCTGAACCAGATGTGTTCAGATTACTATTAAACTTTTTTTAAGATGGCATTCATTATTTCAAAGACCTTTAAATTTTAACCCCCCTTCTGCTTCGGCAATAGAAATCCCGCTTCAGCAACAATTGTTGCTAAAATACCGCTCCCGGTTCGACTCTACCTACCGTCGCGTGCAAATCTCGTAAAATATAAAGTTTTTAAAAAACATAAAAAGTGCTATAAATGACGTTAAAATGCCATTCTTTCAAGAACAGTCAGACAGTGAGTTCCAAACAATTAGTTTTGTTGATTTTATTGCACTTTCACACCGGCTTATAACGTCAGACTGTGATTTAAGATGAAGTGGTTTCTAAAAACAATCGACCTAGGCATCCGATTTTACACGTCAATTTGAAGTCCGTTAAAATCCGACTTCTGAGGTTCCTATCGTTTTACTTAATAAATAGAAAATGATTCCCGGTTTTTAAATTTCCGTGTTTTATTTTAAACGACATTATTAATTGTGCTTGTTTTGGTTTTAGAAGTAGTTTTTGCATCGTCATTGGCTTTGGTACAGGGAGTAACAAATGCTTTAAATTCCTTAGATAGTGGTACTTACTCACTTAAAGTCTTAAAGTGACGTCACCATTACGCCCGCGATCCCTAAAGGGTTGGTAGTGGTATACCTACTAATATACTCCTACCGTTCACAGATAACGGTATAAGCTGTATGTGATATGATAGAGTCCGTGTAGAATACCGATATTCAGCAGCCCCTGATTAAACTGGAAATGACCGAAAAAGGCTCGGATGATAATAATAAAGCCTATTGTCTTTACTACTTAAGTTTTATTCAATATTTATGAATTGAAATACCTAGGTAGGTACCTGCTTGTTTAAAATATTGCCAGGTTGACAAGGTGGGATTGTTTTATCTAAAATCACCATTAGGGTTCGAATAAAAATGTCGTCTTTGACACCTTTTCTTATTTGATTTTGAACGATAAAAAACTAAACTATCAAATTACACATTCAAATTTGTTTATGTTCTTTCTACCTACGAGATATTATAATAATTTGTATTTTGTGCATTTTAATTTAAGTAAATCTATTGCTTTATCACTTTTTACCAACCCTTTTTTTAAACAAGCAAAAAAGGCTGCCATTGTCAACAACACAGAAATAGCGATGTCTATTCAGAATTGCGTATTAATGATTTGGCCTTAATTTCGATTAGTTGAAATCAATAAAAAGAACTTTTTAATCAAGAAGTTAATTTTCCTTTAAGAAATCCAAATTGAAATTGCCGTTATTCGCAACCCGTGACATTTGATAATCGCTATGTGAATACCGTGTAAAAGAATTAAGATCTTTAATACTGCTTCACAAAATGCTTGTTGTGTTGACGGATTTTGTATGTATTGAGATTCTTTTCTAATATTTACATGTGGATACCTCATTGTAAATTTCTAAATTTCCTCTTTCATTTGTTTCATCGTTTTTCTTGTACCTACTTGAACCTCAATACAACTGATTCTCCAAGATTTATTCACTGTTGTGTCATATCTACGTGGGTAGATATTATGAATCATATTATTTAATTACTTAACGAGACAAGAAATAACCCTACATCAATACACTTGTAGTTAAGATTTCATTACAATCTGATAATACGCGGCTTTTGGGTCAACCCTAAAAAGCAAACAAAAATGTTAACTTTGGCCATACAACTGCTTAAAATATGACTGTGATCTATTTAAAGTTTAAGTAACTAATTGGTTTACCAACAAGGGTTCAAACAATGACCATCATCCCTAATACCTACTCCAATCAACTTTCAAACAAGGAACGTTCATGCGCTGGCGCATTCCCGCACAACGGGCGGCCATCTTGCGCCGAGATTTCCCGATACACATTCTGGATAGATCCATTTATCAAAGCGATCGATATCTATCGCAAACAGTATTTAATTTATTACCGGTATTATAATTGATTTGTGCGTAGGCGCGTAAAGTTGGTGCGAATTATATTAACAATGGCGCCACCAAAGACGTTATGGTAATGGGACCTTATAAGCATAACACTTACTTGAATAGAGAACACCTTTTTGATTCAGGAGTCCCTAGTACAATACTGAGGGAGTTTTGAATTTGTCAACAGTCCATGCCAGAAAAAGAGAAGTGAAGCCAATTCTCAACTTCTGATACAAACGAAAATGTTGTCATGTGAATCTAGAACCTACTGCTTTCATTGCTAAAATTCTTAATTAGTATGCTTCAAGGTAAATCTGTAAATAAAATGTAAAAAATACATTGAAAGACAATAGCTAACATTTTCCGACACTGATTTCCTGATGACTTTACATTAAAAGGTAGTTTATTGTTAACAATGTTTACTTTTTTGCATTCCTATATTGTAAAAATAATGTAGGTAGACATCAATATTTCGTTAAAGTAAGTAGGTACTTGCAATTTACTTATTGGAAATTAAACTTGGAAATCCATAAATGCAATACTTTTAACTCTACCAGTAATTATATCGTGTCATCGGCGCTCATTTTCCTACTTCTTAATGACTTCTAGTAATTAAAATGTCAATGTGTCTATAAATATGTATAAGAGCTGCATATTATGTCATTTAACTATAAGTACCTATCTATGTTTATTTACAAGTTGCACCTATATGCAAATACTGTGCAATAAATTAATACAAAGTTTGCAATTGCATTAATAGCCTACATCTATGTGAGATGATAATAAATAAGATTTCGAGCAAAAGATGAGAGAATTACCTATAATTTAAAGTTTGTTTAAGTGATCTGGCGATAATAGGTAAATCTAGAGTAGAAACTGTGGATCCAATATGGAAAACAATACTATTTGATCTTTCTGTTGGACCAAACTCGTTTCTTAGATCCCGGAATATATTTGTTGTCCTTTATCAACTTGTCTTACATTCAAGAGGATTCATTGAATTATTCTTACCACTCATTATTTAATTGGATTTCAAAACAAACATGAGTCGACAACGCAGATCTAAGGATTACAGCGTAGGAGTAACTAGTTCCTTCGAAAAAAATGTCCCCACAATTCAGTCTTCATGATTTCTTTCACACATTATCGTTAACGTTTCCATATTTACCTTCAACAAGCACGTGATTTTAGGAACCTCGCTATTAAAACAATAAAATGCTGATACTTATTTATGTATTCAATATTTAACTAGTCCCCTACCTAATCTCGGAAAATTTAAGCCGATTTTGCCGACTTCCAAATTTTTAGAACGTTCTTCTAGCAAATTTTGGTGTATTAATTAAGTATAATACTCGTGTAAAGCTAGTAAAACGTTGTAAAAAATTAAATTGTTTATGTATTATGTGTTACACGAAAAATAATGTCATGTAGGTAGGCATTCGATGTATAATTCACGATCTCGAAGTGTGATTTGAAACCAAACAGTCGTCGAGACGAGCATTAGCAATTTTAATGTGTTCAAAACACTGTGGTAATAAGCTGTAGGTTTATCTAGTTATAAAATCAAGCTGGAATTGTCTAAGGGAATTTCTGCGTAAAGCGGTATACAATGCTACTACCGCCTTTTTGTCAATGTCTGAGGTTCCGGGTTAAAATAGGTGAGATGGCATTTTAGTTTTCTTTTTATTGTCTAACTTTTATAATTCTTTTAATTTTGGAATACCCTTAAAACTACTGAATACCATTTAATTCCTATGTGAGAGGCAATATGGATGATATTTTGTAGTCAGTTATTAAAAAAGATGTAATAAGAATGTAGGTTAATGTATAATCAGAATAAAATTTTAGTAAAATGATCTAATACAATACAGCTTCTAATCTTAAATTTTAGGTACCTAGGTTGAAATGGTACTTACATTCAAATTCATTGCGCTATACCCATGTTCATTTAAAACACCGGATTCTGAATCCGGTATTTTAAAATAAAAGGTAGGATAGGGTTAAATAAAATTTTGAAAAAATACGTCATAATTATATTTGTTTCAAGTAGATAAGTGAAAAGTACTTAATTCATTGTTAAAATATGGATACGTACCGTTTGTTAAGTGTGGTGCTAAGAGCGGTCTCGACTATGAATAGAACCACCCTGTCACATTCCGTGGGTGGTGTTAGCGAAACTGAGGGATTTATTAGGACGGGCAGCAATAACTACCTAGGTATATCGGTATTATGACATCACACAGCGATTACCATTTAGCCAAAGCGCAGTAATTATGGCATTGTAGCATTTGTAACTGCATGGAGACGGCTTTACGGCAAATATGATTAAGAGAGTAGTTTAGTTTTCCCAATGTAGGTATAGTAGGTTATATATAAGTAACTGTAGGCTTGCCAACCGTCCCGCGAGAGCCGGGACGTCCCGTTTCTAGAGCTTTACAGGATGCGTCCCGCGAAAGACGTGTGCGGGACGCCAATTGTCCCGTTTTATTGCACCTACGGCTAAACCTTCAGGCAGAAGTCGGAATTAAGTGAACGCACGTTTTGTTTAGCTAGAAGAGTGGAGATCGCGACCGTGAGTCTCGCGTCTAACAAACGAAAAAAATATTTCTAATTGTATTTTTCGCCTCCTATACTTTGACAGTTGGGTCCCGCTTTATTTTGCCACGTCCCGCATTTTGACTGTCAAAGTCCCGGTAAATTCGTACTTATAAGTTGGCAAGCCTAGTTAGAAGCTTAGAATCTTAAGTATGAAATGTAAACAAGTAGAATTTATTAAATTACACACGTAGCAAAAATATTTCTGTTTTATTATGTTGTATCTTATTTTCATGTTTTTTTTATAAATTATGCCCAATTGAAATCTGTACCAACCTTACTGGATTATAAAGTGATCGTATTGATCAATTTCCATACCTATTTCTAGGTAATTTAATCGTAAAGAATATCGTTTCCATATCATACATTTCAATAAATGTATTAGTCATACCGTAAATTGCTCTAGAAAAATCTAACAAAAATAACGGAAGCCTTTACCGGAATCTCGTACAAACTTCGTACAACTAGCGCCATCTATCGGGCGGTAGTGGAAGCGCGTATCAGTAAGTGCCGCGGTTCGTGTAGATAAAGGTGTTCTCAGTCGAGATCCACTAGATATACTGATAACTGTTCGTAAGGGTTCTCAAGAAGAGGTTTTAGGGTAAATTTGTGTTAGTTTTTTATTTGTGTATTATGTGTATTACTAGGTTTTTTTTTGTACGAGCGTTAAGAAAAGGTAGAGGTGTATTTAATATTGTTTACGGGCAGTGTTTTTTTGTTTCATAATTTTTATTTATGTTTTGGCATGTGATAGGTGGTAGAGCCTATCTAATCTAGAACTTTTGTTTGTAACTAATATTGCTCTCTTTTTGGTAGACTTTTAGGCGTAGGCAAATAAGTACAGGCAGTTTTTTTAATATACTTAAGTACTTAAGTGTTTTAATTCAACTTTTTGAAGTGAAAGAGTTTATTTATTTATTTACTTCAATTAAGTATGTACAATAATCTTCTTCTTCTCTCGTGTCAGCACGAGCTATACGAAAACATCTCATGCTGTGGTGAAAAGATTAGCCAGTCAGCAAGGTTGGTAGCGGGGCTGACTGCCCAGGGTGCGCCGGACATACTTAAGTATTGTCACTCGTGGAGCATCTTTTCATGCACCCCTACTACAATAATTAAAGATAGTAATAGAAGACGTTGTTTATCAATCAATGCAAGAATTGTTTATCAGTCAGTGGCCAATTCCAATGATTTACCGAGCGTTAAGTATTATGTAAAACTAAGACGTTTGTATCTTTTCCAAATGAATCTTACACCCCATAGCTTTGCATAGAATCCCGTAGGTACCTATGTAGCTAATACAACTACTTATATGCCCAGTTTAGCATTAAAAAAGGCTACCATTGGTAAGCAAAACGATGCCGTTTTGGCCATACAACCCATGAATTATGTATACAGGGTGTAACCAAACCTAAAAATCCTCGATTCATCGTTTTCTGCACAAACTACCTACATCACGATTCAGAATTTTTGCGTCATAAAATACCTACATGTCTACAAAAATAACACAATTTATCATGATGTCAGCGACCTGCGTGAGGACGGCGCCATCTCACCCAAATACATGATATTACACACACAATACACTTAAACATTCAACTGATTCCTGATAGACCATTCCTCAAATACAACCACATTACCTGACAGTTCAAAGGTCTTTACACTAACAAAACAAGCGGTAACGGTTTTATTCTGAATACTTTAACATCAGACTCATAATTAGCATTGCATTTGCCAAATTCGATCTTGTTTTCGTTGTTTTTCTGCCTCACCTCGTCCCGTTGTTTCCTCAATACATAAAAAGTAACCTAGATGTTGATTTTACTAGAAAAATAATCCTTCTTTGTATACAATAGATGCGCAAGTGTGACTAAATTTTAAGAGACCGTAAATCTAATAAATTACTTCTAAATCGTTCCATGTACGAAACAGGCGAGTACGGTTGTCCACGTTTCGAACAAAAGAGTAATATAAATAGTGACTTACTTCGTCCAGTGGAAATAAAACGACAAGTGACCGTTATGATTTTGCACGTGTCTCCCATTCACAGATGACCCGAGCCGCTTACCTATTTACAATCGTTCAATGTCCGTCATTCTATTTTTCGAATTCAATCCAAAAGGTGTTCTATAAATTTCCGCTCCACATCGGTCGCGTTCGGCTTTTAAATCGAATGTCAACAAACATGGCGACGTCAAACAAATCGATTTCCGAATTTTTAACGCTGCGTTCGAGCGCCACTATTACAATAACAACTTGTTATTCGTGTCGATTTTTTCCTTTTGCTATAAAATTTATTTTTTACATATTTTTTTTACAACATACAAATTAATAAAAAATAAAACAATGTAATGGAAAAACGTTTGTAAACCGTTAGAGTAACAAGAGCGGTTCGTGAATAAGAAATGTGTCACATCAAAATTCCTACGGCACTTTTGACTCCATTATGGTCGGTGGCGTATATTTGTGTGCACAACAGATTACGTCCACACACCGGTACCATTTTCTCGTTTAGCGCAATTTATCAGTGTTGAGTGACATCAATAAGTTTTTCGTCGATTTCGTACGTGCTTATATGGGTATGATAATTTGTTTCCGGCGTACGCGGCGCGTGCGCAAGGCACGACAAACTATTACATTCATAGCGTTAGCACGATTTGCATTTGAAATATTTCGTTCGGCTCGCGCCACTGGGGCACAATGCCTTCGGGAGAGGCGATATATTCAATAAAAGATGTAAGCATGTGTCATATCAAATTTCTTGGTATATTTTTCAGCGGCTCGTGCTGTGGATTTCTTTAGCTCAGCGATAATAGGGCTCATTTTGTGGCGCACGTGCGTGAATAATGGGCACCGGCTTTCGGCTCTTGTGTGCTTTGGCTTATCTATTTAACTCGTGATACATAGCACAGAATATATTAGTTAACTATGTAAGTGGATACTTTGTTAGCTAAACAGACTTCTCGTTTTAGGTTATGTAAAATTGTGCCATAAAATTCCTTTACCTTAAAATTTTACTCAGAAATTCCATTACCTTCTTTTTTTACGTAAAATTTAAAGCATTTTTGTCAATCAAAAAAGCACGTTTTAAAACATTGCCCAACAAAACTGTGCCCAAATTTTCAGTTCACTCATTATACCATAATTAGTCTCAAAAACTTTCCACGCAAGCAGGTGAACGGTTAATTAAAGTGAAATTAATTTGCGCGAACATTTTCTGGCGTTGTGGCGTAAACTTGGCGTGGTTGATGCTTTTGTTTTATTGAATAATTGCCCAGAGGTGTTTCGGACGAGACCGACTGGTTCCTTCAAGGCCAGACGACGAACTTGCCCGAACCATTGTCCGTATTCGCGCCGACGAAACTCGACTCGATTCACGTTACCGACGACAGTTTTTTTTAAACTGTATGGTTTTTTGGTAGCCATTCATTGTTATGCTCAAGTTAAACTTTTAATGGAGACATTATAACGACATTTTCGCACCTCAAATCTGAAAATTAATTTAGAAAAATACTGTGAAAATCGATTTTTGTATTCGAAAACTTTAGTTACAAGATTGTTAATAAATAAATGTGAATAGTGTCGCTTTTAGCAATTATTGTGTGTAGTTATTGCGAATAGCCTGCGGCGAGGCGCGCGCGCCGCTACGGTTGACATCGTGCGCAGCTTTTTGACGCCTCTGACAAATCACCTTTTTGGAGTTCCGTTGAATATTTCTTTAGTGAAAGAAGGTTTTTGGATAACCTTACTTAACATTTAAGTACAAATAACGTAGGTAATAAATGAAAAAAATTAAGTCTTAGGATCACGCCACTAATCACTAATCTTAAGTAACTAACTAATCAAACAAAGAATTCAGAAAAAAAATTGACTATAAAATCTTCTTATACCATCTCATTATTAATTACCTAAGTACATTACAATCGTGATGTCTTCACAATAATATTTAAATTAGTCCGAATTTATTTGATAGATGACCTCTATGTTTTAATATTAACAAATTAAAACACCTAATGATATTGTCTAAGATAACGGGCTCATAATCCGTTGTATATTGCCCCGCTATCTACAGATATCAAACATAAACATTTAATGTAATTTCCGACTGTCATCGAGGGCTATTCTTGTACTACATGTGTTTTTAAATTAATAAAGCTTACTGTGAATTTTAATCAAGAATTTTCTAATTTTCTTCGGAAATCACTTATACTGCCATCCGGTATCTAAAAAGCCGTTAAGTAAGTAAACCTAATTTTGAGTTTCGAAAAAAAACGTGAAGAATGCTGTCCCTAGAAATTCTGAAGACATACAGATGTTTTTGTTATACCAAATTATTGGGCTACTTATAAGCTCATTGTATAACTTTAAATGAGTTACAGGCCTAATGTTGTTTTTAAAATTAATGTTTTTGTTTTTTAGTTATGCTTTTCTGTACCTACTGAAATGTGACCATCTACAATACCTATGAATGTATCTGTAAAAGTTTCTGGATCTCGTAACTGACAAATGATAGAAAAATACGGACCAGAATGGTCGATAGAGAAAAAAATGCGCTTTTACATAGTATATAAAACTCAAATTTGACAAAATGTCACTTAACGGTCTATTAGAAATCAAACAGCAGTAAGTAGGTAAGTATATGTAGGTACAAATTCAGAATTTTAATTAAAGTCGAAGTTGTTCTTAAGATTGATTTAAAAAGTAGTTTCCAATCTATTCGCTAATTGGCATGTGTACTGCAACATAGTAGATACCTAATGTACCTATTTAAGTTAAACATAGTAAGCAACTTAATTCCAGTCCAATGTTGTTTACATTGCGCTTTTATTGTAATCTTATTAGAATGAGAACTTGTTTTCAGAATTCGATCTACCTGCAAGTAAAAAAAACTAACAAATAAAAATAGTATTTATTTCCTAAGATTAGTGAACATTTTACAGAGTACACTCAAAAACAAAATTAAAGGGTCACCCATTTCTGGATGAAGGCCTCCGAGACAATATCATTGCTGTGACAGGAAAAGCTTGGACCAGCAGGGTGTAATTGTAACCAACTTCAATCGTGACAGTTTATGTGCCAAAAACAATATTCATTGCGTAGTACATAGTTGTGGAGACGTCGGATTGTTAATATACGTTGCTATGGACATTGTTGATCTGTCAAAATCAAAGCCATAGCGATTATTGTTTTCTTTTTTAAGGGTAATTATGTAACACGTTGTATAAATACTATATTTTGTAGTATATAGCATTTAGGTATACAACGTGTTACATAATTCCCCTTAAAAAAGAAAATGTCATAAAATATTATCATCACTGAAAAGCAATCCTGAAAACATAAAACTAAAGAGTAGACTACTCAGAAAGTTATTTACATCAGTGGCCAAGGCTTCATACAACTCGATTCCTATCGGCTTCCCTTTCGAAACGAGTAGTTACTGAAATTCACGCATCACACTTGAGCAAGGTAAGCATTTTTAGGTCCGGCTTCCCTTTTAAGAAAATTCACCCTTCGCCACTGATTTACATTCTTACCTAATTTCCTCAGAGAGGTAAATGACAACAACCATAAACAACTACTTGATTAATATTTTCTTTTTTAAGGGGAATTATGTAACACGTTGTATAGTATTAATTGGGTTATTTACTTAATTTGTATTTTTTTATTTATAAGTGTAAATATTATTAGCAAAAATCCCATCGCATCACACTCATAATACTATTTAGTGCACCTACCATGTTTTTTCTGCATCACCCTAAGGTCGAATGGTAAAAAACGCCTATAGCATTAAGTCCGCCTCTGTACTAATTTTGTGCGAAAGAATAAATAAATAAATTACGAGGGTAATTGGAATGCAGGATGACCCAAGAAAGAAATAATATTTTGATGCCCTATTTTAGTTTATAGTTTTATTAGGATATATTTTTCTTTATTTGTATATACTTTTATTTGTAATTATGTAAATATTGTACGGATAATGAGATAAAATAGTCTAGTAATGTACAAAGTTTCAAAATAATTATTAAATAAATGTATAACAGATAAAAAAAATAAGAGATAGATCGCAATCTTCCTCCAAAAAAAACTTTAAAAAAGTTTGAATACAGCAAGCCCATAATTTAAAGGAATAACCCTTCCATATCTATGAATACCTAGGTAGATTAAGTATATTGTCGAGCCACTCCAGTTCAGTAATAAACCTTGTTATCTTCCAATAATTAGCGATAACTTCCCAAAACGTTATCTACTGTGTTTGCTATTAAATAATCGATAGGCACTCAAATGATAAACGGTCATTGGCTATACCTTGGCTGTCAACGAAAGTTCCTTAGTCCCAACTTGTATGTTAATTGTGAATTCGTCTTACTGCTAAGCCTCTGTCAAATGAGTTTTGGGGCTGTAGTTATGTTTATAAGCGGAGCGATAGCGATTATGAATGTCGTAAGTAAATTGAGTGGTATTTCAATCAGTAACAAAAGTAGAGTCGATTTAAAATAGCTTTAGAATAAAATGTCTATGTTTTTTTTTGAATTAACTAAACATAGAAAACTCAGTATACTTTTTGGAAACAGCTCTCTAAAGTTTTCAACCTGTTTTACGATGCAATTTACATTAATAAGTAAATTGTAAAGGAAAGTTTAATACGCACCAGGCCAAATATTAGACTAAGGCTTAAATCCATTCTGAGAAGAGGTTCTCAGCAGTGGGACAGTAATGGGCAGATTATGCTAAAAGAAAATTAAATTATGATTACTTCAACTCTTCCAAGCAACAGTCGCTACCGCTTCGCTTATGAAAACGTTAGCTTCCTTAAATACCACTTAATTTATATCGTATGGATGTCTAAGTATTTTTATAGATGACATAAACTTAGACACCTCGCGCATAGTTAATTAACCGCTTACTTATTTAGTGACAACGCGACTACCGTACATTACAATGAATGTGCGTACATTCTCGAATAAATTGCAGAAAAATACAGGCACAATGAGTATTATTGTGGCAAAGACATGAAAAAAAAACTTTCTTTTTGTTATGCAGACTCCATGTTTAAGAAACTATCTGTGTTTGTTTGTGTGTGTGTGTAAGTCGTTATAACCGAGTGAATCATTTCATTATGCATGCGGAGTGTCACTTTAATTAAGTTTTGTGTTTGCTGCAATTGTGGTGGACATTTGTAAGGCTCGTTATGAATGGTCCCCCTCATTGTTTTGAGTTCAGAAATAACTATGATGCAGCATAATTTTAAACTGGTACAGAGTAAGTAGAATTCTTTCGTTGCCGTTGAAATCGGTGACTAACCAGTAATTAATAGTGATAATTATCGCAGACACTTCGAGGAATGATTCATTTGCACATGTAGAAATAATTTGTGGGTTAAGTTTTGATTTATACGATACGAACAGGATGTGGAGCCTACTTAAGTTGTCGTTCATTTAACTGATTTTAAGGGTTAAGGCACACGACTGACATTTTTGATTAACCGTTTTTAGTCAATAGTACTGTAGTTTTTATTGAAAAGTGTCAATTGCTACATTGAAACAGTCAAACAGATTTTTTACTTATTCATTCTTTATGCACAAAATTAGTACAGAGGCGGACTTAGGCATTTTCTACCAGTTGACCTAAACAAGTTATTCATTTTCTCTAACTACATGTTATAAGTCTTTAGATTATTTATGAAATATGTATGTACTCATATGTAAATTACTTACCTGAAGTTATTTACTTTTATATAACACTCAGACGAGTATGTACTTACTGCGCAATAAACTGCCTAGTTCCCAAATAAGTTTTACAATCGTTTAATTTCCAGAATAATAAAATGTAATCAGCATTAATTTGTCATGTGAGTGCCGCCATAAATCGACCCACCTCCAAATTCTCATTTTATTGATAATTAAAATTGCCCGCAATTAGACTAAGTAATAATTACGAGTAATTGTAAATCAATGGATTAGTACGTCGCAGCGGTGTTTTTATACCATACGATCTTTATCTTAGTTTATGATTTAATTACACGTTAATATTAGGCCTCGTTATTTCGTATCGAGTCGAAAGGTGTAAAATTTAATACACACTATTATCCTTAGCAATAAAAGGAGTGGCCGTGAAAACAATTTTATATTTTGCCTCCAATTAACTGGTGTGTAATTAAATTTGTATCGACACGTTGGCGTTTTAGTGTTCTAATTTTGTTTTATTACGTAAAAAAAGTTTCGAATGAATCTAAAAATATCGTATACAGCATGGAGTCAAACGCAGTAACATTATAAATTGAATGGATTATAAAAGCCTAAAAAAGGTACAAAGTAAGGCGGTGTGCACACTGTCGTCGGAACGCCACGAGCTAAACTGCGTCGGACGGACGAAATTACCCTCTCGGCCGCTCCCATTGTTGGGTTGCCAAAAGCAATAAAAAATTCCCTTAAAACAATAGCACCCCCGGGCGTCGACTGCCGCAAAAGATGTTCATGATAATTATTTTAGAAAATGTACCGCCTTAAACGCTCCTTGGACTTACAGGTGTGGCTTAATACGTAAATATAAAATATTGGTCAGTTATGTCTCACAAAATCATTACACTTAAAGACAGATGTATTTTTGCTGCATTTGAAATGCATTTAGAGCTGTGGTTTAGTTACCTATAAAGACCTGGGCAAAACACAAAGACTTAATAGTGATAAAATTATAATTTTACAGTTAATACAGCATAAAATGTATTATTTATTAACAAGTGTGATCATTGTTTTTAGTAAAACTAGTTCAGAATATTCTTATTGATATTTTATGTTACAGGAATTAATATAACATTGATTATCACTACCTTCGCATAGAGTACAGCCAATAATATTTTTATCGTTAGCAATTACGTGTAGTAATGTCAGTTTATAGAAATTGTCACGCGGTTTTCCATCAAAAGTACTAGTAAGCCTGGTAGTACTTGCTCATCACACAACGTTAAGCGGATTTTAATAACATTTTGGATGCGGAGGTAAGTAATTACTGTTTATATCATCAACACTCGCCCGCCACAATTAAGTCAGTTTTTTTTGGATGCGCGACAATCACGTTTTGATTACGGTCGTAAAAACGTGGACATGGCTACACTGTCACTAAATAACGATTAACCATAGTCAACTTTATGTCCGTACGTTTTTAAATAAGTGGTGTAATTTTTATAAATAATTGTCGTGGAAAATATTTTTATAAATATCCCTAGTACCTTTGTGATCACAGTTCACCAGATTAATGCTAAATAAATGACTAAATAAGCATTGAAGTTGCGAAAATTACGCGAGCAGCAGCAAAAAATAATCACACTTGCGGGCAACAGTTGCTTAAATTTGATTAACCATTAGATATCTAAAAAATAGATTGTATGATTTATTGCTAAAGATTTAAAAGCTATCATTATTGTTATTCTCATAGAGTTAATCGCTGGTAAAGCAACAGTTGCCATGTCCATACTAAACGTCTACGACAATTTAGTCGTATTTACTAATGCTCGTTACGTTTGAATTTTGTTTTCGGTCACATTTAGACGTTACGTAATTGGTGTTGAAAAAATATAATTTCGTCCTTCTCACGGAAGGCCTCGAGTCGACAGATCGTATCGTGTAAACTACGCTTTATAATCTCAGTGTCCACGACTATATCCTATTGTTATGAGACATTTAATTTTCATGAATCTTCTCATGGATAAGCGTACGCTTTTATAAAGAAAAATGTAGTTTCGTAATAATAAAATAGACCTCACACTATGATAGCCTTCAACGATATCGTTCGTGTACTGATTACTGATTAGATCAAACGAATATAGTCCTTAGCTTCAAGTACTAAGATCTATTTCAGATAAAAACTAATTTCAGATGTTTAATTAATGTGAAATACCATCAAGAGATTAATTAGTTCTGTCCCCCATACACTTTGCCGGCTATTAATTTAAAGCCGAATAATTCCACTTACAAATTGAATGTTTGAGAACTCGTTTCTGTGGTGCGTACGTTTTTGACACTGCATAAGTTCACATTCAATGCAGATAATATCGCCATTTTCGCGTAAATACTGACATCAATAGCTGCTTGACCATAATGTTATTATGATAGCCAGATTTATAGTTTCTAATAGAAATAAGTAGTTCCAACGTACGTTTTAAATTAATGGCCATTTATCAATTTTAAATAAGAGTTGATATAAAAACAGCAGACTTCTCGGGGGTCGAGTACTCACACGTAAGGCAACAAACTTTAGAAGTAGGCGATATGGGCATGTATCGAAAATATTTATAAATATTCATATTTTATCGACATATTTTATCGATACTTATTAAAGACCGGCTACCACTCGCGTCGTGAGGTGAGAACGATAGCGCCCCCTGCTGGGCGCGTTCACAGTGAGACGGGAACAAACCGAACGGAATTCAAAATGAAGTTATGGCTTTACATTCCTTTTTTTCTCTCGTTTTAAACGTTTTTATTTTATTTTAAATATAATCCTGGTGAAGTTATGACCGTTTCGTACCTACAGTTTATGTAAACCGGTACCTAATTTGTTAATATTAATTCTGATCTTTCTAACCTTAAATAAACGGATCGTAAAAATATTTTATTGTGTTTTTTCTGGTTAATGTCAGTTCATTACAGTAGCTGCGTGGTGTGAATTTTACAACAGTAAATAAGATAGGTGCCGCCATTAGCTGGGAGTTGGACAAATATCGAGTGTCAGTGTTTGCGGTGCTTGTGTAAATATCGACATCAGAGTTTGCGTTCCGCATCACTAGATCTTGTTTGTCGAAGTGCGCGAGCGTCGCGTCGTGCGCGGGTGCCATCGTGTAAAGGGTTGCCCACTCGACAACCATGTCGATAAATAGTAAATACACGTGTTTACCTCGTTTGCACTAACAAAATATTTTACAATAGTTCATTTAACCAGTCCTCCGTGGTATTTCCTACGGCCTCTTCGTTTCTCTCAGAAAAATATGGAATTTTTGACATCCAATATTAAACAGCATAATTTATCATACTTTTAAAGTAAAGAGGAACATTTTATTCAACAATTAAACTATTGTAATTATTTAACATAAATTCTCAATATGTTTTCCATTAGACTTACTGTCATTTCATGCATTATGCATGAGACACCCATATTGTTTCCAAAACTTAAATGTGTCGTATCTTTTATGCAATAACTCAGATTAAAATTGTATTAAGTATTATGTCACCCGCAGTAATAGATTTAATATTCAAATCGGAATCGTGCTCGCATTTAATGTGTTTAATCAATCATAAGTTACGATTAATTACTTAGATAGGCGCGTCCGTCCGTCTGTTTGATTGTTGTGCGCCCGTTTCTGTAAGTAAAGACATTTATAACATAACGAGATCCATTGTCCAGTTCTCAGTAATCAAAAGTTCAAGGTTTTATTATGAGATGTTTATTAATTAGTTTTGAATGGAAATAACCGGCTGCTTAATCCGTACGAAATTACCATTGTAGAGATAACAATGACGTGACTTGGAGCTTAGTGCGATATTATATGTACTCACGGATCCAGATAATTCGACCTCTTTAATGTTACGGAATGTACCAAAGGACCATTTAATTTGTTAAGAGGAAAAACAAGTGTTTTCCTGATACCAGCTTTGTTTAAATTCTGTAGTGAATCCAATAATAAATCTCCCTCATATACTTAACGCTTGGGAAAAAGTTCTAAATTAAAAATTTCTAATATGTATACTTACGTGCGTGGTTTGTTAACGTATAAGGTCAAAATTACTGTATTTTTATTACAAAAGGTAGGTATTCTGCCCACGCTGTCTTCAGCCATAACTCGACTAACCTCATTTAGCAACATAAACATAATTCAATCAACACCAAATGATTTACAAATTAATTTGGTGAAAATTTAAATATCGCAGTGTAAAACTATTCCATAACTTACCCAATCATAATTATCGAGTCAATCTTCTCGATTATTATGGCTATACGAGTGATAGATAATGTAGTAGAAAATTAATTAAAAGAAGTTTCGATTGAAATCACAGTTACCACATCGTTTATAAGGCAGAAAGTGCTAGGTAACGGTGAGAGATGGCTGCGTCCTACCGGTTTTACCCGGCGCAGACGCACTCATTATCGCTTCTAGTCTCGTCTGTTGGAGCTTTTGTCGAAAATCAACCAAGTTGGAACTCTTTTGATTCGATAGTTCTATTGGAAGCGGTTCGTTTGTTTGCTTTTGCTAAGTAATGACTGTGTTTGGTAACTTGTGTTTTTTATTGTAGGTACCTTTTTGTAGCTAGCTAGTAAGTTTCGTTATTACGTTTCTTTTTTACTTTAGTTCAAATATATGTAAAACTATATTGCTTTCTTTGTCTACCCAGAGATATACCATTCATCTATTGAATAGGCAATCCCTACGTTTTGCTCCTAAATGTTTCTTATATGACATATTTCTAATCAAATACATTTTTCTATTACTTATTATCACGTCACATTCGATAACTTAACATACTTAAGTTGGGATCAAATCGTAAAAAAATCTGTGGGTGTCGGGATTATGTCAATTGTATACTGATAATTTTGAACTAGGTAGCCCACCTACTTCATAGTATTTTTTTAATATAATTGTCATCGTAAAAATATTAATTTACGAGAATTTATGACAGGAACATATTAGGTATAAGCAGTAAAAACTTTAATTTACGACTTCTGAAATATAATCATAAAAACATGAATATAGATTTTTGCAAATTGACTATCTATCGAATTGTTTTAAATTTAGAAACTTAATTGCATCTAAAAATACTCAGGCTGGAAATAAACAGTTGTGTAAAAATGAATATTGATTTTTGCAAATTGACTACCTATCGAATTATTTTAAATTTAGAAACTTAATTGCATCTTAAAATACTTGAAAGGCTGGAAATAAACAATTGTGTAATACGAACTTTCTATTCGTATCTTTTCACTCATTCAGTATTTTCGTTACTCATCTGAGTTCTGCAGTTGACGTAACATTGTCAATGGGTTTGACATTAATTGACAGTTTATTATCCAATGCAGGCCTGCTACTACTAAAGCCTACTAATTCAGTTAAAACCGCCCCGATAACGTCATACAATTTGATTTCCACTCGCGTGTAGGCATTGACCAACGTCCATTCATATTCAACTATTAATCCATTCATAAACTTTTAAGCATGTGGCCATTTGGTCATTCCCAAGGTTAGATCGTGTATCTGTACCAATACATGAATAACCTCCTTTGGTTGTCGCTACCGGTTTTACGCCCAAAACATTATCTACAGGTGAAGCTTTGGTGTCACAACAAATTTTTTATGTCCAACAAAAAGGAATTTATGTTATACTGCAATCTGATATCAGTTTTTTGTTTTTTTATTGTTTATGTTAGGGATCCCATGTTTGAGGTGACCATTATTGAATCAGTCATATGAGTGGCATCGTTCGGATACATATAATATAGTTATATGGTGGCTGTAAATTTAAAAAGAAACATCTCCCATATCAATCTCTGTGGAAAACGAAAACAGAATGTTGGCAGTACCATCTGCTTATCATTCTGTTCTAGTATAGTAACATTCGACTGATGGTAGGGGTTACCGTTGTGATAGCACATAGGCAATTACTTTAACCTACCGGTCACTTCTAAGTACAATTTTATTAACTAGGTACTAAAACAATTTCAAGTACACCTTTGTTAGTAAAACTTATTTTCTTTTTACTCTTTATATTTCGAGTCCCAACATAGTTCCCTGGAGTACGCCGAGCATGTTTGAAGTGTACGGGGGCAGAAGGATCATGGTCAATTTATTTTCAATATTTAATTAACAATGCCAAGAAGTTAAAAATTACAAAACCTATCGAACTGTAAAACCAGAAAATGCGAAAATATAACAATTTACACATGAGACTCAAAGTTACTTAGCTGTAAGAAATAAAGGAATGAACAAAAACATTTGTTTCAATTATCTCGAAACTGATAATGTTTGACAGTGATCCTTCTTCCCCCGTTCCCTTCATTTGCTGAGCTTTTTGGTGACCATTGTAGATCTTGGCTTCCAGGATTCGGAGGGTGACAACGCATGGTACTGATAAGTACTATAATTTCACAATATTTTGCTTTGTCACTGTTTTAATGGACTTTACCTCATAGGCGTAATATTAAGTATATTTGCGTGACATAATTACATAATCTTTGACAAATCATGTTACCCAATATTTATTTAACACAGCACGAATTGAAACAAGCACCAAAGTTAATAAGAGCCATTATATTTGCCCTTTGTTACACATAGGTATTTGCGTCGTACCGACCAAATGATTTGTCATAACTCAATCTGAAACTGGCCTTGATTATATTAAGGATATGATTCACTCCGTGTTGCAACGCGGCTAATAGGATTACTGCAGAACTGCTTGTAATTTTAGAGAATGTATTAATTAAGCCTTCGATGATGACTAAAGAACTTACTCATCTATAACTTTCGACGAAATGGCAGTAAAAAAGTAAATTTCGAATGAAATTTCTTCTTAATTAGCACAAAAACTGTAGACTTGGGAAAACCCCATTTAAACCGGAGTAGTAATTCTCGGGATTGATGATACCACCCACATACATGATCTTACGCATAGTCAATCCGATAAAATTGCCAATTGACTTTTGCCACCAAACACTTAAGAACGTACGTAAAACAGTTGCGTAACGTCCAAATATTTATTGGAGTGAAGACATAAATTTGACTTACGCAAGTAGCGTAACAATCACGGCTATCATCCTGAAAGATGTAAGCAGAAGTATCATAATCGCACCTTCAGTTGCCAGATCTTATATTAGAGTCCCAAATCCAAATGTGAAAGAGGTCCATATCGTTTTTTATGTGGTTACTGCAATAGGCTGTGTTGGTTGTTATATAAAGAGCTGTGATAGAAGGCTAGTTTATAACTCTTCATCAGAAACTTCACCAGACATCACACGTAGGGCTGCTCTAATTTAGAATTCTGATCATCAATACGTAATATAAATCTTAAAGTTAACTTGATTCCGACTCTTAGGACCAGAATTTTAAGCCCAAATAGAGCAAAAGTGTTACTGGGGTTTTCTCTCCAGCATTAAAGGCTGAATTTAAAGCAAATAGATTTAAAAATTCAAAACCCTAGTTACACTTTCGCACTACATGGGCTTAACATTCTGGTCCTAAGAGACGGAATCAAGTTACTCCTCGCAAAGCCAACATTATGTAAGCCAGTCATAATGTTTGAATTAACATGTATGTGCAATATGCAAATGTGTAGTAAGGTAGCTTCGAGTGTTAGATATACGAAACAGATCTCGCACTGTGTTCAAGTACCCTACAAGGTAGAATTTGAACAAGGGCTCTTGACGTACCTAATCATTAGGTTAGTGAGTTTATGAATATTAATGTTGGTAATTATTTTAAACGGATTTTAAATTAAGAATGTCATTTTGGAAGTGGACCTCTTGTAAAGCTGTTATGTTTAAAGGTCCAATAACAGGATAGCCGAACAACATTTTGGTCTTAAGCCGAATGTGTACGTTAACTCTAGCTGCTTAGCTAGGAAATGCGCACAAAATCGATTCAAATGTAACGATGCCTTCAAATGACAGTTGCACTATCAAAACAACAATATAATTAACTATTTCAAGAGTTACTAGGAATTGAATCATTAAATCTTCTTAAGCAATATCAGCTAAATATTCCTAAACTTCATGTGCAGCCGTCTTAACAGTACCAACACTCATTGGCACGAACACTCGCAATCAATTTGCCATTATTTTCGTGAATCGATAAAGACAAGTTGTAAGTCGTTACCCTATAAACGGTACATTTAAAGTTACGTTTAAGGCCAGTCGTAATCCATGTCCACGTGTGATCGGAATAATTACCGGTCACCTAGTACTAAGTAGTTTAGGCTGAATCACGATTACTGACGCAACAGAAACACGGTATTGACATAAAAAGTATGCATGTTTGTACTACATCTGTAAGAGTGTTTTTCTGATCACTGATTCGAGGATAGCTGCTTTTATTTTATTGCATTTTGCTTAAAAAGATTCGTTTCTATGATTGCCCACTAAATGCTTTCAGACGTTTCAATTATACCAGCAACATTTCAAATTAGAAGCTTAACATTTAAACTGCGTTCACACACACTTTAGATACCAATCTCAAAACGATTCTGTTAATTAAATCAATAAGATCTAAATTACTCGCGTAATTAAACAGTATAGAATAAATCAAAAACTTTAGTCATTTATTATGTGTATGCGAATTAAAATCCGGTAGCCGTACGAGTTAGCGCGTTCATCGATTTAAACATTTAAATTCGACCGACGGAAGTATCACGCGGCGATAAATTATTTACGACCTTTATAAACACTTAAAATACCAAAAACCATTTCCATTCATAAGACGAACCGAAACGAACTCTTTCGAACGCACGAGCGATACTCATAAAACCTGTTTAGATTTTGATAATTTTATTAACGATCGAATGCATGGAACGCCGAACGCGAGCCTCTAAACTCTCATATATTACAGCTTTAACACAAATTATACAAGTTTAGAGGCACAACATAGACCGTGCGTGGGTGCCTTAATGTTAAAATGTGTCATAAGTAATTATACGATCCAGGGAATTTTAATGTCTTCCAAATGTCGTCTTCTTTATTACAATAGGAGCCTTACTGAACTGGATCTATTGTATCGTAACATATTATGTTCGATATGAATAATATAAGAATGTCATTTACCAAAAAGGTCTTTTCGAACAAAAAGTGGTAATAAAACTAGAATAAAACTTGAGCTCCAAGAGATAAATAACGTGGCGTGGTGCCCTCGAATTTGACAATTAGTGATGTGACGATACGCACCACGGAGTCTCTGCGGCCCACGGTAATTACTTTTGTCCATTCACTTTATGTCGTTACCCAGATTTCTACATCTTCTTTTATGTCAATCCAAATTTGTAGCAGTGTCGTCGCAGTGTGTGGCGTAAATAATTTATTTTACTTGTCCCAACGTTCATTAGGGGCACATTGTCTCACATTGGAACACATTTTAATGGCGCTACCTTCCAAATTTTATTACGACAATTTGCCGCAATTATCTTCTAACGATATGAATTAGGAGTTTTCGGTAGAATAAATCTCTGTTCTCGAATTATTGTGATCAAAACAGTTTGAATACATCTTCGGTGACGTCGCAGACAGAAGACACGATGACAATTAACGAGTGTTTGTAGTCCTTGGACATAAAGAAGTGCTAAAACGTACATCACAATTACTTCTTACATGTACCTAGCACCATTAGTACGAGCTTATGTAACAACAATATCTACAAGTGATCCGCTAATCATCCGTCTCTTTGATCTTTAGAAACGTTAACTCTTCAAATTCTAAACACAAACATGAGAGACTGAGCCTGTTTATTGCTACACAGCGAATCAATTGAACAAACTGCTTTCGGGCACTAATAGAAAGAAAACGATCCATGCGTTACGTCAGCAGCCAGATTAATTAAACTCCTTACGAACGACTGTGCGTTATTCCATTTAAGTCTCAGTGCACAAGTACCAACTTTAATTAGTAGTTTTCCATTTGTCGGACACCTGGTAAAAGCTATTTGACTTATTAGCTGAGTGTCGCCAGAGTTGATAGGTGTAAACGGATTTAAACCTTAAGCTGTATAAATAAAGCGCAAATTAGTGAGCAGTCCGAGTGTCTCCGAGTCGTTTTATGAAGAGGCAAAGTTTTCAGTGCGATCCTATTGGTCGGTGGCGTGCTAACGCAAGCATCACGCGTGGTACATTTTCAAATAGTTGTAGCTATAATTTGATAGTCTTTACGTCGTTGCTGACTTGTGAATTGGCTTTTATTATTTGTCTTTGAATACTCATGCTAATTTATTTTTTAGGTTTAACGGTTTCATCATGTTGTTTAAATATCACGAATGTTGTTAGTGATTCGTGTACATGTATTATGTTTCCAAATTTAAGTTATTACAAATAATGTTTACACAATTCTCAAGGCTTTTAAAAGGTATGCAATGACTTTTTAAATCTATTGTAACTAATATTTTACGTCACATCAATAATGTAATTTTTTTGGTTTCTAAAAGCCAGCACAGCTGTAAATAATGCTGTTTATAATATGTCAAAACGATGAAGTCAGAAATGACTATCCATCCGCTATTAACCGATGGTCTCAAAGGGCCGAGACGCGGCTATTGAATTCAGTTAGAATACGTGTGCAGGACAAATGTAGGAGATCATCCTTCATATTTGACGTGGCGATGCTCCGACATAATGTCATCCATTTAGCGATACCATGCACTATTATTGTCGTACCAGTCATTAATGTAAAATCTAATCAATCACCTACAACATCGGGCTATTGTCATTTCAATTCTAGTCGGTCGCTCGTTGGACAATTATCAACTTTCTACAAATTGAAACGGAATTTTAGTTGTCGATGAACAGTTTTGCAAACAATCAGACGTATATGTCAGTGTAGCCGCCTAATTCTCCCAACACCGCTTTTGGTGTCAACCTAATGCTGATAATTAAATTTTGAGAAAAAGGCGACGTTCTTAATAAGTGTTACACGAAGCGACCACTTTTTGTCGCAACACATCGACAATTAGCATTAGAACGTGTTAATGATAGAAATATGAAATCTGGAAACTTTGACGTACGACGCACTCGACACTAATAAGTAGACGCAATCCTAACTAATGGACGACAGAATTTGGAAATCCCAAACAATGTTAATCAATTGAAACAATTTAATAAAAACACTGAAGTGTATAGTGTAATTATAAGTTTTTCTGTCAACCCGGAAGAAATCTGACAAGAGGACAATACGAGTCGTCAATGTACTGAGAAAATAAACAATAAGTGGTCACGCTTGTCTTTGTTGCAACGGCTATCAATAAATAAGCTTGATATACATTGAAAATGTAAAGTATTCGGTAACGGTAAAACTAATTATAGTTTCGGTAACGAATCGAGCCACTCACGACATGGCCACTTACTTAGTGGACGTTGAAAATGACGCAAAAAAATAAATCGTGAGTTCAACACATTCAAAATCTTAGAAAATAAACGCTGCACTGCCCAAAAACGATAATATGGAGTAGAATCAAACAGAGCGCTCTTAACTACTACAGTTTTTTTAATAGAGACTTTAGCACAATCATCTATGGTGAAATCAATTTAGATTGTTCAATCAGTGTTTTTAATAATGCTACTGAATTACGGCGGTGTTCTCGCCATAAATTAAAAATCATTTATTATATTAACGTAATTAAAGTTTTATATGATTTAGCTGTTGTGAGCGGTTGGACCAAATATGGGCATTGCATTATGATTTTTGCTAATTTATTACTTGATAAATAAAATGAAGTTATGACATCATACATATACGATAACTTTAACGTATAATAAACCACTCCTTATTTCTGAATGTGATTACAAAATAACTTAACATCATAGGTACGTTTTTTCTCATAAGCAATCTTTTAGTTGAGACCAATAGTGTTGGGCGAAATTCGATATAATGGTGTCTATTGCGAAGTACTACGTGACAAGGCGACGCAGGGCTTCAGTACTAACCGACAAAAAATGATCTCATTTAGTTTCACCGATATCAACAAAACGTGAAAGGTAATTTCATAGTGCATTTTCATTTTAACACGCCTCTAAGCACTTTGCCCTTTCCACTTTCGTTGTTTTTTATCGACATTTTAAATTAAGTACGTACTACAGCTTTCGAGCGTCAATCTTTTATTTTACATCATTCTGGCAGTTCGTTGTCCGCCTTTTTTGTTTATTGCATTGTTTCCTATTACCGAGTCACGAAGTTATAATAAGCTAGGTAGTTGTCTTATTGTTACCCCAAAATACTCAGTATAATATCACAAACTAGAGGAAATTCTGGAAAAGATTAGAGAACAACAAAAGCTGATTGATTTTGGATATGTCAAGCTGATGATTATTCAGCATTAGACAGATGTTACTTTCATTATAATAGCAACATGAAATATTCTCAATTAGTTCCAAATGCGGTAAACTACACACACATGCGACATTATCACTATTTTGTCTTATTGTTGAGCGCAAATATGAACCCACACAATTTAGGGAATTTGTTATAATCCGCGTTGACTCTATTGTTATGCATTGTTACCATGGACGCAGGGATGATAAACGTAGGGGAGAACACAGGGGGCGCTGATGAATATAATAATTTAAGAATTTTCGAAATCAGTGATCGATCTTAAATATTATTAGCAAACATTGTTATTTGGCTTGCATGGTCTCGGCAGCGTCGCGAATCGTACGCGGAATGCATGCATCAATGCGGTCATAAAAAGTATCGTGAATAAATGAAGGCGCGGTCATATGGTGCAGCGGGTACAGGTGGAGGCGCTTGAGCGCTTCGGGCGAGGAGTGCGATGGGAGTCGCTCAAACCGTCGCGGCCGTCCGCGTCGTGCCGAACCAGAGCGGGTTATTAATAATCCGCATTCACGTCGCACGAGCGCGGCGAGCGAGCGGCCCGCGACGACATTCCACACCATTGTACCGGCCCGCTCCGCCCGCGACACTTTTGTCTATTCACACCGATAAATCACCGCCGGCGGCCACAATGCCAGCATTATTTACCTCTAACGACGAACTCTTCGCGCTACATCGATTAATTAGTACAACACTACAGATAAGATAGTCGGGAAAGCGATCGCTTTCAATTTCCTCTCGAGGGGCACTCGGCGTAAAGTGTGCGTTAAGTGCGGACAATCGGAGATAAAACGTGCGAGACGAGACTCCCTTAATCCGGTGATCGAAGATTGCGAGGAAACGTTTTGTCGTGGGGTTGTACGCTCCAGTCGGTCCCATTGTCTGGTCGTCACTAATTTGATTGCCCACACACGGCCACGCGTTGACGTGGGCGACCGGCCGCTACGTGGATCCCTAATTAAACCTATGAGATGCTAATGGGAGTCATTCATCGCGAGGTCAGATCGCTTCTCCGACTCAGTCGCAGCGACACGACTTTTATTGCCGATCTACATATCACTACACTATCATTTGCATAGAATTCATGAACTCCATATGTTGACTTGTTTAGAAGTTCAATATCGACAGATCAAACAAGCGAACTGTTTTCCCGTTTTATTGAATTAACCGTTGGACAGACGGTCGCTGGTCGCGCCACACGCGGTTGAGACTGGCCCAGACGCAATGTCATAGTGCTCGTACACATACACTGTTTTAAATTGATTGTAATGTGTATGAGTTGTGAACAACTGTGATTCGAGTCAGGAACGTCTTCTGGCTTTCATTACGTATTTACATGGTCATTCATCTTTGACCTCGCGATGAGACCGTGTCTTCGTCTGGTGTATTTTCCTTTAAAGATATATTCCGTATTAACAACATTATTATAAAGGTATTAGCGAGAATCGCTCGAGGCCCGGCACCTATCTATGGCATCGGTCCGGTTAATATGCTTATTAAATTATGTCGATGGCAAAAACCGTGTTTAGCTTTAGGGAGTAATTAGCGGAATGAGTCTTATCGTGCGATTTAATCACTGCCTATAATTATTGGGTAAGATTCGGACCACACTCGCACGCGCCCTTTCGGTTCGCCGTGAGTCGGTTCACTGACTCGAAGTTTTTTGTCATTATTGACTTTTACGAGTTGAGTAACAACAACTAGGTATCAGCCGTACCTACAGAGTAGATACATCTAGATAGAATAGGCAGTGAATAAACAATACTCAGTCTATTGTAAGCAAGCGTCATTGTTACTGTTGAATAGTAATTGGAATTAGGGTCAATCTTATTGATTAGCGAACAAAAATTTGTGAACAAGCCATGGGACCGGCGGCCACCGCCCGCATCGGTAACGAGCAGACTTTGCATATCAATGCCTATTTTAATATCGACATGCATCATTTCATCTAATTGCATTTCCTCCATATAGATCGACGGATAATTCCACATTTTATTTAAATAGACTACTGCTTAGGGACTGTTAAATATTTATAATCACATGAACATGTTACATGTCAATTAATGTTACGCTGGAAAATAATTGACGTAAAAACGTTCTCAATTATGCAATAAAATAATGCTGGAAGTTTGCCTTATACGCTACAATCGGGCTGCGACCAAAAGTAGCACAGCGTTTTTTTTGTCGCCCAGCGTGAACGAATTTTAGATGCAATTTGTTTATGTCGTATTGAAACGTCATAATAACGCAATTTTGTAGACAAAGCGCAGAGTGAACTTGAAGGCGCCGTAATTAGAAATCTGATAAAAATATCTCGACCCGGTTTCCACGGCTCCTGTAATTAATAATCCTCACGACGTGACCAAACAGGGAATTCTATAGGCTAGGTCAGAAACTGACTCCTAACATGGACGGCACGGACCTAGATTGACTTCAATCGATAAAGCTCTCGACTCGATGCATCATCAATTCCATAGTGTTCGCTCGATAAGGAGTTAGTAATTGTACACCAAATAAATTAGAGTTACAACACTAGCTCTCACAATGATCGGGTAAGACTGGCACATTTGTCCCCCAGTGTCAGCCGTTGGAATCTGTTCAAAAGTGTTAAATCGGTTAATATAATGATGATGGATGCCGTCCCGACCAAACAGCCCGCAGCGGGGGTGTTTTACCCCACTATACAAATAAAAATATTTTTATTATTAACTAGTTTCCTGTCCTTTTTGCACCCACAAAAGCTTCCAATCGAGCCGTCTCCGTCGCACAGTTTAATCGAAATCATATTTCTGTTTTGTCATTATGGTATCACGTTAAGAGTTCCTCTCTTTTGTCCAGAATTTCGATTCGTTGGTTTCTTGTTTCCAATGCAGCTTTGGTTGTTTTTTTTTTAATCAGCCGCAGCGGTAAAGAAATGTGAAACCTTCGGAGGTAGAGTTGTTCGAGTTTCTTTAACTGTTATATTGTACTTACATTTATAATATTAGAGTTAAAAACCTGCAGAGTGTAATGTTTGTTTTCTTCTGTTACAGGTAATTGTCACGGCGCAAGCCGCCATCTGTCGCCCAGTAGCGGAATTCGCGGAGTGTGATTTTTTCTGTTCGCTGCTACTTCCTATGAATGGAAGCCTGACGATACCCATAAAAAGGTGCAACCGTGTCAAAATCGAACAATATTGTTTAAAATTTAAGACAGACACATATGAGTTTCTTTCATCATCGCGAGCTTACCTGTGGGGGCTCACAAAAAACACCGCAGGTAGCCCATTTGTTTGTTATTAATTCTCGCGTCGAATCTTGTTTTTTTACCGTCGACCACTCTAATACAGTGAGAATATTAATTATAATTATAAACGTAGCTCGTCGTGTTCGTTATAAGGTGATCTCGTAAAGTTTTGCTTTTAAAATTTAAATCTGATCGTTAATCATGCGACAATGTCACTTTAATCTTGATATTGTGTTTTTAAAATTTATTGTTTTCTCTCACTGACTTGAAACTTAGGACCTCATGATTTACTGTTTTTGGAACGTTATATGATAAAAGAAAAATCGTATAAATTGATACCTTAACGCTATAGCGACAGCTAACGATGAATCAAAAGATTAAATAGATAAACTTGGATAATTCATATTGAAAGATTTGTTATGACTCTTAATCTAATTATAACTAAGCTACATTATAGATATTAAAATGATACGCACTAGTTACCGTCCTTTTATAAATTGCGAAAAAAATAACTTAACAATACTAAAGACACTGATTCACAAACTAGAATGCTTATTTATTACATTCACCCCGCAATTATCACTGACATTGTAACCACAGCTTTTCTTCGAATGTAAAAGTCGTTGTCAGTAATCGCTTCACTGTTCTGTACCAATAATAACATTTTTATAACGCGACAGCATTGAATAGGGGGTTTTACTGTAAGTGGCCGCCGCGAAGGCGCGTCGTCAGGTAAATTCAGGAAACTCCCGCACGCTTTCTGCACACACTAACTGACATTAAAAATCATACTTAGCAACTACGATGGCCGACTGTGCAACAATACAACATGCTACGTAATTGAGCAAGACGCACATTGATCTTTAATATTCCATTAAACCAATTGTACGCCCACGACGGATAGGCAATCATTTTCTAGTTTACATATTGACATGTCGTTTGGAAACTAACGTTTTCATGTTATGCTCCTTGCGTTTCGAGGCTTAAATATTGCTTTAAATGCAAATTGTATGCTGAATCGTATGTAGTGAAAAATGTGTTGCATAAGCTTTTAGTATTGACTATCGGTATAGCAACAGGAGCCAGTGCATGGTGGTGCATCGATAGAGCCCACATGCGTTCGCGTTTTACCAGTTCCATTTTTATTGCCATGCATGTACAAATAAAACCTCATTTTTAATACCTTAAACTGCTTGCCTTGACTTCCCGAAATTGCAAAACCTCTGACCTTACACCGCCTATTTCAGTTCATGCAAATTCGTGATCGTGACAGATTTTAAATTGAAGAATCTGTTGTCATCCTTGACATTCGCTCTATTTTAAACAATAGTCTGATTCGACATTTTGTTTAGAAAGTGTACCCAATTACCGTGTTAAACGCTCGAGCGTCCGTCAGCGGTGTATGCTCACGAGGTGTGGTAAGGGGTCACCATTAGCTCCTTTACTAATATATCACGATTCGAGCATTACGCGTCTATCGCCCCCCGTTTAGACGCGAATTGTCTGTGGAAAGCACCCATTGTGACCGGTGAAATTTATTTTCTTCGCGTCGTGGGAATGAAGCAATTATCTTCGGCCGTTAGATTGAGATATCGAATCGAATTTAGTGCTCTTTGTCAAGATAAGGCTCATCGAATGGTCTACTATGAAGACGTCAATTAATTATTGACGAAGGCTTTATATGCAAACAGAACAAGAATTGCAAAGAAATATTCTGCTGGTTCCCCAAATAGAGTTACAAACTCTGTCTTCGAGTTTGTTTGTAGAGAACTACGCTGACTCGACTTATAGAAGTCACATAATAACATATCTCGTTTATTTCTATGATCTGCGAATCCAAGGAAAACACTTGGAGTCGAGTAAAATAAATAAAAGATGGCGGGTGGAGCTCGCGATACTTCTCAAATTGAATATTAGATTGAAATTACGCGCTCGGGCGGCTCTCTCCTCCGCCTTTTGTTACGCGAATGATACATAAAGCGCGCGCGCATACAAACACAGCAATAAGAATTTTAAATTAGCATTCTTTTTGTGTACCACGCCACCCCTACTCTACCCGCACACCCCACCGTCTTAATAATATGGAGAAATTGAGTTGTTATACACCCTTTTTGGAGGAGGCGCGGGTGCAACGGCACACCTCGCAGAGAAGCCTTTTTGTAATTGAATTTAGATATTCTTTTCCCGGATATAACGACGGGGAGGTCGGACCGCTAGTTCCTCGAATAGAATACATGTAAATGTGGCGATATGAAATTCTCGAGTCGAGACGCGGTGACGGTGGCGTGCCTTATTACTGCTTACTTTTTATTCCTTTTTTGTAACAGGGTTTTATAGGTTCGTTCGGAATGCAATAAACTTCTATAATTATATCAAATATTTGGATGATACACAATGTAGCCAAAATAGGTTCTATTAATTTGATCAGCCTTCCGAGAAGCAACGTTAGCATGATACTGGTATGTAATTACTAAAGGCTATTAACATCGGCCGTGTACAAACATGGCGGCTGATTGTGGGTTTCGTTTTAATTGCGCACACGCATCGCGATACTGAGTTAGAGGTCTCTCACTGAATCCAACGTGATGTATCTGGGGATCGTGAGAACATTGATCAATTATTGATTTTGGAGCGATAGGTAGACGAATACCGGCAGTTAATATGAAATACAAACATGTATTTAAAGTAAAAATAATTACCATTAAATTGCTCGTAATTTCTGTACACGCATTTGTAATGATCTTAAAATAATTTTGACACGCAATTTCTAAACGAGTAAAAGCAACACACCTATTATGTTCAGCAATTTAATCATTATCTCGAAACGTGACAAGCAGTGAATTTACTAAATAATTATCTATTCAAATTCTGTCTGTCAACAATTTGGTTGTTCCCACAATTGTCACTCTCACCCCGTTCCCATCCTAAAATGACATTAAATAATAGTTAAAGTAAGCTAATTTTACAGTGGACATAAAGTGTGCCCTCTCTCCTCTGAGGTAAATTCGTTAGCCATTACCAAGCCGTCACATTATGCGTCAAGACCGTAACTTCATTTGGCGGAGGTGACACTGCACGCGAGTAGCGATTCTCAATCGTCTTTCTTTTGAATGTACCCAATTAAGTACTGTATTTGCAGCAAAAGTTTGAGGCAGTAACTTTGAGGTAGGAAGTATTTTTTTAATAAAAGTAAAAGATCTTAGATAAAAGCCTTTTTCAAAGATGTTTCGCTTGACTCTACGATCGCTCTCGGTCTGACCCCAGCCCATAGATCTCAGCTACTTAATTGTTTCGACATAACATTCCTCCGTCGTCGGTAATTATCGACGACAACACTAAACTTCTGACTCTGTGAGAAACTTTGTAGCAAGTTGTTAAACGTACACGGTTTTATTTCCTTTTGTTTCCTGAATGTACAAAATGGACCGGCTTTTTACCTTTTGTTTATATTAACCCCAGAAATTATGACAAAAAAGGTAACAACCATTCAAATTAACGTTAATGACACATTTCTCGAGAACGTTAAGTCAGCGTCACGCTCATCCACGAGATTAAAACTAATTCGAGGTCTCCCAAATTATAGACGTATAGAGCGGCGGATGTCGCCGCGGCGGGAGCGGCGCCGGCGCACCAAAACCGCACGTCATTGTTTTTTGTGGAGAGGCCCCCGGCACCTTCCGAACCGATGCGAGCCCCGCCGCTAATTAATTATTTCACATGTATCGATCATTAATTACGAACGGCGATAGCATCCACCCGTTATCTACACAATGACGGCCAGCAATTTGTCGATCGTAATTATCTCACAAATCACACGCACCCACAAAAACGTATAATGATTTAAAAATTTAACACGACCAGGCATTATGCCGTGTAGGCATTAATAGCAGAAAGCATCGAGATCGAATCAATCTTAATCTCGTACAGAAACGTAATCCAGATTTATTTATGACGGAGGAGAGCGCGTGTGCTATTATGCTCGTCTGCGGCAATTTGCCTCGGAAATTGTCTTAATCGGCCGCTCAAGGGACTATTTATGTATAATTATTTCCAAATTCGACGCTGCGTTTGATGCCTTTCCGCTCTCTTTGAGTTGGTTCGACAAAAAAGTCATCTGTTGCAACAATTAAGCTGGGGAAAAAATAGAAATAAGTATCGAAGGGTCCGCAATAATTACAGGCGCAAATTGACGGTTCGTAAGAGCCATCGGTCGAATGGCGCCTGCCAGGTTACCTGCAGCGTACACGCGATGCTCGCCCTCTGCCGGACCTCCACAGACACCGAATTCATGTGCTAAATTAGTATTAATCTATTCAGGCTAAACTAGTCTGATTCCTAATATGGTTTGATTTAAATCACCGCTATAAATTTTATCTCTATCAAAAAATTCCCAATAAATATAAATGCTTCATAGGCGTTTTAACTAGGTATCTATTGGACAACAAAGTTCTCGTCTATCGTCATTGTTGAATGAAAACCTCTAACAAACTCACAAGCCTTTGAGTGGGGGCGATCAAAGGTTCGCTCCACAATGACGACAGCCGGCGGGCGCCTAACACAATTAGCTTCGAAAGCAAATAAATCATAAAATCATCTGGTTTATGATCCGATCTCATTCCGAAGATTACTTTGTGCTTTCAAATGCTCGACTCTACTACGGATTTGTATTTAAAGGCATACTTTGTTCCTCGATTAATTAAAATGACAAATTAATGGGAAAGTGTTTGGTGTACGTTAATCATCATAAGTTTCGCATTTCACGCGTTGAAAACGCTTTGTAATTACAAACACACTTGCGTTGCGGTTCCTACGAATTTGCGTTGTCACTTTATTATCGTGTGAAATGAGAGAGCGTTTTAAATTAATAGCTTTCTCCTTAATTTTAACGTACTTGTTGTTTTTGTGTTGGTTACGTCATCTCGTTCCAAAATTATAAAAATCCTTTTAGCAATATTTGTTCAACACCTGTTCTTTTGTATATATTATAAGTATGGAAATATTAATCTCCGTTAAGAAGAATAGTGGTATATAAATCATGTATTTTATTAAATAAAGAGCAATTTGGAACTGGTTAGTAATGAAAGAATCTGATTCTCATATAACGAAGTGAAACCATTATCAGAGATATCAGGTTTAGTAATTGACATTAAAAATCTTATAAGATTAGTTGTAAGAGGTCTACAAGAGTCCATATTTGGCTACATAATTCTAATTGGTTTTACCCAGAAACTTATATGTAGAACTGAGCAACTTATTTCCAATTCATATCATACATGCTTAGGTTCCATGTAAATTGGATCATCAAATGGGTTAACCGTATCGTACTGCTAGACATTGATCTCTCCCAAAATATTCAAATTTCATCTCATCAAAATAATGGATGGGATAAGCCATTTTATGTGAATTCCTAAATAACTATTCTCTTTACAAAATTATCAGGTCTGATAGAACCTAAATCTGTTGCTATCTGGTCATCCCAAGCTCCTTGTCGAACAACCATTACAGTAACGTCTGCTGGCGCAAAAAGAGGCATTCCCATCGAGTTCAGGCCCATTACCATTAATGAAGGTTTAAAGTTACCCTAACGGTGGACATTGTTCCGTTCGTACCTTACCATGTTCCACCCAGGTTGCTCCTTCGTTCCCACGTCTAACAAGACTACCGTCATTACGGACATTTTACATACATTCCCCCCACTTATTATCAATGTATTAAGTAAATCGTTCCTCTGGACTCCGCTCAATTTTATTTCCATTAATAGCTTTTCAACATTAGTCGTATGCAGGCTCTGGTTTTCATGTACCAGTTTAAGTTGACTTTCGTCTGGTATAGGAATGTATGTGAGTGGGGGATCAGGAATTGGTGAACAGTATAGCTTGAGCTTTCTGTGGTAGGGAATGTGTATGATGGCAGATTTAAGAGGTGGTAAACCATTACTACTTGATCTCTCTGCTGTAGGTCAACGCCTGTAAATGCGGGTTCAAGTAATGTCGGTTAGTTCACAATTTCCCACGACTGGTGTTTTACTTTGGAAACCTTGCATAATGTCTAAGAATGAGTTAATTAGTTTTCCTTTAAAGTACTAGTGGGTGTCAGAATATAAAACTAGACACTTAATCTACATGTATAATGTTAGACTAACAAGAATCAATTAATTATTCCATTCATGTCCAACTGATAAACATGGGAGTCTTCGGTATTCCCATGTTGGCTGTGGGTGGATTGATAACGAAACGATGCCTACACGAAAATTATCTATAGTTTTTATCTTATTTTGTGACATGTTTATTCAAGAACTTTTTGGAGTAACCTTAAACAAAAGATTTTTTATTTTGAGACAGAAAATAGCTGATAAATGACTAGATAAAATCATATGGTGATAGATTTGTAGTTAGTTCTCCCGACCACTATTATTGAAGCCTAACACATTATTCATATTCCTATCAATGAATTATTACTCTGAATATATGCAAAATTCCAACAGGTCCAAGTTACCTGGTCGTCCATTGAGCCTCACCCGCATATAATAGCTACCTATATTTCGGTGTCTGACAACGTCGACTTAATACCTTATTTATTGTAATTCCTCGCGCCGACTTAGTAGATGTTGTTTAATATGCTTTTACCATGTTTTCGTGAAGAAAGCAGTGAGGGGGTAATTATTTAGCAGTGTTCTGCGGTTTCTTGGGGCGAGCGGCCGCCGACTTAATGAGGGCCTCAGTAATAACCCACGATTATTAATATGGACGTAGTTTACCGCGTCTCTCGTTACTGACACATCCCTCACACTACGCTATTTACTCTGCCTTCGACGCTCACGTATATTTCTATCTAATTTCTGCATGACACGACGACGTTTAAATTTCTATATTTTTGTTTTCATCTTCTTTTCAAAGTCTTATTTAAATTATTCTAACCTTATGAATCTCTAATTAAATGTGCTCAGTGTACATTCGTTATGCAGCTCAGACAACGTAATATGCTACGAACAGCAAATGTCACAGTTTCCAACTAGTAAATTGTAGTTCGAAAGTGATACATGGCTCACGAACTCCCATTCCGCGGATACGGTAATGAGTATGTTGATTGACTTTTCATGCCATTGCCTCTGCTAATTATAGGATTTAATGGTATCCTAGTATTATATCATTGTTAATTTCACTTCCATTGACTTTACCTCGTTAAATTTCTTTTCGATTGGCTTTCTCTTTGATAAACAAGTGAGATTAGCCGGTGATCATGCACGATACTGTGTTTGTAAATTGGACATTGACAAAAACTTTATTGAATGGTTGCTATATTCGCTATCAATTACATTGTGGGAGCCTCATTAATGTTTTGAAAAGCGCGCATCTTCATTATGACGGGCTCGATAACTATTGTAGGAGAGTCAGATGCGGGCGGTGTACCGGTGCGCGTGCGCAGCGTCCGCCGTGCGACTGTATGGCAAATACGTACGAGCAAATTGCGTCAGTATCCACGCATACACACGCCATTGTATCCGCCGTACTTTTCTCACGCTCACACACTCATATGTATGTGTAATTTGCACTCGAACGTAGCTATGTAGTACGTTAGTGTGCGTGTTTATCGGAAATTAGTTCTGCTGCAAGCATCGGGGTATCGGTGGAAATTGACAACACCACTGATTGTAACGATGGGAATCTGCGCACGTGTGCCCACATTAAACATTTACTTCACTGAGTGCCACTCTAGAACTGCAAAACACAAATTATAGATGCAATTGACACACGAGCCTTTTGATTTGGCGTTTCTATAAATTTTAATGATACTTTCGCGCAAATGATGTGGTGTTATCCAGTTAAACGCTAAGTAAACATTGGCAGCTGGTTCTGATAAAATTTAAACTTTATTTGTATGTAAATTGAGATAGTTTGTTCCATCTGTATGTAAAAATAAAGATAGAAGCAAATTATGGCATTATGGACCATTCACCTCGACTCTAATTACCAGCTCTTTGCATAATTTCCATACACATTAGCACTGCGAAATGATCTACAAATTGCTATTGCTGAGAACTACCATAATAATTATTATGCGTAATTAGTCTTTTTTACTTTGTCACTTGATAGTTTCGTATAATTGCAATTGATGCATTTCTAAGCAGCAGTTATGAGAATCCTGTTTGATTTGTATTGGAAAACTTTTCTTATCTTCGCCACAAAATTGGACTTTACCATATATGATTGTACGTAGTTTTTGAAAAATGTTTCAATCCATAAGTTGGTCAATAAGGAGTTAATATGATGAAAATGTTCACGTGATTCAAATTTACAATGTAGGGTGAGTGAACTGTCACTGTCAGCCAGAAAATCATGACAGTACCAACTCATGTATGAAATTGTATGTACATCACGATAATTTTATGTTCAAAATCAATCATCTCATGATATTTGTAGGTTGGAACGTTTTTCAGAAACTACATCTAAGTAATTATTTTAAGGCATTTAAGCGAAAGTAAAGATATTTTTAGAGCATCTTTATTCTGAAAGTAGAAGAACATACAAGTAAAATGTGACACCTACTTCTCATCCCGTGCTAGTCGTTAGATAAAGGATATCAAATAGGCGAGGGGTGAGCCACCTGCCGCTACATTCTCCACTTTTATCGACTTGACCGTCTGTGTTAGGAATAGGATTGAGGGGTGACCCTATCAGTGTTTTAGCTTTTATTATAAGTTTCGTTTCATTAGAAATCATAAGAATGGCTTTAATGTATTGTTTATTCACATTTCTCATGATTTCTTCTTGGAATCCTATACCTTTACGATACTTAGGTGTGTAAGATGACTAAGCATTCTTATTAATTTTTTACCAATTATTCGACCCACTACTTAATTGAATGATGAATCGTACTGAGGAACATACATAGAAAGGTACGTAATATGTATACAGTCACAATTATTATAATGGTCTTTACAATTTTTGACATAGATTGAAACTTAAGTACACAGAAATGTTTAAGATCTCTTTTAATATCTCTATGTTTACATTATGGAAAATGTGAAAGTATGTGAATATCAAATACCTATGCCAATAGTTCATCTCAATTCAGAATCAGTCATAGAACGGCCTTTTATTAAAAATACTAATTTACAAATTGAAAAAAAATATGCAAAGTTTAAGATATAAAATTGGCTTTACTTACACACATAATATAAAATACCTATTATAGGTATACTTAGTACCTGAAGACTTAAAAATATTTGAATACAGATAACACCAGAGGTACACATCCAAATTAAAACCCACAATCCCACAGACAAGGAAAATCTTTCATACAAAATAAGTGGTATTTTCAAATATTTGCATTATCAAGCCTGCTTGATATCAATTATCAAATGAGCATTTCAAGGGCCACACTCGACCGTTGTAATGCAAACAAATGGTAAGGTGTGCCGCACATAGTAATCTATGGGAAAACCAAGGTCTTGCCAATAAAATATTGTTGACATTGACAAGGAATTTTGTTCGAATTAGGATGTCACTAGCTCGCCATGGCCCCGGCAAATTCTAAATTTATTTTTGTAACATTCCTTTGGAGATTTTTCAATGATTGTTGAGTCAACCAGTCTGATAGAGGAAACCAATTTGATAAAAAGGTAAATAGTCTTCAAGAAATTTATTTAATAAAATATGTATTTCAAAATAATTACGCTTTTTAACAAAAAACTTCAATGCTACAACGCAGCATACAATTGCAAATACCTAAATTTAAATGAATAAAAAAAACAGTTTCAGATAAAAAAAACTCAAAAAGATCGTTCAATTTTTTTTTAAATTGATTCGGGAAGTCCTTAGGTATTAGAGACTATCAACAACAAATCGCAGCTCACAATTAAACATAGGCCTTCATGTCTAACCAAGAAGAAGTTGAAGTAGAAGGACGTGAACAATTTCCTTTATTGCATTGAGCAAACTTAATATTCTGGAACTCTAGAAAGCATTTTCAATCAGCAGGGTAAAAATACTCACTGCTTTTTAAAAGCTTCTTTCATTAAAACGATCAAAGCATGAATATTACTACTTATTCATAAGATCAATAGATGTCATTAATTAATTAGAACATAGTAAATCAGTAACGCTCTATTCGAATTCGTTTTAGAAGCACATGACTACGAACATAACACATCAATCATACTAGTGACAAATAGTGATGAATAATAAAATGAATGTCAAGCAGTAGTTAATCTAAACCAAATAATATCTGTGCTCTTGTCATATCGTGGATCAAAGAAACTTCCTTTTGGAAAATCCAATGTTACTAATGAAGACCTAACAGTTTTCGTTTTGAATCACTTTCAAAATGTAGCTGATAAAGAAGTAATTCTATTCAGTATTAGAATTATTATTAAAATAAATATGATTCTTCTTCTAGGTCTTAACTATTTACTGATAGATAAGATCTGTAAGTGATATCATTGTATTTAACAATAATTATATGATATCGCAAAGCGACAAAATGTATCCTAGCACTGTTTTAAAGTATTCTATGCTAAAAACCCTTTTTTTACTTATGATTCAGCATCTGGATGTAGGCATTCAACATTCTTAATATTTTCTTCATTCAATGCTATTGAGTACAGATCTTCAGCTCCATTCAGATGTTAAGCAGCAATGACAATATTATATCCTACTCTTGTGCCTGAAAAGTTTCCCCTTCACGATGATGCGATGCAGTCTATACTACTAATAAAACCTCGAACGGCCAAACCAATAACATTATCAAAACAAAGATTTGCTGTAGTCAGTATTGATTCGCTGTCATCTTCCTTTGTAATACGCTTGTCTTTATCTTTTTTAATCGCTCTCAGATGTTTGTTAGCAACAACAATATCATTTCCCTGCTATTTTCCCCTGTCATGAAAATTTTCAGCAGTTGATTCTACGATAAAAATTCGAATGGCCAGACAGACAATATTATCAAAACCAAGTTTTGTAGTCTGACTAAAAGTTACACAAATAGATCGGTTAACTAATATGTTATAATTTAAATACCAATAAGTATTATCAGTGAGTACATCCGGTGTAAGGCCTGGGATTCGGTTATTTTGCGGTAATGGCAACGTTATCGCTTCCTGGCTAATCATTCATTAGTCAGTATTTGATTAACGTTGCGAAATTAAAAATTCGTCACTATAATTCATTCGAAATCTCTTAATTCTAATAGTTATTGGTAATCTTATAAGTGTAGTCAAGGAAAATGACTTCTTTATGTCGAAGGGCTCTAGTTTCTAAGACAAGTTCCTTCATGAAATTAAAATTTTCCGGCTAATTCTTATATGAGTTTATTGTGTCAATTAGAATCGGCATTGGAAGTAAGATCATCTTTTTAAATTCAGACTTAATGATGATTGTCTTTGTTGATCATATCTGTGAATAATAGTGATTTTCTTCAGACTTCTTTTTGTTAAACCATACCTACGTTAGACTGAAAAAGTATCATTTATTATTTATATATCATGTGACATTTTTCATCGATTATCTTGACTGTCAACTAAGTAAATATATTATTTTAGTCCTCGTTAGGTATTTGTAGGACAAGTATCTTTGATAACGTTAGATAACGGAGATGACGGCTTAATCTCGTTTTTAACGAATTTTTATTCTAGATTGCCTCTTTATTTTCAATTGCGACAAAATGTAATCTTACCAAGTCTTATGTTGAGGGCCTAAGGGCTATTTTTCCGTGAGAATTTTCTTTATCGCAATAAATTTTAAATTTGTCGAGACCTAACTTTGTTGGTTGTTTAATTGTAATAGTGTCAGCATTGACAACGTTGACAAGCTGTCATACGGATAAATTGATCGTAGTTGTTTGCGCAAATGTCAGTTAGATAACGATTACCATGTATTTTAATTTGATATAGGTATTCGTGTTACCTATGGGAACTCATGGCTTATCTGTTATCGGAACGACGGTATTAATAAGTTTAAATAACTTAACGCAGACAGACGATTCTATTATTTACTTCTATTGGTTTCTAACTGACAAATATTTCATGATAATTTGAATAATTAGAATATAGGAGTGCCCGTCTAATTTAAATAGGGCAGCTACTGAAGGATCTATCTTTGGAAAACAACACAGTGTACACAACGATGACCTACCTACTTCCGGTTGCGCGCCCGACACAAATGTATTCAACAGTCACCTTCAGTTATGTGAAACTGGTCCGTGAGAAATAGGTGATTGATTGATTACGGATAGTTTACCGTTCGGTAGCGGTTCGGTACCCACCAGATATTTGGCTATATATCATGTTAATCGTCAATTTTAACGAGCCCACGCCCATGAGATTTCCGACTCTACGCCATATGTTACGTCTCATAAGACATAAATTAAATCCTGAAACGGTGTAGTAATCAATGTGCTTACGTGTGATGTGGTTTGTTGCAGGAGAGCATGTGATGCCGGCCTTTGACGCCCGGCGCCATGCCCACGCCGCTGCAGCCCGGCGGCCCCGCTAGCGGCCCGCCCCCGGAGCGCAAGCGGCGCCGCAAGCGCGACGATCCGCAGAGTTCAGCCGCGCTCGAGCCCGACGACGACGACGGCGACATGAGTCCCGAGGAAGAACCGCGCAATGCGCCTGCGGCACCCGCGGCGCCCACCCCTGCGCCGTCCTCCGCGCCTGCGCCAACCTCACCCCCCGCCGCACCTGACGCCGTCGACCTCACCTCGCACCGAGACTCTCCGCCGCTTTCCTCCGACGTCGAACGTTTCGACGGCAAGATCGTCTACAACCCCGATGGATCTGCCTACATCATCGAGGACCCCGAACTGTCAGAAGGTGAAACCAGCATACCCGATCTACCCAAAATAGAACCCGGGTGCATCGTCGACAGCCGCGACAACCACGGCCTCGAGAGACAGCTCGATTTCCCTCAGATAGCGAGCGCGTTCTACGTGTCGAGAAACCCTTCATTGTACGGCGCGCTGTACGGAAGACTGGCAGCAGAGCGGGCGCGAGCGAGACCGGACGCGCCCGTCATGCACAGTTATCGAGTATTCAGTTTTCGCGGAGGAAAGGACGCCCCTAGACCGACATCTCCGCCTGCTGAATGTCCCATCAGCGTACCAGTCAAACCGATCCTAATGTGTTTTATATGTAAATTGAGTTTTGGCTATGCGAAATCATTTGTAGCGCATGCGCAATCGGACCATAGTTTATCGTTAATGGACTCAGAAAGAGACGCCTTATCGAGAGAGAATGCTTCAGCTATCATCCAATGCGTAGGTAAAGATAAAGAAGCGCTAGTCTCATTTTTAGAACCTGTTGGTTCCGCGGCACCACCGCGGTTGTCATCTTCAGGAAGCCCTAACAATATGACGGAATTACCGAGCCCGTCGCTAGACAAGCGACAAGAATTAATGACGACCGATAGAGACAACGAGTCAATGCTACTCAACGGCACGTGTGACGAGAGGAAGCCAAGCCCAACAGCAGCGTGGAGGCCGCCACGGTCGATAGCCGAATCTTTAATGCCACAACATTCCTTGATCTCCGTGGCACATCCTCACACGATAAATGCGTCAGTACAACCGCGGGCCAGTCCCAATTCATCCCCACCGTTTCAAGCAACTCCACCTGCTTTCCTTTCTGGAACGACGATAGGTGTCTGTCCAGATCATCTAGGAGGAAGGCCCTCCGGTGCTGACTGCCCAAAATGTGAACTAATTTTAAACTCAGGAAGACTGGGTGGCCCGCTAGCCGGTATGCACAGCCGAAATTCTTGCAAAACCTTGAAATGTCCAAAATGTAATTGGCATTACAAATACCAAGAGACGTTAGAAATACATATGAAAGAGAAACATCCTGAAGCCGAGACGAGCTGTATTTATTGCATAGCTGGGCAACCTCATCCACGGCTCGCACGTGGAGAAACTTACACTTGTGGATACAAGCCATATCGATGTGAAGTGTGCAATTACTCAACTACGACAAAAGGGAACCTTAGTATACACATGCAATCAGACAAGCATTTAAATAATATGCAAGAGCTTCAGAACGGTGGCAACCCTGGAGAAGGAACGCTACCTCCTGCGCCACAGCATACTCCTCCAGGTCCACATAAGCCACCTCTACCGCATCATTCACCCTTAGGTCAAAAGCCAAAGCCTACCTTTCGCTGCGACGTCTGTAATTATGAGACAAATGTTGCGCGCAACCTGAGGATACACATGACTTCTGAAAAGCACACGCATAACATGCTGGTGTTACAACAAAACGTGAAGCACATGCAAACATTATCAGCTCTACATCACAGACAACAAAGCCAACAACAGCTGGAGACCTTACTGCATTTCCATGGCGGTGATGCCCCGCCTCCGAATCCTGAGGCTGCACTCGCTGACATGGCCTACAACCAAGCACTAATGATCCAACTAATGACTGGAGGACCCGGCCCTTCACCACCTGAGCTGGGTGCTCATTTAGATGTTGGTTTAAATCCAGAGGCGATGGAACCCCCACCAGAACCGGCCGACCCAGAGCCAGAGAGAACTTACCACTGTTGCATTTGCAATTGTTTCTCGACAGACTCCTTAGAGGCGTTGGGACATCACTTGGCCCAAGACCGCACAAAGATCAGAGAACAGGAGATCCTGGCTTTAGTTGCAGGCCATTACGTTTGCAAGCTCTGCACATACAAAACGAACTTGAAAGCCAACTTCCAGCTGCATTGCAAGACTGACAAGCACCTACAGAGGCTGCAGCATGTGAACCATGTGAAAGAAGGTGGGCCGAGAAATGAATGGAAGTTAAAGTTCTGCGGTGGTGTCGGAACAGGTGGCGCAAGCGTCGGAGGTGTGCAAGTTCGATGCTGCGCATGTGATTACTATACCAATTCTGCGCACAAGCTGCAGCTTCACGCGGCTGGAGCGAGGCACGAGGCCGCTGCCTTATTGTTGAGACATCTTCGTGAATGTGCAGCACGGCTTCCTCGGGAACGTCCAAGAGTATACCGCTGTGCTCTCTGCGGATTCGGAGCCCCTCATCGTCTACCACTTCTCCAACACGTTCGATCTGTCAAACACTTGCAGATGGAACAAATCCATCAGCTGCAACGCCGGTCTGAGGGCAAAGATCCAACGCCTGATGTTGCTGAGTTGTTCCAAGTCATCCCTCAGCCAACGGAGCTACCCAGCCCTTACGATCAACAAGATAACGGTAAGTACTGTAATTATAGTTTTCATTTAATTGACGAACCTCCCAAAGTAATTACGTATTTATATTATTGTTATGTTGGTTGCTCGATTTAAAGATAATAATGAGTAATCTAATTTAATTGTTTTTTTTCTCCACATTTTTAGTCCTCGTTTGTCTTTTCATGTTCACTAGAGTGGTAATAAGGAAATTGCTTATTTGTCAGCTAATAATTTTCCAACCGTGACTGGTCTATTGTTATTGCACATTAACTTCCTCAAGGCGTTGTCTCCATAAGTTACAACTTAATGATAATTAGCTAGTTATATAACGAACGAGCCACAATGTAAAAGTATTCCAGCTAGACGTATCTAGCTTTAGAATACTAGCAAACACTACGGTGTTTGCTAGTGTCTGCACAATGGCAACATAAAAACCATTCACGATCGAAAACCGATTAGATGCGCGTGCGCATTTTGCTCAGTTTTTCTGCTTTGCGCTAGATGTCGCTCGTGACAACCTTTATTCAATCAATAAACGAATGCGACACAACGAAATATATTATTATTTATTACTCCTGTGCTAAACACATTTCGTAACATTTTTATTCTATAAAGCGTAAAAATCCCATTAAAATTAATTCAACCAAAACCATTACCGGCGTTCGTATCGATAAAGTAATACTGAGTCGACTTATGAATGTGATTTCGAAACGTCACTATCGGTTTCCAATTTAAACCGATTCGTTCCTTAATCAATTTTGTTCTGCGTTTTTTCAAAGTGAACTTCTTTCTGTGGATCGTGTCAACAAACAACGACTTGTTTGATGTTAATTTGTGAGTATTGTGAGTATGATACGAGGGCACATCGTGAGCTCCGTTTTCGTCAACGAAGGCTTCATTATCGTTTATCGCGTGACCGTCACTCCGTGTTCAATCTGAGAGGCAATCTCCATTTTAAGCGATGAGCATTTAGCGAAGAATTCGTAATCACAATAATGAGATAATTACACACGAACAAAATTTAATTTAAAGCGCGCAACATTAGAACAGGTTTCTTTAATAACGTACGCCTTACACGGTGTCGCCACAGTCGGATGCCGTCATTGGTCGGAGGCGGCTCCGCCCCGCGCGCGAGGGAGACGGAGAGAAGATTTGAATTGAGAACGCGAATTTTCCATAAGTACCGCACACGGGACAATGACTCGCATTACGTATGTGGCGGTCGCGCATTAAGGATGATTGCCCCCTTGTGATGAGGCTGCTACATCATCGCACAATGTCGCCGGCCGCATCGCCCCGCGCATGTTTATGGCCACGGTGAAATACGATAAACTCCGAGAGAAATGTGGAGGCGAAAGAAATCCGCCTTACACCATTGTGCACCTCATGTTTATGCTTATTACTTATTTTCACCTTATTGAGAGAGCCGTTTTAAACGATCGATTTTGATATAAATTTTAGGTTTTCGAATTGCTTACGGGTCATTGTAAAACACGACGATGAACTAAATGTGTTGTGAGGGAAGATTGCATTCATTTAGATTCACACGCTCTTGATATACTCACATGGTAACAAAAAACATAATTCTTTATGTTTGCGACGTTATTTGTGTGGCTTCCTTTGGTCTGTCACTGTTTTACCCCTCGGCTACTGATTCATTAGTTACTGTCCCTACCATCAATATGATTAAACAAGAATAAGAACCGGTTTATAATTTAATTCGTTATACAAGACCAAGCACCCTGTTCCGAAAGATTTTTTGCTTTGCTGAGCTAAGATCAAATAAAGACGTCTGAGACATTATTCACTAACATTTTGAAGAAGATAAAACAATATTTTCAATTCTCGAAAAAAAAACTGACATAATGGCAGTAAGCAGGCTCCATAATACATCAAGACTTGTAAACACAGTAAAGACCCTAATGGGCAGTTGCGACCAGTTTAGCGTATTCAAAATCAACTTGAAAGAGTTTTAATACGCAGGCACATTACAGACTCCAGTTTGAAACTCGAACTCGCAACACCGGTGCGCAAAGACAGTAAAACGTCCAGCTCCCATTGTGTCCCTGACGCCACATTGTAAAAATCCTGACCTAAATCTCGCAAAACAAAACTCACACTGCACAATACTTACTTTACGACGCTATAACGATGTGGTGTTTCCTTAGAAAAGACCCTTTGTCCATTGACAAAAAGCGTCAGAGATCGCGTTTATGCAGACAAGGTCCTTTTACCTGACCATTGTTCTATGCTCCTACCAGACTGTGGGACGGCGACTTTACATCATAAATAATTACATTCACTGGTCACTCTGGAATTAGGGTCAGTTGCGCTATCATTATTATTACGTAGTCGGATTTACTTATCCCTCTCCCCTTCATTAGATGTAACGGTTTTAACTGCTTAAAACTATAGAACGGGTTCCCGGACAGGGGAACGACTGGTTTCAGCGTCGCTCGACTGTGAGATAATTTCCAGTTTTAATTAAGTGGAAATTCAATGCTTTGCTTTGAGCACTTAGGTATTTTTTGCACCTTTTTGGAATCCTAGGGAGTGGCACTGATGAACCATTCTCAAAATATTCTATGCATGTAGGAATCTTTGTATCATTTGTTCCGGATTTATTCTTTGCCAAATCTTTACATTTTGTGTGTGCTGAATACAATAGCCGGCCGGTCTGTTGCTCATCTAATAAACTATAATTGTAACGTTACATTAACAAATCTGCTCTCCCTCGGCCGTTTCTTTCACCTTCCTTATTTGAGCGTAAACAATGCGGCCCAGCGTCTTTCACACGCTGCTGCGGACTTATCCTTGGTCAAAATAATAATTGCACACTCACATACGGTCGTCTCGCTCACACCCACAGTCACATACGTCAACTATCCCGATGCATTTGATCCGATGCGAAACGAAATATTCGAAACCTTTTGTAATAATGAACAATGATTGTTTGCTCGTCCTGTATCTCCTTTGTGTGCGAAATTACAATATACTTGTTACGTTAGCATTAATACGGGATGGATAGAGCGATACCTTTGTCTTGCCGGGACGTCGCAAACAAAACGAGTCCTACTAATAATATAAAAGAGAAGAATTTTATTTTTAACTTCAATTCAGAAAAGTAACAAACGCTCGCACCGAACAATAGTGAGCTTCATTTATAGAAATAATCTTTTTTGTAGATAAATCTCACGTAGACGTAGGTAGACATTGTGGATTTACGGCATACAGATCTGTATCCATTGGGCTCGCAGATTCCATAGCGGGAGGTTCGTCGTGTACTATTTGCGTTTAATCAATCTTCGTAATGTAAACAAACGATTTCATTGCTTGTTTTTTGTTGACAGACTCAAAAGAACCGATCGACCAGAAACCTGAATTAACTCAAGAGCAGAAGATGATGCGATTTTTGGAACAACATCAACAACAGCAACAGCAGCAACAACAACAACATCAGCAAGTGCAACAACAATCTCAGCAAGGTCCCAGTGAGAGGGAGGAGGAGCGCGAGACTCCGGGACCACACACGTGTCCTTATTGTAACTTTAGTTGCTCGAACGAGTCTCGCCTACACGCACATGTCACCTCCGTACATGGCGATCCTTCTCGACATTTCATTTGCCCTCTTTGCCAAGATGGCTTCAAGGAACGACCAGCCCTCGAACGACACGTCATGCAAATCCATTCCGTTAACTCTGAAGGACTACAGAGATTATTATTACTTGTTGACCAAAGCCATTGGTTAAACGGTGGACCTCAATCTCAGAGAGACGAATCTCGACAAGGTGATGATGAAAGGGAGATTTCATCACCTCGATCAGAGGGCAGTGCTGATGGCGAAACAGAAAGATGCTCAACATGCAACCGTACTTTCCGAAACGTTGATGAATTGTGTCAACATCAAAATGAGTCCGGTCATCTTGAACTGAAACAAACACCTCAAGGCCCAGGATATGTGTGCTGGAAGAAAGGGTGCAATCGATACTTTGACGCGGCCCATGCGCTACAGAATCATTTCAGAGAGGCGCACGCTCGTAACTCCATCACGAACATGTCGGTATCTGAGAAACATGTGTACAAATACCGTTGCAATCAATGCAGTCTAGCATTCAAGACGATTGAAAAACTACAGTTACATTCACAATATCACGTTATCAGAGATGCCACCAAATGCGTGCTGTGTGGAAGGAGCTTTAGATCTGTGTTGGCACTTCAAAAGCACGTGGAGACGTCCCACCCTGAGTTATCTGAAGAAGAGCTAAATGCATTCAAGCGAAGCTTAGCGTCGAACCCCTTACTACAAGCTGGCCAAGGCACAGCTTTAGACGCCGCTACTGCAGAGCTTTTACGCAAGGAAGCGTTAAGAACACCCGATGATGACCTAGCTGATATGGAAGACCGAGATTCTAGCGCAACAGTCGCTGATGAGTCCGGACATAATGACGCCGAAAACTCTGATGACTCCATCATATACAAAGATCAGCAATTCCTGGAAGACTACCTAAATTCTCAAGCAATGGCGGAAGATTCATACAATGACCCGAACAGGAAGTACAAATGCCATCGATGCAAGGTAGCATTTACTCGCCAATCGTACTTGACAGCACATAACAAGACACTGCTACATAGAAAAGGTGAAAAACTAACCTACCCCATGGAAAAGTACCTAGACCCAAACAGACCGTTCAAATGTGACGTATGCAAAGAATCATTTACGCAAAAGAATATCTTGCTAGTTCACTACAATAGCGTGAGCCATTTGCATAAATTAAAGCGAGCTATGCAAGAACAACAGAATAATAACAATCCTCCCGTATCGCCCGGGGCGGGCTCTGCTCCCTCTAATTTGACACTCACTCCCAAGAGCACATCGAGTGAGGAGGATGACCGCAAACGATACAAATGCAACATTTGCAAAGTTGCGTACACGCAAGGCAGTACGCTCGACATACACATGAGATCGGTGCTACATCAAACACGCGCAGGCAAATTACAAGAACTCGCCGCGGCTGGACACGTGGACTTGTCACGGCCCCTAGTAGAGCAGCCGGACCGGACCGACCCCGCCAAAATTCTACAAGACGTGTTGTCGCCGAAAAATACATCCCCTTCGTCTACAAGCAGTGGGGGCCCGCGATCCTCGCCCCCTGCGCGCCCAGGTAGTCCGCGTTCCCCGCGCGCAGGTAGCGCTTCGTGCGATCGCTGTCACGCGTCATTCCCTACCGGGGAGCTACTCGACGCACATCGAGCGACCTCATGTCCGTTTGGCGATGCGCGGGCGCATTCGCCGCTAGGTGAAGCTGAAACGGCCGCACTTGACGAGATGGTCGCCAAGGGCAACCCGCCCAAACGCAATTCACAAATGTATAAACAACTGTTGGAAACTTTCGGCTTCGATCTCGTCATGCAATACAATGAAAATCAGCGAAGAAAACTGCAAGAAGAGCGTGAGATGGCGCGCGTGCCAAGTCCGCCGCCGCCGCCTCCTGAAGAGAAGCCCCCGGATGGTGAAACTAAATCGACGTGTCAACATTGCAACAAAGAGTTTTCTAGTGTGTTCGTTCTAAAAACTCACTGTGAGGAAGTGCATAAGGACAAAGTACCGTTGGAGTTCCTGGAACAGTTTGCTGAACAGTTCAAGTCGGAGTACGAGAGGAAGTCTGGTGCGCCGAACTCACCACGCGCAGCATCTCCTGCGCCGCAGGGTGAGAGGTCACCGTCTCCACGTGGTGACAACAATGGAAACTTCAGCGAGAATGGAAACGCGCAGGGAGATGCGCAGGCTGGTGCGTTACTAGCCGCGCAAGTGCAGGAGATGCAGGCGGCGTTGAACATGATCCAGCTTCAGCAGCAGCTGGGGCAGTTGCACCCGATGGTGGCGCAGATGCTATCGTTGGGGCTTCCTCTCGGCTTGAACGTGGGCGCGCTGGCTGCAATGAACCTTCAGCCACCTTTGGTTCCGCTAATGCTGCCGCCCCCTCCGTTCGACACGATGCCCTTCGCTCATGATGCGCAGATGAAACAACAACAACTATTACAGCAACAGCAGCAGGTGAGTTCTTGTTTGTACTAACTAATTTCTTACATAAATATTACATATACAACGTGTAACAGAAATAACGTAAACACGCAAACACCCCAATTAAAATTTTCAATTGAAATCATAATACATACACTGAAATTTTACTATTAGGTGCTTAAATATTGTTTATTTAAGAAAATATTACTTTTTTATTGTTAATTGAATTTAAAATTAAGTCTTATGTCCTTGACATACGATTCAATTTTCTTTATCTCAATTAAAAGATTGATTAGTAAAAAGCACGTTTATACTGATTCAATAACCGATTCTTAACTTCTTTCAGGGTTTGCGTTCATTATGTTACACGTTGTATATAACCTCTTATTACTTTAACTGACACTTACTTAAATTATAAACAACAATAAACATGGCAACTTCGGATAAATTATGTGATACATACAACGATATAAGATAAAATAATGGAAATTAAACAAATTAGTATTAAATGTATTGTGATGTCACATTAACGCCAGTATGGAATAGCATTAGTATAATAACTATGACTTATAAAAGTGAAGTGAATAAGCGTTTAATCGTATTCAGTATAGTATCAATATTATCATAACAATTACCTGCATTATGTAAACAATGATAGATTTACTATAAATTAAAACAATGAATGGCTTTGACTTAAAAATCTTATGCAGTTTTGAAGCAAAAGCCTCATTATAATGTGATTTTCAATATAGGTCCCGTATTTAACTACATAACTAACTTATAGGTATAAACTTATTGTATACTTATTGATGTTTTCATTGTGTAATTTGAAAGACTTCTTTTTACGTATTCATATTCACATTTCTTATGGCCAAAAACGAATCGTTTTGCTTACCAATGGAAGCATGTTTAATTACCAAACTTGGCGTATAAATAGACTTCTAAGTGAATTTTAAGTGTGATAGCTACTACCGAATGGGAGTGTCTAGGTACTATGCAAAAATATGGGCTCTTTGCTTCAATAATGGTGAAGACATAAGAGTCTTAATTTTACCCAATAACGCCATGTAAATCATAGGAATCGGCCATTAGGTATCATCAGAGAGTGGAATCTAATGGTAAAACAATTGAAATGTAATAGAGATAGGTCATTATTTTTTATCGAGTATTCGAAGTATCGATACTTTTTAGTTAAAAACTTTATTGCTTAACTAGCGACCCGCCCCAGCTTCGCACGGGTACTATAATCTGCATGTATTATACATATAAACCTTCCTCTTGAATCACTCTATCTATGAAAAAAAACCGCATCAAAATCCGTTGAGTAGTTTTAAAGATCTAAGCATACATACAGACAGCGGGAAGTGACTTTGTTTTATACTATGTAGTGATTATTTAACTTAACACGTAGGTACAGACCCCAGCACATCAAGCTACCCGAATTTGTCTTTTCCTAATCAACCTTGGACCTAATGCTTTTGCGATAAAGATGAAAATCTATTAAAGAAATTTGACAGATTGTAGTAGCTTTATGTGCTGGCGTCTGTACATCATATTTTTTTTTTACTTCTTTTGCAAACAGATGGACGGTGGACATCTTAGCCATTTTAGAAAAATACAAAAAAATAGAGAAACACGAAATGTCAAATTGAAATAGACATGACTTATTTATTTTTCATTAAGATGCTCCCACACCGCTGTTAAAAATGTTTACAAACATTAGTTAACATTTTCTAAACAAACATACTTAAATAAAAAAATATCTGCAAAAATCTATTAAAATATTATCTAATAATCTATATTACATAAATTAGATTTGTTATTATCTGATCTTTTTATCTTTTCCTAACATTTGTCAGTGTTAGAAAATGTTTGTAAACATTTTTAACAGCGGTGTGGGAGCACCATTACAATACAGTACGATAATAATCAAAAGAGATCAAATATTATAATAGGGTTTATAGGATAAACTTCCCTAATCGCGGTAGTTATCAGAATTTTATTGATAGATAAGAAAATTTTAATTTGTGTCATCATAAAGAATAAAAATTAAATGTACAGATGCCAGCAGGTCAAGCTACCCGAAACTGTCAAATTTTCCCAATCAATCTTAAACCTAATGCTATCGCGATAAAGGTGAAAATCTATGAAATAAATTTGACAGATTGTAATAGCTTGATGTGCTGGCTGTACGTGTTAAGTTAATTAAGCAATAAAAAGTATCGATGGCTTGAAGACTCGATAAAACATAATGATGTATCTCTATTACATTTCAATTGTTTTGCCATTAGATTCCGCTCTCTGATGATAACTAATGGCCGACTTCTATGATTTACATGGCGTTATTGGTTAAAATTAAGACTCTTAAGCCGGCTACGCACGAATAAACACGAACATCGCAAACACGAACATAGAACACGAATCACTATGAAGGTGTTCGCCGAACACTCTGTTTGGTAGTAGTACGCACATGCAAACAACGTGTTCGATACTCGTGTTCGCGATGTTCGTGTTCGTTCGTGCGTACACGGCTTTACAGTGGCGAAGGGTGAATTTTCTTAAAAGGGAAGCCGGACCAAAAAATGCTTTCCTTGCTCAAGTGTTTAAATGATAATTGAAAATAATAGATACTACTTAGTATTTGCCATATTTTGAAAGGGAAGCCGATAGGAATCGAGTTGTATGGAGCCTTCGCCACTGCGGCTTTATATATTCACCAATAATGAAGCAAAGAGCCCATATCTTTGCGTAGTAGAGCCTCCTATTTGGTAGTAGCTATCGCACTTAAAATTAACTTAGAAGTCTATTTATACGCCAAGTTTAGCAATGAAACATGCTTCTATTGGTAAGCAAAACGATTCGTTTTTGGCCATAGAAAATGTGAATACGTAAAAAGAAGTCTTTCAAATTAGGTACACAACGAAAACATCAAACATTATATTCTGAATGAAATCGTAGACCAATCAAAACGGATTTATAAACTTAAATAATTAAAAATCAATTTTAAGTCGTATATTACTGCGCAATCATTTAGCAACACTCAATTACCTCAGCTGTTAAATTCAGTCGAGACGTACAAATAACATGTATTTACTTATACAAACACAAGGCTTCGCATTGATTATTTTCGTCAGTTGCTGTGTAAATTCGATCGTGGGCAATAAGGATATCTACGACGTATTGTGAGATAAGCTCGACGATTTACGTTAGCTATCTGTTTGCACAAGGCGACAGAGACTCTATTGTTGTATGAAGGGTCCGACCATTATTATTAGTAACGACTTCCCTTAGTATTCGGAATTACCTGCTTAATATCGTTATAGATAAATGAACCCTTTGACAACTGGAAACTCGTTTGAGTTCTTCGGTCTCAAAGCTCGTATTTAACGAAGATTTCTTTTGTTTGCAGGCTAACGCTGCAGCTGGTCAAAAGAGAGCTCGCACTCGCATTACTGATGAACAATTAAAAATATTGCGAGCGCACTTTGACATTAACAACTCGCCCAGCGACGAGGCCATCGCGAAAATGGCCCAACAGTCTGGACTCGCAACAAAGGTAATCAAACATTGGTTCAGAAACACTCTCTTCAAGGAACGTCAGCGGAACAAGGATTCACCTTACAACTTTAATAATCCTCCTTCAACGACACTCAACCTCGAAGAGTATGAGAAGACCGGTGAGGCTAAAGTTACGACTTTAGATTCATCAGCAAGTTCAGATGAAGGCAAACCACCACCTGAAAAAAAGGCTAAAACTGAGGAGAGTTTGATTATGCAGGAGGTAAAGTCGGAGCCTAATGACGAGCCATCAATAGAAGAGAAATACCACTCGTACGATGATCGCCACCAGGAAGACAAAAGCTTCATTTTTCCTCAGGCACCATCACAGAGCCCTGCGCCAATCCCAAACAATGACCATCTTCATCAAAACAAATCGCGGCCGCAGACGCCTACGCATATGTCGCTGAACTCACTGATTCAATCTCAGTTAGATTCAATTCCGGCTACGAGTATACCGCAGCCGCCTCACCCGTCGATGCTACCACCAAAACTAAATCCTAATTTCACGTCCCCAAACTCCGCGCCCCCGAACGTCCTACCTTTGACCCCGAATCGCAGCCTCAGTCCTGGCAGGGGACCGGCCGATTTCGGACTTTCCGGGGGCAATTCGAACGGATCCAACAGCTCAACGGGGTCTTCTGGCAAACGCGCCAACAGAACTAGGTTCACTGACTATCAAATCAAAGTATTACAAGAGTTTTTTGAAAATAACGCATATCCCAAAGATGACGATCTCGAATATTTGTCGAAGTTACTGGGATTGAGTCCGAGAGTAATAGTGGTATGGTTTCAAAATGCGCGCCAAAAAGCAAGAAAAGTGTATGAAAACCAACCAGCCGCAGATCCACCTGCGACTGCCACAGACGATGCCAATAGATTTCAACGTACTCCAGGTCTGAACTATCAATGCAAAAAGTGTCAGTTAGTATTCCAAAGGTACTATGAACTGATTAGACATCAGAAGACTCATTGTTTTAAAGAAGAGGATGCCAAAAGATCAGCACAGGCTCAGGCGGCAGCTGCTCAAGTGGCTGCCACATTAAGCAGTGAGGACTCCAATTCGAGCAATGTTGAACATCACCCTCCCCACGTGCCAGTCTCGCCCGCTCCTCCGCGCACGCCGACTCCGGCTGCGCCCACTTATCCCGTGTCTCCAGCACCACCAGCGCCTTTAACGCCAGTAACTCCTCTATCACACGCGCCCCGTGAAGAAAAGGATGGAAATTTTCAATGTGATAAATGCAACCTAGTCTTCCCTCGGTTTGATTTGTGGCGGGAACATCAACTTGTTCACATAATGAACCCAAACTTATTTCCCACGTACCCACCGGATTCCCCTTTTGGGATCTTGCAGCAGCATGCGCAGCTGCAACAACTAAACGCAACCCTTGGGAGTGATGAGGCTCGCCACCCTTTAGTAGCAGCCCTTAACCAACAAGTCGCTAAGAGGAAATTCGATGAATACGAAGAAGTTGATACAGGGGAACAGCCAAAAGACAAACGCTTGAGAACGACTATTTTACCTGAACAACTGGATTACCTCTACCAAAAATACCAAATTGAATCGAATCCATCGCGGAAAATGCTTGAAAACATAGCACGTGAAGTTGGACTAAAAAAAAGAGTGGTACAAGTTTGGTTTCAAAATACACGAGCACGTGAGAGGAAAGGACAGTTTCGTGCGCATGCACAAGTGATAAATAAACGATGTCCGTTTTGTCCAGCTTTGTTTAAGGTAAAGAGCGCACTCGAAAGTCATTTGAGCACAAAACATGCGGATCAGTGCGCGAGAGGTGAAATAAATGTTGATGCGCTACCGGATGAAGAGTTAAGTACAGAATCAACCCCGAGTTTTGGCTCCCAACAAAGTGACCGGCAGCAAAATTTTTCCCAAGCGGGGGCTCCCATGTTGCCCCCTATTTTTCCACCTTTTCACTCAGACATGGAGAAATTTATCAAGCAGTACAGTGAGGAGTCAATGAAACGCTATGTAAGTGAATTACAAGCGCACGCCGCCGCCCAACAAAATGGGGGTGGGAACAATGAAACATCTGAGCGACGCCCAGAACATGGAAAATCGGAGATACCTTTAGATCTCAGCAAACCAGTTGATTTGTCACGACCCGGATCGGACGCCGACGAGCGCTCCGACACCGCTTCCGAGACTATGGAGTTCTACGAGGAAGATGAGCCGACCTCGCCTCTAGCCGGCCAACAACAATCATCGCGGCCCCCTGGTAAACGTTACCGCACGCAAATGTCATCCTTGCAAGTGAAGATTATGAAATCGTTATTTGGTGACTATAAAACTCCTACAATGGCCGAGTGCGAGGCGCTCGGGCGGGAAATCGGGCTGCCCAAACGCGTGGTGCAAGTTTGGTTTCAAAACGCACGTGCCAAAGAGAAGAAGGCGCGCCTGGCCGCCGGGCTAATGGAGGTGTCCGACGCGCCGCCGCCGGAGGAGTGTCGGGTCTGTGACTTCAAGTACAGTCACAAGTACTCGGTGCAGGACCACGTGTTCACGCGTGGCCACATCGCGGCGGTGCGCGCGCGGCTCGAGAGTGGCTCGGGCGGCAGTGAAGACAGCACGCTCGCGCTCATGCAGATGGCGGCGCGGCTCGAGAGCGGCATGGGCGGCGACCTACACAACGCGTTCCTGCGGCCACAACTCGCCGGAAACGGTGAGTGTACAACTTGACCGTGGTGTGAGTCGCCTAGCGCTTACCAGCACTAAGCGATCCCGCACCCTTTTACGTAGAACCTCGCAGCGGCGAGCCTCGCTCGATCGCGTCATTGTCACTCTGACTGTGTTCACTTCTCGATGTAGCTGTTGTTAATGTGATTCGAGCGAAGCTCATATCGTGCCGTGACGGTCGTTGCTATTTTCCTACTAGTGAGTCCTTTTGTAAATAAAATTTAGGTGTAACTGAAATAGTTTAACGTTATCTTTCCGTAGTGTTGGTGTTTCAATATTAAGAAAATCGTCTTCGGATTGAGCTAAACTATTATTTATCAATGAATAAAGTACATACTCAAAACAGTACTGAGATAAATATGCACCAAATCGGTCGGCCGATGCGAAAGGTAATGGCGGCACGTACGCAGCCGATTCAATCTCAGAAATTATTTCGTAATTCAAATAATTACTGAGCACCTATAGCTCGGAGCGTGGCAACAGTAAAAAACATTACTCAATCTTCAAATTATAATATAAATTTAAAATTAGTGTGAAATAGATTATTTTTTCTGTGGTTTGGCTGTTTGGTAGTATTTAGGAGTTAAATGAAAGTTATTGGTGTTTGTTGGTCGGCTCTGTTTGCCGCGGCACCGCACCGGCACGTGTTGCTTCGCGCGTTGTCATCGCGCGCGAGAGGCGGGCCGCGGCCTGTCCCGGCCGGTGCGGTGCAGCGGTGGGCGGCGGCTCTAAGCCACTATACAAATGCAAACGATGCACAACAATGGTAGGAGTTAGGACGCGTGAAGGACGTCGTATATCTAATGGGACCGATCTGGCGCACATGCATTTCGCTCCACATGAATAATCAATTATTTAAATGACGCCAATCAAAAGACTTTCTCGGAAACGGCACATCAGTGTCCATTGTTTCCTTTGTTTTTATTACCTTATTATATTGAGTTTGCTCTACATATTGAAAACCAACACCACGGAGAGATATAGACTAGTAATCTGTTGCATAATATTATTCTTCCTAGTTGTTCGTATTTAAAACTCCTATTAGGTATTAGCGACATGTCGATTGTTGTAGGATTGTAATGAAAACCAAATTATATATTTTAGAGAATTTAAATGTTTTAGTTATTATTATGTAAAGTCATAGCGAAGCCTGAAGTCTATAATTATTTAAAATAAGGTGCCTTGTAGGATCCAAGTGTTTTGTAAATTATTTTTCTCTTGAGCTCCACTGTAAATATTTAAAAGTATACTACTAGATGTAACGATGTGCATTGTAAAATTATCTCCGACAGCTGTTCGTATTGTGTATTTCGATAGTTCTTATCATAGGTAGATATAAATATATTATTTGTTTCGTAGAGGCATCTTAAGAACTTGTGATATAAATGTATCTAATTAGTTTACTTCGCATATCTTTCGCAAGGGTCTCGGCTAAGGGCGCGAGCCTAAAAGTACAAAAATACATACAGACATAACATTAGAAGTTTGTCGGTTTTTACATAATAATGACTCGTTTCGTCGTGTGGGGTCCCGGTTGCAGTTTTTGCTATTCTTTCGTGAATTTACATAAAAGTGGGCCTCGATTGGGGCGTTAGGCGATATGCAAATATTTTCTTCAAATTTGAATGTTGCGTACGTAGGGCGCACGAGCGCTGTGCGCATGCGCCCGCGCCCCTGCGCACGCGCCGCGGGAGCGAGCGCTATGCCCTTATTTATTACGTGGAAATTTTCGCTACCGTCTCTAAACACCTTGATACGTCTCTATTGATCTTTCAAATGCAAATATCCCAGTCTGTCGTAAAGAACATAATAAGTATTATTTACTACTTCTTGAATACATACTACAGCATTATGGTTTTACTTTAGATTTTGAGCATGATTATTTGCATATCGCTTTTAGTTGTTTTTTTTTATTATTTTTGTTATGTTTGTATTTATTTTTGTTCTTTAGTTTTACTATTATTTTGTTTGTCATGTAGATACCTAAACGTATTTACGTCAAGGCGACTGACGTACACCTTGATATTGAATTTGCCTCCAATACGACTTCCAATAATTTTATTTTAATTTGTATAATTTAATTTTTAACCTAATTTTATGCGATCTGCATTTACTGTTATTCAGATGACGTTATTCTAAATAGTTATTTGAAACAAAGTCCTGTGCCAGCCAGTGAAAGAATTCTTTGGTATTTTGCGGCGATGATTCGACCGCCTAGGGAAAGATTGAAAGTCTTGTAAACTGAATAGTATTATTATAATTATTATCTACAGTTATTATATTTGCAGAATTCGTTGAAATAAATGCAATATTTATATTATTGAATTATGTTTTTTTTTTGTTTTTTGTTTCCTTGGTTCCTTTATCCTGAGTTTATTTTTTGTTTGCTTTTGTTCGACATTTATGTGGAATGCAATGTGAGGTAACAAAGAGTATTTAAACAAAGCTGATATTTTTTCGTGCTTAGTCTCAGAGAATTAACGATTTATTTAGGGACAGGTGAACATTGGAGATAATTGGAAATGTAAGGGTATCTCACGCAGATAGTTACAATGGCGTTGTAAACTTGTACCTGAGACTTAAAACAAAGATGGCTCCATTGTTTTTATTCGTCTACCCGCTGATAGAGATTGCCGCAAAAGATGTGAAATGAATATTTTTAGGGATAATTTTGTAGCTACGTGGGAGGTGATATCTGAATTACGATTCATTCTATGTTCTTAGCGCTATATCATCTGTTAGCACCAACAAAAAACAGATTGCTAGTTTATGCAGTTTTAAAGTAATAAGTGCTTATTTGAATAATATAAAACGATCGTGACGGCACACTGCAATAGACCTTTTATTCCTATTTCTATGTTTACTGCACCTTCCAAAACTCATAGCTTGTGGACTATACTACATACACACACCATTATTTATAAAGAAAACTAGCCATGAATTTATTCACTCATAGGTACATACACAAATAAACTGTCACCTGTTGAAACAAAATTGGTTCTGATACTCTCTAATACGGGGGTTCCCAACTTTTTCTTGGACAGGGACCACTTTTATATTATTCTTGTTAGCAGGGACTACTATGTAGGTATAATAAAAATAAACTGTAATAATCAAACTGAAACTTTAATTAAAAACTCAATAGGAAATTATTTAAAATCATTCGCGGACCATATTTTGGCTTCTGCGGACCACTGGTGGTCTATGGACCACTGGTTGGGAACCATTGCTCTAATACATACTTAACGAACCAATGGTAGGTATGCCCGAAGTTGAAAAAATCAAGTCAAATCCCATCAAAATCGAATCAGGAGTAGGTATTCATAGGGAAATTAAATTACACACATTGTTTATCCACACTTATAAATGTTTTATTTTATTTTTTAAATATCTATTTAAATTATTATTGTATTTAATCATAATAGGTAGGTTCCAGCTGTGTCAGCGTCGTCTTTGGCTGTTCCCAAATAAGTTGGGGTCGTTGTTCAGTTTTACCAGCCCACCGACTCAGAACCTTTTCGATAAGTACCTAGTTGTTAACCGAATCGGTATGTTACCTCGTTTTGTCTACAAATCTCGTATCGACAGAAAACGAATTAATAAACTGAATCGTTCGACAACTGACTTATAGAAAACTTCTGAATCAGTACCTCTAGAAAGGGTTCGCAAGATACGAAAACAGCAATAATTTTCTTGAGTTTGTTAAACTAAATAATTTATAGCGTGTAAACGAATTCGTGTAATTCCTTAAAACCACAATGATCGACGCCGGATACTAAATGTTACAAAGACAAAAAGTCAATGGGCAACATAGTCCTAGTGTCAAAATGTACAAATTGCCTAGTGCCAAAATGTCATTTTGCCCAAATGCCGTTAAGATAGAATACATTAAAGCTGTAATGTTCAATTGTACAAATTGCCCAGTGCCAAAATGTCATTTTGCCCAAATGCCGCTATGATAGAACAAATGAAATAACATTGCAATCATCTTTTTCAAGGATACCGGACTTTTATGAAGTATTTATACTCAAAGAGATTAGATAGAGAAGAGATTTTAATTAGATATCCAGTGCAGAGAATTATGTTGATATCAAGTAGCAGATAGGTGTATGTAGGCTCAGTCGTTAGTGATCGTACCTTCGAAGCCCAGGTTTGCGGGTTCGAATCCTGACTGTGTGACAGTTGGACCACGATGCATTTTGGCACAATTGTGTTTTATCTTTTGTACATTTTGACAATCTAACAATTAGACCCTTACGCATTATATCACAATTATTTTTTGTCATTTGCACATTCATATACATTAAGACATTTGTACATTTTGACACTAGGACTATGTTGCCCATTGACTTTTTGTCTTTGTAACATTTAGTATCCGGCGTCCAATGATCTATTAATGGTATAGATTTATGCCGCACGGGATATGATTAATAAAAAATAAAAACTTTTTTTTTGCTTGCCGTACTCGTTAAATATCGTGTCTAAACCACCTAATATGGATTCGATAAAAAATAAGCATTTTTTTTTTACAAACATTCATTTTTCTCTTAGTGAACATATCGATGCCACGCATAAACGAATAATAGCTCGGCGACACAGTTAGTGTGCACGACTAGCGCGATTTCGCTCTTTGCAGTTAGTTAACTCGGAGCTCGAAAATGACTCTGAAAAAGAAAATCAACTTTTATTTTTGAATTATTATTTGGTTATTTAAAAAAAATCATTTTCGTTTAATCTGTGTCACTAGTAGACCACGTGGTTTGAAGGAATTACACGCATTCGTTTACAGCCTGTATTTGTCTCTTTTTCTTGTGGGTGTGTTAGAGAGATAGAGCTTAGCGAGTTCACAAAAAATATTGCCGTTTTTGTAATTTTCAAACTTGTACAAAGGGTATAAGGCTTATATGCGATTGCATAATACTGAATATCTGTAGATATTAGTCATGGAGAGGCAGCCGTGTAACCGCCACAACTGCCTTCTGGATTCTCCGCACGCTAATCAATTGGATTTACCTACAAAAATTGTTTTAATGACAAGTTCACCCCGTCTACGGAAATACATTACCTATATCAAAACACCTCCATAGGTTTCTAAATCCAACCTTTACCTTCTTTTAAATCACCACCCACTTTCGTAAGTAAACGATATCACAAAACCTTGATTTATGTACAATGCGCATATTTTTTCACCCACCCACTCAGGGGTACCTTCTAAAAAATATTAAATTACACTCACACAAAGGAAAAACTGGAGTTTAATAAAAAAATGTTCCCGTTAGCGACCTGGCTAATTATTTCATTGTAAAACACAATATGTAGGACGTGCTTAACATAAAATAAGCTTTTTTGTTGAAATACAATAGATTTTTTATGGAATCGATATCATGACGGTAAGTAGGCAGATCATTGAAGCGATGATGGTAGAATGGTAGTGATCATCGAAAAAAATATTTATACCCGTTAGTGAGGTTTTTGAATAAAGGAAAGTTTACAGAGATGTCAAATCAATCAATATAACATATGAAAAAATATGAAAGAGCGTTAACTATGTTAATATACAACGCTATTTTTAGTATGACACCAAAGCCGAATTTATGACAAGATTTTCATCAGAACTGTCTGAGTATTTGTGTTTTTTTTTATAAATCTCCAAGTAACATGTAGTTTATGTTGCGTTAAGTTGCCCAGTAGAGGGAAATGCGTGAGATGTGCTATGTAAGGGTTGTCCAATTTACGGAAACTTACCGAGCCGATCGTCTCAAAGCTCAAGGTATCTATTCGCGTCCACAGTTATGCGTAGAAAACTATTGAACCCAAGTTCAAATTTAAGGAAAAAAAATATGGAAAAATATTGATTGGTATAAAAACTACACCAATCTATTCTCCTGGTGATTCTGAACAAACTACACTTGGGAGCAAAGAAATCGAGCCACTCCTTTTTCACGTGTCCTGGTTATTAATTTTGATTTCATGAATTATATTATTCAAAATACAAAAAACTACCCTCATTGTAAAGGCTATCAAATAACCTTTTAGGCAATATATGTTTAAAATTGATCTGTTCCATAATAACAAAAATAATAACAATTATAACGACGTGAAAAATAGAAGTGGCTCAATTTATTTGCTCCCAAGTATAGTTGCAGGTTTATTGTATACTGAAACTAACTTTGTACCTATATCAACGCTCATTTTGTAGATAATGTAAGTATAATTTATCAGCCAATTACCTACTCTTCGGCGTAAATTGTATAAATAAATTATAATCTATTAAAAACGGGTAGTGTTAGATTCATTAGAATGTGCAAAAGCATCAAGCAAAGACATAGTGCGACCAGCAATGAGTTTACCAAGCGAGTTAATTACGTCCATAGGTTCCCTCACGATCACAACTGTTTTTATTTTACTTGTTCGCTTTTGACCCTACTCGCCGCTGATGGCAAGCGCAAACAGGGTCTAAAATGGGGCACACGAATCCAAGTAATAGAGAGACAGACGGATTCGCCTCTGGCTCTCACATACAACGACGTAACACAGTAAACTGCTTGGCGCCGGAGTTTAATGTTAGGGTAATAGCTACCCAGGAGGACCGTATAGATCCTACCACCAAGCGTGCTGTCCATTGTAGCAGCCATTTCGAAGGCCTTTGTTCAGCTTTGGGCATTTACAATGTATTTCGACCGTACCGAGACTAAAATGTAGTAAATAAAATTGTTAGTTAGAGAACAGTGAACCTCGTGCGTCTGCGTATAAACTGATACTAAGGTTCCATATTCAATAATTACACTTACTAAACTTGAAGATCTGTACGGCAGTGTTGTTCGGCATCCTATGAGGATTTATTAACCTACAAAACTTTGATCGTGAAGGGCGGGCGTTTTTGGGGGCTGTCTTATGTAAAATTCACGTTCAAAACGAACTAAGTCATGCTAGTCTATTTTGAGTAAACGAGTCTGGAGTTTGAACCCTATTTCTCATCTTCGGTAAGCTCTTAACCGAGAAATAAATATGACGGTTTGACCGTTTATCTCTAGAAAATCTGTCAAACTGCCTTATTAATCTCCTGGGTAAGAGTTATCCGGCGAAACAGGCCCTTAATCCATCCATTTATGTTACGTTAAGTCACTTACGGTTTACATGGAATGAAATATACAGAAACAATTATTTCATGTGTAATATTCAAATATATCATAAAATGATGTATTCGTAATGTCTTATTCGAAAAAAATGCCTAAATCGTAGGTTGTTATTGTTAATGATAAAAACCTTTACGACCCTAAAAGAAAATTGTAGCAATAGGTAAATCTTGGTTTAGTTTATTCGTCGGGTAGTCGAATAGGTTAGGATGATAGGTTACAGCAGACATGGTACCTACCTACATTGACCTATACCTATTCGGTTTCGGCTTTATAACAGGGCTGCCAAGCAGTTCATTGTGTTCCATCGTGTGTATGTGAGAGCCAGAGGGATATACAAGGTTAGTCAGAAAGAGGGTACTAATCCGAAAGGGTGTTAAAGTACCCATAATAATGAGTAACTTTTCGAACACTTTTCCAAAACTCAATAGTTTAAGAGAAATTGCCGTTCAAAAATTAGGTACATAAATAATACGCTAAAATCTATCAGCTATCCTCAGGTATCATCAGCTGTGTTTATATTTTAGGTCTTATTTGGGGTCACGAATTAGAAGCTCCATTTTCTGAATTTGCAACTAAAGTAGATACGAAGAATTATTGAAAAAACTAAAATAAAAAATATTTTACATGGAAATAAAAATTATCGAATTTTGAAATTTTAACACTTGCTTTAAAACAGTCATCAGTGATACTTTAAGTGGTCTGCAGATTAGTAGCCCCTTTCCGACTAACTTTGTAGAGAATATATCTCGGTTATTTTGATTCGTGTGCTCCATCTTAGACCCTGCTTGCGCCTACCTTCAGGTGCGAATAGGATTAAAACCGACCCAGAAAAATAATAAAAAAGGGTGCTATAAATTTGGGCGCCGAATTGGTACAAATTCTGCAGCACGTCGGCCACGCAACAAACGCGCCGAAAAAACTGCATTTTGATGCAGAGCCTGCGCCGGAATTTCACCCAATTTAAAATAACTTTTAGAATCTATCTATCTAATTTATAGTACTTGTAATAGGAGGATTGAGGTATAAGAACGTTTCCGATGCTTGTTTGTTTTTTTTAATTTAACCGTTGGTTGATTTTCGAAGAATGTTTTGATATAGTTGACGTGAATATTTGATTGAAGTGGCTCTCGTAACTAAACATGGCCGATTCTTATGATGTACTGAGCGTTATTGTTTAAATTAAGACTTGTATTTTTATCTCTAAATAATTTAAATTGAAGTCGCTTTTCGCGTCTGTCTGTTTGTCCGGTTACTTCTTCGAGACTACTTAATGGATTTTCATGCGGTTTTCATCTTAATGTACATAATTTCTCCCGGAAGGTTTTAAGCTACAAAACGAACCCGAGATACGCCAGGGCGGATCTCTATAATAAAACAAAGATCCCATAGCTTGGCATAGTAAACTCCCCCATACGTTAGGAGCTATCATAGTTAAAATTAGATTACGAGTTCATTTGTATGCCTAATTTGACAATACAAAATGGTAAGTAAAACGACTCCTCGGCCATAGGAACCGGGTATTAACATAGTGACAAACAAAATAAACCCACGATCACACGTACAAACTCTAGATCTTATCAGCTTAAGACTAGCTCTATCTAACAACCAATATTGAACACCGTTCCTTAGGTCACAGCAGTTCCTATCTAACAATGGTAAATGGAGCAAGGTCATATCAATCGTCAAAATAACGACGCACGTAGCTATTTTTTAAGCTTCTGTATTATGACAGAAAGTCTTAACACTACACAAACATCGGACGGCCTTTGACGTGACTTGTGGATTGCAATATTTTCATTAAAAAAGTATAAAATCAGGTTATCACGTATAACTGTTAGATACGTCACGCTCGTACGCGTATTTCTCGTTTTATAAAAATATATAGAAAATTCATTGTGTTAACATAACGTTGGGCCTCGAAATAAGCGATCTAAGGCTAAGGTTGCGGTGAAGATAGCAAGATTTTGCAGGTAACATCATCTACTTACAGTCCTTTTCAATAATCTAACTATCGGCGGTTTTCCCGACTATATTAATTTATTTAATCATTTATGTACACACAACTCTGAATAAAAAGATAAGTTAATCAGAATCATCGAGTTCAAAGGCACTGCTTATTCCTTAAGAAGTGTCTTCCAGCAGTCCTGTGAGAAGAGAATTTATAACAAGAAATGTTGACAATAGTGTGTAAAAACAAAAGAAACAGATAAACACACAGACACAAAAAAACTACATAAATACAAAAAAGCATAAAAATATACTTACAATAAACATAAATTATACTAATAAATACCTATGTAAATGAATACATTGCAAACAAGAGCAACTATGTGTACTATATTTATATTTTTTTAAATCTATTCTAGAGTTAGTAATTTGACATCACTTCTATGGAGCATAAGTCAAATTTCTATGTCAAGTCGGGCAAACCGTCGAAAGATAGGTAAGTTATTCAAAATCGCCGTGTTCCTAATACTCAACTGCGCTCATTTTACATTATAAATTAGGTTTTGTTTTGTAGAACGGATTGAGATATCCTATTCTAACAAAAACAGGTGGGCGGAAGAGAATAGGTACCTAATAGGTATAATTTAAGATGAACATTAAAAACCAAATGCCAAATACAGGTGACATATAAATATAACACTATAAATTATAAATACTACATTATAAAAAAATATATTAATAGTTATATCAAATCTAACAGAACATCTACATCCGTTTCGAGATTCGAAGGTATTGACGCATCAATGATAGATTTAAGGATTCTCCACCTATTATATATTTAAATTAAGCTAACCATACAATACCGATAATCAATTGTTCTCGTTTTATTGTCGTACAATAATTTGCACTTGCCTTGATATCTCTTCACCACCTTTGGTTGACTGGTAGAAAATGCCTAAGGCATTAAGTCCGCCTTTGTATCTTTTTGTTGCATAAAGTTTAAATAAATAAATACCTAACTTAGGTTTCCATAAAATATTGGATACATATGTAGCATCTATATGGATATAATAGCCCTTAGATGGCATACACAAAGTACCCATAAATGCGGCAGAAAGGAGCATAATTTTAGTTAAGGCAGTCCTACATAGGTTCTCTCCTTAAGCAAGAGTACAAACACGTGTATAAACTCGATGCAAACAGCATGCTCCATCGTGAGGCCATCTATTGGTACATAAGTAGCTGTCAAAACAACATAGGTACTCCTACGTCGATATCATCTAAAATTCTAACCGCTACCTCCCGTCACGCCTTATTCGCGGCCCAGCTTCACTCGTAAACGCTCAATGGCGTCGGTTTTACGCGAATTTCGTAAGTAACCGTTGCAGCCGCCGATAAATGATCACAAAACGCTTTGTTAACACCAAATCTTCACGCCAAATCGTGTTTTCACTGGGTGTAAAGATTTACTGAATAGAATATGGTATTACATTGTTCCGTGTGTCGCTTTAATAAAAGGAAGAAACATGAATGATAATACGCAAAAAATAAAACGTACCACGTCAAATAAGACAGAAATGTAGGAAAAGATCATAAGATTGAAATCAAAAATGGATGTTAGCAATCAGATAGTCCAATCAAAGAATAAAGCTATGATCTACTCGTAACACAGATTTAATCACGATAAAGTAGCCAGTAGCATAGTTAAAAGCACTTGTTAAGTATACACATGTCGACCGATTGCTATCATAGCGATCGATCTGCAAATCTCTCTAAACAATAATGACTGTGTGAGGCCCGAAGGAGCGGGGAGGGGTCGTGCAGTACGCCCTGGAGTCACGTCGAGGCGTCCCAACCCATTACCCGCTCCAAACCGTATCGACAAATAACCGCCAATTATTGGATCGCTCTACAATCTTTTTACAATTTCTTCTCCGTCGGACGTTATTATATTTCTATTAAGCCTTTTTTGTAATCAAACTACTAATGATTCGATTCCATTTCCTAGGCCGACGTGCCGCCTCCGCAATGTTAATGACACTACGTAATTAGATCCGGATGGTTTGAGGGCGATGACTCCACTGCGGTGCCCGACCGGTAGATAATGGCAAAGTGTCAATTTTACTAAAAATATGGTAATTTACAGCGGACGCCATTTTGTCTTCAAATAGTTGAGACAACGCGCGTCAGCCGGTAATGAGTTAACACCGTTAAGAGTGATGTAGGAAATGTTCAGTGTGCGTTGACGACACGACCTGTTGAATACTGACGCTAAACTGTATGAAGTATCATTTTATAAACATACTTCTTTGATTACACACTATTATCTATAATAGGCAGGTATGCGCTAGAATAACGAACGTAGTCTTGACTTGTAACATATAATTAAAAGAGTCACATTGTTTCAATGTTAACGGATATTTTTCTACAAAACATTACATAACTTCAATTTTATAAGTGTGACGTCGTCGTCGGGAAATTCCTAATCATAATAGGTAAAACTAATTTGGTTATTAGCGTGTCGGTAGTAATTTTCACATCAACTTTGAGTATCAAATGCTGAATCTAGATGGCTATTACAGCCATCTCTTTATCGCACTCATTTAATCCTCTTTTCATAAAGGATACAGTTACAATAATAGAGAACAAAAACTTTAAAAAAGTAAAAACCGACTTCAAAAAAAAACTAAACGGAGTAAAATAATTATCATTTAATAAAACTACCAGTTTCAGAAGTCGGTTCATTCAATTTGTTTCAGCGTAGAACACCGACTTCTGAAACTGGTATCTTTATTAAATGACAATTATTTTGCTCCGTTTAGTTTTTTTTGAAGTCGATTTTTACTTTTTTAAAGTTTTTTTATTTTATACTTTTTAGTGCCACAAATTACAAATGTGTACAAATTCTCGGACCAGCACTACAACTAGAACGTCGTCTACATACGATTTGTGTTTTTTTTTCTTGGTTTCGTTGATTTTTTCAAAAAGTGCTGAATCAATTTCAATAAAATTTATATGGGACCACCTCTGAAGTATGGCCTACCAAACAAAAAAATAATCATCAAAATCCATTCATAATTGGCCGAGATATCGCGTAACAAACACACACAAAAAAAAGAACATTCAGACGAATTGAGAACCTCTTCCTTTTTGAAGTCGGATAAAAATGGTTTACGAGGAAGAATTTGTTTCGTAATAGATCGTCGAATGTCCAGTACGGAACAGTTAGATGGGTTGCGTTCAAAAGTGTCACCTATGCGACCGTTGTTGGAGCAGCTGGCTATTGGCTGGCTGTATCGTGACTGCTGTAACCACCGTGACCGATGACAGTTCTCATTGCCAATTAGAAGTTCAATCACCGACGTCAATGGGGGCCGAGCAGAAACGAAAAAACAAGCATTGTATCTGCAGTCATGTTTCAATTTGAGAAATTGATTTGTGATGCGACCAACGCCACATTCGTTACTTGTATATAGTTAGTTTTCTAATCTAAACGACATCACGACGCATCGATAACAATGGATAGTTCTTGTCAAGTCATTTCATCATCAAACGTCATTTGGAGCTCATTTATTGGCTTGTGTATAAACAACACATATGTAATGATGCTTTTTTCTCAGCAATAATCTTATGCGAAATGATTGACGTACACAGCAATGTTTTTTAATGAACTAATTTATAGTGAATTAACGAAACTCTTGATCTAAGACTGGTTTTGTTACCTTAGGAATAATTAGTGCCGAAACTCCATTTGGTATCACATAATGATACCTACATGGTGCAAAAGTTGGTGAAATACATAATTACCATAAAGTACCTATTTACTTCCAATATTTCACTGTAATGAAATGAAATTGTTAATTCTGAAAATAATAGACCTTTTATTCCCAATTTCAAACTATATTTTCTTTACAAGTTTTTTCGAATGGATCAGAAACAGTTGATGCTTTAAATGTTTTTTTCTAACCCCTACCTAAATCAGAGGTTAATATACCTATAATTTCAGTTTTCCAGAAACCTTTAATTGTTAACTTCACACTCGCAGTTATGGTTTCCGAATAAAATTTTATTTCAAAATAAAAATTTATAATCAAAATCATTGGTAACTTCCTGACAAGCTTAGTAATTTGTAAACAGATAGACATACAACAAAGTATAAAGGAAAGGGTTCCATTTAAAAACAATATAGCAACTAAAACAATTTAAATATAAAACATGTCTCCATTATTTACTCAATAAGCAATATAATTTAATAGAGACATAAGTATGCTCTTGACAGTTTGAAAGTATAAAACTAAGTAACATACTAAAAGATTCCTGTTTCTTGCCGCAAATTGCCATTACATAGTTAACTTAATGACCATTTCCACATTTACCGGGCACCGGACAAGTTGAATACGTACCTTCTATGTGCACGGATTAGAGACAAAGTGAATTACTGATTAAGCTTCGTGCAATAGATGCAGATTCTCTTCTATGATAGTATCCAAATCACTTACAAGAACTGCCCCTTAATTAAAAGCTTTTCTATAAATTAGTTCTCGAACGATTGGGTTTTTCATCTTTGTTTATCTCAAAACGTTTTGAATCAGGAGGCTGATCTGAAGGCCAATTCTCGTAATTAAAATGTTCAAAAAATAGTTTCGATCTAGTTTCGATCTAGTCTCAATCTCATAAATATGACAAATGGTATTCTTGTTCGTTAACAAATAACGTCAAACGTTAGATTATATTGAAATTCCACAGCTAAAGAGTGGAATTCCCTGCCGGAGTCTGAATTTCCTGATAGCTACAACCTTGGGATCTTTAAGTCAAGAGTGAATAGGTTACTTCTAGGCAAGCGTGCTTCACCGTCGACCACATCATCGCTTACCATCAGGCGAAATAATGGTCAAAGGCAAGAATAAAGCTAAAAAAGAATGAAATTGTAAGTTGACTGAAGCCAAAAGGGTATTCTGGTTACATTATGCACGGAGCCATTTTGACAAGTTGGAATTCTCATTTATTTCTAGAATTTTAGTCTATAACTGTTGATATCAGTACGAGTATGCTATCGGTAATAGATTTTAAGTTGACTGAATTGACATTATATCGAGATGATACTGAAATCGGACCGAACTTTAAGTGTACCAGAATACATTTTTTTATTCAATTCATAATTTAATCTCAGTTCGGTCAAACTTCAGTCTTACTTCAAATTAGTTACGAGAATTGGGCTTCAGAAGTCTGGTCTTCTCATTAACAATCGTTCGATTTAACCCTTTAAGATTGAGCTACTCTTACCTCCTAGCCTTATCCGAACTATGTTGGGATCGGCTTCCATTCTAACCAGGGGGCCTACTCACTAAGTCCGTCAACGAAGTTAGTCGCCCGTCCGAAAGTAGCCCGAAACGTAGGAGTGAACAAAACAAGTGTCAAGTTCAACATTTCGGACGGGCAAAAACACATCGGTAGTAGGGACAACTGTCAAATCGTGTTGTCATTCATTCTTAGTTCGGGCCCCGAAATAATCGTATGTCCGTAGGTGATAGTGAGTAGGAAACGCTCTTAACTAAGGCCGAAACCACGGACTTTGTGCTTAGAGAGTAGACCCCCAGCTACGGCTGAATTTCAGTATTTTACACGGAGCGACTGCCATCAGAACTCCGCAAAACAGTTACTGGGCAATGCCGACATCCTAAGCTTAGACCAGTTGTCAGACTTTCGGGGCCTTATTACAAAAGATGGTATAAACCAAGACTAAGGTAAACCCAGGTTTAAAATATACCCATCACTTTCTTATGTCGTATAACAAAAAGAGACGGGGCTATATTAAAACCTAGGTTTTTCTTAGACCATCTTTTATAATAAGGGGGTCGGGCTTTAGCATCGTTGATTTTTTTATTGCCAAATTGTGCATTCAAACAGACTCGTCAGCTAATTTTACCTGTGATCATTGCTATTGTATGGAAGGGTCTACTGTGCAGAGCTTTGGGGTTTGGCTTCATTATTCGTAACAGTACAAGAGTCTTAATTTTACCCAATAGCGCTAGGTAATAAATAGGTAAATAAATAACACACTTACATACTATTACAAAACACACAAACACACATAACATACAATACAGTCAAAAAGATAACAATATAAATAATGAATACTATAATATTAGACAAGATATAACGTAGGTATAATTGATATAATTAATATGAAAAATAATTTAATTAATATTTTTTATATTTTTAAATGTTTTTTTGTATTTTTATAATGAAATATTTAAAAATGTTATAGATAAGAAGATAAATGAATAAAGGATAATTAATATAAAATAATAAAGCATAGCAATGTATAATTGTATAACTAATAAAAACAATAATGCATGTTATGCTATAAGGTTAAAATTAATTAATAAATATCATTATAATAAAAAAGGAATTAAGATTTTTTTATTGTGCCCTATATAGGGTCACTCAAATAAATATTATATTTTACCATAATTATATCATACACATTATGGAAATCAAATAAATAAATAAAAATAATTGGCATCGGCTATTGGCCTACGTTAACGATGCCTACAGTATGAGACGTGAATGTTTATTCCTAGATAGAAAACACCAACTAATCTACTTTAAAATATCTACACATAAAGAACACTACAACCCGCTCTACTTTCCAATAAAAATAACGATCTCATACAAAGTCTGAAGGAAATAACTAGTTACGACAAGATACTTTACTAATGAACAAGCGATCAGCACTCAATGTCCAATTAATCTAACTTGTATTTAAGACAACAACGAAATGAGTTATTCTGCTAATAAGCACCCGGAACGGCTTTATTAGCGATGTTGCAAACTGATAGTTTGCGACAATGTAGCTACGTTACACAGTTATTAGAGTACACTCGGCAAAAGAGATACGTGAGCAGGCAAACCATTACAAATATATCTGACTAGCTTTTCCCCGCAGCTCCGCTTGCGTGAAATTTTGAACCCGTTAAGTGACGATTTTCCATACAAACGTTCATCCCCTATTTAACTCCCTTAGGGGTTGAATTTCGAAAAATTCTTCCTTATTCTTTGTCTACATTATAAAGGGAACCTCTGTGCAAAATATCAGCTTTCTAGGTCCAAGGGTTTGGGCTGGGCGTTGATGAGTCAGTCAATCAGTCAGTCAGGACCTTTCTTTTTATTTATATAGAAAAGCGTAGCAATTATAGTAATCTTGGCTATATCTGACTGTTTATTATAGCGGTCATTGTATGTGACGCACATGTTCAGTACCTAATGTACTTACATTTTTACAAGCTTACATAATTAAAATAATGCAGGTAAACGACTACATCAGTAACGCACTGCGCAGGCATCTATCATTGAATTGTGAGCGTAATATGTCTTTATTCACAAAACATCTTTACACAAGTGACAAAGACTTGCCCATTTTGCACGATACATCTTAAACTTCAAGGAAGTTGCCTGAACACTTATCTAATTTGCGGACTGTACCTGCTTATAACAGAATGGGGAAGAAAACGTCTCATTTCAGTGTATTAAAGTCGTGATGATTATTTTAATCGTTTGGCTAACAAAGAGAAACAACTGCGGATTAGCGGTAATTATCTGAGCAGTCGACGTCGTGACGGCGGTTTGTTCCGCTTTGCGCCTTAGATAATACTATGGTATTTTAAAAATATTGTTGACTTTTTAGATGATAATGTTGACTCTTAGCTGTGAATTAAAGACAAATTTGGAAATTTATATACCAATGCCGCTCATTCGTCACTTGTCTATTTATTATTAATTCATTTAAAAATTACTCCAACGACTTAACCACTATTTAAAAGACAGTAATAATTATAATACCATAAGTTTTAGATGATAGTGAATTTGTCACTTATAAGTACACAAAACCTACAAGAAAAATGCTTAGTTCAAGTTTTTTAAGTTAATTAATAAGAGAATTGACAAAAACTATGGAAAATATATCAAAAAAGGGTTAAAAAAAAATGTTCATCACAGTGAATCAAACATTCTACAATCTTGAGTTGTGTTTATTAACGTGTTGATTGTCTACAGTATAGGCGCTAAATTCCTACTTTGATAAACTTATTAAACTTGTATCTTTATAAACTCCTGATTGATGCTGTGAAAAACAAACTATCTTATGGCTACTGGGTATCATAAGTAGATGTATAAATAACTACATAGTAACGACACAAGAAAAGCGTGACAAAAGGAAAGGAGTGATATATTTTTAGTTTTTTTTTTCTACCAATACTCATCAGATCATAAGGGTCAATTCTGTCTGACGCTCTGGTCTTGGTACCTAAAATGACGATGACGGATGAGTATCTAACATTTTGGTGCATTCCTCATCCCGTGAAGAAAAATCTGCACAATGTTGAGATTTCCCATTGCTGAACTGATTTTGACCAATCAGGAATTGGCGGCCTTTTCTGCATAGACAATCCAGAATACTTTATGATGCTCCTTCACTGATTAAATAAAATATTATACCTAAAATATATTTGTTTAAGCAACAAAGCTGCTATTAACAAAAAAGTCTAGACAAAGTGTAAAAGTTATAGAAATGTTATAACGTTTTATAACCTAAAGCCGGGTCCGCAGCACCAATTTTCTAACATGTTATTGTGTTTTTGCGAACAAAACTGTTAGGCCACGCCCCTATTCGGTTAGCAAACAATGTTATCCTGTTTGCAAACACGAAAACACGGCGCAGCGGACCCAGCTTAAGTGTGTCGCTACGCGCAACGTTATATAAAAACAAAAAAGATACCGTCATCCGAAGAAAATAAAAGTCATCCGCAAAATAATGTCGAAAACACATCCTAGGCAACAGCGACTACTGAACCTATCGTAAATACTGTCAGCATCATAAATGCTGTCATAAATAACTTACCACTTAACCTATCTAATATATCATACTGAGATTGTATCGACTACCAATTATATAATATTCAAGGTTAGGACACTTTATTGTTAACGTAAACGTAATTTAAAACTTAAAACCATCCGAAAGAAATCACCTAAATTAAGATGAAAACCGCAACGAAATCCATTGAGTAATTTAGAAGAAGTAAACGGACGAACAGACAGACGCAAAAAGCGACTTCAATTAATACTATTTAGAGAATATGTCAAGAAGATACACAGCACAGTAGCGTCCTATTTGTGTACATACTATGATCACCAATCCGACAGAGTAAAGCCCCGTATTCATTGTAAACATTTGTTGCATAACAGTTGCTCAACACCAAAGTTTCTGGCCACAATGTTTACAGCCATACTTCCCGTCCACACGCCCGTTTGCGTCAAAATGTTGCCCGAGGAAGTAGTGCTGTTGTGTTCTGCGTATTTAATATTGTATCTTTCTAAAAATAATCATCATCTTCATATTCATTGCTCCACACTACTGCCATGTTTAAAACTTATTTACAAACACGTCTACACACGTCAATATTAATTGCTAAACTGATGTTTACGCTCGCCGAGCGGCAACTCTTCAACATGGCGTGATCAACTCCGCAACACAAATGTTGACTGCAACATATTGACAGCAACTCAGCAACACGTTTATGCAACCATGTTTATAAACAAATGTTTACAATGAATACGGGCCTTAAGGCTAGCTTCCACCAGAGCTGTGCTAGGAAGCGGAGCAGTGAGCGAGGAGAAAATCCACCAATAGAATCACTGCGCTGTGCGAGGCTAGGAAAATTGAGCCAGCCTATTCGAGCTTAACTGAGTGAATTTCCTAAAACCTAAACAAAAAATAAGAATTATAACCCCAAAGTTAAGACTGTAGGCGTTTAAAAGCCATTATCAGAAAGTCCTTCTGCGCATACATTTTGCACTGTTTCGGCAAAATCTGACAATGTGCGGGGTCTAGTGCAAAATGAATGAGCAGAGTCGCGCATTAGATATTTTCTGACAGAAATTTCTGATTATGTGTGGCTGGGCTGCTGGGCTGGGTAAAAGTTCAGTTAAGATAATGAAAACCTAAACTGTACCACGGCCGTCAAGTAATGAGACAAGAATAAAAACAATCTGAAACTACTATCTATACCTATGTTAACAACTAACAACCCAACCCACTGATTCAGATTCTTTCCGATCAGCAGTTGTCAACCGAATCGGTTTGTTATCTCATTTCGTCTACGATTCTACAACGAGAGAAAAAGAGATAACAAAACCGAATCGGTCTGCATCAGGGGGCTGGACAACAATGATTCGTTAAAAAAATGTTAAGCCCGACATGCTTGTTTGTTTTTGTGATCTGACGTTCTATGAAAAGAAAGCTTATGTAATGACAATTATTTTTTATGTTAAAAGACGAGAAATCTTCGCTGCTGAATCAAATTCAAACTCCTATGCGATATTCAAACTGGATGAAAACCTTCACGATCATAGTATTTTTCAGCAGACTGCTGGCAGAAAATGTAAATACCGCTAGAGATTTAATCATGGCAAACTCTGGTCCTCGCTCTGCTTAAAAGGCTCTATGCTCATTAGTTACCACACGAGCAGTAAGAATGTCATGGCGTGATAATACATTGAAATATATCCAACCCATACAATGATGTAGAAAGAGCTCAATCTTAGGCAATTCTGGTGCACATTTTAAAATGTTCACTTTATCCTCTTATAGGTGTCAAACTACCAGGAGCCGCGATCCTTACGTCATCATCATAATAATAATCTACCTATTACAGCCCTACTGCTGGGCATGGACCTCTTCTCAGAATGAGAAGGGATTGGGTTCACAACGCTAGCCTGGTGCAGGTTGGTCGACACACACCATTGAGAACTTTATGGAACCTTCTCAGGTTTCCTCGCGATGCAAGTGATAATCAAATTATCGAATTCGAAAAGTCAGAGATGAGGGCCGGGATCAACACTGAACATACTCGTACCTACATGAAAAGCAAGCGTTCAACAGCTACGATATGACTGCTTTTATCCTATCATAGGCTGAAAACTTAGGCCACCACGAACCATGATCCGCCACGATACTTACATACTTTTTATTCCATATTCACACATCTTTCCAAATATACGCGTCAGTTGCAAATACTACTATAACCAAAAACGAATCGTTTTGTTTACCAATAGTAGCATTTTTCATTGCCAAACTTGGCACATAAATAGACTAGTTAGCTAATTGTAAGTGCGATAGCTTCTAACGTATATTAGGCATAATTACATAGAATATAATTTGCATAGTAGACACTATGCAAATTTGTGGGGTTTTTGCATCATTTTTAGTCAAGATACAAGTGTTAATTTTAACCAATAACCTAAAACACCTATTACAGTCTACTGATTGAAGCAGGTCAACTCCTAAAAACCCGTAAATGCCCGTAGCTTCCACGCTGCATAAGCGGCTCGGTGACCGACTTTTCCCTGAAATTTATTAAGGCTCCAAAATATTCTAGAATAAATTTAAAAATATGGTATCTACGTAAGTGCAGGTAACAAGTGGTACATTCTAGCGCGGCGGTGGTTACCGAGCTCGTGCCGGCCCGCCCCGATATTTTCATTACCACTATAAATACCTAGGAATGAAGTCTTCGCAGTGCTGCTTATTGAGGTTGCACCTTAATTATATTTCGCGATAACCGCGCTCAGCGGGTTAAATAAGGAAACTTTAATGGCGCACATTTATTTAGTTTTATGCAGTTGTTTTGTTTTTTCGCTGATTACAAACGGGGAAAATTAGGTTTAAAGAATTTTTATTTGTCATAAAAACTTATAAAACAGTTCGCTCATACAGAAGTGATTACAATTGAATAATATACCTCTAAGACGTTGGAAACGTTATAATGTACATACATATTTCTTTAATTTACTTTTGTATTGATTGATAACATCACACTTTTTTGTCATAATTAAGATCGGAATTTATGTCGGTAGCTTATACTACTACTATATCGTAATAATATGACATTTACTTATCAGTTACTTACAGTAAACTTACACCAGCATGTTATATTATTTATGACAGATTTTTCAAACGTCTAATTTATAGTGGAATAAATTTGTCATTTTGGCATATTTTCTATATAGAAGCTGTCAAAACGTCAAAATTATTCCTCAGATGAAAAGTTATCTGGCGATTGGAAAATCGATCCTTAATTAATAATAATTCAAATGTAAATCTTGAAAGGCAGACGCCGTTTTCTTCCGGCAATAGAAGTTATGCAGTTCACCTAACACCACTTCCCATAGACCAAATATTTTTCACCATATTTTACACTAGTCTTGCACCCACCTGGGATGGTTCATGACTGTACTCCAATAGTGCAGCCGTGGATAGTCCCCGGTTGGTGTCCCACCCCATTTTAGATTAAAGTTCTCAAAGGGGCCTCTGCGCGTTGGACCTGTGTCCCCGTGTATGCCTTCCAAAGGACCGGACATCTTCCGCACGGAAGATGAGCCGTGATTCCCAAAGAGATTCAAATACTATATTAGTTCATAATCATATATTTATTTGCGGTTACTTCCTCCGCAAAACACTCGATATATTCTAAAACATTCTACGAACCCAAAAGATGACTTATAAAACCTATTTCCCATAAATCCATAACATAGAAATGACCTAAATAAGTACATAAATAAAAGACAGTCAAGTAGGTATAAAGGTAGTACGCACAGAATCTGTGACAAACAACATGTTATGAGTCCACGTTATTCACCCGTGATGCAAAAATAATCGAAACGTGATCGAAGAGCTATGATCTGATGCTAATGATTGGTGTCACGTTCACACAATAGGCGCCGTTTCAACAATCTTGATCGGAGTGACGCGTCTGTCATATTTATCTATGTAATATTTAGACAGACAGGTTAAGTTGGTACGTGTAAAAAAAATTGCGTTTGGTTATACATAAATAGTGTTAATAACTTTATATTTTTTGTTTATTTTTAAAACAAAATACCAATCATAATCCTTTCGAAGTCCAATGTTAGACAAGCTTCCTCCGACGAAGAGACGACGGCGACGGCAAGTAAGCAATTCAGTGACCATAGGTGGTAAACACTTGAAAATAACCTTATTTGTATAATATGTTTTAATTACCATTAATACAAAGTTAATTGAAAATATATACTCTGATAGGCATTCAGTTCAGTCTCCAGAAAAGCATGAAGTTGTATTCTTTAAAAATATAATCAAAAAGGCAAAAGTATCAAAACGTATCAATGAAAACCACATAGAAAGTTCTACGAGGACCTGCATAATATGAATTGAACTTCCTAAATATAATCGCATCAGTAAAACGGTTGCCTATATTAGTCTTTCAGTATCACGTAATATTCTAATCATATCGTTCGATCCTCATTAAACCTTAATAACTTTAACTATTTCCCGCTGCGCCACTCCTACGGAAGTTTTGATGACGTCACACTTTTGTGACGGAGCTCTTACCTACATGTCACTACACCATACCATATGATGATGGTGGATGAAGAATTTTTTAGTACCTATCGTAATCATAATTATGTGAACACCTATCATTTGGCCGCGTCAACTAGTTAATAGTGCTGAAAGGGCGAAATCTTATAACCGGAGACGGTTGTAGGAGACCTACAGATATCTCTGCTAGGAAGAGTTTACTAAAACGTTCTTCTTCTTTTCTCTTGTCAGCACGATCTATACGAAAATAGCTCATGCTGTGGTAAAAGGATTAGCCAGTCAGCAAGGTTGGTAGCGGGGCTGACTACCAAAGGTGCGCCGGACGTACTTAAGTACCTATCGTCACTCGTGGAAGCTCATTAATTCATGCACTAAATTCGTTGATCTGTCTTTAATAGAGATTGGTTAGTAAATACTCGAGATTTGAGTAAATACTCATAAAAGAATAGAGTAAAAATGAGTATTATTTATTTATATATACTTTATTGTACACCAGATAATATAGAGACAAAACATTGCTGTATTTAAAACATACAATTGGCGGTCTTAATCTGCGATTCCTTCCAGGCAACCTTAGAACTTAGCTTACTTACCTTTAGTTTTTTATTGTTTATCAAGTATTTATTTGAGTTTTTATTCGCTTGACCATCTGTAGTCTGTAAACGTCCCACGTTCATTTGCCATTTTTCCTTAATCGCCTCTAGGAAGGCGGAAGGCGGCGCCGGGAAACACACGATCATTGTCGCATGAAGATAAGTCTAGCAAAAGTCTGCAGAAGTAAAGTCATCAGCGGAAAAACAGACAAAGCATTTTATTAGGCATGTGTTGAGTTATTCAGAGTACGTGCAATGAGTGAATCAATTCCTTCGTATTAAAACATACGGAGGCTGTCACATCTGTTATGTAAACAACACACTTGACGATGCAAATTTTATAGATAACGCAAAGTTACGTGCATTATAAGAGAAATCGGACGAGAGTCGACGTCCGTATATCATATTATAATAATGAATAAGCTCTGGTCGGCGACGCGACGCGACGCCACCACTCCGGCGCACTTTGATAGTCAGATGATCTTGATTTGCAGCTATATGAGTGATTTGGTTTCGGTATCGGCCAAACATTTCCGAAAATGTGTAATATTAAAATAGAGCATTTGACTCAAAAAATCGAATTAGTCCGTCAGTTAGATTAAGTATCAAAAAATATTTGATCCGTATTTTTTCTTTTGTTACGTAAACCAAAATTGACGAAGATACGACACATTTAAAATTGGCAAAATGTCACAAGCAAGTACAATGTTTACTTGCTTCTGACGTCACAAGCCCCCACTCTCGAGTTTTGATGCGTTTTATCTTTCCAAATATTCATAGATTTAACAAAACAAAAAATGCGTGTCCATTATTTTTCAAAACTCTAACTGGCGGACTAATTAGATTTACAATTTATTGATGTTGTCAACATGTCTATTCCTATCAAATATTTGGCACAACCCTAGTTGTATTGTAGGTATAGTAGAAATAAAATTCTTTATTCATAAATACAAGGCATAATGGTTTCAAAACACAACTCTGCTTCAGTTGTTTTCAATTTTAGTATAATATTTAAACTCAACATTTTATTACTACGTCGTATCAAGCAATTCTATACCTAATTATAATTGTTACCAATTAGGGTCTAGCCTTTGTAAACGAGAAAACAATATACAATACAAATGTATCAACAAATAATTTAAAACATAAAAGTAATAGCGAGAAACTTGGAGAGTAAATCTAGTAGGAAAACCAAAACTCGAAAATTCCGAGTTAATTTTGGTTTCGATACGAACTCGAAAACTGCGTAACAGTCAATCTCTAGGTACTTTATATTTCTTGCACATTAAATGAGTTACAAAATGGTCACAAATTACCTTAAGATTTGACTGTGAGATGAATTTATGACGGGTCAACAGAGAGAAGGTATTTACTTAATTCTTAGTGGAAAGTTTTCAGCCCAAGTACCTACATTGTTCCAACGATCGCTTTGCATATCATCACTATGTGTCTGTATAAATATTAGGGCATGTACTACAACATCCATATATTAACTAATCGTATAGTTTTACACAAATACATGTGTTATTTACTAGATGCATAAACTAGAATTGCATCCTCATTGCGGAAAACACTCGTTATTGCTACGGCTTTGATTTTGACAATACAACAATATTCATTGCGCGGTACATAGCTGTGGAGAAATCGATTGTTAATACATGCGTTGCTATGGAAATTGTTGACCTGTCAAAATCATAGTCAAAGAGATTCCGAATAAGTTGCGCACTAAGAATGTGTATTTAATGTTAAATACAATATTTACACAAACATTATTTACATAATTACAAATAAAAGTATACACAAATAAAGAAGAATATAACCTAATAAAACTACAAACTAAAATAGGGCATCAAAATATTCCTCCGCATCGCTGTCGACTGGTAACTTGCCCAGAAGGCTGGCAGCATTGCCACGTTGTATGGCAATGCTAATCCTTTGACCAAAGTAGAGGCCAGCCTTCGGGTCACAGGACGTGTTGACCAGTCGCCTTGCAATATCTTTGTATAAAAGTTGGGCACTCAGACCCCACGGCCCGAGTATTTCGACCCCAAACGGCTCGAAAATATAATTACAACATTAAATTGGTAAGGATTAGGTATTAAATAGTTGTGAGACAGTTTCAGGTCTAGAGAACGCTAAAATTGCTAAGAACCGATTTTACCAAACTCTGATAACATTTATCTGAAGAATATGTTAGACGTTTTGACAGAATTTCTATATTCTATACTAGCTTTTGCCCGCGGCTTCGCTCGCGTTAATTTAGAATTTTAGGTACAATAATATAATTCAATCATGATTCGAAAGACACGTGGCGCCATCTATTATCGTAATTGTTGTTTTCCTCGGGAATAGTGCATTTTTTCGGAATGATAGATACCCTATGTCCGTTTCTGTACACCTGACAACGTATATGCAAACTTTCAGGATGATCGGTTCAGTGGTTTAGGCGTAAAAAGGTAACAAACAAACAAACTTACTTTCGCATTTATAATATTAGTTAGGATTATTTAGAATTTCTATATTATTTCTAGTTATCTGACGTTGATAAAATCTTGTTATCTTTAGTTCACAGATCTTCATAATCATACCTTACCATAACCCTTTGTTTAGTCTTATGACTAAATTAAATGTCCACTATATCCCTATATAGATTATGTATGTATGTCACTATCTAACGACGGTGTACCTACATATTATTGTCATATATCTTCTGATCTTCTTCAACCTCGAACCCTTCGAGCTGGATGTAGACTTTTTCATGTATATGCTGCTCCGTCATTACACTCTTTCATTTCCATTCTAGTCCTAACTTTGATGATCTATCATTCATTCAATATTACCTATTGTAGTAAGAGAAACAAACAGTCGCTGCGACTTAAAAGCGGTTATTTAAAGTTAAGCTCAATAAATCCGAGACAAATCTTTTATCTGTTGGACCTCGTTGATTGTCGTCGAAAACGTTCCTACACTAATCGGAGCGGGAATCACTGTTAGTTCGGTGTCTGGACGCCTAAAATGTCGCAACATTCAATTAGAATTTCAATTACGATATATTTTCGGATATTTGTTTCAAGGAGACACAGACAACAAAGGTTGTGACCAAGGGTTCAACTGTAAACTGTCAAAGTTAGGAACTTACTAAAATATCCTCTTGAACTAGCTTCCACATTATATGAATAACTAGCTAATATACCGACTATTTCTAGAAATCCAGTGTAACTGTTACCTTGACTAAAACTTCTGAATTTCAGAGGCGATGACAGTATTTCCGATCTTAAAACAATCTAATCATCTTCAACGGCCTCTCCTGTTAGGTTATATGAAAAGCTTCTCTCCACGGTTAAAATCTATACGCATGCAAATGTTAACTCATGTAATCCACAGTCGTATGCCTCATCTGTTACCAGAGTCCTTTGTGTCTTTATCTGCACCACGGAGGACCTTAAGCAGACCACTGATAACGTAATTGGCATGGCCACCAATAAGGCTAAACTAATTTGACTACGATACGATAAGAAGAAGCGCCGGCGTATCAGTATCTACTACATAATCAATCTACCAACTCGTTACACTTCGTCTGAGCGCAACATTTTAGCGCTCTCTCTCGTCCCGCTAGTAAGGGGCCCGCATATCCGCCATATCCTAATTGAGCCCATTCCGTCGTGCTAAATAGTCCAGATTGGGTCCCCACAGGGATTGTTATCTGATTCAACGATTCCACTGCGAACGCTAATGCAATAAGGATGTCCACGTCTACATTTGTTCTCTAACACGGGATATTGGGTATTAGAATCGTATTATTGTCTATTATTTAATGACGTAGTGTTGTTCACGCCGGTTCTCATTCAGAATTTAAGTGGACGGTCGCTGTGATTTAGATTCAATTTCCTTTTTCTAATTTGTTGTTTGAAATTTTTGTTTTGGTACTAAAAGCTCGCTTTGTTTGTGTTTTTGTAACGATTATTTTGGATTTAAAACTTAAGCTGTGTCCACTTGTAGTGTTTTGGCTACAATTATAAAACCAGCTTTAGCTCCGTTCACGTCATCCTGTTAAATTGGACATAACGCTAATATTTTTTTGTGTTATTGATGTAAAATTTGGACCGTTACATTTTTTCTCGCACATTGATATCGATCTCATATGGCTGTTAATAGATTGGAAGCAAAAGCTGCTAAAATCTAAAGCAATGAATTCACGATGCTATGCTAAGAGAGATAAATATGATTGACAGTTTCTGCATGGAAAATCTGTCAACATACCATATTAATTTCGAGATAAGAGTTATCCGACGAAAGGCAGGTCCTAAATCAAAACTATCGTGTCTCAATCGAATTTTGTTGTTCCCAAAAGTTGCTATAGCTAACGCATTACTTATATAAAACAGTTACACACAAATAAATAAATCCCACATTTAAACACGATCTCGAGCGAGCATCGAAGTGTAACAAGTCCCAAAAATTTCGCTCCCATTATAAAAAACCATATTGTCGAAATATCGGACTTGATTTTGAGGGCTCTTCATACAATATGCTGGCCTCATTATAAGGGCTCTTTGTCCTAAGAACCAGTTCTTTGGCAAAGCAACGGGCTATACAATAAGTGTATCAAATCAAAGTGCCCCTCGTAAGTTTCTTTATTCATGACCACTTCATGTGTCACCCTATGGCTTAACTTTAGTTTTAATTAAAGGGATTGTCTTTGTGTTAAATCGTTTTTTGTCCTTATTTCATGTATTAATACACTGTAATGATATTTTTATTATTTTGTGATTTGATGAATAGATATCAACTTACGAAAATAATAATTTGGTCAAAACTTTTGGTCAACATCAATTGATGAACTTGGAATTTCTCTCTGTTCTCTTCATTTATTTATTTATACAAGGTTAGTCGTAGGAGGTACTTATCCGAATGGGGGTTAAAGTACCCATAATAATGAATAACTTTTGTTCTACCACTTTCCCCAAAAGTCAATAGTTTAAGAGATTCACCTGTTCAAAAATTAAAAAAAAAATACGCTGTAATCTATCTATCCTCGGCTATCAGCTGTGTTTACATTTTAGGTCATATTTGGGGTCACGGATTGGAAGGTCCATTTTCTGAATTCGTGACTTAAGCAGTGACGAAGAATTTTTGAAAAATATAAAATAATTTTTTTATGCAAATAAAAAATTATCGAATTTTGAAATTTCAACACTTGCTTTAGTGATATTTTAAGTAGCTCGCGGATTAGTAGTACTCCCTTTCCGACTAATCTTGCATACTTTTATAGTAGGTAGGTACACTTTTAATAAAATACAAATAATATTTTTGGAAGAATAAAGCCACAATAGATGGCCTATCAAGCACCGCGGTGTCTTCCAGACAACCTTAGATTGGAAAAGACGAAATTATTTGGCAGCTTGAGGTGTACTAACAAAGTTACATAAAATATTTAATACTGTAGGATTAAATATTTTATTTGACAACATCAAAGCGTTTGATTTCCATAAACGGTACAAGATTGAATTTCTTTTCAATTTATCAATTAACTGAGGGAGCGGGTTACGATGTGTAGGAGTAAATCTAACTACGTCGTCAGCGCGCGTCACCATAGGGCGGGGCTTGGGCGGTACTAATGATCTTTCGATACAAATATTTCGAGAACCTAAAGCTTCATTTTATTGAGAACTAAGAATATTTAAGGCTAGCGTCCACTAGGCTCGCCGAGTCGAGTTGAATCGAATCGCAATAATTCGCTTCCTATACATTTAAAATACCTACCTAAAACTGCGTTGATCAGCGACGAGCCGAGACGCGCCGAGTCGCATCACTCGCGCGCATCGCTTGTCATGCGAATTTCTGTTTTAACTACCTACTTGCGATTAGTGTCCATTTCGCCTCGATTAGTCTTCCCAAGGAACAAATGCGACTCGACTCGATTCGACGCGTTTCGGCTGTAGTCGACGCCAGGCTTTATATTTAATGTGAATTCTCAATTCAAAACGCTTAATTTGTCTACACATGTTTATTTTATGATTACTTTGCTCCATGATCAAAGCGTTTTCTAAAGATTGGTAACTTTCTATGGGGTTGACTTTCAGTCCTATAAGTGCAGCTGAATACAGCAAACTTAAACTGGTGTTCACCGTCGTTTCCGTTTTGGTAAACATTTTTTTTAACCAGAGAATTAATGTTAGTAAACACCATTACACCCATTTCAATGCAAGGTGAGTCCTGGGGTTACCGTACAAATAATATCAAATATTTTTAAAACAATACATGCAATTTTACGGTTTTTGATGATGTCGTTTACGTTTTTCGATAGCAGTCTCCTTAATGCTACAATTTATGAAATGACCGCTATGTCAGGACTCATCTTTTGTAGAACAGAGTATAGTAATAGTAAAAATTCCATAGCAATTCAATAGGAAGGGTTACCATTGAAAAAGAAACCAATTCTTTGTCTACGCCAAGTATAATACCATAGAGTTTTCCTACGTCACGAAAAAGGAAGATAGTCACTTAGAGGTCAAATAGATGTCAAGTGAATTCATGAATTTCTGCTAAAATAAACATCACCTTGTAATAAAATTTTAAGAGCTAAAAATTGCAAAATAACCAAACTAAAACCTCGAAACGGTTTTGGAATCAGCATAGGTTAACTTTACATACCGAATTCTTTGTATAGGTACTTAAACACACCCACAAAACTCAGCCACTTCCTGCTATTCCCACATGACCTGATAATCACATACCATGAAGTTTCCAGCCCAGCAGCACTAGCCGACTGTAAGCACCTGCGAGGCTGGTTAATTATCAAGTGTTTCCCGACTCACGATCTGTGCCCACGACAGCCGGATTACACCACCCTTTCATTACTCTAACTAGCGATTACGGACAACTTAACTGTAGTTTAAAAATATTTTGCGGATAGTCTGACGCTTATGGTAGAGTGGGAAGTTCTAGTGGTCGGTCTCGAATGTTTTAATCGATTAAAAATGGATGAGCGAATGTTGAAAAGAAGACTCAAATATCGTCTTCTTAAAGTGAAAACCTCGGGAATGCATATGGTCATTGCACGGTTCCTGTGGGCTTTCACGTAGACAAAGTCGCGGGCTAAGCTAGTCAATTATATTTATTACGAATTTTATATACCCAATAAAGGCTTCATTTCAGTGCCTATAAGATAATTTCCCATAGAACGGCTCTCTTATTAAATAATAATAGTACCTATACGTCGTGATAAAATAAAAATTACCAAGTTGCATTCGCGAAGTTTTCACTCTACGGCAACGAAATATAATGGGTACGCACGGCTACAGATCAAGCTATACATCTCCAGTATAAGCTGATCTCGCATTGTAGGTATAGGATTTCCTTACAATGGGAGGTCAGTGTAAACTGGAAGGTATAGCTTGATGTGTAGCCGTGTATACAAGAAACAAAAATAAACTAGCACTGCCAAAAACAAGAACAAATTACAGAAAAATGTCACAAGATTTGAGGAGCTAAATTGTTTAATAGTTTACCTGAGGATGTAAAAAAAACTAAATCAATAGACATGTTAAAAACGACTTAAGAAATTTCTTACAATGTAAAGAATTTTTCGAAACTAAATCCCTACACGAAATGCTCAATTTTGCTTTGTATAGGTACATGTAGAACTGTTGTGTAAAAGTGATTTTGTTTCCAATGTTTGTTCTATAACGTAATATTTAAATGTATGTTTCACTTTATAAGTGAATATGTAAAAGTTCTTTTAGAGAAAAAAATCCTGAAACCGAATGTCACGAGTATCGATTTAGTTAAATGTGACTCAGATGATAATTGTTAGTATTTCGCCCGGTGGTCTTAATGTATAAAAGTAAGTCATTAATCTTAATAGAAATAAAAATTGCATTAAATAAAACTTTCTTGATAACAATAGTAAGTAACTTCGATGGATTTACACGGTCTTAATATTTGTTGACGAAGTTCTTATTAACTTCACACATACAATGATAGGTAAATCGAACAACAATATGGAGCGTTGTATATTTTTTTATTAAAAAATACAAAACGCCTATTGGCTTTATTTACATTTACATAACAAATAAATTAAAAATAACAATAGATGATAAAAATTCTGAGAATCAAGCTCGCCTACAACTTTATTGTCAGTAATGTCTATAAAAATAATATAATAACAATGATTTATGAGGTTCATGTTATAATTTCTGAATAAATATTTTGCTTTAGCCAAGCTATTCATGCATATTGAGCGGTAACGCGAACTATGGTTGAAAAAAAGAACCACAAAATCTGCATCGAATTTTCTCGATGTACCTTTTCGCAGTATAAACAATGTTTCGATGTAAACAATGCTAGCATACAATAACTGTCATATAAACCGTTGACGGTGTAATTGTTAGGTAAGAGGTTAAATTAGCAATCATTTGCAAACTGCTATTAACGGGCTGCAGCGGTATTCTGCAACAAATAAACAGATACACTAAATAATGTTATTTTGTTTGAATGTTATAATTTCGTAAATAAACATTGCAACGAATTAGTCAATAACACATCACAAAGTAATGACTTTCAAATAGATTAATCAATTCGCAACATTCATTAATATTTAATTACATTTTTAAATGAGCTACCACACTTTTTTAAAGCTTTGCCAACATAATTTTACACGCCAAACAAAAGTTTGGTTAATTACAAAATAATTGCACATTTTAATTTTTCACTTTCGAAAGCGGATACTGTACAGACAAAACGCGTCCAAGAACACGGTCGTCCGTGCAAGTCACTGTCGCGTGATTCCCCCATCACTACATTGTTTACACAACCATTATTCACTTAATGAGCACACTAATGTGCCTGCGTGACGCTGTAATTAATGCTCGCGACCTCAAATCACTCGCTGACTGAGTAATTTAAAACGTTCAGGATTCATTACGCGCTTTTTGTCTACGGTTGAACAGAGTTGGTGCACTGTGCGCGATGTATGCGTCCGTATTAAAGTGTTCGAAAAATTATATAATTTTTAACTAAGCTGTGATCTAATAGGATTTGGTTTTTGAGTATTAGAGGACGTGTATTACCAACGAGGTATTATTTAAACTTACTAGGTACCTGTACTGTGCGAAGCTTTTGGTACGCTAAGATAGTTAAAAAGATTGCTTTTTATATTAGCTTAAACATCTTTTGTCTAGCAAAGAAACCAATTTCCTTAGCTGCTTTGTATTCGTAACTTTGTTTGTAAAGTGGGACAACAGTGGCGCTTTAATAACAGTGGGACTGGTACGTCTCTCAGCTAATAGCCGTAGGATCGAGCAAACGTTTAATTGGCGTATTTATCGCAATTACACGCATCCATGGTTTGAGGGCGAGTACGAACCGTGATAACAGATTTCACTTCTGACCCAAGTTAGAAATGTAATTGGAAATTAACTCATTGTCTGAGCCACGACCTCGCCACAATCTCGCCGCCGATAAACTCTTTATAAAAGATTTTTTTGCATAATTAATTCCTATAAAATGTGCTATTGGCACGTTCGTATTGTTACTCAAAATGAAAACCTTGAACGTTGAAAAAATCCTCAGTCAACAGCAACAATGGTCGCGAATTTGTCATTACCGTCGAACGTGACTGTAACCCAAACACCGCGCCCGCGCACCGGCCACGCATGTCTCGTTTATTTTAATATCACCCTGATTTTTTACTCTTTTCCGTCAATTTTGTATTTTTTTCATAGCGACCTTTTTGTTCTGACAACGTGACACCTTTAACGGATTTTTCACGTACACTGATCAATAAGTATTCAAGCGCAGTTTATCGCAATGCTCAATTACATGGAGTGGATTACCATAAGTCCTTGTGATCTACATTGCATTGGGGGAGCTCGCGAAATCACGTAAACACAGAATACAGAACTGATGAAACTTTCATAATCATCCACGTGTAACCCCTTAATAGAAAAACTTTTCTTGTGTGTTCGTAATTGAATTTTTGTTAAGAAAATTAGGTATGTTTGAAGAAATCTTTTGATTGATGGGAACTCCATTTCATGTTGTCGAGCTTCGCTTATTTGATATTCTAATTTCACCGGGACTCGCACATCATCTATATGTTTATTTGTTAGATAAGTCTCTGAAGCTTCATGAATTATTATAATTTTTATCTATATGTTATACTTAGATATTTAGGTGTTAACTGAATGATATCTTAATTTTTAATGTTTTTGTTTCATGTACTGTTCCATGATGCCATTACCTAATAGTATGAGTAGGTATAATTATTTATTTATTACGCACACACACACGATATGGTACATTATAATTTTTGACACATTGAATTCAAAACGTAGTCATTTGTTGCATTCTAAATATGGTGGCACTTTCAAATCAAGACTCGTGTCGACTAACGCCTTCTCTTTATGGAAATATCTGTAGATTAAACTGAAATATTCTTAATTTGCATTGCGATGCTGTTCGAGAAGATATTACCTTTATTCGCTATTCAATAACTCTATTGAATACCATTTTATAAAAGATCCAGGTCGTCGGGGACGAATTGAATTCTAAAAGGAAAAGTTAGCTCAATAAGTATATTTAAGGCGAATCATCATATCGAGGCGCGCCGGGTACACCTGTTAACTCCTACATATTTCTAAGAACGGCAAACAATTTTTATTTCACATGCTAAATACACATCGCCGCCACAACTTTGATGTCATTTAGCGAAAACAATGGAAAGATCCGCGCGCTCACTGGCATGCTAATTCCTACATTTTATTTAAATAAACTTATTCTTATTATAAACGTGTCCTATGTCCAACTGCTGTTAAAATTTATAATGCTATTTTTACGTTTAAATGAGTCATGTGGGATCTTTGAATGGGTTCTTTACACTTGGCATCGATTCATTACTTATCGGTTGATTTGTCATATACATACATAAGTGACACGTTAAAAAGTCGTTTACCTTTCAACTGCGTTCATTTGATGTTTTGTGTTGTATGCACGGTTGTTATGTGATTTCTATTCCGTTATGAAGATGCTGGTGCATCGGTTCGTCACGCATGTAACAACGACTGTCCGCTATATCCGCCTTAATACACACGATTTGCATCGGCGTGCCTTATGAGCTTTCCTGGCAGTTTTCGCCATCATAAAGTGATCAAATAAGTTATCAAACGCGACTATAAATCAGTGGCTGTGAGACTTTCCCTCGTGTGTTACGATCGTTACGATTCTCTACGGCGCGGCGTCTTACGCGGCGCGTTTCTGACGTTTTGCCAGCTTTTTGTTTGGCGCGGTTATGCTAATACGTAATGATGGGTTTCAAGTTCCCGGTGAGGCATTAACGTGTGGACTCACACCGTAATACTAGCCATCATTGAGCCCTACAACCGTGTACCACCATTATTGTATTGCACGTTCCACTTTATAGCAAATAACTCAATCTTCCGCACCCGACCTTATACGATGTCTCTTCTAATATCGATAACATTGATCGAGGTCTTAGTTTATTTCACGTCCACCCCGTGTCGTCTAATAGCACTGCTCTGTTCATAAAACCCTCATTAAGATGAAATCCTTAATTGGAATTGACAACAAAATCGTTTTTATATCTCACTCCATAAAACAAGGTATATTAACGGGGTAAATATGTTGTTTGCACACGCCATATTTAACGATACAATTTAAAATTCAAAATTATCGCAGGTGCTGCTAAGTATCTTGTTTTATAGCGTAATGAAAAAAGACCTTATTAAACCGCTGGATGATACTGCAATCGGAAAAAATGTAGGTAGGTATAAGGCTCTGAGATCATTGGTATGCGAATTACGAAGAGTCGAACAAAAGACATTATAACATCCTGTTCCCGCGACACCACTTCAACTCTTATTATTAGCCTAATGACAAAAATTTATAGCTCCTTAAATTCGCCGTACTGCAAATATTAAAGTTCTTTTTTTTACGAAGGGAAATGAGAAGGTTCGGTCGGAGTTTGCGTCGTATTGGGAGGTATGTTATGATACGACGTTATGTCTGTGGGCCCAGCTTTTGTTCATTCAGTTCGGTTGTAAAATGTTGCGGCCGCGATGTAATTGAACTGTTATAAAAATGTATCATCAATTTGTTTATTTTTAGCGCACGTGTGTTTTTTATGGTAAAGGAATGGGAACGTTTCCGGTGCGACGTAAATTGTCTAAAGTTGAGCTCCTATCGATAACTTTATCGATAAGTTGTCACTTAAATGTCATTTTTTCGAAATAATATACATTGAAGTCGCTTTTCGCGTCTGTTTGTCCGCTTACTTCTTCTAAACTACTCAATGAATTTTTATGCGGTTTTCATCTTAATTTAGGTCATTTCTTCGAGAAGGTTTTAAGTTATAAAACGGACCCGAGCGACGTTGCTAGTGTCGTATCAAAAAATTATCAATATTCTTATAACGATATCATCTTGCAATAATAAATTATTGTAGCACTTAGCCCTTTTGTTCAAATTCCGTAGCATTAAAAACAACTCGCTAAGTAAAGGCCTTTACTTATTAAATTACAGTGAATTATTTAAAAAGCTATCGAAACGTCGCCTCTTTTTTTACGTACAAATTAACACTTTACCGCTTTAGTAAACTATAGGATAATAATACCACAAATTAATGTGTGTAATAAATTACCGCAGCTGAACTAAAACAAGACATTTCTATAGACTCTTAACAGTTTTTGAATAGCTTTTTACATTAATTTTCATATTTAACTTGTAATGAATAAATACATATAATTTTGGGGTACCATAAAACAATGAAAATTAGTATTCAATTTTCATTTTATCCACAAAAATACAGTTAAACATACATTTGTTGATTCACAGTTTTCAAAAAAGGTTTTTGGATACTGTCATGTGTTGTGGGGTCTTTATTTAGTGTGTTTATGTTACAATTAGGTAGTTATCGCGTTAGGTATATTGAAACACGGACCACGGCGCACGCGCAGTGGGCGGGTTACGGTCACCGCTCGAAAGACGCCATCTTTTGATTCGATCGGATTTGAATTCATTCACTTTTTTAAATCGAAATTATGTTTACGCTGGTATTTTAATATTATCATATGTGAAACTGGTTATGTTTCTTTACAAAATAAATCGATAATGTAGGCGTTCGTAGATAAGGAAAATTCTTAAGAATTTTAAGAAAAACCTGTTTAAAATTTTCATTCAGATGTTCAATTATCATTTTTTGTTTAGAAAAAAATACCGATGTGGACTATTTAAAGTATTCAATCTTGATGATCAGAACTGTCAGTTGTTACTTATAAAATATTCGAGTGTATTAATTTGTAAGTATCAAAAAGTAAACAACCAAAATCGACTTGTTTTCTGAAGTCCCAATCTAAAGACAGTACACAACCGTCAAGTTATTCACTCCACCAATACTTTGGTTTTAACTTTATATTTGTTCAACCGTATTTATCTCATTGCGATACTGAATCTGCATTTCAAGCGGGAACGTCCACCGGTCGGAACCGAAGGATTTTTATGCAAATAACATACAATACGCAGATGGAATGTCCATCACTCGCCCGCTATAGTTTGTTTTAGTCTAATTTGAATGTCTAATGCACGTAACTCCTTATCATTTACAAATATGGCCAAATGATATGCGTACAGATACGGACAGAAGCTTAAGTTGTTGCTTGAGTTTTCAAACCAGTTTTGTGGTTGACTGTACGCATAGCAACAATGCCTACTTTCCTATTTAATGTTTTCTCAATATAAACAAACTGTATTGACAACATGAGCGGTGTAAGTATAAAACATCGGTACAGTCGCTCAGCGTCGGATTTAATATAAACAGATTTCTACCTACATTTCAATATTTGACTTTAGTAAGCGTATAAACGTTTTTTTATTTCAATTTACGTCTCATAGTAGGCGGGCATTATTGAAAGAGCAGTTTCCTACCGAATTCCCGTTGTAGGTATAATCAACGGTTTTCTCGCGTATTTTTATTGATTCACCCAAAGCGCTCCCACCCCCTCCTCTGGAGGAAGCTGGGTTGGAAGCTGCCTCCTACCGCGCATTCATAATCGCATCGACACACACGACACTTGGCGCACGCTAAACACCACCTTACTGCTTTAGAAATACAGTTGGGTTCGTGAAACCGATACCCTCTGAAATAATGGAACAGAATCGTGCGTTACCAACCACGAGACATTAAGCGTCATATAAATTACATTAGCATATAAATAAAGTATTTTTGTTGCGTCTCTGCCCGCAGTACTTCTTGGGTCTTTTACGACGTCGGGCGCAGGGTTAACCCGGGACATTTTTGTTCTCCTTTTTAGATAAATCCACGGTCTTAACGACCGTAAGCAAATACATGTTATCGGTATACGTTTATTGCTTATTCGAACTCATAAATAATGCCGATGGAAACACGAAATTAATTTCGTTATGAGAAAGAAGGTAGGTAAACATGTTAGGATAAAATACTCGGGTGAACTCACGAGTGCTTGTTACCAGTGCGACGTGGAGTCCAATTATTTGTAACATACCTATAAAATGGGAGGAATAATACTCAAGTAATTTTCTGTTGATCTGTATTAGATTTTCATTTTGTATGTGGGTAACAACACAAGCTCCTCTTATGTATCTATTATTATTATTTTACATTGGAGATACAAATAGGTATTGTTAAAAGAAATACGATTTCGAGTAGGTGGGAACTAAATGACGCTTACTATAATATTCAATTTTCATAGTTACTCAATCGGTTTTCCTAAGAAAATAAAGAAATTGTTTAGAATTTACACTCATCATGTGTAAAATTCCTAAGAATTTATAGTCACATTATGATATTTAAATAAAGTTTAGACCATAAGACTCTTTCACATAATATCCCCAACGACTTCACATTGACCTCCATGAAGGTACTTATGGGGACTCGAAAAAAGCATAAGCGAATTATTCCAGTCAAAATAGCCATATAAAAGTGTCTCGCCGTCGTAAAAGTTAGCAATATAATCATACTGTACCTAAGTACTTTGCATATGTCATGAGTCCGCCATATTGTTTCTCATTGCACAGGTAAAACGAAACGTTTAGAAATCTTACAGCTAAAAACTTTTGCATCAGAATCACACATTGATTTCACGACTGAAACAACCATTCTCACAAAAAACTAATTAACGAGACAACATTCTAAAAGCTATTTTCTGCATTTTTAAAATATACCTACGTAATTACAGCGCCATGCAACATTGAAAGAGGTACACGAGCATATATAACTAAATATATATACATAAGGTATACGAACGTGCAAGATCTGAACGGACCAGAATAAATGGGACAAACGAGGATAAGGAACGGTCGGGAAGAGATAAAGGGGACAGTTTGTAAAGCGTAATTATTTCAGAGACGAGAAAAACCAGACATTGTCCAACGAAAACTAAAGAGTTTCTATTCAACGTTTACTTTAATCTTTGGAAGGTATAATAGGTATGTACAATCAGGCACATAAGCTTGTTTCGTGAACAATATATATTTAATAATGTAGGTGCTTCTACGTCGAATCCAATTGACAATTCAACTGGGTGACACGTGTCACCCCCTTGGCCACCCCTTACGAAATTTATTCCCATAGGTATGACGTTCAATCATTGAGTTTTTCATTTTCCCTCCGAGGATTTTTCCTTACCTACATAAGTGCTACATACGGCTCATATTGGACCTGTTTTGATTGCTTCGAGAGACTTATGTTAAACGTTGAATAAATATTGGGTAGAATACAGAATATACTCCTTACTTACTGTAAAGAAACAGACTAAATTGTAGCTATAAAATCATGAACTTGACCGTAATTCCAAGTTACCTATATGAAAAACTCATCTATTACAAAATTGCTACTTGGTCCGGTGCTCGGCTAAGCTGAATGACGCAGGCTACTGCGCTGAAAACCTATAATAGCTTTCCTCTATAGCTTATTGCTTCAATCAGGTGTAGATTTAGCAGAGTCATAAGTACTTTCCACTACGTTTCTCTGTAAAAACGACTTCATGATTTTTGTAACTATCATCAGTATTTACTTCTCATTTTTTATAGTTGGCATCCGACATCATAAGACATTTAGGTTAAATCCACCTTCATTGAAACCAAATATCAAAGTCTAATTTACAAAAATAACCAAAAAACTCTACCATCTTTTACTACCAAAATGCTCAACATTTAGCAATACATTTAGACGTACATACAATCCGTCCCAACCGTGTATAACACACGTACAGTGAAATATAAATCGCATTAGGCATATCGCGTGGCCACATTTGTGTCTTGAATACTAAAATGGTTAAGAAAAATTACAACCCAGATACATATCTTGGATCCAAATCGAACATCTCGGGGTGTAATTCGGAGTCGGGCGCGACATCGAGATAAATGAAGGAACGGAGGGATATATGCAGGGATGGTGTATCGATACCCCACTTCACCCCCTCCCTATCGAACCTTGGAAATGTGTCACTGTTGTTTTAACATGGATAGAGTACGGATTTGTTGTTTGTTTGTATATTGCACTGACTGATTGCAGTAGGTTTCCGATTTATATGCTTGCGATGTTTTAAGCAGAACATTCTCTTTTTTTGCTAATAATAAAAAAATATTTCCAGCGATATGTCGTGTATATTATTTATTAATATTTCATGTCAAAGAGTTAAATTCCTACTATAACTTTTCTTTATTTTATTTTGATAGCGGGTTCCCCAAACGGTTTATTCAGCGTCCGAGCATGGGATCTCAAGCGTCAATGTTTTGTTTTCCGACAGTGACAGTGACTTTTTAATAAAGTTAAGAGGATTTAGTGATTTTAGAAGTTGGAAAAAACCATCTTAGCGTCATCTAATTGATAAAAGGATTAGACCAAACGATAGAGAAAAAAAATAGAATTATTTTGAAAATGGACTTAGTGACTTTTAGAACTAAGGCATCCAATTGTAGATCCTTGCTTACAGGGTGCATACTGCACAGTGCAGAATGTATGCTGGACCAAGTATAAAAATGAGTGAAAAGAATTGTATGCAAGAAATTCATTCGCGACAAAACTTTGGACCTGAATTTAAACTCAATTCGAAACTACTAATAACACACTCTAAATACTAAATTGCACTTAAAATATGTTGTTAATATCATAAAGTAAAGTTAACAATAGTTGCCAATTTTAAAACTCATTACGTTATTTCTATACTTGGCACACAGCCAGAACTTGATACCTTCGTAATATCGCTCCTGTTTACCCTGTTTAAGAAAAATAAACAATGTTCAAGCTTTTAAAGATAAACTTTCTTTATAATATACAGCACGTAAATGTATAATAATGCTTTATTTACAATATTTATATTCTTACGTATATTATAACTATTTCGCCTACACTTCTTTTTCATGGTAGCAGTTTTCGGGCTTATTGTCTGTCTAATTTAGTTAAAATATGTTCATCATTCGTCAATTCCAATGAGTAGACTGTTTGATCTTCAAAAACTGTGAAGAAAATAGATTTTTATCCACCTTAATAACCATTATAGTCTATTAGAAGGAGATCGTTTCTTTACCAAAAAAATACCACCACCAATTTGATTCTGCCGGGGCCTTTCCGTCATCGGACTACCAGACGTACGGCAATGCGCCATCGGTACATGGTGGACATCCCACCCATACGTACAAAGCGTTTTGCGAACACATTCATTGTTCGCACAGGTAAGGAGTGGTATTCCCTGCCGGAGTCTGTGTTTCCTGATCTTTAAGTCAAGAGTGAATAGGTTACTTCTAGGCAAGCGTCGACCACATCAACGCTTACCATCAGGCGAGAGGGTGGTCAAACGCGAGCTTAAGAGGGCTATCGCATTTTCTCACCTCTCTCGCTCGCACACGACCATATTTTTTAAGAATGTTAAATTAAAAGATGCATTTTTTAATAATGTATTCAATGGGCTCCCTTTAAAATAATATTAATTTAATAGGTATAATTATTAAAAACATTTTTATTGTGACATTTATTAAACTTATCTCAAAAACGGATCATAATAATTATTGAGCTGAGTTTATTAGGGAACACGATAGGTAGTAATGTGTTTTTAATAATTACCTATCAAATTAATATTATTTTAAAGGGAGCCCATTGAATACATTATTAAAAAATGCATCTTTTAATTTAACATTCTTAAAAATATGGTCCTGTGCGAGCGAGGCAGGAGACAAAATGCGATAGCCCTCTTAATGCTAAAAAACCTTATACTGCATTATTCCACACAGGATTAAGATATAAGAAATTAAAGCCATAAGAACGCGCAAAAAGTTGACATTCCCATTTCAATTACCCCCTGGATTACTCACCCACACATCACAAAAAGATGAAGTAGGTACGAATAAAAAATTGCCTAGCATAGAACAAATCAAAAATATATGCACCCTTCTACCCTACGTGACGCGGTTCTGAAGCGATTTACATGAGTACCGTCACCTCGTCGCGTGCCCACATTTTTTATTTAAATCATACTATTTAGATATGCCAAGACATTTCTCCTTCACTGTACCCACGAACAATAAAAATAACGTTTTAAAACTTTTCGACCGACCTGTATATTTTAAGGTGTACTTTTTCGAATGTAAACGTATTTCATTGGATATTGAATGGCGGCTCACGTGATTTTGTGCATTGTTATAAAAGACATTGACTCGTAAAGTTAACACAAAAGTCAGTGTTTGAATAAAATGAATCTAATTCACGTTTTGGATTTTGTGAAGTACAAACAAGTACTGTTTTTGAACACGAAATGTTTTTAAGATGTGACTTTTAATTATGTTTTATTTTTTCTGTTGGCTGTATTGTTTGATTGCACGTTTTATGTATCGGGAACTCAAAAACTCAAATATCCGATATTTGAAAACTTCAATAGAACAATAGGTAATTGAGCGTAATTAAGCAGAAAACGACCATCGACAAAAAACGCGTTTTGAGAAACGGCCGTTTTAGAAGGTATTTTGGCTGCTATTTTATACAATAAAAAAAATATCGAAAAGTTACATTTAGGTATATGAAAGTACAGTACACATTATTGTATAAAAATAACAAAGTAACAACGAAATAGCATGTTCTACCCCCAAAGTTAACCACCGTACAATTACTGAACTTCAACAGTAGATATTTTTCCCGAATTCAATAAAAAATGCTGATTGCTATACCTATCACATCTGCAGTTAATTAAACTATATACTATTAAGGTCATTGTCTATGTAATTTGGCAAGTAATGTACCTACAGTTGTTCAATTAATATTGCAGACGAGATTTCGCTAATCAAGACAATGTTTCTTCATATTACAATGCCAATCACGTTGGCTATGTCAATACATTATTTACTTGTAAGAATTAAATTGATTATTAATTTTTCTGTAGTTTTTAGTAGTAGAGCTTCCTGTGAATTAGTTCGTCCGGGAAGTACTACCATCATACTTATTTATACCACCAAGCAGCATAGATATTTTGCTTGGTGGTAGGATCTATACGGTCCGCCTGGCTAGCTACCACCCTCACATTAAAGTCCGGCGCCAAGCAGTTTACTGTTTTCCGTCGTGGTCGTGTGTATGTGAGAGCCAGAGGGGTATAGAGGAATCCCTCTATATCTCTGTTACTTGGATTCGTGTGCTCCATCTTAGGCCCTGTCTGCGCTACCATCAGGTGCGACGAGGGCCAAACGCGACCAAGTCAAGTAATAAAAAAAAAAGATATGTTCTGGTTTGAAAGTGCCGGTGACTTTTCAACTTTGCCTCATGATTGGCAATACATCAGCAATCATCTTTAGGTTGTAGGTGTATATAGGTTGCGTTAAACCACGTATCATCAGATGGGCCGTCTGTTTGTTTATTTATTTATTTTATTTATATAATACACACGTTACAGATTTTTTCTTAAAGACAAACAAAGCACACTATTAGACCTCTGGGGTCTGTCTTAGCATGCTGAGATTTAGTCAACGCGCTGTTGGCAGTAGAATCTAATCTACACGTTAAAATGTAATTGAGTTTATGTAGTGCTCTTTTAGTTTGTGTTTTATATTTTTACTATTTAATGTATGTTTGCCAACTGAAAACATAAAAAAGTCTGAATTACATTCCAACACAGAATTCTTCTTCAGAATGTAACCATCAAACCTACGTCATCCTATCGCAGTCTTCTGCTGCCTTTCCTGATATGGGCCATAACATTTGATCCTCATCGCCTCCGGCATCTAGTCCCCCAAGTTACCTTCTCCAGATCGACGGTCTGGAAGCCCCCCGATTCAGGGGTCTACTCCCTAAGCACGAAGTCCGTGGTTTCGGCCTTAGTTACGAGCGTTTCCTACTCCCTATCACCTACGAACATACGATTATTTCGGGGCCCGAACTAAGAATTAATGACAACACGATTTGACAGTTGTCCCTACTATCGATGTGTTTTTGCCCGTCCGAAAAGTTGAACTTGACACTTGTTTTGTTCACTCCTACGTTTAGGGCTACTTTCGGACGGGCGACTAATTTCGTTGACGGACTTAGGAGTGGGCCCCCAGAACCTTTTCGATAAGCATTCGTTGACTGATTCGGTTTGTTATCTCGTTCCGTCTACGATTCTCGTAAGGAGAGAAAAATAAATAGCTTACAGAACCGTCCAACAACTAACTTATCGAAGCACGAGAATTTAATTAAAATACACATTAGTTATAAATAAATAACACCAGGTTAAAAGGGACGAAAAGTTCACGACTTATTTGTCCTACCCTTTCAAAGTTATACTTAAATCATATATGAAAAAGGCAAAGTAGACTCACTCACATTCACATAACATATTAAAATTAAAATGTGTTACCACGCAACGGCGTACCATTTACTAATACTATCAACACATATATACTTGGGAGCAAAGAAATCGAGCTACTCCTTTTTTCACGTGTCTTGGTTATTAGTTTTGATTTCATGAATTATATAATTCAAAATACAAAAAACTACCCTCATTGTAAAGGTTATCAAATAACCTTTTAGGCGATATATGTTTAGAATTGATCTGTTTTATAATCCCAAAAATAACTATACATATACGTGAAAAATAGAAGTGGCTCGATTTGTTTGTTCCTAAGTATATTTTATATATACAGCGAGGGGCTCGTGGCTAATTAACAACCGCGCCGATCATACGATTTGAGAGGTTAAGCAGTGCTTGCCGCGGTCAGTCCCTGGATGGGTGACCATTCGTTACACGTCAAGACCCCTCCGTGCCTCGCATACCTATGACAGTTGTTACGTGTAGTCAGAAGCCCGATAGTTTGACAACCGGTCTAACCTTAGGATATCGGCATTGCCCAGTAACTGGGTTGCGGAGGTCTGATGGCAGTAGCTCCGTGTAAAATACTGGTATTCAGCCGCATCTGGTTAGACTGGAAGCTGACCCCAACATAGTTAGGAAAAGGCTAGGCAGAAGAAGATTTCGACGTATTCCAAATTATACTACAGGGAGACTGGGTCTGAACCCGCCATAGCAAATTAGCAGGTAGAGGAGGTCATTTGCTAATTATATTAGACCTTACTTTCCCTAGCTAAAGTTTTGTAGTTTAGGAGATATGTCATTTTTTTATATTTTATTGAAATTTTTCCAAAATTTGCGTTCAAGCATTCATAACTTCAGTTTTTTTTATTATTTTAGTATTTTTTTTATCATTTGTTGGTAGTCATAAACATTTGTGTTTAAAATACGTTGGAACTTCCCTCAAAATAGGGTTAAAACATAAGATATTCAAGGTCAAATTTTGTGAAAATCTCAATAAAGTATAAAAATTTACATATCTCCCAAACTATAAAACTTTAGCTAGGGAAAGTAAGGTTCAATAATTAGTAAATGACCTCCTCTATATACGAATTTGCTATGGCGGGTCCAGTTCCAGTCACCAGACTAGAGCTAAAAAAAGTTATAAAAAATGCGTTAATTTTAATTTTCCTGCTACTTTATTAATAAACACATTCTTAAGGTAAAAGGTAAGTAACAACTTACCTTTTTTACCTACAACACCTTTTACAACAGAATAGATCTGTACAATAGTCAACTTATTAAGCCAACATTATCAAAACACTCCGTTCCCCAACATATTAAGCCTGGTATACCTCCACATATATGAAAAGGCTCAGTCCCCAGTTTCACCCCCTCTCCCCCATCTCGTCTTATTTCGTTCATAAAGCCCCCTTATCTACAATTTCGAGCCCATTTCATTTGAATGTTACGAGTTACGTCTGTATCTTCTAATGTTCGAATGCACATATCGTTAGGGGAGTTTTTAAGATCACCATGCAAATGATACGAGATTTCTCTGGATGTTTCCCCGATTCTCGATACCGTACTTCTTAAATAAGTAGTGTAAATGAGTATAGTACGCATGTATTTGATAGTATATTTTCCATTTTCGATTTTAATCTCTAAATAATACAAATTGAAATCGCTTTTCGCATTTGTCCGCTTACTTCTTCTAAGCTAGTTAATAGATTTTGATGCGGTTTTCATCTTAATTTGGGTAATTTCTTCCGAAAGGATTATATTTTCCTGTAAGCTATAAAACGTACCCAAGCGAGCCGGGGCGGGTTGCTAGCAATAAATTATTTGTTTATAACGACGTTACTTAAGAAAAACTAATTGTTCCCATAGCTTTTATGTACCTATCCATTCCCAAAGGAAATGGAGCCTTCTAATTCGCCACCTACAATCGTCAGTTTCAAAAGATCTCATCAGCCAAAACCTATGCACTTTCCTCATTTCCACGGCGATCTTAAGGCTATCTAATTAAGGGTGTATTTACTATCCACGCCCATCCTTGCCACCGCGTCTATGTGCCAGCGCGGCCTAATGAACGCAAGGCGTCGATGAGCTGTTGTTCCTCCGTAATTAAACGGATGTACGCATGCGCCAACCACGCCCAGCCGCGCAGCCTCCGAACCACCCCCCTTACTACCCCCCGGCCTTTAATTACTGCCAAGACATTACCCCTTAATGCTTTTATATAACATCTAAGTTGATTGTACAGAGGGTACAATGATGAGGTTTTATGTCGCAGTGTTTGTGGGAGATTTGATATAGTTAATTCGTTTTCTGTGATTTGGGTAATCACAGAAAAGCGGAGTTTCAAGGGTACTTTCATCCATATAAAGCACAAACGATAAAGAGAAAATTGGTGCTACAAAATATTTGGTTGAGACGTTTTACTTGTAAATATAACCTAGATTGTGCCGAAATACGGTTCTATGTGGTTGGTTAAACCACTTGTAGCTGGTTAAATGTTCAAATGATGCTCAAATATATATGCGCTATTCTCTGCGTAGTCTCAGTTACGAATAGGCCAGCCCATCTCCATAAGTTCTTAACTTCTTATTCTTTACAGTTCTTGGTATTGTTAGGTTTTTCCTGTAAGTTTTTTAAAAGCGAATATCATGCCTCCTTCTCTGCCTGTGAACTGAGGACACAAGATGTGAGGTGATAATTACAACAATATCCCTTTAGAACCTTTCGATATGGCATCTACAACAGAATAGGTAAAACTTGTAAATGAGGAGCTGGCGAACAAAACGAACTAATTACTACAAATCCCGGCCTAAATTGATTTGTTTATAGACTCCTGTATCTAATTCTGCACTCGTTTTCAATCAAATTTGCCAAAGAGTGTGTTAAAATGGAGTAAGAAGTTCGTGAGTTCGATAAAAACGGTACAATTTGTAAGTACCTACGTCATTCAGTTTTTTGCTGCTCCTGCAAAATTGAACCATGTGTAATTAGACCAATCTGTTCACTGGATTAAATTCTAAATTATATCAGAAGAAGACTTATGTCCAAACACTCAAACGCTACTCAATTTTAAGCTGCCGTTAATTTCGTGCTGTCACTATCACTTCGCCTTGAAGTGACAGTGACAACACGAGACTTAAAGGCAGCTTAAAATTGAGCAGCGTTTGAGTATTTAGCCATTAATCCATTAAAAAATGACAAATTCTAAGATGGCGTACGTATACAGAACGCAAATGCTCTCATTTGTAACACCGGGTGTTCCTATTCGGCTCACGTTCTCCACCTCTCTCATTTTTCAGTACATTGGTTTCACGTGTGAATTATTGTTTTTTACCGCACCCTGTTTGTTTATTGCGCTCCTGTTTTGGGAGAATTAGAGGAAAATAGTCGTAGAATATTCTAAAAGCTTAAATCAAAGTGCAATTCATAATGTATTAAAAATACAAATTAATTATAGGCACTTGAAAATTCTTTGTACAGGAGCGAGGAAAGTGCCTAAGGCAATGAAGGTACCTACCTACTCATAAGTATATTCAGGCATTGAATGATGATCAAGACTGAGATTGAGATGGGTCTTTAAAAGACACATTGCTTGCTACGAGTCGATTTAAGAGGGGAATGTGCCGTGATTACAAAGCTGCAAAGATAATTTTTTTTTCAAATCCAAGACAGGGAACTGATGACGCTAATACTATAGTCATTGTAGTTTATTATAGTCACTCCTTCAAAAAAAACCTTATTTTTCGTTACCAATTTTGTAGTTATAATAATTGAATATCTGAACAATCTGAAGGCTATTATTGGATACAGAAAATTCGTAGCCATAAAATATAATATTTCTTCAAAGTCGTGCAATGTCATCTATAACAATATATCACGCTGAATCTTTTATAGAGTCAAATAATCGCAGTAAATATAGATAAACATTTAAACCATGAATAAATAATATGTAAACACTTAGAGGAGCTCCAAACGTATTACCATCCACAAAGAGCTACGAAGCAATACTGTCCAAACTCAATCTAAATTTCATTTTACGCCTCAAGTATCACGTACGAGCATATAGAATAGACTCTATCGTCCTTCGTAACTCGCAAGAACGTCCGCTGTCAAATTTTAATTTCTCCCTCAAATATTTACCGAAGGAAAAAGGATTCCCCGGCGGGCCGCGCTCTAATAAGTTTTCCATAAGAGAGGCGGATGGGGGGAGAGTGGGGTAAGAAGCCAAGGCTCTTATTGTGTTTGTAGAAGCTGGCGCATCCGGGCGCATACCTAACAAGATGGATATGTACTCGGGCCCACCCTACCCCTTTCGGACCGCCCCCTATGTAGATACGACAGCTCTCGGCGTTGCACCGAAATTGCATTTTCGAATACTAATTCCTTTTCGTTTCCAACCTTTTAGGAATAGTACTTATTTAAGTGGATGTTGAAATGGCGAAGTTAGGGCTGTTTATTTTTGCATTGCGATTTCTCGAGCGACTATTTGAAATTCGTAGCCTTCATATGTGATAGAGGTAATATTATAACGAGATAATTTCTTGTTTTATGAAAATTGCACACCACACGTCTTTTTACCGTCGTTTGCTAGTGTAAAATAGAATTAACTACATTAGAATGAGGCTCAAAAAACGTTCATGTTCGAAGTCTTGGGACCATTCTTGAGTCTTGTCCCATTACTATAATTTGAGAATTTGTGCGTAGACCAAAAAGTTTCAAACCTAGTGACTAGTTTGTATGTATACTCACAATAGTCACAGTACTGGCTATCTTAAAGTAGGCCAATGAATGTAAATCGTTTATTTATACACTGCACATTTGCAACAGTTTCAAGCGATACCAACACATCCCATATTCATGATTATTAAATCACTATCTGTAACATTACTTTAACCATAAACCACCAAATGTTCTAGCTAAAAGCAGAATCACTTCACTATACGACTGTAGCAATCTGACTCACGCAGACAAAGATTTGGGCTCGGTATAATCGATAAGTAAAGTTAATATAAAAAATATATACCTAGTCATGTTATAAAACCGGGCAGGTTTAAGAAAAAAAAGGTTTTATTAAAAAAAACTTTTAACAAAGTTTTTAAATCCTATTTTTTTAATTCTATGTCTCGTGTAACGCTTGTAAAATCCCTCCTGAACAAATCAGCATGTTATTAAAATATAAATTTATTATGCCATAGTAAAGTACAGTATACAATGTACATACATCAATATGGAAGCTGAGATATGTCATGCATAACGCCTCCCCCTCTTTGCGAGAGGAAGCACAATAATCTGAGAATGGAGGCTGGTTGGGCCACCTGTGCCGTTGGCTTTGGGCTGTCGACAACATTTTGAAATGCGAAGATCAATTCTTTGTGATTTTAAAAGACTTTTCACATAATTCTTATGAAATTGTTGACATGAAAAAATGGAATTATTTTTGGTATAGTTTCATAGTTCGTGTGCTCTAGTGCCAATATTATCAGGTAAAAATTACTTTCGATAAACGGTGATGGAATATTTAGGTACCTATTTATATATTTTATCAAACTATGTGTCAAACTACTACTAGTATTAAACTCTTTTTAGTGTTTCTAGGATTATAGTTGCAACGGTTCTCGAACTAAACAGCTACTTAAGCCCTTTTAAACTGTTGCAGTCTGTTGAATCATAGGTATTACTAATAATATAATCATTCATTTACATTTCCGAACTTACTAGAAACTCTACAACTGGTATCCCGTACCCGTTTGAATTGAAAGCTCTAGATTTAAAACGCAAAGCCCGATATGTAGCAAAGAGCGAGTTATTTACATTTTAATATCTCCGAAATCAATGATTTCCCAGGTATGGTCTGGTAGAAAAAAATGATCCCAATGATGGGTACAGTACCTATGTGGTTTTCGTTATCGTTAAGGGTCTTTTTACACCCGATAGGTACCTACACGAAAATCGAATAACCACCCTGACTCTTATACATAGTTGTTGCAAAAGGTAACTTTGCGTTAATTGAAGTCGTTCGACCGTTCGCAGCTCTGACTTTTTGAATTCATGTGCGGATCAGAATTTATCTCTTGTGTTAACAGTGAAGGAAAACATCGTGAGGAAACATGCACACCTGAGAGGGTTCCAAAAATGTTCTCAATAGGGTATTTGACTGAAAAAATCTAATTAGTCCGTCAGTTAGATTATTAAAAAATATTTGACCCGTATTTTTTCTTTTGTTACGTAAACCAAAATTGACGAAGATACGACACTTTTAAAATTGGCAAAACGTCACAAGCCAGTACAATTTTTACTTGCTTGACGTCACAGGCCTCACTCTCGAGTTTTGATGCGTTTTATCTTTCCAAATATTCATAGATTTAACAAAAGAAAAAATACATCTCCATTATTTTTCAAAACTCTAACTGACGGACTAATTAGATTTGCAATTTATTGATGCTGTCAACATGCCTATCGTGTATGTCGTCCGCCAACCCGCACCAGATCATCATGGTGGACTTAGGCTCTTCTCATTCTGAGTAGAGTTTCGTTCCCAACAGTGCAACAGTGATAGGTTGATTGCATTGTGCTTCTGATATGCTGTGAGTCTCAAGTGTCATTCGAAAGCCTGAATACCGTTTTTGCAATAGGCAGAGAGTCAAACTAACAACCGATCTAACCTTTGAAAATCCCTAATCATTAGTAATAACTGTGTTGCAATGGCAGTCGCCCTGTGTAAAGTACCAGCTGGTAAATGTTTAGATCTGTAACTGACCAATCGGGCTAACATGCACAGCGCGAGATAATTTTGTCGACGCATGATCTCGTCTCGGCACGAGTTAATGTGACGACAAATTTATTTCGCGCTGCGCATGTTAAACTAGCAAGGTAGCTGACAACTGAAAAGCAGAGTCTATGATAAAATTACTAACAATATTATAAACTTATAAAAAATACATGTTGTATTTTAAATTATAATTTTAAATATCTGTTTTCAATTTAATCGCTCCGCTCAACCGAATCCGCTGTTTTTCTGACGTCAAAGGTACATCGCCCTCCCTTCATAAACAGTAGGTACTTTAAATGATTCTGTTTGCGTACTTAAATACCTACGTAGGTAAGTTGTCAAGACCACGGATATTATCAGATGCTTCTGCGTCACAAATTGTCTTATTGTTATGTTTTAGACCTCGCTAATAAATGCGCAGTTTTGTACACTTGTATTTTTTCCTGAATCTCATTTAACGATAAAGATAGATCTATGTTTACAGAAAAAAAAGCTTCGTGTCGTGATATACTTAGATTCGGAATATTTTGCATCTTTGTTTACGATAACACGTAAAGATTACAGCAGATTGAGCGTCTACTCGTAAATACGAGTATATGTCTTAATACCGCAATCTGCTCAAACTGAAATCGTATATTTACACTATCATTCCTCGAGCTCTGAAAGAAGTAAAAGCCAATACAAATACTCGTAAAATACTCTTCGAGCGCCAGATTGAAACGAGGCGCATCCACTCACGTTCCCGAGCCCTTGTCGCCACCAAATCGGTCCAATATAGCTTTTTCCCGTCGATTATTTCAACCAGCCTTTAATGTTTTTATTTAACGCCTTCGGGTATTGAGTCGGTGTCGGCTTTCGTCACTCGGCCTAATTTATTGCAGGTCGGAGCGTTCGCGCGACGTGTTTTTGGCGAGGTAAAAACGCGTGCGTCGGGCGAACACCGCGCGTACCGCCCGCGCGTTTTTGTCCGCGTATCGCTTTAATTACGGCGTTCGGAACGCGCCGTGTAGACCGGCTATTGTCGTGCTTCTTTGCGTTCCGTTTGAGATACAGCCGTTTATTATAGTTTATGACGGTTTGGCTTATGTTAATGCCACGTTTTGCAAATCAGATGCGTGAAAAGGCAATGCTCTTATATTAAAATAGATAGCGTATCTCAGTAAACTTATCTCACGTATGCTTTCACATCTAATCGCTACGAACAAAAAAATCTAAAGGGCATATATCGTAAAATTAGATTTCACCGCTTGTCTCAGGTCATAAAGCGTGTGGACACCGACATGTCCTGAAAATTATCCGAGCGAAGCCTCCCCGTTGACCGGGGACTTGAGAAAACATACATTTTTAACGTACCCCAACCTCCCCGCCACCCGAGGGTGAAACGGGGGAAAATTACAAAAGAAAACAGCCTTAATTTCCAATGTCATCTCCGTTCCACCTAATCCTCTTATCGTTTTATATTTTGGCCTTTGAATTTTCATTTATTTTTGTTTGTTTAAGGAAAAGGTCCGCCGCAGCTTGTTTCGTCTCGAGACATTTTATTGATTCGTATGATTAGGTGTACGATCTTTCGTAGACAATAACTCGTTATTAGATTACACTTTTTTCTTCTATTAATATTAAAATTATTAGGTCTTTACATAGGGCGTGGGTTGTAGATGTAAAATTTTAAGTAATGTAACGTTTTGTTTTTCTAGATACATGAAATATAACACAAAAAAACAAATTTTAATGTAACTTAGAATTTAAATAACTGCTTAATATTCCAAAGACAAAGTGCGAAACACAACTTTTACATTAAATTAAAACAAAAAAAAACAAGAATATTCAATTTTCAAAAAAGCATTCTAAATATAAAATTGCAAATGTGTGCGCTCGAACCCTTACACATCCAACGTAACAAAGTACAAAATGGAACACACAGAGACAAAATGCTGATACTTACACATTCCGGATCCGGTCGGGGGATCGTTTTACTCTCTTATTGGTGGATGCAGATTGGAACAGACAATAGTACGTCAGTGGTGGATGTCGCATTAATCAGTTGTAGTGCAACCATAATTCAATCAGTTGTAGGCACCGGCCGCGGTCACCGCTTGTTTTATGCATGTGTGGAATGACCAATGTGTCAGATGTGAGAATGCTCCGTGGATGAGCCGAGCCATAGAGTATAGTGACAGTTACAGGAAAAATAAGCAGCTATGACACTTAAACTACACGATGTTTGACCCAAGATATTCACAAGTGTTCACCTCATTCACAAAAGTAATTTAAATTATCATAAGATTTCCTTATCATTCTTCAGCTTCAATAACCTGACTTAGGCTGATTTGGTATTAAATTTCTTTGTCTACCAACGGAAATACAGCAAACCAATATCAATCATTATACTTACATATTTAACATCTGCTCTATAATATTATACACACAAGAAAATATCCGCCTCTAATCTATTCGAAGCATCCAATACTTCAATCTATGCCGTCGTATATAGTTTATGTACATTCCTAGTTAAGCTCTCAGCACGAGTACCACATCCATCTGGAGGGTCATTTGTCCGGCATCGGCGACCGGGAGCGAGACTCTTTCATATTTTACATAGAATGCGGTGCACTGTCAATGCGTCCGTACGCTCAGTCTCAATCACTCAGCCAGCTATATCGATCGAGCATTTGCAAATTAAACCCACGATAATATCGCTGCCATTGTGTAAGATCCTTAATAGCCATAGAAAAGTCATATTCTTAAATCTCAACGATTCTCTATTTACTTTTTATTGAAAAACTCTTTGAAATGTAATAAACTTTTTTAAACTGTTTTCGTTATCATTTACTCGCAATTTAACATCTTTGTAGTCAAGATTTAAAATTCGAAACTCAATTTTCTTTTTTATTATGAGTAATGGAGTTTTTTGGGAAGAAATTTGAATAACAGATTCGAAATTCGAAATACAACACAAATAAACGAAAATTAGTAATTTATTGTCCTAGAGCCAGTTTCTGGGAACATTAGACGCCATTAATTGGACTAAACCAATAAAGACGACATCTTTGGACACGTGTAGAGACTTTTTGGTGATAAAAAAAGAAATTGTGTCTTCGGCAACGTATTCTAAATATTTCTCGGGGCGGCCGAAAGGCTTCGATATTTAATTGTTGTTTTTTGTTCGAATTCCCGTTTTTTTGTGATTGAATCAACATGCTGCTGTCATTGTATAAGTTCAGGTTTTGATCACGGCTTTTTTCTGAGTTCGTTCAATTGTTTGTGTGTTTTAAAGAACCGAGTCGGGGTTGTTTTTTTATAGCGATATGGTAATGTGAGGCTCTTAATCAATCTGATGAATTTCAAATCAGACGTTACTGTGTATATTAAAATTGTTATAAAGAAGATTCTCTGAATTATATTTTGTAAATAAATGTGTTCGGAGAAAAGTAACATTACATTATTGAAGGCACAGAATGCATATAGGTATGTTTCCTTTGTATATTTTATAACTTAAATAATACTCGAGACATAGGTAGGTACGTGAAACTTTAGTAAGGTATGGAGCACTTCTGATTTTTTGAATTTATCTGTGAATCTGAATTTAATTATCACTAGCGATGACGGTGAAGTAAAACATCGTGGGGTAACTTGCACACCTCCACACTAAGAGGACTCAAAAAATATTTTTTCGATGTTTTTTTTTTCTGAACCTGGCCAGCGTATTGGATTAAGGTCTACATCCTTCTCATTCTGAAAAGAGGCCAGGGCTTAGCAGTGGGACATAAATAGGCTGAGATATGATAATTATGATCACCACGCCTTGCATGCAGTATGTAATTATAATCGATAGCACAAAAGGATGGTGCTGCCCATCTTCTTGACGTAATCCCTTAGTCGCCATACGAAAGTGGCGGAAAACCACAGTTTCAGAGAGTTGGCTTTGCCGGGAACCGTACGTCAATGTTGAAAGGGAATTCTAATAGTTGCCCATATTTGGCTAACCTACTCATGTAGGCCCGGCTACATATCGACCGTTTGGAATAAAAGGGTTCCGATTTTTTTTTTAATATTTTTTTTTTAACGGAAAAAGTTTTCATAGGGTCACATGAAACCTTTTTACGTAAAAATATCAATTTAAAAAAATGTACCCTTTTATTCCAAACGGTCGACATAGCAGTTTGGTTTATATCAGAATAAACAACGCTGTTTTTAGTATACACAAAAATCGAAACACCTAATCAAAATTTTGATTAGAACTACCTGATTAATAAGTTTTTTTTACAAATCTCCAAGTTAATTGTTAGTTTATGTTGACTTAAGGTTCTCAGTAGAGTACGAAATGCATGAGATGTACCCTTGCAGGATTTGTATTATAAACGCAAACTTACCGAGCTGACCGTCTCAAGCCTGAAGGTATCTACCAATTCGCGGTCCACTGTTATGCGTAGACAATTATTTCCCTTATTACAAAAGATGGTTTAACCGGTTGCGTACCGCCCGTCGTTGGGACGACAATTAAGTGTCGTCCTGGGCGACGACACTTAATTGTCTTATCTATTGTGTCTATAATTACGGTGATTGAGAGTTTAAAGCAAAACTAAGGTAAATCCAGATTTAAAAAATACCCATCACTTCCTAACGTCACATAACAAAAAGAGACGGGGCTATTCTAAAACCTGGGATTTTCTTAAGCCGGGTCCGCTGCGCCGTGTTTTCGTGTTTGCAAACAGGATAACATTGTTTGCTAACCGAATAGGGGCGTGACCTAACAGTTTTGTTAGCAAAATTGGCGCTGCGGACCCGACTTAACATTGTTTGCTAACCGAATAGGGGCGTGACCTAACAGTTTTGTTAGCAAAATTGGCGCTGCGGACCCTGCTTAACATTGTTTGCTAACCGAATAGGGGCGTGGCCTAACAGTTTTGTTCGCAAAAACACAATAACATGTTAGAAAATTGGCGCTGCGGACACGGCTTTAGACCATCTTTGTAATAAAGGAGAACTAAATCCTAGTTGAAATATGAACAAATTTTTAGAAAGAAAAAAAATAGGTACTATACCTATTGATGATTCTCCTGGTGATTCTGAACAAACAACCAAGTTTCAGGTTTAGTGTATGCTAAAAATAATTTTGTATATGTCATAATCACATCAGTATCAAATTGATCTAAATTACCACCACAAACCAGCCATGACGCTCTTTACACCTGACTCCTTCCTTAATATTGATTGATAGCATGTCCCTGACCGTAGACTATGCTGCAAATACTTTCTATAGTGTCATGCCAATCGGGAATCGAAGCCGGGACTTACCGCCAGTCATCCGCGAAGCATTTATCAAATAGGCGCGGCTGCACCCTGATATATGAGCTATTCATAATGTTTCATTAAGTGGTAATGTGTTTGTGATACGCGATCGAAAAGTACTAAGTTCATACATTATCTTTATAATGTACAGCATGACTGGTTAGACAATACCTACATCCAAAAACCATAAACTCTGTGCATCATCTTGTACAATTTTTACTATGGGAAAACTCTGAATTCGGGAAAAAAAATCAGCTGTTCCATACATTTTTTTAGCAACATTGATTATTTTTTATATAGCACGTGTTTTTTAGGGTTCCGTACCCAAAGGGTAAAACGGGACCCTATTACCACAGTCTACCTATATCTTACTCCTTACAGTCGGTCACCGTAGAACATTGTCGCAGAGCAATCGTGCGGAGGGTTGCGGGGTGAAGGAGCGGAGGTTATGTCCCGAGTAGCCATACTGCATACTTGGGACATAGCCTCCGCCCCTACATAATTTTGACATTTCATAGGACCTGTCAAATGTATGGGCGTTGACCCACTGTATGTAGTAAGTAGGTACACTGTGCTATTACTAAGGCTCCGCTGTCCGTCTATCCGTCTGTCTGACCAGGCTGAATCTCAAGAACCGTGATAGTTAGACAGTTGAAATTTTCACAGATGATGTATTTCTGTTGCCGCTATAACAACAAATACTAAAAACAGAATAAAATAAATATTTAAGGGGGCTCCCATACAACAAACGTGATTTTTTTGCCGTTTCTATACAGGGTGTAAACGAATGCATGTAGATAGTGGTACGGAACCCTTCGTGCGCGAGTCCGACTCGCACTTGGCCGGTTTTTTTAATTAATTCAGAGTTTTTCCTTTAATAAAAGTTGTACAGAATGATGAGCATAGTTATTTATTATTTAATAACTTACGTACACACAACACTTAATCTATACAGGGTGAAATTGTAAACACTCGACAAATCGAAATGGGAGATTGTACTCATCACTTCGAACAAGTTTTACTATGGGACCAAATATGTGGATATTTTTTTTGTGTGTTCTTTATTGTCAGGACAAGGTTTTGTGTAAAAGAAAATTTTAATTTTCACGGAAAAAAATGGCGGTAAGTACGTAATTCGCCGGGTCAGCTAGTAAAAGATAATAATTAATCAGAACCATAGCGTACAAAGGCACTGCTTATTTCTACAAGTATACATTATACTTATTATATAATATACCTATTAAGTTTACAATTAAACAGTTTTTTTTTTAGCAACGTTGCCCCTCACTAAAATTTCCCTTGTATCGTGGGTGCGTTTACAGACACAAATCTCACAAACAAACACCCAGACCCGAAACAACTATCTGTAGGCCATACAAATTTTTGTTCCGTGTGGGAATCGAACCCACGACCCGTAGCGCAGAAGCCAATCGCTTAGCCAATACACCAAACGTGTCGTCAACAAATTCTTATGTCTAGAGTATACAAGGTTAGTCGGAAAAGGGGTACTAATCAGCAGGCCACTTAAAGTATCACTAATGACGATTTTAAAGCAAGTGTTAAAATTTCAAAATTCGATCACTTTATTTCCATGTAAAATAATTTTTATTTTAGTTTTTTCAAAAATTCTAATTCGTGACCCCAAATATGACCTAAAATATATATATATATACAGCTGAGCGTAGCTGAGGAAAGATGGATTCTAGCATATTTTTTACGTAATTTTTTAACAGCTATTTTTTATTTTTAAAAGTTGAGTTTTGGGGAAAGTGGTAGAACAAAAGTTACTCATTATTATGGGTACTTTAACACCCTTTCGGTTTAGTACCCCCTTTCTGACTAACCTTGTATAAGAAATCTCTTCCAGCAGACCTTCATGCTTCTTTCAGCAGAGTTCATGGTTTTTGGATGTAAAGTGACTAACCAATCATGCTGTACCTTTATTTTGCGTAGATTTAAATGAGTTTTCAATTTGTTAAGCAAAATATTTGTCCGTCCAAAATTTTCATTAACATAAGTTATACCAGTTTTGATCCTTTGATATCTTCGACCCTGATTTTCATCCCATTTTAGCCCCTTACCTTGAAAAACATACTCATGAATTGTTTAAATTCAATAAATACTATATCATTTAAATTTTAAGATATCAACACTTGTAAATATTTCATCAAAACATTCTGCGTCACCATTTTTTACGGGCGGAACATTGAACATCAATCGATAGATTAGTATCAATTTGGTTCGTTCAATTTTATGATCAATAGCATCTTACGCTAAATCACAAGCGCTTGCTGAAAGAAACATCAAAATGGACTATTACTTTATTTTTAATTTCGATACAGACAGAATGAAAACATTATGATTTTGCGCGTGCCCACATCTGGGGCAATTTGGGAGAGTAATCGAACCGACCGAACAGAACAAAAACATAAAGCATTTTACGATCGCCCCTGTTGATTTATTCCTCATTCATAATTTGATGTTTCGGAACATCAGAGGATTTAATAACGCCAGATAGACATCGCTTAAACCGATGTAAAACTGCTCGCGTCTTGTGTAACAATCGTAAAATACACATTAAGACGCATTAAGAGACCAGCGTTATAGATTCAGGCAGCCAAAGTCTTCCACCCTTAATCTTCAGTTATTTTAAAACGTCGAAAGATCCGCCAACTTTATTGACTAAAGTCATAACTGCTTTTATTGCGTTATTACGCTAATATTATTTTATTATGGCTATTTTTAAGTTGTTTCTTAGCCTAAATAAATCGTGGGATGTTGCTATCTTATCACTGCTTCAGATGAAATTCTTCAGCGATTGATAACGTGTTATCGGAGTCGTATCTACAGATATCGCCCAGACGATGGGTGCTTGTTTTTTTCACGTTGCTATACTTAGATGTCAATGCTCTCTTTGTAAACGTTTGGCCAGTGAAAGCACTGCAGCGTTGAGTGTGAGTGACTTGACGTTTCCTCAAACAAAAATTCTCCGCCGCCCGTCGTCGAGTGTCAACAATGTACTACGGCTAGTAACGTAAACACTTAATTAGCATCATAAAGTACCAAGACTGTGCAATCTCCCAACACTTATCAAACGTCCATAATAATTTGAGACGCGTTGTTATGGCGAGGTGCAAAAGTGGCTGACCTGACATCACGCCTGTGACCCTCGGCAGTCGGGCCTCTCAGTCGCGCGCGGTCCGCGCTCTCTCTTGCACATCACGCCCCCACTTTTCCTAATCATCTTCTTAAAGTCACATGTTTTGGTAACGTCTTAAAATTAATGAACTCTAAATCTTTTGTAGTAAATACGATTTTGGATCGATGCGTATCGTCGTGTGCCGAACGTCGAGGAGTCTCGGTCCATCACCGTCGTCTATTGTCATGTCGTCTGCTCTGGCTTTATAAACAATCTCTTTTATTTTCACCTAGGAGTTTAATCGGCGCGCGCTTGTGGAATTTCTGTTTCTATTCTTATAGGGTGGTCGTTACGGAGGTAACGAGAGTACAAAGGTTGTTTTGAGGTGCCACGTCGTGTCAGATGAGCACCAACCGAATCAACTTTCGGCGTGATTGGTTCTTTTGCTCATCTTAACTCGTTATCGGTACCGATTGACGCAGTTAGCGATTGTTATATTATCAACTGCTTGATCATTGAGCTTATCTGATAGGCGTGCTTGTTGCGTGCTAGTTACTTAATTCACAAAGTCACACGGTCTTACAAAAACTTCAATTTTAAATAAGACGAGAAAAAACTCCGAGATCATAATCGAATTGATCACCTGAACCTAATGACATCTCTAATGGAGCTATTTAAAATAAAAACTTCAGAAGTTGAACATCGTCGAACGATAATAGCCTTCAATATTTAGATTGTTATCTGGACTATTTAATTAAAGTCATATTCCAATACCGATCATAAGCTGAAATTAATAGGCGGTCATTACAGCGCACACGAGCACTTTTTACCGGCGTGCAATTAGTCATTTATTCCGGTCAAGTTTTTGTTAAAATTATATCATATTAATTGCGTCGCATCATGCTTCGAAAAGTCATTTCCTTCATCATCTTTAATAGAGTCCGATAGGAATGCGATCATAATTTGTAATGAGTAAGGATCGTGAGATATTTCTCTACGCTTCGCCCCTTTAATAGGTTCGCCTCGTTACATGTTTCCCATGCTTTCTTTGCTCATACCACTTGTTTTTCTTGTTGCTTTTAAATTGGGTGTGATTTAAGTTACATTGCTACTATGTAATAGCAGTGCGCAGTTAAGTATCAGTGATATGCGCCCGCTAACAAGCTAAATGATACAGGCTATCTTCTCCAATGTCAAATGTAATAAAGACTGCTTGGTCTACACGATGTTATTATTTTTATTGCATTGACATTTGCAAAGGGAAAACGCTGTGTTGATTGTCATTGTTACTTTGAAGTTTGATACGAAAGTTCGTCTTTCGATTTACGGCCGATTTTTTTTGAAAGATATTCAATAGAAGTAATGTCAAAAACCTACATCAATCCAGAGATTTTCGATTGCGATCGGTTATTAATATCGGTCGATAACAAACATTAACTATAGGTACTTAAACGTCCAATAAAAAAATATCCAATTGAGAAAAATATGCTATAGCGAGCCCTTAGATTCTTGTATACCACTTCTTAGAAAACCTCGAAATCATCGAAATTGGACTGTTTGTAAGAAAACCCAAACAATTGTTAAAAAAAAATTGTGAGAATAATCTGTTTAACCAAAGGGATCGTACAAAGACAGTTATGCCAAAACGTAGAACCACCATAGAAATAGTATATGTATGTGTGTTAAAGTTTATTATTAAATACCACAAACTCTAAGAGAATTACTCTTAAGATTATTTCGTGTACAATAAAAAAATGGTTAACAGAAAAATGTTTCTATACACTTAAGGAATATTTTGATTCTAAAAATGATTGTTATCAATGCGTTCTTAGATTTGGTCACGTTATCTTTAAATTATTGTATGCCCAAAATGGTCCGATTGATGTCTCTAACATTATCATCATATTTATTGTTTCTGTAAACAATAAATACTTATGATATATGAAATAAAGTCTACTTTACTTTACTTAAAAAAAACAGTAGTCATTAACACTATTTGTGATCAGCAAGGCTCGTGAAACAAAAAATCCAATCATACAATTGTATACCGTCTTTCCGCCAATCATCACGATTCGCGGTATTTCCATTTGGCCGGCGTGGCTTGTAAGCTTGCCATGAGATCCACAATTAGTTCTCAATCAGAGCTATCGGAGCACCGTCCGCCGTTTTCGTTCACGAATAAAAAATACACGGACACTCTGGACTGTTTTTTTGTCGTATAATACTAATTTGCTTATCTGAAATTTCCTAGAAATTGTATTTGAAGACCGTTAATTTGTTTGAACAGAGCCTAACACTTGACTGAGCTACATAATCAAGTACCAATGACTGTAGTAATTTCCTTGTTTGCAATCGATCCTTTTCTATAGACGACAGACCTTAAAGAAAAAGATTTTTTTCGCGTATTTTATTCACTTTTTCAATACTCATTACTCAATATATTTATTGCATTCCACGATATAAACTTAGGTGGTAACTTAAAAAATATGAGATAATTATGGACCCTGTTGGGGAGAGCAAAGATAGTAGGAGAACCATTGATATATTTTTTAACATATCAATGAGGAGAAAGGAAGCTTTTACAAATTATTTATACAGGGTGTTAACGAATTCGTGTAATTCCTTCAAACCACATGATCTATTAATGGTATAGATTAACCCCGCACGGGATTTAGATTGATTAAAAATAAAAATAAACTTTTTTTTCCCCAAATAGGTACATTGTTTTATGTGATAGAAAATTTCGATGCCATGCATACATGGATGAAAGCACGGAGACACAGCTGACGGGCACGACCAGCGCGATATCGCTCCACGCAGTCAGTTAACTTGGGACGCTAAAATTACTCAGATACAGAATACCATGGTTCAATTTTTAAAAACTTGTTTTTTGTTTATTCTGAAAAAAACATATGCAGGGTCAATTAGTGTAGATCACGCGGCTTGAAGGAATTACACGAATTCTTTTACACCCTGTATAAATATTTCTATCTCTATATTTTTAATTTCCTTCCAAGGAAATTCTGCATTTTTTGCTGTCAATGGAAGCCTCATAGGTACCTCCTAATATGTCGACATCAGCGAACCACTATAAATTCCACCAACACGGAATTTAAACTTAACTTTATCTCAACTCTCCGAATTTTCGCCTCCATCGAATAATTATAAAACATTTAACACTAAACTCTTAAAACAAAGTGTAATTGCTAATTCCTCGCCTTTTCGCAACAAAAAAAACCTAATCGTGAATTCGATCGAACTTCACAGGCCATTGAAGACAGAGCTTTACCCGTGTCTTCGTTGCTCTCCATAGCAATTTTAAACGTTGCTGGGCCGTATTTAAACAGGCACGAAGCAGAAATTAAGTGCAATTAGACGAGCGAGACGGCGTGCGGGAATTTGTTGAAAAAGCGTCGGAATGCTCTCGCGACGCCCGCGACGTGTGGATCGGAACGCGGCGACTCCTGCGCATCCTCGGCCCCCACCTTCCTCCCACCGCTGCCGCGTTTGTATTCCGTCGATAGCTCATTTTCACTTTTCTTTCCCTCTAAAAGTAAGACTCAATCCAATCTGGTATGCTGCGGGAATTTCCAAGCCCGCTTCGAAGTTTATTGCTTAATAAAGTGGGACTTCAACAATTACTTTAAATGGATTTCTATCTATTTGTTTTAGGTACTTAATAGTTGGTTGTGATTTATTTTATGTGATACTAATCTTATATTTCTGTTGCAGGTAAGTACGGGCTACTTCCACGTTAAGTAAGTTAGTTACTGAAATAGTATCTTGCATCTGAATACATTGGGGTAGGTAGAGATGTCTCTAATCTCTACTATCGTTCGTCCACATTTTTTTTGTCCACAAAAACAATATTTTAGGAGGTAAGTTTATTCATATTTTGCCCACTGTTGAACTAGCTTGATTTTAACAAAAAAAAACTTTCGAAGAACCGAGTCACAACTTTGTCCGACATATGCCAAGCAGACGACTAAGATGCTTAGCCATACTTATGACCACTAACTCAATTAATCAAATAAAGCTATTAGCTTTCATAACCCAAAATACTTCACACCTACCTATCTACAAGTAAATTAGCAACACCCACATCGGTACAGCACACGTATCACGCACACATGCGCTTGCGCATCCCGCAACATTATTGCGGGGGCTCAATCAACGCGTCCATTAGGTGCCGAACATCGCGCGCATTGTTCTGCCGCGCATGCGCGTGAGTTAGGGCCTCTTGAAGGTATAACTGTTAATTATATAGCGCATATTCTGCGGTCGTCTGAGAGTACTTTGTCCGGGATTATTTACGAGGAAGCGTGGTTGTTGTCCATTGTGTCGACGAGATATGTAGAGCTGCGGATAAGTTTATAAAAGTTGATTAGTAACTAAAGGAACATGTGTAACTTTTAAGTTAGGAAAAACGATCCAAGAGAATTGTCGTAAAGTATAACAAAAAAAATGGAATTACTCATCTTTATTGGTCACATTGCCCTATATATTGTTCCTTTTTGAGTCACAGAGCCCTTTATTTTTATGGATACCTATGTTTTCGATGTTCAAATGAAACTAGGTCAAAAGTTTTTTATTTTGTAACATTTTATGGTTTAAAAGTACCACCCAAAATTCCACACATATCGTTTATCGATACACGTATTCCCAATGGAACAGCGCCCTGCAGACAGCATAAGAATTGTCATTATTTGGGGTATAATTCCAAAAGGCTGCGCGTCAGACGATGAAAAACCGCACACGACTTTTACGGCGACAGGCAGGATTGTTTATGGACCCACTGTCAGTCAGCCGATCGTTCGATTAACATTCAAAACCTGCAATTAGCTCGAACGCTTTCTTTGTCCATGTTTAACGCACTAAACCCACCACTTCGACGAGCTATAAATTTCTTTTAAATATTCCCATCTATTACTCGTTATTAAAACGCTATAAACGAATTAACTACCTCAATATATCTCCTCCAAGTAATTCTAAATTCCATCATGGTTCCTATTTACTTGCGTAATTACTTGCCCTTTTAAGTTTTTATTATAGATAATACCGCAAAACACTTTTGCATAAATTGACGATTACTTTCAATATCATCCGACTAGATAGAACAACGAAATGTCAACGCCACAGTCAGAGCGACCTATCACGACCAATTCGTACAACAATTAAGTGGACCTCTAGAGTGGACATAAAACAAACTGTCCGATGAGGTCCAACAATGGTCCGGACGGACGCAGCCGCATAAAAACTCTTACGACATAAAATATTAATAGAAATGCACGTGTGTTCATTGTCAATAAATTACCCGAGTGACAGAGCAATAAAAAAGTATATTTCTTGTGGAGTGAATGGGAGGCTGCGAGGAGGCTTCGATGTGAGGTAGCCAATAAAAGTGGCTGGCGTTCGGTCGTAAACTTCCGTCGTAGACTGCGTGGCGAGACGCGGTGCAAGGCCGAGCGGCCGCCACCACCCAGCCCATCGAACACTTAGCACCACGTACTGCACCTATTTAACTACCGAATACACGCTTTACGTAAAAACAAAGCTACACCAAACAAACATACTGTTCAGCATATCCCAACGCCATCCCGCCGCACCGTTCATCAAAACCGTATTGAAATTCAAATCGGAATCAACTAGAAATAATATTTGTAATTCATTACTAACAGTCGACGATGATTTGCAATACCGAACTAGAAACGTTCGCATAACACTGACTGTTGCAACCTAATTTGATCCCTACAGTAATACAATAAGACGTATGAAAGTTGCATGAGCTGTTTCGAATGTTTCCAGAGATATTTTAGAACCAAGTGCAAAGAAAGGTCAGGGGACTTAAATTAAATTAGATTATATAAATAATTGATAGAACACGACAGTGGATGGACGGCTTGACGTACGGCCCGGAGATATGATCGGTGACCCGCTGATACAACCTCACCTCCTAATCTTCACGATTCCATCTCCTAATACCTCGTCTTGTTTCGTTATCGAACAAAAAACATGTAATGCTTTTAATTAGATTAAATTGATTTATTTTATATAGATTGGTTGGAGAGATAAACGCAAATAGTGAAGGTAATTAAACTCGGCAAATAATGAACGTTTAAAATTGATAGTTTGTTGCTGTGAGATTGTGATACATATTTTATTGATGTAACTTTAAGAGAATTCAATGAAACCGTAAAAGATAAAAACGACGAATTCGATGCGGATACTGGTGTTGTCTGAAATGGATTTAAATAATTTCTAGCTGTGAATGTAGGTCAACAGGAAAATATTCTAACAAATGCTAATCACAGCCAATGTATCAAAGTGAAGTTCAAAGATTGCTCATTTGATGTGCCTAATTAATTGGTTTGGGAATTACAACTGATATCTCGGTTCGTCGAATTGATCTCTCCTTATACAGATTCCATTTAGTAAAGGCTGTTCGAAGCTAAAATATCAAAAGAATGCTTGTCAGTCTCATACAATGTACACTTTATACATCTTTTGTTGAAGAGGACAGCAAAAACTCATAGATTAAAATTCGCCTTACCCAAACTATAATTAACAATAATTTGTTAAACAAACCGTAACCCGTAACTAGCTGTAGTAGCTTTGTCGATGCCGACAGAGCTTTTGATATTCTATTTCATTTGAACATTCGATTTGCTACCTTATTGCCAGTAAAGATATTTCTAGTTCAATTGTATTTCAAAATAAGTAATAGAATTATCGCAATTATTATGAAAAGATTTCACGTAGGTAGACTAAATTGCAAAGTATCGTTTCTCTCTCTCAGAGTCTAAAATTCTAATATTGCAAATTCTTCAAAAGCTCTACATTTATTACCTTTGTTTGAAAGGAAACGAAACAATAAATTAAATTAAAATGTATAATTATGAAAATGGCAAAAGTGGCGTATAATGAAAGGTCTAAGGCTTGAAGCAGACCGTGCGACTCTTGAATATTTGCGTTTTTGCTAATTAGCACGCATACTTTAGCTGTCAGGAAAGTTTTTAATGAGCCCCGTATTAATTATGTTCGGAGGCTTTTAGAGCCACCGAAATGATTTCCGGGAAACCGTGTTGCTTTTGTTCAAACTAGTTTTTTTCAACAAAATATTAAAGTTTTTCTTGGCCTGTTCAGTTCAGTAGTTGTCTTGACATATAAAATAGGTTAAATCTGATTGCTTACTTTTCATCTTGGTGGGTAATAAAGTTACTAGTTAAAAAAGAAATATAAATCTGCCTAAATCTGATGAGTAGATTCAGTTCAGAAAGTAGCTTTACCCGTCAAATTACTTTGAATATTTTAAAATTGGTCCCTGTAAAATATTGATACTAGGTACTTAGGTTTTGCGTTGTAAAAAGTAGAAAATTTTAAAAGAAAGCTTATTTTTAATGTTCCAAAAGCATCAACAGTTTTTTGATTGTAGTAAAATTCATAAACAGACTTTATGTACGAATTCAACTAAAGGCATGTTATAAAAAAAAAACAATTTCACCGGCCTGTAAGCACATTGGCAGTTTAAAAATCTCATCAATATTTCAAAGGGCAGCTCTAGAATTGTAAACTAAAGCAAAATGCAACAAAAACCCAAACCACCCAGCTTTTATTGACAAAATTTCTCATGTATTTGACAAAACAATAAGACACGTCCGTCCTACCCTCGATCGTGATCCATAAAGCGCGAACTTAGCTAATGAAAGATAAAAAAAATATAAGTACACCTGTGCAAACTTAACTGTGCATCCAAAACGTCACTCATTAAAAATAAGCACCCTTATTATATGAGTGTTAAGGTTAAAATGAGTAAAGTGTAGGTTTTGGGAGTGTAAACGAATGTGTGGTTTTTATATCTACCTGCGCGCGCGCTTCGCAGCTTATTGTCTAGCTTGACTGAATGCAAACTGCACAGCCGGCAAATGCATCGATACAGGGTTGTCGATTAGCTATCAATATATTCTGAATGCATTGATCTAATTTCTGTTGATGGAGAGGTATATGTATGAACAATATTTATATAAACAAAAGAAATTCACGTCAGTGTTTAAGGATCATTCTAAGAATGTTCGTTGTGTTTGCCAATACTTACGTAAAATGCAGTCAAAACATTTATAAAGTACAATCAAACTTTTATTCAAAAGCTGTAATATAAATCTAAAATCTTTCGATTTGTTTTAAACTTAAAATATACTTCGTCGCATCACCCCTGTTGAAGTTCATACACCTTTAACAATAGATCTAATAATTATTATTTTTCATCTGCTACGTTTTTGTCACAGTTATCAATCAACGCAAGGGCCGGTGCTTCGTCTCTTTCTTTTTTATCATCTTCATCATCTATCCATCCTTGTCTATCGCTATCCAATGTAATTATATGAACACCTGGGCGCAAAAGAATGTTGCACAAAGAGACGAGTAATGACGATCCGAAACTTAGATCGGGAATATTTTGTTACCGAGAAAGCCTTTTGCTTCATTAATTATGAAACACAATACTCTTTACAATTTTCGTTAAAATTATGTTCGTTGAATGCTGTCATATTATTTGATAAATCGCCTTTCGACTTGGCCTTCTGTTTAATAAAAAAAAAAACACTACCCGGAATTTACTTGTATGCTTGTTTTGGTCGATGATAAGTAGGCAAACCAAAGCTCTGTAAAATATTATAAATGTTAAAAAATCTTGAGAAATGGTATTGTGAAATATTAATTTATAACTAACAAATTACATTCCATTTAGAATAGATTTTTTTTCCGCACCTACTAAAATTAAAATCAAGTCACAGACGACTGAGCAACGGTGATATTAGGCGGCCTAACTGGGACAATTCACAAAAAAATATTTACCAGAATATGAAATCATACTTTCAATTGAACACTACAAAGGTATAGAAAAGTAAAAAGGACAAAAATGCTGATATTTATGTTTAGAAAATAGTATCGTCACGTTTTAAATGGAGATCAAACTGTAAATGGTCTGAAATTAGAGTCACTGATATCTATAGGAAAGAAATGAGTCTTTTAGGTCTTAACATTGTAATTACGCAAGCAATTACAGGTTGCAAATCATAGCATAGGAACGCCACAAAGCCGATTCCTTCATTTGAGTTTTATAACTTGAACAAGATGATAAACTGCAATACTTAATCTGTTTTCTTTCATTCCGCAACCATCATGGAAATAACGACAGAATATCACAAATAAATAAAGCTCGTCGTGAAACTGCTGTACTCAAGTCGGAACAGCATCTTAAATCTATAGCAGATGTTAAGACGACGGGTCGCACCTCGTGGTACGTCGTTAATGAAGAAATATTGCTGGCTTTTGATAAGTCGCGCGATAACTGCGCACCGCCCCGAGCGCACAATCGATTCTCAATATTAATTACACGCCCTGCTGTTAAACCCCGCTCTAGTGCGCATTAAGCACAGCACTATCTGATGCTGAGTAAAGCACCGGCAATTTCCGAAATTAAAACACCTAAGACTTCAAAAGAACCTAACTTCTTCTACTCCAAAAAAAAAGATTAACAAACAACGACTCAGATAGTGCTATATTCTATTCTTCAATCTCAACTTCAAGATTAAAGCGAAAGAAAAATCTCACAAAAATATTCAATCTTCTACCCTTATAATAAAGTTTGTTTTTGAATAAACATCGAAGTGATGAAATTTCGGCGTATTAAATTGAAACTATATCGACGGTCAGCAAATCCTGAATGTGTTTGTTTAGGGCGAGCCCACCCTAAAATATTTATTTTATCTCGGTTTGCCGAAGTCGCGTCAATAGTTTGTTCCCATTTTTACCCTGGTTTAAGAGATAGGATCGATATTCGGTTATAATTTATATGGCCGCTTATTGCCCGTTGTTTACACGTCCATTGGTCGAGATATGTAAAACTAACATCTTCTGAGCAAACGTTATCTTACTCAAACACCTTCGCGGAATTTGGTCATCCTCGAGGAAGTATTGATTTTTGAATCTATGAACTAATTCTAACATCCTGTTTGCTTTGTCTTATACCAATGATGGGGTCGTCCTCTTCATACATCTTGTAGACCATGTCACGGAAATACCACTTATTGAGATACGTGACAATAGTCTATCAAATAATCTTCCAGTTTCTTCGCCTACCAGAATTTGTTCGTCCTCTGTACCTCACAATCAGGATTATCACAGCTAACAAAGCAAACTTTGTTTAAACACAATATCGTCCGCGTTAGATTAAAACGGCGAAGTTCTAACCAAGACAACATTTTCGCGGAATTAAAATCGTAGAATAGTATCATCTTCATCTCGAAGAATGTTTTTGGGTCTTTACACCCTCGACATAAGGGTTAAATTTGAATAGCTTTAATTTATAAACGGATGAGGTATTTGGCAAATTGTGTGCTACCTGAACTCATACGCATTGTCTACATACAATTGTTGCTCTGGTCCCGTATCTCGAGGGACGTAATCCCTTGACAAACGGCACCTTTTATTTTAAAACCGTGACGTAAATTCTTTGTTTTCTGGATTATTGTATTATTTTTTCATCTAAATCTGTAAACAAAACAGCTTTTGTAGGCTTTGTGCACTTTCTATATGACCTGAAGTGATTCTTTTTAAGTTTATGGCTGCTGTAAATTATTTGTGGACGAACGACAATATTTCTACTTCTCTTTTAGAAGTTGTTTATATATCTTTTGTTAGATGGCACGAGCCACTCTTGACCTTTTGGTAATTTCAATAACACAGGCACTTTTTAGCGTCTCAAGTTCTTTATCTTAATATAAAAAAAAACCTTTGTTTTAATTTCTTTGCCTTATCTGGGTAAGTTCTGTTGTTTCTTTAATTAAAATCTAGCTCGTCTATAAGTCTAACCGAACAGTACTTCAGCTTAGTTCTGTGTTCTGTTTCTATTAGGATCAACGTACAACGTAATATCAACTCCAATCATGCCTTGCAAAATTACCTGGAAATGTTTTTGTAATATTTTTTGCAATCGCTATTAATTTACCCACTCATCAAGGGCGGCTTTTGTCACTGGCATCAAATTTACACATCGGTGCGCTTGCGCATCGCAGCTGCCGATTTTAACAAATAACGCCAACTGATAACCCTCTGTTTGAAGTAGGTGCACACATTTCGCATAACACTTATCTTGATTTCTTCATGTAAGTACAGAACAAACCTCATAAAACCACGTTTTATTAACTCTTGTACATTGAATTTCGTTTTTTCTATTCCAGCGGTTTGATTTATTACAATCTTTGATTAAAATGATCACAGATGGAATTTTGGATATTATGCATACATACAATACATGAAATACCAACTTATAATACATTTACTAAACCTATAGCATTTATCTTACCGATTTCTTCTGCCACGCCTTGACAACCATCGTTTTAAAAATAATTAATGGAGAAACTTTACTCTATACCTACAACTTTTTATATGCAAAAAAAATATTGGTATCGTCCATTGATACGAAGCTTTGTCCATGCCCACCCTACATCGCCCCACCTGTAGTGAATGGCCGAAGCGTTACAATGAAAAATGTATTTTTTTTTTACGCTCCTTTTGTCGGTGGCAACACTATATTTCACGTGGAACAATTATCATTGTCTTTGGCACCTCAGAGCAGTGTGGTTGCTTAGTTCAGACTCTTTTGTGTTTTCCGAGATTTTTATAGTTTTATTGTTCGAACACGAAATGCGGATTGTACAAAACTTTTAGAATATACGTAAGTATATGTAACATAACACTGAAATAAGCAAATCTTAGTGGTTTATGTTGCGAAGTAATAAAAATAATTGACAGGCACATTAAGAAAATTGATTTATAGTAATTATGAGAAACATTATCGATAAAAGAAACTGGGATTTAGAATCGATTTAATTTAAACTACAATTTACGAGCAGCAATAAATAATTCTGTCGCATCAACTCCGCGAGCCATTGTCGCCATTTTTTAAGGCCATTAAAAATCCTATCAATGACTTTCATTCGAATGACAAAATCAGTTGCATTAGAAGCTGCCCCCGGACGTACGCCCGTCTCTTTCACACTTGCAATCAAAACTTTAACAGAACAGAAACAGAATTAGCCTGACGCATTCGCTAACTAAAAATATTAACATGCGTAACAAATTTCAATAAATAAGCAAATAAATTGCTATTCGATAAATGTGCATTGTTAAAGTTTAATATTGATTTATATGAATATTCATGTACGTATTTAGTTTTAATATGTGGCGTTCGTTATTTATTGGAAAAAACATTAATTTTATATATTAAAATGGCATTGAACACCGTGACTTTATCGGGTGTACTGCACGTGCGCCTTGTTATTTAAATACTAATTTTGATTTAATGCAATACATGTAACTTTTGTATATTATGCAGCTCATAAAAATATTGAATTTAATATTATATAATAAAATGTGTTTCTAGTGAGAGTAAAAGTAATAAAAACGCCCCATTAAAGCTGCAGATTTGCTGTGAAAAAGTCGCTTCGACTTATCGAACAAATTTTTAAATAAACATTAAATTCACGGAGGTTTTAGTATTAAAAATGAAATGCAACGATTCATACTTTATTCAGTCTAACTGGAATCTCGGTAACCGATTTGTAGCGAAGGTCAAACATTACTTACTTAATTTTCTTATCAGAGTCCATCTTGTTAGAAAGCGACACAGCACGAACGAACTGTTAGCTCATTTCATTCCCCATTTCCTCGAGACCTTTCATAATTCACATTCATTTTTCATCCCACAAACAACTGCACTTATTTATAGCGGTGGGTGATCGCGATGTGTACCTTATGTCATTGTATAGAGGGTTTATGACGACTGCATCGTAAAGTTGTCACGTATCCAGAGGCTTGGATGCGCCGTGCACCGTGTCATGACTAAAAGCGATTCGTCGCTAAACAAACAAGCTTTTTAAATGCTACCTAACTTGTCTTTTTTATATCGCTATTTGAATATTACCATCGTTTCAGTAAGGTCGTGACACGACGCGGCACCGGCATCACGTGAGAGATATTTATAAAAGAAAAGCCGTGTATCGCCGATATAGCGTAATTTCCAATTTAATGATTGCTAATACCAAATCGGGGCTGGCGGCACGTCAGCCCGGTCGACGTTTATTATCGGTTCGTATAGCCGAAATGTCTGTTCGATAGCTTACCTAACCTATAATTCTATTTTAAAACTTATACGGCTTTACTAGATCACCCTTTATGAACATCAAGTACATTTATTTTAAATACTTTACCCAAGTTTTGAAAATATACGATTATTTTGTCATAACTTTCCTCCCTCTATCGTGTTAATTTCACATGATACGACTAAAAGTAAACACTCAAAAAAAGAACAATAAAACACCCCTCAGCCATAAACAAGGAGCTACTGAAATGTTTAACCACAAACTCCAAATAAAGCCGTATCGCACGCTATAAACAATCTAGCAAAAAAAACTGTCGAAAAAACTTCATCAACAAAAGTGACAAAAAAGTCCCCGCGATCACATGCAAATGTCGCGGCGAGTCCGCTCATTACTGCGCCATAAAACCATAACAACAGTCATTACGAGCACAATTAAAAAAAAAACTTCGTCAACACTAACACTGTGCAAGTGTGACGAAAACCGCTTACGGTGCGCCTACATAGTTTATTTTCAATGCAAAAAAAAACCTAAAATCGAGGGCGCCACCGTCTTATGCAAAAAAGTCCTTACATATTCACCCCTCGCGAATTTTACTTTAATGAATGCTCCTCGACGTTTTTTTACCATCACTCGACGCAGTTGTTTTGACGGATCGCAATCTAGCCACTAATTGCTTTTTCCTCCTCGGGGTGCGCATTTCACCTCGCAAAATTACGTTTTATTAATTGAATAATATTAATGATACTTCCTCGCAGCAATCAATCTTTAATGACGTTTTTATTCGTCGCGAGAGTGACGCTACTCTCGCTTTTCCTTGGGATCGTTCGAGATGTTGTTTTTTTAGCAGACGATCGATGTTAATTATGTATCTAATGGCTCCTGTGATACACTTCCATTAATAATACGTCGGACGACATCGTCCCGCTCCACAGAGATTTAATAACCACGCATCTTGTACGAGATTAATAGTGCATCTGTGGCCGGCGTTATTATAAAAATATGGCTCGGTGCGGCCCTGCTGCAACAAACTATATCAGAGCTCACATACATCGCTGCTTTCGATTATTTGGTAAAACTACAACCCCTAAGTTTTAAAAATAAATATTACACTAGTTAATACAAAAGCGGACAGGCGAAACAAAAATGTCTCATTATAATGCAATACTTCATCTGAGCGAGTTTAATCCGAAAATTCGCGACAGCTGCTCCACGTGAAACGTCAAAAAGTTTATCTATGCTGCGACTAGTTAAATAAACGTTGATTCATTTCTAACGCGTAAACGCGGCGTATTGTTCTGAGCAGCTATTATTACTGCTTTTTATTTAACCATTTTATTTTATTATCATAACGATTTTTTCGCTATGGATCCGCTCGTTGGTATAATTTCTTTTGTTCCGCGCTCTGATATTGTTTCTTTTTTTTGTAACTTTTTTTTTTCATTGTGTCGCGGTGTTGCCATCGCAGCGCGCGCGTGATTTATTCCCCCTTTTGGGTAAAACAACACCCGTGCGAGTTACGATTAGTTGGGAAACGTAATATCTAATTACTATGTGCGAGCACGTACGAACATAACTCGTGTGCTTCCACCAATGTGGTTTATGGAATTGGATGCTCATATTTCGGCAGTCTCTCGGTGGCCATAGTTTTTGTCCGTGTCTTGGAAGCAACACTTTTTCCGTGTAATCTGATATCTTTATAGTTCCAACATTCGGAAATCAAGTACAGAACATATAAAGAAAAAAACCGCGAGCCACCCACCGGTGCACCGCTGCCTACACAAACAGTGGGTACCCGGCCACTTTTTATGCAGCTTACTTTCCCCAGGGATGGTGGCTAATGTTAGTAATTCTGAATTCAATCATCTCAAACAAAGGACGTCTCTCGCGTAGCTAAATGGCGTTTTTTAATCGGATATTATAATTAATGTTCCTTTTGTCGCGTGCTGACGTGCCCTCGCGCGAACAATGGGATATCTAATAGAAAAAGATATAAATATTTTTTTCTTAGAAACGGGAGGCTACCTGACGATAAAACACAGGCGACAGACGAATCCCGAGCCGAATTAAATTAGAATAATAATCGATGAGCCTCTTTGTTCTGGCCTTAAACTTTTGATTTTGATATGAAATTAAAGCTACGATTGTGTATTCAACAGCAACTGGACGTCCGAGCGTCTGCCTTGATGGCATATATTACCATTAACTAACACGTGACACCTAATATTTCCAGTGTTCTCTAGTCATTCAAAGATGGAATGAAAACGCAACAAAAGCACTCCAGTGACCCTTAAAAGTCTCATCTAAACGAACATCCTCGCGAAACTCGAATCGACGTAAATTTTTTATCAAGCTTAACCCTCTGGCCCCCGTCCGAACCCTTCCCCATCCCATACAGAAAAAACACTAATAGTTAAATGTATAATACGCGTGTATAGTAGAGTTTTTTTTACTTGTGGGTATAAGGAGTAAGCAATAAAAAACTGCATTATATCACGGTGCCCTCCCTTCATTATGTGTCGCGAGGGTCGTTACGCATGTGTGCGTATTTCTCGTGCCATACGTGTCTGTGTGTGTTTGGTGACACTTTTAAACAATGTTCTTAAAAAAATATCGGGTTTTTTACGTGGCAATTTCTTGTAAGAAGTTTTTTCAAATAAGATTTGATGTACAAGTTGATTATAGTGGCCCTTACCCACATTTTTTAAGTTCTTATTGGATTAACTTGTTGAACGACTTAGTTTTTATTCAATATACTATTTATAAAACTGAAAGGTTGCCTTGGTTGTGAGTCTAATTAAACAATTTTAAATAAGTATTAACAGAAGCCTTTAAGAACGTTCATAATACTGCTTTACAAATTAAATCTTATACAAGGTTAGTCGAAAAGGGGGTACTAATCCGAAAGGGTGTTAAAAAAACTCATAATTCTACAACTTTTATTCTACAACTTTCCCCAAAAGTCAATAGTTTAAGAGAAATAGCTGTTCAAAGATTTCATACAAAAATACGCTAAAATCTCTCCGTCCTCAGCTATGATCAGCTGTGTTTACATTTTAGATCATATTTGGGGTCACAGATTAGAAGTTTCATTTTCTGAATTCGTAACTAAAGCATGTATGAAGAATTTTAGAAAAAACGAAAATAATTAGATATAATATTGCATGTAAATAAAAGTTATAGAATTTTCAAATTTTAACACTTTCTTTAAAACATTCATCAGTGATGCTTTAACTGGCCTGCGGATTAGTACCCCCTTTCCGAACTAACCTTGTATTTGTCACAACAGCGAGTGCCTACAAACCGATCGTTGACACATAATAGTTAGAAAACAGTAATATTCCAATACTAGACTCAAAAGCAAAACAATAAACATCAGTAGCACCCTACCGAATCGAATCTATAACGAAATTAACACGGACAAAACATGGGTGCCAGTTTTTTCATACACAATTAAAAGTAGAATACATGGTGATAAAGATTCGATAACGAATTTAGAACTTCGATAAATGGCGAAAAGACAAAAGACCATATTTTTTTAAGAATTCTTGACTAGATTGTTGTTATGTTGACAGCCTAGAAATGCCGTTTTTTAGGGTACCGTACCCAAAGGGTAAAACGGGACCCTATTACTAAGACTCCGCTGTCCGTCTGGCCGTCTGTCCGTCTGTCTGTCCGTCTGCCACCAGGCTGTATCTCATGAACCGTGATAGTTAGACAGTTGAAATTTTCACAGATGATGTATTTCTGTTGCCGCTATAACAACAAATACTAAAATAGAAAAAAAAAATATTTAAGGGGGCTCCCATACAACAAACGTGATTTTTTTGCCGTTTTTATAGGTAATGGTACGGAACCCTTCGAGCGCGAGTCCGACTCGCACTTGGCTAGTTTTTTTTAATACCTAAAGTTATTCTAATAATACCTATTCATCTGCATTTCTACTAATTAAAATGAAGTAGGTACATAAACTGTAATGATAAACTACTGAAACGATGACTTCTTAATTTAAATTCTAAGTAAGTAATTAAATTATTCTTATTTTTCTTTCATTTTGTTTTGTATTCTAGTCTAGGAACGGAACCACTCCATAAAAACTCAAACGTAGCTTTTTAGCACCCTGTATAACAAATTGCGTTTCTCACATTGATTCATGTTTTTTTTTTGAAGCCATAAAAATAACGACTGTCTCCCAATTGTAACGATCATAAATCGATATCGTATCCTAGTGTTTGATTAATATTGTCGATACAATTTTATGTATCGAGTTTGACTATAAAGTTTTATGTAATGAGCCCTTTGGTTTTGTGTTGTGATATTTTATTATTGGAAATGTGAAAATAGATTGAGTTAGTTGCGTTGTTTACAAAGTGAATCACTTTTTTAGATTTTATTTTATAAATTTTCATAAAAAAAAATGTATAAATTTTCATACAGTTAACAATAACAATAGCCCATTAATAGCCAAGAGCCTCGAACAACATCTGATGAGGCTCTCGTTAGGCAGCTGAATCAAGGGTTGGATTCAGAAAGCGGTACTTCTGGACACGGCGCGTATTGTAGGAAGTTCCTCTCTCTGGAGCCCTGACCGCCGGTAGCTTGGACCCTGCTCCCGATGTCAGTGGGCTACATTTTTTTATATTTTTAAATGTAGGTATATTGTATTCTAGAAAGCTGATACTAGAATACCTAGAAATGCTGCTACCTAGAAAGCTGAAATTTTGCACAGAGATTCCCTTTATAATGTAAACAAGGAATAAGGAAGGATTTTTCGAAATTCAACCTCTAAAGGAGTTAAATAGGGGATGAAAGTTTGTATGGAAAATCGTCACTTAACGGGTTCAAAATTTCACGCAAGCGAAGCTGCGGGCAAAAGCTAGTAATTTATAAATTTGTACATTTAATAAATCGAAGTTTTTTTTTGCACTCTTGCTTTTCGTTTTCACTTTCGACATTGGCAGAATTGTCGACATCGGCACTAATTGCCATTAAGAAAAATAGAATAGAATAGAAGTTTGTACATTGAATAAACTTACTAATACTACAAACTACAAAATTAAGAAAAAAAACAATTCTTTTTCCATTAATAGCTAATAATACCTAACCCCTTAAGAGGCTGTTAAGGTGTGTACCAACGACATTAGAGAAAGGCGTGAACAATTTTTTTACATACAATTATTATTGGCGGTTGAGACAACATTTTGTACATTTGTACACACATGCAGTAACGAATGCATTATAATGAGGCTCAATGTAACAATCAGTGCCGGTAACCAATTAGGTATTATTATCGCGCTATATTTTCTAAAAACTGATCAGTATGCCATTTCCACTATTCTCATCAATTTAGAAAACAACAATTTAATACAAGCTGTATAAATAATATTCTATTGCGTAAGCTACCTTGTAAAATAGAATAACACGCCATATGATTTCCTGTAAGCGATCGCCACTTAAACACAAAATATATAATATTAAAGTGTAGTAAAACAAATAGACATTAGGTCCGAGACGGTGGCATGCAGCGTATCGCCATTCCACGCCATAAAAATAATCAAATATATTCGTTCCATCTCATTTGGCGGCGTCTTAAACGATTTCTCTCGTCCGTCCTTTATTACCGAAAACATAACTCCTCATTTTGTTTTTTATCCCCTATCCACGCCACCCCGGTAGGGCATAAACCTACGGGGGTAACTGCATATATTTTATGGGTTTTACGCGGATTTTCCTCATGTAGACTGCCCTCTTGTAATTTTAATCACATCTGTCAGAAACTATTCCTTTTTCGACTTCGAGAACTTTATAAATCAAGGTTATCATATCTTCTAAGACATAATTTATGATGATCATATTACTTTAATTTGATACGTGTGTTTCGTTGCTTAAGGTTGGATTTCCCATGGCGAGGAACATCCCAGAATGTAACCGACAGGAATACATAATAACACATTGTTTCATTTACGCGAGAGACGTACATAAAGTGTTTTATCAGTGGGAGCCCACATATTGCGAGGGGACGCCATTTTTTCCTCGTTCTAATGCGGTTAATTTCCTTTTTTCCTCTTTATTTATAGTAATCCCTTTATAAGGTGATTACGGAAATGTGTTTTTGTGGACGTAAAAGAGCGCAGCGTGGGGCCCTACACGGTCTCTTTACTGACGGGGCTTAGGTGTGGCGGGACTTGGAACACAGACTTATAAACAAACCTCCGTACTCCTGCCAGTGCTTCATTCAATGACTTGCGATCCATAGACTATACCGCCGGATTAATTCAAAAACCAACTATGTATCTACCCAACTCGTGATTTCGAGTTATTGCGTTTTGAAAGTTTGTGCCCTAAAATTTCATATACCATCTTATATCAGTTTGTGTCCTAAAGTTTCGTCTACAATCTTATCTAAACTTTTAAAACGCCATAACTCGAAGTCATGATTTGGGCAGTTAGTTGGTTTTTGAATTAATCTGGCGATTCTCTTTTCAACGTAAGATGAGTCCTAGGGTTTTTCAAAACGTTACCATACAAAGAATATCAAATATTTTTAAAAACCAAAACATGGATAATATAGCTATTTTACGGATTTTGAAGATGTCACTGAAGGTACAAGTCCGAGACGGGCTGCAGACCGCAAACTGTAAAAGTAGTGTAAAAGTAGTAGATCGCTTGCGGTGCGATCTGCGGCTGCGGTCTGCGGTTGCAGTTTTATGTCGCTGTCGGAATAGCACCTTTAAAGTGCACACCTTAAAGGCGCTATTCCGATGGCGACTTGCGGTCTGTGGTTGCAGTCTGCAGTTTGCAGCCCGTCTTGGACTTGTACCTTTACATTTTTTCAAAAGCAGTCTCGTTACGTCTACCAGTTACGAAATTACCGCTATGACAGGACTCATCTTTCGTTGAACAGAGTATTGGGTCATACATGATTAACTTGATTATCTCGACTCATCTAGAAATATGATTTAATAAATCATGATTTATTTATTTTCTACGCATCATGCTCGAGTATTAACGGCACTTAAAGCTATCACGTTTTCGGAAAGTTTTTACTCATTATACTAACAATCAAAAACATTCCATTATAGGAATGGAATTTTTTCACATGGAATTGTATATTTGATACTTTAGCATACATTTAAAATCAGCAGTCCAGTCATATAAATTGATTTTGAAAGAAAATACAAGCGATTTAAAGTGCTCTTCAAATTCTATTAGTATTTCAGAATGTAAAGTTAGAAAATTTATACAAGCACGTTTTGATACTGATATTTGAATGCAAAATTAGTGTTGTGACGCATTGGAGCTCGGGACTACATAATATGTCCTTGGTTCAACCCATTCATATTTATGTAAGACAGGAACGGTCGCAATCTCATAAAAATAGTCTTAATATTAATGTGATTGAACACTTGTTAGGAAATATATGCAGGTTTGATACAAAAGACCTTGTTTGTTCCTTTTTCAAATTACAAGGTCGCATACAAATATTATCAGAAACATAAATATTCCTGGGTACAGAAGTTTTTTTTTTATTATTTGTCTCATCTAAACATCTCTTGTTTGCTATCTGTCATTTAAATCCAACTATAGTTACAGAAAATGGTACCTCCTTTTTTGGTCACTGTTAAGACATGACAGTTAGCTACATAGGAGTTTGTCGATGCAAAATTCACTATACTTAAGTACTTACTTAAAATTCCCAATAACAAGCGAGACAAAATTTAAAATATACGCATCAAACATACATAATTCTCGTACGATATTTCCTTTACTGTAAAAAGTCAGAAGATATTTTGTAAATTCAGATTTCTACACTTCTACAATTTTTCTCAGTCATTCACCTTAAACGTCAGAACTTTGACAAACAGGTCTGTGAGTTTATGTTATTTATTTCCGGATCAACGAGTCCCGTTGGACAGGGTTGACAAACCTTGACCCAGTATTTGCTGCTATTCAATGTATATTTAGTATTTACCAAATCCACTGACGTTCGTATAGAACGGAGCACAATAATAGATGCATGATAAGTAAAATTTGCATGGAAGAAATTGAAGATACCTGCGGTATACTCGACTGAAATACAACTTTACTTTGGAAGAGTTATTCAAAGTCTTCTCCTCAAGTTTCAGGAATAGAAGAAATTGTGAAAGGTATACCTAAACAACTGAACTGCATCTTTCTTTAGAATATTTATTTAAAAGTCTTCTTTCTTTAAAGTTTCAGGATATTTTTTCATAGAACTTTAATCCGAGTTCTTTCTCGTTATCTGAATACCAACGCCATCTATTGAGCTAGTTGAAAAGTTATAGCTATTTGCTCAAAGTATTGCCCACATAATAGATAGTTAAAACGCATTACTTGCAAAATAAGTATATCAGGTTTGTGCAATTTCTATTAATTATTTAAATTCTTCTGAGCCTGTTGCGTTTTTACGCATACCTACCTGTAATTATTTTAAATTACCAGCACCGACTGGCTGACAACCGTGGAGTAGATACCTACAAAGGGTCCAGATGGAAACCAGCGCTAAAAAGTTGTGCTTAGCATTATGCTGATCTAGACACCCGTTTCACCCAGCCGTAAGGCATTTGGCACACGAAAACTAATTAGTATCAGGCATTATAATTATATTTTCTTAAATTAATTATTAATGATTTTTTTTTCTACTTTTGTGGTTCATTGTATATGATGTGTCCTTGCTTTGTCCAAAATATTTTTTTCATTTCATTTCATTAATTTATTTTTGTACTGAGAAGTTATTTTATTTTGAAAGCAAGTACTACAACAACGTGTATAATAAACTATAACATGCCATAGGTAAATTTTGTTACTTACATCAAAAGAAAAAATAATACTAAATTGGATATCTATTACAGTACCTACCCCTATAATAATTTGAAGATATTTTATACTCTAACACAATTTATTCCTCAACGAAGACACCGAAAACAAAATACCAAATGTGCCTCATTACGGGAGTGCCTTACCCTCCGCCCTTTGCATATAATTGCATCTTTTTTGTCTGAAAAATGCTCGCCTCGAGCACTGATTTACGCATACAAGGTGTGCAATAATAACGCCGCCTCAGAAAAATATTATTCAAACATACAATCAAGATCACAGGAATGTGTACCTTAACTATTGTAAATAAGAAACGTTTTCGTGTGGAGTTGTAATAAACAGAGCGTATTTACTGAAAGCGTTGAGTAAAGAAGCTTGGGGAGGCCTGAGTCTCACCCTCGGTTTTTTCGAGCATCTTTTCCTTAATTTATATAGAAATGTTTGGTCTCATCTGACGCCTTTGAACGTAACAAGCTCTACTACGCAAGTGAAATTTTCGATTTCAATTTGCATTTCCATTAATAATATCTTAGTCTAACTAATGGTGGAATATATTTATGAGGCAAGTGCATCTCATTATCATATAGTTTTGTTTATTTTCAATTATTTTTGGATTATTTGGGCAAAATAGACACGGCGCTTGATTTCAAAGCAACTTTATAATAATAAATTAAAGAAAAGTATTTTTATTTACTGAAAATCAAATTGTCCGTTGCCAGATGTAAAGTATAGCACTACCCCATCTCTTCCCATGGGTGTCGTAAAAGGCGACTAAGGGATTCACTAGAGAATGGGCAGCAGCGTTCTCTGAGTACTTTAACAATCATACTGCGATCGCCAACCCGCCTGCCGAGCGTGGCGATTATGGCAAACCGTCCCAAGATGCTTGGGAGAGGCCTATGTCCAGCAGTGGACGTCTTTCGGCTGAATGATGATGATGATGATGATAAAAATCAAAAGATTATTTATCCTTTATAATACTCATATTTCTCATAAATTAAATAGACACGGCACTCGATTTCAAAGCAACTTAAAACAATAAATTAAAGAAAACTATTTTTATTTACTGAAAATCAAAAGATTATTTATCCTTTATAATACTCTTAATATTTCTTCTAAATTAATATTGTTTAAATACTTCAACTCAAGCCTCAACATCGCAATATCTTCGTCATTCAACTTTTTAGTACAAAAATACAATAAACATTCACAAAAACTTCACACTTAGATTACAGCAAGATTCTCATTCCTCGCAAAAAGAATTCTTTCTTACGATGACTTTCTTTAGTCGAATCGTTATTAAAAATATATCCCCTGTTCCCCCTCCTAAGGAAAGTTGACTCATAATAAAGGACGGCATAATTTTTCCTTTTAAAACTTTTTGATTAGATAAAATAATGGGGTGGCGTGGGGTGGTCCCAGGCTCGCGGCGATGCGCCGATATCGGCTATTCTAATTGTTGTTTCTCCGACGATGTTTACATTCCTTTGTAATTCAAAAAAATATACCACTTCGTTAAGTCGGTGGGTATTTCTTAACAAAAATATTTGCGGAGTACGAATGGAAAGCCGAGTCTAATTAATCGCGTTTGAACTTAAAAAATCGATGCCCCAGCCCTCTTTGGAGTTAACACATAAAAGCCGCCCTCTTTCTATCGATTTAAATTGAAAAAACATCGACAGTTGAGTTTGACATGTCGTTTAAGTTCGGCTGCTTTGTATCGTCCGCATCGCCTATTTGTATTTATTTGTATTCATTTATTTAAATCATTGAACACTATTTACACAACCTGACAAATGGTACAATTCCTCAGTAAATAATCAATCACTGAAATGGTTGCCCTTTCAATACTGTACTTAAACATATGCATTCATTCCTGTAAAGTCTAGCGACTACACGTATGACTGGTATTAACTCTACCATATTTGATCAAATAATGTATGCATCATTATTATTATACCCAGTCAGTAATGAAGCAAATGCTACATTGAATACACAGGTACCAACATTGGTACACCCATTTTAGAATTTGCCTTTATACAACATGAATCCACGAGTACGGTAAACTCCAATTAGTTGTGGTTTTTTTTCCAAAACCAAGTATAATACCAAAATATAAAATGTCACAAACGCATTACTAGCCCCGGTTTAGGGTTGTCCCCTGTTCTTTTTTCAATTTAAACCGTTTGACAAGCCGCGCGTCGAACGCAGCTATGGCCTTTCCGATGCCATACAATGCCAGTTTTCAATAAGATTGGTTACACTACACTAAGCAATGCAATCAATCAAAATTGCATCGGTTGATAGACTTCGACGCACGTTCGCCCCAACCTACCCACGATCGTTTGCGCATGAGTTTTATGTGGCTATTCGTTATTTTAATTTTCGAAGTTCATATTTCAAAATTGAATAAAAAGGTACCTACTGCCTATATGGAATACGAGTATGTCAAGATTAACATGTCGGCTGGAATAAAAAGGTTCTCTGGCAAACCTTTTGCTAGAAATATTTTAGGATTGCAATTTCATTTTTTACAATTTTACAAAAAGTAATTTCAAGGCACATTTGGCATAATGCCTAATATTTCCCCTTAAAATATAATGATATTAATTTCTTTTGTTCGAATATTGCAGATTCCCTCTAGTATTTTATATTAAATGAAAATTATGTACCTAAAGCATAAAAAAGAAGATGATTTATTTTATCTCATCTAGGCACTTATCTGTAAAGTAAATCTGCAGCAAAATAATAATCCTTAACTAAAAAATCTTAAAACAAACGTATTTGACTTTTTTTGTGTTCTTCACGTTAGCAATTTTTGCCGACTTCTGAACTATCGAAGTATTCATCTTTTTCTATAGGTAGATAAATTACAAAATGCAGTGCGCGCAAAGCGTGGAAAGCTGTGTAATTATTAGCGTATGTATGTAATTAAATAAAAACCCTGCTTATAACCGTTTAGCTAAGCCGCCTGGTCGCAAACGGTGCATGAAATTCTAACAAAAACTCAACAATTACACGATATATCTCTCATCACTTAGCTTTAATGACAGCCCTAGTACACTTTAACACCTCGCTGACAGCGCCTCGTAATTATCGGTTTTAACAGCCGTTATTCTGTTGTTTTTATTTTAATTGATGTTACACTTTTAATAACACTTAATACGACACTTTATTGACGTACTCTGAACGGTATTTTACTCTTGGTCGTGTAAACAGATGATTATTTTATAGATATAATAAAATAACGAGCATATTTACACCATTAAAATTATCAGAAGTTAGATCACATATTAAATTGATTTAGCATTTACTGATTTATTAATGATAAAAACACAAACAAAACTTAGTATTATTTTAATTTTAAAGCATGTAACGCAGACGTAAAAACGATGATGGATTGAAGACCAGGTGAAGGTCGCAGGGCAAGGGCGAACCATCTTGTACACTTGGTTATCGTGAAAAATCAAAGGAGGCGAGAAATAAATGTTCTATAACTACGTAAACTTGAAGTCCATTAGAGTTTATTCATTTAAGAATCTTAAGATATTTTCACCTAAAATACGTTCAAAAATCAAAATCTTTATCTACATTTCTGATTGAGACACAAAAATCAAATAACAACAAACTATTAAACAATGAAAGAAATACCGCGATGTATCACCCTTTAAATAATTAATCAACGAAAAAAAGTGTAACAGAAACAGTGGGAAGTTATCATTAATACTAATATAATTGGTAGGCTGTTATTTTACCCATTTCAAACAACAAATTAGTGAATAATAAATGCATGAGAGCCGCCCACGGAGCGTGTTCCGAACATTTCTTCATTTGTCTTTTGTAAAAAGCGTTTTGTATTTTTATTAATTTTTTACTTTTTTTTCCCTTTCGTTTTTACAAAGTTGTACTGTAATTATAGTTTACGTTGCTTTAAATAGCTGCTATAACTTTATAAGTAGTTGTTTGGAATAAGTATATTTTTTATTAGTTGAGTTTTTGGGTTCCGTTCTATGAAAATATTTTTAAAGGTTTTTCGGTTGGTACTATTTGAGTATTACTGATGCAGCATGATAAGAAAAGATTAATAATTCAGTTGTTTTGTAAAAAAACTAAACTGCTTGACTTATTTTCGATTTTGCTACCAGGCTAACGTAAAAAACGTCTGCATATCGTTGCTTCGTATCGCCAAAAAGGGATAAGCGCCCTTTTTTGCGAAATGGACTTTATATATCGTTGGATTCGTCTTTTTTTTCTGCATCTATTGGTCTAAGTCTCATGACTCTACGACATACTTTTTGTCGCTTAGGTGGTTTGTAAATTAAGGTCCTTTGCCTAATTTCTTCGTCGTAAACGTACTTTAAAGCACTATCCTGTAAAGTTTGTGAATAAGCGTTTATCCCTTTTTGGCTGTTAGGCATCGATATGAGATTTTTATAAATACTTACCTAGCTACAGATCAAACTAATTAACACTTTATAACAACAAAACCTTTTCCGAAACATTCATAGAAGTTTTCCTTTTCACTTAAATATCGAATTTAGATTAAAGGTACTTAAGTTATGAACAAACAATATTTACATGATTACAAACAAAAGTACATACGAATAAAAAAAACAAAAAAATCGAATTGAGTACAGAATTAAAACCTATTCTACTTATTACTTACCTACAGACCGGTATTACTGCACTGAACTCCCCCCTACAACCTTGTAACCATCTAATTAATACCCCAGTACACTGACCTACTACAACTTTCCCATGAGTTTTCCTCCCCTCCACTAATTGCCAACCCTAACGAACCATCGGTTAACCCTGCAAACACCGACATGCAAATTAACCCTTTCTCTGCCGGCTGTTTGCGCAGTTTACACCGCTTTATTGAATTAAAACGAACTGGCTGACTTAATAAAAGGGTTGAGGGATGATACCGTGTGTAAGGAGATTCTCGTTAATTAATGAGCTTGCCCCGAGGGCTCTGTGATTAGGTGAAGTTGTTTAATTATTATGGTAAGGGGTTGGCCTGGTGTTAATGTGGGTTAATCGTTTTGTCTTTGTCTTAAGAAACACCTGTTTGTTTGTTTAGGCTGTGGTTTTATTAATGTTTCACTTTGTTTTGTTTTTATTTGTTGTAAAGTTTTTTTTTTCGTTTTCCTAGGATGTTTTATAGTTTTCTGAAGGTCAAAAATCTTAAATACAACGTGTTAAAAAATCAACCCTAAGAATTTTATTGGGTTACTCGGTATCGGAATTTGAACAACTTTTCAAAATTCGCGTATTTTTTTTGACTTTCCATAAAAATCAATAAAATATTTTAATTGATTTGTATGGACAGGCATAAAAAAAATTTGCGAATTTCGAAAAGCTGTGGAACAAAAGTTGTTCAATTTCCGATACAGAGTAACCTCACAAAGTTCTTAGAGTTGATTTTTTAACACCTTATATACATAACAGAAACATAACATAACGCCTGTATTCCCCGAAGGGTTGGGTAGAGGTGCATCGTACAAAATTCCAAACGGAAAAACCCAATAACACTTTTCCTGACCTGGGGATCGAATCCAAGACCTCACGCTCAGCAGTCGCGCTTGCGACCAGTAGACCAACGAAGCAGATACATCACATAAAATAAAAAGAGGATAACAATTCCTGAACTTTCATTACAAGGAGATTAAAATGAAAATTTAAAAGAAAATCTCTAAACAGGAAACTGTAATAAACTCCCAAGCAGATTTAAGACGGAATTACCATAAGCAACTTCCTACGGTATACAAAAATCCCTCCCCCAAATCTGTAGTAAAGGTCCTAAAATCAAAAGTTTCCTAACAGGAAAATCCAGGATTGTTTAAATGAGCGAGTGTCCGCCCGCCCATCCGCGTTAATTGCTTAATCGCGTCGTCGGGGGCGGATTTAATTGGCCTCAGCCTGACCACTTAAGCCCGTCCAGGGACCGACAACTGCCGACAATTTCCGACGACGTCCGACAACTTCCGACAAGTTTGAGTCGGTAATTACAAGGCGAGATGTTTAATTACGCTCGGTCGCTCGCTCGGACACCACGAATTAATTACTCAGTTCAACTCCTGTTGCTCGAGGGTTCGTGTTGCCTTCAAACGTTTTCCTTGAGTTTGAGATATTTGAATCGCTGGAAAAGCCCTTGTTTTATTTTTATGAATAATTAACAAGGGGAAATGTTTAATGATATTGCTGCTTTGAAAATTTTATTTCAGCGGTTGTTTGCTTCAAAGTTTAAATTACTGTAATCAAGTTTTAAGCAATGGTTTTATTCAAATCTTTTTCTTTTTGATGACTGTTGTTATTATAATCTAACTACGTGGTATCAGCCTGAAATTTGAGCATGTTTAACTGCTATTTATGCCTTAGTATCTTCTGAAATCTAAGACAGTACATATTCCGATGTAGGTGTCAAGATCTTATCTAATAAATGCTACACATACTTAGCCTTCGTCTATGAACTACATTGTAAGACATTGTTTGACATGCTTTATGAAAATTTATTCATTGACTATTATTACATTTTCTACACATAACAACCTTTGAACACACACATAAACATTAGCCATTATTTGACGTAAACATTAGCTACGCCTTGCCTGCTCTCATTGTCCTCTATGGACGTTTTAACTTCGTGTCATCACATTAACAATTTGTTACGTATTCTCTTTTCATGATTCTACAAGGTTAGTTAGAAAGGGGGTACTAATCCGAAAGGGTGCTAAAGTACCCATGGTAATGAGTAACTTTTGTTCTAACACTTTCCTCAAAACTCAATAGTTAAGAGAAATAGCTGTTCAAAAATTACATAAAAAACATGCTAAAATCTCTCTATCCTCAGCTATGATCAGCAGTGTTTACATTTTAGTTCATATTTGGGGCCACGAATTAGAAGCTCCATTTTCTGAATTCGTAACTGAAGTAGGGATGAAGAATTTTTGAAACAACTAAAATAAAAATTATTTTACATGGAAATATATATACAGGGTGTAAAAAGACCCATCACATAGCCGAAGTCTACGCACTCTGTACATCAAACTAAATTGCATTGACCAAAAATAATTGCTGGGAAACGACTTTTATTTTTTGGCATGAAAAAAATCGCTTTTTTTGTAACGCGCAAATTATGATTGTGGCGATGCCGCGCGTTTGCATGCGTGCAGCGGCCACATAGCCGAGCCAAGGCGGTCGTGTGCGTTTGATATTCATTGCGTTTTTGTAACTTCAAATGCGAATTTGTTGGGAGAAATTGAAATTTTTGATAACGTTTGTATGGAAGAAAGTTTAGTATTATGACTTGGAAATCGTTTCTGGAAAAAACTAAAAAAAAAATGTGTACTTTGACCTTCAATATCTCCAAAACCAATGATTTCCCAGGTATGGTTTGTTGGAAAAAAATAATCCCAATGATGGGTAGAATACGTGGTTTTCGTTATCGTTAAGGGTCTTTTTACACCCGATATATTGTCGAATTTTGGAATTTTAACACTTGCTTTAAAGCCGTCATCAATGATACTTTAAGTGGCCCCATTCCGACTAATCTTGTACAAGCACGTGTTTGCTAATTATTACCAGCGAGGAATGAGGATATGGCGCGTGGAGGCGGCACTTGCTTACAATGACGTTCACCGGACACCCGTTCATTGTTTAATGCCCGTTTATAGGTCACCCGCTTTAGGGTATCGGATGAGATACGCTTCCTAATAATGAATGGAATGTAAGATTATCTAGTTTTGCTTCTTAGGATAAATATTGGTGATTCTCTTGTTCACCATAATAATAAAATAAAGTAGCCTGTAACTATCCCATTGCTGGGCAAAGGCCTCTTTTCATATAGAGCAGAAACGAGCATAGATCAGATTCAGACCGTTAAGTCCAGGTTTCCTCACGATGTTTTCCTTCACCGTATATCAGTGGCGTTTTAGATTACCTAAGAAAGTACATATGACATTGAAAAAGTCACATTGGTACGTGCCTCAGTTTGAACCCGCAACCCAATACTTACCAAGCGGGTCTGTAACCTCAGGGCCACCACGACATCTCTCTGTATTCACGGCTCATCTTCCGTGCTGAAGATGTCCGGTCCTTTGGAGCCTGCATATGGGGGACACAGGTCCAACACGCAGAGGCCCTTTTGAGAACTTTAATCTAAAATAGGATGGGGCACCAACCGGAGACTATCCACGGCTGCACTATCGGAGTACAGTCATGGACCGTCCCAGGTGGGTGCAAGACTAAGTATTGTAAACTATGGTGAAAAATATCTGGTCTTATAGGAAGGGGTGTTAGGTGGACTGGATAACTTCTATTGCCGGAAGAAAACGGCGTCTGCCTTTCAAATTTCAAATTGAACTGGGGCCACCACAACATTATTATTATGTTCACCAACTAAACTAAAATTAGAAAATTGCTTTCCTTTAGTAACAGACAGTGCAACAAGAGGACGGTGATAGATAAGAACTTAGAGATGTCAAACTAGTTTACGCCTTAAACTTCACCGTGTTTTTAGTCAACACGCACTGACGTGTCATCTTTGTATGAAAATTTTAGTTTGACAGTTCCTTACGTCCATCTCTTTCCTATTTCATCAGAGTGAAAAAGATGGCAATAGCCTAAATTAAGTTTAGTTTGTGCATAACAGAATTGGCAACATTGTTATTTGTTTTTAAAAGACTGTGTTTTTTTTAAAGAGATAGTGAGGTAGATCGTTAGAAAATAATGACCACCCAAAAGATATGTTCCTAGTCTTTTTCAAATTAAATCAAATCAAATCAAAAGTTTTTATTTCACATAAAACATTACAGGCGCTAATGAAAAGTCGAATTTAGGTGCACGGTTCCTATTAGTCTTTTCCTATGGAAAGTCGAATTTAGGTGTACGGCTCCAATTAGTCTTTTCCTATGGAAAGTCGAATTTAGGTGTACGGTTCCAATTAGTCTTTTCCTATGGAGAAGACATACTTTTCAGAATTACATTTGTCCAGAGGCCACTACGATAGCCAAGTAGAGAGTGCGGTTTCATCAATTTATATACTTGTACATAGAAACCACAGCAACAAGCCTGATACTAAATGTATTACTTACCGTTTTGCAATTTATAAAACCAATGAGATTCCGAAGAAGATAGGAGGTAACGGGCAAATTAAAGAAATCTGAAAGTGATCACTGCAAACACGTAATTTAATATCAATCAAGCGGTCCGCTAGAAAATTACTCAGAACGAGAAAATGGAATTAAAAAAAAAACACGGATGCTAACAAGTCTCGATTACAAATTAAACAGACTGAGTGTCAGCGCGACGCCGCTGATTTAAGGAGATGAAAAAGAATCTAATTACAACGAGACTCCGTAGCCGGTCTTTAATTGAGAACTTTTATACCCCCACCCGTCTCCGCACCCCCGAACACTCCCGCGTCCTGTTTGCATTTCCCCCTAATCGCGCTCCGGCGTCGATTACATTTTTTTAACATTTTTTAATTTCGTTCGAGCTTTTAATTTTCTTCGCGCGCCTTTTCTTTTATGCGGCGTTTTTCTTTTCCGTTCGCCGGGCGATATTTCTCACCGCCATTATACCCGCCGTAATGAGATTTTCTTTCATTATGTTTAATCTTCCGATTAATTCAAATGTTAATCTCCTTTTTCCACGTAGCTTTTTATGGATTAAACGTTACCGTAGCGAAATACAGAGGCGTCGCAATCAACTACGGATTTCGGGCGCGACATTTAAAAATAATTAAGAAACGTGACGCTCTTCCGGCTGGTCGGCTCGTACCAGCGGGGGGGTGTCCGAGTGCGAGCGAGATCGGCTCGCCGATTAGATCGTCAATAATTTAATTCGCAACAAATTCAAAACGCCGGTCCGCCCCCAGATAGGTGCGTCGAGACGTGTCCGGAACGCCAATGGCGAGTCCAGGAGTCGGCAAATTGAAAACACCTCCGGCGCGGCTGTAAACACGTCACGTGATTTAGGTTTTAATCAAGTAGGGACGCACCGCCCCGCCGTAATTGTGACAAATCCTCTGTTTGTCCGAAGAAACTTTTAACTCGGCGGCGGAACGGGGCCGGAACGGCTCTTCGCACGTGCCCGGAGAGGGAGACGCTTTTTTGTCGACACATGTGCTCCCTTCCCTGCCTCCTCGCCCGTTCGGGCTCTTGATTAATTTTTAATATTTTTTCTTCCAGTTCACGTACGCAATTTTCACTTTCCCGCTTAGACAGCGCAGTTTCGATCGTCTATTTGAAATAGTGACGTCACGAACTCTCAGTAATCTATTAGTCCGTTGCTCTACTTACCGCCCATACGTAGTATAGTTGCATCATATGCAGACTAACATTCTTTTGTCTAGTTAGCGTTAATGCGCGTCAGTTGTTAACATTAAACGTTTATTTCGCCCGCGCTACACCTACATACCTCATTAACGAATTAGCAAGACTTGCAATTGTCGCACTTAACGGTGGTAATAAAGTCAATAAAGATTAAACTCGGAGAAGCGACGTTTGTATCACTGATTTTTGTCCCTATTACCGTTAAAGACAGTTTAAAATTAAGCACCACTTATGATTGCCTTTAAATTCTACGATGAGTACTGTTAATTTTCAAACAGTCTTTTGATAAATCCAGTCTTCTTGAGTATGTAGAATACTCGCGGATTGTCTCGTCTGTAAGATTGCTCCAGTAATCGGAAGAGTGCGCATTGTGTCTGTAATCCGTCGCAATTATCGCGTGGCGCATATCCCGATTAGACGCGGCGCGACGGCAATTAGGTCGGCGGACACACGCGTTAACCTGCGCAATGAGGATACGCCTAAACACTCGCTCGTTGTGCCAAAACGACCGACGTGCGCTTATTAACGACCTCAAAGCTAATGGAAAAAATAACCTCTAGCAAAAATGAATGGTCAATACACACAACCGATCTCCCCTATTTATAAATCACATCCGCACTCTTTGTAAATTCACCTTGGCAGCCCACCCTCCCGAGTTCAAAGAGTGCGCCGTCCGGGGCAATGTCCAAATTATAAATTCGCATTAGATCGGACGCGCACGGTTCGTTTACCATTTCATTTTGGTTCAATATCGCCACTCTACTTTGTTCCACACACTCCCCCCGCGCCCGCTCCCCCCTGCGCCTTAAGACGCCGGGAAATATCTGCGTTTTAAGCTATATTTCTTTCATCCCTCATTTTTGCAGTTCGTAGCAATCTGAAATCCAACACGTCCCCCGCAGGGGTCTCCTTCCTCCTCGGGTGGCGACCCCCTATTCTTGTACCCGGATAAAAAAAGCGATATCTATTTATAAAATGTACGCACGCATATACGTGGCGTGTGTGGACGCAGCATTAGCGTATGTGTGAGTGATCGAGTGCGCGTGTGTGCGTGGCCCGCTCATTTGCAAACCGTCTCCTGAGATAACGTCCTCTAGTCGGTTATCCCGTTCTTATTGCCTCCATCTTTCCTTGATTGCTGTGTGTGTGGAAAACTTTGGAGCTCTCTCACTGATGGAAATTGATTTTGTCGCTGAAAACGAAAAAGTTACAATACGTCTTATTTACAGACGCGTTGTTGCTGATTCTTTCAACGTTGAGCAAAAAAAGTATGGAGGCGGTGTTTGAATGTTTAAATTGGCAAGTTGTTTCATAAGGTTTTTAATAATTAAAAAGTAATCGTGAACGAGAGCATGAAGCGGAGAACTATTCTAAATAAGTAATTGGAGGGCGCTTGGAGCGGCGGCTGAGGTGTGGTGGTGCGGCGATGGCGGTGGAAAGCGACGCCGGCGGTGGCGCGGGCAGCGGCAGCGCTCACGTATGAACGTAATTATAAAAATTGAAGGCAACTCGAGACCCACTCCTTGAGTCTCTCCCTCGCTCCCGCAGCGCCGTGCATTTTTTCGTACATATTAAAGTCCCCGCCGCCCGCTGCCCGCGTCACTTCGCCCCGCGACTCCTCTTTTTAATCGATTTTCCCGACACAAGGGGTGAGTCCTCTGGGGTGAATGTAATTTTTTATGCGTTTTTTTCGAAGGAGGAGACCGTCGCCGGAGGTGCCATTACGCCACGGCTTGTTGAGAATATTTTAATTATAAAGCATTAGCGCGTTTTATGATACCACTCGCGTTCGAATTTATAAACGATCGAGAGCTAAAGTAATTAAATATTTGAATGCGGCGAGATTTCCGCGGGGAGTTGAGGAAGCTGGGGTAATGGACGTGGCGGGCCGTCCGCTCGCGCGTTAATATGATGGATATAAAATTCGATGAAATTATTGGTTAATGGCCGTTACAATTGCTTGGGGGGTGAAATGATGTTTCAGCGTTTTCACGTCAAAATGATCTTTTTTTGACGGTACTTCTCTAATAATAATTAATTCTTGTTTACATTCGAGTAGTTCCCACTTATAAATGTTTTCTGTATCCTGTTGTTGAGATAGGCCGGTGCCTGATTGATGACTCTCGACAGTCGAGGCGAGGACCGCTCCCTGCTTCCCTCTGTTCGACGATTATCACTTTAGATTGCGAGACACTTTATTTGTTCGGCAAAAAATAAGGTTTTCAATTGGCTCCACTCCTGATTTCATCAGTTTCGTTACTTGTTCCTAGCACCATGGCAGGCTGACTGGGTTTTGAATTAAGAATTTTAAATTTAAATTTTCAATCATCAAGTACCCAATAATATCATGCAAGTTTTCGCGCACATTTGTATAAACAGTTTTATCCGTTTCACGAACCTTCCGACCAAACTGATTTGGTCTATATATCGACTCTCAATAGCTGTGTAGTATTTTTAAGCGAAAAATCTTTGTTATCAACCAAACCTCATATTGTTATTATACCCTTTATTCATCTAACTTCTTATTAATTGCATTTTTAAATACATATCAACTACAAAAACATAAAATAAAAAAATATGATATACATTTAAAAATATATAAAAATGGGGTCCACCGGCATCGGGGGCAGGGTCCAAGCTACCGGTGGTTAGGGCTCCAGAGACAGGAACCTCCTCACAATACGCGCCGTATCGAGGAGGACTGCTTTCTGTATCAGGCCCTTGATCCAGCCACCTAACGAGAGCCTCTTGAGGTGTTGATCGAGGCTCTTGACCATTAGGCCTTTGGCCGTTACGACTACCGGCACAATAGTTGCCGAATCCACATCCCACATGTTGACAACCTCGTGTGCTAAGTCATTATCCCCTTTATTATCAACACTAAAACCAGATCCTACCTCAACAATTCCAAAAAATCTTTCGATCTCACAATCTACACAAGAATATAAAGCGTCATTGATGAATCTTAACAAATGTACAGTTGACACATACTCAGAAAATGCGTATTTGGAGTACTTACTGCAATAATATCTTTATCCTCTTAATAATCAAGCTGGAAACTAATTTCTTCTAACATAAGCCATGTATTAATTTGTAAACATTTGTTTATAACTGTATCAGAAACAAAAATCTAAGTGTTTCTAAAACATTAATACACAACTTACGGTAGGTAAGCAGTACTGGCACTTTTTAACGGCAGAAGCTCCAAAACATTGTAGAAACATTCACGTGGTGTTTCAGCAACTATCTAAAACATTGTTTACAAGTCCATACTTATACTTGACTGGCTCATCTGTCTAGTGGTCGCAAGTGCGACTGCTGAGTGTGAGGTCCTGGGTTCGTTATCTAGGTCGGGCAGTGTTATTGAAGTTTTCCGCGAGGAATTTCTCAGTAGCAGCCCGGAGTCTGGATTAGTGCCCGGTTGATGGCAATAGGCTCGCCCACTATTACATGGGACTTAAATATAACAGCAAAATGAGAGTGCTATACACCGCTGCTCAATCCTTCGGGGAATATGATGTTATGTTTATGTTACTTACTAGCTTTTGCCCACGGCTTCGCTCGTGTTAATTAAGCTCAAAGAAACTTTTAACACACTACTAAAGTTTCTATATTAATTTAATTCAATCATGATTCGAAAGACACATGGCGCCATCTATTATCGTTATTGTTGTTTTCCTCGGGAACAGTACTTTTTTCGAGATGAAAAGTACCCTATGTCCGTTTCTGTACACCTGACAATGTATATGCAAAATTTCAGGATGATCGGTTCAGGGGTTTAGGCGTGAAAAGGTAACAAACAAACTCACTTTCGCATTTATAATATTATGTTTATAATATATATATACAAGGTTAGTCAGAAAGGGGGTACTAATCCGAAAAGGGGATGAAGTACCCATGATAGTGAATAACGTTTGTTCTACAACTTTTTCCAAAAGTCAATAGTTTAAAAGAAATACGTGACCAAAGATCTCAAAAAATCTCTAAAATCTATCTATACCCAGTTATGATCAGCTGTGTTTACATTTTATGTCATATTTGGGGTCATGAATTAGAAGCACCATTTTCTGAATTTGTAACTAAAGCAGGGATGAAGAACTTATGAAAAAACTTAAATAAAAATTACCGAATTTTGAAAATTTAACACTTGCTTTAAGACAGTCATCAGTGATACTTTAAGTTGCTCGCGGATTAGTACCCCCTTTCCGACTAACCTTGTATACCTACTTTTTTTGTTTTTTTTTTGTTTATTTTACTTATACTCGTACTTCTAATTCCGTATCATCACTCACTAATTCACAGCAGTAACAAGTCTTTAAGTTGCTCGCGGATTAGTACCCCCATTCCGACTAACCTTGTGTACCTACTTTTTTTGTTTTTTTTTTTTGTTTATGTTACTTATATACTTCTAATTCCGTATCATCACTCGCTAATTCACAGCAGTAACAAGTCTAAGACACATGATGAGCGAACGTGTCTACACGCGCCACTCGCTAATTCGATTACAATAAAGTGAACGCGGAACAAAGCCGATTCAGTATTTACAGTGGTACTCGCGACGGAGGAAAGCGACTGACACCTAGGGTTTCATGCCAGCTATCGACTTAGAGGTGTTACTGTGCCCATTTGTTGTGTAAGTGGGTTATAATGCTTGCTGGTTATATTAACACGGTCTTTGTGTGCTGCATACTGTGTTTACAATGTCGCAACTGTATGTATAGAGATCGGCGAACTTATGCTACGTAAGTCAACAGAGTAAGTAGAGATTAAAAGTTATACCGTAACTAAACTATGTGGCAGACGGCATTCAATTCAAATCATTATTTGGGTAAGAAAGGAGTGAGTGGGTTCGACTCGCGACCTCGTCATGTGTTCAGCTCATGATTAAGGGCTCCGTTTAGGGTTTGAAACTAGTCTGTTAAAAATAGGCTAGTTGAAAAATGCACATGAGTAAACAGTAACTAATCATAAATATGAATGTGTCTCACGAGAGTTATAGTACAAAAAAAGAAAGGAGTGAGTACTAAGATGACAGCTGATAGAGAGTGGAGAGATGTCTGTCCCCCTCTCACTCACTACTTACCGCCAAGTGAGCATCTTCCTGCTGGATCTAAGTTTCCGTGGCCCATCTGGAAATCCCTGAATCGCCTTCTATCTCAAGTGGGAAGATGTAACTCCAACCTCGTCAAGTGGGGCTACCTGAACCAAACAGCAGCGGGTTGTGGATGCGTAGCTGCACTGCAAACTATGCCCCATCTCCTATTCTGCCCTCTGAGCCCAACAACCTGCAGCCAGAGTGATCTCTACGCAGCCACCGATGGTGCCGTGGAAGTGGCGAAGTTCTGGGCTAACAAAATATAATGATTAGCGTGCCAACGACACGAAAAAGAAGAAGAAGCTGATAGAGGAGAATGGAAGAGGAATACATGTAGTGCCGACCCCACCTAGTGTGGGATAAGTATGCTACATTTGTCTTCAATTCATAGACTGCAAAGACACCCACAGTCTACTTCAACTGTATCTTGAACCTATCGCAAAATGATGACATTGTTAAAGGGGACGTCTTAAGAAGTAAATTTAACTTGATTTCCCAAAAAAATCCAGTTTTTTCTTATAAAATGCGATGTGTTTTGTATGCACTTGCATGTGGAATAGCAAATATCCAAATAACGTAACCGGCACGTAATGCCGTATATTTAGGCAAGGTATCCGGTTATACTGTTATCTAACGCAACATAAGTTCACCGATGTCTATACATATTAGGTATCAATATGATAGATGAGGGTCCATCGTCATTATTTTTTTATCACAACTCAGACCTAAACTATAACCAACACTTTTCCCAGGAAGTGGAAAACACCAAACACAACCTGAGTCATCATTAGAGATTTGACCCAAGCTTAATCACTAGGGAATGAGATCAATAAAGTATAGCATAATCAGCCTGTTACTGTCCCAATGCTGGGCATGGGCCTTTTATCAGAAAGGCCTACTTCCTAAGTCCGTCAACGAAGTTAGTCGCCCCTCCGAAAGTAGCCCGAAACGTAAGAGTGAACAAAACAAGTGTCAAGTTCAACTTTTCGGACGGGCAAAAACACATCGGTAGTAGGGACAACTGTCAAATCGTGTCATTCATTCTTAGTTCGGGCCCCGAAATAATCCTATGTCCGTAGGTGACAGGGAGTAGGAAACGCTCGTAACTAAGGCCGAAACCACGGACTTCGTGCTCCGGGAGTAGACCCCTGGTGCGGGTGGACCGACACACACCATCGAGAACTTTCGAGCTCTCTAGTTGTGTAGGTTTCCTGACGATGTTTTCCTTCACCGTTAACGCAAGCTATAATCAAATTCTGATCCGTACATGAATTTAAAAACCTAGAAGTGCGGGCAGTATTCAAACTCAGACCATATTACTTAGAAGGCAAGCATTCAACTACTAAGCAGCAGGGCTATTGCGTAACGTAACCAACATCAATCATGACAGTTGATGTGTCAAAAACAATACTCATTGCGAGGTACATAGTTGTGGAGAAGTCGGATTGTTAATACATACGTTGCTATGGAAATTGTTGACCTGTCAAAATCATAACCATAGCGATTACGAGTGTGATACGTAATTAGAATACTGTCATTGTTTTAATGCAATAAGGCAGTATTAATTTGGAATAGTTCGATTTATTTTCAAGAGAAATCACGATTGTCCATCTACAGACACGCATCTCTAATCACACGTCTTCGTTACCCTACACCAATGACATACAAAACATTCCTCACTAAATAATTGCCATGCACAAGATCAATCTCATACATTTCCCTGAGCCTCATTCTACAAACAAGGAGCCAAGTTCAAGTCTAAGGTCCGTTAGTCTAATTGCTCGGACGTCCCGGACAGTGATGGGACGGACGCCTGTCTGAACTGTCCGAGATGTCCGGGAGAAACGCTCTCGGAATACACTGCTCCGATAATATTTAGCTTTGTGGGAAGATTGATTTGGTGATAGGACCTTATGTAAATGTAAGCACTAACGTTCTTGGGGTAAAGGTTAGTAGTTTATTGATTTAAAATATTGTATTGAGAATTAATTTCAAGAGAATATAAGAGCGGGAGAAAGACAAAGTTTTATTTTAAATGATGATCAGTTTCTTGCTGAATGTAAACGGCTTAACGCACATGCAAATTTTGGGAAGGCCCGACTATTTTCGGACTCAAGTGGAGCCCTTAAGTATGAGTTCGTCGCGCGGTTATGTCGCGAGCCGAACACGTGAGTTTAACCGTTCACACCCTTAACCGCTAATGTCCCAGCACCACCGATCAGCGGCGACATCCATAGTTTATCTATTATCTGTGAAGCTGGTTCTTAATGAGTTAAGCATGAATATTACTCACGAAAGTAATCGCTTCCTTGTAATATTTTTCAAAATCCATAGTCGTATTCCTTAATAAATTTAGTTATACATACACACGATCCTGCCCATTTCAAAATACGTTTTTTTTTTCTTATGCTCTTATTTTGAATCACAAATCCATAAAGCTAAACGGCATGTTTATTTTTATAAATTATAGTTTAATTGGCGAAAAATGAAGGAGGCTTATAGCCTGCAGTGGGTTAATAAAAGCTGCGAATAATGATGGTGATAGTGAACTAGTTTCTATACAATTTAGTTATATTTTCTGTATCCCAACCCTACACCAATCGCGTTTCAATTCATCACCAACTACCTCTAAACAGATACGTCAGATATCACCAGTTTCCCTCACGTCCTACTTTAATTACTATCCATCAACCATTGCTTGGTCTGGCAGTCCTCAGTATCGCGGGATCAGACCTCAGACCCGCCCAATACGGGTCTCGATAATTGATGTTGTTAATATACGTCGCATTTGGGGGACACGACAACTGACTTGCGAAAAATATTGTTTGGTTTATGGACTCTGTGGAGTTTGGACTATTTAGATTTAGGGCATTTTGAATTTGGAATTTTTCAGTTTACATTTATTTCTTTGCTGGATAGATCTGTTGACGTCATATCAAATCATGTCCCATCACTTTGCTTGCATAGTTTACGAAGTGATGTGAAACAAAATAAAACAGCTTGGTTGTTCGTTTTCAATCAACACCTAATTTAGTAGCATAACCTGTAATAACCGAACATAAAATTTCTAGACATAAAACGAAAAAAACAGAGGTTTACAATACACCTTAAATTGAATGGCAAAGCCAAAAAAACAAAAAAAAACTCTTAATCCCTTAAAAAGGAGTTGACGCAATGCTCAAAAGTCGAGCAGTTCCAGCGAAAGTCTGCATAATGCGTTGTATAGTCCAATAATAGCATCCTTAATGAGATGTAAATGAGCGAAGAAATACCCGACTCAGGCCGTTATAATAACGCGTAACGACCTACAAGTCCGGATTAAGAAGCCCTTTGACTTAAACTTGCCCACCGGACCAAGTGGACGACCTAACCCTGAGAAACCCCACCAACAATCGACTTTATCACTCACCATAAAGGTTCAATTCCGGTTGTAGATTTTGAATCGTTAGGTGCGATGTGTGGTCGTGTTAGCAGCACAATAGTGTGGCTATTTTGAAACTAATTGGCAGAAAGGGTTGCGAATTAACGTCAGGGCCAACGTGTCGTGGCAGCCGGCTTTGTGCCACCGACGCTTGATAAATAAGAATAGGAATTATAATAATATTAAGACAGATTATTTTACAGGGATTATTGTAATACAAAACGCATAATAAGCTAAGCGGAATAAATTATATCAAAAAGGTTTGCATAGCTAATAAATAACAATGTATCCGTCATATACGTCAGTCAATACCAAACACGACCTTTTACTTTGTCCTACATTAGAACAAATGCTAAGCTCAATTAGTTTTGAATTCCACTTGAGCCATGTACGGCGTTCATTACCATTAGAAGGAACATGACATACGTATGAGCGGTCCCTTGGGCCTCATTACACGAAACACGACTGGCCAATCAGCCCGAACGATTGTTAAGAGGCTGATTGAAAGCTATGCGGTTTCGCACGGGATTGTTCGAGATACCTGGCCGCGATTAAGGACGGTATCGCATCACCGGAATGGTTACGGAGTGAGATCGCCTATCGAAGTATCGACTTAGGAGCTTAGCGTTAGAAATGTTTATTTATACAACTTTTGTACAATATTTTGGATTTAACGTAAAATGAGTGTAGTTAAATTGATTGTATTGATAGAAAAATTTAATGTACTCGTACAAGTATCTTTAAAAAATGTTGGCTATAGATATCATGACAGGAAAGTAACCTCAATTAAAAGAATTATTATGCCGTTTATTTATTAATTGTTATTCCATATTAAGGATACTATTCCATATTTGGTTACTTTCCCTCTACGTCTTTATAAAACGTAAATACTCTTTCCTTGCAATCCACTATTAAGTTTTTGATAAGCAAAATCCGTTTGCGAAGTATGAATAAAATCCGTCGAAATGACGTAGACAGTACATAACTATCTTTAAGTTCTTTGTTCTCGAGTTCATCGTCAAGCACCACTTTAAGCTTCGCTGCTCGTTCCCCGATATAAAACTCGATGGCGACTCAAAAGCTATGTATTATGCATTCGTGAATATAAGCCGCATAAAGCAGCGTCCGAATCAATTACAGAGCCGGGCTGGGCTCGTTAGAAACGCATCACGCATGTACAATCGCCTCGCAGTAAGGTAAACACTGTTTATCTGGTGCTAACCTATTGCGAACAATGGGGCTCCCAATTTGGGACGCAAGACGACGAGATCGACCGATCATGTTTTACTTTTCGTCTCTCCAATGTATTTGAAACGTTGATTCTATCTGTGTATAATGTAAACAATTTATCGATGCATAAGAGATATGTTACGTATTTACAATTACTACAAGGACAAAGTTGAAAAAACGTGTAAAAATTGTGGCTCGGTCGAAAGGTCAGTTCACGGCTGCGGGCCGACCCTCGGCCCTCGATGTAAGTGGATTAACCCCTTTACAACGCGCCCGAGTGTCACATGAGCGTGTGTCGACAATGTCGATATTTGACGCTCCGCGATGCGATTTACCAATCCCCTTAGCCATATGATACGTAGACAGATGCAGGATACTAACACGTGGCGTTAATACCGCTAATTCTTGTTTATCTCATTATTAGAATTACTCTACATTCATTAACATATTATTTCCTATTGTTACAGGACCCAATAGTAACCCCGCTGCTCTCCAGCCTCAACCGCAAGGCTTAATAGTGGAGACTGGGAACGGCGCCAGTGTGCTTCAGCTGCCTGCGACCACTCTGGAGCAGATCCGTCATATCGCGGCCGACCCGGGCGCGTCAACCCTGCGTTTGCCGCCGCCGGCTACTGAAGCTCCGTTGGGCGCGCGTGAGCTCGACTTCGACCTGTGCTACGTGTGCAAGCACTGTAAAGTAGCGTTCCCGTCGCCGGCGCCGCTACAGGTGCATCAAGCGCGTTCGTGCTACGCAGGGCGCGAGGCGGCGCGTGGCGTCATCCGCGTGGTGCAGCCCGCGCTCGAGTGCCGCTCGTGTCACGGTGAACGCTTCCGCACCGCGTTGGAGTTCCGCCGCCACGCTGACACCGAGCAGCATCTCCGCAACACCCTGCCGCAACCGCAGCTGGTGCAGCAGCCAGAAACACTCACCCACGAGATGGAGGATGTAGTGAATCAGATCACACTGCTGGCCGCCCGCGCTGCGCAGGAATCCACTGCACCTAAGGACCCGAACGCTAACTTCTGCGCACCCGGGCCTCGCTTCCAGCCCCCCGGCGAACTCCCTCTGGCGAGCGCCGGACACTAATCCTACTCTGAAGAAATGTATAGTTACTATCTATTAGAGCCCCTCGCTCTCTCCGTTGTCCGACAACGCAGCAGTTCACTATTAGCTCTTAACGCTTCTTTTCGTTGATGAATGTCGCCGCAGAAGCGGCACTTTCCTAGTTATATTTAAAGCTTGTAGTTGTTTAAGTATAGGTTAATGGGGAGCCGGCCGTAGCGGTCGTTCGTATGACGTCCGCTGGCGAGCGCTGCTGGCTGCGCCGGCTCCCGCGCCGTCGCCGCGCACTGGGAGGCGGCGGCGGCGAGCGCGCCTGGCCGCGCCGCGCGTCCGCACTTCATATCATACGTTAGACAGGTTTTATTATATACGTTTATCGTTGCGGCAGCGCGCGCGCCGCGGCTGGAGACGCGCCACACACTCTCAACATCAACTCCCAGGAAAGCAAGTTCCTATCTTTATGGCATATAATATTATCGATATTGATAATTACGATTTAATTATTGTTTAAAGCTATGTAATACATACATATAATCGTTCTAATTTTAGGCATAGATACGTTCTCGTAAGAAGTTCCTGACGCATCGTAAATGTATGGAGATATATATAGTGATATACGTATATGATTTTTTTAAACATGAAGCGAAGTTAGGTACGTATGTTAGGCAGTAGAGCGGTCGTCCTCTCTCGCGGGTTCCACGCTCAGGAAACGGCGTGAACTCACGCAAACGCAACCGAAACAGAATGGAAATACGTCGAGTATATGTTGTGCGGCTTGTCGTTCGCACGGTGCTCGCATCACGTTCAACACGCTGATGTGCGTGCAGCAGCAAGGCACTTAGCACGCAGTCGCACGCAGCGCGCGACACGCCGCGGCTACCGCCGGTACCGCGGTGCGTCCCCCCGCTCCTAGCGCGCAGAGCCGCCCGCGGAGACGCGACGACACCGCGTAGGCTTATTGGTAACACTTAATTATAATAATTATTATCGTAGCAAACTTTTCCAAAACGAACGAACTCGAAACTCGGGCTGCGCGCTAGCGCTCAGCCTACCTCGCAAACAAGTGAGTTTATTTTGGAACTAAGTGTGATTCTTGAATTTTTATTGATATTGTAATGATTATTAGTAGTGGCGTAAGTGAGTCCAGTGTCCGAAGGCGTGGGGGGTGGGGGGGAGGGGCGACGCTCGCCGCGTCTCGCCCGTCGCCTCCATCTTCGACCGCTTTACCGAGTGCGTGGAGTCCCTAATATTTTCGATGGCACAGATCACGTTATTAAAAATATTTTACATATTTACATTTTATCTAGCGGAGTGTACTACAATATTTTATCTACGAGTGGATCCTACTACAACATTGAGTTGGTTTTTTTATAAAGTGCAATGTTTTATTCCACCGGTTGCCGGCGGTCCTTGTTATGTGTATACATACTGGTGTGTGTGCAATGTGCCGATGTTCGGTCGCGCCGCCTCTCTCCTATCGGTTTACTACTCCCAGCGGCGTCTGGGGTTACACGTCAAGGTTATTATTGCAAAAATTACATTTGAAATTGAAATAGATTTTTATATATGATATTTGTGTCAATACCAGCATAGATTAAAATGTAATATTTATCTGACAACATTACGAATGAAGTACCTACGAAGGTATATTATATGATCAGAGATGACGTGAGGATAGAGGCGGCTCGGTCGAACAATGTTTGTACGCGAAGGCGCGCGTCTACAACACAATTATTTTGTTTGATTAGTATTTAATATTATTACGCCCTACATTGTTGTGGCTGTTACGTTCCGTGTTCAGAGCTCCACCGCGCGACGTGACGACGGTTACTCGCGTTCAGTACGAGATATTTATTTTGATTGGTTTGTAATCGGGAGTATATATGTACGTGTAAGTTTGAGTTAGTGTAGGTGGACGTGTGGGTAGTGCGATGTTGTGTCTCCGCGAGGCGAGAGCCCGCGGAATGAATCATGGTTCCTATGTATATTTCAATATTATCGCATCTAGAGTTTCACTATACTTTCCGAATACAAATTTTAATATTTAAGATTAATTCGGACTAGTCTGTTGTGTCTGCTGCTAGAGGTGCCGCCACGGCCATGTTATTTGTTTCTTTGTATATTATCGTTTACTTCATTCTCGAACTCTCATGTATTTTCATTTATTTCTGTTAATAGTAAAAACACTTTGTGTAGACTTTTGAAGCCCTCTAGATATTACATAATGTTGGTTACGAATATTAGTTTATGATCGTAAAAAGGTAGCATTCATGTCTATCATAGTTCCTAATACTGTATTGTAATACTAAAGTTATTTTAAAATTCTTTACTAGTAAAATATACCGTTCCTACTATTTTAAATCTGTGACAAGATGTTAAATGTATACACGAAAAAAAAAACAAGATTCACTTTCGATTTTGTTGGTATGTTAAATGAGGTGTTCTCTGTAATTTATTTTGGGTACAGTTAAGAAAATATCCTATTTAACTAATTATAAAACAAATATGTCTGTTATACTTTGTACGCAGATTATTGAGAAAGAAAAAATCACTTGACTAAATAATCGGAGTTTTCTCTAATTGTACCTCTATTAATATAAATGTATAATTTATGATAATTTACGTACATAGTTGAATGTGAAACTGTCAACTAAATAGATGATTTCGTAGCAATTAGTTTAAGTTTGTCCCGCATGACGTGTGCGTAGCCAACACTCTACGCGCGTGCTACGCGCCTACGACGCATGCCATCCGTAGCCGACAACAGATTACGAATACATTGTCAAGTGTAAATGGTAAAAATAAACTCAAAGTTAGTTTATCAGACACTGGAGTTTCATTTATTTCCTAATTGTGGGTTATCCTGACTAATATTTAAATGAGAATTAAGGTTTTTAGTTACTGAATGACGCAATGGATCGTTACGAAAATGAAAAGGTCAAATTCAGTTCACAAAAAGTACACATAGGATACTTTTCATAACATAACATCACTCTTGTATTCCTCAAAGGGTTGGGCAGAGGTGTATAGTCCGTTCATTTCGCGCTTTATGTTTTGAGTCCCTTTAACGGGAGGCGAGCCTATTGCCATCAACCGGGCACAAATCCAGACTCCGGGCTGCTACTGAGAAATTCCATACCGAGAAACCCAATAACACTTAGCCCGACCTGGAGATCCAACCCAGAACTTGCAACCACTAGACCGACGAGGCAGAGTACTTTTTCTTTTGAAAAATCTAAAATTCTCTGGGGATAGTACCTAATTTCTGTGAGGGAATCCGCAAGGCGAAGCTACAATGCCATAAAACGGCAAGCAAAATTATTATGTACTATAATCGCATTGCACGCATATAATTTAAAAGAGAAAATTGAAAACAACATTTTAACAGTATAGTTAAACTCATAAGTTTAGTTGGTTACAAACTTTTAATCATGGGAATACTTGTTTGCAATTTCAATTGTAAGTGCCTCTGATGGTAATAAATTACGCCCTTGAGTTACATACAAATTAAACTGAAAAGTTATTGGAAAAAGTTTAATAAAAGTAAAATAATTACTAATTACTTTATTAAATACTACATGATATTGAAATTTACAGACTTTTGTCCAATACTGACGTAATAGGGTGATAATATTATAATATCACACATATTATAAAAAGATAGATGACTGTATGATAATTAAACACCAAACCTCTATTTCGAGAGATGTCGGCTAATTACTCAAGCACGGTAATTATGGACACAATAGATAAACAATAGCGGTGTCGTCCTCGGACGACACGCCGGGTATTTTTATGAAGCAGAAGATATGCATGAAGCGTGCAGATTTTTTTTTAATCACACAGTTATTTTTTACGAGAACTGTCAAAATTTTTGACAGTGTTTTGTTTTTGCTGTCAAACAATTTGACAGTTTTTGTAAACGAAAACTGTAGATAGGTACTATTAAAGAAACCAGCAGTCTTCCTGCACGTTTCCTGCTTCAAATAACTACCTGAATTAGTGTAATGGTCTAATTAAAATCCAGGTTTTATAGTAGCTCCGTTTCTTTTTGTTAAATGACGTTAGATAGTGATGGGTATGTTTTAAATCTGGGTTTACCTTAGTCTTGGTTTAAACCATCTCTTGGAATGAGGGGGGTAGGTCTTGAAACGTCTCATACTCGATAAATTCACACAGTAGATAGGTTTTATGAGGTAAGGTACCAATAAGGCAGAATTATTGGAGATTCGGGTTTGAAAAGAGATTGCTACGAATCGTCAACCGACCAAAAAAAAACTCTAATCTACATAAAGTAGACTACGATTGTAATAATGTCCAAGTCAAACTCAGTCTTTTTTTTTTCAAATATTGCATGTTACTGGTGCATTCGAAAGGTCAGCACTAGGTGCACGGTTCCAAGTAGGTAGGGCCTACCCCTATAGAGAAGAGCAGTAGAAAACGAAAAGAGAATCTTTTAAAAAAAAAAGGGTTTCACAATTTTCATAGGAGTAATGTAAGAAAAATGCAGATTAATGTATACGATGCGATTAACAACATGCATAAATAATCCTTAATAAATATTACTTCGATACAAATAACGTTAAACATAACGATTGTTTAAACTGGTTAGTTATGTCAACAGCGCAACTGTCATTTGTAAACAAACCGACAGCTCAATTGAGTCGATCGTGCGAGTTATACTGAAGCTTGTATATGTATTAAACTATCAAGTTAACTGTTCGACATGTAAGGTAAATAGACATAAGCTGTGTCAAAACAATAGGTTGCTTACTTAATTTTGATGAAATTGCTGTTTTTTAATTTAGTTTCGGTAGGTACGATCGTACGTATTTGACTTGACAGCTCCTGATAGTCGAACGTAATCAAAAAATAAATAATAAATAAATCTGTAACCGTCCCAATGCAGGGCAATGGCCTCTTCTTATACAGAGAAGGATCGAGCATTGATCACCTCGCTTGCTCAATACGGGCGATATCACACCATTACGGCTGTCCCATTTCAAAACCTAGAGGGCTTAAAACGTATTTTTACACGAGAGCGCATAAATATTAAATCTTCATTCAGCCTTTGAAAACTATTTATGTTAGGTAAAACCATGTGGTTAAAGTGACTTACTAGATTTTAAAATGATCAGAGGCAGTGAATGGTGCACTTACTAGGTATCGATGCTTAAATATATCTGCTTGTTATTTGAGTTTTCAACGCTGTTGTTTTTGTATTTGGTAGACTTTCTAGATTATGCAATAAAACGATTTTTGTGAAAAGTGTCCCTTACTAGGTTTTGAAATGGGACCGCCGATTAAATCCAGGTTTCCTCACGACTTTTTCCTTCACCATATGTCAGTGGCGTCTTAGATTAACTAAGAAAGTACATTGAAAAAGTCACATTGATACTTGCCTGGGTTTGAACCCGCAACCCAGTGCTTAAAGGTCTGTAACCTCTGGGCCACCATGACAATCACAACGTAATCATAACGTATTTTTTTCAAATGACTCAATACAGTTTTGTAAAAATGAGAAGGCTTGTGCTTTGCAGTGTATTGACAAAAACTACAAATGATAATTATGTTTTATCAAACTAATCGTATAGAAGGTGACAGCAGTTATTGCTCGGTTCCTATAGCCAAATACGACTCGTTTTACTTACCAATGGTAGCTTTTTTATTGCCAAACTGGGCATATAAGCATACCTACTCGTAACTAATTTTACTTGTGATAGTCATACTAATTTATGGGGGGGTATACTATGCAAAGCTATATGGGGTCATTGCTTCATTACCTATTGGTAAATAAACAAGAATCTAAACATTTATCCAATAACGTTCGGTAAAGCATCGGAATCGGCCATAAGTGTCTACGCCCCAGAACGCTAATAACGTCACAATTGGTGAATCATATTTTATTCATATCAGAAATGGATTTGTAAGAGCCCAGACAGACGGATTGCATCCCGACCACAACTGCAACTGCCAAATACAGTTTGAAGGCAGTTAATATGCAGTCGGTAACTGCCGACTGGATGAGCAGTCCACATGCAATTATGATGCGGTATCAATGACCGAAATATGATTCATCAAATGTGACGATATTAACCCGCACGTTCTTCTAGTAACTCCCCATTGAACTCTGATTGTCTCTCAGTTTAATGCTACTAACAAACTACCATGTCAACGAGCTGATCTGTTTATTTCTACTATAACGTATTTTAATAAGGCAAATTATACAAGGTTAGTCGGAAAGGGGGTACTAATCCGCGGGCTACTTAAAGTATCACTGATGACAGGTTTAAAGCAAGTGTTAAAATTTCACGCAAAATACTTTAGTTCTTTTTTAATATTATAAAAATACAGATTCAGGTCTAGTCGCGTAGAAACTTAAAAGGCACTAAATACCTTCTTTATCCCGACGTTTCGGTCGAATTACACCGGCCGTGGTCACGGGTAGACTGAAGTTGCGGAGCAGTTGTCATCTTCGTGAAGCAAAAGTATTTTCAAGATCAAATCAAGATCGAGTGAGGGTAGATGAAAATACTTTTGCTTCTCGAAGATGACAACTGCTCCGCAACTTCAGTCTATCCGTGACCACGGCCGGTGTAATTCGGTCGAAACGTCGGGATAAAAAAGGTATTTAGTGCCTTTTAAGTTTCTACGCGACGAGACCCGAATCTGTATTTTTATAATGTGTACAAATCGCGAAAGTTTAAAAACATTTTTTAATATTCTTCATCTCTGCTTTAGCTAGGTTATGAATTCAGAAAATGAAGCTTCTTCTAATACGTGATAAAAGCGCATAATTATATTATCGGTTCTTGGAATGCATTTTGAAACCTTAAGTAAAGACCTAAGTCATTTAATATGTCTACAAGTGCTGAGAACGTGCAAATTGGTAAGTAGGTACAACTGGCGAGGCGTAAGCTGAGCTTTGCATTTGTGTGAGTGCACATAGAATCGAATGCAAAGTTCAGCTTAGACCTCGCGAACGGTAAGTATTAGCTAAGCCACAGTAGACATATAAGCTAAAGCAATACTTCAACTACCTACAATCGTCCGATTTGACACAATTACACAGACACGCACTGCAACAAGACAAATAAGGTATTTTCGGGATACAGTTCCATACAAATACAAAAACTACTCAGTATACAGAGCGTGTCTGTGTGAGTGTTTCAATTCATGAGATTATAGTAAGTTGAGGTACTGCTTTAGCTTATATGTCTACTGTGGCTAAGCTTAGAAAAAAATTCGTATAAACTAGCTACTTCATAAATATACCAATCACTAGATTACATTTCTCTAATCTGATATATCTGATAATATTCAAGCTTGATAAAAGTTTACTTATATCTTCAGCGGCTTCTTGCGCAAACCTTAAAGGTTGATTTAGGAAAAGCGTAAAATACCAGTACCAAAATAGGCAAACAGCATTTATCATCACAGTAATTGGTGAATATAGGCCATGAGCTGCTAATAAAAAAGTTCCAAAACGGCTTTTGAGCTAGAAAAGTTTTGTCACAAAGTTTGGAAAGAAGTTATGGATTGTATTCATCGTTACTTTTTATGTTAGTACTTATTGTAAAATATTAAAAGATTTTTTTATTTATTTATTTATAATAAGCACACAAACAGCACTGTTACTCACAATTCAAATTAACTAACATTTAAAATCGGCATTTCAGTAACCATGCAAATAACAGGTATACATGACATTGACATACTGAATATTAGAGACAAGAAGAAAAAATAAAAAGTGTGTCCAGTAGACCTAAATTCAGAACACTACAAAAACTAAACAATTTAAACTACAAAGACGTACATTGTTCGCTCTCGCTCTGTTTATATAAGGAACGTCTGTATGAAACGAGAATCATAGAGAAAACCTCGATAGGGTAATCCGTTAAGTTGGATCTTTTATTATACAGGGTGCTAACGAAATCGTGTAATTCCTTAAAACCTCCTCTACTGGTGTAGACAGGCCCCGCACGGGATTTAGCTTGATTAAAAATTAAAAATTAAATTCTTTTTTTTTCATGTGGCTTTGTTACCGATCGTATCTAAACCACCTAATAAGGATTCAGTTAAAAAATAAGATTTTTTGCATAAAAATAATTTTATTTGTGCGAACATTTCGATGCAACGCATAAATTACTGAAAGTACAGCGACACGGCTGGCAGGAACGACTAACGCCATATCGCTCTTTGCAGTCAGATAACTCAAGGCTCTAAAAAGAGACAGAAACTGAAAACCAAAAAATTTTTTTGATATTTTTTTCCTTGATTTTCTAAAATTCCTATTTAGGGTTAATCTGTGTCACCAGTAGATCACGTGGTTTGAAGGAATTACACGATTTCGTTAACACCGTGTATAGCCTTGCCATACGTGTTAAGGGGCTATTAAAGGTGGTATTTAAGGTGGATGTAGGCAATTCAAAAATGCGATGATGTCGCTTGCTACGTCAGCTCATACTGTCCCACTTGTTAAGTCAGCTCATACTGTCCCACTTGTTATGTCAGCTCATACTGTCCCACTGCTAGTCAAAGGCCTACCCTAAGTTCTTCCATGGACTCTTTTCCTGCGCCACCTACAATATTAATACATAATTGTGTACAACAAGCTTAATTCAAAAAAATGGTTTGGTCCATCCCATCCAAGAGTGACAGAGAATTGAAGACTTTGCATATCCTACAGAAATTATAATTCCATTTTATGTATTTATGCAGTTACCTTTAATAAAATACAGTTTTAATGTCGCGTAGTGTTCCAAGTATATTTTTATAACCTTCTTTATTAATATCATTGTTTGTATAAATCTCCGATTGGCATGTACGGTCCAGTTCAATAATCTGATGTATTTCTAATTTCTTATATCCCTACACAATAACTTTAAATGGCATTTTGTTGTTTCACCGCATTATAAATACTGAGCATAAATGAACTAAAGAAAATTGAATTTTATATCGTTTTATAATCTTTGTGAGTTGAAGTAATCTAAAAGTTTAATCCCAACTTAATACAACTCGTGGAGCGTCTTAGTAAGTCTTTAGATTTATTAGAACAAGTATTAAGTCTTTGTGTTAAGCTCGAATATTGTGACGCTAATTTAAAATGTAGTATACATCAGTTTAGTATATACTAAACCTGAAACTAGTTTGTTCAGAATCACTAGGAGAATCGATTGACATATTTTTTACACCACACAATTTTTTTATTTTTTTTTTCATACAATTTTGTTTCAGTAGGTTTCTACCCATAACAGTTGACGGGAATAGACACCTTGAGGCTTGAGATGTTCCGCTCCGTCAGTTTCCGTATATTAGACAACCCCTGCATAGCACATCTCAGGCATTTTACACTTTACTAGGGAACGTAACGCGACATAAACTACGGTGTAACTTTGAGATTTATTAAAAAAAACACATATTCAGGCAGTTCTGATGAAAATGTTGTTGGGGTGTCTCGGTTTTTGTATATACTAAAAATAACGTTGTATAAATATAATCAGCCCATTACCATTCCACAGACCTCTTCTCAAAAAGAGAAGGATTTAGGGTTTAGTCTACCATGCTGGCATAGTACAGGTTAACGGACTATACTATAGGGTGTGAGCATGAAGATCTGTCATACAGGTCCCGAGCCCAGTATAAACTCCAGCTCTCCAGTGGCGAAGGCTCCATACAACTCGATTCCTATCGGCTTCCCTTTCGAAACGAGTAGTTACTGGAAATCACGCATCACACTTGAACAAGGTAAGCAGTTTTTGGTCCGGCTTCCCTTTTAAGAAACTTCACCCTACGCCACTGCAGCTCTCACAAAGGTTTGAATCTGCTTGTAACCTAGAAACCGAATTGTACCTTTTTGAGAGAAATAAACTACTATTATTATTATACACACACACCATCGATAACTTTTTGGAGCCCTCTCAGGTGTGCTTGCTTCCTCACGATGTTTTCCTTCACCGTTAATGCAAATGATAATCAAATTCTGATCCGCACATGAATTTGAAAAGTCAGAAGTACCTACCAAGATCTAGTTATCTGTGGTAATCGTAATCCGTGTCTCGTAACGACTGTCATAAGAATACCTAATGACAGTCTTTACGAGTAGTAAGAAGCCCGAATTTCTTACAACCTGTCTAACCATAGGATGTCGGCATTGCCTAGTAACTGGGCTGCGGAGGTCTGATGCACATCTGATTAGACTGAAAGCTGACCCCAACATAGTTGAGGTAACTCTAGGCAGAAGTAAAACCTAGTATTTTTTTTTTAAACTGTAACAATGTTAGAGTGGCTTTGCAGAGAAAAGAGTAAGACACAGAAAAAGCTGAAATACATTAATGAATAAACAAAACATTCCCTTCGTTTCACCTAAGTTATTCAAATCGAAACATCATCAAAAAAATTGTATCAACACGAAAAATCACGCGACATAACCAAAAAGACACACAAAATCAGACAAATATTGACACACGTTTATGCAAAAGAAAAAAAACGGAAAGCAAACATTTATTACCGAAAAGCACGAAATAACGAACGCAAACTATCCGAAACGACGTCAAGTTCAAAAAGCCGCACGTCTCCTCTCTAATCACGCTGTTTGAACAAAAATGTAAAAAACAACCCTTAGCCCCTTCGATTGGAGAAACTGTCACACGGCTGGATGCAAAGGGGATCCCACTAAGTTATTGATTATATCGGAATAAGTCGCTCGCGGGGCTCTATCTCCACGCACTCCCACCACCCCCTGCCAGGGGGTTAGGATATATCGGCCGCATTATTTTACATATATGAGACATAGTTGCAGCTAGTAATTTTCGCTGTTATTGTATCGCGCGTAGATAATCTTAAATTGGATTTTACGTTTGGGAGTCGTTGATGATTTCGTGAACAAACTTGGTAGATTAAGAAGTAGTATAAAACTGATTTATTATTTTAAAGAAGTGTTCTGTTTTTTTTACAAATTGGGGTGCATTAAGACGATACTTAAGTACGTACGCCGCACCCTGGACAGTCAGCCTCGCCACCAACCTTGCTGACTGGCTAATCTTTTCAACACGGCATAAGCTATTTTATGTAGCTCGTCCCGACACTAGAGAAGAAGAATCATAAATTAATGCATAAAATCATAAACCATCTATTTAATAATAAGCCGATTTTTCGCAATAGATGTTTAATTATCGTGTCTAATTGTTGTTTTTGATAACTCTTGAAATATCTATAGAAACTTGAATCTTTTACTACTTCTCGGTAAGTTTCATATTTTAAATAAGATTACACTATAGGGTTGTTGCTAATTTTCTTCTCCTTAAGAAGATTATAGGTAGGTAACAACTCTTTCTAAGCTACAATATACGATACAAAGATAAACCCACTTATTCTCGCTAAGTCTTAGCAGAATACGGTAAGAGTTCTACAAAGCCTTTAAGTTATAAAACTCTCGAAGAACTTTTATGAATACCTTACGATTATGATTATAACATATCATAAGGACAATCCTACCCAAAAAGGCATAAAAAGTTCGAGTGCTCCTATTTATACTGTTCTACGACTATAAAGAAATTGATGACGTAATTCCCTAGCCCTTATTGCCTGTATTACTCGAGTGTCATGTCTAACTCGTAGTTAGAAAGTTTGTAACAACAAACTAAGTTAACGTTACAAAATCCATAAGGTGGCAAGGTCACGGCAGGTGAACTACTACATTTATACTTCTGATATCTTACGCTGAATTCTTTTTGCAAGTTTGGCTTTTTAGCCAATTTTTGTACAATTGAAAAATGAGTGTTTAGCAAGTATTGAGACGCTTTATGAACTAGATTTAGTTTGTAAATGAGTTCTAGAATAGTTTATAAGAAAACATAATAAGAAAGTTAGGTATATTACTGTAATTGGCTCAGAAAAAAAGCGTTGTCGTAAAAATACCCCCAAAAACAAACAATAGCTCATGATTGGAATAATATCGTATGTAAATGCCGAAGAGATCCAAGGAGAAAGCAACTCGGGCGCTACTAAATCGTATTGCAATATCGACGAGGACATATGAGGAGGCGGCGATCAGGAAAGGCGCGGGTGGCTCCAACCCTTCACGCGTTCACGCCAAATCCTTAACGCGCGATTTAAAAAAGAAAACTAACGGCTGAGGGGCGGCGGAGCGGGCGGGGGCCGATTGAGATGGAAATGCCGATTGTCCCGATCGTCGGCGGATCGGTGCCCGCCGCTAACTCCAGTTATAACGATGGGGAGAGAATTTTAATGTGCCACCATTTTGGCGCAATGCTCAAATTTTACGATCGCCGAGTCATTATGAGGGAAATTATTGGCGCTCTGATTGCTTTCGCAGTGATAAAAATTCTCAAGTCGGCAATAAGGTGGAACTAATTCCGAGTTAGATTGAAATGGCGCTTACCTAATGGAATTAGGTACATATTAATGCTGCGGTGACCCGCTCTCGGAGCGGAGCGCTCCGATAAAATATTATCTCATTATAATAAGAATCTATAATAGTATTGTTTATTAAATTGAAACAATTTTCCATTACTCGTTGGAAATTGAAATTGGATTATTCAATTATCTGTTATGCCAATAGCTGTGTATCTAAAAGGCTTTTGTTTTACAACTGAATTAAAAAATTGATTACACGAATGTAAGCGAATCTTTGTTTTGAACCTATGTTTTGTGGTTACATAAGCTTACAATAAATACAGTGTAGAAAGACCAATTATTTTCTATTTTTATTGCTAGTGGTATTCTTATAATAGCTCTAGATCAGGAGTTCCCAACCTTTTCTTGGTCAGGGACCACTTTTATATTATTCTTGTCAGCAGGGACCACTATGTAGGTATAATAAAAATAAACTGTAATAATCAAACTGAAACTTTAATAAAAAACTCAATAGGAAATTATTTAAAATCATTCGCGGACCATATTTTGGATTTTGGCACCAGTGGTCCGCAGACCACTGGTTGGGAACCATTGCTCTAGATGGATTATTATGAGATCCCTGTAGATTATATCATAATTACCATCCTATTATGAATGGTCTTCGGGAGGAAGACAAACTAGCTTAACTTAGAAGCTTGAGAGTGCTCCAAAAACTTGTCGATGGTGCAATCAACCCGCACCAAGCTAGCATTGTGGACTAAACCTAAACCTTTATCATTCTGAGAAGACACCCGTGCCCAGCAGTGGAACAGTAATGGGTTGAATATGAGTTTGGCAGAGCGATTGGTAATCCCTACAAGTTGTTAATACCACCCAGGAAGACATAGAGTAATGGCGGTAGCATAAGGAATCCTACATGACTTGACAGTAACCAGCTCTTTACGCTCACATCGCTTAAGCAACATATTAAATCATCATATTCCAAATCCCGCATAATAATATAAACAAATAGCATCACAAAATGCTGGCAACATCACTTGATAACACAATAAAGCTCGCAGCAGCACAAGATATATTACTATTCAACTTACTTAAAACTCCGAGTCCATCAAAAGTTTTGAACAAAGCTTAAAAGTTAAAAGAAAATATCCGAGTCAGGTGGAGTCTCAGTTGAATAGAGAAAGTTTGGTGGCTCAGCGTGATTAATGAGCACCCTGTGTTTATTCTGAGCATTTCCAATGAGGATTAGACGCCTCTCGACGGTGTCGTTGGCTATCTAGATATTGGGGGCGAGTGGTTTCATACAGTGTGTAAAAATACTAAAAATAGACCTGTTGGAGACAGTTTTATAACCGACTTTAAAAAAGAAGGAGGTTTTCAATTCGGATGTTTGTATTTTTTTTTATTTATGTTCGGGCATATCTCCGTCATTATTAGACGGATTTGCAAAATTCTTTTTTTGTTTGAAAGAGTATGCTGCCGAAATGGTCCCATTTAAATTTGGAACTCTTCAATGGATAACAGCAAATTACCCGAGATTGCTGTAATTGCATGTTTGTGTATTGTTTGTGCCACTAAAAATATAAAAATAAAATAACTTAAAAAAAAGTAAAAGCCGAATTAAAAAAAAAAACTATAAAGAGTAAAATAATTACCATATTATAAAACTAACAGTTTCAGAAGTCGGTGCCTTCAATTAGGTTTAGTGTAAAATTGCACCGACTTCTAAAACTGATTTAGTTTTTTTTTGAAGTCGGTTTTTACTTTTTTTTTAAAGTTATTTATCTTTTAGTTTTTTGTCTTTATGCTGACTGGTAGTATCGACAGTGACTGTTTAACCTTTCCCAATTATGGAGTTGCTGCCCGTAATTATAAATCTGGGCTAGGGAGTTGGTGGCAATAGGTCTTGCCGTCAACGCCCAAAGCTGTATTTAAGCTCTATAATTTTGACTCGGCGTCGTAATTATGAGCACTTTGTGCAAATTAAGCTGTAAGTGTTTTCTTACAATGTATAAAAATAGAGCTATTGGAGTAGTTTTTATTTTTATGTTGGCAGGCAAGTGATGAATGTTTAACCTATTTAAAAAATTGGGAGTTGATGCCCATAATTACAATGCAAGCGGGTTAGTGACAGCAGAAGCAGCTCTCCTTGCACTGATAACGTTAATGCCCGTCAACGGTCTGGAGTATTTAGTCGGTGTAAGTTCGGCACAGCGTGATAGCGCCTCTTGGCGTTGGTTCACTCTCTGTCTATTAGGTATGGGGGTTGGAAATTGATGTTGGAACATGAACAGCCCTAACCAAAGTTCAATTCACTATTTTCATCGACCATTATGATATGATACTATCATAATGATTAATCATGCTTGACAGTTGCATTAGTGATGTCGTAGTACTTAAAGGTAGGTAGGTATTATTAAGTTGACTGTGACCTGCCTCATTATCCCTTACTGCAGGCGTAGCATGACCAACGTAGTCAAGGGTTTTGTCGACGGAAGAACAGACATAATGAGATATTGTCATCGTGAAAACCTAATTTTGTGTATTTTTCCTATCTTTCATGGAGCAAAACGTGGTGGCCGAGCAAGATAGCCGACTTCTACATGGTGGGTCAAAAATCGTGGATCAAATGAAACAGGGCGATAGTTGAGGTTATTTGCAGTGAAAAATATCTGTGTAACAGAGCCCTAACTTGATCTCCTTAAAAGTTACGACAATTTGAGTGTTTTTAAGAAAATATCGAAATTTGTAATAAATAGACAATTAGAGTAAAATGGGTACCTATACTCGTATAAAACAATGAATGGTGTTTAGTTGCTTAAAAGTGCTTTTATGACAATAGGTACCATGATTTATGAGTATTGGCACTTTTTCAATATCTTGTAGTCTCACGAAAAATTAATACTTACGAACATTACTGTAAAAAATTTGTATTGTCAAAAAATGCTGCAAATAACCCCCTGTTTCGTTTGATCCACGATTTTTTACCCATCCTGTACAGGACAAATAGATCCACTGTTGATCTGATGATGGAGCCAAAACGTGTGCTTAGGGACTCAGTAACGGCATACTAAACACTTCTTGTTTAGACTCATTGTGCTCAGCTAAACGAGTAGGTTCTTTTTGGGCCCTGTAAACGCTTAGCTGTAATTTTTTTAAACTTCTAATTTTTGCGTCCGAGCGGTTGACGAGTCAACATCTTCTGAGGATGCCCCGTATAGGGGGAAAACACGTGTCGTATCGGTTTGAGTTGCATGTTGCATTATATTCATCACACCTTCTGCATGTGCATAATTTACGGACGGGAGAATTGCATCCAAACTAGCGAACTACATAATTTGGCGGAATTAAAACTAATTCAATAATTATAACATACAAATATGACATACAAATATAAATAATTATGACATACAAATATGCAATTACAATTAATTGCATATTTGTATGTCATAGATTTCCGCAAAGTAATGCCAGGGGGGTTACCATGACCTGTTAGAGCAGGAATGTTTTAATATTATTCCGAGAGTGGGAAAGTGACAGCGTTAGACAGCTCTCTAGCGCCATCTCTTACCCACTCTCGTAATAATATTAAAACATTCCTGCTCTAAGAGATCATGGTAACCCCCCTGATTCCAATATTTATTTAAGTTTTTATAAATAAAACTTATTTTAATGTTAAGAAAGAAGGCTCGAAGAAGGAAGCGTCTTGAAACCAATATTATATTTATCATACTACCTGTAATAACAATGATGGTTCATAATATTTGTTTCGCTGTGGTGTTAAAAAGTTATCAAAATACATACATGCTGACCGAAGAAAATATCATGTTACCTAATTACCTTTAAGATATGCAGAGAAGTGAAAGAAGTCTTGATAATGTTTTTAATTTATTTTTATTGATGTTTATTAGTCTTTCGGTTGTGATATCAACTTTAGACACTTGTATTGCTTAAAGCCACGTGTATTCGTAAGAACATATTTATTGATGCCCGTTTCCTATATATTTACCAACCGCTATAAGATAATACCCGTTTGTAAAAGGAAGTCTGAAAGTGGCGCTGGTGACTGAGAAATTGTGTGGAAACCAGTTGTCTCAATATGGGATGAGATGCGAAGGAATGAGGAACATGTCGTGAGGAAAGTTTTCAGTATGAATTTGGATGGTTATAAGGGTTGATGAAGGTAAAGAAACAATGATAGTGTGAAAGATGATATGGCTAGAAAGGTGCTGAACTGCTGAGGTGATGACTAAGAGAGATGTATGGAAGAAAAATACATGCTGTGACCCGAAATAAGTTGGAATGGGCAGGAGGATAATAATGTTCCTTTACCTGGTGACTACGCTTCATAATTGTTTACTAGTGATAAAGCGTATACTGTGTAAGGCTTAGTAGACCTTGCTTTCCATCCACCATAAGAGTTTTAAAGGCAGATTAGATTTCCAGCAAAATATCTCTTTTCTTAAGCGATAACATTCTCTACGGTGGGTATCTTCATTGGTAAGTTTGTAGAGGTCCGACGTCGATTTGTAGATTCTTTGGAATAAAGGCTGGGATCCCTCTTTCTCTTGTATCAGCACGAGCGATACGAGAATTGCTCATACTGCCCGCCCGCCTGGGCTGACTGCCCAGGGTGCGCCGGACTTACTTAAGTATCGTCTTAGTCGTGGAGGCTCTTTTATAGTACCCCAAAAGCTGGGATAATACTAATAGATTTGAGTTAGGAACATAACCCGTGTTGGGACGGACAAGAATATAAAACTTCCTCACCGGACGCTGGGAATAGACGCGTGTTGTAAGATTTAAGAAAACCCAACACGATTGGTGTTAGGACCTATACAATCCACCTGGCTAGCTACCACCCTCACATTAAAGTTCGCAAGCAAAAGTCCGCAAAGCAGTTTAGTGTGTTCCGTCGTGTATATGTGAGAGCCAGAGGGGTATAGGGGAATCCCTCTATATCTCTGTTACTTGGATTCGTGTTCTCCATCTTAGACTATGTCTGCGCTTACCATCAGGTGCGTCTAAGGTCAAAAGAGACCAAGTAAAATAATAATAAGAGCTCTGCTCATTCCAAAAAGAAAAATGATCATGAAGTTCTAAACGAAACAAGTACAAATACATACCAATCGGTCAAATTCCTGCGCGTTCGCAGTCGAAGCCGCACCCCGTCCATCGCTCCAGTACAGTTGCGCATTTGTATAGTCGTACAAATTGCTAACCCCCTGTTTATCTGCGATAGCCGACCTCCCGGCCCCTTGTACGTATTTATCTTCAACCCTTCGCTGCGACGACATTGCATTGACTTTGTAACGTTTTGTTCGATCTCTGTACGATACGGACCTGTTTAGTTTTTACGTAGTTTTATGTTTTTGGTTGTTACGTTAATCGGTTATATTGTGGTGTGGAGGTTTTGTAGCAAATGTTTACTGTTGTTTGATACAAATTTTAGGACAGTTTTAGAACAATCTAATGATAATATAATTTCGTAGTGATACGAGAGATTACATCATGTTAGCCCGTTGTCTCCTTTCTTGCCTTTGTTGTAAGGGCCACCTGAAAGTCTCAACGTGGAATCGAATTCGTCGGTGAAGTTTTAACAGTGCGTAAGACATTTTGTAATAAGTATTACTTGAAATGAAAAAGATTATTAGGATTTTCAAAGGTTTAATAAATCATCAAAGACTTTATTTGTAATGATAATTAAAAACAATATTGCGTTCAGTGTAGGTTACGCTCGTTTTAAATAGTTTTTCACTCTCTTGTAAAGTAGCAATTTTTGACTTCCGCACTGTTAGAACTTCACTGACGATAATTATGTCAGTCAGCATATTAATTTTCATAGAAGAAATATATCATCTACTAGGGGTCGCTAGCAGCTTCGCCCGCGTGGATGTCGTTTATCGCGTATTCCGTATTTTTCGGGATACCTACCTAATATAATCTCCAAATTTGATCAGAGTTATTTTTGGCATAAAACCCATAGGCTAGGTAGATCAATCATGATTCGAAAGTAACGTGGCGCCATCTATGAACGTCATTGTTGTTTTCCCCGGGAACAGCACTTTTTTTCAGGATGAAACCTATGTCCGTTTCTGTACACCTGACAATGTATATGCAAAATTTCAGGATGATCGGTTCAGTGGTTTAGGCATGAAAAGGTAACAAACAAACAAACTTACTTTCGCATTTATAATATTAGTTGGAATTTTCATTCTCCTTTTTCTTCTCCATTGTTCCCTCGATGCTGAGGATCGTGAAATCATACGAAGTGTCTCCAAGCTATATGTAGTCTTCTTTAGCTGAACGAACGCACATGTAATTCCTCTACTAGTCGTATAAGCCTAAAGTCAGCGATATTCCTTTGTGTGCAAAGATTCTAAAGTTTGGTAATTCTTGTAGCTCCATTAATAATACCACAATATCACTGATGAAATAATGAGCAAACGATTCAAACTCACCATGAAAACGAAGCAGTTATTGTTAAAAGGTCGACAATGTAAAGGTATCAAGTTATGTAGGCACAACCCTAGCATAAGAAGTTAAGTGCATAATTTAGACAGTCATTTGCGCTAGCGCCAAATGTCAGGCGGATTTTGTGCCCTTACGACCGAAGTAAAGCAAAACTTTACTGTTTTACACAGTATGTTTAATCACGGAGAATTTAAACCTCACACGATTTGCACATTAAATATAATTTGGTAGGTAAACATAATTTAATATTCATAATTCGTCATGGTACCTAATATGCAAAATCTGAGCTTTATTCGACATAATTATATGGACTACCCATTAAAGTATCTAAGATACCTAAACATCATGACATACGAAGCCTACAGACCCGCTCAATTTTTAATTGATCAATCACACATTGTCAATCGGTCTATCTAGGCTTTTTTTATAAAAAACTAGCGACCCGTTCCGGCTTCGCACGTGTACGTTTTATAGCTTAAAACCTTCCTCTTGAAACACTCTATCTATTAAAAAAACCGCATCAAAATCCGTTGCGTAGTTTTAAAGATCTAAGCATACATAGGGACAGACAGCGGGAAGCGACTTTGTTTTATACTTTGTAGTGATAAAAAAAGCTGTCAAAACGTCAAACTTATTCCTGAGATAAAAGTTATCTGACGACTGAAAAATCGGCCCTAAGTCAATGAAAAATACCCCTCCATTTTCGAACATTCGTCGACAAAAATCGAGCAAATTGAAGGCACCCTAAGCAAATTTTCAAGCTTTTGAAGCACAATTAGAAACACGCAATCAATGTGTACCTGATTATTGTTTATCGTCTGAACTGAACCGAAATGCTTCAGGCTACAGCAATGAGAATGGGTGTATAACCGTAGCGAGGGTGACAATAGCCCGTAGACTACACCATAAATAAGTGACTCAATAGTCAATACTCACAGCTCAAACGATAATACGTAACTTTAATTTAGAGACGCGCGTAATATGTGATTTAGGGTTCATAACTTGGGGTGTCAGAGGGAAGCACACCAGATACCCAAAACGTGAATTTTGCATCTTCTGATAGACAAGAGACTGATGAAGATGAGACGGAGGGATAACCACAACTTACCAGACTGAATAGCGTATTTCTTCTTCTCTCGTGTCAGCACGAGCTATACGAAAACAGCTCATGCTGTGGTGAAAAGATTAGCCAGTCAGCAAGGTTGGTAGCGGGGCTGACTGCCCAGGGTGCGCCAGACGTACTTAAGTATCGTCACTCGTGGAGGCTCTTTTCATGCACCCCAATAAAATAGCGTATTGATAAAGTAAGACTAATCCTAGAGGTCTGCTATGCGTTTACCAAACACTAGATTAGCATGAGGACTATATCCAGCAGTAAATTTCGTTAGGTATTAAGGGTAGCCATTGTAAATCCTGGCATACAGGAGTTGCAGTAGAAAGCAAAGAGGGGCAGGCTCGTCTCAAAAAAAGCAGAGATCAATTTAGAGTTCTGAGAAGATTCCGGAAGTCCTCAGCGTGGACTGAAAAAATATAACATAATCAGTGAGGGAGAACATTGATTAATTTATACATACGTAATCAGAGCTAATGATAACAACTCAACGGCATAGCGATCGAAGACCAGTCGTGGGGTGTAAACGAGCTCCCATAGATTTATAGCCATAATTCCGTGTGCAAAAGAAAACGGCGAGGTGTTATCGAGGCCGTATTGACACTTTAATGCTATTGTTTGATTTAGAGGGCTCATTACAAGCGCGGGAAGAATGGCGATCGTGAACCAAAGGTGCGAACCTGAGCTATACAATCCAGTATTCATAATTTCTTTATAGAAACGCTTTGGTGTCGCACCAGCATTTGTAGCGTTTATTGCTAACACAATTTATGTTGGTGTTGTTCTGTTGTGGCTGATATGATAGCGAAACTAATGGACGATAGTCGACGGGAGTGACTTTATAAGGCTTGAGTGGTCAGTGGTACAATTATTGTGTGGTAGGTTACTTTATGGAATGAATTAGTATTGGTAATTGAGAATGCAAGTTTAGACTGAACAGTTTAATATTATGATGGCTATATCAGTTAGAAAAGGAGTCGAGGTGACCGGAAAAGCTTAAGTAATTATGCAGTCAGATTATCTAATGTATCCCCAGATCTTGCACCACTTATAAGAAGAGATGCAAAGCAATCACAGATACGGAGGATGATACCACAATACATTGTACAATCTCATTAACAATCATTTATTATGGAACAGTTTTACAGTTGTGCTAAACGGATCGTGATTTGCCCGGTCGTTGTATACGATCCGTAGCGATGAGGCGATACGGACAGAGGTCTCCGCGGGCCCTGCGCCTGCGCGTGCCGGCCGGCCCGTAATAACAACAGAAAATTTTACGCTCCGGGACAATGCGATATAAAATTATCTGTTAGATCCAATAATCGCACGGAACAGCCGGGACTTAATGCCGGCCAATCATTAGCTACGAGGGATAACGGAGCCGACGGCCAGCGGCCCATTAACGTTGGAAGAGAACTGCGCTCGACGATGCCCCGTGACCAAACGTCAATGCAACATCTACAACACACCGATGTGTTTGTTACGCCGGACTCATCCCTCAGGCATCGACGAACAAAAGAATGACTTCATTGTAACTTCCAATAGTCTAAAGATATTTTTATGACTTTTCACAGAATCCGTTATACTTTATCTCCCTGTGTAACAATCTCTGCACTCCAATTATTCATTATTCGTTTAATTATTGACATACACGTTCCCACAGATTTCTCCAGGAAATTTTAAGTGCGCACGTATGCAGCACACTTAATAACTAGTATAAAGCTGCGATTAAGTGCGAGCACTTATAAATACTGGTAATTATTTTATCGGGATCGACTAAAGAGGACGCGAGCGCAGGCGGCCGCACTATCATTAGCGCGAGGAAAGCGATCAGTTATTTACGCGGCCGGCCGAACAGCGAGCCGTGTTGGTTTACGGCGGGCAACCCCCGAAGGAGATGCATTCCGCCATTCCACCGGCTCACGAACTCACGACTGCACAACAATAATTACCCGTGGGTGTACGCCATTATACTTCGCGAGCGATTATTATCAATCGTTGTGCTAGCGAACGGTCACCGCTTAGAACCCGATGTAATGGAGCAAAATTATCGTAATGTTATAACGAGAGATGCAAAGCAGATTATTCGATAATTATACGAAATAAATCAAAATCTCGCGAGTGCAGTAAGTTTGTCCCTTTCTGTCGCGCGGGAGCGGTGGTGTCGCGTCGTGTCGGTCGCGTGCGCCCGCGGCTCGCCCGCGCCTTCGCTGTGACGCTGCACGCTGCTTGTGGCCAGTATTGTTCGTTCGCCGCAGTCGCCGCCGGCGGCGATTCATACCTCACCCCAACTCTTACCAGGATGTTGCTAATTTTCTATCATTGCGATCACTGCGAAGTTTATAGACCTTTAGATTCTGAAATTTAGGTGTCAGTGCAGTATTTATTGCTGATGCAAAGTAGGTAATTTCCAACAATGTAAGAACAATAGCTAAGCCTAGCTAGCCCTGAGTTTCCAACGATAATATTTTATGTATATTCCTTATATTTTATGTAGGTAATCACTTCTCAGCGTAGTCCTATTAGAAATACATACACTCACTTCTCGTGCCATTGCACCCTTTCAATCTTCATCACCTTGTAGAACCTTACTTATAATTATGTATTTTTGTAATTATTTTAACTTCTATTACTTTTTCAGGAAATCGAGAAAAAGCCTGATAGAATCGAATTGACTTTTCATTCTTCAACTGTTTCCTTTACATGAATTCATGAAGAAGAAAATTCGCGCTCTTCTTCACTGACATCTACTTTACCAACTCGAATCGTACTTAATTACTTTTCTATACCCAAAAAAATCCAAACTATCAATAACATGAGACGTCTCATCCTTGTCATCATAAAGTCGATCATCATCAGTAGGAAACTTAATAATTTACAGAAAGTCTGTAGGTATGTGATGGTCATGGGTCTTAGTTCCCACTCCTAAATGCCTTTAGGAATCAGTAAATTGTAGACTGCGAGGTTCACGCTCCTCTCATTAACGAACAGTAATGTGTTCCGTCATCAAGGTTAACTCCTCATAATGGCGCCACTTCTTATTGACACGCAATTAATATACCGAAACTTCACATAGTTCTTCTCCTTACCAACTCTATCAAACATCTATCCTCCAAAAGTTTTATTAATTTCCATACTCAATTCGCGATGTCCCATGAAACGCTCCATGTGATGGTCATAGGGCTTAGTGTCCACTCCCAAACGCCTTTAGGAATCAGTAAATTGTAGACTGCGAGGTTCACGCTCCTCTCATTACGAACCGTAATGTGTTCCGTCATCGAGATTAACTCCTCGTAATGGCGCCACTTCTTATACATTTCTACAACGTCACTATTACAATTGCACATAATTGAGGTTTGTCCGCTTTTAGTAAAATGGCCAATTTCATTCTTAATGTTGTTGTTTTGTTAAATGACGTAGAATTGTCTCGTTGTAGGCTATTGTTACTTTACTTTTTTGTTGTTATAATTTCTTTGAAATAAGTACGTATACGATTTTTGGGTAACAGGCGTAGCACACGATTCTTTCATAATGGTGCTATAGAGAAAAGCACTTAGAATTTTAAATTACTCCCAAATCTCTAAACAACTCTGCCTAATTGTAAACATGTCAAAATAAATCTACAATAAATTGGAAAGTCTTTGACCAATTGCATATAAACCTCCAAAAATATAAAGACTATTAACTTACTCTCCATAGACCACACATACTTTGAACAGTTTCATGACACAGAAAATAAAATAAAGCAATTCCTTTGGAATATAATTTTCTAATATCACAAAAATCGCAACAACAGCTAAAAACGGTGATTAGTGAGCAGATTGTCCGGCAATAAGTTAATTGACGGTTGGTTGAGTGATCGATCTATGCCGGGCGGTGCGGGGGTGCGCGGCTCGGGGCGCGGTCCGAAGAGGGGGGTGCGCCGGCGCAGCGACGCGGTGGACCGCCGCAGGCGACGCACTGTCTCACCTGCAACAACAGTGTAGGGTTGGCAAATTTTGGTGAACAAATATCCTGAAAGCGACTTCTTAACAGCTTTACAGCAAATTGTATTAAACTTTCGGCGACCACCCACATCGTATTCATGATAAATGACCATGAATCATAGCACCTGTGATCCCCATGAATGCCTCTTACGATGGGACGACCTACTCATAGCTAAAGGTACTATCCGTTTATTCGACTTTTTCATTTTGTGGCATTCTTTCCTATACGGCGCTATAAAACTCCAAGCGATATATCATTGGCATGCGCTTGCGTCAGTACCACTCAAAGCCACGTGTGGGTAACGAGTTGTTTAAAGATCACGATCGCGCGTAAATGACAGGCTCCTAAGTAATGGTGCGCGCCCATCAGAAATCCCCACGACTCCTTAATAACCCACTTCCTGAGTTGTTCCTTGCACTTGCGCGGAATTATAAACAGCTAAAACAATTGAAGCTTTCTAACTTTAAGACAATGGATGAAGGTATACGTATACTGCGAGCTGACACTGATTCGGGAGTTCAAGATAAATAGAATGCATTAACTGTTAGTACACCAAGTGACTATGAAAACTGCAATTAAGGGAAGTGGTGACGCTGTTGTCACAAGGTTTACACGCGTCCATCTGTCGCCCAAAATGAAGGCATCCTAATACCTTCCCTGGCGATTGCCAGGAATGTAGTGACTGATTAGTCACTACATTGTTCAATCGCATCAACTTTTATACAAGGTTGGTCGGAAAATGGATACTAATTCGCGGATGACTGTTCTAAAGAAAGTGTTAAAATTTCAAAGTTCTTTTTTTCCCAAAATTCTTTGTCTCTGCTTTAGTTACGAATTCAGAAAATAGAGTTTCCAATCCACGACCCCAAATATGACCTAAAATGTGAACAAGCGATCATCTTTGAGGATAGATAGATTTTAGCGTACTTTAGTGAAATCTTTGAACTGCGATTTCTCTGAAATTATTGACTTTTGCGAAAACTTGAAGAACAAAAGTTATTCATTATTAGGGGTACTTTACCACAGTTTCCAATTAGTACCCTTTTTCTAACTAACTTTGTATAGATCAGTAGTATTACTGGGAAAGAGGCGATCCTCCCCATAGGTGTCATAAAAGGCCACTAAGCAATTATGGCAAGAGACTGAAAAGCAGCATCCTTCTGTCTTCTAATAACCAAATTGCGATCATCATTCCGTCTGCCAAACAAGGTAATTCTGGCAATTTCTCCTTTGACCGTTTATACAGGGTGTTAACGAATTCGTGTAATTCCTTAAAACCACATGATCTACTACTGGTGTAGATTGGCCCCGCACGGTAATTAGCCTGATTAAAAATCAAAAACTGTTTTTTTTTTCATGCCGTATTTGTAAGTTATCGTATCTAAACCACCTAATAAGGATTCAGTAAAAAAATAAGTTTTTTTTTTTGCAAAATAAAATGTTCATGCTCTTGAACATTTCGATGCCACGCATAAATGAATGAAAGCACGGCAACGCGGCTGGCAGGCACGACTAACGCGATATCGCTCTTTGCAGTAAGTTAACTCGGGGCTCTAAAATGACTCAGAAATAGAAAACTAAGATTTTATTTTCTATTCTTTTTCAGATGATTTTCAAAAATTTCCTTTTTAAGGTTAATCTGTGTCACCTAGATCACGCGATTTGAAGGAATTACACGAATTCGTTAACACCCTGTATTTATCAGGGGACGTTTAGGGACTAATATGGTAACAAGCTTTTAGCCAACCATTTTTAAGGTAAACATGGTTTCACGAACTAGTGCAGTTGCTAGTTGGGGTGCGTGAAAAGAGCCTCGACGACTGATGATACTAAAGTACGTCTGGCGGGCCCTGGACAGTCAGCCTCGCAACCAATCTTGCTGGCTGGCTAATCATTTCACTACGGACTATTCTCTAGTGTTATCCCACCAGCTTATAGTAGTTGGTCAGATATTTGGAGCCTTGTGAGCGTTTTGGTGTGAAGAAAAAAGGTTTTTATTAATGAAGTAATACAGTTATTACGGGACATTACAGAGCGTACTCATACAGAGGGGCTCGTGGTAAAATAATAACCACGTGGATCGTTTGATTTGCAAGGTTAAAGCTGCGCTTGCCGCGGTCAGTCTGTAGATGGGCTACCTTACGTTACACATCGAGACTCCTCCGTGCCTCGGAGAGCACGTTAAGCCGTCGAAAAGGCTAGGCACAAGGAAGAAAGAAATTACAGAGCATACTCAAACACTCAGAAAAAGATGGCGGATAAGACAGAATATAAATAAAAATTGAAATCACGGTTTCCTAAAACTGATAATAGATGGCAGTATTATCCAGCAGTGTTCAGCATGTATAGATAACTATTATGCATTCAAACTCGCAACTTTTAGTTTGGCACACCCCTGTTGCAGCATAACAAAGCAAAAATGGCTGAGATAATGAAGCATAATGCAAAGCGTGATATAAACTTCATATGCGCCCGCGGCTGGATTAACTTGTTAGTTAGAGCCTCAGTTCTCCCCCACACTTCACGTCCACACCATGTCAGGTTCCAGATTAGATGTAGAGAGGATAGAACCTGGGGTGTACAGTTCTCATGTATGTAATGATGTGGTGATCGAAGAGTCGGGAGCTGTAATTTCTGTAGGTGAATCAATTATCAAAGGACAATGCACATGGATGTATGGAGTCCCGTACCATGCTGCATCAAAGTCAAACTTTGTTTTTCATAGACTGCACTTATCATATTAACTCCTACAAAAGTTCTTTTTGTTAACAAAACGCGAGTTTCGGAGATTTTAGAAATAATCTAAATAACCTGACAATGTGGACATGTCATACACGATTTATTATTGCTCTAAAAAATAGTAATCCGCATCTATTGCATTCTACATCTCTATGACCGGCTGTGAACGGCCAATTAACCATAGATAAAAAAATGATAATCGTTTAAATAAAAATTCTAATCTGTTCTAGTTGTTTTTAATTAATGTAGAATCGGCAAAATATATTTTTTACATGTTTTTGAAAGATGTGATCATGACACTTTCAAAATTCAAGGTTAGGCATAGTAATCATAAATCATGTGAAACGGAACGTGTAAAGGGAATAAAACAATTTCAACACTTTTTTGGTTTAAATTAAATTCTCTGTTCAAAAATCATAACCCCGACGCGTAATGTCGTAAAAAAGTATGAAAATAATTACTATAATATTTTGATCTTGATGCATGAGACTTTTTGGTACCACTTTTGGTCATTCTCCTTTAAGTCAGTTGAAAGGATTCCATTGGATGTAGGTTATGTCAATCGACAATCATAAATGCAACGATTTTCAGGTTAATATTATTTTTTGTATATTGGTCGAGATGAGGGGTAGGTAACCATTCTTAAATCTATTTTTTTAGGGTCCATCAAACCGCACAAAATTATGCAGTGTGCCAGAATAAATAAAAATGCATTTTGTTCTGCCAAAACTAACATTTTTGGCGCAAATAATTACGGCTATTGGTTATGGCAATACTCTTGTTGTAAAAAGGAGGGTTGGGTTGAATAAAACCCTTCGCAGGCCGGAACTGGCCCGCGGGCCGTAGTTTGTCCACACCTGGTCTAGATCTATATGGTTGTTGTCACCCATCCTACCTGCTGATAGCCCCAGCCAGTATGGATCAAAGGATACGAGGTTCGAAAGACGATAGCATCTCATAACTAGCGCATCATAAGGAGGAGCTCGTGGCTAAATAATTACAGCCGCATAGACCGATCTTCCGGGTTAAGCCACGCTTGCCGAGGTTGGTCTGTGGATGGGTGACCATTTACCATAGCGAGTTTCCTCCGTGCCTCGGAAAGCACGTAAAGCCGTTGGTCCCGGCTGTCATTTGTAGATCTTTGACAGTCGTTACTGTTGGTCAGAAGCCAGAAAGTCTGACAACCAGTCTTACCAAGAGTATCGTATTACCCAGTTACTGGGTTGTGGAGGTCTGATAGGCAGTCGCTCCATGTAAAATACTGATATTCAGCTGCATCCGGTTCGACTGGAAGCCGACCCCAACATAGTTGGGAAAAGGCTAGGCAGATGATGATGAACTAGCGCATCATAAACAGAGGTAACTTAGCCTTAGTAGTGTACCCGTATGAAAATAGGCCTCTCTTTTCACATTTTCGCCCTAAGAAGTGACTAATGGGTTGTTTCAGATGTAACAGTGTATACTGATAACATCGATTATAGTATTAAGATTTTACTATCGATTGATTTATGGGACGAGTAGATGTTCAATCTAAACTGCTAACGTAAATGGCGTTTAGAATAGGTATAATTATTTTTCATACCTCATGCTCTGAAAGTGCGTCATTGTTTACCTCAAAAGTGGGCAGAAAATGCGTCTCGTCTTCCCTAGCAGAAAAGTAATTTGAAAATCGAACTAAGATTTCCTTAAACTCTGTCCACATACAGGGTGTAAACGAATTCGTGTAATTCCTTCAAACCACATGATCTATTATTAATGATATATAATAGATTAAGCCCACACGGGATTTAGCTTGATTAAAAATAAAAAAAATAAATCATTTTTTTTCTTGCGGTATTTACGTTTAAGTCATCGTATCTAAACCACCTCATAAGGTTTCAATAAAAAAATAAGCAAAAATATTTTTTGCAAAAAAATATTTTTGTGTGATAGAACATTTCGATGACATAAATGAATGAAAGCACGGCGACACAGCTAGCCAGCACGACCAGCGCGATATCGCTCCGTGCAGTCAGTTAACTTGCTGCACTAAAATGACTTACACTGAGTTGCAAGAAAGATACCATTAGGTGATCAATAACTAATCCGTCATTAAGAATAATGTTTCCATTAAATTAATGGCTATTGCATGAACACTAATTAGGTCGTAGTTCGTTCTTCATTTACTAATTATCATATAATGAAATCATGGGGAGTTTGACACATCAAAAATTAATTTTAATTGATAGTTAATCATTCCATTAAATCTAGCTTCTTGCAATGGACAGAAGAGGTTAATGGAGCATTAACATTCTAATGAGAGCATTAAAATTTAATGGACCTTTCTTGCAACTGAGTGTTAGAAACAGAAAATCAGGTTATTATTATGAAATTTTTTTTTGCTGAAAATGAAAAAAACCAGTGCTTGGTCAATCTGTGTCACTCACTAGTAGATCACGCAGTTTGAAGGAATTACATGAATTCGTTTACACCCTGTATTCACGTTTTTCTTTAAATTATATTGTTGGTGGTGTTATAATTGATGAACGATTGGACTGGCGTCCACAAGTGGATACCCTCACCGGACGTGTCAGAAAGCTACTCTATGTGTTTAAGAATCTTCGTCACTCTGCCGACCGGACGGTATTGAATACAGTCTATCTTGCACTATGTCAATCAATACTGGGTTATTGTATTCCTGCGTGGGGTGGAACTTATAAAACTTTGTTTTTGAAATTGGAGAGAGCGCAAAGGTCTGTTCTCAAGGTCATACATGGCAAGCCACGCTGCTATTCTACCACAGAATTATACAAGGAGTGCAAGGTATTAACAGTGCGACAGCTGTTTATTCTCCGCACGATGCTCCGGCGACATTCACTACTTCCCCTAAATAATGATCCTAGTTCAAAAAAACGAAGTGGTGCGCTTGTTTGCACCTCCGTGCGATGTCGGACAGCTTTCGCACTGCGACAATACAACGCATTGAGTTCTAGGCTTTACAATGAAATTAATAAAAGGATCTCACTGTACAAACTAAATAAGCACAATTTTAAGGAGAAATTAACTAATTGGTTAAAGTTTTTAAGTTATGAGGAGTCAGAGAAACTTATTGAAATCATCAAATAAAATAAAACTTACTTACTTACTTTTTGATAAAACTTACTTACTTTTTGAATATTAAACTACATTATAATTTAACATGAACTAACAAAAAAAAAACCACGCATTTTGTAAAGTTGTCAATTCTATAAAATTGATATGTTTCTGTTTATTTAATATTTTTCCTCAAAATAGGACGGTGATCTATGTATGACTTCTAAAACGGTCGACCACCGACTACCCAAGATACGAGCATGGCTCAGTTTGGGAGTCGTTGTCTCATTTTGTATGTTTCTGTACATTCACCTCAAAAAATGTAAATGTTTGTTTCCTGCACTTTGTGTACTTTTTGGAAGAATAAAAAAATTATTATTATTATTATATAATTATAATTCTCAGTTTTCATACTGGATGGCAATGGAACTACTGAATACAACCTTATTATTGTTGTAAAATTCCTAATATTAGTTCAAGTATTTTACTAAGTGAATTACAAAATAAAACCATTTTTTCGGTCGGAATAACAAGTAACCATAAAGAAAACTGCAACTAAAAAGAAAAGACTCAAAACTGAATTTTGTTCAGTCGAAAAATAATTGTACCATTTTTAAATAATGGGTCAGCGCATTTGAAAGATAAAGGCAGTCATTTCTTTATTAATATTTGGAACTTTAGACACTAAAGTATCATTTGAGATACTTTTTATTTCTACTATCACTGAGATGGTTTCTTCAAATACTGTATTTAGTGGTGCAATACGTTTTGTGTTCAGTGTACCTACTATACAGGGTGTGTCGTAAATAGTGGTCCAACGTTAAGTGGTCGACACACCGTGTATTGAGCTATCACATACCACAATTTGAACCATTTTTTACCATAGCCCTCAGTTTTTTTTTATTATTAAAATTAACTCTTCGTTTTACTAATTTTGCTGTAATTTCAACCCAATACATTATTTCCTTTTTTGTTTATTACTACTGAATACATGTCGAGGGGTAACGGGCTATTTGGTTTAAGCGACATTTTGGGTGATATTGAGTTATATATATATTTGGAATGAGAAAAATTCGCTGATTCCAAATATATACATATATAACTCAATATCACCCAAAATGTCGCTTAAACCAAATAGCCCGTTACCCCTCGATGTGATATCATATGCAAGTAATTTTTTGTATTTTTTTCGAAAAAACCTGATTATAAAAAAATATAAAAAAAATTGGTATGTGATAGCTGAATATATCTCATATCCACCCCTTAACGTTGGACCACTATTGACGACACACCCTGTATATAGGATGCGAAGAACGAAACAAAGGAAAAATTCGTGTCTTGCGCCAGTTTTATAAGTAGCACGTCATCAGGTTTTAATGGATATATATCTATAGATATATTTAAATTAAGATTATAATTGTCTATCTTAATCTACACAACATTCTATATTAGTTTCAGCAACAATTACTGCGCCGATTTTTTAATTAGCTTTTAAACCCGCCAAAATCCGCTGGCCATTTTTTATACAGTTCCGATCCGTTTGCAACAAAGAAAACAAAACTGACATCAAAAACCGAGGATCAAATTACACAGCTAACTAAGTTTCCAAACTCGGGTAAATCATAAATATCTCTTAACGTGTTTAACCCCAAATCACTGTAAATTATTATTGGAAGTTTACATTATTAAAATAATGAAAATGATCGCCGACGGCCGCCATGCGTGCCTCCTTGCGAACATAAAAACCACTCGAGGCGATTAAAAATAAACAATAATTGGGCCGGCCATTCACGCATGTAGCCTCATTAAAACAATTAAATCTTGATTGAACAGAAATTATAGCTGTCGATTCTTAAACATAATGCGATGGTACCTTGCCGGAATCTGCTCCGAAAAAAGATTAACGTTGATTTTAATAAGAAACAATTATATACGTAGGTATGTGTCTACATCCCACGCTCAAGTAGTTTGATCGCGTTTCGGACCGGTTATACGTAATTATCAAAAATTACTGATGGCGTTTTTTTGATATAATTTCAGACTTTTTTGGTTGTTGGCAACCACGGTCACGGGATTAGAAACGTACGTGTGCTACATGAGTCATTGACATTGTTATTTCATTGTCTGATTCATTAATCATTTCCTGAGCTAACAAAAGCATCATTTTCATCTACTCAGCCACAAAAGAATTCCTAAATATTGTCGCTTTACAAAACATAGACCCCTCTAATTTCTCTCACCAATTGAATGCACTACCGCTTCTTCAGCTGAAATCAACGCTGCAATTATCGAAGGCCCACACTGTATTCAGACTGTATAATTTAGGTTCAGTAGTTACCTAGATCTGTTCTAAAATCAACATAATTGTACTACTCACCCAAAACCAGACTGCACCTAGTATTACAATTGTATATTTGCACCTAGTATTACATTTCTCCTTATTACGCGGGAAGGTAAAAACAAAAAGTAACGAAAAGAGAGGGGGCTATTTTAAAACGTGGATTTTGTTTAGACCACATTCCCCCTAATTACGATAGATAGTTCTTCGCTCGTGTCAGCATGAGCTATGCGAAAATAGATAATGCTGTGATAAAAAGATTAGCCAGTCAGCAAGGTTGGCAGCGGGGCTGACTGCCCAGGGTGTCGTCCAGGTGTAAACAAAGACTCAGGTAAACTCAGATTTAAAATATACCCATCACTTTCTAACGACATATAACAAAAAGAGATGGGCTATTTTAAAACCTGGGTTTTGCTGAGACCATATTTTGTAATACGAAGGTTTAAGTCACATAAAATTTTCATTTTGCTACATGAATATAGTAAGTTAAATGTGACGAAAATTGGGAGATCAGTCCAGCAGAAGATTGCTAATTATTTAATTTCATCTACATTTTAACGAAAACAAAAAGACGCATTTAATTAAAAGACAAGAAAGGACTAATTTCAAAAAGTGGCAATTAATTGCAAAGTAATAGTTAATGCATTTGCAATTTGAGGTAAATTGCAAAGCTATTATGACTAACTAATTCCAAAGAAAACACAAAGTTCGCCATAAAGAAGTTAATTCGACATAATGTGGATAGATGTTGATACCTCTATTTGGAAGGCGGTACCGAAACCTTGGTATTAGCTATGGAAATGAGATCGTTAACATAATTATAATTAATCTCCTAAAGTGGCCCATCAACGATCATCGACAGGATTAAGGAGGGACCCACCATGGTATACCTACTCGATATATTTACGTTTTATATGGACGTATAATTAAATTAATTAATAATTGGAATCATCTAAGTATAGATACGTAAGCATAATGGCATCACGAATTTTTCATTATATCAAGTACGTAATATACATAATTGACTGGTCTTCATTAACTTAATTTCATAGAACATTCTAGAGAAATTAAGTAAATTTTATTTACACAAACTTCAATTATGTACAAAGAACCGTAGAATCCATTTGGTCTTTCTTGTCGTGTTTCTATTTACGACGAACAGTCAATCACAATTCTTTCTGTTTGATATTTAACGCTTATCAGGCATTGTTTGAAATTATCATTAGCGACATTTAATAGAAAACATTCAAAGACGTAAGCATCGATCCCATATAAAGAATCGATACTAATTTGTTTCTTGTCACTCGATTAAACAACAGGCCAATTTCGAAACGAAAAAGGTAATAAAACTCGTAAACTATTTTCGATTTCAAAATGAAAACATTTGGTATCACTTTTTCGTGGGAATGGTTATAATAAAATGCCTATCTCGAATATTTGCAGAAAGTTATTCAAATAAAACTTATTTAATCTAAATCCGAAACGTCTGCGGGCTCACTGCAGGAGCAACATCATTACGATTCCCATACATATTTACGTCTTATGATATTTTTAATTTAATTTTCCCGGCGAAAGTTCGGAACCTACTCCGTTGAGTGTTGAAAGCTATCCAATTTGCGTAATACTGCCAAAATATCTCATTTCTACGCTCGCTACCGATATACTACGACAAGATGACCTAACTTTATTGGAACCTCGAAGGAAAATAGTCCTTTCAGTTTATATGTTAGAATCCAAAATCGTCTGAGCCACTTCTAAGGTACACTGTTTGGATATAGAACGCAAATGGAGTTTTGGCAATTCCATAATGCGAAAGTGGTCTGTTCAAGCTTTTGACTCTATGAAAAAAAAATACGAAACTCGGAAAACGATAGAAAAAAGAGAACATTTATGTTTTCATAGAGTTATTATTTACGGTTCGATGGACGTGTAAAAGCGATATTTAGAGGGCAGCACTCTGCCGATTAGTGGGGCTTGTGTGCGCCGAGCTTTACGGAATTACAGCGCTTTGCGAACCCCCGTGGCCGGTAACCCTTTCAGCTTTGAAGCTATCAAAATTATTTCAGAGAAAGCTTAATACAAGTTGAATTTCATAACGTCGTTGTAGATTTTAATATTACAAATTTCACGTGGGATATTACGCACTGATGACTGGCCTGCGAATGTTATAATACTGAATTTTCTTATTGGAAACTTATTGAAATAGTAGACTCGAAAACAGAATTTACTCTGTTGATTTTGTTAAGGTTACGGTCTCTTTAAACCGTTACTGACATTGCTAATAATATGTAAAACGTAATATTAACATACTGAAATTACTTTTCTTGAGAATGTCAACACCCAACATGTTATAGTGGTAAGTATCTCTTTCCGTAGTATATAAGGTTAGTTTGAAAGGGGTACTAATCCGAAGGGGTGTTAAAGTACTCATAATAATGAATAACTTTTGTTCTACAACTTTCCGCAAAAGTCAATAGTTTAATAGAAATTGCTGTTCAAAAGTGTCATAATAAAATCACTAAATTCTATCTATCCTCAGCTATGATCAGCTGTGTTTATATTTTAAGTCATATTTAGGGTCACGGATTGCAGCTTCATTTTCTGAATTCCTAACTAAAGCAGAGATGAAGAACTTTTTAAAATCGGTTTGCATCGTAATAAAACCTTGCTTTAAAACAGTAATCAGTGATACTTTAAGTGGCCAGAGGATTAGTACCACTTTTCCGAATAAACTTGTTTGTGTATCGTAGGAAGCAAATAAAGGGTTACGACAAGAGGATGGGCAGCCGTTGCTTCCTCTTATGTGCTAATAGGTTAAAAGTACAATATGCTTCGATCACAACCCATCTGGTGATTATGTAAATATTTATGGTGATTAAGATATGTTTATTTGAAGGCCTGTTAGTACTCTTTTAAGATAATTGCAAGATATAAGCAGTGACAACCTAGCTGTTGAAGCCTGTCTTCCATGCAGGAGGGAGGGAGGAGGATGAGTTTGATCCCGGCCCGCACCTCTGACTTTTCGAATTCATGTGTTGATGAAGGAATGTGGAAAGGGATGTGGATGTGGGAAGGATGGTGAAAGAAAACAGTGAAGAAACCTGGACACCTGAGAGGGCTCCAAAAAGTTCTCGATTGTGTAGTGTATTCCGCCAACCCACACCAGTCCAGCGTGGTGGACTAAGGCCTAAATAAACCTTTCTCATTCTGAGAAGAGGCCTGTACCCAGAAGTGGGACAATAATGTGCTAATTATGCTATACTTTTTTACGAAATGACAATTAATAATAATAATAATAATTTATTTAAAAAAAAATAGTACTTAGATAACGTTACAATTAAGTGCTGTGATAAAACAAAAGTACACAAAAGCTTTAGCATCTGAAGCCGAACTAGGAGGAACCTGTGTTTCGGCTAACAGCGCCAATCCCCTCGAGTTACATTAGATTTGAGTTCTTAAATGCTAGCATTTTACAATACAATTATACTGGGTGTAAACGAATTCGTATAATTCCTTCAAACCACGATCTATTACTGGTATAGATTAACCCCGCACAGAATTAAGATTGATTAAAAATAAAAAAACTTGTTTTTTTCGTAAATAAAAATTTTATGGGTTAGACAATTTCGATGCTATGCATAAATTAATGAAGGCACGGCGACACAGCTGACGGGCACGACTAACGCGATATCGTTCCACACAGTCAGCTAACTCGGGACGCTAAAAAAAATTTTTTTTTAAACTTTTTTTTGTTGATTCTGATGAAAACCTATGCAGGGCCAATTAGTGTCACCAGTAGATCAGGCGGTTTGAAGGAATTACACGAATTCGTTTACACCCTGTATTAGCCAGGCATTAATTCTGCTCAATAGGTTCAATAGCAAACAATGTGTTAGATACAAGTTGCCGGTAAGTTACTGCCGCGTTCCAAAGTGTAGATTCCTGTGGAGAAGAACAGGCAGTAAAATTCTTGGTTACTCTTTTTCATCAAATATTTACAAAAAGTTGGTTATATTGTGTATGAGAAAAATATGAGAACAATATAAGATGATGACTATGCAAATAAGATTACCTACAATTATTTTGCCATGACAGATTAGATTAGATCTACTTATCTGAAACACCACATAAATATATTCTAGAAAAATTTTGCCATCAAAAACTTTTCTTTTTTTTATCTTTTTAAAAAAACGTTAGCCCACAATAGGATTTCTCCTGTATCGTGGGTGCGTTTACAAACACAAATCCCACATACACAAACGCCCAGACCCGAAACAACTATCTATACGCCATACAATGTTTTGTTCCGTGTGGGAATCGAACCCACGACCTGTGGCGCAGAATCCAATCGCACAGCCACTGCACCAAACGTGTCGTCAATACTGCCGTCATAACGAAGAGTGCAGTAAGTGCAATTTTTGAACATAGAATTTTGAACCTTAGTGTTGGGTTACGCAGACGCAAAAGGTTAAATATTCTATGTTCAAAAATTGCACTTACTGCACTCTTCGTTATGACGGCAGAATAGTGTCAGTAGTGTTTACCGCAACATGTTTCGATGTTTCAGACACTAACGAAAAGCTGAAAACTATGTCAGTTTCCATTAAAACTGTTACTAATAAAACAATTTCAGCAACCTGATTTGTTCTTTTCTGTGGTCCTCCAATTCCATTCCACAAAAGAAAATAGTCTTTGTCTCACCGCCCAAGCATTATCAAGAAAAGGTGACTCCACCAAAAGGAAACACAGCAAAAATAACATATCATCCAATAAAGGGTTAATTGAATCATATAAATAATAATTCCGTGGTTCAGCCGACCCCCTATACTAGTAATGGCGCGTGGATATTCTCGTCACGCACCTGGCTAATAAAGCGATGTATGAAGTGCTTACACAAAACAATATTACCTCGTTCTCGGAATAAGGGAAATTATATCAAGGTCAAATGAACTAGACTTCGATTGTGGGTACTGGGTTTTATATTATTGTATTATTTATTGGTGATAATTATTACACGTTCAAGTGAAATAAAGGGCTGAAATAATACAAAAAAAAAAAACTCATCAACGAAATTTATTTATTTATTCTTTATGCACAAAGTTCTTATTCTGTACACAAGAAAATTAAATAAAAATAATAAATAAATATTAGCCTGTAACTGTCCCACTGCTGGGCAAAGGCCTCTTCTCATACAGAGAAGGAACGAGCATTGATCACCACGCTTGCTCACTGCGGGTTGCCGATTTCAGAACATTAAGTCCAGGTTTCCTCACGATGTTTTCCTTCACCGTTTGTCAGTGGCGTCTTAGATTAACTAAGAATGTACATATGACATTGAAAAAGTCACATTGGTACATGCCTGGGTTTGAACCTGCAACCCGGTGCTTAACAAGCGGGTCTTTAACCTCCGGGCCACCACGACAAGAACAGACAAGAAAATTACAATAATAAAATTACAACTTAGTGAAGTCATGTACAAAGGCGAACTTAACTCAAAAATGAGTTTTCTACCAACAAACCTTAGAGTGATAGAGAGAGATTGATATTGTGGTTGAGGGCAAACTCCAAAATTAGTACAGAGGCGGACTTAAAGATTGTATATCTTTTTTATAAATCTACTGCCTAGCCTTATCCAAACTACGTTGAGGTCAGCTTTCAGTCTAATCAGTTATTTTTTTTCATTGACTCTTTTATTTGGACTTAGTCGCACCTGATGGTAAGCGCAAACAGGCTCTAAGATGGAGCAGACTAATCCAAGTAACAGAGATATAGAGGGATTCCCCTATACCCCTCTGGCTCTCAGATACACATGACGGAACACAGTAAACTGCTTTGCACCAGATATACATATACACATACAGACTAGTGTATAAGAGTGATAGCTAGCCAGCCTACTGGTAGCTAGATGTAGCTGAATGCGTATCAGTATTGTAAGATCACTTTATCATCCTTATACGTTCTTATACGTCATTTCACCTTCTTTCTATTTATATTAAACCTTTTTTTATCACAGGCCACGCGTTTTCGAACACTCTATATTCAAAACTTAAAAAGCTCTCGATTAAAAAGGAAAGTTCTTTTGGTGTATAGTCTATGCTTTTGGTCGGTGATTCGAGAGGCAACCAGGAAAGGGTGCGGACTGGAATTTACTCGAGGGAGTTGCTGCATTGCTGAGCCTCCGGCACTCCGACCTACTTGTGGGAGTCGCTGCACCACTGAGCCTCCGGCACTCCGATCTACTGGAGGGAGACACTGTACTACTGAGCTCCCGGTACTCCGGTTCACTGGGATTCGTCACACCCATATCACTCTGTTTCATTCCAAATTCTCGTGTGCAGTTTAGAGACCTTAAATGTTTATAATTATAGAAGTTGTCTTGAAGTGTTTTTCTTGTTTGTCCGGCTAGGGGTAGGCAGGACCCTTTAGTCTTCGACCTTCTTTGTAACTGGTGTAGCAGATGTGTCCCTAGGTCAAGAGAACTTGGGGCCGTCTACTACGTATTTTACATGGAGCGACTGTCATCAGACCCCCGGAACTCAGTTACTGCGCAAGGTTAGACCGGCTGCCAGACTTCTGACCCGTAACGACTTCCATAGATATTCGTATGACAGCCGAAGCACGGAGGTGTCTCGATGTGTATAGAATGGTCACCCGTCTACGTACTGACCGTGGTATGTTGCTTAACCTCGCACATCGATCGATCTGCGTCTTTGATATTTAGCCACCAGCTCGTCGATCTCTCAAATAAATGTAGATAGGTACAGAGATGATTAATGGGCCATACCTACCAACAGATACCATTGCAATAGGTATTATGTTGCTCTATTCATCCGATTCTGAGATGATTCAGTCAAGTTTAAGAAAAACCCAAGAAAAAACAATAGCATTTAAATTAGTTTAGATCGGTGTTTCAAGAGTGAGACCACGCAGAAGGCGAAGCCATTCTACGAATGAGCATGGACCCTCCGCAAAGACCTCACTGAATCGCATCGTGGTACTTGATATATTTATTTTATCTTTGTTTTAATTAGTTTCACGTTTCTCTTTGGACATCACGGCTCATCTTCCGTGCGAAAGATGTCCGGTCCTTTGGAAGGCATACACGGGGACACAGGTCCAACGCGCAGAGGCCCCTTTGAGAGCTTTAATCTAAAATGGGGTGGGGCACCAACCCGGGACTATCCACGGCTGCACTATTGGAGTACAGTCATGGACCGTCCCAGGTGGGTGCAAGACTATTGTAAAATATGGTGAAAAATATCTGGTCTATGGGAAGGGGTGTTAGGTGGACTAGATAACTTCTATTGCCGGAAGAAAACGGCGTCTGCCTTTCAACATTTAAAATTGAAGTGTTGGCAGACGGTGACTCGCCAGCTCACTAGCTGGGCCCCCTGAAAAGCCGCCAGTACATAGGCGAAGGGGGCAACAGACGTGTGAGCGGCTAGAGGTGTAGAGAGGTGTGGCCCCGGTTTCGCCGTCGCGGGTCTAAGAGACCCGGAGTGGGTTTCCCCGCTATTACGCCTTTAGACACTTCCACCCCCGAGCATATAGCTCTGGCGGCCCCCCTCTGGCCGGCCGATAAAGGCAAGCCAGAGTTGAGAATCCTGGGGGCACTCTTGGGGTTCCACCCCAGCCAGCCAATAAAGGCAAACTGGAGACGAGGCCCTGACCGACTCTCTGAGGCAATAAGGTACGCAGTGTCGCCACTCACCAACAGCTCGCCACAAGCTGCCCTGCGGTTTGTAAGCTTTTCAGTAGACCTCATGATACATTTTTTATTATATGATGGGGTTGTTGAAAGCTAGTCTAATGTTCCCTCCGGTTTTACGTTAATCTCATGATGAGGTAACGCCTTTCCCAGAGGGGGATTCACGTTTTATTATTAAATTATTTTATCTTTGTTTTAATTAGTTTCACGTTTTATTATTAAATAATAATAATAATATTCGGAAGGGGATACTAATCCGAAGGGGTGTGAAAGTAGGTACACATAATGATGAATAACTTTTGTTGTACCACTTTCGCCAAAAGTCAATAGTTTAAGAGAAATAGGAAATAGTTGTCCAAAATTTCATAAAAAAACACTATAATCTATCTATCCTCAGTTATGATCAGTACCGTAGAACGGGGTTACTTTGATCAATTTTTTGAGCTTCATGTGTTTGTATCTTATTTATTTTCGCTTTTAGCTGCTACATCAAAAATATTTTATGTAGACTCAATTAACTGAGATATATAAAATCACATAGACTAGATAAAAAAAACTATAGAGCACAGTTTTCGATAGCAAAAAGGAGAAATGTTCCTTATCAAACTTGGACCGCAGAGCTTCTACTTTGATGATCTCTGTTCTATCATTGAATTTCAAAGTAGCCCCAATCGAAAAATCTAAAACTCGTTTTTTTTACATATTCAGGGGTGTCATTTAATATTTTTTAACATCGCCATCTAACATCGCAGACACCTCTATACTGAATGGTAAAATAGGAAAACTGTCAACGTTCCCTACAATATTAAATTAAAATGCACAAGTTCCATTTTCACACAGATATTTAACCAAATGCAAAATGTTTAGTAACTATCAATGTCGCCCCTGTATTTGAAAGTAACCCCGGTTTACCGGTAGTCATTTTAGGTCGTATTTGGGGTCACTATAAGTGATGCTCCATTTTCTCAATTCGTACCAAGAATTTTTGAAAAAATTATAACCATTTTGCACGTTTTTTTTATCGAATTTTGAAATTTTAACACTTGTTTTAAAACAGTCATAAGTAATACTTTAAGTGGCCCGCGGATTAGTACCCCCTTTCCGACTAACCTTGTATGCTGTGCAAGTTATTTTTTTTGTATGCATTCTTTTCTTGCATTTATAAGGCACTTTAGTTTATCAAAATACTTGTTTTATGTCAACACACGTACGTATAGAGGATATGTTATATATTCTGCAAAATAATGATCTTTACCTACATTTATGTGTTTATAGTATAATAGGAGACTGCAGGGGTGGGCGTCGTTCACCGTATTAAGTTATTAACGAGTTACTTAGTTCATTTATTACTACAGCCCGATTCATTATATTTACCCGAAGAAAACAAGTTACGCTAACCATCACCGTTATAAATAGCTTTAACTTAAGTAGGATATTTTCACATTATTAAGTAATAATTATTATGATATATTTATGTAGTAAGTCATTTTACTATGATTATTTGAACAGCATGTATTATTTAATAACATCTAAATATTTTAAGTGGTCTGTAATTAAGGTTGAATTTATCATTTTCTTTTTTTAACTGCCTAACTCTGGTGTGAGATATTTATCCTTACTAATAATATAAATGCGAAAGTAACTCTGTCTGTTACCTCATCACGACTAAACTACTGAACCGATTTTGATGAAACTTGGTACAAAAATAGTCTGGAACCCGGAGAAGGAAATAGGCTACTTTTACCCCGAAAAACGCGGAATACGCGATAAACGACATCAAAGCGGGCGAAGCTGCGATCGACCCCTAGTTAGGATATATAAATACAAACGTATTAGAAAAGCATTACATAATTATAATATCTACCTAAATCAAGAACACCACTACATTCGAACTTCAAGAAGTCATAAAAAACTAAATTTACACAAACTAAATTAAACTAAACTAAATTTAAACATCAATTAACAGAACTGCGTCTGTAGACATGTGGCAATTGACGATCGCCAGAGAATACTTACGCCAATTAATTGACCGGTCGAAAGCTTGTGTCAATCCAGTACGTCTCACTGTCGTTTCTACTCTCTAGCGATCATCGATTGCCATTAAATTTGTCTACAGACACAGTATTGTTCGTCGACTGAAAATCGTCTCTTAAAACTTCTATGGAAAAGTATCTAAAACATAGTATTATCACAGTGTACCTACTTACTACATACAGTGGATCAACGCCCATACATTTGACAGGTCAAAATTATGTAGGGTCGCAGGTTATGTCCCAAGTATGCAGTATGGCTACTCGGGACATAACCTCCGCTCCTTCACCCCGCAACCCCCCGCTCGATTGCTCTGCGACAATGTTCTACGTTGACCGACTGTAAGGAGTAAGATATAGGTAGACTGTGGTATTATTAAGACTTGAATGGCGCTTGTATAAACAGTGCATCTCAAATTAGTTCTCATCATCATCAGCCCATTACTGTCCCACTGCTGGGCATGGGCCTCTCAGAATGAGATTCTGAAGGATTCAGGCCTTAGACCTCCACGCTGACCTGGCACGGGTTGGCGGACTACATACACCATCGAGAACTTTCTGGAGCCCTCTCAGGTGTGCAGATTTCCTCACGATGTTTTCCTTTACCGTTAAGGTACAAGTCCGAGACGGGCTGCAAACTGCAGACTGCAACCGCAGACCGCAAGTCGCCATCGGAATAGCGCCTTTAAGTTGTGCACTTTAAAGGTGCTATTCCGACAACGACTGCAAAACTGCAACCCCAGACCGCAGCCGCAGATCGCACCGCAAGCGATACTACTTTTGCAGTTTGCGGTCTGCAGCCCGTCTCGGATTTGTACCTTTAAAGCAAGTGGTACCTAATAATGATCCGCACATAAACTCGAAAAGTCAGAGGTGTCACTTTTTTGAATAAATCAAATCCAATATATTTAATGTAATTTTCTGTAAAACAACACAAAATTCAGCAGTGATAACCAAAGCACTCGTATCTCCAGTTCTCGGTAAAGGCGCCTAACAGCTACAAATGTTCTGAGAAAACCTTATCACAATAACGACATACATCTCGTGAAGCTCTTATAATCCTATCAAGTTTACAAGCCAGCTGCAGCCGCATTCTGGCTTTGTTCTTTGAAGTTGTATAGAAAACGAGAAAATGTTATATGTTTTACAGTTAATGGTTTCATTGTAAAAGTTAATGTATCAATGAAATACCGCTCTCGTTATGAAGAGCGCAGCAAACGACAAATGTTGGGGAAATTTCTGCAAAGCGTTTTCTTCAAAAATTATATTATAAAATATCCATAAAGTCGATTTCTGCATTCTTCATTAAAGACAGTATGTGTGTACATGAAATCGTTTGCTGTGACATATGGAAGCTTCTGTTTTTACTATTTACTTCATTACTAGCGACCCGCCCCGGCTTCACCCGGGTGCAATGTATTATACATATAAACCTTCCTCTTGAATCACTCTATCTATTAAAAAAACCGCATCAAAATCTGTTGCGTAGTTTTAAAGATCTAAGCATACATAGGGACAGACAGCGGGAAGCGACTTTGTTTTATACTATGTAGTGATAATTAAGTGTTTAACAAAGCAAACAAAATAGTCATGCGCAAGTGTTATTTGTAAACGCTTCCACGATACTGAAGGAATATTAATAATCGAATAGGCGACGGTTCCTTACCAAATAAATCGTTTTCAAATACAAAACGTTGTAGATCAAAATTTGGACAATTCCAATAACATTTACACTACACTACAATCCATGACATGATAATTTACTGCCCTAAAATAGGGATAGTTTAACCGAACAGGCTTTAAATAATTAAACCCAACAATTAACACTTATGGAGTGTCGAAAAACACCCCTTAATAAGCTGCTGGCCAAGCATAAGCCGTGGTAGCCGTTACTACGCCATATGTTGGTCAGGTTAATTCCGCTCTCTCGCTATGAACGATGACCCCTTTATTACTTATTAAGGAGCTTCTGGCCGCCTCACCCCCGTACCACGTTATTTATGTCGTCTAATAATAATTTGTATTAAATCACGGACGCTTCCCACAGGACAAACAGGATTTGTTAGCCTTTGTTGTTGACGATTCCTTGTGCTTCCTTCGCGAAACGAAAAGATATTGTTTGTTTGTGTTATGGAAAAAAGATATTTCTAATCGTGTTTTGTTTGTTTGCTTGGCTTTTTACTATTAGGGGCGATTTTGTTGTGGTTTTCCTTTTTTGGTGTTTTGGCTTTAATTTATTTTATGATTGATTTATTTGCGAAAAGTATTTCGGAGTTAGAAAGAGACAGACTAAAGAAAAGATGGATGGATTGTGTGAAGGATGATATGGCTAGGACGGAACTAGGACGGACACTGAGATGGCGGCTGGTACTGGGAGCCTACGAAGTTAGTCGCCCGTCCGAAAGTAGCCCGTCCGAAAGTAGCCCGAAACGTAGGAGTGAACAAAACAAGTGTCAAGAGTCTTTTCGGACGGGCAAAAACACATCGGTAGTAGGGACAACTGTCAAAACCCGTTGTCATTTATTCTTAGTTCGGGCTCCGAAATAATCGTATGTCCGTAGATGATAGGGAGTAGGAAACGCTCGTAACTAAGGCCGAAACCACGGACTTCGTGATTAGGGAGTAGACCCCCAGAGGTATGGAAGAAAAAGACATGCTGCGCCGACCGCAAATAAATTGGGATAAAGGCAGGAGGATGATGATGATTTCAGAGTTAGGATTGTATCGTAACCATCACCATAGTAGACACTAGGGTTTTCGCATTCCCGGCCTTTTTGAGTTCCCGGGAATCGGGATTTTTTTCTCTTAATTCCCAGAAATTCCCGGGTACCCGGGAATTTTCATGTTTTTTGTACAAATAATTATAGTTTTTCTCGTATATTTCAACATTAAACTTGTGTAAGTACTTTAAACATGATAAATTGTCTAACATACCAATCGACTTTTCTTATTAAAATAAAAAATCTTACACTTATTTAAAAAATTGAACTAGGAACAGTTACAGTCATTTATTGTGCGACGTCGCGAGTTTCTTTAATGAAAAAAAGTCTTCTCTTCATATAATATGGCAAAATATTACGGAATAACAATAGGGTGAATGACTATAAAGGGTGTTACCAAATTCGTGTAATAGGTACCTTAAAACCACATGATCTACTACTGGTGTAGAATGAACGAGAGCGGGATTTAGCTTCATTAAAAATAAAAATAAAGTATTCTTTTTCTTGCAGTAGCGATATGTCATCGAAACATAAGCAGCTAAAAAGGTTAAAAAAAAAATTGCTGGATTAAAATTTTATTCATAGGAACATTTCGACGCCACTCATCAATGAATGAAAGCACGGTGACACAGCTGGCTAGCACGACTAGCGCGAAATCGCTCTTTGCAGTCAGTTAACTCGGGGCGCAAAAAGGGCTCGAAAACAGAACTTTTTTTTTGAAAATAAACTTTTTTATATTTAAAATAAAAACCATTAAGGGTTAATCTGTGACCAGTAGATCACGCTGTTTGAAGGAATTCGTTTACACCCTGTATAATTTCACTATAAATCTCGAAACTATTACACAAAAGATAAGTATTGTAAATAGTTTCTACAAATAAAACATTTACAAAAAAAAACAAGCGTTTAGGATTTGTTTACTAGACAGAGACAACAGTACTGTGTGCTGATTTCACGATACATTTATCCCATTCTAAGTTCACACCACGCAGTACAATGTTCGTTTTACGCAAGAGAGTCTGAAAATGCTCTAAAATCTTCGGAAGCGTGCAGACCCTTCATTTTTCATCATCATTTCTTCATTTCAAATAATTCCCGGGTACCCGGGATTCCCGCCAAATAATTCCCGGATCCTAAAATCCCCAAATTCCCGGGAATTCCCGGTTCCGAGTACCCGGGGCGAAAACCCTAGTAGACACCCCAATTTTCTAGCAAATATAAATATGCTAATGTGAAAACAGTTTTTCTTAAATACGCCTTGCGACTAACACTTTAAAACCAAACAATTTGCCAATTTTTTTGCTGTTAATTTAAAACTTTTCAACTTCAGCTGTCATTCAGTTTTTTATTGTTTGCGAAGGAATGGAGTGCAAATGACGCTATTCCCATCACTAATCAAAAAAAGTATACACTTTTCAAGCTAAGCGCTGATTTTTCAAGACATGATACGACCGCAGCACGCCTACGATTTACGAAGAATGCCTTAAGCTCGTATGAATTTGCGTGGACAGTCGCAGTTATTTTAGCACGCTACAGAAAATTGTCTGGCACTACAATCTACGAAACATTGCTTCTTCAAGTAAAATGCGCGAATAGACACTTTAATTTAAAAACAGTCCATCATATGGCGTGTGATTTCCGGCAAAAAAATAGACCAACTGTACTCCTCCTGCGGGTGTCAGCGAAGAGATTGTATCAAGAGGATGAGTATTGCATGTATTCTTTTGGCTGGAGACCCTTCAGGTCTCGCCAATAACTGCCCGGTTACGTAGAAACCGTCCCCTAGGACGACCTACTGCAGTCCAATAGAAAAAAAAAAAAAAAAAAAAAAAGCATGTATTCTTCTATGGATTAATAGATAACGGCATTCTGAAATCACCAAGTTCTCTCACGACTGCATATTGTGGCTGTATGAGGAGCAGGGGGCCCGGCCGGAGTTGCGGTGCATGAAGCTGTAAAAACCGCGATCCCAGCCATAGGTCAGGAGAAGGAACACCGTGGGTTTTTACTCAGTAAGAGTTCGGCATAGCCCTGCACCTTTCCCGGGCGAAGGGTATCCATGAGGATTCTCCTAAGATAAAAAGGGGGGCTTTAACATTCGGAGTGACTTTTTGAGATGGGGCTGCAGAGGCAAATCCGAAACTATTAGAAATAGAGAAAACTCTTCAAAGGAGTTGTGAGCTCGATTTTACCGAAAACAAGAGAATTTTTAGATTTTTGAAAAAGTTGATGTTTTTTCCGGGAATGTGAATGGAATGGAATATGGAATGGTTTTGCAAAAAAATGCCATCATGTATAATAATATTGTGCAACAATCGATACTGAAGTACATCCGGTGCACCCTGGGCAGTCAGCCTCGCTACCATACTTGCTGACTGGATAATCTTTTCACCACGGCTATGGTGAGCTATGGTGAGAAGAACAATCGATAATGTTGCTGATAAGGAACAACTCCTGCAAAGGAATGCTATGTGATTAATCGAAGGAAAATATTTCAAAATTAATGAATACATTTTTGCATGAAAATTTCTTTTGTAAGTATGTCATAACAAGAATGTACACAAATTAGCATATCGATGCAATATTTTTTTACCTCATTTGTTTCCGAGAACGTCTTAATCACAAACAGTTCCTTTAAATAAAACAATAATAAATAACCCCCTAAAACAGTGTCGGTCAATGAACGGTAAAGTTTCAAGTCATGACACGGCGAGGTGTAAATCTCATGCGCTTATCTGTTCCCGATTCGCATACATTACACGTTGAAGATACTTGGGGCGACAACATTTGCATTTCAACCACACACACGAGTAATTACAAGTGGGCGCTTTAATTATCCGCAGGTCAACAACACGGTGACGTCGGCTGAGGAACGCGTTGCAATTTGTTTTTGTGATTTAAACGTGTTGAAAGCGCGCTTGCACATATCAGACACTTTGTATAAGGAACGCTGCACGCTGTAGGTATCTACAGATTATAAGTTATGTCTTCACTTAATTTATTTTGTTGCCATACAATGTCCAATGCTAGAAAAACATTACTCATGCCGCGGAATATGTGAATATATGAATTATTAAAACATAGATCTTTGTCGCTTCTTCATACTGTAAAAGACAAAGCATGCGTCCGCGCATAGTACGAGCGTTTCTTTTGCAACTTTTCAGCGCATCGTCTTATGAGCGTCAATTTTATTTTTTAATTATGGAACTGCCTAACGAACGCCTCCGTGTTCATCTTGTTTAACAAAAAAACATTATAAGCGATTCCACAATCTTCCTAATCTAAACTTTATTTCCTATAAAATAAAGTTGCAGTTCCTGCAACTGCACGTTAATGAAAGCCTTTTTAAATAAGTCATAGATGGCATCCAAAGCTCCTCGGCCTGTCCACAGCCGTTGAGCTTCAACTTAAGTAATGAGATATGACTTCAGCTCATTATTATTTTCCTTGTAATTTGTACTGTGAAATAAATAAATGTGTTGTAAATTTATAACGTGAGAGATTTACTGCGCGCTTGCGCAAGTTATAGGACGTGATCTTTTTGCTTGGTCGACTTCGTTAATCAACCACTTAAGTACTTACTATGAATGTGAAACCAGATATTGATGTATTTTATTCTTTTTTTAAACTTCTGCTTAGCCGATCCATGTTGTCGTCGCTGAATGACTAATAAAGTTGAAATAATCTGTGTAAATAGTCGATGAACGCAGCTATGTAGACTAGGGGCAGCATCGCATCGCATGGGTGCGTCGACGTCATTACCGACATCATCGAATCACTGTACGTAAATGAAAACTCGCCTCATCACGTTCCAAATTGAAATCCTTCGTTCCCTCGCTAAGGCAGGCCGCAGAGGTACTTTTTCCTTTTGTTTTATTGTATTGGCCGAGCCTCGATTATTCGAATTATGTTTAATTCATTTCCATCTCGATGGTAATGCCCGCGGTCTATGTACCTAATGCTACGGTGAGATACTAGGGGTAATCGATTCACTATCCATTACTATGTAATAAATCTGCAAACCGGTAAGCTAGGTCTCTGAAAATAATCACAGCGACTTTTAAAGGACAATAGGAAATTACCAATTTTCTAAACATAATGTAGTAAGTATCTATTGACTCATGGCATTTTAGGGGATGGCTACGTGCAACTTTGGACTGCAACATGTTGATGAAATATAGTAGGTATTGCAGAATAATCGATACCTACTACATTGCAATTAATTACAGGTACGTTTCCACCTTCCGCTTTCAGCATCGGAGAAAATTATTTAGCAAGTGACACGAATATTTGCACGACATCTATTCGACGTAGATACGCACGAGTAAACGAATCGAGTTACAGTAGTGACGGTTGCTCTGACACAAATTAACATTAAGAAAGGGACCATTAACGGCAATAAATGCGGTTACGCAAGACAACAGATGCCTCGAATGACGAAATTTATTAGAAACGTGATGAATGAGAATGATGAGTATATTCGTCCGTTCCGAAATCAAAATCAGTGACGACCGAATGATTGTGGCCAGCGGACGTGATGCCAGCGACACCTTCCGGCCGGTGTGAAACATTATTATTTTTTGATAACTTAATGCTCCATCTGTAACGCTGTAATTGCACGTTTAGCGGTTTGTATTCCGACGAAAGATAATTTCTCGGTATCTTCCCACCCTTTGTTACGGCTAAACCGATTTCCTGCCGGGCTACGTGAAAATTTAAACCGACTTAATCCCCTATAGAGCTTTTAATGACATTTTCTCGGAACGTGAAGCCACAAGAAAACAACCAACATGCCCATGGATGGTTAGCCGCAAATCATAGAAAGATTTGCCGCATTGATAAAAATAAACGAGAGACGATATTACGAAATCAATATGAAATTGCATTTCCTAATGTCAATTGTTAGTTACGAAGTGCAATAAAGTTCCAATAATCATGATATGAAATAATTTCTGAGCGATGTGCTCGGTGGGTTGTGTCTGTCTCTGTCTTTGGTTCTTGGTAGGGCTACATCTGTCTCTCTCTAGGCCCGAGGATCGCACGGGGTATGATGAACTCGGTAATGATCCAATCAGAAGTGAAGTGCATCAAGTCTCGGCCGCTCTGTGAGAATGCGGTTGGGGGTGCAAAAACTACGTGCACAGATTTAAATTAAACCGACCATTTGGTTTTGTTTCAGATCACCTTGCTTTTAAACGAACAAATGATTGGTTAAAATAAAATAAACGAATTTATTGCGTGTGTATTGTTTACGACTTGTTTTCTCTAGGTAAAACGGAGATTTAGGCTAGATATGGCTCTGTCTGCTTTTTGTGAGAGATTTGGTCTACTGATGTACCTCTTGCTGCGACAGCGTACTTTTAAAATCTTGTAGATCTATTTAGCGGGTATATTAGTTTCTTCCACTCATTACAAAAAATTTTAAGATCACAACCACACAATTTTTGTCGAATATACAATGTAGCAATCTCCATCTTTCTCTATCCAGAGCCAATTCCTTAATTTCTCTGTGAGTTATCACTTCTGGGTTTTCCTTCAATTGGTCTGCGTACTTTCTTCTTGGTCTACCTGGTTTTGTCTTTGCTTGTAATTTGCCTTCTGTAATGTTGGTTATAAAGCTGTCGTGTCGCAATAAGTGACCAATCATTTCCCCCCTTCTTCGTTCTATGTTCTAGAATTTGTTTTCTCTTTGACCTTAAAATTAAAATTTGGATAAGATACAATGTAGTCTCTACTCTGAACATTTTCCCCTTTATTACAAAAGATGGTCTAAGAAAAACCTAGGTTTTAAAATAGCCCCGTCTCTTTTTGTTATATGACATAAGAAAGTGATGGGTATATTTTAAATCTGGGTTTACCTTAGTCTTGGTTTAAACCATCTTTTGTAATAAGGGGATTTAGGTTTACAAGATGGGTAAAACCTTATTATAGCCGACTAATTCTCCAAGCCTTTGAAATAGAAAGTATCTTCCGACCTTTAAGACACCCATACTGCACATCCTCGCATGCAATTATTTAACCGAAAATGCTCCAATAATAATATAAATTTGGTGCAACAAAATTACACCAAAAACTTGTAATAGTCTCATTTATTGGCCGCATTGCACCAAACAGCACTAAGTGTGTGCTTTTAAAAATATTTTTTTGAATTAAAAAATAAGTAATGGTCTCAAAACACTGGCTGTTACGTTTCTCCGATGGCTTGTAATTATTTTAAATGTCCCGCGTGCGCCTGAGTCGATGCGCCCGCTCACAACGCCGCGTATTGCTTCGGGCAATCCGCGCGTGATTGAGAATCCATATTGAACCTACACAAAACTTTACAGACACTTGGAACTTTTTCAATTAAAATAATACCACCTGAATTTGGCCACATGAATCGTCAGTATTTATTTTCTTTTTGAATTACGTAGATTAAAAAAAAACTCTTGATTGTTGATACCAAACTAATCAAGCAAAAGTGTAACTACTGCCGATATCGCCGATAAGCTGTAATTGGACCTATTGCAGGCAAGATTTATTAATATAAACAGTTAACTGGAGAACATTAACGTTACCTGCTTTGCTTTTTATAGACTTTATAATTAGTAGAGTCAATCTAGAGATCTTTAACGTTTTCTAATTACGTAGATCTTAGATAAAGAACAAAGATAATAAATCTCTGGGCTGTCGAAATAACGATTAAGCAAATTCCAAAGCACAATTTGCTAGAATATGGCAACTACATATTTCAAACACTTTTGGGAGTTTAAATCTAATTCAAGTTAGATTTAAAGGTCGAAATTTGAATCTGCCACCAAACAGCTGGACCTTCTATTTAAAAAGCTTGTTGTTGTTGGACTTATGCTCACACCGATAATTCAGCTCTCATTAAGCTGTCTCCCCCCAACCCCCCGCCAGCAACGCCCTAAGCCGAGGTCCGAGTCCCACTAGGGGTTGCTCTTAGTGTTGTTATTGCTAGTAGTCATGATGTTAGTGTTGTAAGCAATTAGCTTAGATTGAATGTTTTACTTTCCAACCATTGGCTGGAGACCCTTTAGGTCTCGCCAGTAACAGCCCGGTTACGTATAAACGGTCTGCAAGGACCATCTACAACAGAACAATAGAAAAAAGAAATAGTTGGACTTGTGCCTCTCCTAAAAACGATAGTAATGTCCGATCCGAAGTCACCGGCTTTCTAAGCAACCACAGCAAGTCCTCTCGCATTTATGACCCTGCTAGTGATCGCCGGGAATATTTGGATTGGATGGTGATTCCTCAATCTATTTCTTCATGGCCTTGTTGGTAAGTAGTAGGGATTATGACATGATTTTGACGAGAAACCCCCTGCCCTTGACCAGCCCCCTGATTCAGAACGATTCGGTAAGCTATCTCTTTTTCTCTTATTACAAGAATCGTAACGGAACGAGATAAGAAGCGACAACTGCTTATCCAAAAGGTTCTGAATCGGGGGGCAGTTCCACTGTAGATGGGGTACCTGATGAGGGAAATTGAAAAAAGACAACTTACAATTTTGTAGTAGGTAATAGGCAAACGAAAACTTGGATTGGATTTAACACATTCAGTGTCAGGTGCCCTCCATGACACCCCCTAGTTGCATTCGCGATGCCGGGTACCCTCGTGGAGCGGTTTAAATGTAGGTTTTTTTTAGAAAGTACATCGTCATAAATCAAACAACAAAGCACCTGAAAACACTATTTTACTTTGTAGCAGCTCGTTTTATTACATAATTTTTAATTTGATGCCAAGAATAGTCTTCGAGGGTTCACTTTTAGCGCAAACGTAATGCTGAGGACCTGGAAGGTCCACGAGCAATATGTATGGCGGCATGACGTATGAGCTCTATGAAAATGATGGTGAACTCGAATGTGTTTAAAAAATGCATTACATTTTCTAATACAAATATAATAAATAAAAATACCAAATGCAGTGTAACATATTAACACATCAGATTATATATGGGTTTAATAAGAAAATTATACTTATCGGCACGAAATTTATCGTTGACAGCCATTGTTATCTCGATTTATAATACAATGTAGATAAGTCACAGGTTGGCAGAGGCATAACTATCAACAGCCTATATCTACGCTCACTTCAAGGCGATCGTAATTATTGAATTCACGTCAATATAATTTCAGTAATTGGTACCTACATTAAATTTTTTATAATGCCGTTGTACGAGACTAAAGTGCCTGGTGTTCGGGATAGTGTGAGTAGTTTTTTAATTAATAATCTTATTTGTTATAAGGAAACGAAATATCATAATAAACGTGAAGTTGCTCTGTTGCTATGTTTCTTATCGCTACGTGACCGCGTGGTTGTTTAGTTTGGTTGATCCTTCAATGTGTAAAATAATAAGTGTTATGGATGTGTTAGGTTATCGAATAGGACCAGGATTCATAGGACCTAATGACGTAATAGTTATTTGTTATACTAGAGTGCAAAGTTGCTTTTTAACCGCGTGCTCAATTTTGATGACCGAGCAAGCGAAGGATTCTAAAATTAAATCACGAGCGCAGCGAGTGATTCAAAAATTAGAATCCTGAGCGTTAGCGAGGGAATCAAAAGATACGATTATTAATGTAAAAAAAATAAACTTCCTCGTCGCTAGAATCACTCATTTTAAGTTTTTCACTTGTTTTCAAGTTTCTTGTATATAACCTAAGGTTTTAACAATATGACGTGAAAAGAAATATTCGCGCGTAAAGCAAATTAAAAAGAAAGTAATACACCAAGAAGGTCCCGAGTCTGAGTTTTAACAAATTAAAAAAGGTTGTATGATAAATTCGGGACCATGGAGGTAGAAGTAAATAGGTTTAATGAAGTTTTGAATTCACAAACTTGGTGCACAAGATGTTCTAAATTCAATTTCCTTTATCCTCTAGCGGATAAAAACGGCTTTTGCACTCCGATATCGAAGAGCAAAAATACTCTTCCCGAGATGAGGGGATGAAAAAACTGTTATCAATCATTTTAGTTTTCACACATCATAAGTCCTTGGGTCAGCCTACATTCAGTGCACTGATAAATACAAGGTTAGTCGGAAAGGGGGTACTAATTCGAAAGGGTGTTGAAGTACCCACAATAATGAATAACTTTTGTTATACAACTTTCCACAAAAGTCAATGGTTTAAGAGAAATAATTGCTCAAAGATCTTAAAAAAATATATGCTAATCTAGGTATCTATCTTCAGCTATGATCAGCTGTGTTTACATTTTAGATCGTATTTGAGCTCACGAATTAGAAGGTTCATTTTTTGAATTAGTATCTAAAGAAGGGATGGTTTTTTTAAAACTAAAATAAAAATCATTTTGTATGGAAATAAAAATTATAGAATTTTGAAATTTTAACACTTGCGTTAAAATAGTCATCAGTGATACTGTAAGTGGCCTGCAGATTAGTACCCCCTTTCCGACTAACCTTGTATATGGGGTAAACGAATTCATGTACAAATTCTTTAATAATAATATAATAATAAATCATTTATTTCGGAATAAATCCATAATTGGCTTAAAAAAAAACTTTAAAACCACATGATCCAGTAATACTGGTTTAGATTTAGATTACCACCGCAGCAGATTTGGCTTGATTAAAAATAATATGCTTTTTTTCTTGCGGTAGGGTTAAGTGATTGTAGGTATCTAAACCACCTAATAAGGTAAACAAAAAACAAAAAAAAATTGCTAAACATTATTTTATATCACGGAACAATTCGATGCCACGCATAAATGAATGAAAGTACGGTGACACAGCGGGCAGGCACGATTAGTGCGATAACGCTCCGCGCAGTTAGTTAACTCGGGCCGCTAAAATGAATAATTATTAAAAAAAAAAGTTTCTACTTAAATCCTATGCAGGGTCAATCTGTGTCACCAGTAGATAACACGGTTTGAAGGAATGACACGAATTCGAATACTTACATTACAAGTCAGTTAAATAATTGTTAGGTAATGACTTCAAAACTTCAAACCATTTAAATTAACACAACAACTTTTTATCTAAGTCTTCAAAAGACTCTACCTAGGATTTTACTATACCCCCTTTCACCATAAGGCTGAGCATCCACCAGAGCTGTGCTAAGCTGTGTAGCGAGGAATGTGTTTTGTAAGCACCAATAGAATCACTTCATTTACCTAACTTCGCTCTGCGCAGCTCTGGTGGATATGGGCTTAGCGGAGTGAGATTTTTGTTCATACAAAACAAGCGAGAAATGCGAGCGAGGGATGTGTTGCGAGGAATGTGTTACGAGGAATGTGTTGCTAGGAATGTGTGCGAGGATTTGAAAATATGCGCCTACCAGTCAGTCAATAGATGGTGTTTGGAAGAGGTAGATGATCATTTGTACACATTAACACATTACGCATTACACATTCCTCGCACAGCTCTGGTGGAAAGGGTCACACCGTTTCACATCCTCGCTACACATTTTCGCACCGCACATTTTCCTCGCACAGCTGTGGTGGATATCCAGCCAGAGGTCAGTCCTGACGTTTCTCTACAAAAGTTTACCATATAAAAAATATGAGATATTTTTAAAAAGCAAAACATTGATATAATAGCTATTTTACGGTTTTTGATGATGTCGTTTACGTTTTTTCCTTACGGCTAAAATTTATGAAATTACCGCTATGTCATATCTTTCTTTGAATAGAATTTATGTATTTAAATCCAAGTTATTTTTATTACCTAATGTAAGTAAAGTACTTAGGTAGGTAGATACTTATCCGTACCTATACCATTTTTTTAGTGATTGATTAGTTTTTTAACTACGTACATTTTGGCTTTACCTCGAAAAACGAAACACAATACACATCTAATTATTAGCTTACAATGCGTAAGTAACAGGTAATCAGGTAGGTAACTAAAATACAATCGAAGTAAATAAACCTTTCTACAATAAAAATAATTCTTCTTATAACGGCTTCCCAAACTCTATCGGAGGTGGTCAAGCGCAGCGCCGAGACAGTGAACGGTCGGTCACGGCCAAGGCCGAACTCAGATTCTGAATTCCAGCATTTAATCTAACTCAGTTATCAATTAAAATACTAGCCTTTCACCACGTTCTATCGGGAAATCAAAATACCTACTTAAATACTTGGGTGTTGAAATCGAACCATTAACTAACAACTTAGCGTCAGTGGCCCTACAGAACGGTTTAAGCCAACTTCTTATTGGATAAAACAATTGAGTAACTGTTATCACAGTGCAAACAAAATGATGAACTTGGTGCTTCGAGAAATTGTGGCAAAAGCTTCGGTTGAAGCTAAAAAAGATACGGTTAGTAACTTAGATATTTTGTAATGAGAAAATCAAACACAAAGCTACTTAATTATTTAGGTACTTACCTACTTATTTTGTGATTACCTAGTAGTACTTTATTACATCGCACCTTCGGTGCAACAAAGTCACAATTCAGGACACTTTTTTTAGCTATTGTGACTTTGTTTCGATGCAACAAAGTCACAATTCAGGACACTTTTTTTTTTAGCTGATGTGAGTTTGTTGCACCGAAGGCGCAACATAGATAAACATCCTGAAAATTGTATCGTAGTGCGTAGCGTAAATTACGTGGAGCAGTTTTATTACTTGCTGTTGAACTTGCTGTTGTTGTTAGGTATGAGAACTTAAAATAAATATTAAAATAATCATTATTAAATGAATTTCAGTGTAATTTTATCTTTGTATTATTTAATAAACTTTTCTTTTTGAAAACGGGTACGTTTACAAATGTAGCGTTACTGACATAAATAGTTTCTATAAAACTAAGCCTAAATATAAGTTCCATTAAACTCATTCGTACATATATTGATTTTTCATCTTTTTTAAATTATATAGAACATCAGGTTTTCATCTGCATTAAAAATTGGAGAATATTATTATTCTTCATAAAATTGGTATAAAAATATAAAGTTTAAGCTTGCTTCATAAACACCTCCTAGTAATAATCATTCAGCCCTCTGACGGCAGCTGACAGAATCAAATTTGACATTTGGGAGCAAAAAAAAATGTTTTGGACGTTTTTATAGATTTTTATAAAAGAAATATACAAAAAGTGCTAGGTTAATGATCTAAAACGTTTAACTATAATGTGTCCATGAATCATTAATTAATAAATGCGCTAAAAATAAAAGAAAACTGAGATTATTTCAGAAAAATCGGAGTCATTGATTGATCACTAAAACACTTAAAAAAAACAATGCAATTTTTTCTAAATGCGCCTTACTTTTAGACAAATATGTTACTTAACCTTCATATGTCACTTGTTGCTTGTAAAAGCTCAATATAAATTAAAACTACCGTGTTATTATATGAAGGATTGTCAACAAAACTGTCCAAGAGGTGGGGTCAGTAAAGTAGACCCGAGGTTCTTGATAGCTGCGATAGAAACCAGCGACAGGAACCTAGACGAAATGACGAGTGGTTCAGGAGTCAATGGCTTCTATCGGCCCCGGAGTGCCCTTGCCCGGGCAATGTATGAGAAGCAGCACAATGATAGATACCTGCTGGAGCTCGATCAGAATGAGGTAAGTTCTATACTGGCTTAACTATTACACAATTAAAGACACATGCTTATGTTTAGTAGTGTTTAAACTTGTTAACATATGTCATCATTTAATTTACCTATAGTCTTTGTTTACATGTCTTAAACTTAGCATGAATAAGTATACACCTTACATCCTTAGCTCCGCTAATATCTAGTTTCAAAACAAACAGTTGTAGTACATCATTAATTGTACATAAGTACATACCAGTGGCGAAGGGTGAATTTTCTTAAAAGGGAAGCCGGACCAATTATTTGTTTAAATGAAAATCGAAATAATAGATACTGGTATTCGCCATATTTTGAAAGGGAAGCTGATAGGTATCGAGTTGTATGGAGCCTTCGCCACTGGTACATACCTACCTTCTCTCTAATCTGTTTAATGGTATTGGTCAGTTACATAATTATATTTTATTTATTTGACTTCTTTTCTAATCTTGTCAGTGTTAAATATTACTTAAAGTAACTTAATAATTAAAAGGTTTTTTAGATATCAAATAAAAATATCCTAATTTTGACTAATAGTAACTTATGTAAGTAAGTAACTTTATAAAAAGGGATTAGATTACTTGTAGATTATAATTGATTCACTCTCCGGGATGATGATCTCCGTGGCCATTGCATACACACATGTAACTTGTACGTTAAAGTCACATCTTATTATATTATTATAAAGTGTATAGAAAACAGGACACAATAAGCTCTTCATCTCATAAATTATGCGAACTATTTGCCTGTGTTGTACACGCAAAAGATTTAAAAAATACATGTTTATTATTCAAGCATTGGAGCATAGGATATTCTGCTGAACTCTGTGGGGAAAATATGTGTTTGTACATAAATAATGTATGTTAAACATTATTTATTTTCTATAGAATGCACTCCAACTTGTATAAGATTTGTACAGATGTATTTAATTATAATAGCTACAGTACCTTTTGGCACATGGGTGTATACAAGGGGGGTGGGAGGGCGGACCTATCAACTGGACCCCATAATCATGTAAAAAAAGGCAAATCTCGCAACTCTTTTGCCATAAAAAATTTTGAGATCTAATAAAAAGTAGAGGCAGGACCTACCATTTTATTTATAAAATTATTTTATGAACTTTGCAATCCTTCCCTTGGAATCCTGTGTTCTATTCCGTCCCAGTATGGGAAAATGATGATTTACACTTAATGGGTGACTGCATTATATTCTTTGAAATTAGAACAAAACAATTTTATTGATTCTAAAAAAATACAAAACAATGTATGTGTTCATTCATTTCAATTTGATTGCATAAATATTATAATTCTTACATTATGTTTGAAGTTATCAATTAATTTGAACTGCTTAATTGACTCATTCGAATTTTAACTTCAACTCTGCTTTTTAGGGTTTGCATGTGATCAGTGGCGTGCACTTCATACATGCAAATAAGCTCTGCATACCCTGTAGTTCCATACATACATACATGCCCCTCTAAATAATAAATAACTATAATTCAAAAAAATCATGGCAATTTAGCTTACGCGCCATCTATTACTTTATATTGTTACGCGCCATCTATTATTTTATTTTGGAACTAACTCGGAACGGCGAACATTTGCGCCCCGCGCACCGTGAGCATAAGCTGTACTACGCCTTGCTTATTCTTCATACAACGCATCTCGTGTAGTACGCAGCAAAAGTGTGACTGTGTGCGTTAAAATGTTTGCGCGTGTTGGAGTTTTAGAAGCATAGCTTACATTGTAAACCGTCCAAATTGAGAACATGTAAAAGCACCGCTGAATTGTTGATTGCAGAGGGTCGACTTATTTTAGTCGGATTAACCAAATTATTCATTCGTTCGTATTATTTAATTCGTAACGTAATAAATTGCAAAGTTCTTTCGCCTTATTGTTTTTTTTGGCGCAAGTGATTGACTCTCGAGTAATTATTTAGTAAGTTTATTGTAAAAATGGAAAATTATATCTGTGAGACCTGTGCTGGCGAAATGTGTTTAAATAAATTTAAATCGGCCACGTTTTCACGTTATCTTTTGAGGAAACAGTTAAAATTGATTGCAAAGGGAAGGTGTGTACCGGGGTTGGATTTAACTTAAAAAGCTAATAAATACTACTCGTTATTTTCATAAAATGTTTTATGCTGACTATTAATTAGTAATTACTGGCTAACTCGTTGTGTACACACAAACACATTGTATTGTTTCCTTTGCATTTTGTTTATAAATCAAGTTAAAAATAATGATTAGACCTAGAGGATAGGTACTCAGATTTAAATAATTTTCACAAAGCGGCTGCTAAGTATGATTCTTTAGATAAACATCTAGAATCCTGCTTAAAAGTTCCAAACTTTTGGTAAAGGTAGAATAGAATATATAGATAAATAGTTTGAATAGCCAGTTAAAGTTAGATACCTATTGAAAGGCACAACACGAAAGATGACAGAAATAGAAACATCTTCAAACGGTTGATTGATGTAGTTTGTTTTCTAGATAAACCTGAATTAGCATTCCGTGGTCATGACAAACCCAGCTTTTTTTTTTGTGCATACCCTCTCTGAAATCTCTGTGCACGCCACTGCATGTGATGCCTTTTCAGAAAGAGAATTAACTTTAAATGAATTCATGGTAAAAGATGTTGGCTTTTTGGATATGTTATTTGTAGCACCAACAATAGAATCAATGTGCCTAGCTCTTGGTTTTAATTTTTGAATTAACTTTGTATTTTAATTAAACATATTTTTGTCTCATATTTTGAGTTTGGTAGTATGTCCAATTAGAAAAAGGCTTAGATAATTATTGTGCAGTAATAAGTTTAAAATATGATTAATTATAAAATAATACTTGGTTTGGTTATTCCCTCTAGACTACTTATTGTAATTGACAATATTTCAATTACAATTATGTAACTTACATTACATTATAATATTTCAATTTTTGATGTTTATTGAGTAAAACAGTTGAAAAGTTAAATTACCACATTTTCAGCTTTTATTTAAAGGTCCAGCGAATAAAGAAGAAAGAATTAGGGAAAAAATCAATAATTATTATTACACACTTATTTGAAAACAGCCAAATAAAAGCATGCAGTGGAAAAAATTCCACAGTTTTTTTTTTTTTATTTTTTTTATCTTTATTTGATAATTTTATCAGCCATATAATACTAGGCTAAAAACATAAAGTATCTGCTGGCTGACCCCCAAACTAGGTAACATATTAATATATTAGTGTTTATATTATTTATTTAATAATTATGTCTTGGACCAGCATACACTGAACTTTCAACATGCTTGAATTAGTATGAAAGAAGAGGCCTCTTTTAATGGGGTTCTTATTTCAACTAAGATTTACTTCAGATCATTGTTGCAGCATAGATTTTTATTATACAGGGTTAATTACATGACAAGATAGATAGGTACCTACTATGTGTGCGCTCTTTACTACTGTCTTGGTTAGGGATCTTGTTATTTAATTTACTAAAGTTTAGGTACCCATTTTTTAGGGTTCTGTACCAAAATGGTAAAAAAGGAACCTATTATGGTGCGACTTCGTCCATCCATCCGTCTCTCTGAAACAGCTGCTTATATCAGAAATTACTAATGCTATCGACTTGAAATTTGGAATAGTTTTAAATAATGCTTGTCATCCATATTGAAAATGAAAGAGTGAAAAAAAAATGCAATAGGGACCCAAGTGGGGGGGTTGAAATATTAAAATGGGGTTGCTAGGTCAAGTATGGCATCATAAGATGCCATTATTTGCAGATACTAAAATATACTTTTATTTTCATTTATGCCGCATACTTTTTGACTTACGATGAAAAAGTCTGTAAAAATAGCATTACTCCCCCCCCCCCCCATTATCTCCGAAGTTTGCAAAGCAAAAAATCTGGAATAGATGGAGTTGGATAGATGTTTATTTGTGTCCGACCGAAACAGGATTTTTAGCCGAAACAGAAACCGAAACCGAATCTTCGGCGCCAGTCTCAGTTTCGGCTGAAACCGAAACCGAACCTTATTTAGACATGTAAAAAATTATATTCTGTTGTACAAGGTGGGGCAAAAGTAATCACCCAACGTTATTTTGCTGTAATTTTTTTTAGGAATGAAAATTTTTGGTTCTACTTGTGGATTATGTTTATTTAGGGCCGATTTTTCAAATGTCAGATAACTTTTATCTAAGGAATAAATATACCGGTTTGATATATTTTCTATACAAAAGCTGTCAAAACGTCAAACTTATTCCGCAGATAAAAGTTATCTAACGATTGAAAAATCAGCCCTAAATGTATTAAGAGGGCTATCGCATTTTGTCTTCTGCCTCGCTCGCACAGGACCATATTTTTAAGAATGTTAAATTAAAAGATGCATTTTTTAATAATGTATTCAATGGGCTCCCTTTAAAATAATATTAATTTGATAGGTAATTATTAAAAACACATTACTATCGTGTTCCCTAATAAACTCAGCTCAATAATTATTATGATCCGTTTTTGAGATAAGTTTAATAAATGTCACAATTAAAATGTTTTTAATAATTATACCTATTAAATTAATATTATTTTATAGGGAGCCCATTGAATACATTATTAAAAAATGCATCTTTTAATTTAACATTCTTAAAAAATATGGTCCTGTGCGAGCGAGAGAGGTGAGAAAATGCGATAGCCCTCTTAAATTCTTTTCCATCAAGTCGAGAAAATGATATCGGTCAAGTGGCCGCCATCAGAATTGATACCACACGGGCTCGTCTTATGGCAGTTTCCATCACTTGTGTCAGAACTTCCGGCGATAGGTTCTCGCATTCCAGTCGGATATTCTCTTTAAGGACTTCAAGAGTCTTGTTTACATAAACCCGGGAATTCAAGTAACCATACAAAAAAAAGTCTGGAGCGGTCAAATCGGGTGATCTGGCCGGCCAGTGTAAATCGCCAATGCGAGAGATTAGACGCCGCGGAAATGCTTTCTTCGGAATATCGGTTGTGGCTTGTGCAGTGTGCGCCGTTGCTCCGTCCTGTTGGAACCACATGTCCTCCAGTCCCAATTTATCCAACTGAGGAAGGAAAAAGTCGTTGATCATGGCTCTGTAGCGCTCGCGGTCCACAGTAACGACAGGGACAGAGAAGTTCTCGAAAAAAAAAAAACGAAAATGCCATAAAACGAGCCCGTTTCCGGTCGAGCCGGTAATCAATTCTGACGGCGGCCACTTAACCGATATTGCTTTCTCGACTTGATGTAAAAAAAATCTAATTAATTAAATAAACATAATCCACGAAGAAGAACCAAACATTTTCATTCCCAAAAAAAATTACAGCAATATAATAATAATAATTTAATAATAATAATAATTTCTTCGCTCACACGTTTGTTGCCCCCTTCGCCTATGTACTGGCGGCTTTTCAGGGGGCCCAGCTAGTGAGCTGGCGAGTCACCGTCTGCCAATATATTTCAAATTTAAAGCTTGAAAGGCAGACGCCGTTTTCTTCCGGCAATAGAAGTTATCAAGTCCACATAACACCCCTTCCCATAGACCAGATGTTTTTCACCACATTTTACAATAGTCTTGCACCCACCTGGGACGGTCCATGACTGTACTCCAATAGTGCAGCCGTGGATAGTCCCCGGTTGGTGCCCCATCCCATTTTAGATTAAAGTTCTCAAAGGGGCCTCTGCGCGTTGGACCTGTGTCCCCATGTATGCCTATGCCTTCCAAAGGACCGGACATCTTCCGCACGGAAGATGAGCCGTGATTTCCCAAGAGATACAGAAATAATAATTTATTGTTCTTTAAAAAGGGTTTACAATTTGTTTTCCACTACTTAAATATAAGTTGATCATAAACACTGAAATGGCTTAAAACTAGTGGAAAAGATCATCTGTGTCCTGTACTAGTTAGAAACTGTATAACATCGGGTGATTACTTTTGCCCCACCTTGTATTATAGTGATCTAGTATCTTTTTACACATATACAGACAGTTTTCTCGTGTTAAATGAAATGAAAGACAATAATGGAAATATGTAACGAAAATAGTTATTCATTTATGGTATACTATAATAACAATATACATTAAAAAAAAATGTTAGACTTTTTGTCAAAAATCAACACGTAAACGTAAAGTACAATTTCTTAATTGAGTATTTGTGTTCAATGTCGTAAAGATTAATTTATTGACATTGAAATCTTTTATTTGATACTTGGTAGTTAAAGACTTACTTACCTAATTATCAGTATCAACAAAAATTACACTAAATTGTACTAAATTCGGTAAACTTTGTCAAAAATCAACAAAATCACAAACACAACACAACCACGCCGCACGCCGACCGGCGAACTCAGCTGGGCTGGCAACCACACACGAGTCCAAAACTCAGCCGAAGTTAGCCAGAAGACGCGCGACAATTCACGAACACTGAGTTTCGGCGCGGCTGATTTTTGGCCGAAACCGAAACTGTAGCCGAAACAAGATTTTTTGGCCGAAACTGGCCGAAACCGAAACCGAACCTTCGGTCGTACACTAATGTTTATTAAATATAAATAAGTATTACTGAAAAATAAAACGAAATCTGTAAGTAGCACAGCTTTTAAGAAATCAGACTAAATTACTTTTTATGTTTCCTTCCAAGGTACGGGACCCTCCGGTGCGCGAGTCCGACTCGCACTTGGCCGGTTTTTTAATGTGTCCTATTAATGATACCTAGTAACCCTGTGAAGTTTCATCAGTTAATTTTAAGAAACCCATTTTGGGGCACTTTTAGGAGGTATTTACAAAAATGCTATAAATTAGCTGTTTTTCGGTACATTTTCCGATCAATCCGTGAAACTTAGCTAGATGTTATGGTGAACTACGGATAGACTATTCCTTTGTCTAAAAAAAGTAAACAAAATCAATTAATAATTGAATAATATTAATTTTCCGTAGCATCCTCCCACAAAAATAATGAAAATGGGGTGGAGTTTCGGTACATATTTATCTTAAAAAGGGGGAAAAAATAAGAAAATCTTTGGAATATGCACAGGAAAAGTTTTCAATTTTTTCATATATTTTGCTAGACAGATGAACTTTGACAAAATGAAAATAAGGTTGCTTTTCCATGTCATTTTAGTGTCGACCATAAAGGTACAAGTTCGTAGCCGACTGCATATAGTAGCAGCAGACGACGTGTCGTTACGACGTGTCGTAGCGACACGTCGTAGCGACACGTCGCAGCGTCATGTCGCTGCAGTCATGATTCCGAACCCAACTGCAGATGGTCGCAGCAGACGGCAGCGTCGTATTTCAGTTAGTTCTGAATGTTCCGTGAGACAAGATGTCTGACCTGTTTCTGATTAGCGATCGCGATTTACTTTTGTATCCTTTGTTTTTGTTAGATACCTCGTACAATGCAGGATATTGGGCCACCTGGTTTATCAGTTTTTCTTCCTCGAAATTGGAAAAAAACATTTTTTGAGAAAGATTCAACGTGTCTTCGCTCCAGCGTCGGTGGCACTACTGATCTGCGATCGGGCGACACGTCGTCTGCTGTCGTACGACGTGTAGTCGGGCGACGTGTCGCTAGCTGCGGAAGGTATTTCATAGAAATACATAGAAAGCAGTAGTGTCGGAGCGACACGTCGTCTGCTGCTGTCTGCAGTCGGCTACCAACTCGTACCTTTATCGTGAGTGGACTTGAGTCGCTTGATAGCAGAAATAAGCGGTCAAATAGATCCCTCCATGGTCACAAAGATTTGAAGGGTACATTGTATGTGTGTGGGCAGTCCACACAGCGTACCTAATTTGAATTTTTACTTACGCAAATGCACCCTTCAGGAGGTGCAACTTAATTGCAGGTGTGATAACGTTTTTTGATGACGATAATATTGAATCAGCACTATGGGATGAACTGACGATACACAATGACCAATATTAGAGCTACGTATGGTATTCCGAAATACCGCTCACCGAAAGGACGGTTTTCCGATAACACTCTACTCCGACGGTTAGTTGAACGAAAAAATAATTGGCCGATGAAACGTTTCGCCGATAATATTATTCATCGACGGTTGGTAGTCCGAATGAATCCTTCGCCGATGTAACGGTTCACCGAAAACACTCCAGTATTAAATCCAGTATTAAGGTGCAGTCGACGGAGCCCCGCTTCGCGGGGCACCTATTTCTGGGTAAATGGTTTGAAAAAACCTAACATGAAGGGCATGACGGGGGCAGCATTCGCTCGCTTCGCTCGCTCATTCTAGCCCCCGTCATCCCCTTCAAACCTAACCTATCCGAGTCGGGGTGTCCCAATTCCCGAGCTCGCTGCGCTCGCTCGCTAGAAGAGTGTTTTCGGTGAACCGTTACATCGGCGAAGGATTCATTCGGACTACCAACCGTCGATGAATGATATTATCGGCGAAACGTTTCATCGGCCAATTATTTTTTCGTTCAACTAACCGTCGGAGTAGAGTGTTAACGGAAAACCGTCCTTTCGGTGAGCGGTATTTCGGAATACCATACGTAGCTCCCAATATTAATATTGGTCACATATCCACTCCATTGACAGACCTCTTATTAAATGTGTAACTAAGTAGTGTCTTTAGATTTCTTCCATCCAATACGGTGTACTGGACAAAACAATTTTAAATTAAACTCGCCTTTGAACATTTTACTGAACAACTTGTCATGTTTTGATTATAGGTGAGAAGTGCCTACTCCCTAAGTCCGTCAACGAAGTTAGTCGCCCGTCCGAAAGTAGCCCCATTCGTTACATATCAAGACGAGGGGTAGAGCCTCGGAGAGCACATTAAATCGTCGATCCCGGGTGTCATACAAATACCTATGTCAGTCGTTACAGGTTGTCGAAAGTCCGACAACCGGTCTAACCTTAGGATATCAGCATTGCCCAGTAACTGGGGTTGCAGAGTTCTGATAACAGTCGCTCCGTGTAAAATACTGGTATTCAGCCACATCAGGGTGCTTACTCCCTAAGTCCGTCAACGAAGTTAGTCGCCAGTTCGAAAGTAGCCCCATTCGTTACATATCAAGACGAGGGGTAGAGTCTCGGAGAGCACATTAAATCGTCGATCCCGGGTGTCATACAAATTCCTATGTCAGTTGTTACAGGTTGTCGAAAGTTCGACAACCGGTTTAACTTTAGGATATCAGCATTGCCCAGTAACGGGGGTTGCAGAGGTCTGATGGTAGTCGCTCCGTGTAAAATACTGGTATTCAACCACATCAGGGTGCTTACTCCCTAAGTCCGTCAACGAAGTTAGTCGCCAGTCCGAAAGTAGCCCCATTCGTTACATATCAAGACGAGGGGTAGAGCCTCGGAGAGCACATTAAATCGTCGATCCCGGGTGTCATACAAATTCCTATGTCAGTCGTTACAGGTTGTCGAAAGTCTGACAACCGGTCTAACCTTAGGATATCAGCATTGCCCAGTAACTGGGGTTGCGGAGGTCTGATGGCAGTCGCTCCGTGTAAAATACTGGTATTCAGCCACATCACGGTGCTTACTCCCTAAGTCCGTCAACGAAGTTAGTCGCCAGTCCGAAAGTAGCCCGAAACGTAGGAGTGAACAAAACAAGTGTCAAGTTCAACTTTTCGGACGGGCAAAAACACATCGGTAGTAGGGACAACTGTCAAATTGTGCTGTCATTCATTCTTAGTTCGGGCTCCGAAATAATCGTATGTCCGTTGGTGATAGGGAGTAGGAAACGCTCGTAATTAAGGCCGAAACCACGGACTTCGTGCTTAGGGAGTAGACCCCCCTGGTTCGACTGGAAGCTGACCTCAACAAAAGGCTAGGCAGAACAATTAGTAATGCTAAAGTTGAAATCGTCGGTGCGCTTGTCAAAACACATATTTGGATTTTATCAACATTTCAAGAAACGGACTTCTTCTGATAACTTTGGTTTAAGAAAAATCTAAAAATTAAAAACGCTAGCAAAATATCTTGTTGTCATACTGTGATAAAAATATTTTGTAGTTTTTACTTCAGAAGGTCAAAATATACTCTTTTTTTTGCATTTTTCGTGCACATTTCAGATTTTTTGGCCGTCGTGCACATAATTATGGGTTTTGGCAAACGCAACAACGAAATGACGATGAAAGACACCAGTTTTTTTAAAGTAACAAGTCAATCTATTTTTCCTTAAAAGAGACGATAGATAAACGAACAGAGTAAACCCCGTCCTCTTAGTAAAATCTACAGGTTGATAAAATTCAAAACGTAGGTACAAACGTAAACTTACAATGGCGAATGAATTTGAATTTTGACACCGGTTTTCCAAGATTTTCTGTAGCGACTTGCTCTGGCATAGTATTAACATTTTTTTTTCAATTATTCGTTTCATAATACTTTTCCTTCATGATAGTCACAAATGCGCGATTGCCGACCATGAGGACCCAGAATCGATTTCTACATCAAGCAAATTAGAATTTTCTGAATATAATATTCTTACCTCCTTATGCTTATTACCATCATCTGCGAAGTCGAGTGAAGAACAGTATCAATAACCCTGCAAGCCCTTTGGGGAATAAAGCCGTAATGTTTTACATTATGTATCTGTTGTATATCTAATGGTTTGAAAATGATACGCCATTATCAATTTAATTTTAGTTGTGCTTCTGTTTATCCTTCAATGAAAACTTGAGATTCTGAAGTCAACACTTCCTTGCTATGATGAAAGAGATTAGTATCATACGCTCTACATAGAGAGTGGTAATTTGAGATGAGGTAATAAGGGCCGCTACCTTAACCGCTGTAGCTACAGAGAAACATTCTTAAGAGACTGTCCTTTTTTTTTTAAATATGTCGCCCTGCATTTTCAGATTTAAAAAATAAGAAAATTACTGTCATCGAGAATAAGAGACGTTTTCACAAAAAACTTATTTGAGATAGGGTAGTAATAAGGGCAGCTACCTTAATCGTCGTGGCTACTTGCAGGAACATGTGCTTAAGCACCTATGCTCTTATGGTATACAGGGCGTCCCACAACTTTGCCACATGGAGGGGAAGTACCTTAAATACTGTAGACGGAAAAATTTACTGAATGAAGACTTCATTTTTATTTTAAAAACAATACGAACTGCATTCAAAGAATTTTAAATAATCACCTGTCTGAACCGGGAATCGAACCCGCTAAATGTGAAAACAAAAAAACTGTAATTTTATTGTACTAATCGAAAGGCTCGATCAGATACATTTATTTCTTCTAAATAACATAGCATCTAAAATAAAAGGAACACCATGAAAAATAAGATTTAATTTAAAATTTTGTCCAGAATAATGAATAGCATTTTCTCTGACTATGTCGTGCTTTCAAATGACTTTATGTACTACTTTCTGCTTTATTACTATTTCGAAGTATTATTTCAAATATTCATTATGAAAAAATAAATAAATCAACGGTAAGCGAGACTATTAAAAGAGTGACAATTTGTATACAATAGGAACAGATACATTTTGAGCATTTAATAAATTAAGTTGTTTGTAAGTTGCACAGTTAAACATGTCTTATTATTTCAAATAAATGTAAAATTTCATGGTGTTCCGTTTATTTCAGATGCTATGTTAACTGGAAGAAATAAATGTATCTGGTCGAGCCTTTCGATTAGTGCAATAAAATTACAATTTTTTTTTGTTATCACATTTAGCGGGTTCGATTCCCGGTTCAGACAGGTGATTTTTTGAAATTCTTTGAATGCAGTTCGTATTGTTTTTAAAATAAAAATGAAGTCTTCATTCAGTAAATTTTTCTATCTACAGTATTTATGGTACTTCCCCTCCATGTGGCAAAGTCGTGGGACGCCCTGTATATGTCGTGGCCAGATCATAGAATTGATCACTTCATGATGTGGCCAGCCATTTCATGAAATGGTTGCATTTCATGAAATGGCCAATATCCGCTGCCCACATCATGAAATGGCCTGGCCAGATCAATGAATAATCAGCGTTTAACGATATGATCAACTAAACGCACGGCCACTTCATGATATGGTCAAACATTAGTGATCATATCGTAAAATAGTTACATTATTCACCGTTAGAGGCGCTGATATCGTTTTGTTTTTGTGATGCATCATGGCGGCGGACAATTATTGTGACAAAAAAGCTAATAATAATAAGTAAAGTAGGGTGACCATGACCACGCAACGAAAATTAATGGACTATTATTGGATTTCAAAATATGACTTCATTGTAACTGCGGGTGAACTTTTCATAGAATTTAATTTGTTCGATTATTTATCTGGTTAACCTGTGAAACTACAGCACAAAATATCGATGCACGTTAATGCAAACATTTACTATTTAGTATATTGAATCATTTGGGTTAGGTTAGGTTAGAACAGTGACCAATAACGCGCGAAGGCGAGCGAGCGAAGCGAGCGTGCCGCGGCAGCGGCCGCCGAGCGCCAGATCCCCTTAATTGTTGGTGAATCAAGCTATTAAACTTTCGCGGTAACGTGCATCGATATTTTGTGTCGAAATTCCGTAGTCTACTCCTTTGCTTGCATGGTACGTGCTTCCTTTATTTGGATTTTTTATTAAACCTTTGATATCATGGAAACCCTACATTAATGATATGGCCAAACGTGGATGGCCATATCATTAAACGTTGACGTTTCAACGATATGGCCAATTTTAGTTGGCCATTTCATGAAATACAACCATTTCATGAAATGGCCGGCCACATCATGAAGTGATCAATTCTACGATATGGCCACGACATATATAATATGATCGATTGGTATCATAAAAATGTTTTGTGAAAACTGCCCTTATTCTCGCAGGCGGATTTTTTTTATCTTTCAATTAAGGGCATGTATTTAAAAAAAATATGGACAGTCTCCTAGGTACGTTTTCCTGTAGCTACAACGGTTAAAGTACCCACCCTTATTGCCCCGTCTCAAATTACCATCCTGTATATGCTACAAATAGTGCCATCATTTTATATTAATAGAAATTCTCGTCATATAGCCAGGATGAACAGGAATATCCTTCTGCAGCTAAAATATTAAATTCGTAAGATAATCCCCAATTTAAAGCGTGATGATCTGACAAAATTGTTCTCAGCAGAGGTCTGAATCGGAGGTTCGTTTTAAGCAGTGCTCAATGGGGTAGGAAACTGGGGAACTAATGACACCACTATCGCTGGTACAGTCAGCAACAGAAGTCGTTGAACATAATTTATTTCCAATATTTTGTAATCATTATTATTTAGCATAAGTTACTGACTAAAGTAAATTATAAAACAACGTGTCATAATTGAATCACAAAAGTCGCTGAACTCGGTTAAACCATTAATTGCTGTACATTACTACCGACAAAATTGTATGATCTGTAATAAATACAAAAGTCGCTGAGCATAGCTAATTTCCTATATTTCCTGTTCGTTAGTTACACCCGTTTGCTCCAAGCCACTATCTGGCGAAGCGCAGCGCACCGTATTTTTATAATCAAAACATTGCCGAATAAACACAGCTACTAGTTCAGAATATAAATTAAATATAATTTAAATACTATTATTAGGCAGCAATATCAAGGGTTTGATTCAGAAAGCGGTACTTCTGGACACGGCGCATTTTGTTAGGAAGTTCCTCTCTCTGGAGCCCCGCCGCGCCGGTAGCTTGGACCCTATTTCCGATGCCGCGTGCCGATGGGCTACTATTTTTTTATATTTTTAAATGTGGATTGTTTTTATTTTTTATAACGTATGTATTTAAAAATATAATTTAATATGTATTTACAATGAAGAAACGAATATTAATATATTTATTTATTTAATATAAGTAATTAAACACATTCAAGATACCAAAAACATCTATGCAACAAAACTGTTCAAATTGTTTTGAGCATCATAATCTCCAAATACATATATCTGAGCAGTCACAATGTCAAATATTTATTTACAAACTAAAGGTCTATGGTAAGTAAACAAGCTAAACATTCAAAGGTAACTAAGCAACACATTATTCAGAAAGTCAGGATGGCAACGTAAAATGAATTGTATTTGTTTGAACTTAGAGTCATAAATTAAAAGTTCAAAAATAGATACAATGTGTACTATTGTGTCAATACAGCATTTTTTCTTTTTCTTCATATAGCTATATCCCTTTCATTTCGTGCGTGACGTCATTGACGTGTCTTTTGTTTATATTACAATCTGATAGTTAATATAGGAAAACATCGTAAGGAAATTGAAACGAGTATTTATTCCATGCGAAAGCCATTAAATTCGAAACAATCAGTTTGAATGAAACTGACATTTTAATTTGCTACATTTTCTAGTATATCTTCAGGAATTGAATTATAGAATCTTCTTATATATAAAAATGAATCGCAAAATGTGTTGGTAAGCGCATAACTCAACAACGCCTGGACCAATTTGGCCAAATCTTTTTTTAAAATGTTCGTTGAAGTTCAAGGATGGTTTTTACGGCGAGAAAAATTAGAATTATTGCTGGAAAAACCCTAAAAATAGCCCTTTTCTTTTTCCCATACAAATGATTTCTAACTAAAACGTAGTCAATTTGAGCTTTATTGCTATGGTATAAAGTTCATATTAAATTACAAGCACTCACTGTTGTCTAAGCAATGTAGGTGTGTTCCTAACGTAGGTAGGTAGTAGGTAGGTAGTAGGTAGGTAGGTAGTAGGTAGGTAGTAGGTAGGTAGTAGGTAGGTAGTAGGTAGGTAGTAGGTAGGTAGTAGGTAGGTAGTAGGTAGGTAGTAGGTAGGTAGTAGGTAGGTAGTAGGTAGGTAGTAGGTAGGTAGTAGGTAGGTAGTAGGTAGGTAGTAGGTAGGTAGTAGGTAGGTAGTAGGTAGGTAGTAGGTAGGTAGTAGGTAGGTAGTAGGTAGGTAGTAGGTAGGTAGTAGGTAGGTAGTAGGTAGGTAGTAGGTAGGTAGTAGGTAGGTAGTAGGTAGGTAGAAGGTAGGTAGTAGGTAGGTAGTAGGTAGGTAGTAGGTAGGTAGTAGGTAGGTAGTAGGTAGGTAGTAGGTAGGTAGTAGGTAGGTAGTAGGTAGGTAGTAGGTAGGTAGTAGGTAGGTAGTAGGTAGGTAGTAGGTAGGTAGTAGGTAGGTAGTAGGTAGGTAGTAGGTAGGTAGTAGGTAGGTAGTAGGTAGGTAGTAGGTAGGTAGTAGGTAGGTAGTAGGTAGGTAGTAGGTAGGTAGTAGGTAGGTAGTAGGTAGGTAGTAGGTAGGTAGTAGGTAGGTAGTAGGTAGGTAGGTAGGGCACGCCGCGATAGCGGCGGTAAGGCCCGTAATGGAGGAGTGGCTGGAGAGGCGTCATGGCGCCCTCAGCTTCCGGCTGACGCAGGTACTCTCGGGACATGGTTGTTTCGGGAAGTACCTGTGTCGCATAGGCCGGGAGCAGACGCCCGGTTGTCACCACTGCGTCGACTGCCCGGAGGACACGGCGCTGCACACGCTGCAGGCGTGTCCTGCGTGGGCGACGCAGCGCCGCGAACTAGTCGCGGCAGTCGGTGGTGACCTCTCGCTCCCGGCCGTGGTTCTGTCCATGGTCGGGGGCGAGAGTGCGTGGGAAGCCGTCGCCTCCTTCTGCGAGGAGGTGATGGCAACCAAAGAGGGAGCGGAGAGGGAGAGAGAGGCAGCTGCCACTCTCCCTTCCCGCGCCAGACGCACCGGGCGCCGGAGGGCGCGCGACGATCTCCGGCCACCGTAGTGTGTGGCCTGCGGGCGGCGGGTTAGGGGACCCGTCGCCCGACCAGTAACAGGCCCGAGAAGGCGGCGCGCAGTGTTCCGTGCGCGCCTCTCAGGAGGACGTGGGGCAAGGCCCCACAGAAGCAGAGGTCCGCCAGGGGCTGGCGGACCGAGGCCTGCCGGGGTTGCGGTGCATGCAGCTGTGAATCCCGCGACCCCGGCCAAGGGTCAGAAGAAGGAACACCGTGGGTTTTTAGCCGGTAAGAGTCCGGCATACCCCTTCGTCTTCCCCGGGCGAAGGGCATCCATGAGGATTTCACAACGCATGCGGGTACAGCTAGTTCGTAATAAATGCCTACAAAATATCTCGGTTCATTTTAACCATGTTTCGGATTGATAACCGTGCTCAAAAAGTACAAACTCTGTTATACGTCAATTTAATTACTCGGTTAAAAGATATCTGACGATGTCAAATCAGCCCGACTAAGCACGCACTGAGTTGCTATATGATTTTACGCAAGCGGTTTTCAAATGCTTCTTTTTCTATCGTGTCGGCACGAGCTATACAAGAATAGCTCATGCCGTGGTGAAAAGATTAGCCAGTCAGCAAGGATGGTAACGAGGCTGACTGCCCAGGGTGCGCCGGACGTACCGAAGTATCGTCACTCGTGAAGGCTCTTTTCATGCACCCCTTTTTTTTCAAATGCTAAAAGCGCCATACAGCTTATCTATGAACATGCACTGTAGCCTGATTTTAGTAGCCAGTTATCATCGAATCGCATCGAATATACAAGTCTTTAGCCAAAATCTAGCACGATACGTTTTAAAAGTCATTTTAAAAGAACCGCTAGTGCGTGCGCTGGTATAGAAAGCCATACGCGTTACATTTTTTAGTAGCTCACTGCCTGCCTTTAATTGCAATGCCTGCATTTTAATCTTAATAATGTCACAGGACACTGTACACCTTACAGCGATAACACACTGGCAAAAGGTCGAATCCATATTGCTACAGAGACCCACTGGCAGTACGAACAGTAGCATATTATACGTGCGTTCGGTTTTGCCATGATGCATATCTTGTAAAATTTCACAGCCGCCATCTTGGATTTTGACGTTGACGTCATTTACATTTGTTGTTGTAGGAGTTGCTGTCAAACTATTGTCAGAAGCACTCACGCTCCTCATTTAATTTCGCGATTTGTGTTAATACTGTGAAGTTGTGCCCTAAACTATTATCAAAGTGTAGTTGAAGTGTTTCGGAAACTGCGTTACTATTAACTAGTGTTTTTACATCCTGAAAACTACAAAAAAAAACATTTTCAAGTCCAAGTAGATTCAAGTTGTGAAAAAATTCTACCCACATTCGGATTATTATTTTTCTGACACCTAAATTTAATGAAATGTCACTGTCAATGGGGTTGTCATCTTCAAACCAGTGTTACCATATAAAAACCTAAATTACCCTAGAAATTATGGATCCTGTTATTGAAGACCGCACAGGAGTAGGTGACCAGGCTCCTGTGCTGGTGAATACTACTGGCAACAATAATAACAAAAAACTTGTGCAACAAGCCTTTCATCCAAGTTTGTTCCTAAACCGGCCTAGAAGCTCATCTGTAGGTGGCAAATCTAATACTTCCATCTCAGACATAGTCAACAACACCCCGAGCCAAGAGCAAGAAGAGATGCCTTCTGAAATTAAGGACATATCATGGCAGAGAATACCTGAAGTGCGTAATCCCAAGAGGAAAAAAGTATCTGATAGCCCTCCACAGATGCTACACACCAGCAACAGATACAGCAGTCTACCAATAGACCTAACTGAGGAAAATATAGAACCCATTGCGAAAAGACCAAGCAAGCCTCCACCAATAGTATTATACGGGATAGAGGACGTAAATAAGCTCACAGAACTACTAGAAACTGTAACCGATAAAAACCAATTCGTATATAAAATCGTTAACAGAAACCAACTGCGAATAGTAAGCGCCAATGTAGAAGTATACAAAAACCTCATTGCACTTATAAGGAAAACTGGACTTATCGGCCATACTTTTAACAAAAAGGACGAGAGATGCTTCAGAATTGTCATCAAGAACCTGCATCATTCAACTCCAATCAGTGCGATAAAGGAGGAATTAGAAAGTACTGGAAATGTTGTAAAAGGCGAGATAATCAACGTTAAATATGGACCCGACAAGATACCAACTTCAACATTCTTTGCTAATTTTATGCCAGGGCCGAAAAATAAACTCATAAAAGAGATTAAATACATATACCACCAATCTGTAGTGATAGAGGATCCTAGAAAGAAAAAAACATTTGTACAGTGCCAGAGGTGTCAACAATACGGTCACTCTAAAAATTACTGTATGAGGCCCTATCGTTGCGTAAAATGCGCACAACCCCACAAAACATCAGATTGCCCTAAACAAGACCGGAGTACACCAGCCCAGTGTGCCCTTTGCCATGGAGCCCATCCAGCTAATTATAAGGGGTGCGAAGTTTATCTAGAGATCCTAAATCGAAGATCAAAACCACAACAAGGCAACAACAAACAGCACATAGAAATACAAACACGAATGACTGACAACAAAGACGAGCCTCCAGCAATAAACTACCAGGATAGGCCTGAAAGACAAAAATCAAACCCACGGCTAATAGAGAAATCTTACGCCGAGACGCTTAGGACTAATATCAAGCATGCGAGCATGGAAAAAGCAGACACACAGAATTCCAATACTGCGATAGAAAAACTCTTAATACAACAATCGGTGCAATTTGAATCAATATTACAACAAATGAGTACGCCTATGAGCCTCATAACAATCTTAATAGAAAGGCTGCCAAAATAGATACTCTTAAAATAGGAACCCTCAACACAAACGGTTTGGCGCCAAATAAACACGACGTTGAACTGATAATCAAGGAACATAAACTGGATATTATTCTTGTTTCGGAAGCCCACTGTACTGATGCCACTTCTAATATTAAGTTCATAGGTTACCATACTTACGTCACACAACATCCCGATGGCACTGGTCACGCGGGAACTGCTGTAATAATCCGTAGATCCATTAAACACCACCTTATGCCCGAATTCAGGAAAAACTACCTACAAGCTACCACGGTTGCGGTTGAGGATAAGCACGGCTCTTTTAATGTTTCGGCTATATATTGTCCACCAAAACATAAAATTGATGAATCCATGTTTAACCATTACTTTCGATCTCTTGGGAACCGTTTCATCTCTGGTGGCGATTGGAATTCCAAAAATACTCAATGGGGTTCCAGGCTCACAACTACACGAGGCAGGCAACTGAAATTAAGTATTGATACCAACAACCTCACTGTAATGTCCACCTGCGAACCAACCTATTGGCCATCAGATCCAATGAAAATCCCAGACCTGTTAGACTTTTTCATCGTCAAAGGCTTTTCCAAGCACTATGTTAAGTCAGACTCGTGTTTCGACAGTTGTTCTGACCACACCCCAGTTATCCTAACAATTAGTACCATGCTTATAGATAATGAAAAAATGGAGACACTGTACAATAAACGAACCGATTGGGATTCATTCAGAGAACAAGTTGAAGAGGGTATCGACCTAAAAGTGAAACTTAAGACTCCAGAGGATATCGAAAACATGGCAAAATACCTTACAACTCTTATACAAGAATCCTGTTGGAAAAATACGCCATCTATGGAATCGACATATCACCCAACGAACTATCCAAGAGAGGTCAGACAACATATACTAGAAAAAAGGAGGCTACGTCGTATCTGGCACCAGAGTCGACATAGAACAGATAAAACGGCACTGAACAAGGCAGCGGTGGAACTTAAAAATCTAATCCGTGACTGGCACAATGATACGCTGCAGTCTAAGCTCGAATCACTGACTGCTACGCCTTCAACAAACTACTCTCTGTGGAAGTTCACAAAAGCTTATGATAGACCGCAGATAGCAAAACCGCCCATAAGGAAAAATAACAATCTCTGGGCAAGAACTGCTCAAGAAAAAGCTGATACATTTGCCGAACATCTGGCAAATGTATTTACCCCTAACGAGACTAATGATTGGGAATCTGAAATCAACGTAAACGCAGCCTTAAACCATGCCTATCAGATGTCAATGCCCCCAAAGCCAGTATCAGTGCGAGAAGTTGCTAGGACAATCAAGGAACTTAAGGACAGAAAAGCACCGGGCTTCGACCTAATCACCAAAGAAATCCTAAAAGAATTGCCTAGGAAAGCACTTGTACTTATAACCTTGCTTTTTAACGGAATCCTAAGAGTGCAATATTTTCCCAGGATATGGAAAGTCTCGCAGATAATCATGATCCACAAAATGGGAAAACCTGCGCACGAAGTAACATCGTATCGACCAATCAGTCTGCTGCCTATCCTGTCAAAGCTCTTTGAGAAAGCGCTTTTACGTAGAATTTTACCAATATTGACTGAAAATAAGATAATACCTGACCATCAGTTTGGTTTTCGGCAACAGCACTCAACAGTCGAACAAATCCACAGAGTCTATGAAACAATTAGAAAGGCCCTAGAACAGAAAGAATATTGCTCGTCGGTATTCTTAGATATCCAACAGGCCTTCGACAAGGTATGGCATAATGGTCTCCTCTACAAAATTAAGAAAAGTATCCCACACAGTTTTCACCTGCTGATGAGATCATATCTCTCTGATAGATTATTTCAGGTGAAAGAAGCTGGATCGACGTCTATTTTTCACAATATAGAAGCGGGAGTACCGCAAGGATCTATTCTAGGACCCATATTGTATACTTTGTATACTGCAGATCTCCCCGCATTACCAGGTTTGACCACGGCTACGTACGCTGACGACACTGCCGTCCTTGCTCGCAACAAAGATCCAGTAGTTGCATCAAACATCCTACAGCAGGGACTTCATGAGATCAATAAGTGGCTCCAAACATGGAAAATTAAAGCCAGTACATCCAAATCAGTGCAAGTAACCTTCACCTTAAGAAGGGGCGACTGCCCACCTGTCCAACTTGGGAATAACTTTCTACCTCATAATGACAACGTCAAGTATCTTGGTATACATCTGGATCGCCGCTTAACTTGGAAAAAGCACATTAAAACCAAAAGAGAAGAACTCAACATCCGATATAAACTCTTATACTGGCTTCTTGGTCGAAACAGTAAATTGTCTACAGACAACAAACTTCTGATATACAAATCGGTCCTCAAACCAATATGGATGTACGGCATACAATTATGGGGTAGTGCCAGTGACTCAAACATCTCCATGCTCCAACGTCTGCAAAACATCATACTGAGAACAATAATTAACGCTCATTGGTTTATTACAAACAATGAAATACACCAACACCTACATATGAACACAGTCAAGGAAGAAATCCGATCGGCTGCAGAGAAATACAAACGGCGACTGTGTAATCACCCGAATGAACTAGCAGTCGAACTAATTCACCAAAGCTACCTCAATCGCCTTAAACGACATGATATAATGAAGCTGCATGCCAGATGGCTGTAGCTTGTAGTACAGATGAGTAGCTATTCTCACTGGAGGAAGCACTCTGCAAAACAACATGCATGGAACTCATCTGACTATAGTCGAAAAAGACTGATTGCAGATAAAAGAAGAACAAAAAAAAAAAAAAAAAAATTTACATTTGTATTTTACTGAATCCTGTGGTTTAGATTCGATCACTTAGCCATAGGTACAGCATGAAAAAAAAAGCTTTTTTTTAAATCTGCCTTATTTCCATGCCGGGAAAATCTACACCAGTAGCAGATCATATGGTTTTAAGGAATTACACGAATTCGTTAACATCCTGTATATTTTAAAACAACTAAAATACATACGTTAAACTTATTTACCGGTTTACCAGAAGAGGTTAAAACTTTAAAATCGTCGCCCTGAAAAATTGCAATTTTAGACATGTCACATTTACGCCAGCCACGGAACTAACGTGCGGTGCACCGTACACGGCGCCGTGTCACCGCGCACGGCGCCGTACGCGGCGCCGTGTCGCTGTCCACGGCGCCGTATACGACGCCGTACACGGCACCGTGCGCGGCGCCGCCCGTGCTGCGGCGCGGCGCCGCACCGTGGACATGGGGCCACGGCCTAACATCACTAATTTTTAGGCTTTACTATAAAAGAACAGCATATATACCTTAAAAATCACATGATCACAACTGTTTAATTGTGAAATAAATCAGAACGATGTTAGGTCAACCAATCACATTCGTTGACATAAGATTTGACAGCAAAGTAAATTGATCAGCTTCGTAATTGTGCAAAAAAGGTAATTCTGTAGTACCTACCTATCTTGTATTCAATTATGAGATTCAACAACTCATGCATTATCAAGTTAAAAAACTCGCGCATAACATGTTTAGCGACTTACGGTAAAATGATAGTAACCGACTTACGCTGTAATGATGTTTAGCGACTTACGGTAAAATGATAGTAATCGACTTATGCTGTAATGATGTTTAGCGACTTATAACATATTAATGCTTAGCGTTTTTGAAACATTGAAATGATAACCTTATTCTGTACTCTATTCTGGTAAGTAATTTATGGTCCGCTTTAGTGTTTAGGTGTTTTGTAAATTAGTATCTGTTCATGGACTTTCGTTGCTGACTGTACCACAGCAATTTCATTGGTTTAAGTTTGTTTGTCGTTGTTGCTAATGATAATTTAACTCATTCTGATTGGTTGTAATTGGTTCTAGCAGTGGTGCTGCCATCTACTTTCATTTTGCGTTCGCCTCTCCATTACGGACTGAGATTATACCTATGTATAAAACGGTATCAACATCTTATCCGGAAAGTCGTAACAATCAAGTACGTACACGGAAAATCTATCGCAGCTTATGGTTATATGAAATTAGGAATATCAGCTATAATTGGCTTTATACAATTTTAAACAAAATCCCCTTTTTTAATTTTCTGTTGTCGTACTCAATTTCTCATATTATCTTAACATTTTTACTTAAACACAACAAGGAGAATACGTAGTCTAGATGCCTAGTTTCTTTAAATAAGTTTTCCTGTTGTGTCACACCGAGTCGGACGATAACGACGCAACGTTTGTCCAATTCGCCGTTTGATTACTGAATCCAATTTTCTGGCAGGGACAATTCCCACGGTTCACCGTCGCACTTACTCGCCAGGGGTTTCCATACTAGACGCACACGCAATCGGAGGCTCACGTGTACCTCCGTAACGAGGATATATTTGCGTATGAAGAACACGAAATACCTCTGAATTGTGGAGGGAATAAGACATTCAACCCGCTCCTCCCCTTTCACCACACCCCTACCCCCTCGCGACCCTTTTAACTTTCATCTCTGTCGAGTGCTCGGTCCACATACTTTTGTTCTATTTGATCAATGTTATTAAAATGTCGCGGGCTTGCTGGATTACAAACATTTGACTATAGTAAAGCCGATTCAGAATAATAATGTCCCCTGAATTTCAGCGAATTATTACAGACGATTTATTTGATAAATATCTAAACACGAGATTTCAGGATGAGATAGATTTCGCTGAATAAAACATGGATAAACGTCTTATACCGTTAATGTGAAACCTTCTACCAATAGATCAGCCATAGTAGTGTCCAGATTATCATAGAGTAAATAAGTAATAGGTCTTCGTTACATTTAATGGTAACAAAATTATTAAATATCCCATTGGCGCTGAAGATACAATATGGACCGAATACAAAACTGTGTCATGTGATCGATCCTAATCATTGTTAAATCGCGTTCGTTATGCGTCCAACAATTGTAACGAATAACATTTGATTGCGGTCCACCCATGTGTGCGTACGCGCATCTCCGGCGCACCGAGCCGAGCCGAGCGTCACACGAGATCGTCGCCATCGGCCGTAATCACTGCTATCCATTCTGTTAAAACCACCCGAGGATAAATTAGTTAAGTAGAAGCTTCCGTTAATCGTCGGTCGCCGTCGGTGCCGGTCGCTCGCTCTAAATGGATTAATTTATACTTATATGAACGAGGACGTTTTCGGTGTCACGCGAGGATGGGGTGATTGTGTTGTGATTGCTTGCGCTTCCTATGAACACGTCCTATATTAAACGGCCTCGCCTTGCCCGCCTTGCCCCGCTGCCCGGCTTGTGCTGCCATTAAAACGTCGCTTTACACTTTACGCTTGGACATTGTTATGTTGATGTTGTGCTTTATGACTTCCGAATAGAGTTGTTACAACTTTTGTTTGAATCTGTGTAAATGACCAGTTAACAGCCTATATTGAAATGGTCTATTTAATTTATTGTGATTATATTTTATTACCATTCAGTTCTTACCCGTATTGTGATGATAACAATGTAGCATTACCTGTCTCTACATATTCCTTTTAGAACGGAATATTTGCGTTTAAATAATGGTATTTTTTTAGAAATGCAGGTATGTTTCAAGCACCACTTAAGATGCTTCCCTAGTATACGACTACTTATTTACTGACACAGTGCTTATGTATTACAAACATAGATAAAGCTCGCTCCGTGGAGCACAGGAGGCGTGATGTCCACACACAGATCTAAGACACCTGAGTCGCGCTGGGCGCATCGCTCACTGCAATCTGTACATTATTTCTCCATTGTTCGCGTAACGAGCCCCCACCCCCTCCACGGTGCCACCCCGCACCCCTTCCCCCTGTCTCCTATTTCCCACACCCCACCCTGAGGCGGTGGGACCTCGCTCGCGCCTTTCTTTTATCATTCCTCTCTTTATTTCCGAATGCAAATAATCCTCCACACGTGTGAGAACCGAAACCATTGTTCTCGCCTCCCCCCTCCACCCCCACCGGGGACCTTGGTGACGAAATCTTTTTCTACAGCATTTAGGCAAATGTACCTACACAAATATTTCACTTGCTTACATCATATCTCATACGAGCTTCCTCGTTACCAACATCGTATCAGAAAGGAACGTTATTTGTGCACAAAGTAAAACATAATGTGTTTGAATTTCCCTGAAACTTTTCGACAAATGTTTTTACGATAAAGGTATTGTCTCAAATGCGTTCAAAAAACCAAAGTTTTAAGAATTTCTTACAAATGTATAAACAACGCATAATAACAACAATGTTAACAATACAACAACTAATCTGAACAAGCATATCACCGTGTAGTCTCAAGTAACTTAATAAGATCTGAGATCATTAATTTATCTAATGGGTACTTCTCTTGGCACCGACTATAACTGGACTTTGACGTTGTCTTGTCCTCAATCAGAACTACCTACAGTGGAGTAATTTAGACGATGCCGAAGTGTGGAGCGACAACCGCCCTAGTTGCCGCTAGTAGAGGACAAACAGCTCGTTAGGCCTCCGGACGGCGGAAGGGTGGAGCGCCGCGATTCCCAAGAAAAACGCTAAGTGGGAAATCAATACGTATTAGGCGCGATATCGGACCGGTCGCCCGTCACACCATGATGGATGAACGCACCCAAACTTTCCGCGCCAACTCTAATAATGACAATATACAAATTGACGTCCGCGAACACTTCCGAAACGCGATAGCACGCTGTCGCCGACGCCACTCACGTTATGTATACAAACATGAAAAAAACTGATCGCTTTCAATTTCTGTAATAGAAATCTCAATTACGGATATGTTTTTTGGGTCTCATCTATCATGCGGCGTCCTGAGGAGGCGGTGCTCCCGTGTGAGTCAATCGTCGCGTCGAATAATGGCGTCGCCTTCAAGGAGTGCGATATTGGAGTGGATCGACAGGCGGGAGTCACCGCGTCTCTACATATTGAAAGCTATTCGGAATTTGCAAATAAATACACACATGCACGCGAGAGTACAGGCCGTGTCGCGTCCCGCGGTCCCGCCACCTCGCGCACCACTCCGCTGCCTCTATAAAATTGAAATCGCATTTACTACCTCACAGACACTATCATTTTGTTTGATGCTCAAGGAAAGTATAAATAAATTAAATGAGCCCGCATCCAGTCTTAAACATTAAGTTTTATGTTTACCTCGTGTTCATAACATTATTTAGGATATGTTATAGAGCTGTAAGAACACCGAGAACTATACGACACAACTCTCGAAAGGTTATGAATGACATGCAAAATGCATTAGCGACGCACCCATCTGGGATGCCCCATTACATTTAAGTAAGTCTATCTGCCAATTTACAAGATAATTTACATAAGTCTTTGTTATATCTCATGCTATATTTTTTGTACCAGTAACCAGTTCATTAAGTGCTAAAAGTACTAAAAACATAAACAAAAAGTACTAATGAAAAAAATTCTGCAGAACCGTACCGGTTTAGATTTAAAGTAATTTAACCTGTAGTTGGCAAGACGTTTTAATGCGATCTACTTCCGTGGCGTATAGCCTTACATGAGATTAACTCGGGGGTAGTTGCTAGCGAGGAGTTAGGGGGTAGTATTTATGTCACCTCGGGGACGCGAGCGCTCGCCCCACCCCAATTATACCGCAGTAAAAGTCATAAAAAGACACCCGAAGTTTTTACACGAACCAAGAAGAGGCTCACGCGAAATTAAGAGGGGCGCCGAAATGTGAGATGAGCATGAATTTTTTATAAGCCCAGATGATGGTGCTCCGTTTATGATGTCTTATGGCGGATAATGCCCGCGGTGCACGCTCGCTTTGTTTGCTTGCCTGAATCATTGATGAGCTCGCCTTTATAGCCGCCACAAGCCATAACTAATAATTAATTACCAATCCAACACTCCGCCGCCCTTAACGTTCCCAACTCCAAATATGTTCCGAGTGTACGGCCATTGTGAAACTTGAAGCTCATTGATGTCAACATTTTAATCGGCATCATGTTAAATATAGTGCCCATCTGCAATTTTTTCTCGACAGTTCCACTCAATTGGGTTGTACTGAACGTATATCGTAAAGTATCAACGCGCCCAATATAACTCTTTTCGTGAAACAAAAAACTGGTCAACGTTATTTCTTTAAAAGAGAAGGTAATGCTTTTAATAATGAATCAATTTACTCAAAATGATGCCTCAACGACAACGACGCGTAATTTAAAAAATACGAGTTTAATAAAAACAGTGACTTAAAATTTACTATTGCAACAGAAGTCTCTTCGGTTTAAGATAAATAATTACAAATATTCATCGAAACTAAAATAATAAGTACACGGTTTATAGTCAAGGAGGCCCATTTGAATATTCAAACTCAAATTTACTTTTTCAATTCGAAGTATGGACGTCATAAATAATGCTTTTATTTAATGCGATTTATGTTCACGAAAGCAGGTCGAAAACGACCTGAGAGCTGGTTAACGCAAACAACGATTTTCGTTTTGTTCACGCTTGTATGAAACAATACATTCTCACGTTTAATTTCTTTCGGGTCTTAACAATTGATTCTTTTACGAGTGTGTTTATTGAGCTCACTCGAAATGCGTTAATTTCAATTGTGATTTTTGATATCGCAAGTTGTTCGTGGGTAGATAGGTGTGACGTCATGGAAAGCCTGTGTTAGTGCTTTAAAAGTTTTTCTAGGGCATAGGTATGTAATAAAAATCTAGCGCAGTCGATGGCATAATGTGTTCGATGCCCCGCCGGGTATGAGATAAAGAGTCCGCTTGGACACAATTCAATGTATAATTCATATTGTGAAAACACTTACATTAACGCGTTGCGTATCGCTCGCTACGCCATGTTTGTAATCGCTACTTTATGTGTAGAGAGACGTATTAAAAATTATAATGAGTTTTACTTCTACATCAGCGCTGGTAATAAGATCCTTTTATTAACTTACACTAACACGAAATGTTAAATAATCAAGAAATATCTTCGCATGTAGTCTTGTTTGTTATTTTATTGAGCGAATTTATTTTACTTAGAAATAATGTTGTCATCAATTTTACGTCTTGTATCTCTGTTTCCATTTGCCAATTGTAATTGGCAATTACGGTGGGACTGTTTTGAATATCGTAATGTTTAGATTGTTTAGAACCTTTTCTGAGATTTAATCGTACCGTAATCTATTTATTGAGTTATAAAACCATTTAACATGTCTGTTCTATCTCCGTTATAAAGCTTTTTGAATTGCCATTTTCTTCTATTTGATTTTGGTCTTTCGAGCCGAAAATATAAATCATTTTTTTTTCGAGCTCTTGTTACGGGAAACTTTTCCAAAAACCTAAAGCAGTATAAAGAAAGTTGTCGGAACCCATTATTATCTGATGATTCAGTACAAATTACAGAAGTAACCCAAGTTTAGAGTAAGAGTAGGTAAGTAGCAGAGTATAAGTGCGCGGTGCGTGCGTGCCTAGCCAGCCTCCGGTCGTCGGGCTCCGGTCGCGGCTAATATGATTATGACAGCAGTACGTGCCAGCCCAGCTCCGGGAATCCTCGCACAAATATTCATTAATCTTTCACGGTCCGACGTCCGCCGCGATGGAGATTTAATCAGATTAAGGATCATCTTTTTTTGCGGGAAAAGTCATGCCCTTTTGTTGCTAGTCGACCGTCGCTCGCACTTTTGTGCTGAATTTATGACGGCCGATGTTTGCTCTGAATGTAAATTTTATCTCCTAGAAAATTATTTTCGTAACCTTTTTCGCAGTTATATTGAGTTATGCTAACGTAATTACTTGATTGTGAACTGTTTCAAACTGGCAGGAAAGTTGTTTATGTATGTGGTAGTTGTGTGGTAGACGGCGCCAAGACGACTGTCGGTGTCCGCGGACGCCCGAGCCGCGACCTCGCCACGCAGTCTGCCGCGGACGCATCTCGCTCGCCTGGTGCGCTTATAGCCCATAGGACCGTCACTTTTAGTGAAGCGACCCATTTCCCTGTTATGTTAATGTACAAACACATTACTTTATTTTCAATTCAAAACACGTACAGCTTTTAACTTAACTGCTTAACTTATTTTACTAATAATGAAATATAATAAACAAAACAATAATGATGATGCACACATGTTATGTCTCGCCGTTAGATTTATACAATTCATAAAAGTATTCGAAAGACTTCTCAAAAATGTTAACACTTAAATGGGCGCGCGCGAGCAGGCCGTTTGATTCGTGGATAGGGCGCGGAAGGCCAAATAAAAAGTAGAATTAAGCGCTGCGAAACGCGCGTAAAATTATTTTACCATTGTATGCAAATCGACGCCGCCGTGATTATTTTATTTCCTAAGAGACTCCGAATATAAATCTCGATTAAAAAATAAACCAGTCTGCGGAACGTCTCTCTGTTGATAGGTGTTTAAATACTTAGAGCTTAAAATTCAGAAAGAAATTTTATGCCCCTTTTAAATTGACTCATGGCTTTAAATTTTATGATACAGACGTTTCCGAAGTAAAATTACAAGCGGAGTCTGCAGACTGCAGACGCACTGAAAAGCAATAAACAAGAGGACAGACATACAAGAAATGTATGAATGAGTAAATAAATACACGAAAAGTTGACAACTGCGGGCCTTGCGGAGTTTGAGGACGTTTACAGCTAACAAAAAGATCGTACGTGCCAACCGAATGTGGAAATACCTGCGCACATTTTTGATGAATTCTACATTGACAGCTACGCATCAACTTGCTTAGAACAAGAGAATTTGTTGTATTGCTTTCTTAACTATCAAAATGTTCAAACCAATTTCCAGAAGACTAGGCGATTTCAAAACTATATCATTGTTTAAATGAGAACATCTGGCGCAATCTTGGCTTAAATAATAACAGCAAGCATCGAAATAAAATAATCATAACAATAATTTTCATAAACAATGCAACTGTATAAGTCAAAAAGCTCGCGGCCATCGTAACATTCTTGACACCCTAGTGGTATAAAGCGGGCAGCCATCTTGGATATAAACGCATAACTCATTTATTAAAAGGAAACGCCTCGGTCCCGCGGCGCGCGGTGTCTAATGAAAGTTGGCGTAGCAAAAACGTCGCCTCGTCGAGAATGTGTCGCCCTCGCGTCGTGGGACGTGTACCGGCTATAAAAATACCGGTGGACCAGGCACCGGCCTCGACACCCCTCTACGTTTCTTTTTCAATCAATTCAATCAACGGCAGTTCGATTGGCTTCTGATGGAAGAGTATTGTGACATCTCAAACAAATGATGCTGCTTTGAGGTACTCGTTCAGTTGTCCCAGTAATATTCTTTCAAAAAGCTGTCCCGCGTGATAAACACTGCTTCAAAAAATGAGATTTTTTTTAGACTTAAATCTCAAATTCAAGTTAGGTAGGGGTAGTCAAGATTTGGACACTGAAATATTCAGTGGCTATTTTTATCTAGGAATGAAATCAAATCCAACAAAAAGGGACCGACGGAGCTGATTTGTTTGATAGAATTTTCATAATAGTTTTTTGCATCGTGTTAAAAATATGTAAAAGTTTCTGGAGAAAAAGTCATCTTCAAATTAATAAGGTAGAGTTGCATTGAAAAATTCAGATTTATTGGCAAATTTTGCTTTAGATTACTATCCAACAAAAAAGGCAGACGGTCGGATTTATTTAGCAAGCTCATTTTTATTTTATTTTGACTTGTTAATTTTTCATAGAAAAAAACTCATACACCAAAAACAAAAACGATATATCTAACAATGAAGATATCCTGAGCTTTGACTACACTTGACTACATTATGTGCGTAAGGATTGAGAGCCATAACCGTGAATCGAAAAACTATTGGTATCAAAATATTGTAGAAGTTGTAAAACAATTGTAGAAACGATTTAAAAAATTGTAAATTTAAATTTAAAAAAGTTATAGCACTTCAAAGGGTGTCCCTCAATCCTTACTCAAGGGTACCTATATCTCGGTAAATGGATGCAAGGAGATGCTAAATCTAATATCAAGATTTAGTAGAAGTATAGCTAAGCATCTCCGCAAAAATTCAGCACGATCAACGAACATACAAAACTTTTATAGAGGTTTTGAACATGTCCCTCAATCCTTATAGTATAACATTGCGTTTTGGCATAGTGACTATGTGTACAACATTATTTTTTTCGTAAACTTTTAGTAGAAGTTGTGTTGTAAACTGTTAAAAAATAATAATTGTAAAATACTTCTCGGTTTAAAAGTTATTACGCTAGAAACCATGTCCCTCAATCCAAAAAACATTTGCTCGTAGCTCACTAGCAACTTTAAGTATGTAGTTATGTATGAATATAAATTTTTGTAGAAACTTTCTATTTAAAGTTTATAAAGTTATTTCGCTGAAAGATTCGTTATTTATCAAGATATTAACTTACCAATATTCCTGGAGCTAAATACGTATAGGGTGACCATAAAGAACGCCAGTGGACAGGTAAAAAGACTAAAGCGGCAATAAACCTACTTTACAGGAGAGAGTTAAAAAAATTTTTTTTTGTTATATTTTATTCATCATAATTTTTTATGAGGTAAGTATCTAATGTAACTTAATTAACGATGTTATGTGATTTTTTGCTATTTCACCCGACTACGGCGAAGCAAAACGGAGGGTTATGATTTTGAGCGGTATGTATGTATGTACGAGTATGTTCATAATTATGTTTCCTCATAACTTCAAACTACATATTATTATCATAATTTGACAAATGAGGTATCGTTGGAAGCGTCTTGATCTTACGTTGGTTGTAGGTTATGTGACGTCGTGTGTTCCGAGGTTGTCAGAGAACTAAATGAAAAGTATGAGGGTTGGCATAAAGTTTTCACCGATGGGTCCAAAACTGAGAATGGTCAGGGAGCCGCTTATTATGATGCAAGTCAGAAAACATCACTTATGTTTAAAGTTAATAATTGTAATGCATCGATTGTGCCGTTGGAGCTCATTGCAGTTTTGGAAACAATTAACAGTAGCAGTAATTTGTTATGTAATAAAATTGTGATATATACTGATAGCAAAAGTGCTTTACAGCATATAGCTCGTTGCGCCTCTGGCTACATAGGTGCATATGCATAGCTTATGAAATATTAAAGCAAATGTATATTTTTAAAAACAGCGGCCGCGACCTTAGACTGCAATGGGTTCCATCTCATATCGGGTTAAGTGGTAACGAGGAGGCTGACAGGTGTGCAAAATTGGCAATAACTATGGTAGTGAATTTAACGTCAAATTATTTTATACTGATTATCTAGCGCAAGTTAAAAATAAATGGCATGAGATATTCAAAGAGTATTTTGATGAGAGAAGTAAAGAGAAAGGAATTTGGTTCAAAACCATACAAGGTCACCCTCCTCGAATTCCATGCTTTATGAATTATAAAATATGTAGGAATATTATAGTCATTGCAAATAGATTACGTTCAGGACATTATCCATCTAAGAAATTTGGATACTTAATGAAAAAAATTGTTTCTCCCAATCGCGAGGTATGTGGGGTGTTAGATGACGTACACCACTTAATTTTAGATTGTAAAAAATATGCGAGAGACAGGGAATTACTGGTGCGTGAATTTAAATTAAATATGATGGATGTCCATCAGTTCTAGCAAATCCCACGTCATCTGCTACCATCACTTTATTTGGGATGTTCATGCGTCAGTGAGGACTCGTTACTCGTTACGTTACTTATGTCCTTGTGAAATGTTATGTTGTGTAATTGTGATGTGACTTAACGGGGCTGACATATTCTTACAAGAATAAAAGCCCCTAAAACAAAAGATTTAAAAAAAAAGTTTTTTTTTTCATACACCATAGAACTACATATTTTTTGAAGTTTTCACTATCCTTTATTATCTGGAGTAATGCAAGGATTCTAACGATATCACAACGATTTAGATTAATCAATTCAGGCGTTTAGAAGTGGTAGAATAAAAAACTATCACTATACTTATAAATAAACACACCCTGAAAACATTATTTTTATTGGGAAGTCGTGTAAAAAGCTTTAAACATACAGATAAATAAATGAATCCTACATCATTGTTTAATTTATGGTCACCCTATACGTATTTAGCTCCAGGAATATTGGTAAGTTAATATCTTGATAAATAACGAATCTATCAGCAAAATAACTTTATAAACTTTAAATAGAAAGTTTCTACAAAAATTTATATTCATACATAACTACATACTTAAAGTTGCTAGTGAGCTACGAGCAAATGTTTTTTGGATTGAGGGACATGGTTTCTAGCGTAATAACTTTTAAACCGAGAAGTATTTTACAATTATTATTTTTTAACAGTTTACAACACAACTTCTACTAAAAGTTTACGAAAAAAATAATGTTGTACACATAGTCACTATGCCAAAACGCAATGTTATACTATAAGGATTGAGGGACATGTTCAAAACCTCTATAAAAGTTTTGTATGTTCGTTGATCGTGCTGAATTTTTGCGGAGATGCTTAGCTATACTTCTACTAAATCTTGATATTAGATTTAGCATCTCCTTGCATCCATTTACCGAGATATAGGTACCCTTGAGTAAGGATTGAGGGACACCATTTGAAGTGCTATAACTTTTTTAAATTTAAATTTACAATTTTTTAAATCGTTTCTACAATTGTTTTACAACTTCTACAATATTTTGATACCAATAGTTTTTCGATTCACGGTTATGGCCCTCAATCCTTACGCACATGACTACATTGGGAAATAAATTATAGTAAAATATGACTTGTTTGTATGAAATACAGATATTGTTAATGTGAATTCAGTAAGTCAATGAATAAGAAATGACTTATGTGAGGCCCGTAGGTGTCGGATCGCAGCCACCAAGGCCGACTACATAAAAGCTAGTCACTTTAAAAAGGGAACAGTTAAACTTAGCAACTTTGTTTAGAATGAAAACTACAATAGTTGTACATAGCTAAATATAGCTAGTTAAGTAACACTTTTTATTTAAAACACAAGAAATAAAATGTTTTAGAAGACTAAAATTTTATATCGAGCTTTTCCTCAATCCGTCTCAACTATCCTGTAGGTATTATCAGAGTAGTTCTAAAATTCATTTACATTGTAATTTAAAATTTGTGACATCGCTTTAGTTGACTTCGCTCATTCGTTAAACGTGTTTTTTTTACGGCCACTGTTAATTTCAGCGGACAATGGGTGGGGCCATCGACGATCGCGTCCGAACAATCGGCCGGGCGTGAGCGCGCTTAATTGCTCTCTTTAGCGACGAGTAATTTCCATTCCAACACCTTAAATAAACACTAGTTATTTTAACAACCGTCGACGGCAAACAACTTTATTTTAACCTGCAGAATCGTTTAGTCGACTCGAACCAGCGAAATCTAAACGTATATGTAAAATTTGTATGTACGCCTCGACAACAGACGTGCCATGATTCGATCAATGGGCTTCGCCAAAGAAGTGACCCATAGTTAACCTGAAGTTAATTTAACAGTCCACCGCTTGGGTGGTAACCAGCGACGATATTGTCTCGAAACATAACGGCTGATTTTACGATCAAATCGGCCAAGTTGGTGCTTAATGTAAAACCAGTTTAAATACACTCGTAAATCTCTTGAACGCGTGCCCACGCTGCAGATGACGTTGTGTCTCATGCAACTCCAATTTTTTTCAGTTCATTTAATGTGGTCGTATTCGCAATTGAAAACATAAACTTAACTGATATCCATAGAGATACAACAGGTTCGTAAATTACCTTAGCAGAGATACTAAAGAGAATAATAGATGTTTATAACAAGGACCATCATTCTAAATATGACCAACAGAGTAATCAATTCCGAACCGCAAAGAAAACAATTATGACGAAATATATTCTAAATGGTAATTTTATTACCTAACAAAATGTTCTAACGAATTGTTAGTTGATTAAATTTGTAGACAGTGCATTCCCATGGTCCGGCTACGCGGAAATAATAGCGCAAATGAATGTGAATGGCATTAAGGCTGGAGATCACGTCGGCCCATAAATCCCAACCCCCGATAGAACAATTAAAAGACGAGTTTAAAACAATTACGCAACGGTGGCCCCCGGGCTTGCTCGTGATGCCATAGAACAAAGATCAGCGAAGCAGCTGAGACAGATAATAAATGTGCACTAAAAGTGTAACTTTTAAATAATCAAGATACGATTCGAAAACATCCTTGCTTTTTTTCGAACAGAAAATATACCTTTCATGAAATTCGGACCTTAGATCCGCAAATATGTAAATCCAATACAACATATAAGTACTTATTTTTATAGACTGGAATGACTCTTGAATGAACGTTGGCAAGTGCTTGACCGCAGATGATTCAAACTTAATACCTTTGTTGCTTTTAGATTCATCTATCGATTTTCAGTTCTGCATAGGTACTGGTCTTTGAATACGTGAACATATAAATCTGCTAAAATATATGCGTATCCGATAGAATGCTTTATTGTTTAGTAGCTTTGTCGAGTGTTAATCGAAATCAATTGTTTCGCCGCAATAAGTCATGCATAGGGTTTTAATTGAGAGTATCGCTCTCATACATCTGAGCCTTGGGCTATTACTATAGTTTATTCACTACCCAATATCTGTTTGCTGTAGGTCTTACACATAAATTCTGTTTATTATATTGAACTTAAAAGCAATGTTGCAGTACCGGTGCTGGTTACGTCTTTAAAAAGGACCACTTCTTCACTTTCTATTGATACAGTCAGTCAATTAGATAAACCAGTGATACCATTACCTAGTTCAGTTTTTTCCTAGTTCAGTACAAAAGCCTTTACCTAGTCCCAGAAAGTTAAGGGTTTCTCCACGTTTTCTTAATGTTTTCAGCCAATTCTTTAAATGAGTTTGTAAGCTGCTTCAGTATACAAAAAATAACTATTCGGGGCCCACTTTTAAACAAATGTTAGTTTTTACTCAAGTCCACAGCTAAACCAACGCATCTTTAGTTGCAACCCTACCCCGGATTATCTACTCTTCGTTCTCTGGCTCCATTTTTATACGAACAAATAAGAAATTCATAGAAGGTAGACAAAACTTAGGTACATAAATCTAAGACTACCTGCATTACGTCTCAAGTATGTTCATCATGTGAACACATACACTACGTTCGGCATAATCAATATTGTACGTCGTATATCCCGAAGGCGGCAGCTCATGCGTCCCGCTTGCAGTACGTCCAAGCGATCTGCATCCCGCCTGATCCCATTTTAATGGAGCGCCCGGCAAACAAGCTTCCGAGCCGCTTACTGGCAAATCCACCGGGATCCCATGCGCCACTTAGCTCGCAAACGTACAATGTTTTATACTTGCCCCAACACACCCTGAACGTTATCCCATCATACGAACATACCATTCATTTTAAGGCTGCTGAAAATACCTTATATGATGTCGCAAAATCATAAACTCTATCCTTATAAACCAATATAACGGTTATAAATCCAAGCTTATTACTTATATACCAAAGCAGCAGTAAAGATGGAAATTTTATCTACTGCACATGTCGCGACAAATTGTATGATTGCGCTTTTCAAAGACATCTATTCACCATTCATCTATCGGAGAATTGATGTGTAGAAGTCAAACAAAACGTCACCGGCCGAAGCGGCTGCTTTTAAATGGCCGCTGCTCTGCCATTTATTCGCACATTTAAATGGGAATTAATCTGGCATTGTGCGAGCTGAGCGCGTTCAGCGTTAATATTTCGCTTCGTATTGACAATATGCTCACACTAAGGGCTTTGATTCATTAGCTGGAGGCGAACGACCGGCGGATAAAGGAGCTGGATCCCTCCATTCGTTCCATGGATGCGCCTCCGCTGACCTGCGCGCTAACGAGTCAGCCGAGTATAATGATCGCATTGAAGGCTATGACTGGCCGAATGACAAGTGTGAAACACAAACGGAAATAAAATAAAACATTTTATTATCATCTGACCTGTTGACCATTCTGCGAAAATCGGTAACCCACATAGACAGTAAAATAAATAAGAAATGGACTCGGCCTCGATAAGTCGTCGGATTGAATAAATCATTCACGATTTGTCTTCCTCAACAGGTAGATTTTTAAAATGAGGTAATTGTTATTCATGCAAATCTAACTTACACGGGCAGAAAATGAATCCTAAACATAGACTCTCATAAATAACATAATCGAACGGGTGCCTCTTGTTTATGGTAAAGAATAACAAGGAAGTACTCCTATTTCTATCAAGCGTACTGTCGTATCATTAATTTACTCAAATATACACAAAATGTCATGTTAGCAAAGTTTTATTGAAGTACTAGTAAAGAACATGTATGATTCATCCTTTTCATTTGGCTGCAGGGTTAACAGATCCTTAACCAATACTAACACATTTCCTCTCAAACGATTGTTCCAGCGTTCGCGAGACGATCGCCGGTCTATAATTTTCTATCATTTTCGAAACAGCACGGAAATTATGCGTAATTTTGATACAAGACCCACTGTTATCTATTAACAATTTAAACTGAAATCCATGAGGGATTACGGAACAAACATTTTTTATAGTATATCATTGATGATTCTTCAGACTTCAAGATTCAAAATTTTCCACAATTTGTATTCCGTCTGGAGAATTTACCTCGTCGAATGCCGTAGTTCCGATGCAGGCTATTTTAAATGTAAAGACGGCGCATTGCATAATCACCAACGTGATTCGCTATCAGTATTCGGTACTAAATATTTATTTGCCTCGTTTTTACGATACTTTTTGCCGTACCTCGTAAAAATGTTTTAGATATGATGGTTATGTTACGATTTGACTTTTTCTAAACCATATGGCTACTTAATAAATCTGTCGAACTCTGCGACAATTTCACGAGTAAATGATTACTGCTGGCACATCTGTTGCTACATTTATACGTGCACGTGGGTTAATACTTATTATATGTTTAATTGTATTCCATAATTTTATTTCCGTAATGAAATACGATTCATTTGCCCTGACCAAAATACTTCAAGTTCCTCCTGTTGAACTCAAATATTTGAAAGAGCTTGATGCACAAAAAACGACTAGAAATACTAGTAGCCGAACGAAAAAACGGTGTCTAATCGGATGAATAATAGTATAAAACATTGATTGTATTACACAAAGTAAAGGCGGCCATCATTTATCGCCGCTCCGAGTCGAACTCACTATAAAATTGAATACGAGCTCCCGGCCTGACGTTTCGATTTGCCGTGACGATTGTTTCAACTACCGGTTTTAGACAATTTGGAGTTCCGTGTGTAGCCTTCTGAAGCTGTATTCTGTCACTTATGTGCTTATTTGTCACTCTTTACTGTCATTTACTCTTATATTTTTGACGATTATTTACAGCTTACTACGCACTTGTTAACTTTTTTTAGTAATCAACAATGATGTTTCTTTGTAGTTTTTATTATTTGCACCACCATAACGTGTAATTAGGAATCCCAATTAAAGGAGAAAAAATAAACAATGATAATTACTGTCGTACATTTATGATACACACCTTAATTATACGCACTAATTAAACACTACGGAGAACCCTTTTTAATATGCAGAGCGTACCACCTTCCCAATTTTTTATACGGCCGCCGTTCGATTTTAATACAAAGACAGATCTGGCATTAATTAAGTTGGGCTGATGAGTTTGCATCGTCCGTCTCGCTCGCCGCTCGCCATCATTACGGCTACATGTAGAGGCGAGAAGTTTTTTAATTCGTCATTATTCTGTGGCGTAAAGAAATGTTAATTCGAGGCAGCGTGAAATTAACAGCCGCCGCGTTGCCCTTTGTAGGGCCGCTGCGGCTGACTTAAACACACAACGGGTGACGAGATGCACGCTCCTTTCATACTATACTCTCTTATTTGCACTCGATTACTCTTTTTTGTATGCTTTCATTAAGAACTGCTGCAATGGGTTGTTAAACATCAATTTGTATAATGGTCGAGAAGAAGAAATTGCGATTTGCCTTTAATCATGTCATTACTAATATGTAACGCTGTAGACGCAGCATGTCTTACTTGAGACATCTCATCTAGATCTACGTTATGTGCTTTAGGAGGAAATTATGCAACTTTTTAGACGTGGGGATAATTTAGCTATTACAGATACAAGTTCGACAAGATAGATTAGTAAGGATCACGATTTATTAGCCACATGAGCTTATAAATCGGTTTACAAAACATTTCTACATGTTTTATCGCATTACAGGGTAACCCGCACTTGAAGTATGCATATGTTATGTAACGTTACGCAATGTTGACATGACTGTGATAATCATTCAAATCACCCTCCAAGCGTTTGACACACAAATACCAAATATACGCCAAGGCAACATTTTTTTAAAGGTTTGTTTCAGAAGGTAGATAATCTTATTAATCCGTAAACCAACTATTATGAAACGATATGGTCAAAATCATTATGTTTCGATGGAGGCTTCCTAGCCGCAATACGTTTCCTTCCTCTTGGATGTCTGCTAGAACAACTTCATGAATCAAGTTATCGAACTCTTTTCATAGCTCTTTTAGGCAAAGAATCGATCTCTTTCTTCCCGTAGATATAATAGGTATCTAATGAATTATGTGAGCATCATCCTCTTTTGCGCTACTAACAACATACATCAATCTTTAAACTGTTTACCTTACGAAGTGATTGTGACAAGTATCCCTCAAGAGTTTTACCAATCTATGAAGGCAATATATGATTTATGTCAATATTTTGTTATAGTGGTACCGCGTGAACAAAGAGCGGCTGAGTCCTGACCTGATCAAGAAGTTTGTTCAGCTGTACCCCGACGAAGAGACCAATGAGTTCCTGTCTGCTTCCATCGACAAGTCCTCGTGGGTTTGGACGCAGATCTGGTACCTGCTGGCCAAGGCTGTGCTCAGACACTTCTGGTCTGTCACCGATATTAACGGGTAAGTTTGGTTTTATGATTAAAAAAATACGCCTGTCTACGAGACACTAATTAAGAACACAAAGAAGAAAGTTTATTGAAATGAGGACGAAATGCTCACAAAGGAGCGTTTGTAAAAACTAATAAAAATCCCATAAAATTGAAGACTTCTTCGTGAAATTGGTCCTTAGAACCTAAGTACTTCACTATAATTTCCTCCCGCCAGCAACACCCGAAGCCGAGGTCTGAGTCCCACTAGGGGTCGCCCTTCGTGCTGTTGTTCTTAGTAGTCATGAAGTAAGAGTAGGTAGCATAAATAGCTTAGGTTAAGTATTTTACTTTCCCCCCATGGGCTGGAGACCCTTCAGGTCTCGCAAATAAAGACCCAGTTTCGTACAAACGGGCCGCAAGAACTATCTACAAGAAGTAAAATAGAAAAACAAAATAGAATTTCCTGTACCTGCGATGACATTATCAAGTTTCCAAGACTGAAAAGTATCGCTACGTAGAGCACGCTGGCGGACACCGCCTTTCGCCACTGAAACATCATCAGGTAAGTCCATTATTTCTTTACAGGTATTTGGTGGTTTGTTTTTCATCTTTGTACATGATAAAAAGAGATTTAAGTTTATTCAGGGACAGCATCCGTATCAAATTGGTCACCATGCGATGCCAAAGCCAAAAAAACATGTATAGATGATTCAATGCTTGTATATTTATAGATGTGCGGTTCTGACAAATGAATTGGCAGCAGCATTGATCTGTACAATGTTATAACACTGCAAAAATTTGGCTTTCATGATAGATATTTGACTCAGGCCGCATTTGTCGCCGCAAATTAATGGCAACACACCAAATTATGGATGAAAAACCATGTCTGTAACCTAATAAGTTCATTTAGGGCTGGTATAACACTCAATTCTTTGGCAAAGATACGTTGCGTCTGAAAATGTTTACATAAAATAGGAAGTTATATTCTTTGCTATGAGATAACCGTCAACCATGGCCACCACCTCTTATCTAGGGTCCGACCGAACGTTTGGTTTCGGCCATTCGGTCAAAAACAACTCTTATACTACCGGTGACGTAAAACGTGACCAATAGATCCTCGCTGGTGCTCTTTCCTTTTCGTCGGAGGAACACCATACTTCGTTCCTCCACAGTGGTAATTCCGACGTGAACGTCGGGTTTCCACACTCTTATTACAGGATACTGCAACTAATCCGTTTTGCAAGCGCAGTTTTATGGCAGTCTTCCCTATCAACCAATACTAGCCAAGCCCTTATAGTATAAAGCAGACCATCAGGGAGCTTTGAGTTAGCTAGAATACAGAAGAGCAGACTTCAGTTGCTCATTATCCAAACATCTACGTAGACTTTAAAAAATATGAAGACACGTTCCAAAAGCGATACTCAAGTAATCGAGCGAGGTAAAATGTATTGTGAAGAAAACCTAACACAGTCGCTTAAAAGAAAGTACTTGAAATTCATACCCGTTCCAAAGATATGACTTCGATATGTTTCTCGAGGCAAATAAAGATATCAAATACATATACCTCTTATTATGCTTTAGTTAAGGGAAACCTTTTGCAGAAATCAATGCCTCTGATAGCATAATATAATGTAGAATGTCAATGTCTTAATTTTATTGAGATATGCTTTTAGATAGAGATGCACACTAATAATACAATTTAGTTTTGTCTTCATCTCTATTCTTCTAATATCTTAACACTAAATATTTTGGAGTCCTCAAGGGTGACTGAGACCAGGCGATACACTAAACGTAATTGCACCATCCCTTCTATCGTCTTTCATTATAAAGGGCCCATTATCAACTGCATCTCTCAAAATGGTAAAGGTATCTCCTGGTCTACCAACAAGAGCTTAACGCTCGCACTGCCTCTGAGTTAGTACGTCAAACTTTTTAATTTAAAAGTAATGAATCATATCTTTTACAAACGATGAATTGCCATTTGAATGACGACAATGGGGCATTATTAAGTGCGTCCAGATTCGTCCAATTACGCCAATTACAATCTCCCGGTACATACATACGTAGATGTGGGTGTATGTGTTATTTCCTCATCCATTGTGTTGTGTCTGCACAAATTAACTAATTCGGGATGTGATTTAGGCTTTTGTTGCTCTTTAGTCGTTAGTTTTGTGTACTGACAATTTGGAACAGGTTTAAAACCATAAATATTCTTCTGCCTAGCCTTTTCCCAATAATGATTGGGTCGGCTTCTAGTCTAACCAGATTCGGCAGAATATCAGTATTTACATAAAGCAATGCCACCTGGAGCCTAATTCTCTTAATTAAATTGAAGTAAGACCGAAGGTTGCCTGAACTGAGATTAAATTATGAGTTGAATAAAAAAATGGTATTCTGGTACACTTTAAAGGTCGGTCCGGTTTCAGTATCATCTCAGTCTATCTCGATATTATGTCAATTCAGTCAACTTAAAGTATATTAATGGTAGCATACCGATATCGACAGTCATAGAATAAAATTCTAGAAATAAATGAGAATTCCAACTTGTCAAAATGGCTCAGTACCTACATAATGTAACCAGAATACCCTTTTGGCTTCAGTCAACTTTCAATCTCATTTCAATATAATCTCACGTTTGACGTTGTTTGTTAACGAACAAAAATACCATTTGTCATATTGATAAGATTGAGACTAGACTGAGACTAGATCAAAACTATATTTTGAACATTATTAATTACGAGAAATTGGCCTTCTGACCTCTGCAACCTATTTGGTGGGCAAAACAGATATCCTAAATGTAGACCGCTGGTCCGACTTTTGGTCTTCCTCTTTATACAGACCTTCTTCTAGACCGCCTTATTCAATTTTAAATAAACATCAATGGATATCGATAACTGTATCCATCCGCCATAATTGCATCAGTAGGGGCGTCCGTTCGTCCGTCCGCTGATCGCCGGGTGTCTATAGCGCACCACTAATAAATAATTTAAATAAATTGACGGACGAGATTTAGTCATTGGTTGCTTCCGTCTCTCAATTACGTTTTATTTATCACTTACTACGCGTCGACTGTTGCCAGTATTAGGCGAACGGCTGAAGTATCGAGAAACTAATGTTTTGATAGTTTGGGAGAGGAGAATGCGTAGACGGGACTTTTATTTGGCACAGGACGGGGTAAGGAAAAATAAATGAGTCCTTTGTTCCGCATTCAATCGGTTCAGACTATGAATATTCTAAAGGATCCCCTACTGATATACAGCAGTAATTAATTATTGAAAAAAATAATCGACCTCTTATCTTTTGTTTCCTATCCTCTGTTCAGTCATCTCGCCAAACTTTTTACGGAACTTAACAACATTTCAACGAATATTTGTCGACCAATTGATTGTTTTCAAGACTCATCAATAACAAGAATTTGACAGCTCAACTGCTCATAATAACGCTTAATTAAAAAATCAAAAAAAGGATAAAATAATTAAGTTCTCTTTTAATTACTTGTACCTGCGCAAGAGTTAGTGCCCTCGCTTTTTGGTGGCTTCCATTATCCTGTTGCGTTTATCCCAGTCATCATCATTTGGTACTTTTGTGTTTTTTGTTAATTTTCGTTGTGATTATAATTATGTGAGTACACAAAGTCGTATGTTTGGAGTTTAGTAAACTCTAATGAGGTACATAATTATTATACCATAGTTGTTTCTAAACTATAAAAAGGAAATCTTAAGGCATGTATTAATTTGTAAACATTTGTTTGTAAACACTGTCAGAAACAGGACAAAATGTTTCTGAAAATGAACACATGTTGCGGTAAACACTACCGACTGTTTTTGATGGCAACAGTTCCGAAACATTTTTTGTAATACACCTACGTGATGTTTCAGAAAATGCAGGCAATTTGTGTCTGTAACATTATTTCTATGACTGGTTAAACGATAACATCTTTTTTCTTTGACAGCTATGAGACTTCACTTAGATTAATTAACCTAAGTGAATTTTAACAGTAACTATAAAGGAAAACCACTTGAATTTTCAAACTACGTATTGAATCATCATCATCACCAAATCCTGTAAACCAATCCTGTAATCCTGTAAATCCTGGCTCCTTGTAAACCGCTACAATGCCTATGCATGCTTTGCTATATTCAGCACGTTTGGTAAACAAAATTGGGGAGTTAGCGTGTAAGGCGGGTAATTTAGAACAGCGGGGCGTGCAGCGTGCGACACGGCATCGTGACGTTTAAAAGTACGCTCAAACCAACACGTCCAGCTTCCGACCACGACGGCGATCATAGTTACTGCAATTATACTTGTATAGATGTGTTCAAACCAAACGCGTCCTAGGGGGCTACTAACGCCGCGTTTGGTGAAACATACTTCGTTTCATATTCGTAATCATAACTGCAAGTGGACTGCATATCCAGTCGCAACTGTAAACTATGGATCTGACAAATGCAGTTTGAAGGCAATTAGTACCTATGTAGTCAGTGCAACTGCGTGACAACTGCCGACTGGATGTGCAGCCCACTTGTTACTATGATTTTAAATATAAAACAAAAATGTTTTACCAAACGCGGCGTTATTAGCCCCCCTGTTTGGTTGCACACCATCGTGGCCGCAAGCTGGACGCGTTGGTTTGAGCGTACCTTTAAACACCACGAGCGACGCCGTGTCGCAAGCTGCACGCCCCGCTGTTCCAAATTACCGGCCTTAAACGCTAATTCCATAGTTTTGTTAGCCAAACGTGCTGAATATGACAAAGTTCATGTGGCTGTTTACGAGGCCTAAAAGGATGCTTCTGCCCATCCCCTTCCCTTAGTCGCCATTTGCAACATCCACGGGAATTTTCAATTAAAAAACTGATTTCCTAATAACTCAATCTCCCTACTTACTATTTACACATGCTAAGCTATATTTCATTATAAAATGATAATATTTTTTGTGAAAGTTCCGTGTCGCGATAGCTCCCCTTACGCAGTGTATCCGGGATATTAATCATAGTGCTATTAGTCAGGACAGAGGACTCACTGAGCGTACCGCCCTATCCGCTTTTCCATTCTAAATGAATCTATTTTCAATTAATTTCAATTGCTATACATTTTATGTGTCCTCTTTACGAAGATTCTCATTTAATTTGATTAGAGCTATAGCCGACAATTGTAACTAATCAGAGACCTTATTCTCTAGGACGTTTAAGAAAAACACGCAAATGACGCAGCACCGCTACTATAATTATATTTTTGCTGTTCATAGTGCTGCTTGCAAAGGCCATATTTTGGCAATAATAATTATATATTAAATCCAGTGTATTTAAAATTAATACTCTAATTTTCCGATTGCACATTTGGATGATAATGCGGCCGTGCTATGTGCGTGTTACGTTTCGATGTGTCATAGCGATAAGGCTTATGCTTGGTTGTCTAATTCTTGTAGGTTAAATCTACGTCTGGTGAAATAAAGTTACTGATCGACCAAACTGAGACCAAGAATCAGTGAAGCCCTGTGTCACTTAGTCCTTTAATTTATCCCCTATTTTCCACAAGATTAGAATAGTATCTACTAGAATTCCAACTTATCAACCACGAAATTCGGTCTGCGATGTACCTATTCAAATTGTAGATTATCATTTATCACTATAAATTCAACAAAAATATACAAATACGTTAACCAAACTCCCTCTTAAACCTATACATATAATAATTTCAAATAAAATTTACTTCGTCCCATATTCTTGGACCAGGGAAACAGCATAATAGTGAGATAGTTTCACGTCATACCAATGTATAGTCTAGGAATATCTTCTACGTCATTTTCATGAGTAGTACTTTAGTTTGACCAGATAAGATTTCTATTTAATATTGGTTCTAAGTGATTAGTTGTAAGGTTTCTAGTTTAAAACTAAAGCGTTTGTTTTTACTAACTTCAATGGTAGTTTCTTGTAGAGTACTGCAATACAAGAAGGGCAAAGCCTTATCGCTTATCAGCTATCTTATAAAATAAGTTTTCAAACTTCTAGATAATCTTAAGAACTACTGAATGCATTTGAAAAATTCTAGTCAAAGAAATTGGTTTCGAAATACCTAGTGTTCCCTTAGCGGTACCAGTGATAGTCGCTTACAGTTGCTTTTACAGCACCGTCAAGGTATGAGGAATCTCAATCTCTAGTACAGTCTGACATGGATATAAATGAACGTAGCAAAATAGAGAACTAACATGAAATTTATTTGATTTGACAGATTTCTTCATCTTCCTTCACAAGCAGCGCCACCATCCACGTGCAGTTAGAGCCATGTCAGACTGTACTTACATATATGCCTGAAATATGGTGATACCTTCAGAGGCATATGACGTCTGTGGCAGTGGGTGACACTAATATTTAAATCACCAATTCGTTTATCAAGCATTGTGGTTATAGAAATATTCCTACTTGGCAATTCATTAAAGGGCTATTAAGGAAACCAATATTTAGAAGACCTCTACCGGCTGATATTATAATAATGATAGACACAAATGCTAAGATTATAACAAATTGAGCTCTAATTGTGCTGTTACGTAAGGTATGGAACGACAGTTGCAGTAAGAAACATAATAAGTATAGAAATATTAAATGCATGCTAAGTACGGAAAAAGAGGAAGTGAATGTTATGTGACAGATTATGTGCGAGTGAGATAGTTAGATAACAAATGTTAAGAGTAAGTGAAAGGGAAAATAAATTAACTATGATCGAAATAGTGTTTCGTAAAAAATATACTTAAGTACATTGTCTATTATTGAAAAAAAAAAAACAGCTCTACCCAGTATCGTAGGGTTTGTCATCAAGTAGATAGGTACCAGCATCTACCTACACTAATAGCCAGTACATTTACTGCGAAAAAAACATGAAAGCGTTGCTCAGGTCTGATGACAGCCACTGAGCATAAACTCTAGTAAATGGCTACATTATTAATGAGGTAACATGATGTACTATTGTGTGAAGGAAAACATCGTGAGGAAACTTGTAACCTGAGGGCTCCAAAAAGTTGTCGATAGTGATTGGTGACACACCAAGCTAGTGTGGTGGACTAAGGTCTAAGCCCTTTTCATTCTGAGCAGCCCAGCCCTATGCCCAGCTGTGGGCCAGTAATGGGATGATAATTTTATGTTATGGTGTCTTTTCCCTCAGTTGACTCATGCATCTTGTAAGTCTCTTCAACTGTCCCAAATAAACATTATTTACATCTCATAAAACCCATTTGTATCAAATAATTATTCTGAACTAAACATTAAAGACATACAAACGCATTTCAATCAGCAACCAGACGGGCTCATTGACACTAAACAATAAATTTGGCAAATCAATTGTTAAATGGTCATATTTGGACGGCTCGGTCATATATTGAAGACGTCTATGCTAATGTACGGATAAATTAAAGGCGTTGGCGTTTATTAAGACCAAATTGCCTTACAACATCATCATCATATCAGCCTATTGCCGTCCACTGCTGAACGTAGGCCTCCCCCAAAGATCGCCAACCATCCCGGTCTTGGGCAGCTCGCATCCATCCACTGCCAGCCACCTTTTTCAAATCGTCGGTCCATCGTGTCGCAGGGCGTCCCACACTACGTTTGCCCAAACGCGGTCTCCACTCTAACACGTGTCTGCTCCATCTACCATCTGTTCGTCTGCAGACATGGCCGGCCCACTTCCACTTCAGGGTGCTAATTCTACGCGCAATGTCGGTGACTTTAGTTCTCTGCCTTACAACAGGGTCTCTTCTATTGTGGGTTTTTTTTAAATGTAATAACGTTGCAAACAAGTCGATGGCCCACTTTCTTCTTCTATCGTGTCGGCACGAGCTATACGAGAATAGCTCATGCCGTGGTGAAAAGATTAGCCAGTCAGCAAGGTTGGTAGCGGAGCTGACTGCCCAGAGTGCGCTGGACGTACTTAAGTATCGTCACTCGTGGAGGCTCGTGGATGGCGGCGCACCTGATGGTATATTAGCGCCGCCCATATAAACCTACAACACCAAGAAGATTGTTGATGAGTTGCCAATCTTATAGACAAAGTTGGAAAGTCTTTTGTGCCTGTAATTTCATCGGCACCAATACCCTTCAAACTGGAACACAGCAGTTCTGCTTAGCGGCAGAAATAGGTATGGAGATAGTACTTCCCCGGACGAACTCGTTTACAAGGAGCTCTACTATTATATTGGGAAGTCTACGAAGTTTTCATACCACAAGAATAACCCCCAGAAGAGTCACCCCTGAAATGTCATATCGTTCACGTGCACTGAATAAAAACCGGCTACCACTCTATTTCACTTATTTTCAAGACATGATACCAATGTTGTTAAAACTTCATAACAACATCTTTATCTATGAACAGTCCTTCGCTGCTTAAGATCTCTTCCGAAGGTGACCAGCCTCCTGATCCAGAACTTTTCGATACGTAAGTTGTCGAACGATTCGGTTTGTTATCCCTTAATTTGACGACACGATTGGTGCAGTGGCTAAGCGATTGGCTTCTGCGCTACGGGTCGTAGGTTCGATTCCCACACGGAACAAAAATTGGTTTGGCATACAGATGGTTGTTTCTGGTCTGGGCGTTTGTTTGTGAGATTTGTGTCTGTAACCGCACCCACGATACAAGGGAAATCTTAGTGTGGGGCAACGTTTTTAAAAAAGAAAAAAAAAACATAGACAAAAGAGATAAAACCGAATCGTTCGACTACTTACTTATTGAAAAGTTCTGAATCAATGAAGTAAAACAAGGAAGTGATCGCCTTTTCGTGTTGTGATAATACTAGAAAGCCAATGGATGTTCCTAACCGGTGCTCTACAGGGACCTTACATGACCAGATCCATTGGAAAGTTGTCACATATGACACCCATTGTAATGAAATGGTCTCTGCGTAGTATTTTTTTTTAAATTATTTTACTTGGTCACGTTTGACCCTAGTCGCATCGGTCTAAGATGGAGCACACGAATCCAAGTAACAGAGGTAAAGAGGGATTCCCCTATACCCCTCTGGCTCTCACTGACACACGGCGGAACACAGTAAAATGCTTGGCGCCGCACTTTAATGTAAGGGTGGTAGCTAGCCAGGCACACCGTATAGATCGTACCACCAAGCGTGCTGGGTTTTGTTAAATCTTAAAACACGCATCTAATCTCAGGATGTGGTGAAGAAGTTGTACATTCTAGCCCCTCCCCACACGGAATCAAATCATTTAGGCGATTACTGCCTTTAGAAAATATTAAAATAACATAGAGCATACGTATTAATGCCAAACCAAATCGAGTTCAATGATCGCCAAAGTAGGCTCCATATAAAAGTATGCCACTAAAGCCATACTAAAGATAAAGAAGAAGTTATTAAATTCCCTCCTATACATACAAAAATATGGCATTTGGCTTTCTGTAATTTCCTTGAAAACCTAAGCGACTTTGATAAATGATGTGGCATTAGATTTGTGTCAACTGAAGACGTCAATAGACGTCGAGTAATTCAGAATGAGGACACAAGTTCAATAAAACAGTGCATATTTACGTTGATGTACAATATTTTATCACATTTGGCTTCGGAAAAGGTTTCGTTGAGATTTCACCAACAGTTTACGAAAGTATCATTAACTGTATAAAATCGTGGCTTCCTTTACGGTAGATAAGGTTTTTTTCTTATAAAACTTAAATTCCACAAAATTTTCTCGTATATCATTTTTATTTACTATAATTAACCCTTGTTTTACACCAAGCACCTAAAGCACGACGTATCTGATCATATTATGCGAGAAACTTCCACGAAATATATTTACACAATAATTATTTGTGAATTAACGCGATAAAGTTAAAGAATCACCACAATATGCAAATTTAGCCATAAAGGCTTAATATTAAACATTAAAATGATTGTTATTGCACACGTTAATTATCCCGACCTTTTTAAATCGTCCAAGTTAATAATACAAAAATACCATATAATTATTTTTCGGACGCCATTAAATATTATTAAGTTTTTTGACATTTCTTCTTAATTGCTTGTTTTTTAAAAACAGTAATGAGATTCCATATACAATCTCATATTTTACGTTGCAGGTAAATTGATTCGATTGTATTACATATTAAGTTTGGATTATAAGATTCGACCCGTATTAATAAGGTGTCGATGAAACACGTTATAAGTGTGGAATATTTATTGGCACCGTTTTATTGAAATCAATTTTGCTGAGGGTATATTACGTATTTTATTCAACTACAGTGTTTTTATGTACGGGGTTTATAAAGCCATAAATGGGGTTGTCGGCAATGACACCTTTTTGAAATCTCTACTATGAGTATAACCTTTTCGGGCAAGTCGATACCGATCGTTACCCATTAACCCATTTCCCTCAGTTGCGCCTAACAACTGGTGCGGAAAACAACTGAACAATTGTTTTTCCACTCGCAGATCATTGGGAATGTTTATTTATTTATTGTGGCCACTAAACGGGCGTGTGGTCCGTATTCCGCGGCGGTCTCCACTTTTCAAGCGGCGGTGTGCGATCGCTCGATAGTGTACCATTAGCGCGAAGAGTCGCGCCGGCATCCAATTGTGCGCTTAGATAGCGCATACAAATGTCGATCGGCGGGCTCCGTTCCCGCCTCGCTCGCCCCGCTCATCTGCATTCAATCCCATTGTTGCCTTTATTATTGGATATATGCGTAATCGCTAATTTATGGATCGCACTGACCGCGCCAACGTCACCAGTGATCTAATCTACGTTTGCGGCTTTCGGCTTGTTTACGTAGAGTCCGTTTGTGCGTACGGTTACCATTGTTACCATTTCCATATCATGTTATTGTAATAAGCATGAACTGTTTAAATTTGAAATAAAGTGTAATCTTTGATGTCAATAAAACATAATTAAAGAAAGCGATTCTTCGGCAACTAATAAACTTAATGTTGTTGAAGATGAAGATAGAGAATGGAACGTACGGCATTGAATGTTGAATCTTTTCTTTTGGTCCTCGATCCCAAGGCATATAGCTAGATATCGATGTGATATCGTAGGGTGACAATAATTATCTGCAACAAAAAGGCGACAGGATCGTAATAGGGACTGAAAAGACGCGCCGGGCGCGCCGCCGCCGTAAAAAGCGCAAAGAATACACCTCGATATAATCGCACAAAAGCCGCTCCTGAATCCTACCTCAATGCTAATTTCCACTATCGCGCTCGCCCTCATTCATTTTCAATCGGAGGCAGCCTCCGCTTACTTCTATTTTTTTAAAGATCACATTAAAGAATCGAATATGGTGGATGTTTTTTTGCGCGGCCGGTGCGTGCGACGCGATTTATTTATTTGCGAGGTTTTTTAAAGCGACATTCCGGCTCGCTGTATACTTGTGTCTACCCGCAATTGGCATTTCGGGCTAAGCGCGAGCTATACAAAGTCGCCGGTTTTAACGGTTGTTTTTAACGCTCGACCCTCTCGCGCAAGAAACCGAGGATACAAATAAATTATTAATCGTTTGTCCTGTCTTTTATAAATTAAAATCCGTCCTTTTTTTGGTCGACCGCGCCCCGGTCGTGTATTTTTTGGTTGCGTCGCGTTTCGTTGTCTGTCCTCGAATTTATTAAAAAGCTTAAGCCAGAGGTGAGCAATTAAATCTGTGACAGAAATTAATACGGGAACGGGCCGGGGAGCGCGGGCGACCGGTCCTGCACCTTATTAATTCACAGTTTGTATGCTTTATTAATCCTCTTAATATAAAATTATAAATAAAGACCTTTTAAAGTGTGTCCAAGTTGTTGTAAGCAAAAATTTTATGCGTATCCTACCTTTTTCGACTGCACTATGAAAAAGGAACGTTGTAAACATAGAACGTGCCCTGTGTACTTAATCTTATCTACGTGTTACTTCAGGAAAAACTTCAAGGCAAACATAATATATTAAAGTAAGCCTTCCGGGTTCGTCGGTCCGAGAAATTCATGAAAATTATCTAATTACGTGTGTGCAGGGAGAAAAATCGCGAGTTACTTACGTAACCGCCCGGAAAATTACAGGCATAAATCACGCGGCGGCGGGCGCGCAGGGAGGGGATGATTTTCCATTCGCTATCTTTTACGTTGGTATTATTTTGATTTATTTCCGTACGTAATGAAAGCGTACGTCTCGGTGTTGATGTACCAGAAATCCAGTGGTTTATTCATTTCTGTAGATTGCCTTATTGGATGGGCGCATCGTTATTAACTAAGTAGCTCAAGTATAAATCTTGGTGATCATAAATTTAGTAATAAAATAGGATGAGGATTACCACAAATAGGTGTTACTTGTGTGAAGAATAAAACGGCGGACGTTGTGGCGAGGTGTGGAGCAGTAGGATGCGTGATGGGGCGGTATACACGCTCGTTAACATGGAAAGTGCTACATTCCGCGACACCGCACATTAGGCTGCGGCTGCGCAATTATGCCGCGACTCTCATTGCGCGCCCCCGAGTCTCGCGTCCCTAGTTGCCTCGTTGAATAAAGATGTAACCGCTGCGATCAGGCGACTACTTACTAATACACTATCATAACTAGCTTGGAATTTCTAGTGCTGAATAAAATTAAATCATAAGACGATTTATTATGAAAGAAAAGTAGAGTTTGTTCAATTACACTATGTAGATATTAATTATAATTTTAAAATGATTGGCAATAGCATCCTATTATGCACTGTTAAATCTGTTTTCCGAGCTGAGTGATCATGGTAAAATGCCCTCACGTCTCGAACGTTCATATTAACTTCTTCTATCGTATCGGCACGAGCTATATGAGATTAGCTCATGCCGTGCTGAAAAGATTAGCCAGTCAGCAAGGATGGTAGCGGGGCTGACTGTCCAGGGTGCGCCGGATGTACTTAAGTATCGTCACACCCATAACATAACTCATATTAACTGAATAGACAGTTGTCTCGTTAGTGAGTGGACTACGTTCAGCAATGTATTTTTTCGTGGTAAATTAATAATATTTTCAGCAGCGTATTTACTAAAGCAGCAGTTAGAAAACATTAATAGATATTTTACCGATATCTCTCCTGAATCTACTAACAAATGTATCAGCCCTACCCTACCTACTAAAATTATACCTTAATGGCACAGTAAACTGTACGTACAAAGTCTTACCCAAATTCCAACGCCTTGTTGGTGAAAGTAACTGTTATAAATATCACAGCATTCATTGTAATGTTTGACCCTTGGGCCGGGTTCACGACAGCGGCGTTTTGTCGTCGATACGCAACGTTGTTATTGTGTACGTACGCGACGCAGGAATGCTGGGAATGACGCGTAATGGCGGCCATTATCGTTGCGCTAAGCAGCCAACGAGACGCGACCATCGCCCTGATAGTCAATCGCGAGTCTGTATACAGCTTTATGCAAAATGTAAGTACGCTATGTAACTGTTGTCCAGATGTAGAAGACAGTTTAATCGTTTTTGCATTATTCTAATTATACCTACAGCAGTCTAGTCCAATATCCCTGATCAGTATAGATTGACTAAACAACCTGTCCCGATGTTAAAAATCAATTAACTAACAGAAAAAGACCTAAACAATCACTGCAAAATACAAGTATGTAGTATAAAGGAAAACAACTTTTAAAATGTCGAACTTACGACACATATTCAGCTATCAAAACACCATCGATACATAAATCCAGCTATCAATCGTTCTAAAGCTTGCCACATAAACCTTATCCAACACAAACTCGAACGGTAGACCTAAACAAATCGTATAACTTAGAATCCAGACAAAAGAACCACAAATCTCTAACAGCAGCTCGAACATTTCTTAATTAGCCACTTTTTATTGAACAACAAATTCGGTTAACTTCAACAAAGGATTCTAAGAAAATAAAAATAAATTTGATTCGTGACGAATCACGAAGGTGTTTCGCCTGATCCCTCGTAACCCTTTTTGTGACTCTGACTAATCTAGAGATGGCCTCTGGAGGTTTTTAATTAAAGATAATGTAACATAGCTGCACGTACCTACTGCGCAAGTACGCCGTTTAGGGTTGAGACAACGTCTGCCAATTAAGTTATGGGCCGAAAGGAATGTTTAATCAAAACAAAGTTGTGATAATTATATAACAATGTTATGACTTTCAAAGGCATACAAATTAGGTAAGCATAGTTAATAGAAATAATAATAAGCTTATTATCGGTAAAAACAACACTTGACAATTTCGATTTTATCAATAAAATTAAGATCGATGGAGTATACGGTTTCTGACCAATACCATTTAAGAAACTTCCTCTACTCGTCAATCTTGTTTATTAATAAGTGACAGCCCTACATCGTTGAGTGTACGAAGGTAATTAGTAGAAAGCGCTCTCGAGCAGTGTGAATAGCATCAACAATGTAGCCGGTAGCCGCCTCGCCACCTCTACCTATATTCAATTAAAAACACAATGCCGCAACAACTGACCATTTCTAATAAGAAAACAACCTCACTCATCTCCGCGCAAACTATTCAATTCAATATATCGACCATAAAATATACGTAGCAGCATGTATTGTTGAACGCGAATTTTTATTGTTTTTAACGACAAATTATCCCAATCGTGATCATTGAAAATTACTCAACATACAAGACTCACATCTAACTGCTCTTGGACGAAACCTTTCTAACTCATTGCCCAAAAAAATTACATTAAGATGATCGTTAATAGTCGCCTTGATTACCATCTAAGTTGAGTGGTGAACGATTATTTCGGAGTCGGCTTCTTGATGCGAGAGAAATAAAATGTACGCGCACGCGTCGCCACCGGGTTACGCTGTCGTTAAGAAATTACCGGGCGCGCCGTCGACGCCGCCGATTTTATCGATGGAATTTATCGTCGACACTGGTCGACTCGCGCGTGCGCCCTTCCCTATCAATGCGCATACAATATATGGGCGCTTAGAAAATATCCAATATGATCCCCCGGTATCTATAAAACGTTAAGATTAACCAAAGTCTTCATCTTGTTCGATTCTGATCAACAGAAGCAAATAGTTGTGTTAGGATTAGTAAAAAGCAAACAACTCTACATTTGAATTGAATACATTTTGTTCATTAATTTCACGTCAAAACAATTTCTCCAATTTCATTTATTGAGAGCATTCGTCACGTGTGTGTGTAGCTGTGTGCGCGGGCGCAGCACGGTAGTAACGAGTGTATAATTATTGTTGGCCGCGGCGCCGGTAGCCGAAAGGCCGACTCATCGTAATTTGATGGCGTCGGCCGGCCCGCCCCGCCGCTGCCGACAAAAAACTAATTAACAGAGATGGACCACGAGATAGCCACCTCTACCGACTATGTTGCATTCGCAAGAACAAAATAAAACACTGTGAAACCATGACGATGACATTCAACCAGATCAGTTTTGTGATTCATTTGCTCATACGACGCATCGCTTTAATTAGAAACCAGTTGTAGCGTCTTAAACTACATTCCTTCTAAGACCTAGTGGGAAGCCAAACTAGACGGATACTAAGCCTAGCATAGAAAATACTCAGTGTCAAATTACCATAGAAAACCTGTCGCCTTGGTTTATGATCGTATAGATCGTATATCGCTGAACGTTTTTATGGCTACCTACTGCGCACTTAAAGTTAGAATATGGACACCCACATGTAGATGTCTGTTATAGGTATACATAATGTGTAAAACATGCGTGTCGGTTGTAGCCGGGCAGACTTGGTGATAGATTGTCGTCATGATGGATCGTGCGACGGCCGCCAATGGTGTCCGCGAGCCTGCCGACCGCAAACACGACACAACACTCGCTACTTACTTGTTATTGCCGGCCAACTTAACAAGATTGAAAAAACAGATTGGACTCACTCTATTTTTAATAGCTGTAAAAGAAATCCTATTGATTCCGATAATCTTATACGATTTAACTTAAGTAAAATGTTCTACTTTCAACTGGTTCATCGCATAAGTTAGTCTTGGTAATTACATGAAATCTCAAGTCCAAAGTCAACAATGAAAGAAGCATGGAAAATTATTTGGTAGCGGCCAGGACACGGTTGCTCGATTTCCGAAATTCGATAACCAGCCGCGACGCGTCAACAAGTCGAACTTAATCATTTTAAATATGTACTTTTAACCCTGCAACTGTATTGTCGCTGACGTGACTCGCCATTGTTTGCCAGTTTTACCACCGTTTTATACCTTTTTAGTGAACGTTCCCAAAGTAGATATATTGTTACGGCAAACCGAATTCCTTACCACTTTGATTCGATGAAAACATAACAATTGATGATATCTGAAAACAGTGAATTGTAATTGGATCCGCACCATTGTTCTAAACGAGAATAAAATAAAACAAACTTTCGAGAAGTGCTAATTAACGGTTTTTGGAATGGAATGCGACCTCGCTTTGATTACACAAAATATTATTGTTTTTTGGCGGGGCGCCGAAATCGGACGCTTCATTAACACAGGGACACGGCGCGACCCAAAGAAATGTCACGTCAAAATCGTTTTCCGAGAAGCGTAGAGCTACCGGAGCCGAAAGGGAATTAATAAATACAAAAGGGTTATAAAAACTGTGACAGAATTAAGAGCGGGCGCGTTAAAAATGGAGGTGCGAGCGCGACTGCGACGCGAACAAGTGAAACATAATGCGCGAAACAAAGCAGCCGGAGCGAATGCCTTAAATCATTTTTAATTATGTTATGGCGCGGGCGCGCGGCGCGCTGCGTATGCGCACGGCTTGGGTTACAGCGGCTGCTGCGCGCGCACACTAATCACGCGGCTGTGCGCACATGTATCTGTCCGTCCGATGCGTGACCCCGTCACATCTACCCTGGCGAGCACCTACAGGGATTATGATCATAGAAAAATTATTAATGTTAGATCACCTTTCAAGGATTTAATTACCGCGATGTGCAAGCGCAAGGTGTTTTATTTTTATGATTAATAATAAAAGGTTGGTGTCGTTGTAATTAAAAAGTAGATCAGATTTAATAACATGGCAGTCAATCATGTCACCTGAAACCTCGACGGCTAAATAAGCCTTCCATATTCTTCTTCGCTTGAGCTAAACTCCAATAAACGCAAAGCACTCCGCGTAATTAGGTCCATATCGGGTTTTAATATTGCTATGATGCCTCTTAGTTACATTGACCAATTAATGAGATTCTTAATACCTAATTCCATATTAAACACGCCAAACTACTACCTAATACGTTTTTACTCCCAAATTTAGTTTTGAAGCTTTCATAGAAGTGTTTTAGTGTGTGTTGTGTAAAAAAACAAGCGATTATTTAAGAGTCATACGTAACTCGGTGACTCATTGTTGGCCGGTTCTTATTTCACGGTAGCTTAGCGGCTTACTAGTGATCCTCGTTCGACATAACATGGTGCGCGTTTTGATTCGACAATAATATTCATGATAAAAGTTATGTAGATTGTCTGATTTTATTCAAGTATAACGTTTTTTTTTTTTTTAAAAGATATCTCTACATCCATCAATTGTATACAAAACACTTTTACACTACATATTCGGCAGAGTCGAGCAAACCTGGAAGCTGATCTTGACATTCTTCTTCATTCTTCTCCCGTGTCGACACGAGCTATATGAGAATAGCTCATTTAGCTATTTATTTATTTAAAAATCAGAACGACATAAAGCCAATTACACTGATAGTTACACATAACATAAGTACTGAAATTAATTAGTATAATAGATAATAGAATCTAAAATATTAACCCTTTCACTCAGTCTTCTCGCAATACACCAAGCATTCCAACAATATCACCTTCCATTCATCAGCAAATAGATCCAGTGAAGGATTCGATTCCAGGAGAGCGTTGAGTGCATTCAGCATCCTTCTCCACCATCCATCTCATGCCGTGGAGAAAATATTAACTAGTCAGGAAAGTTGGTCGCAAGGCTGGCTTCCCAGGTTACACCGGGCGTACTTACTTACCTAAGTATCGTCACTCGTGGGAGGTTCTTTCCATGAATCCCCATCATCCCCTAGTATTTGGACATTAAAGAACAAGTTGAAAGAGCTAGAATGAATGACACCCTTTTTTTGGAGAAACTCTAGGCAGTCCAAAATGTTTTTTTTCTGGTTTACCGAGACAGTGCCTCCGAATATAATGAGCAAGACATTTGCTCTGTAAAGCGAGACTCGGGATTAGGAATCTTGCCGGGACGAATGGTGATCTAAATCCGGATTTGAATTATTTAGAGGCATGTTAAAACCAACTATCTCAGCTAGGGAAAAAGCATAATTTGGTTTTGAATGGTTCAGTGATAATGATCACATGTGAGTTAAAAATGTATTCGAAATTGTTGGACTTTTCCTTCTGACACATTAAGGGAACTTAGATGGTTTGAGCACCAATCGGCTAGCAGTAGAACTGCTCAAGAGATAATCCTGAAGGCAGACTTGCGACGACTGCCAGAATTCATTAAAGCAGGAAGTACCTACGCTTTGTATAACTTCCAAATCTAGTGCGAGATAAACAAATAGCTCCCTTGCATGGTGCAACAAATTTTGGAGACCGCGACAATTTTTTTTTTTTTAATGTTGTTCATCAAAAACCGACACTATAAAAAAAATGTTAAGCGCCTAATCCACTTGCAAGTTTTGTTGCGCAAGTTATTCTGCCGCGCTAACGAAGAATAATAACTCAATTTTCCCGCGTCCGAAAAAAACGCGCTTAACGTGCTCTAATTTTTGAACTGTTTTAGTTATTGCATTCTTGCTTACTGAAAAACCGATTTCCTGAAGTATTCCAAAATGTTACCTAGAGAGAGTTAATAGATCTCGATTGGCTGATTCCGAATATATTTTTAAATCAAAATCTTCCAAAATCGAGTTATTGTATTCTTCGTTAGCGCGGCAGTATTGCTCTCCGTTGCTTTGCGCTCAGTTCGTAAAACTTGTACAAGTCGACTTGCTGTGGCACACCCACAGCCTGAAACTCGGTTGCGCAAGTCAACTTGCGCAACAAACCTTGCGCAATAAAACTTGCTAGTGTACCTATATGGCGCTTTAGGATGCCCACCACATTTTATTTTGACTTTCAAAATAGACACAAGACTTGCCTTAAGTTAAAGCTCGCACCGTAAATGTTCGAATGCATGCACCTCGCTACATTCCTAATGGTAAACAAACAGTAAGAGTGGTCTGCGTCCGATTCCAACAGAACGTCTCCTGTTGTGACATTGTACTGCAAATATACGCTTCCTGATTACTGAAGCACTGGTATTGATATTATGAAGAAATTGGATACTTTGAACTGAAACCACCCACTGATAGGTGCGCACGGCCTACGGAAGTTGTATGAAAATGTAGGTGGGATCACCCATTTTCATACGTCGCACGCACGAATAAGTTACTCACGAATGCGTGTCTTTATGACGTCACAAACAAAAGCATGTGTCGCCCACGGCCACGCGTAGCAGTGGGCGATATACACGCGTAGACTTGCTACAGTGCGGGAATAGAGCAAAGGTACAAGTGTGCGTCAAAATCTCGCAATATGGCCAAAGGTGCGATATAAATCTTTTTTTTTATTTGAATCTTAAATTTCTTTTTTAGAAACTGCATGCTGAATACAAGAAATAAAATGCATGTTCAAACTGCACTTACACTGTTACAAGTTCTTATATTGGAACAATCACTAAAATGCTAGGTAAAGGTACCTACTATAGAAATTCGATCTATCGCCGCGCGTCCCATGACTTACAGTTTTCTTTACCATAAACAATTTATAACTTTATGTATAAATCTTAATCTTTTTAATCATATTTTTTATAAATATTTTATCTATGGTAGCAATGCACATTCCAACGACGATCAGATAAATAATATACCTACTAAAATAGCTTAATAATGAAATTCTTGTTATTGCTTTCTGAGTATTTGTTTAATAGTTCATTCGATGAGTCCCAATCCTTTTAAGACACCTAACCCTAGTAAGAAAAAATTCGATGCCTCCCACACAAGTTGTTGTAAGCCACAAATTGCATTTTTATGTTTTTCACGTAAAAGTGTCTAATTTTATGTATTTATTATCTGTTCCAAATATAAAAATAGCAAAAATATATATAGTTTTTCGGTAACTTGGGGCGCTCAGTCAGTTAACTTGGGGCGCTAAAATGACTCAGAAACAGAAAATCAGGTAATTTTCATGAAAAAAACTTTTTGTTGAAACTGAAAAGAACCAGTACTTGATCAATCTGTGTCACTAATAGATCACGCGGTTTGTAGAAATTACACGAATTCGTTTACACCCTGTATAGCGAACAGAGGCAAAGCTACAGAAGTTAGACGACAGTTTGTTCTCTAAGAGTCTACCGTGAGTACAATTGTAATAAAAGGACTATAAAAAAGGCCAATAAAAGGACGTTGATTAATGTATTCAGCTTGGTATTTGATCATACCCCGTTATACGCGAATTTCGCTTTACGTGATTTTGTACGGAACGCATCCTTCACGTGAAACGGGGTATTACCGTACTTGAAAGTGTGACAAGAAATGCGGTAATTTATTTCATTAGTAGGTAAATAAAATATTAGAAAAAAGAAAAATAGTTAAATAATATTATTTAACCTTCGTATTGCGCCTGCGTTCAGCACATCTGCAGACTGACTAGGTGTAGCAATGTCGTGCTCACGCGCAGGCCACTGTCAACTATCCGTGAAATTCACCTCAACCACCGCTCCAGCGACGACACGACACCGTGCACTACGATCTAATCGTACATTTACTAAAAATATGTGACTATTTTGAAACTATTTAATAATGAAACAGTGCTAACAATAGCAGCACATTTTGAAGGGACACCTTTCTTAGTTTTCAAAAATAGAAATTGTAATTAAGCACGATTTTCTTCTGATGATGACCTGGATAAAATGTTGTGAATTCATAAATTCATTGAAAAATGCATGACCTACTTTCTTCCGGGAATCTTGTTTTGCGTTCTGTTTGATGTAGAGTCACCAAGTTAGATGACCATCTGTTTTTATTAGGGGACATCAGAAGGCAACGCACGCGCTAATTTGCCACATCTAACAGATATCGGGTACAGTCGGCAGTGTCCGCGTTCGGAATGCATGACCGATCGGCCACGGGGAAAAAGCGCTCGCTCGCCGGTGAATGAAGCGATTAGCGCTGAATGGTCGGCCGGCACGCGGAACCAAACGCCTGGCACGACGCGCGCGCATCCACGCCGCGCTTTGTCTCAGCTCGCTTGACCCGTGCCCCGGGTAAAAACCGTGCCCGACCAAAAACTAATAAAAAGCACTAAAAAACTACCATCGAGCTGTTTTTAATTGGGGAAAAAATGTAGCTGACTACTTTTTTGTCGATTAAAACGACTCTACTAGTTCTTTTCAGTGTACTATTCTTGTTACGCCGTAGACTATTTTAATGCAGATGAAGGCGCTTTTCTTCGTAATGATGTTATTGCTACATCCTACCGACGTTATTGTGTGAAATGCCTCGGATGCCCTGACCGTTCTATTTTAAACATGAATATATTTATAGCGTCATTAAAGCGCTTCTACACAATTGCACACGATCCGTATCCGATTGTTTTTTGTGCAAATGGCAACACGGCCCAAGACCGTTACGGGAACGTTTTCCGCGACGGATTCGCTAAATTCGATGCCTGAGCGCGAGATCTCGGCAGAAAATCCGCTCGTTTAGGATAAATCCCTTAGGTAACAAGGCGTTTGTTAGGCGAGCGCGCGAGTCGCGAGTCGGCGCTAATTTAAGCCGGAGCTGTGCGCTCGAGCAGGCTCCGCATCTCATTTACCTTATTAAGCAGGAGGCTCGCGGCCGGCCGCGTCACTCAACGTCACTCGCGCTGCTACGCGGACGCATAAACACCTCCTTAGCCACCGTCTATCGCCTCTCTAATCGGAGCCGCGCACACTCACACGTACTTGCCGATGTTGTTTAGCACTTCACTAACGCTTCGCTATGTTTAATGAATAGCTCGTAACTCATCAATTACGAAAGTATCATGACACCATGCAGATACTATCTGGGTAGCAATGATTCATGCTTCTAAGTTTAACGTAGTATTTTATTACGATTTCTCTCCTCCCAATGTTTTTCTACGGTTGACATTTTGTTGAACCTTTCACTCTCGCACCTGATGAAAGTGGAAATTAAAAATAGACGAAGACTAAAAATGGCTTAGAATAGTGAGCGCTGAAAATTCGCCGGCTAATGGTCTCATTGGTACAGCAGGCGGGATAAATCTCTGCTCCCGGCGCAGGCGGTGTTTCAGTAATGAGCTAATTCGGCATGCGCTCGCCTCTCTCCGCACATAACATACGTGGGATCTAATGCTGCTGGGAATGTGGGGAATGCACTCTGCACGATCGTTTTCATAACTCAGTACGGAGCATTACATATCTACTTTGTAGCTTGTGATTAGACATTCTGAGAATCATAATCGTCGAACATTAGATGGATAGGTTTGAATTGTAATACTGAATAATGACCAAGCAACACAGCAGATTCGTTCAAGTTTGTAATGAAGTCAGACCGGTTCAAACACTGCAAAGTCACTTAATCTTAAAACAAAAGAAGAAATACTTAAATACAATGTAGTAGGTACATACATCTCACAATCAAACCAGTAGAATAAAGTGTGAAGCGAGATAACATCGTAAAGACAATAGGCATTGTTTCTGAGTGTAAACAAGAAACGCTCCAACCAATCGGACGGCGTTCCACTGCTTGCGAGCGAGGGTAATTAAAAATTCAAATTAGGAGCGTCGCCCCTCGCGCGACGCGGTTGGTGATTACACAGCGTTAATTACCAGCGACCAATTAAAGGCCGGGGCGACAGAGCGGCACGCTTAGCCGGCCAATAGGGGCGCGTCGCTGAAGCGAGGCGTGGTAATTAAGACGAGGCGAAAGGGTTGTGATTTTCCGGGCGTTCTCGGGGGCGTGCAATTAATCACCGCCCGACGTGAAGGAGTGGCGGCGGCACTCCCTTGTCTGTCCACATTGTTTTAAACAGCCGTTAATGTAACAGCATACAGTACATACTAAATGTGTATCCAATACATAGGTACTGCTTCCAAATCTGTTTTTTTCGACGCAAATCGACGCTAATTGATACAATTTCTATCTGATTTTCGCACAACCTTCGCCGAATTTTCTTGCTAGTGAAAATTTCATCTTTATTTTACCTTCGCAGGAACTTAATATAGCTACTGAGCAAATAAAGATCTAAACCGTCTTACGAACCCTTCAAAGAAACAATAACGCCGGTTTATTTGCATGCAGCGATTCATTGGGACGTAAAACAGGTGTAGGTGGAAGAATTTGGCTTAGACTTGAGCCGCGGCTTCGAATGGCCCGGACGCACACAACGCGTGCGTACCCTACCTCACAGCGAACTTGACTGAAGGAGAATTTTTGAGCCGAGTGTACCTGGTTACATAATTGTGTTTAGATGATTTTAATTTGCTCATTAACTGTGCCAATTATTTTCTGACTTCCTGCATCTCTGGTAAAAACAGAAGATGATTTAGGGTACCTATTTCATGGAATTAAGATTTAGCTTGGATGTATTAAGGTAACCCTAAAGACCGGGCCGTATTCAGGATCTGTATACCCCTAGTCTGAGTTGTGGTGTTGGCCCTAAGTACTTACCTACGTTGGCGGGAAGGGACGAGGCGATAAATTCGAGAAAAGATACGATAGTAAAATTGAAAGCTATTAAAATTCATACTAATAATATGATAACAGAAACATGCAAAAATCTGTATTTCAATTATGAAAATAACATTTTGTATTTTTACGCATATTTTTTTAAACGGCTTATTTCTTTTAGTATTTGCTAGCTTTATATCAGGAGAGCTTACTAACTGATACCTATAGTAGAGAAACCTTAGATAATAATCCAGCAAACTAATTAAAAACCGGGGTAAATGAACTGCGTTCTTTAGAGTACAAATTATTCAGCCTTCAATTTAATATACATAATTAACGTAATATTTCATAAAAAAAGAAAGAAAATATAGCTCGTCTACAACATTCTGCCTCTGGCAGGTATAAAATCTCGCTCTCTCGAAAAGAACAAACATTCGTTTCATTGTTGGGGGCTTACAACACTGTTATTAACAAAGCCGATGAAGTATAAATGATCCGCGTAGCCATTCCTGAAAGAGAGTTATTCCAGCCTCGTCCCCCCCTCCTCGAGCACACCCCGCACCCCTCGCCTCCCCCGGCCGTCACCGCCAGAAGAAAAATGCTAACACGCCCCCGCGAAAACTATTAGTTATTTTGGCACCCCCACAACCCTCGCTTCCTTCGATTATGAGCCACTACACATTGTATTTTAAAAGGTCACACGCTTATTAATTTCAATTTACCTCACATACGACATTGCATTACTTCAATGATGATATTTGAATTAAAAGATTACATACAGGGTGTAAACGAATTCGTGTAATTCCTTCAAACCTCGTGATCTACTGGTGACATAGATTAACCCTAAATGGGTATTTCTGAAATTCAACTGAAAAAATAAATTTAAAAAAAACTTGGTTTTCTATATCTGAGTCATTTTAGAGCCTCGAGTTATCTAACTGCAAAGAGCGATATCGCGTTAGTCGCACCCGCCAGCCGTGTCGCCGTGCTTTCATTAATTTATGCGTGGCGTCGAAATATCCACTTAAATAAAAAATATTTTTTCCAAAACAAAAAATTCATTTTTTTTACTGATTCCTTATAAGTTGGTTTAGATATGATCAATTACCGCTACCGCTTGAAAAAAAAGATTTTTATTTTGTTATTTTTAATCAAGCTAAATCCCGTGCGGGGTTAATCTACACCAGTAATAGATCATGTGATTTTAAGGAATTGCACGTATTCGTTTACACCCTGTAGATGCTACCTTACAATCCACGCACCATAGTCATAAAATGCTTCTAAGGAAATGGGTATAGTACTGGCAATAAGGGTTGGTAACATGTCATTACCTATGTATATGATCAACTTTCAACCCTATTTTCTACTTAAAACATAGTTTTGTTTAGTGATAGAACATTAATCGAAACTACACTTACAATAAACGTCATAAGTAAAATGACAAATAGTAATGAACTCAATCTCAGTAATATCTATTCAGAGAAAACAATGCGACAGTTTTTATCAATCTCGATAGCAATAGGTTCCACAGTATTGGCAAAGTATATGTCGTTAGAGCGCGTCACATTTAATATGTATCAAGATCGATTTTGATCACCATACGGAGAAAATCCAACTGATAAGTTATTTGAATCCAATCTGAAGATTGCAAAACCGACTCTAAAACATTGGGGGGGTTACAAAAAAGCCAGCTTAACACTTAAATCTCGCGTTGCAGACGAGATGATGAAATTCAAAACAAGATAAAGAATATGGCCCATAAAAGTTTCATTGCTGTTAACTTATTTATGAAGTCGGCTACATATTTAAATGTGTACTTACGTCAACTGTACATACACACTAACTTAACGTTTAGGCATGTGTATTGTTTTGTATATTGCGCATTGAGACATTCTTCCTTGTTTAGTATCTTTTCTAATATCGTAGCGGCTTACGTTTGTATAAAAATTGTTTGTGAAAGCAGAGGATTCTTAGGCCCGCTTGCACAACGACTCATTAAATACATTTAGTGCTAAACATATTTAAATCATCATTCTGTCTCTATCGACTTTAAAAAAATTACTGAAATGCAATAACATTTTAAATACGTTTAGCACTAAATGTATTTAGCGAGTCTTTGTGCAAGCGGGCTTCAATTTCGAAAGACAAAAAAATAGCATTTTCTCATTGCAATATTTCCCTCATCTTTTTTTATCTTTCAAATATCAACACATCATTATTTGTACTGTTTAACCTGTAAAGGAAAAACAAGAGAGTGTGAACAATAATATGTGTATACGCTTACATTTCCTTGTTTTCATGTTCATTTTCCTTAAGTTAAGATGACCTCTTAACAATAAGCTATTGCTATACTTATTTTTTGGTTAAGTTGGAAGGTCTTGCCAACTGACAAATGAACCAAGACTTTGATTTTGATTGGAAGCTATATGATGGTTTATAACTTCGTGTAGCATCAAATCTTGTCAATTTTTAACAAAACATAGTGACATGCGACTCAGCATGAACATTGGCAGCATACCATGTTTTGTCAGTGCACTGCATCAGTCCACTGCTAGAAAATGCCTAAAGCATTAATTAAGTCCGCCGCTGTAGGTACTAATTTTATGCGTAAATAATAAATAAACATGGTTACTAAACTATTCCATGTTCTGCTTACTACCTCGCGTAATATACTTATACGATACATTTTTTAAACATGATATGTAATCATTTCTGATTTTGCCTATAGACGTTCCATGGGTATGACCTTCGCAACCCCTTTAACGTAAGGAAGCTAATTTGTTCCCTTATAAGGCTCTTTCTCTACGCACGCATTGACATGAGGTATTCTTTGATCCACTGCAAGATTAATAGCATCAACTAGTATTTCTTACAATTACTGTCAATTTACCTCACCGCCATTGAGTACCATAGGGAAATTATTGTCCTTAATTGACCACCAGAATTCGCTTAGGCAGCTAGAATAAAAAATAACACGAAATTTCTACTTCCTCATATCTCTAATGATATATTATCACACAATTCCTAAAGGAATATGATCTATTACCTACCTAAACCTATATCTTAAACGTATTCGATCACAGTCCAGCCTATGTGGACGAGATACGCAAACATGTCCCTGCGCGCCCTCCCATCTGTCATAGACGCTTCCGACGCACGGCCTTCTGCTTAATTGACCTCCCTGTCCTCCCTGAATATACCTACTTACACATATTATAAATAGACACATTTATAACAGTCGGGGTCGTCCTTAGTGCTGTTGTTGCTAGTAGTCATGATGTTAGTGTAGTTTAAGTAGTCAGCTTGGGTTAAGAATTTTACTTCACTCCATTGGCTGGAGACCCTTCAGGTCACGCCAATAACTGCCCGGTTACGTAGAAACGGTCCGAAAAGACCATATACAAACAGTCAAATAGAAAGAAAGAAAGAAAGGTACTTTGAAACTTGTGTCAGTGATTGCGATTTTGGATATCGTCGCCCGGGAGTGAAAACCTCGGGAATGCATTTAGTCATTGCACGGTTCCTGTGGGCTTTCACACGGACGAAGTCGCGGGCAAAAGTTAGTCAATTATATTTATATCGAATGTTATATACCCAATAAAGGCTAATTTCAGTGCCTACAAATTAATTTCACATGTAGCGGCTCTCTTATAAGTTATAGTACCTATACGTAGTGATAAAATGATTATATTTAGATTTTCATAATGTTTTGTATTTGATATTTATTATAATGTCTATATATTTTATTATTTGTATTTATGTATTTTATGTAACTTATATTTATCTTATGAATTCGTACTATATTCAGTTCGAAATTGTCATCTCATTTTTGTTTATGTTTTCCTGTACCTATTTCGATGCTTTTCTTTTTAACCCAAAGGTTGACAGGTAGAGAATGCCTTATGGCATTAAGTCCCCCTTATGTACCACCATAGTGCATCGAAGTATAAATAAATAAAATAAAAATGACCAAATGGCATTCCCGAGGTTTTCACTCCCATATGTAAAAAGTGTGTGACTAAGTTTTCTTTTCAAGTATGGATCTTTACAGTGTATCTTCATCTTTTAGTAATTTTTTTATATTTTTTATGCAAGCTAACGTTTGATTTATTTACACGGGCTATTTCAATAGCCGTCTATGTCAAATATAAAGAGCTGTTATTATTCAAATTGAACGGACTTTGTGAAAGTTTCCGATGAATGCATGCCAATTACTCTAACGTTGGCTGCGTGTACAATGTGTACGGTCGTGTGTTGTATGACACATGACAAAGTTTCCGCGGCCGCCCGGAGACGAGCTGTAGGTAATGTAACAACAGTGGATGACCACTTACATAACACACACAAAAGGCCAACACTTGCAGCACACAAATGAACGTAGTTTGCACATACGTTGAATAGACAAAGCACACAGTCACATGAGGTCATCTCCCCTCATTAGGTGGTTAGTTTTCCGGGCGTGTCCGCAGACTCCGGGGGGGTGAGGTGCACGGGGTAGGTGGCGGCGAGAGGGGGAGGGGGGGGGGGGGGTTGGTAGACGGGAAGTTACTTAATTAATCCCCGCGCGGCCGCCATTGGCCGGTGGGACGTGCGGGCGGGCGGACGTCTCATCGCCCACGCGTTAATTGGGCGGGAAGGCGCACAGATTACAGCAACGCTTCCCGTTAATGAAACCGGACTCTTGTACCTACTGAAACATACCCATATCACATATATGCTACTAAATACTCAGCTAGGAGGCGTTAATGAAATGTACCTACTCTTGCCTAGGTATATACTTAGGTAAACGTATCTAATTAATAATTCCATCTCCAAATCTTTAGCTCAAATTAGGCAGAACTGTTTTGACAGATCTCAACCTATCTATTAAGAAACACGAAACCTTTTCGAATCTTGCGCATTCTTAGGATCATAAATATTTTATGAGGTCCAAGAGGGTTGTCCTCTAAAACCTGTTAGTCTAAATGTTTCGAAAACATTAGTTTATTATATTTCTATCATTCAAACATGTTTTAACGGAAAGGAAATGATATACGACGCGTTTGGCGCTGTTGAGGCGTTAATAAATATTGTAGTAGGGAAGGAGTTGACTCGAAACTAATATTGCTCTCGTCGCGTCAAGTGAAGGTATAAAGCTCAGATTTAGCGTGAGCCGAGGGCTGAGCAGGCGCGAAACGCCCAGGTAAAGTACCTACTTACACCTCGATATACGAGGAAACGTAAATTATAATATTGTGTGTGTCGGTGCTAACCCTCTCGCGCTCACGTCGCGGCCCCGCGTGTGTGCGCGCCCACTGAAAGAAAAGCAATTTCCTCCGGGCGGCGGGCGGCCGCAGGGGGTTGAGGTCTCGCGCGAATATAATTTTGTTCATTTTTTTCATTCGGGCGAGTTAATTCGGCTTCGCGGCGGAGTCGGCTATTGATTAGGGCGCGTCTTACGTTTTAATTTGTTTGCGCGCGCAGCCAGCGATGCACCCGTCGAGATGAGCGCCCCCCTCGACCCAGCTCGTGCACCCCCCAGCAGCATCTAATGAACCTCTAACTATGCCTGGTGTAATCACGATCCTTTTCATAATCACGTTCGCGCGTCACATGTTTATTTTGAGCTAACTGTGGCTCTGATAGGGAAGCTGTCTTGTTTACACTCCAAGCGAAACCCTTACACGTTGTAGAGCGGATTCAGGGTTGTCCTTTTGTGGATAGCTGTTTTTTTTTACGAATATGCTGAAAGGTTGAAAATTATTTAAATACATTACAGACCATATTGAAGAGTTTTTGGTTTCGGACTAATAGTTTAACATCTAAAACCAATTTTATTAGAGACTCTATCTCTACCTATACTCTCCGGCCATTTTCTTTCAGTGCAATCTTAACTTGGCAAAAGGCGTCACAATCAAAAAAGATCTTTGTAGACCGCAAATTAAGGGCCTTCCCAGCTAGCCAAACATGCGCAGCGCGAGATAATTTTGTCATCGCATTATCTCGTGCCGAAACGAGATAATGTATGGCTTATCCCATCTCGGCACGAAATAATGCATCGATAAATTATCTCGCGCTGCGCCTGCTAGCCCGGCAGCAGGACTACCTTTTCTACAAGCACTTACTGTGAGTGATATCTTTCATAACAGATTTACCAATATCTACTTGGCAGTATTTAATTCTGTCAAAACCAAACGTCTTCCATAAATGCAAAGACGACTTAGTTTTTGACTTCCACTTCTAAGGTCCGATACCAACGTCAGATAACTTTTAACTGATGAATAGATTTTAGGTTTTGACAGAAAACGTTCTAGTCATACGCTGTCAAAACGTCAAGCGTATTCCTTGAATAAAAATAAGTGTCGTATGTTCGTAAAATCGGCCCTAAAGAATAAACTTTTACGAGATCTGCATTTTTTCTTTAAAGATGTAGTATTTCGTCGTTAAATACCTAATCTAGTAGGTATTCTCCCTCTACTCTATTCAACAATTCCATAAGTGTGTACCTAGACCAACACATAAAACAGTAATAGGTACATTACCTAAACTTTTCCCGTTAGGTAGGGTACATACACGCGCACTATCAGACACATACTTGATCATGATAGCGTAATTAACGTTGCATCGTCGGTGCGGCTCGGTGCGACGCCATTGGTCATCCCTCCCACCCCCGGGGGCCACCCCGCCTCCCCCGCGCCCGGCCACCTCGCCTCACCCCCCTGCACTCCTGCCTGAAACAACGCCGGCTGCATGTGACACATTAGTAAATGAGACGACATTCGTTACCGGAGCTGGAGCGCAGTAGGAATTTCCTCATTGAAAGCCTGCCGAGAGAGTTTAACGCAAATGCAATTTCTAATAAAATGTTGGCGATCCCTGTTTCAGTGTTTTACTGATTGCTTGTGTTACCAGTTAATACCTAAACCTGTAATTGATTATGAAAATGTTCGTGGAATGCAGTTACTGCCATTATGAAAGAATTAACATAAAAAGTGGTTAAGTAGCAATCTCTACATTGTTTTAGAACATAACAATCTTGTGTAGGTACTTTATTTTCATTTCATTATTCAACGGTAATAAAATCTTCGTAGATAATTATTATAATTGTATTACCTAATCCATTTGGCGTCGCTGGAAGCTTCGCTCTACTTCTTCCAGATTAAATAATCCTACTGGCCTTTATCATTACTTTTTTAATCTGCACCTGTTAAAATAAAGTGTAATTTATATTAGCGTGTCAATTCGTTCGTTTTCGAAATTTGGCGTGTGCCTGAGGTCGCGGGGCGAAGCACCTCACTCAATAAATCGAGAGGCCGCCGCGGCCGCCTCCGCTCGGCCATTAAGGCTCGCGATAGTGGATACTCTTCGGGGTTCACTTTGTTTTATTACTTTCATTTTATTGTTTTAATTTGTGTGCGGGTGCGCTATTTGCGTGCGCGCAGTTTGTCGCGCGCCCCGCCCACCGCGCGGCGGCCAATCGCGCGCGGCCCGCTAACGAGGTGCTGTCGCGCCCGCACCCGCGCCCGCTGCGACACGCGCCCGCTGCGCCCGCGCCGCCGCCGCGCACCGCACACGCACAGACATCGCGACAATGCTCATTGTTTCAAACTATTCTTATTTTGTTTTAGTTAGGTCCACCTCGCCGGCCGGCATCGCCTCCCACCGAGCGATAATTTCAATGTCGTCGCGTATATTGTGATATTGACTGAGATTCCACTCTGGCCATGTTTTATCGTCGGAGGCGCGTTTCGTCAGAGCTACTCAATAAGCAATAAACCATTCGCCTCCGAGGAGTTATTTTAAACCCTGACTGGGACTCGAATTGAGCCCACGCCTTTACACCTTTTAAAGGTTATTGTGTTTCCGAAACGCTAAAGATATAAACTTCCAGCAGCCTCACAAACATTTACATCTTCAAGTAAACAAAATACAAATAGACATTTCATAAAATACAATAACCAATGTGTAAGAAATAACCTACGTAGAGGCCCGTTTTTACATAATTTCAGCGTCATTTAAATTCGAAGGTTATAGCTTCTAATAGATCGTTAATATTTTCAGCAGTCCGTGTGATATTCAAAGCAGAATCAGGCACGACACTGCCACGAATAATATTAAAGGGGAAACTAAGCAATTGATAGTAAAAATGGGCGTCGAAATAGAAAAATATCGTCGGACGCATTCGTGGCCTGGTAAAATATTCAATCGGGGCAATTCGGGTCCGCGTATAAATTCGGTACCGCCATTATTTGTAGCGCGTCCTCGCGACCGAAAATCGGTACCTACATTGATAGTCCTCATTTTTCTTGTAGGTATCGTTAATATTTTACGGGTGCGTGTCAACGGTTTATGGGCCCACTCTTAACACTAAAACGTTTTAGCCGTGCTCTCATTGTTTATACATTTTACTATCCACTTTTTATAGTTTATTGCAGCTTGAGTGCTGTTCGGGGTTATGACACCGCGCGTAACATTTGGGTGACGTTCGATTGTATGCCATAGAAGTTGATTTTTATTGCGCCCTGATGTCAGACGGAAACTTTTGAAATTATCATGGGTATATTTGGCTGGCCTGCCAGGTAGTAACCGTTCTGTTGACGTGCCTCAACCGATATCTATCAGTAACTGGCCAATAAAGGTACAACAGACAGCGGTATGATCATTTAATAGCAACCAAATTCCACTTACAATTACTATTGCGTACGCAATTTGCAGTCTATACGCCGTTAACTTTCTTATAACGTAAAATTTCTAAACCTACAAGGTCCTAAAGATTTCCAAGTTAATATCTTTCACATAACATAATATAATTCGTTTCACATAAACCGTGCTATCGTAAAGCACATAACAAGGACGGGTCTCTTATCTAAGTGTAATTATCCGTCCAAGTTTGCGAGCTGAGAGAAAGAATTGCTGGAGAGTGTGCATGTGTGTGTGTAGGGGGTGAGCTGAGGGAGTGTGGGGGTAGGCTCACATGGGACGCGCTCTAATGAGGTGCCTGAAAGCGACAATGTCTTTGAGTAAAGCAAATGTGTAGGTATCTACATAAGGGAGGGCTGCCTCCTCTACGTTCTATTTTAATGTGTATCTAGTGTACGTTTACGATGGGTATATAAAACGTTGTGTTGTTTTAAACGAGTTTCAGGATAAAGAGTATTAGAAAATGAGTCTGAATCTGTGTAGCATTCTTCTCAATGTGATTTTTAAATATCTCTTGGTCATAAAATCCGTTAAACTATGCATAGGTAATCAGTATAACAATACCTTGTTTGTAGGATTTATTAAAAAACAACGCGATAACACTTTGACTTTAATGCCTTATTACAACTAGTTACCTAATAGAGTCAGTTAGTATATGAGTTAACTAGCTGTTGCCCGCAGCTTCGCTTGCGTGTAATTTTAAACCCTCTTTAAGCCCCTTTTTAAATTTAGGCTTAAAATCAAAAAAGTCCGTCTTTTACTATTTATTTTGAACAGTGTTTGTGCACATTTTAAGTTTATGGGGTTACCCATGGAATAAGCGTTTTCACACAAACGTTAACAATCCATTTCACCACATAAGGGGTGGAATTTCCAAAAACCTTTCCTTAGTGAATACCAACGTTATTAGTACCTACTTTGAACATTACAAGTTTCTAACCCCAGCGGATTAGGCTTCGCGTTGATAGATCTGTCAGCCAGTCAGTCAGTTTCTCCCTTTGTTACTTCAAAAGTACCAGATTTTTCATAAAAACTTACAACCCTTATTTCACCTCCTTAAAGGTTGAATGTGTAAAAACGCTCAAATATTTATGTAATTTATTTTTAACCAGAAACCCAATTATTTGATATCATGCTTTTAAGTACGAAAAAACTTTCATCCCTTAGGTATTTTATCCCATAAGGGAAGAATGTCCAAAAACCCTCAAACGTGTATGTTTACTTCTAACCAGAAGCCTAAACATTTAATTCCATGCTTCTTACTTCAAAAGTAGCACATTTCTCAAACAAACTTTCAACACTTATTATTTCACCCTCATAAAGGTAGAATTTCCAAAAAACATCAAACACGTGTACTTATGTTTATTTCCCAGCAGAAACCCTATTATTTTAATGCATGCTCTTTTTAACTTCAGTACATAAATCTTTCATCCCGTATTTCACCCCTTAGTGGTAGAATTTCCAAAAACCCTCAAATACGTGTATATTTATTTCTCTTCAAAAGTCTAAATATTTAATTCCATGCTTCTTACTTCAAAACTACAAAATTTCTCATACGAACTTTAAACACTTATTTCACCCCTTTAGAGGTTGAATTTCCAAAAGCACTCAAACCTGTGTACATTTATTTATAACCAGGAACCTTAATATTTAATTTCATGCTTCTTACTTCAAAAGTACCAGAGTTAAGTATCAGATTCCTCATACAAACTTTTAACCCTGATTTCACCCCCCTAGGAGTTGAATTTACAAAAACGGTCAAACACGTGTACATTTATATCTAACCAGAAACCTTAATATTTAATTTCATGCTTCTTACTTCAATAATGACGCACTTGCATACAAACGTTAGTCACCCTTTTCACCCCCTTAGTGGTTGAATTTCGAGAAATCACTTCTTAGTGGATGCTTACGTTACAAAAGGAATCGACTGTCCAAACATCATGTTTCAGTCGGTACCTTTCTCTTTATATTACAAAAAGACAGACAATTATGCAATACGACTCGCGCGCCACCTATTGTAAGTTGACGGTACTATGTCAGAAACTTTCCCGTGAGTACCAACAACTATACAAAGTTTCAACTCAATCGGATGAACGATGCGTTAATTACCCGATACTACTCGCGCACCACCTCCTATATTACGGTGAAGGTACATACTCGTACTATGCCAGAAAGTCTCGCACAAGTGTCAACAATAAAAATAACTTTCATCCTCTATTTCACCTTCTAGGGACAGATTTTTCAAAAACCCTGAAACACGTGTATGTTTTATGCTTCTTACTTCAAGAGTACCAGACTTCTTATACAAACTTTCATCCGCTATTTTACCCCCTTAGGGGTTTAATTTACAAAAACGCTCATACCTGTACATTTCTTTCTAACCATCAACTCTATTTGATTTCATGGTTTTATCTTACATAAAACGTTCACCTCCTATTTCATCCCCTAGGGGTAGAATTTATAAAACCGTTCAAGAACATGTATTTATACCGAGCCAGAAAGCCTATTATTTGATTTCATGCTTTTAACTTCGTAGAAACTTTTATCCTCTATTTCACCCCTTAGAGGTAGAATTTCCAAAAACCCTTAAACACGTGTATATTTATTTCTGACCAGTAACCTAAATATTGAATTCCATGCTTCTTACTTCAAAAGTACCAGATTTCTCATACAAACTTACAACACTTATTTCACCCCCTTCGGGGTTGAATTTCCAAAAACCCTGAAACACGTGTATGTTTATTTCTGACCAGTAACCTAAATATTGAATTTCATGCTTCTTACTTTAAAAGTACCAGATTTCTCATACAAACTTACAACACTTATTTCACCCTTTTAGGGGTTGAATTTCCAAAAACGCTTAAACACCTGTACATTTACTCCTAACCAGAAACCTTAATACTTAATTTCATGCTTCTTACTTCAAAAATGACGGACTTGCATACAAACGTTAATCACCCTTTTCACCCCCTTAGAGGTTGAATTTCAAGAAATCCCTTCTTAGTGGATGTTTTCGTCACGTAAGGAACCTACTGTCCAAATTTCATATTTCCAGCTTTAGTGGTTTAGGCTCTGCGTTGATGAATGAAATGTCAGTCAGTACCAGTCTCTTTATATATAAGAAGATTAACCATTTGAGGCATTTTTACTTAAAAACCTGAGTACTTAAAGGTGTCTATTGTTATAAGGCATCAACCTCTTGTGTAACGCATTGTAAATCAACCGTGTAGTGTAGAAACAATACAAGGTGTGCGGTGTGACAGCGCCGAGCGCGGTGTGAGCGGTGGCCGACCGTCCCCGTACGAAAGCGCGAGGGTCGATTGCGCCTTCCGGTCCGGAGCCGGTTTTAATTTCCCGCGCGAGGCGGCGGCGCGTTAAGTTTAAACGGCCGGAGATGAGCCGCACACGTACTAATATCATGCACGGCCCGGGCCGTCGCCATAGCGACGCACACTCAAATGACGTGTGTGGCGCTGGCTCGGCGCGGGTGTGAGTCCGGGGGTAATATGATTTGAGCGCCCCCGGGCGGGGTGTCGCGCCCGCTTGTTTGCTCTCCGATGCAATCGCGATACGAGCCCCGCCCGCACCCCTCGCCCGCCGGCGACACATCTCTCACCTCCGTCGTCGATAACCGCATCGGATTCCTTGTTGCAAGCCACCGCATTCTATTGAAATAGATACCCCGCGCCCGCCTATCTACCTACCTACTGCTCTACTCGATTTACACGTCACCCCTTGCCGCACAATTTTCAACTCCACTCGACAGACCGCGCTCTTCCGTGTGGTTTCTGTTACCTATTACTTCATCGCCTCGAATACGTGTCTACCTACTTTCACGATATCTCTTAACACTCTTTGTCACAAGCTCTGAAAAGTACCCATTTTGAAACTTTTTACACAAAACAAGATGGGTAAAGTGTCACCTCGACAACGGTGCTTATCCTCGTTATGGTCCTTATAAATCAATCACTTGATTCCGCCGACAACACAGTAACAACCGCCGTCATATTCCCGCAATCTTTTTGCGTGTTGACTCAATCGTATGTTGTCACATCGAGTGTGGAATCTGGCGAGTTTACGCGGCGGCCGGTGACAATTACGCGGTGCCGGTGCTCATTAGTTGCGGGCGCGCGGCCGCTTCATGTATCATGTATTGCGCGTCGCTCGCAGCGCCAGCCACCGACCAGACAATAAAGCAATCAATCGGCACCGCGCGCCTCCGCAAACGAGCTGCCAGCGACCGACGACGACGCTCCGCCGTGTCCAACACAATACATATGTATCAAACTATACCTGTCGTGTAACGCGACTTAACTACATGTTCTCTAGTTGTTAGCTATCCGAAGATGCAGGCGATCATCTCGGAAAGGTACTCCAGATTCAGACTTAGGCAACACTACCTCTAAGGCTTTCCTAATAGGGCATTGTGACTGAACGGTGTGCGCCGTTCGGGCGGCTGTAATTGCGGCGCGGACGCCGGAGGCCGCGGATAATGCCGTACGTGATATATGGTACTACGGCTAATAACAGAGCTCGAGCCCAGCGCCGATTATCCCTTTACCCGGCGCAGACGAATTCGTATCGATCGGAGCGTCGCTCGGTCTCAGCTAATGAGAGCGGGATTTACTACTCATTATCCACTTGTGTTGGTGCCCGGGGCGCGATGAAGACGTCGCGGGGTCGCGGAGCCGCGGGCGCACAATTTGCCGACGACCGGCCAGCGCCGCACCGCCACGCCGTAGCCCGCAGCGCGCTTTGTACTTGATCCCGGTAATTGCGGCCCGGCACACCGCTGCACCGTGCATCGGCGCGATACACCTTCCGACGGCCACCACCACACGACCCACGCCACGGTAGTGGATAATTGCACTATTGTTGCCTAGCTCAGCGACTAGCTCACAAATCGCTTTCAAGGAAGCTATCCACGTTTAAATTAGAAGGTTCAAACATCGAACGAACTTTGTTATTTGGACAATTAAGTTAGATAAGAAAATTAATAGTTACATAGAATCGCGGCTGTAATGTAACATCGCATGTTCACTCCAGGCGGTGCGGTGGAATGTTACCACACCCTGTTCTTTGAAGCAATTTTCTCTTACCCCGTATTCATTTCATGATGATCCACTACTTAGCTGGACGTAACTCCTGCCAGCTAATATTTCATAAAAGAATATTTATGATAGCTAATTTTATATCAGGATTAGTAACATAGGTTGGTGTAATTGTTGTGTATCAACCTCACAGGAAAATCGAACACACGAACAGATCAAACTATGAACGATGAACAAAATGTATATAGAAAGCGGACCACAGTACTGAGCCGGAATACCTCGTAGCTAATTAACAGATAAATATAGCAAGCACGTAGGTGTTATAGACTCTTATTAATAAGGCTTCACAAAATTTCTTATAATAAGTCTAACCAAGAATTGGACTTTTGGAAAGAAACGATGTCACCGGTTTTGAAATGATTAAATTATAGATCTTGAAATCCTCAATTAATATAATCTTCAAACATTAGACAAAGATATCAGGATCAACTAATCGAACCAATACCAATTTTCCCCAATCACTTAATCAGACCTAGTAGTTCCTAATTTATTTTTTTGTTTACAGATGGCTGGGTCGCGGCTCCATGTTCGTGTTGTCTGAGGCGCAGGCGCGGGCGCTACTACGGCCCGTAGGCCACAGCATCGGCGCCGGCGCACTGGTGGACGTCGGTGCAGGCGACGGCGAAGTCAGTCGACGCTTTGCACACATCTACCCGCATAACTATGCGACGGAAATATCAGCCAGCATGAGGAAAACGCTCGCTGAGAAGGGATACAAGTGAGTAGCTGATGCTTTATTTAAACCTTCTTTATTCAGAGGGGAATTGTTATTTAGATTCGTGTGCTCCGTCTTAAACCCTGTCTGTGGTTACAATCAGGTGCGACCAGAGTTAAACGCGACCAAGTGAAATAATAAAAAAAAAAAACTAGTCTTTATTATTGTTGGCTTCTCCTACGTATGCTGTCGTCGGCTTCGTAGGATTCAGATAAAGTTGTTTTTTTAGCTATGCAATGAAGACCTGTATTTCCAGCTTGGTCACTACGGTCATTAGCATAGACTGAATAGTTTAGATGACAGTGAGTTGCTGCTCATTTTCAACTGACAGTCAGTAGCGGAGCCTCAAATAGGTATTCACACAGCATATGACAAACCCACGCACCCAGTAATCAATGTATTGTATTTATACATTATGAGAATAAATAGCTGAAAGTCTACTCCAATACCCTTTTTATCGCGTGAAAGTCTTCTCCTTCGCCCTCGGGAGGGCGAAGGGTTCTGCGGGACTTTTACCGGCTAAAATCCCAGTGTTCCTCCTTCTGACCTATGACTGGGGTCACGGAATTCGCTGTATCATGCACCGTAACCCCGGCAAGCAGGAGATCCAATATCCCTGGAGAAAGTCGAATGCTTTTCTTCAATCTAACAATTGATGAATTAATTACCAACCTTTCATTTTATTAGAAGCCCCATTTTAATCAATAGGTGGACCTGACCCCTGATTCAGAACGATTCTCTTTAGTCGTCAGTTGTCGAACGTTCGCTATCTCTTTTTCTTCCGTTACGAGAATCTTAGACGAAATGAGATAACAAACCGAATCGGTGGACAACTGCTTATCGAAAAGATTCTGAATGGGGGGGAGCTGGACTTGCTATGATGATAAACTTATTCAGAAACTATTTTATTCCAGACTGTTAGACACGGAGAAGTGGTTCTCCTACCGTCAGTTCGATTGCATATGCATGCTGAACCTGCTAGACCGCTGCAGCAAGCCAAAGACCATGCTGAAGCAAGCAAGAGACGCGCTCGCCCCCGGTGGGGTTCTGATGTTGGCTCTTGTCTTGCCGTACAAGCCTTATGTAGAAGGTAAGAGAAACTTTATGTATTATTTATCATCTTAAAAGTCAGACCGGTGGTGTCCTGCTAACTTAACAGAGGCAGTGCGAAATAATTGTGTCATCAAATTATCTTGTGCTGCAAATTTTAGGCCAGCTGCTCTTAGACTTTGAGGACTCCAAACTATTCAAGTAGATCAAGATTTTAGAAGGCAAGTAAAGACAATACGGTACTACGCTTGTATTATTAGTGTGCAGTTGCATCTAAAATCATACTTTATTACTACAAATAATTTTGTCATCAAATTACCTCGTCCTCGTCTCCGAACGAGGTAATGCATCGACAAAATTATCTGACGCTGCGCCTGTTAGCCCGACTGATGTTGGCTCTGGTCTTGTCGTACAAGTCTTATGTAGAAGGTAAGACAACTCTAACTTACTTAGCTTAATTGTTTATGTCAAGGTAAGGGTTAGACAGGTGTAACGTGTAACAAACTCAAGACCCTTTTCAAACTAACCAGAGGCACCGCAGACTCCTTATACTTGGCCTTTCTCTTGCTGTACAAATAAGAAAGAAAAAATACTTATTTGTCACAGAGATACACACATACTGTAAAAATAAAAAAAGAATCAAAATAATAAAATAAAAAGGTCAACTGCTACAAAAAGGTGACCACTCAGCATAATGCTGTGCTATGGCGTGGACCACAAACACAGCGCTGATTTTCAGTGATCAAATCTTATAAAGAAGGCAAAACCTATGGCAAAAAATCACATAATATCTAGTTTTTCCAAACGCCTACCTTTAAATACGTTGCACCCTGCCGATGACCGAGACTTGCAACGAACGATAGATGACGAAATAACCTTACATACAAGCCCAAGTATCGAGTAGCAGCATCATATGTATATGCAAGATCTGCATTTTTTGGAACAGTCCAAAAATCTACTGCTCCTTCTGCCTAGCCTTTTCCCCACTATGTTGGGGTCAGCTTTCAATCTAACCAGATTCTGCTAAATACCAGTATTTTACACGGAGCTACTGCCAACAGACCTCCGCAACCCAGTTACTGGGCAATGCCGATATCCTAAGGTTACACCGGTTGTTAAACTTTCGGGCTTCTGACTACCCGGAACAACTGTCATAGATACAACTGGCGAGGCATAAGCTGAGCTTTGCATTTGTGTGAGTGCACATAGAATCGATTGCCAAAAAGCAGTATAAACCGGTTTAAACTAAGCAAAGGACACGTCTGCATTCATTCTCACACAAATGCAAAGCTCAGCTTAGGCCTCGCGGACCGTATTCGTAGGACACCTGGAACCGACTGTTTAACGTGCTCTCCGAAATAATTTCAAAAATTACCCACAATTAATTCGATTATACCCTTAAAGCACTGCAGACGCTGTGTGACGTTCATTCAATTAATACCAATCCACAATGTGACCAGCTTTATTTCTCGTTCCAGTTACTGTAGACCACAAACCAGAAGAGCGTCTGCCAATTGAAGGCCTGTACTTTGAGGACCAACTGGCTACCTTCGTCAAGTTTATGCGAGAAGAGGCTGGCTTCGAGCTGGTGTCCTGGACGCGAGCCCCATACCTCTGTGAAGGGGACTTCGCACAGGCTTACTACTGGCTCGACGACTCCGTGTACGTGTTTAAGCCAACCACAGTCGACCCCACCACTTAAACGTCAAAGTATAGTAACAACGAATTTTTTACTCAACTATCATAAACATTGTCGTATAGATAAGTAAGATTTTCATTCATAAAGGAAAAGTTTTTGAAACAACCTTTTGAAAGAGTGCTAAATCCGCTGTAGTACAGTATACGTTTCTGAAGTTTTAAACGTACGTGTTATTTAAAAATTTGTAAGAATTTATATAGAAAAACAGACTTTTGGGAACTTGATCATGGTATTAGAATTTTTATACATTAAATGTAAAGTTAAATAATCAGTATCGTATACTGTATGCGCTTGCACATACGGGTTTTACTTAAGGAAGTTCACAATATGGAATTGTGTTCATGAGCGATGAATTTCGTAGAGAAGGTTAGTTTAAGAAGTGTTGTTCAACCTACACGCGTTGGCCCGCCAAAGACTGTAATTATATCCATTAATGAATTTTCATAAAGATTTATTTAAACCTTCCACAAAATAGCGCCACGGTGTACCGTGGCGTTACAGTGGTTTTGACACAGTGATACTGTTGTATCACTGTGTCAAAACTGTGCAAACACACAATACTTACTGTAACTTTTGTTCTGAATTGAAATATATAAATAATTTGACAAATATTGTATAACATATACAAGCTTAGTTTTAGTATATACTAAACCTGAAACTAGTTTGTTCAGAATCACTAGGAGAATCGATTGACATATTTTTTACACCACATTTTTTTTTCATTAATTTCAATTTTGTTTCAGTAGGTTTCTACCCATAACAATTGACGGGAATAGACACCTTGAGGCTTGAGATGGTCCGCTCGGTCAGTTTCCATGTATTAGACAACCCCTGCATAGCACATCTCAGGCATTTCACACTTTACTAGGGAACTTAACGCGACATTAACTACGGTGTAACTTGGAGATTTATTAAAAAAAACACATATTCAGGCAGTTCTGATGAAAGTCTTGTTGGGGTGTCTCGGTTTTTGTATATACTAAAAATAACGTTGTATATGCACGGCTACATATCAAGCTATAAATTTCCAGTATGAGCTGGTCTCGCATTGTATAGGCTTTCCATACAACGAGAGGTCAATTTATACTGGGAACATACACCTAGATGTCGTCGCGTCGTTGCACTTGCCCAAAACCCATAATAATATGCGGATTTTATCATCTTTTCAGGAAGCGGACTTTTTTATCTGATGACTAATAAGAATAAGAAAAATCTAAAAATTCAAAACGTTAGCAAAACATCTTGTTATTATACTGTGATAAAAAATTTTTTTTAGTGTTACTTCATAAGCTCAAAATATACTTTTTTTGTATTTTCGTGCACATGAAGATTTTTTGTGCGTGCACATTTTTATATTTATTTTGGCACAGCCAAAAAATCTGACATAGCCCATAAAGCACATATTATGGCTTTGAGAAGCGCACCGACGATATGTAGCCATGTGTACCATCGTGCACTATAACGTTTTTTTTTTTTAAAAACTTCATTCTTCCTCACCATTGGCCGGCCAACGAGTGTCGGATGTTTGTCGGATCCAGAAATACTTTAGGTACTGGGTAGGTTCCATATTACCTTTTCAGAAAATCAAACAAGCTCAATGATGATTTAACCTCACGTACAGGGGACCCCCCTACCCCTGGATCCGCTACTGTAGGGTGCATAAGATTACTTACATAATTACATTCCTAGTGTAGATCGTATTCCAATTCATTATCATACGTAATCATTTCGACATATTTAAGGCTCGTCAAACGCATTTATCGATTTCGTGATGTCAATTATTAGTGCTTTAAATTTTTTTTTTTTTTTTTTGTCTTCTCGTAATCTTATATTTTATAAATAATCATGTTAGTTATTTTGTTGATTTTCGTTACATATCAAATGGAGAATTTTATTTAAAAGAGAAGATGTATTGTTTATTTAACTATACATATAATAATATTGTAATACACTAGCTGTGCCCGCGGCTTTGCCTACAAAATCATAAGGTAATTACTCATCACTCACATTCAATAGCGTGATAATTTGTACCTTATAACCTGACCCGCTCTTTAACGGATGTGGCTGCCAAATTTCAACTGGATCTATCCAGTTGCACTGGCGTGAAGCTCCAACAGATAAAAAATCTAAAAACGAAAATTTTGCCATCAGTATTGTTCCTAGGTTGCGTTGCACTTACTTTTTTCCAAAAATATTTAATGCACGATTTTGGTATCGTTACGATTTTATTATATGTATAGAAATATATTTTGTGTTGTATAAAATTATTTGGTTCAGACAAATCCTAACGAAAGGTAGTGAAATCATCGAATGGTCTGCAAAGGACTTTCATAATTAAGCAACTAAATTACTTCTAAGATTATAATATTATTATCTTCTTGGTAACTATAATATTAAACGCACATATTTGACATCGATGGATGTTTTTTTAATCTCTGTGTTAGCATAATAAAATATGTATTTTAACTGTAATTAAGACATTAGATGTTTTGTACGTTTTTCTACGATATATTTATCATAGTTTACTATTGTCTGGATGGCTCTTTAATGCATAAATACTCGTATAATCTGTTTAACCTGTAGCTGGTGAGACTAACTAAGGTAGTGATTGATAGTCTGTGTTAAAAAACCAAAAAATAAGTATTTATTGTGTTGTGTACTTAAAGATTGTGCCAAATGTGTTTGAGTGTATATAGAACATTCCACGGATATTATTTATGTTATCTGTTTTCAATTAGAATCGTTTTGTAATGTTACTATGTATGTTTTCACTGTTACTCAACCTTTCTTTGAATATAGGTATTGTATTGTCTTTATCATTCCGTTGTATTTCAATTCTTTATTGATATTACTTTACTTCGAAAATTCTTCGATATAAAAATTGGTGTAATAATGAATGTTTATAAAAATTTGTCTCCGATCTACTTTTATCGTTTTATTTATTATTCAAGCCTTTTTCCAAGAATGTAGGGTTTTCAATACACAAAGCAATTCAGAATATTGTTATTCGTTTTCTCGCAGAAGGGCCAACATCTCAAAATGACTATTGGCAAATTACTACACTCAAGAACACACGTTTCATCCAATCGCATCAATCTGCTAAGTCGAATCTTTACGAACTATGGTTCGTATGGTTTGCGTTCATACGTGCAATCTTAAGTCTTTCGTTGTATTTTTTAACCTCCGATAAAAAAGAGAAGTGTCATTATAAGTTTGAACCTTGTGCCGCAATTCCCTTAAAAATATTTAATACTAGGCAATCATAAATTGCCCTAGCATTGGACTACGATATTTTAATGACATTTTTTAGAAGTTCCGAATCTTACTTAAATTATAAACAACAGTGAAAAAAACAATAAAATATTTAAGAAAATGTCTAAGTAAGATTTCAAATTGTTCGTTAGACAAAACTGCTAAACTTATGACTTCATTTCAACAAAAACTTCATAGCAACTTGACATCAACACACGGACAAGGACAGAAAATGCCCCCCCGCCCCCTCTACAAACTTCGATAGCTCTTAGATTTTTTCATCGATTTTATTGATTTTTACACATTCGTGTTCTTTCTACATGCTTTCTTTAAAATAGTCATAATAAATTATTCTTTGTTTTTTTTTATAGTAGGTAAGTAGTTTGTTTTTTAAACAAAAATGACGGTTTCCATTGAGTGATTTCGAAATGTGTCTCGGAACTACTAGGAAATCATAAAAGACTGAGGCCGTTTGCCTATTCTCCTTTGACTTTATGCGTTCCTGTTACACTAACTAAGCTAACACACCCGCTAATTCATCGAAATGAGAAAATCACGGCGAGTCTATCAAATTGTTGTAGTTACTAGGCAATCATAAATAACAAGACATTGTTTTTCTGGGTACATAATTTCAGAAGGTAAAATAAGATACCTACAGATGATACCTACTTGCTGAAGCTTGAAAGGTTGGTCTTGGATTCGCAAAGCCGACTCAATTGATGCGATTCGATGAAACGTGTGTATCTATAGTCCTTGTTGAGTGTACACTAGTGTCAAATTTTCCCAATCAACCTTGAACCATGCTTTTGCGATAAAGGTGAAAGAAAATCTATTGAGGAAATTTGGCAGATTATAGTAGCTTGATGTGCTGGCGTATGTACATCTAAAGTGCCTGATACTAATTGTCTTCATGATTTACCAAATATGAGAAAAAGTCATTTTGAGATGTTGCTCCTCTGCGAGCAAACCGAATGCTGTTGTCATACCAAGTAATCATAAAACAAAGTAGGAATTTTAGGAGTAGAACATTTTGAGGTATGTGTTCCTGGTACCTTCATGCTGCAATCTACTTGTTGCTTGATAATAATTTCAACGTACCCTCTAATGAAGTTGAAATGTCATCCAGTCAACCAATAATACCTACAGTTGACGCATGTGTCCCTGGTACCATCATGCCCCAATCTGCTTAATAATAATTTCAACATACCCTCTAATGACATATAAGTCGCGCGGAGAAGGTTTGCCGATGGCCTCATGACGTCACGCGTCTATGGTCGGTACGATTCAGACGAGCGCGGGTAGCGATCGGTGAAGTGGGAGGCGCAGTCATCGGCAAACCTTCTGCGCGCGACTAGTACACACGGCTACACTTCAAGCTATGCAAAACCAGTATAAGCTGACCGTTACTTGTGCGAAAAGATTATACAAAGCGACGCCAAGATAAACTGGTTTTGTATAGCTTGATGTGTAGCCGTGTGTACCTACTTTCACTGACAGATAATAAAATAATATTCTATCAGTGTAGTAATTAATAAAAATATCGTCTTTATTAATACGTGAACATGGGAAAGGAGATGTTTGATTTTGGGCCACCAATATGTACATTAAATAGAAAAATAGGAAAAAAATAGGAGATTACCATAAAAATACAAATAAATTGATTTGAAGAAGAGTACAATTGTACTGGAATTATTATTTGGGGACGTTTTTTACTATGTTAACCCTTTTTTTCTGGTAACCATGACAGTTGTGTTTGACATTGACATGAGTTTGACAACTTTGACAGTCCTAGGTTTCGTGATGTATGTGTGACGCAATCGAGTACAACACCTGTAGTTCTATTTCAATATAATTATAACGAAATGCAAGTATTTTTATTTATATACAACGTAGATAGGTTATGTAAGTACACAAGAAATAAAAACTGTGGGATGGGATCATTGACATGTCAACAGTTGTCAAAATGACATTTCACATAATTTCGATCCACCTTAAATATATATGTTGTGTTGCTCTCCTTCACTACGATATCTTGAATGTACAATTAAACGAAGTAAAATTATAGAAAATTAACATTCAAAAACGATTAATTTTTGGTATAGCTATATGTCCATGTAGTGTACATGGTGCTGGCCCAGGTTCCATACATTTCTGAAACATCTCCTTTCCGTACTTTCTTTAGGTATTTATTATAAAAGGAGGGGAATGAAACATATCATTCGAAAGGTGTGCCATAGATGTGCACAAAAAATATTAGGTATGTGTGTATATGTTGCTGTTAATGCAGGTCGAATTTAGACCACAAGAGATACTCTTAAAATTATTTCCTCAACTGTACCTTCATGATAATTTGCCCTCTAGAGAAATTGCCGTTTTGCAAACAAGCTATATCTAACCTTCACGTCTTGACATCGAACCGGTAATTCAACGGACGGTAATCACCTTGCCGGTACAGTATTGATAGGTGTGCGGCTCTTCACATAAATAAGTCGGAACGACTGGAGTTTGGCTTTGCTTTGGCTTTGCTTTTGATACAATGCATACAAAATAAAACAGTACAGTGCAATACGCATAGTGGTTCATCGCCTTTGATATAGATAGTCATATCTCAATCTGAAATAGAGCAGCTCGATACTTAAGTACCGCTCACGTCCCTCCGAAAAAACCCACAAGACTGGTCTCCTATAGCTGACCCGAGTTTATTTTATAGTAGTGTTACTCAAACATAAAATGATTCTTTGGAGTTAGGCTTAAAACGCACTAGCGGCCAGCCGCAATGCGGTGTGCCGCTTGCGGTTGGCCGCACATCGATTTTTACATGAAACCGCATGATCTCAACGCACTGGCGCACGACGGCTGGCCGGAATGATCTGCATATCTGTCATCGATATAAGAAAAGCTATCTGTATACAAATAAGGGTGGAAATAAAAAACGGAATTATTCAATTTAATCATTATTTATTTATTTATTTCTAAGCACTGCTTTTCATTTCTAAATTACCACCTTGACATAAAAAAATCTTCAAATAATAAATTACATGGCAAGGCCAATTTTGATATAACATAAATACAGCTGATGAAAGCTCAAATCGAATCAAGGACTCTTTATCGGCGAAATAATAGTAATACTAGAGGGTTTTATAATCGACACCTCCGTGTGTCGTGTTTTTCAAATACATCAGTCTAAAACCAAGCAATCATCAGCTATGAAATACACTATATACTTAAAGAAATTTAGAAACATAATCTATATGTATAATAGTAACTAATTTTCCGATTGGTATATTGCATTATAATGTCAAAATTACATTTTGATTGAATAAAAATTTATCACAGAATTCAGATGCCAAACGATATTCGCGGTTGAAGATTACTGGTACGTATTACCAAATAATAATAAATGCTTTTCCGATGAGAAATAAAATAATGATGATGAATAATTTAACGTGTCCGTAAATATTACAATACAATACAAAAAACTATGTTATTACGTATGAATTAACCATCATTAAGAGAAAGTAATATAATGGAAAAAATATTACAGATACATATGTCTCTGTCACCACAGCGTGTACGTGATCAAGTCGACAGAACATGAATACCATGCGTATGTTATGTTTTTTAGGTGTGAGATCATCTAAAAGTCATAATAATAGTAACACGCTGAACTGACAGAGCGAACGTTTAAACGAAATAAGTCACAATTAACAGTTATCAATTTCCAATACCTTAAGAAAGAGCTCCAATCATATCAATACAAAAAATGCAATATGAAATCCATTTTTGACTAGAAAGCTTATAATTCTAATACAGAGAGAGATTCTTTTGGAAGTTTATAATACTTTTTCGAGAGTAAGATTTTGACGGTTATATCAACTTAATTAATACTAGGTGTATTGTTAGTTGTCGATGAAAACGTAGTAGCCTCGTTAAATATTTGGATAATGTACCGAAACGAGAGTTGTAATGTAGAATTTCTAGAATGCCGATTATTAGCTTTCTCGTTATAAACAGCTAATACAAATATGAAATACAACATAAGTGTACAACGCACTTACCTACAAAAAGCTGCTTACATTTAATGTTATTTGACAATAATCAAATAAATTGTGATGCGTACAACAATCCAATGAACAGAGACCATGACAGAATCAAGTACTTATGCTATACAATACAACCTCACACTCACCTCCGATGTGATGCGAATACATAAGTTATGTTTATAATTTAGAATTACAGTACTAAGATACAAAACTTTAAATTTAAAGTAGGCTTTGCCTAATTATTGCACTAATCATTAAACTTATGTAGTCCATTATTTCACATGATGATGTTATGGAAGTAAATAACTCCTATCAGTGATACATATCGATCAAAGTCAACTTCAGCTAAGCTCCTTCGACCGTTCTACTTACTACTGTACACTGAGATAATATAAACACAATTTAATAGGTACGTTCAAAAAGTGGCCTAACTACAAATAATATTTTATACCTTATCAATAAAAATTCCGTTTTGTACGACGCGACGAGTATCTCAATGTACAGTATACACACATAACTTACTGACCCTAATTTTTATACATCCACAGGCAACATCAGCTAAGACGTGAAAAATTTGCAGTCTTCAATAAGATACTAACCTCCCTATCATTCACAAGACAAGACATGGCGATCAAAACTTTATTACATATTAGTTTGCGCATAATACTCAGCGACTTATCTGCGTCGTTATTAAACAGCTGCGAAATTATCAAATGGATTACCATCGATATGTTGGCGTTACGTTCTACAACGCTAAATCCACTAGCAAATTAAATTGTGCAAGATATTGAAGTAAGTCACGAAATAGAAAAAACAAGTGGAAGTGCCCTTATTTATACTTCCTTAGTACGGGTTCCAGTGTCACCAAACTGACATAACAATTATATTGAAAGATATCAAAGTTTCATACGTTATACACCTCTGTAAGATAAATTTTTCGTCCTGCTATCACTTTTACACGTAAAAATTGCACAATCAGGCATGATTCTAAAGCCTGGCGTCGACTACAGCCGAAACGCGTCGAATCGAGTCGAGTCGCATTTGTTCCGTGTGAGGCGAAACGGTCAGTAATCGCAAGTCGTTGAAACAGAAATTCGCGTGACAAGCGATGCGCGCGAGTCATGGGACTCGGCGCGTCTCTGCTCGTCGCTGATCGACGCAGTTTTATAGTAAATGTATAGGAGGCGAATTATTGCGGTTCTATTCGACTCAACTCGGCGAGCCGAGTGGACGCCAGCTTTAATATTTTCCTTATGAGTTCGAGACGTCATGTCACAAAGACTAGCAAATCGCGAGAGTCAGTGTTGGATGTCGGATCTCCGCATAATTGTGACACACGCGCGATAGCTGCGTGCACATCCACTTGTTTATTCTATACCGTGGAAATAAATGCACGGGCAACTTGCGGCAAGTCATGCAAGTCGATAAAACATCCAGAAATAGACTCGCTGCGGGTGTCCACTACTTGCGCAATTTAACTTGCTAGTGTAATTAGAGCTTAACACCAGCGAGCTGCTCCCACTAATGACGCACTCAACTACACACATTCCTAAGTTACATTCATGTCAAGACTTCGCTCAGACCTACTCCTATTACACTTCTATCACAGTGTAAATAATGCACTTACGATAATAACTGAGATTAAACTTAAAATAATTAGGACGAATCTTGAAATTACTGTAGAAAAAATACCTTAACCATTAAATACGTTCAGTAACAACGAAAGCAATAGCATACATGATTGTATGAGCTTTTACAACAGACAATATGAAATTATAAGAAAAAATATAAAAAAGAAACTTCTGCAAACACCAACAAGTAAAGCAATAAAAACCGCAAAAACAAGGACAGCATGAAAATCAACTACATATAACCCAGTTTGTGCTGAACATGAAGTGGCGACAATACATAATGTACACACACTCGTTAATAAAGTTGTTCAGCGTAAGCGTAGACGCAGATTCGCGTAGCGTCAACAATATTCCTAATACATACTATAAAAAACCCGACAGCTTCGAGTCCGACACGGTTTCACTTTCAAGGTACAACAACTCTCAATATTCCAAACTAAATGGAAAAACTATCTCAATCTTACTCACTAACTAATGACAAGTTTTTATCGAGTAATTATTTTTACGAATAAAATATGCAGATCTTGATTAAATACGAACTTAAATAACATTTAGAGTGGTCTGAGAATTAAAGTTTACAGCAATCAATGAAGTATTTACATATACTACTACAAATCGATAACAAAACGTTTTTTTAATAGCTGTAAGCCACAGAGTATAGACAAATGGAGTAGTAATAAAACAAGTATTTCAAACTCACCGAATTTTTTGGGTGTACGGTGAGTGAAGTCTTGTTGGACTATCGCTGGCATTATACCGCATAATCCCGACTTTCGATTGTTGCGATGACCTACTCACTTCTGCAGATGTCGATTGCACATTATCACTTCATTTGTTCACTACTCAAGTAAGTTTATTCAATGTTAGCTGCAAACTATAACTCAGGCGCACATCGGTCCTGCCGACTGTTCCGTCAAACCGTGGTAGTGCTCTGCGCATGTCGGGTGACGTCACCGCGGCGCTCAGCCGTCGGCGGCGCTGGCGTCCGTTGGCTAGTTGCCGCTCACTATCTTACGGCTCTCCAGCTCCTCCATGTTGTTGGAACTGAACAAATAACAGAATATATTAATTCGAAATATTTTGGTATTTATCTATGAATATAGTAGGAGACCGTTCATCTCGAGAAATTCATTGAAATCATTTATGGAAGAGAATTACTTTTGTGCGAGTGTAGATTATGAGTTTTTTTTTTAATTCTATCTCTTTCGGCACTATGCAGGAAGAAGGAGAATAATATACGTGATAATTATTTAAATAAAATGTTCTCACCGGAGTTTATCATCATTCTTCCACGAGGTGACCTGGATATGTGGCGGCGGCAGGTAACTGCGCAGCGACTGTACCAACTGGATGGTGTCCAACAAAACTGAAATTATAAAGTGATTTATTGTATTATAAACCCCTTTGTCTGCAATAGTTTTAAACGACGCGATCATCCCTTTTATAGTTAAGGACGAATCAAAAACGTTTGATTAGTTCATTATCAGTACTGAACTACTTTTCGGACAATCTTTTCAAAACTTGGGTATTCGTAGATTTGGTTTCACTTTTTAGACCTATACATGTTACTTTTTTTTACCTATACATTTTTTCACTTATGTAACCCCTAACCAAAAATCCAATTGGTTAGGTAGGTATATAAAATTGATATAGTTCATGTAAGCAAGTTATACTACTCACTCTTCTGCAGCTGCTCGCTCTGTTTGCCATAAGGCTTGCACATAGCGGGCCGCACGCAGGGGCGCATGCGCTGCAGGTTGCGCGCCAGCTCCGCGAAGGCGCGCACCACTCGCTCCTGTCCGCCCGCCCCGCCCCCGCCTCCGCCGCCGCCCACGCTCGCCGCGCCGCTCGTGGCACTGGGGGCGCCGCCTGAGCGCTCCGTATGTGATGCTGCCGCTGCCCCGCCGGATAGAGATTCCAGGCTCTCTAGGTTAGCCCTAGAAGTTGGTGTGCAGCTTAGTAAATGCAGGAACAAATTGTCTGATTGCCAGGTAGTTTTTGTGTATCATAACGTCGTTTAACATTTAGCGTTACCTCGTGCATAATTATTAGGCGGTTTACGTCAAAAAAATATTAGCACCGTAGCAAATCAGTGAGCTTGTGTTCATCTGTATAATGAGTCTTGGACTTCATCAAGACAGGACAATCAAGACAGACTTCCAAAGGACCGCTATTGCGAGTGCCTATACTTGTTTATAACGGACTAGTCGTAGCAATATGTTCAACTCACCTCAAAAAATCAGTGAGTTTATGCTCATCAGTATAGTGATGCTTGGACTTCGGCTCAAGACTGGCTTGTGACGACCCGGAAGACCGCTGTTGCGAGTGAGCGTACTTGTCGATCGTGGACTGGTGCCCCAGTGACCTGTTCTGATGCTGCAGCAACATCTGCTGGTGTTGCGACAACTTGTCCTGACTGCGGCGGTCCGACTTTTCCCCTGTTAGGCTGGCTAGAATGAAAGAACGCAGGACGACATTTTATCAGACTTTCTGTAGTCATTGGATATACAAACTCACTGTACGCACAATTTATTGTGTGTACTAGAATAGATAAAAGCTAGTGAGAAGGATAGAATATGCCTTTATACATTTGAAACCCGAAAACCTATGACAGTTGTTACGGATAGTAAGAAGCCCGACAGTCTGACAACCAGTCTAACCCTGGGAGGTTTGATGACAGTCGCTCCGTGTAGAATACTGGTATTCAGCCCCATATGGTTAGACTGGAAGCTCACCCCAACATAGTTGGGGAAACGTTAGGCAGAACACATTTGAAACCCGAGAACAAAACGAGTGAAGAATTAAGTATTGGCATTGATTATAGAGTTCAAGTTGAAGTGCGGTAAACAAATGCCATTGTTTATAGGAGTTTCAAGCTGATTTCATTAGGAAATAGTGGTATCTTTAAGAGAATTAGATGTGATTTTTACATAACAACTCACTGAGAGCGGCGAGGTGTGGTGCAAGAGGAAGCTGGTAGTCTTGTGCTAGAGCTGTGCTGCGTAACAGACGCTCCACCGCCTGGCTGTCGGGGAGGTTTGAAGCACCCGCATCTAATACAAAATGGAACAATAATGTATCATTTTATTGAAATATTCGTGTGGAGCTGGTAATGATTAGGCTTTCTCCACCTCTAAAAGGCAACAAAAGCTTCGTTTATTGAGACGTTGTATCCACTGAGCACTCCGCCACTGTTTCCACCGCGTACTCCATAAACGCACTAATACATCGTTATGTTTGAATTGTCCGCTGGGGTGCATGAAAAGGGGTTCCACGAGTGACGATACTTAAGTACGTCCGGCGCACCCTGGGCTATCAGCCTTGCGACCAACCTTGCTGATTCGATAATCTTTTCACCAGAGCATATCCTATTCTCGTGTAGCTCGTGCTGACACGAGAATTGTCCGCTTTACGCCCTGCATCACACGTGACGCTAGGCTCCGCATCTTCATAAACGAGGTCCAAAGAATTACTTAACAGAAATGGCAGCATTCTTGTGTCTGATACTAATCAAATACTTCTGTCTCTGATCCGTCTGCCAAGTGTGATGATCATGACAATGGGGATAGCAGTGGTGGTTGAAGGCCCATTTTCAGCAGTGGACGTTTACGGGTTCATGTGAAATGGATAGATATTTAACATAATTTGTTACCTACATTTCTTTTTACAGAAAAAAACTATAGGTTTACTTAACAAGTGCCATAGTGATAAACCATTATAGCTGTGTGTGTAGAAAATAAATCATATTTTAAAGAAAGTACTGTAAAGCACCAAATCCACGGCAAGTTAAATTGCGCAGCTTGCAGCAAGTGCTAGATTAGTTCGTGAAACTCCCAGAAGTTGACCTGCTGCGGGTGTGTGCACAGTTGAAAGTCGATTGCAGGATTCTAGGAGGCTAGTGATTTGGCGCTTTAGACAAAAGTGCATCTACAATAATAAACATAAACATACAATACATACAATTTGAAATATGCGAAATAACCTTTCACCTTTTAATTATAAGTTATTATAAAATACTTCACATTCTTTAGATAAAAATCAACACAATGTTTCTGAATGGAATTATTCAATTGATTTCCCAACTAGGTCTTAATAGCTTCTAAGAACATACCGTTACAAATATGTACATACATAATAGAAATCAATTGGACCGTGAATACACACAATGATTTTCTCTTTTTGATGATATAATAATTTCTCCAGATATTATTGTTTCATCATTAACATTTTACATAATCGTAAAAGCAGAACTTGAACATTCACTACTAATAATAATTCAATATTTTTGTCATGTCTTGCTTTAACTTTTTAAAATTTTCACCCATACAAATGGGTGAAAATTTTAAAAAGTTTTTCATCCTCCTAGACCAGGGGTGGGCAAACTACGGCCCGCAGGCCAACTCCGGCCCACGGATTGTTTTAATCCGGCCCGCCAACCCTTCCCTTTAGAGCAAGAGTGTATGGCCATAACAAATAGTCGTAATTATTTGAGCCAAAAATGTTAGTTTTGGCACAACAAAATGCATTTTTTTTATTCTGGCTCCCTGCAAGATTTCTTGCGTTTTTCTGGCCTCTGAGGAAAACAGTTTGACCACCCCTGTCCTGTTTTTTTTTTTGTTGTGGGAAATCCTCATGGATACCTTTCGCCTGGGGTAGGCGAAGGGTTACGCCGGACTCTTACCGGCTAAAAGCTCACGGTGTTCCTACTCCTGACCCTTGGCCGGGGTCACGGGATTCGCAGCTGCATGCACCGCAACCCCGGCAGGCCTCGGTCTGGCAGCACCTGGCAGACCTCTCCTACTGTGGGGCCTTGCCCCACGTCCTCGTGAAAGGCGCGCACGGAACACATGCACGCCGCCTTCTCGGGCCTGTTACTGGTCGGGCTACGGGTCCTCTAACCCGTTGCCCGCAGGCCACTACCCACCCCTGTCCTAGACATTTCCCCAACTATGTTTGGGTTGGCTTCCAGTCTAACCAGATGCAGCCATTTATCAATATTTTACATGTGAATGCCTACAAAACCCTGTGACCCAATAAATGAGCAATACTAAAATATTAATGTTAGACCAGTTATCATTAAAACGACTGACATAAATATTCTTATTGGTGTGACAGTTTAATGTGTTCTCTGAAGCACAAATTATTACAGGTTAGTATTGCAGATGACAGCAGTATACATGTTACAAGTGGATGCTACAACCAAACCATGACTGAGTTGGTTTCTTAAAATTTCCTTAATTCTTATGATTGCTGCTTATGATGCTTTTGTTGAGCAACATCTGTGAGTCTATGCAGAAAACCTGACAATAGTCAATATATTGGGTGTAAAAAGACCCTTAACGATAACGAAAACCACATATTCTTCCCATCATTGGGATCATTTTTTTCTACCAGACCATACCTGAGAAACCATTGGTTTTGGAAATCTTGAAGGTCAACGTATACATTTTTTTTTTTTTTCCAAAAACGTATTCTAAGTGATAATACTAAACTTTCTTCCAAACAACCTTATCAAAATTTTAAATTTTTCCTCTCAAATTAAGCATTTGAAGTTACAAAAACGCAACAAATATTAAACGCACACGACCGCCTTGGCTCAGCTGTGTGGCCGCTGCACGCATGCAAACGCGCGGCATCGCCACAACCACACATTGCGCGCTACAAAAAAAGGGTTTTTTTATGCCAAAAAATAAAAGTCGTTTCCCAGCAATTATTTTTGGTCAATGTAGTTTAGTTTGATGTACAGAGTGCGTAGATTTTGGCTATGTGATGGGTCTTTTTACACCCTGTATATATCCTACACGTTTGCTGTATTTTTTCTGTCAACTTTAAGCGTTAATTTACAATCCAGCCAGGATTATTTACAACTTACTAAGCCAATATTAAAGTCTCAAGTACTGTAATTATAGACAGAATAGATAAACAATGGCACTGACGAACCGGTTCGTCAGTCGGGCCGCTAGCGGTTAAGATAGTTATTTTACAAAATGCTTGGCCCAGCAGTGGGGCAAGAAAAGTATATGTATTTAAAAAAATTACCAGGTATGTATGTAGGCTGCTGAGACAGATGTTGCTGTATTGACTTCTGTGTCATCTCTAGCTGGTTCTTGTAATACCGGCAGGCGGGGTTGGGGCAGTTTTGCACTACTTCTATTATGAACTCCTTCTCCATTCCAAATTGCTCCCGCCCTATTGTGTATGACTCGACAACCTTAAAACAGAAGGAAAATAAATATTATGGTCTGTGTTGACTGACAGAATTTTAATGATAAGCAAACTCAATGCAAAATTCAATAAGCATGCAAATGGACCAACTGCACTGTTCCTGCACTATTGTGCAACTGTACTCCGATTAGCTTGTATTTGAAAATAGAATTACAATGTTTATAAATTGTGATTAATATGTATAAATAAAAAGAGTAAATTAAAAAAAAACTGTGTTATTCTACAAATACTTGGTTGAGTCTGATAAATTCTTTTTTTAAATTCTTGTTGGTCTATTGGAATCATAAATAGAGTTTTAAAAATAATTTACAAAAACTGTGTACTTACTGCTCTGACAGTTGCTTCTAAGCCTAGATGGAGTCCATGTGGTCCGTTCATGTGTTTCAACATGACAGCATTTGCAAAGTGCTCATACGGCAAAATTATCTTGCCATTCTCACGCAGAATCAGTCTACCTTGTGTGTCTAAACCTACTCTGGATGCCATCATTCTAAGGAAGATAAAAAACACTTTATGATGTACACTTTATTATATCAGCAATACTTTATTATTTGCAAGCACTTTCAGGTCACAAAAGTAAAATTAGTTTCCCTAGCAAAAAATTACACATTTTTTTACATTGTATTTGATTTTTTTAATTAAATATAGTGAATAGCTATAGATACTGTACTTTAATCAGTAGAGAAGTTATACAGTGGTATAGCCAAAATTACTCTAATTATAGATCTGGAGGCAGTGCTTATTTCAATATGGATGATATTATAAACATAGAAATAGTACCAGTGTGTGGTTTGTAAACTAATATTGCTCACATATTCACTGTATTACATTTATAGGATGTAATTATTCTAATCTTGGTCTCAAAACTAAAATAATCCATTAGATAACAATAATTATGACAAGAATCTAATAAGAAAGCATTATATCAACAAAAATGTTATATTTTACTTACTGCAAATAAGGATTACTGGGGAGCATGGAGGACTCTTTGAGATCACTGAAACACTGAAGAAGTTCTATGCTGGGGCTCCAGCCCTTGTTTTGTAGATACAGCTGCAATAGCATATACAGTTTCTCGGTGACATAGCCCTCGGCGCCGTGCGGGGTCGCTGAGCTTGACGTACTCGCCGCGCCACTTGAAGTCCCAGTGCTTTTAGCTAGCACACTCTTCATCGTCTCCGCCAAATCCATCTTGTAGATGTCTAAATAAGTCCTCTTTTGGGAATCCTTCGAGATAACAAACAAACAGTTTAGCAAATAATGCCAACCACGGAGATCGATAGCGCCAGACGTCCACTAAAACACTGCTTCATACACCGTGTACACGCATACTTACCAGAATGATAATATGTTCGTGCTAAAGAATTAAACAGAATTTGAGTAATTAAATCTTAATTACAGAATTATCCATTCGATATCTTGCACAAAAAATAGAAATAGTGAGGTTTTCGTTTTTCTCTTGACGCTGTCAATTTTTTCTGTCGAACAAAATTTCAGAGATAATAAAAACGAGCTAGTGTTGGGGACTATTCTTACTAATTAGAATAAAATTAAAATATACATGTTACGTAAAAAGGGATCTGTTTGTAATTTGCTGTCACAATTTATTTAATGTTTTCATAATATTTTTTGCGACTTATCTCCTTTAATAACATAAATTGTGATTTCCGACTAACGCCAGTTAGACATGCATACCTTATGCGCGCTCTACACTCGCGCGCGATTCTTGCTGTGAATTTACGCCGCGGTTCGCGCTGCCCGTGAACTCCATGTGAAAACGTATCCTTCCACACTCGCTAAGTTTCGCAATTTCGCTCGCGATCTCAAAGAAAATGAACGACGACGTGTCTGTTGCTGCTGCTGTGACGCTGTGCTGTAGCATACTGCAATTATCTTTGCATTAAAAATAACAAACAAATAAAAAAATGATGAAAAAAAAGAAGGTGGTCATGGTGAATGACGAAAATCCATCGCAGTAGAAGCAGGTAAATTAACAAAATTGCTACTGCGAAGAGCTGCGCTGCGAGTGTAGATGCGTTCGCATTCACACGCCGCGAACCAAGCGTGAACCCTTTGTTGCGGGACAAAAAACCGACACCGATCGGGGCAATCTGGGAACGGCGCGAAGCGCGAACACGGTGGCGCGAAACCATCTACACTCCCGTTTCATGGCTTTCGCGGCCATTCGCGCCATTCGCGCGAGTCATACATTAATGTGTAAATTGGGAACCGCGAGTGTAGAGCGCGCTTTACGTTTGACGTGCGTGATCAAAATATTCTTTGACGTCTCTCTTGTCTAGATTTTGACAGTTTGATTACTTTGACATTTACAGACAGTGACATTTCGTTTCAAAATAACAAAACGTGCATGTTTGAAGAGGTTATGGTTAGTTATCAAAAGAAATAGATTCACATGATAACTTTAAATATTTATTAGTGATTGAAATACGAGCCTTTCCACAACTACAATGGACGAATTAATAGTTGGCACTTACGAGGGCTTTTTGCTCGGTTATTCAATACGAACAGAAGATGCGGTAAGCCACTTTTCTAAAAGTTAATGGAATGTTAAAATATGGTGTAATTTTACCATGTACACCAATAAACCATCCGTTTTACAGGTAATGAAATTGAAGCAGACATTTGCCACCCATTCACATACGGCATCAGTGCGATGTATTTCAATCGGAGGCAAGTTTCTTGCGTCTGGTGGTACTGACGACAAAGTGGTCGTTATTGACATGAAAACTCGTAAGGAGCACACGGTCCTTATGAACCACGATGGCACAATAAATACTGTCGCATTCACTAATAATGGTACACATCTACTGACGGGCAGCGATGATGGTTCTATTATTGTTACTAGAACAGGCAACTGGCAAATAGAAAAGATATGGAAAAAGGCTCATGGAGGTGAGCAATACAATGTTTTATTCTATCCCCATGACAAGTATATTCAAAAACTGTAGTTAGTATCACAAATCAGAACTTACTAATTTATCATTATGTTTATGAATGCACCATTAATTAATTGGTAGGGTACATTTCACGAAAGAAGTCACTTCTATGCTATATAGCACCAGTGAATTGTCATTATTTTGGATGCTTTTATTATGAAAAATCTCTGGTGGCATTGTAGCACCGAAGGGACTTTCATGAAATGCACTATAGTAAAAAATAACTCCACCTTTCTTTCCTATTATTCAAGTATTTAACTTACTGTCAATTATTTCAGGTCAGCCAGTTACTGCTATTGCTGTACATCCATCAGATAAACTGGCTCTCAGTATTGGAGGTGACAAAACTTTGAGAACATGGAACTTGATTAAGGGTCGTCCAGCCTTCACAATCAACCTTGCCAGTAAAGGTGTCTTATTGCCAACAGAAATTAAGTTTTCTCCCGGAGGAGACAGATTTTCACTAGTTTCCCAGCAAACCGTTGATGTGTGGACCATAAGCAAAGCAGGGGTAGAAAAACGAATCACATGCAACTCAAAACCAACATCAGTGCAATGGTTGACTGATGAAAGGTTATTTGTAGGATTAGAAAATGGAAATATAATTACCCTGACTGTATCAGATAATAAAGCTCTGACATATAAGGCTCACAAACAGAGGGTCAAGTCACTGCATTATGAAAATGAAATGATTTATTCAGCTTCTAGTTCAGGGGAATTAAAAGTTTGGTCTGTAGAAGATTCAAATTTAGATGAATTATGTTCCTGCAATGCTGCATGTAGAGTAACTTGTGTTACATTGAATAGACAAAGCCATCTCATCAAAAAAGAAGATAAGTCTGATGGTGAAGAGGAAACAGAAGAGAAAGTTGCAAGTGAGGAAAACAATGATTCGGATGAGGCAGAGGAAGAGATATCACCACCTAAGAGAAAACCTGGAGCATTTGTTACTATTAGCTATGGTGATGATGTCAAAGACAATAATGCTGAGAAGGATGGAGAAATCAAACCACCACCAGCAAAGAAATTCAAAAAACGGAAACGTAACAAAAAGCCAAAAAACCAAAAAGCTGATAATTAAATATTTCAATGTAATGACTTGTTTTTTATTTGTTAAAATCAATTATACCTACTACAGTATAAACAAGAAGATTCCATGCACTATACAGGCATTAAGAACAGCGGCAAGAAAACTCACATCTACATTGCAGATTATATTTTCATCGTCTTCTCACAAAATGTACATGATACTCACAAAGAACACAGTAAAAAACAATGTGATGTAGACTTTGGTTTGTTTATTAAATTATAAATAAAAAATCTTTCTCTTGAACACACACCCAAATACATAATTAAGTTCATAATAAATTAATTTGGTCCCAAAATAAATATATTTAAATAATTAAAGGAAACTGTATATTAAAAAAAATAACAACATTAAACAAAAGTACTGATCAATTTTGGCAATGGACTCTACTTATTATTAAATCTTAAACGAAATAAATATTCTAAATGCGTAACGTACATCCAGTCACACAGTATGATTTCAAGCTCACTCTGGTAGTCTCCACATTATCTACTCGAGACTATATTTACATGATTACATGATAGTTACGGAACCAAATGACGCACATGAATACACAGACAGTAACACTTACTTGTTAGATAAACCATTGTATGTATGTCGCCTAAGAAAAATATATAAAGCTTGTCTAAATGATCAAAATCTCACACAGAAACAACTATATCGAGATAGTAATTTACTGGAATGTATAATAAATCGTGAAGATTGCATATCATAAGAATTCACATTGTAGTAGACATTTCTAATAAATACTATTACATGGGCTGGGAAGATAACCTGGTACTCTTACATGACATGAGATCACAATATGTTTGATGAATGTTACTTCACTATACAATTTAAAATATACTAAAACGTTGGCGACATAATAGAATATAATCAGTCACCGTATCACTAAGTACATTTTGTGCATTATAATATTATAATTCATAATTATAAATAAATGCCAAAGATTACCAAAATCAATTTGCATTGCATTGGCTACAAATGTAAAATAAATTACTGCATTACAATCTCGTTATTATAATTGGTGATAATTACATACAAGAAAGTTACGTCCTAATCTTAAATACTTGAAAATTTCTAAGAAAAAATTGTTTATAATTCATGACTTTAGAACAGCTAATTCATCTTATGACTAGATTGAGCCAGTATTTTTCCAATAGTCCACAACATGATCTCGAACCTCAAGAAAAACTGACACAATTAATACAAAAATGTAGGAACGATGAAGAAACCAACAAAATATCTGTTAAAGGATATATGCAAATAGATTACATTAGACAGTCTAGAATAAATGAGTTCTACTTGTCCTGTTCCACATTCACTTACGTCTAATTTTCGATTAATAATATTCGTTTCTTCGTTTGAAGCAGCACTAACGTCACTAGTCTCTAAGCTATGGGTCAGATGGCACTCTGTATGCTATCAGACACAGCTTTATACCCACCACCAACACCAACTCGAGCTTCAGTCACATGAACATTTTCCAACTAATCCTGTATTTCTAAAAATATCTTAGAATTTAACTACACGCTGTCGAACTTTCATACACTTCATACATAAAGAAAAGGCAAGAAAAAGAAAGTTGAAAACGAGAGTCGGAAATACTAGATAATAATAATATACTGGGAAATTAATTCAATGTTTTTACAGGTACTATTATATATTTCATATATAGATGCCAAATTATAGTTGCCATAGAAAAACAAACAATATAGTCGAGAAACACAAGAGACAGTTCACATGAAACTTTACTTATGCATCAGAATTCAGAGTATTGAAGGAAACAGCAAATATGCAAAGTAGAAAGTGTACAATCATTTTCACATCTTCAATATAAAATTATATCTAATTGCTTTGAAAGGCTGACGCTGCATTGCACTTATGTAGTATACAACAGTAGTAAGTTCATGTGAACTGACTCATTCTTTGGTGATGGCATGTCACGGCCGTGTCATCCGATTTACTTCTTCTTGGCTTTCTTCTCAGCCTTCTTGAGCGCTTTGAGGTGTTTCTCGTGTGCAGCTCTGAGCTCCTTGAGGCGACGCTTCATGCGGCGCCGGTCGTCTCCGCCGAGGCCGAGCAACTTTAGGTCGGCCGAGCTGAGCGCCAATAACAACGCGCCGTCCACGCCGCGTGCCGCAAACGCACCAGCGTGACGCTCGAGACCTTCACCCAGCCCGGATACCCACTGCCATACCTATTTTATATTGATATTGTTAGAACATCTGGTAGATAAAATACCAGGGGCCCATTTGATGATGATACTCTGCAAGTCTGCATTTCATACGTTGGAACTATTCAGCTGAATTTGTGTACCAAAGTATGTACTGCAGACTTGCAGAGTAGTTTCATGAAATGGGCCCCAGGTTCAGACATTGCGCGAATATGCGCGTTGATACTGTTTATTGGAGTATAATTTGGCAATGTTTGGTTACGCGTAACATAAAGGACTGCAATCTAAAATTCGCCTGCCAGATTTATGCTATGTAGTAAGTTTGTGTTATTCAGTGACATCGTGGTTAGATTGGAAGTCGACCTCAACTGATCTAGGAAAATATGCCAGAACTATGAGCCTTTGAAATGAGGCCTGATGATACTATGATTAAAGGCCGTACCTGTTGTTTGGTCCAGTGATTGACGGGATGCGGCTGCGCCTGCGGCGGCGGCGTGAGGCTGGCCTCGGACACGGCGCTGGACAGCGGCTGCCACGGCACCTCGCCGCCGACTACGCACGCCGGAGCTTTCTTTACTATAACCATAACCCAACGTCAACTACAATACACATACGTTTTGATTTACTCTAGAAGTATAGAGATAAAGGTGGAGCTCGCACTCACAATAGCTAACTGTATAAAATTAACTTATGGTAGTATCAATCTCGAATCTTTATGGTGCCAATTTCCCTTTCTGCATAAGTAGCCCATTTAGAAGAAGAATATTAGTCACGGAAGAATGATATTACCTTCGGCAAGGTCAACGTCATCTTCAGTTAAACCTTTGCCACATAGACAGTTAAATGAAGCGTAGGTTTTTTTTTAAATTGTATTCTTGCAGCCTTTCCGTTCGTTTTTCAACCAGACGTGATGCATATACGTCAGTTTACAGAAATCAAAGAGAGTTCGTTTGCCAGGCCTCAGAGCTCAGGCTATTAATGTAGCTTTAGAGTATTGTGAGTGTGTAATCCATTCTTTACTTATCTATGCTTCTAGGTTTCACTATGTTACAAATTCCAAATATCAACTACGAAAATACATCTAATAGTAATTACATAATCTATCTAAGAATCTAATTTTTAAGTTATACTGTAGCATACATTACAAGATTTGGAAACCAGAAATCGACAAGGCCAAATTGCATAACCAATTTAAAATAAACTATAACACCACCACCAAACACCGAAGTTAAGAAAAGCGAACCAACACCAAGATACCAAATTCCAGAAAACTAAACATACAACAACTGTGAGACCTCAATGATTAAAAGAACTCTTCGGAGACTTGCTGCTTACTCTGTAAACGCACACGTTCTGCAACCATCTGTTTTTTCTAATTCAGATGTTAGATCCAAGCCAATCGCGAGAAAATATTTTCTCGAAAGAAGGATTCGAATATAAAACTGCTTACTTTCTCTTTATTTTATAAATAAAATGGTCTTAAATTTCTCGCAACAGTTTTATTTCTTAAAAACAATAAAAAAGCTGTATGTACACGAATCTCCAAACTTAAAGAACAGAGAAAAAACAGATCGGATAGAATACAAGCAACGTTCGTGTGACATAGCATCAGCATCAGTGAGTCAGTGAGTGTCGTCGCACTTGGAGTACAAACCTCTGGCGTTGGCCTCACTGACGGCTTGTCGGATCTCGTCCACGAGGTCGTTGGTGAGCTGCACGGGGTCGGGCGGCGGCGCCGCGCCCTGCGCCAGCCGCCGCTCGCGCTCCGCCAGCACTTGCTTCAGCTGCTCCGCGAGCGACGCGCTAGGACCTATCGCCATCAGATTCAATAATAACTCGCTCACACCATAGATGCAACGTGACTTCTAAAAACGAGTCCAAATCTATTGAGTTGCATCTACGCAGTTATTATTTAATCTCATGCATGCCACTCAAATGGGTTCCGTCGATCGGGTCTGTCCGTCGGCGTTTCGATTTTAAGCACATGACGTTATTACAGGACGCTATTATTCACAGTCACATGGGTACACACAAGCAGTTTCGCTAAACTGTGATGAGTTTGTTAAAAACTTGTGGAGGTTAAGTACAAAAATTATATGATCATTGGTCGTACGTTTTTGGGCTATTGTTATAATATTAATGCAGTTAATTAAATTGGCCCTATTCTGCAACGTACGCTCAATGTTTAACGATGCACAGTGCACAATGATTAGGAAGCGACATGTAACTAACACTTACCCGATAGAGGGTGATGCCTGTGATCTCTGGAGTACACTGCGTCGTCGGTCGCACTGCCCACCGAGCTGCCGCAACTTTGACGGGTGTCACGATGCTGATAAAACGATTTCTTTGTTTGTAAGCAATGTAATAAAAACTTAATTACCAATAGCGCGCAGCAACTTTAGTAATGCGAGTGCTGGTTCTGGTGTTACCAACTTATTGATAAAGCACCATGCCTGAGGCATTGTCTTCCTGCTTGGCAGAGACCTGCCATATCCATCTACGAACTACGAAAGAAGATAAATCGAACTGTGTAGTCTTCAAAAATGTTAAACAAAGGGTAACAGTTTTTACTACTCCAAATCTCTGTTGAAATTCACGCATGTAAAAAAGAGCTAGCGCAAGGTTTCTAGTACTTGATACGATGGCCGCATGTAGGAAGTGCAGAGCAAGGAGCCTTACGGACACTTTTATCGATGTAGATTTTCTAGCGTCCATAGCCTGGGTACGTTTCGGGGAAACCGAAGGTTTTTTTCTGTACAATTTTGGACGAAGTTATTATTTTGAACAACTACCGAAAATATACTGTGAAGGACAGCACAGTTGACATTTGTCGGGCATGCCACTGTCCCGGTGAATCTATCCAACATATTTTCGTGGTTATTCTCGTCTTGTTAACGCCGAGTATTTGCACAGGCGCAACCTAGTGACTAGAATTAACCACCAGCAGAAGTACCATACCACCACAAGTACCTACGTGCTAGAACCAGTTCTCTATAATAGTCATGTCACAGTGTACTGGGATCTATCTCTCGGACAGGACTATTGTTGCTTAAAACGGTACTGATAGATCAATTACGAGTATCGCACAATGATTGTAGATATCACTGTCCCACATGATAAAAACCTTGAGAAAGCCGAGAAAGATAAATATTTTAAATATATTGACTTGGCACACGAGGTTGTCGACATGGGGAATGTTGATTCAGCAGTTATTGTCCCGATAGTAGTCACAACCAACGGTCTAATAGACAAGAGCCTCGTGCAACAAGTGAAGAGGCTCTCGTCAGGCGGCTGGATCAAGGACTTGATACTAAAAACGGTACTCCTGAACAAGTCGCGTATTGTAAGGCTCCTCTCTTTGAGGCTCTGACCACTGGTAGCTTGGAAACGATGATGACCTTTTCCTGATGTCGATGGGTTACTATTATTGAAATTTTTAATTTTTTGTAGTGTGTTCTTGCTGCGAGTATCAATCGTGGTGTCCTCTCTACTTTTGTCTTCTCTGTTAATATAAACGCAATCTTCAAAACATCTTTGGAAGGCTAAAACTTTTGGCACTTTACTCAATTCAACCAAATCATAAGCTCTCATTATTGGTGGTAAGCACTTATATATTTTAGATTCTTTCCCACCAGTGTTGTACGATTTTGTCCCTATAGCTTATTCCAAAAGTGGTAATATCTTGGATGTATATAGATTGCAATGCATCTCGGAATGTTCTTATTGCGGAAGTAGAAAGGATGGTCTATTGCGTATTCATTTCGCCTTCAGAAGATTCTGCCATTTAAATCTAAAATACCACTTGTCCATCTCTTCTTCTACCTCTTTTAGACTATGCCGACACGTCTGCTTTCTCGTTCCAACAGAGGATCTCCTTAATAAACTCGATCGTCTGCAGAGTTTGTGTATCCGCTTCATTTTTAGCCTTCGGAAGTACGACCATGTGTCGATATTCCAGACGCGACTGAGGTATTTTCTGTCCTTCACAATAACAAATAATTCTCTTGTCTTCGAGAACTTTTTGCGTATCTAATGGGGATAAGATATGCAAAAAGCTATGGTACGCAAAAGGTGTTTTTTTTTTAACTCATCTTATCTTCTCTTTCGCACTCGAGACGAGTTCACTCTCATTCGTGCAGTGCGCACTTCTTTGAATGTTTTCAAGAAAAGAATTATGGAGTGTTTCCTTCCAAATTATGTATATTATTTTGTTAGTTGTGTGTAGTTTATGTTACTGTATATTTATGCGTATTTGTGTAGTTATATGTATACCTTTTTTATATTCTACTTATTGTCATTTCATTCCCGTTGTACATTCGATCGGTCTTCAAAAGTATAAATTCCAAACTCTCTATAGCTCAAAGGATTGTCAGAAAACTAAATAATAAACTTAACTCTCCTTTGTATACACATGAAATTTTCGTATTCATATTATAAATAAACTGTCTACAGTAAAAAATAAGAATAAGAATATTTTTTCTTTATTCTTTTAAAAATGTAAATAATGGGATTAAGAAATTTATCTAGGACATAAATAAAATCTTTTATGTAATGAGAACTCACAGCACCAACGTGAGGCGGCCCTCCGGATGTAGACTCGCTGAGCGACTCGTCCGCAGAGTCGTTGTACGAATCATCCAAACCATCGTACTGTAACAAAAACAACGTGTAAGTGTTGAATAGTAAGCAATGGATAATGAATTGTTTTTTTTTTTAAAGAATTCTCTTTGCCGTATTCTTACTTATACAAAAACGTTTGAAAAGAGAAGGCATGATTTCGTTTACTAAATAATTACTTAAACAATGGGATTGTAAATATCGTATTTACTATCTGCCTTTCGGCCGCAAGAACATGCATGAGAGAAATGCGAATAATGACAGCAATAAGGCTAAGCGTATGCTGAGACGCAGGTGACGCAGGTGCACGCAGCGCAGCGCAGAACAGATTTTGTAATGTATGAACGTACTAAGAGCTGCGTACGCTGCGGCGCAGAGCAGGGCAGACATGCTTCTGCCCTGCCCTGCGCCTCGTTGTAGTGCCGGCACAGATTTCTGCGCGACGCGTGCATGTCGACTTGTGTTTTTTACCGCTAATTCGAATTTTATTGCAATGACAGAACATTTAATTGAATTAAATATAAATAATCATCCAGACTATTAAAAAAAACGTTCGTCAACTCAAACGCGTCTATTCTTTGTACTAGTTAAAACTCGAATGTGTCTTCGAGCTGCGTCGCAGCATGCGGTCGTGGCCTATGTCTGCCTCGCCTGCCCTGCGCGGCAAAATCTGTACTGTGCTGCGCTGCGTCACCTGCGTCTCAGCATACGCTTAGCCTAAATGTGCTGTTATTTTTAACTCCATTCTTTATGTAATCGGATAGTATGTTTGTATGAGATAGTTATCAGAACTGACCGAGCTAGCGTTGCTCAAGGAATGTGGCGAGTGCGGCGAGTGTGAGGAGTGGTGCCTGTGTCGTGCGAGGTCGGTGCGCGCGCGGTGTGCCGACGTGTCCAGCAGCGCGCCGCGCGGTACTGCCGCGTCCAGCTCACGGGACGCGCCCATCGACGACACCATGCTGTTTGTGCCCACGCCCACTAGGGATGATGTTGACCTGACAATAAACACGGTTTAGTATAGGCACAGCCTAACCACAGTCTCCAATCGTCAAACGCGGAAGCGTCATGTCCCGAGCTTTCTTCGAAACTGTTAAATACTGCCCCGAGCTGTCTTTAGAAACTGTCAATATCGTTGAAACATTGTATGGAGCAGACAGTTTTTACAATTTGGTATAGATATAATCAACTTTTAAAACATGTACTGCTGAACGTGGGCTTCTTCTTATACTGCTGCAATAGGCGTGGATAAATTGCCATGATGATTGCCCTTGATAAATAATGATGATAATAGCACAGTGTACCTACTTACTAGATACAGTGGGTCAACGCCCATACATTTGACAGGTCCTATGAAATGTCAAAATTATGTAGAGGCGGAGGTTATGTCCCAAGTATGCAGTATGGCTACTCGGGACATAACCTCCGCTTCTTCACCCCGCAACCCCCCGCACGATTGTTCTGCGACAATGTTCTACGTTGACCGACTGTAAAGAGTAAGATATAGGTAGACTGTGATAATAGTAATTATGTAATTTGCAAAAGCGGGTGCTGTTGCCGTCCTCCTGACATAGTCTCCGCGTTTAACGACACCCACAGGAAGAGATGGGTAGTTTTTTCTTTACCGGGAAGCACGTTGCCAATAATCATGAGAATCAGCACTTGTCACGAATATTCGAGAGTAGAAGATGTAACTCAATGAAACTTACTGAGTATCCTGTTGATTATTCGTCGGCGTAGGAACGCTGTGTTGCGAGTGTGTGACGTGAGCTGTATGTACAGTATGAGTGGACGTCACAGTGACAGGCGCGGCCGGGGTGGGCGGCGGGGCAGCCGCGGGGGGCACCATGGGCGGCGCTGACGTCACACTGGCCGGGGGAGTGACCGGCGCGGGTGCCGCGGTTACAACAGGCTTAGCTTCTTCGGTGACCGGCGCGGTGACGTCACCGATATCAGGCGCCTCACAACGCCTCGTTTTGTCAACTTTCGCGTATTCGTCCTCCACGGGCGATAAATCTGAAAGATCGCTATCGGAACTCCATGGATCTGTAAGTAAGACGACACGTTCAACAAACCGTATTATCGTACACCTTCAGTTCATCGCCGAATTATGTTTAAAGGCCCGTATGTTTTTTTTTCTCTCATTTGAGAGTTCTCTAAGTTCTGTTAAAATAGCTTTTGATTTAGTACGTACGTAAAAGCTATAGTTAGGGTACTGATACCAAGGCTGCCATGTTAAGGGGGGCATAAGTATTTTCTTAAAGCAGATTGCATATTTCAGATAGTGGTGTACAGTGTATACTAACTATTGATCAACAGCGGATCCGGATCAGGTCGGCGCGGTAAGGGCGGAGTCTCGCGACGTGCTGAGGGCTCATGCGGCAACATTACCGGGAGACCTGCCTTCTTTTGAGTCTCCTGTGAACAACACGTTTTAGTATACTTATTCTACACAACATCTTTGGTGTCGTACCGTAATAAAGATGCACTGAAAATGTATTTTTTTTATTTTGCGAAAATATTTACGCTCACTATCTGTGCATTGTAGTGATTGCTTTTATTTTAACAATAAATTGCGATGCGCTGAATTAGTTACTGATTCAGTCACAGGCTGCATAGCGCAAAAAAACACAGCTAAATGCTATGATGTAATGATCTGTCCATTGCATTGATCAGACCAAGCAAAGTTAAAAATAGTGTACAATTGTGTTAAAGTCACGGAGTAGTAAACAAACGGAGTGTTTATAAATGTAACTTTTTCTAGAATCAAACTCGTCAAGTTTTTGAGTTGCGCGGCCAAGGCGAAACGTCTGTCAATTGACGATCACTAGAGCGTCATCCATTGCGGAAGATGGATGACTGTAATGACCATACGCATAACTTCGCTGAACCATTCAATTTGTTTACCACTCTGATCATGAATTAAATAAAAAATGAAGTCTTCGGCCCAGTCCAATCAGGGATTGTATGCAGCAAATAAAGTGTGCGTGCTTAGCCAAGCATATGCCGTGCTCACCAGCAGCAGCACCTCTAGTCGTGCGACGCGGTCGTGCAGTGCGGACAGCGCCGCCGCGTACTCGCGGTGCGCGTCCCGCAGCGCGCCGCTCCACCACTCCTCGCGCGCGCGCACCAGCGCACGCGTGCGGCGCCACTCACGAAGCGCACGCCGTGCCTAAGGGAAAAAATTATATTCTATCAACATTCTAATATTTCCATGGCCACTTTTGAGGCTTTATACATCCACGCAGACTAGTCAAACCTTATTTATTTATTTATTTTTTATTTATTTATTTATGGTCTCTGGAAGACTTACAGCTAAACAAAACAGAATAAAAATTAGTCGGTGTAACTGACAGCCAATTACAAGTCTTCACTTATAAAAAACAGGCTGGCAAAGATAATGTGAACAACACAGCACTGCCAACACAAGAAAAAGAAAAAAAAACAGGACAACATCAAAATCTTATTAAACTAAGAAACAGCATAATCAAACATAGGCACTAGAACTTACATCTACCGAGTTAATATTTGAGTATACCTACATAATATTTATTAATAACTTAATTTAGGTAAAAAAGCTAAGGCTCAAGCACCTTCTAACCGTAGACACACTCGTCGAGAAGGGATCAAAGTCGTGCTGTTTACACAATGTATTAAAGTTTTTGCTTGCACGCACAATAAATTATTATATTATATTATAATTAATTATTGCTAGTTCTTTTATTGCGCCAAATGAACTCGTTGGAGATGTTATCGGATGTTCAAACAGTTGTATGCGTGTTGTTAATAAATAAACGCGTGTAGTTTACCTTGTCGTACTTGCGCTGCGCGCGGTGCGCGGTGTCGGCGGCGGAGGCGAGCGCGCGTCGCAGCTCGTCGTCGGGTGCGCGCGCCTGGCACCACTCGCGCACGCGCACGCTGATCTCGTCCGACCCGCCGCCGCCAGATTCCATACCCACCAACTGTATAATAACACATTTATTATCATGGGGAGGAAAACACTAAATTAAATACCTAACAGAATAAAATAGTCGATTATTGCGACAGCAGCTAAGCACACCATATAAAAAGTGTAAACAGTCGTAACACGGAAAGCGCAGACGGCCGTATCACTTCAAGCCCGTGAAAGGCGATGATACGGAGTATTCGCGCCCCTCTTCCACCTCGACTGCACCGCGCCTCGATATACGTTGTTGTATTCAGCCATTCAAACCTCTGTGACCCGGAAACGCGATTAGTCCGTCATATCATACATCTCACAAAGAAGTAAACAAATAATGTGATAATATACGAAAGCACGTTCACTCTCGACATCTACAAAAATACTCCGAGGCAGCGCCAAAAAGCATTTCTTGACACAAATTGTCTTTTTTTGCTCTTTCTTTGTGTTTTTAGTTGGAGGGCGTTTAGCACTCCATTTAATTACTACTCTGTGGATTATTTATAACAATCGTTACGGCTAGTCACGGATACAACTCTTCTAACTGCATTATCAGTAGCCTCGATTCAGTTAGAAAGATCACGTAGTAGTCCTTACAATGTTTGTGTAGCAAACTATATACTCAACATGTACAGATGTAATACAGACCTCTTGGAGAAAAGCTCGTAGCTCATTGATCTCCGGGTGTCGCGTCTGTGGCGCGGAAGTTTCGGCGGGAGCTGTCTGGTTGGAATCTTCCTCCTCCGTCTGTTGACGTCTCTGGCGTTCGCGATTCGCTCTGTATAAACGTTACATTGTTAGTCAAGGCTATGGTGCGCCATACGTAGTTTTAACCTAAGAATGAAGCACTTGGTAGCTTCCCGTGCGATTAGAGGACATTGAGGAACTGTATTAGAGAAGATTAGACGCACCACTAAAGTACTAACTACATCATACTGGAAACACTTATTCCGCTGCCTCTATGACGAAACGGTATTTTGATTTATTGGAGAGATTAAGAAAACTGCACCAGATTTAATCAAACACCGTTGACTTTATAATAGCTATAGCCCAAATAGTACTACGAATAGAAACGCTAGATTTCAATTAAATGAACATTTGAAAAACTAATTCAATACAGATGTTTAATTTCAAAATAACGCGTTAATCATTTCAATTTGAACCTTATACCAGTTACTATAAATCACACTATCTTGTGACAACTGTTGTAGTGTACTACAACATTTACCTTTCTTCCCTCTCTTTATCTGCGGCGAGCGACTGTCGTATAAGATGCGCTACTTCACTGTTTTCCGGGTCCTTCTCTCGTCCAATAAGGAACTTCACAGGACCCGATGTGTTTCGAAGTACTGACGCCGCGTATGCTTGCGTTACACCCACCTAAATACAAAGTGAAATTTAGTAGAGATAGATAGATCTCTGTCGAATAAATGATGCTCCATGCTTCAGCACTTTTATGGATGAGTACATGATAAATAATATGCGTCAAAACAAAAAGCATTATGTATTTTGGTCAATAAACGTTTAGTGTTTTATCAGGTAGATTGTTAACAGCATCTTTGTTATCCTAAAAAGTTGCAAAAAATTTAGAAAAGTCGCTGAGTAGTAGTTTAGTTGAATAATTAATTGTCCGATGGAAATGAGTGCATGATAAATCGCTTAGTTATCACAAGGAATTGTTCTTCAAGCAAAGCTGAATCAGATAAAAAATAAGGAAATTGATGAGTCAACCTGAGAAACAAACCTCTTTAGATACGTTTAAAGGATAGACTCACCAAGCTCTTGCCGTCGACTTCAATAATCTGGTCGTTGACTTGAATGCGTCCGTCGCGAGCAGCGGCTCCGCTCTCTGTGATAGTCTTAACGAATATGCCGAGCTTCTCCAGACCAGCATCCGCGCCAACACCCATGCCTAGAACGAGTTTACACATAATTATTATAGTTTGAAGGTTACAATATCTTTTTACTTCTTGTGTCGTAAACTGGCGGAGTACAGCAGATATACGCTCAAATTAGACCGATATAATCACAACCCTGCCTTTGCTGTTGCGCAGTCGGGTAAAAACTAGCTACAAAGTAGCTCTGAGGAGTCTGTTTAACCGCTAGCGGCCCGACCGACGATCCGGATCGTCAGTGCCATTGTTTATCTATTGTGTCTATAATTACAGTACTCGATAAGTTAATGTATATAAGCGTATTCACACTAAGCTGACGTGGCTGCCCACAGACCTCTGGCTTTTTACTAACAGTCAACCGGGGCTTGGACCATGAGATAGCCCAATCTGCAAAAGGCAGTAATCTCTAAAATGTAATAGGTATTGTTATATTACCTATAATAGAGAGTCCAAGACCATCGGCTCCTTTCACGAGGTCGACAGGGAAGACGTGCATCTTCTCGACGCGTTTCTCTAACTCGTACTCGGCGCTTGCAGCTACAGGGTCAACATCCTCGTTACGACGGTCGTATTCACGCACTGAATGCGTCGAGAAAACGCGCATTGGGTTCGTGCTGCAAGATAAATATGAATGAAAAATTATTACCGTCGACAGATGGAGGAATCTAAACAAAATGGTTGTTGCAAGGAGGAAAAAACCGGCCAAGTGCGAGTCGGACTCGCGCACGAAGGGTTCCGTACCATTATGTATAAAAACGGCAAAACAATCATGTCTGTTGTATGGGAGCCCCTTTAAATATTTATTTTATTTTGTTTTTTAGTATTTGTTGTCAAAGCGGCAACAGAAATACATCATCTGTAAAAAATTCAACTGTCTATCACGGTTCATGAGATTACAGCCTGGTGACAGACGGACAGACAGACGGACAGATGTACAGACAGACGGACAGCGGAGCCTTAGTCATAGGGTCCCATTTTACCCTTTGGGTACGGAACCCTAAAAATGGTAGGGTATGATTTGCAGCTATGAAAACATTATCAAAAAAATGCTGTCGTATTTGGATCAGAATAGCTATCCTAATAGATCCTAAGCTCCTATTGGAGCTGTTACTTTTTTATACAGATATAAATGAAAACGTGGACAGTTATCAACATCTATTTATGTATTACATACCTGAATTTAACTTTGGTATTTTTCTTGACAAATACTGGTGGGTAATAATCATCATCTTCTTCGTCTTCAATAGGCGGAAGTCCGGCAACCTGTAAAATTATTAATCATTCAAATAAAATGTTATTAGGTCAGTCTACTGCCGGATATGAGCTTCCTGAATCCGGAAAGTATTACCAACGCGCTGGGGGCCGTAGGATTTAAATGTTTTGTAATTGGGAGGATGAGTATCCCTGACTTATTACTGTAAGATGTTCCCCAGTATATTTTTATCAGCATGATGCCCATATGAGGGATAATGTGGCCCATCTTCTTAGTTTAATTCAGTTACATTTTTCGAAAACCACGGAAAGATGTATTCTTTGCCAGTACCCACACTGTAACGGACTTCGTAACGCTCTAAATTTTTAATTAAGGTGTCAAATCTAATGTTAACTAATGTGATTGGTTGTTAGAGATTTGACAACACGATTGATTTGGCTTTCAGTAACGACGTGTAGCCCCTGTTACTGAAACGCTGATCACTTTTTACACAAACTAAACTAAGATCAGAATGCAATTGATTTTTGACTAATATTATAACTATTGGGTATAGTCCGCGAGGCCTAAGCTGAGCATTTGTGTGAGTGCACATCGAATCGATTGCCAAAAAGCAGTATAAACCGGTTAAACCAAGCAAAGGAAGCGTCTGCATTCATTCTCACACAAATGCAAAGCTCAGCTTAGGCCTCGCGGACTGTACGTATTCAAAATGACATTAAATAAACAGCTTATATTCATGTCGGTGGACTTACCTCAGTATAGAAGTGTCCATCTTCAAAGTAGTGTATGCCGTTCTCCTCGCCGAGCTCCTGCAGCTGGTGCGGCGGGTAGTGGTCGAACACTGTGGCGTCGTCGGGCGCCGCTCCCCCCGCGCCCGCCCCCTGCCCCCCGTGCCAGGTGCCCCCCGCGCCCCCCACGTGCCGCCGGTCGCCGCCCGCCATGCCGCTGTCGGCCTCCAGTGACACAAACTCGTAGCTCTCATCCACTGACTGCATACTGCAATGTTTGATGCAATTTATGTGTCAGTGTGCTGTTGACGTAACGATTACAGTAAATAACCTGATCTGATAGTTTAATGTCAGTGTGTTGTTATAAATTGCCCAAAAGAACCTCATTATCTTCATCAGCCTTGTCCTGCTGAGTATAGGCCTCCTTTAATTCCACGCTTCACTATTGGATGTCAATCCCTTGCAGGTTTTGAAGACTACAGCACATTTATAGCAAAGATTTGATGTTTTTTTTGGGGTATATATTCTAAACGCTCGCAGGATCTATAGGGACTTAAACCTGAGGGGCGTATACTAGTATAAAGTACCTTTCATACGAGAGCACGAGCTCGCAGCTGTTGTTAAGCGAGACGTCGTTGTCTGTGCAGACACAACATCGCCACAATCTTCTGCGGCTGCTCGTCCGAAAGCAGAGCTACTTGCTAAACAAATATAATGATCTAGTACCTCTCATACGAGAGCACGGACTGGTAGCTGTCGTTGAGCGAGACGCCGTTGTCGTGCGGCAACGCGTGCGGCGACAACATCGCCACGATCTCCTGCGCCTGCTCGTCCGACAGCAGAGCTTCTTGCCTACACATAACGTTACATATTACCTAACTACACACTACCATTACCAATACATACGGAGCATGATTTAGTTTATAAAGCCAGAAATATTAACAAAAGTCAGGGTGCGTGTACAATACGTGACAGTGCAGGTGTGTGAAGTTTGAGTTACGAAATTCTTAAGAAGGCTACCTTCTCCGCTTTCTCACGCTCACTAGATCTCAAAGTCAAAACTAAGGCGTGTCAAACGTTTTTTAAATTGTAACACTGAACTCATGTGTATCACGACAAACAGACAATCAAACACGAGGCGTAATAGCCATAGTAATAGATAATTCATAAATTGACTTTCGCCTCGCAATGCGTTCCGGTTTTTCCGTGTCGTAAAGATTTTAATATCTGATCATCTGACCGAGTTTGTCTCATCCCGATAAAATTCTATGAATGCAATATTATGTCTTATAAGATTTGTTGCGAAATTTGTTTTTATTTCTGGCAAAATGGTGTACTTAATGACATGGAGAGAGAATACAAGAGCACATTCAAAAAGCTTTCTACACAACTACTGCAATATAGAAGAAAACGACGGTTGCACAAATGCCCCGAGCTTACCTAAGTTTTTTCTCCAGAATACTGCAAATATCAGGCAATAATGAAGCGTTGTGCGGACAGGCAGCATGCAAATGATAAAAATACGACATTTAATTATATACTAAGCATTACGAATATCAAGTCCTGAAAAAAGAAAATATAGAATAGCGTATTTAACAACATCATTTATGATACATAAATAAAGAAGTAAGAAATACAGAACGCGACGAGATCGATAGACATTACAAGTGAGTGAAATCATGCATTCAAGACAGAAATTTCAGATATATCACGCGTATTCCAATAAGAATTAAAATGAACCAGAAAGTAAACATTGATGAATAGCATGATTACATCGAGGAAGAAAAGTGTGACGAATATTAAACAGTTATTTAGTTCCGCATAGCGTACGTGCCTCAGATAAAGTAATTAAACAGAATTGATGTGACGCCATTATGTAACTAGCTACAATAAAATAGTTAATCTAACTAAAGTTAAATGTAATGCTTATGTTACTTTAACTGAATATTATTTCGTTGGCCATGCCCCGAAATTACACGTTAGGGTCCTCATTAGCGTATAGGAAATATACCACTCTGATCCGATCAATGCTTTGATCATATTACTCTGACTGAAGTCCTAATAATGAATAACTGTGTGCGCAACCGTAGCGCAATATCAACGTGAGAGCAGCAGTGCATTAAGGAACAAGTCCGAGACGGGCTGCAGACCGCAAACTGCAAAAGTAGTATCGCTTGCGGTGCGATCTGCGGCTACGGTTGCAGTTTTGCAGTCGCTGTCGGAATAGCACCTGTAAAGTGCACACCTTAAAGGCGCTATTCCGATGGCGACTTGCGGTTGCAGTCTGCAGTTTGCAGCCTGTCTCGGACTTGTACCTTTAGAAGTGGTATAGAAGTATAGTCGACGTTTGACCAGAGCAGCATCGAAAATATCGAGTGGGACATGAATGCAAAAAAATTAAGCAATTTATCAATTGACGTAGAAACACATGGACCTCGGGTCAGTGCTCGAAAAAGTCCGAACCGAATGTAGACTAAAACGCGAAAAAGTTGACTAATTAAGGTCAATGGCTGCAGTCGAATATTCGTTTGGTGAATAAGCTAAATTAGGCATCGTAATGACGATATAGGATTTAGTTTGTTAGTATTTCTAAGTTAATATGGCGGTGTGCGTTGGCGCGCGCCATTGTGGTGTATGTAAACTCAGGACACTTTTCTCGTGAGTTTTGTACTAGACTCATGGCCCACGTGTTTCTACGTCAATGATATCATAAATTTATTCGCTGCAAAATTGTAGAATGCTTCACAAAATATCAAGCATGTATGCGCCCTACGTGTAATTCGGGATATGACTATCCTCCGGTTTCTGATTTGAGAATTCGGTATAAGCAAATACTTAAGTAACATTTGAGTATGAAGTTGTCAAAAAAATGACGAATTTTGAAGCATTTTTTTGACAACTTTGTACTCAAATGTTACTTAAGTATTTGCTTATCCCGAATTCTCTAATCAGAAACCGGAGGTATAATAATAAAAGTAATTCTAGTGCAACATCAAGCTACTAATGGTCGCGTCACCTTGAGCTGAGCAGTATCTCGGCTTCGTCGGGCGTCATGCTGTCGGGCTGCTTGGAGTCTGCGTCGGCGTCGTCCCAGCGCGCGTCGGCCGTGTCGCCCGCGTCTCCCCCGCGGCCGCTCTCTCCGGACGCGTTCTCTCCCTCCGACACGCTCCATTGGCTGGTGGTCGACTTGTCGAGCACCTCTATGGAGCCCTGGCTCGCCTCGCTCACTACCACGCCGGAGTCCTGTAACGCGGCGATCGACTTTTTAAACTTTAGTATCTGAATTTTTATCATACGAATATTCCTACTTATTGGAAGTTTTGGGTCTATTTCCTCGTGAAAACTTTTACATCTAGGATAGCCAGATCTTTATCATGATCTTTATTTGAAAAACAAAACTAGTCCGACCTGCCGGGGTATAAGGTAGTCTGAAGTAGGTACCAGTGGCGAAGGCTCCATACAACTCGATTCCTATCGGCTTCCCTTTCGAAACGAGTAGTTACTGGAATTCACGCATCGCACTTGAGCAAGGTAAGAATTTTTTGGTCCGGCTTCCCTTTTAAGAAAAATCACCCTTCGCCACTGGTAGGTACTATTTCCATACAAAGTCAAGTTTGTCAACTAGGTAACCAACGAGGCTCTGGAGAAAAGTCCAGTCAGGCCGGCGATGGGCAGCAGTAACAGGATCGAGAGGACCGGCTCTGCGGGCAGCAACGCACTTTTCTCGCTTTTAGTATCTACAGACACTGCCCGCTTTATTCCGAGAGATCTTATCAAGAAGTCCAAAAGTACCTGCTGCAGCACGGAGAGTGTATCTGGATCAGATCGCGCCCGCTCTGCGTCGCGTATGTCTTTGGTGAGCGGGGGCGCGGGTGGGGGCGGCTCGCGGTAGTCTGCCGGCCGCAGCCGTGCCACCACCTCAGGCGAGGGCTCGTTGAACCCGCCCTCGTCCGACACACTGGACGCCCGTGAACCGCTCCGCCGCGGTGTTTCTTCCGCCTCGGACGACTTGCGACCTCCGCCCGCTGTCGATACCAGATTGATTAGATATAAGGTAATATTAACCAGAAGTCGATTCTTCTTCACTGATCTACGCTGAGAAGCAGTGTTACGGGTCAATGCTCTAGGATTTCAAAGATAAAATCGATTTACTATGTATCTTCATTCATCAGTTACTCGGCACTAAAATTTTCTTTTAAATTATTTTCATAAAAGCAATCGACAGAAAAGTTTTTATTTCTTCAGAATAATATAAATATTCATCTATTTTCTAGAGAAAGTTAGCCTAATGAACCATGCTGTAGGAAACTTCTTGTAGCAAAATTTTCGCCTCAATGAAAAACGTTAAATATTTGCTTCGGGAGCGAGTACGAAGTAGAGTAAATTTAGGCTAATGAGCTAACTATTTTTAACGCAGATACTCTACTTCCGCAGCTCGGGCAGGTGGCGAGTATACAGGTGCCCAACATAAACAAACATTAAATCTGTACACGTTATTTCAACGCAAACTGAGGCCACAACTTTGGTTATTTGAAGTACGTCCATAAGGAATGTGTATAAAATGCGACGATTTTAATAATTGCGCGTCCCCCAAATGACATCGACTACAAACGCAAAAAACAAATTCTTAATTTTATCGATACCTACGTGAAACGACAATACGTAGAAAACGCTTATAGAATGGAAGCTCGTAGTGAATGCTAGGCAGCGAGTATGTAATATGGTGACATTTATCAAATAACGAACGTCTTTTATTTGCTATGAAACTAATAAATATCTCACTCAGTACAAAGTATCTCTTGGAGTCTTGGAATGTACTTATTTGTTTACAGTTTTCATACGTGGCTACACTTTCGTTTCCCGATCTCGAAATAATTTAATCGGCACATCCTCAGAAAATTATTAATGATAACAATCAACTGACCATTCAACATTTATAGTAATCTATGTAACGCATGAATTTGCAATAAACCGTTAGAACGATCACGCGATCCCCCGAGACAACGAGAGCGAGTCATGCCCACTTTACTAATTAAAACTCAACTACATATATGTACATAATGGACTCGTAGGTACATTCAGATGGAACTATATGAAATTGGGTGATAAAGGCCACTTGTACTTTATTAGCTTCTCGGTACCCTAACCAAGCAGAATACGGTAATGAGTGACAAATTCTGGCGACAAAGGAAATAGGGGAAGCTAAAAATAGAAGCATAACGTCTCCAAATATATCCAAAAACTATTTTGAATGGAAATTAAACGGAGAATATTTTCTCCATTCAATCTCGTCTGAATGTACAATATTACTAATGAATATAATCTACACTGAATATTTTTAATTCACAATTTACGAGTTATTTATTGCAGGTTTTTCTTCACCTTTTTTTCTTTACCATTAATGTATCCTTATTTTAAAGTAGAGTTTGAAAGATAGTTGGTACTAAATAACTACATGTATAATACTTAAAAAACTTTAAACCACCATTTTACCTTGTGGAATAAAGGTACCTTCGATTTACGAGTGGCAAATATGAAGACGACCTTCCAAAAAAGGTAGTGATCATTTCAACTAATGCTTCAAGATGTAGAGTAGATGCCCCCACGCATTGTAACATTCATGGTACAAATATTCTGGTCAGATTTATTTGTTAATAGATCTGATATACTTAATGTTTATGGTAATACCACAGTCTACCTATATCTTACTCCTTACAGTCGGTCAACGTAGAACATTGTCACAGAGCAATCGTGCGGGGGGTTGCGGGGTGAACGGGCGGAGGTTATGTCCCGAGTAGCCATACTGCTACTCGGGACATAAATTCCAGGGCTCGCACTTTTTGATTTCAAATTTTATTGATATCGTTCATGGAAATTATATTAATTTATTATTGATAATTATGTATGTGTACCTATTACGAGAATTTTATTATAAAGTCTGTTTACTAATCCAAGATGGCGGCATACATACATTTTCAAATGATTGTTCGTGGGAAGTCATTTCCACGGTTTGCGGGGTCACTGATGCCGAAAATGACGTCAAAATCCAAATCCAAGATGGCTGCCATGAAAGTTTTCATCTAATCATCATGGGTGTTAATTTCATGGTTTTCGGGGTCACTGATGCCGAAAATAACGTCAAAATCCAAATCCAAGATGGCGGCCATGAAAATTAGTAAATTAGTCGTCATGGATGTCACATCCAAGGTTTTCTGGGGTGCGGATGCCGAAAATGAGATCAAAATCGAAATCCAAGATGGCGGCTACAAAAATGTCAAATTCGTGTCACGGGTGTCATTTCCATGGTTTTCGGGGGTACCGATGCCGAAATTGAGGTCAAAATCCATTTCCAAGATGGCGGCTACTAAAATTTCTATTTAACCATCATGGGTGTCATTTCCATGGTTTTCGGGGATGCTGATGCCGAAAATGAGGTCAAAATCCATTTCCAAGATGGCGGCTATTAAAATTTCAATTTAACCATCATGGGTGTCATTTCCATGGTTTTCGGGGATGCTGATGCCGAAAATGAGGTCAAAATCTATATGCAAGATGGCGGCCATAAAAAAATTCAAATTAGCCGTCATAGGTGTCAAATCCATGATTTTCAGGGACGCTGATTACAAAAACAAGATCAATTCTCAAACACCAAGATAGGGACCACGTTTTACCTGGCAAATCTCGTTTAACTGGTAAATTTTTTTGACCGCCTTTTACTATCGAGGAATACTTAGGCTTTATTTCCGGCATCAGCACCCACGAAAACCATAGAAGTAATAACCATGAATAATAAGTAATTTTCTATGACTCCATCGTAGAGCTGCGAATAATTTATGACTCTTACCTACCCCCGCAAGCGTTAGCCACTGCGACTGTAACCTCGACAAAACTGCTGCTACATACCTTTGCATTATTTTGTCAATCGTCAAAATTACGCATGCGTGGTTTTCTTTTTGCGTGTCACTGTTTCTATAAAACGTTAGTTAATTTGGACGTTTGTTTTATAAAGTTTGTGTAATTTATTTTATGTGACGACCCTATGACAAGTGTTACCAATTTTGACATTTCATAAGACCTGTCAAATGTATGGGCGTTGACTCACTGTATGTAGTAAGTAGGTACACTGTGGTAATACTAGTCAGTAATAGGTAGGTCATTATAAATATTTGTTACATGACGGTGAAACGAATTACGGATGTTCCGAATTCTTTCAAAATATTGATCTTTCTTTCTAAGATGAGATACGTGTTCCGATGACCACGTTGCAGAAACCTCGGTTTGAAGAGAAAGTCGAGTGTGCTCTACCCGGCTTTAGGATCTGTAACGTCAGCATCGTCGTTTCGTCTTCTGTGGCAATTTTCTAATAATTATTGTTTTTTTTTGTACTTACTTTTACATAATTTACTGATGAATAGTTACCAATTTTTATTTCTTTCGAATGGATTTCAGAGTGAATGTTTGTTTAAGCACGTAAGTATGTAGTTGTTCTCTCTGCTTAATAATCATGTAGAAAAACCTTATTATACCGTGTCACTGCAAAGGTATCAACTAAAAATCAGCGTTGGGTGTTTGACGCCCAGCATATGCTGAGTTGGTGACCCTTTCGGCATGGACATGCTCGACAGCATATAATGTGTATGTTTAATTTTTTTTATACTTTTATTGTTTATGCTGTAATTATTTTTCTTTTTCTTTTTTTTGCCGTTTTAAAGTTGTGAATCTCCAATTCATAATCATATTAATAATGATGATAGGTACTATGATAATATGCGTTATGTCTAAAGAATTGTCACACTAAAGCCCATCGCCCATACTGAGAATTGAATCAATAGAACATATTAGCACGATGGTCCATTGAATGGCCGCGATGTGTTAAGAATTAAGAACGATATTGTATAAGGTTGATATTAAACACGATCATGCATAAACCTAGAGCTCTCTTCGCTTTGAGACAACGTTCATTCAAAAAATGTATATGTAGCTGAATGCTAGACGTGTACACAACGGGTTATTGAATTTCAATGCTAAAGTACCTACCTAGGTTTAAAGTTTTATAGTGAGTGTCGTTGTTTACATATTTTAAATTCCAATACAGTTTATCATGTTTTGTTACTGCACTCAGAAATTATCAAAAGTTAAACAAATGTTGTAAACTCTTCGGGCACAAAACATACAGGATAAAATCGAAACCAATTTAAAGGGCAAGCTCTCCTAATGATTTTTAGGGTTCCTTACCTAAAAGGTAAAACGGGACCCTATTACTAAGGCTCCGCTGTCCGTCTGTCACCAGGCTGTATCTCATGAACCGTGATAGTTAGACAGTTGAAATTTTCACAGATGATGTATTTCTGTTTTGTTTGCCGCTATAACAACAAATACTAAAAAAACAGAATAAAATAAATATTTAAGGGGGCTCCCATACAACAAACGTGATTTTTTTGTATTTACAATATATTTTTTTTTACATCTGCTGATTCATAGAATAGTTCAATACCAGCTCGACCGGAATGTATGTAACAGATGATACATTTTTCAAATGTCTTCTGATGAATAAGAACAATTATGTAAATCATGGAAAAGAACGAGCCTTTTAAATTGTATTTACCCTGTAGTGTTTTCCAAAGATTAATTAACTACCTTTTTATGTTACTGTAGGTTCTAACGTCATTAGGGTGTGGTGTGCCACTCGGATATGTAGGACGGCATACTTATGACTTATCGAGCACCTGTCAACTTCGCATTCTTCTAAAATGACTGAACATCATTTATCAACCTATAATTTTCCCAACTATGTCGGTAGTAGTAATAGTTAGAATACTTTATTAATCTCAGTTGTAAACGTAAAACATTGCAAGGGCATGAAGCAATGAGAGGTAGATGAACAAAATTGTCTATAAAAACCATAAACAGTAGTCTTACTATTTCTAAATCAAAGCTATGTACGTACAGCACAGCGATATCATTATGTTCTTTCTACCTATATGAAAATGCGAAAACGCGTTCAGCTCCAGCAATAAACCGTGACTGAGAAGCGACCCAAATATTGTTTCTAAGCAAAAGGAAAACAATAATAAAGCAACTGACCGAGGCAACAGCCGCAGAGGCGCATGTTGAGCGAGCGCATGCGACGGGCACGCGCGACGCCCGACGCATCACCGCACCATCGCCGCCGGCGTCCCGAGCCTCCGCCACCCACTCTCACGTGGACATTCACTTCCAAACGACGTATTTTGTTCACGTTGTACTAACTTTTATCAAGTCACACGCGAAACTAAACGTTGTTACCAGAAAGAACAGAAGGAAGCCGATATCCTAAGGCGAAACCATTTTTTGCACATTATTATATTTCAACTAATTAAATTATGGCTGCTTTTAATGTGGCACAAGTGAGAAACATCATTATAAATGTTTACGATAGCAACGTCGAACACCGGTACCTGCGCGCTTTGTAAACAAACACAGCCGCAGATAAGCAAGTTGGCAACATAACTAGACTAAAGGTTTACACACCTCTTCAAAAAACGAGGCTACTTTTTGGTAGCGTAGGCAACTCACGTTTACTACTTTGAAGGTCAATATTAAAAGAGAATAAAATAATAGAACGCCAATTCTTCGGGCAAGGAAAAGATTTCGGATCTTAATAAAAGATCATATTGTGCATTTAATATTTTATCAAGTTCGAAACGTTGCTCAATGAATGTAATATTCAGGCTAGAAGCGGACTCACACCGGTCAGAACGAGACGACTAAAAGCAAAACGAGAAAGAGCATTGGGGAGCTTACAACAACAGAATTGATAATAGGCTGAAGGGACGATTCGAACTTTCTGCACAAAGTTTATCGTGAACTGAATCAGCTTTTTGTTCGTAAATATCGACGAACACACGATTTGTTTTAAATTCTAGTCACGAATAATCACTGTTTTTTACATTTGAGCTTTTGCTAGTTTGATCACACAAATATAAGTAAGAAAGTCACACACTTGTTATTAGGTAAATACAGTATCTCAGAATCGCAAGATGGATACTGTAACGAGTGTTGAAGAGAGTAATCAATTGTCAAAACGGTCCCGTAAAGTGTATAATAGTGTAGCGTATGAAGGGGAGCGCGCAGGGCGACGTCGCTCGGGTTACTGCGTCGCGACGACGGAGGCGGCAGCGGCGCCGGAGCATCTAAATCGGGATCGACTCGCAAGTCTCGCAACGACTCAAATACCTTGACTTCCTCAATATTACATTGAACCCGCTCAACACGAGACCACCAAACGTACGTCAAACGACGCCAACTTTACTGATTCTTATGGTTTTACTTCTTGCAATACAGAAACAACAGCATCAGCTAGCTTTATTTTTTACTCAACGCAGTGATAATTTACAAATGTCACCAAACAAAACGGATAATTTTCCAGAAGTACCAAGTCTATAAAATATAAAAACCGTAGACGGGGCTCGGCACCACTAATTTGTTGGAAAACACTGAAGCATGTATATCAATAGATAAGGTATTGAGGTTGAAGATTATAATGGTGAACCAGTAATAACTAGACCCGATATCTGAGATGAATCATAGAACTTTAGCAAGAAGATGTGCTGAAGCAATCTTTGTTTTACATTCCCAGATCGACGTGAAAATGATTATCAAGCCAAAAAAATAATCATGCTTTACTCGGCCGATTACTCTATTAAACGTAATGTAACATACATATCTACTTTATACGTCAATAACATTTCTTATAGTAGAGATAAAACAGAGATAAAATATAACAAAATAAAGATAATGAACTTTATGTATGTAAAAATCTGAAATGAACATGTATCGCTATACAAAAAAGTAGAAAAATAACATACCAGGCGAGGGTGAAGCTTGAAGCGAAGTTGGAGGCGAGGACTCCACAACACGATGTACAGGAGACGCTAATGGTGACACTAGTGGGGAGCGTGGCGCATCCTCTGTCTTTGCTGGACATGTAGGAGACTCCGGTGTGGAAGAACGTCGCCTAGTTTTTTCTTCCCATTCCCCACTATAATCGACAGACTCATAAACATCTTCATCCAAAATTTTTGACGATCTTGAGCCATTGTCCAAAGCAACTGGACTTTGTAGAGTCGGAGATATACGATCACAATCATTTTTTGTGTTATTTTCGTCAGACTGGGACAGGACAGGTGACTCGTGAGACGTAACACTAGGTGAATATCCATCATTAGTAGCAACTGCATCGATAACATTATCTGACGAGGGTGTACACGCTCGATCATTAGGTAATGGTGACACTGAAGATTCGCGCTCAACGGGTGGTAAACTGTCTTTTTCGTGGTACAGCGGCGAAACTGGAGATTTCGGTGTCCTAGCAGAAGGTGATGGTGATTTTTGTCTTCGAGGAACCGAAACAGGCTCTAGCGCAGTTGGTGTCAATGATGGTGACGGTGGGGTAGGCGATGATCTTTTAATAGGATTATTTATAGAACTAGGATACTGTGTTTGATCACTCGATTTATGTACTGGAAAAATATTATTTTCTTTATTTGCATTTCTTTCATTCTCACTCGGAGGGGAAATTGACGATCTTACGCTAGGATGAATTTTCTCAGTGGAGGCTATAAGTTGAGATGAGTCAGCATTCGTTTTGCTTGGTGAACATAAACGTTCTCTTCGCGCGGGAGGCGAAACCGAGGATTCGGGCCTCGGGATCGGTGACACTGAATTATTAGGTCTTGGTGACACAGGTGCAACAGTTTTTATAGGACTCGGAGTTTTTGTGCTAGGTGTAACTCGACTTACTAGGGAAGAGGGAAGAGTAGTAGGACGTTCCACTTGGGAATCACCGGCACACGGGGAAAGCGGTGGAGAATACACACGTGAAGGAACTACATATCTTTCGGGAACTTCCGGTGACTTTCTGTCTTGATAACCACTAGAATATTTGTTAGAGTCCACTTTAGGTTCATCATTACGAGATTGCCGAGATTTATTAAAATGTGCAGTCCAATTTCTCTGTTTTTCTATGAGCTCCTTGTTAAATCGCCTGTCTGGTTTTTCAGGTTTAGGCAAAACACTTGGCTTCGCAGGTTTCGGTGGCGGTGCAGTTGCACCGTTGGCGAGACGATCACCATTGACAGCAGGTGCTGGCATCGGTGTCGGCGTCACGATTCGTCTGGGTGGGCTCACGGAGCCCGCAGAACTAGAACGAGATCGCGCTGGCGCCGGTGGAGTCACCCCTCGGGTGCCCGCAAAACTGGCTGCTGCTGAAGGCGACTTCTCAATACGAAATCCACGATTTTCTTCACCCAATTTTTCAAAAAGTGCACGTGCATTATTAAACCGTGCCAAATGACTTTCGGTCCGGACGCCGCTAACGTCGCTACCGCGAACTTCGTCTTCCTCTCTCGACGGCATCCCTTGAAATATGTTCGCAATCTTTGAAACTTTAGTGCCTGAATGTCTTTTCTTGCACTCCTCCATGCTAGCCGGGTAAGCCCGCTTTAATCCGACCTGTAAGAATAATGGATCAGTATAAATTGTTGATCACCGTCATTGAAAAATAAATAGAACGCGGTTGTACGAAATTGATAAAGTAGAATCAGATAGTCGCGATGTAAAATGCGTACTGGCGCAAGTAGTTAGCGCTCGGAACGGGCACCGCGGCGCGACTCGCGACGCCTGGCCCGGGTTGGCTTGATTATTCTCTGCGTTAAATTAACTTGAGATAGCGATAGTGCTGATAACAGCGTATTCTTATTTAAACGGTCAGATCTGATATTTCGGTGTTTGTTAACGTGCAGTACAGTGAACGGTCATGCGCAATGTTAATGTAAATGCTATTTCTTTGTCATTTCAGCTTTACCAGCCAGTGGCTGAATATTGGTATGAAATAACAAACCACCTGCTTATATTATATAAAATAAATACCACCATGTTATTATACCGCAGAAATATTATAGGTAATGTCATAGCTCATATATCAGTGTGAATCACACACACACTACTGATATTCCTAAAACAATAAACGATAAGATGACAGAGATAACAATGATAACACAGATAACTGTTCAATCCGTAATTAATGTACACTTATTGTTTGCGCTTGAATAGAATTAGCCACGACAATAATAAATTGCACATTTAAAGTTATAATAATGTTTAAGCATAGCCAACTGTGGCTTTTATTGTTTTGCTATTTGATTAGTAGTGTGAGTCCACAGTGTCAGGTGGCACAAACATGTGTAACTGATCTGGCAGTGGACAGCTGCTGGGGAGAAGAAGTTTTAATACCAAATACCAGCATATTTGGGTGTTGCCCTTCATGCGGAATTCCTAGCGGTAAGTTAAATATCATCAAAAACTTATAGGAAGCTTTCAGTACAGTGGGTAGTAGGTAGTATAAATAGAACGTATCGTTGTATTGAATTTCACTCGCACTGACCTGTCGGAAGTTAAGTTATTCGATCTAGTCATTGCGATCGCCGACCGCAGTCTCCGGGAAAGGACTTATTACCTTGGAGAAAATGTCCGGTTGTAGGTGTTCGTTCAATTAACATTAGTACCGATTGCCAAATAAATTCGCCGCGAGCAATGCTCATTCCATAACTGTCTACTATTTGTCATTATATTAATTACTTTTATAAATATGATTGATATTTGGTTTAAAGAACCGTATCACAAAGAAATAGTGCTCGAAACATACGACGTCTTAAGGTTAATGTCATACTTTGTCGTTTGCCCAATATGGACAAAGTGCCCCTTTGTTCAGAATAGCCAATTTGCCACTTACAAATTGCATTGTCCATTTCCGCTCTACTCTGTCACCGTGCGACTAGATTACACTTAGATCTGCACTCTGAAGTGACCAAATCGTGATGGGAGTTACTAAAATACTAACAGGTCTACTTTTACAATTAAATAAGGGGAACTGTCGAGAATCAATGAACCAACAAAGGTTATAGCTATAGTTACCTACTTTAGAATCGTCTTTTTTTTAAGGAAATTGCAAGAAGTTAATGGATGGAACAGCATAAAAAGGATGCTCCTTGAAAACTACCGATTCTCATAAGAATCTTTGTCTTGTACCTACAATTAAACTTTCCGTATTGTTTTTCTTATTTGCTCGGAATTTAATTGGTAGCGATAGCACGCAAAATCACTTTCATACAATGAACGTTACTTCCGGTATGGTAGAAATTTGCTAATCTTCAGTGAAGCGTGTCCATTTAAGCAGAACTGTAATTATATCGGATGTAATACATTATATTTTAATTAAAATCTATAACTAGACACAATATTTACTGTGAAATTTAGAAATAAATGTAGGTGCCTAACCTATTCTATTAATGGAAAATTAGTTTCTGTAATTAATATTCCTTGCATAATAATTGTTACAAAACACTATTTACATTTGATGTTAAATAAAATAAGTGTGTTATTATAATTTCCAGGAGGAGGCGGGCAGGAAACCGAAAGTTGCAAACCACCCTCCAATTGCTTGGCCGATGGACGATATGCACCTGTCCAATGCAAGGGTGATCAATTGACGGGCAGGTATAGTATTGTAGATAATAATTTAAAAGCATAATAATAAATATGCCGATGCCGATAGTCGATAATGCCAATGATCTAATAGCCAAGAGCTTCGACCAACATCTGAAGAGGCTCTCGTTAGGCAGCTGCATCAAGAGTTTGATACTGAAGGCGCTACACTTGGACACGGCGCGTATTAGGAGGTGACTCCCTTTAGAGCCATGATGGCCACCGGTAGTTTGGACCCTATTCCCGATGTCGATGGGCTAGTTTTTTAAATATGTATTAATGTATTTTTTATACCTTATAAATATACTTAGAAATATATAAAAATTAGAGATGGGCCGAACATGGATTTCACCGAATACGAATATTCGGCCGAATGTTCGGTAAAACTTTTTCCGAACCGAATATTCGGCCGAATATTCGGCATAGTTGATTCTCTTACGTAAACAATACAAGTCCGAACATATTTACGCAAAGCGCGCAGATGAGCGTTTTAAGAAAATTTACCTTTGTGGAGAAACTTTGTGTGGTGTTCCTCCAACCAAAGGGAGGATCCTCCAACCAGGCGGAGTCTTGTGCCTGGCGGGCTACTGCCCACCAGTTGATGTTGGGAGGTTGTATATATACTATCTGCGTGTTAAATCTTGATTGCGCGATGTAGGATAGCTCACTAGTTCGCATGTGGCGAGATAGATGCCGCCACACCTTCATGTAACTTAAATAAAAAGTTAGTAAAAATGTGAATTCTTAAGGTTATGTTCCTATATTACGATATTTGATTTATTCTCATATAAAGATCTCATATTAGTCTTAGTATGTCACTAATGTAATTGAGTAACTTTGTTTGTATAAGGGTAATTGATTGATCTTTCAAATGAGTACCTTTAAAAACGCAAATACGTTTTTTTTAATGACTCCTGTTTTGGTTTAATACTTTTAACGTTTATAGTTCAAAGTTTATAAGACAATAACTGTTTATTTTCAATAAATAATTTTCGCTACTTTACGTAGAAACTAGAAATATGATTCATAATCTGCTGAAATATTGTAATTTAATCATGCAACTCTTTCTTACAATAAAGACCTGTAGTTTTATCCCAAAACAGCTACATACTTATATTTTGTTTTTAATAACCATCCTTTTTATCTGCTCTTATTGGAAACAAAAGTACAGTGTCGACAAAAATATAAAGCTGCACTGTAAATTACTTACCTCATAAAAATAACACATTTAACACTCAACTCATGATCAATCATACACGGCTCAATACAGTAAAAAAACTTTAAGTACCACTTTGCCGAACGTGCGGTGATTTAGCCGAATATTCGGCCGAATACGAATATTCGGTAAACCTGCCGAATATGCCGAATAACAAATATAAAACGAATATTCGGCCCATCCCTAATAAAAATGTAAATAAATTCAGTACGGTCTTGGGTAATGTGCACAAACGAAAATAGGTGAAACTAGACCACAATATAGAGACAAAAAAAATGGAAAAAATCACACAAAATTTACAACATTTCTACAAAAAAAAAACTGTTTTTTAACTTGATGACTATTTTTTAAGGGTTGCTTTTTGTTTGCTATGTAACATCAATTCTTTCTTAGTCATCATTATTGATTTCATTGAAATGAAACACACGCAATTAATAAAAAGCTATTCATTTATATAAGAAAAAAGGTAGAAAAGCTAAGTGATTTTATAATTATTTTTTCATTTTCTTTTTTCTAAATTCACCCACTTTCGTTCTTGAGCACTATCCAGTGACACACTGTATATTGTAGGTATATGTAAATAGATAAAAAAAAGAAATGAGTGTCTGATAGTCTGATATCTATGCGGTAAAGTCCCGACTGAAAGGAATAGTCCAACGCCCCTTAAATGTCGTCGATGGATGCTAAAATCTATTACAGTTCTGTAGAAAATAAATAATTCTAATATATTTTAGCATCCAGTTGATTACGTAATACAGCAGAACCTGTGTCCTAGCTGCGAAAGTCAGAAAACAAATTAAAGTCCCTGCAAAGCGGATATGGAAATGGAATTTTAAGAATACTAAATGCTTTGTAAAAACTTCTGATAATCAAAACTAAAATTATCAGATACGTAAGAGTTAGATATGCATCAGTTAAATACAACATTATCAATGCTGATTTCCGATCTAAAAGCGTTCCAAGAATGTTTGTAATGAAGTTGAAATTTTTAATAATGTGAATCGATGTTGAACTGTTAAATTAAGAATAGAATAGAATAGAATATACTTTATTGTACACCAAAATTGTAACATAGCTCTTATACAAAATAATTTTAAGATTAATATTTTAAAGAATTTATTTTATTTTATTAACAAATGTAGATGTTTCTGTTCTGATGAACGTGGGAAGAGAATATTTGGACAAATGTGGAGGGAAAATCAGGATGAGATGAATTGTGGTAAGTAGGTAATATGTTGTTAATTAGAATCAAAAGGTATCTTTAATCACCTGAATCTTATACATAATGCGGTGTTTAAAACATGCTGGAGCTTCGTTTAACACTGGATTTTGCATTTTGACAAAATTTCGAAAATGCCAACGTTCATCGTTGACACAATTATTTAAGTAATTAAATTGTTTGCCGCATTCACTTGATTTCGGACATCAAATTTTAGATTGAATTGTGAAATTTACCAATTTTTTCACATAAAATAAACAATAATTTTACGGTAAATAATGCCATAAAATGTCAAAACGTCAAAATAAACTATTTTTAAAACTACTCCACTTCTCCATAATTCAATAAATGTTAGGTATATCCGTCATGAATTCATTGAAAAAGGTTTCAAATCTTTTTAGTAAAGGTTATAAATAATAAATAAATGATTTTTGACTTTAGCATGCAGCCGCAGAAGAGCTGAGCTAGAAGCTTCTGGAGGCAGGGTTGTAACGCTCCATTGCACTGCATCTGGAGATTACGAGCCGCTGCAGTGTGATAATGGCATGTGCTGGTGCGCCCAGCCGAAGACTGGTCAGCCAACCGTCTCTCCTGTACCAGAGAAAGACATGAGACAACTACCCTGCTGTACGTATTTGAAATTACAATAAGGAAACTTGAAAGTCGAAGAACAAAAGTGATACAATACGTGACTTTTTTGTTCTGGTGCCAAAGAGCTCGTGCAGCTTGGAGACTTATAAAACTGTTCAAATCTCAGGACAAGTAAAAGTTGTTAAGGTTTTTTTTTTCTACAGGACATGCCTAGAATTGTCGATGAAATACCTCTGGAAATTAAGGTCGCACATGTCCCTTCTATTAGATCTAATTACATCATGGGCATGGGCATAATTGTGGGGATGGGTTCGCGAAACTTTACGAACCCTTGGGGAATAATGTGTCATCGTAATGTTGTTTTAAGTTACAAGTCTGTAAGCTATCCTAATGCCACTCGTACATCAATCAAAGACCACTCAAATATTTTATCATTTGCATAAGATGATGAACAGACTTGACAGCATAAATAAAGCAGTTGTGCGACAACATGAAGTATAATAAATCCAGAATAGTTTAGCCACTGTTGTACATCATTCGTTTGTCGAGTAGATGCAACAACAGGATACACACAATATTCACAAGTGATTCACGGTCTCAAGATATTGAGTGACCAAAGGCACGATACAATCAGTATGACAAAGAACCCAGATACACTTGTACAAATACGCTATTGATGTAAGCACGTGAGTTATGTTTGTTTCATATGCATTCATTGAAAGTAACGTTCAGTCTGACAGAGTTACGCACTTATGCCTTAAAAGAACTGAAATATTTTGCGCTAATTTTATGCAGTTCAAAAGTTCGAAACAATAACGTTTTTAAAAAGCTTGGGATGGGAAAATATATAGGTATATACAAAATAAACAGGTAAATGGTTATGTAAACTATAAATTGACCTGGTTTCTAAAGAATCTACATCTGCGCGTAGTGCAATATTTATGCATATAGGTAGTAAATACAGGTAGGTGCGACCGGCACATGTCCACGCTGACGTCATACTACAGAGGGCAGCAACCCTACTATTCCGTATCGATCGCTGCAAACATAAACAAAAAGCTAAATAGCTTTGAAAGTTTAAGACTTTTCAATAATTATCGTTCATCTTAAGCAATTTAAATAGACAAAAATAATTTATCGTTATTCAAAAGTTAAATTACATTCAGGTCAAATTTTCTAATGTTTGAGGATAAATACATTATGTTTAGAATTAGCTAGTAAATAATTTAAATTGCATTTTATAAAGATACAAATCGCACTTTTACATACTGGAATTATAGTTTGTGATTATACGATTTAGCGTCACAACTTTTGTCTCATAAATTAATGTTATTATGGTACATGTAATAGCAAACATATTGTCATGTATCGAGAGCACTTGTCTTCTATTCCTGCCTCACGATTCAGAACCTTTTCGATAAGTAGTTGTCGACCGATTCGGTTTGTTATCTCGTTCCGTCCAAGATTATCGTAACGAGAGATAACTTACCGAATCATTCGACAACTGACTAATCGAATAATTCTGAATCAAAGTCAAAGTCAAATAGTTTTTATTTCAAGTAGACCAGATCCCTGGTGCTTTCAAAAGGTCAACACTAGGGGCTCTACCGTCTAATCAGGGGGCTGGACCGAGAAAAAAACAAAATACATACATACATGAAACGGTACTGTTTATTTCAAATTCTAGATAGTCCTGCAGTTACCGGAGAACAATATTTGAGGAAATGTGAAAGTTTAGTTCAAGCCACTGGCATGATATCGCAGGAGCAATCTGAACACGGCACCAATTTCCTCGGGAACCCAACTGCATTTTGTGACTACGATGGAAGCTATGGACCTTATCAAATTCTGAACGGCATGTACGATATATTTTAATTTTCTTTTTAAATAGCTAATTTCATTAGTGGGTTTAGGTCACGTAAGGCTATTTACGGATGCCTAATGCTCTACGGTTTATCAGCTTATGTAAATGTACTCTCTCTGTCTACGTACCCAGCAAGCAGTGTTCCTATCGAGCGATAATTAAAAATATGAATTTAAAAATGTTTCAGAGCTTACTGCACAGGTCGAGACGGAAAAATATTGGGTGCCTGGCAAGTCGTCTCAAGTGAAATGAGAGGAATGAATTGTCGTAAGTATTTATTCAAAACAGATAAATCGACTCCGTCCGCGGAATAACTGAAACCCATCTGTGTCACATTACTTATTTTTACTAATTACCAGATGACTAGCTATCTCGCCTATTTAACACAAGTCTTAAAAAATGATAATTAGGTATAATGTTCGTCATCAAATACGTAAATGTTTGATTTCAAGATTTTTCTGAAGATAAACAAACCACCACGTTTATCTACGAGTACTTGCTACAGTAAATAGTTATTAGGCATAACTTTACTCTATTATCCAATTACCAAATTACAAACTAATACACTGACTGCTAATACGTGGCCAGCCACAAAGAAATCATAGAAATTGGAATGGTGCTTCTTAAGTTAGTTAAGACTACTGAATGTCGAAGAGATATTTTATGATAGGTATATGTAGAGTCAACAGTTTAAATATTCAAGTTTCCACAGATTTTTAAAAGTTGTATCGTGTGGGTGGTGTTGGAATGAGAGCTTATTGAATACGCATCAAAAATATTTTTAAATATTGGAAGTAAAATTCAAATGATGTGCTTGCTACTAACAACAAATAAACTCAATTAGAAAAAAAAGAGTTCCTGCTGCTTAGGGTTTCTGTTTTCTCGACTTATTTTTTTTCTCGGGTGTCGAGAATTCTCGAGACCGATTTCTCGGGTTTCTCGGGTCTTTCGAGAAATTTTTAAAAACCTTAAAAAAACATCTTATACCCGTTTTGTGGGGTAGTTTTGAACGTAGTTTATCTGTTCGATAGTGCTATTGGTTCGATAAACTGACTCATTGCGTTTCTGGACACGTACCCCAGTCAGAAGTTAATACTAGTTCAAACTTCAGATAACTTATTTTTCTGGTTTTTGAGGTACTCCTAATCGTAGTTTATCGATTCTACCGCTATTAGTTCGATAAACTGACGCATTGCGTTTCAGGACACCCCAGTCAGAAGATGATCTTAGTTCAAACTTCAGTTAACTTATTTTTCTGGTTTTTGAGGTACTCCTAACCGTAGTTTATCGATTCTACCGCTATTGGTTCGATAAACTGACGCATTGCGTTTCAGGACACCCCAGTCAGAAGATGATCTTAGTTCAAACTTCAGTTAACTTAACAGACCAATTGGAGGCATTTATCGGTTCTAGAACTTTATTTGTCGTTTTATATCATATTTTATACAAGAGCATTTGGAGTTTTATTATTAGTAGGTATTTTATTTTGGATAGTGAGTTTTGGATTCACAATGAAATGGACTCGAGTAGTTCATAGGAGTCTGATTTGGAAGTGCTGGAGGCTATTTCAAATATATCAGTACCAATCAACCAAAAGAAGAAATCCATCCGAAATGTTCACGGATTATCTTTGTGAAATAACTAATCCTGCCCAAGAATCCATTCATACACCACAAATAGGTACGTTAGCCTAGAAATATTATTCTTTCAGATATAAATAAACTTTACTTCCCAATATTATAAATTACAATAAAATTTAAAATATTTTGGTTTCATAGTTTTATTGTGTTGTTGCTATGATGAAAAATAACAAAGATAAAACATGGTGATTTTTTTATATTTTATGTATGTAATGGTTCGTTTTAAAATCATTGCATATAATAGAGGAGATTTTCATTTAAACCTGGGGCCTACCTGCAAAAAGTTGTAAAGTTTAAGGCGAGAAAAATATATTTAGCTGGGCTAAAAAAAAGAGATCCCATCTAGTGGTCCTTTTACGAACTTACTTATTGTTTGGATAGTTGTCGATTTTGTATTCAGAAACCCAATAATAGATGAACGGAGTTTATTATATCTTACAGTTAATTTTTATTTGAGAGTAATCGGAGTTGGTGGTATATTAGGTGTCTGTTTCGCTTGCCTCGCTTACTCGCGCCTCGTAAGGTGAACAATGAAACCAGAATGCAAAGATTACACAACTTTTAAGCCAATTTTACAGCAATAAAAGAAAGTCTTTGATTTCTCGAGTTCTTGAGTTCTCGAGGTGTTTTTTCTCGTCTCGAAGTTGGCATGATTTCTCGACATTTCTCGCCTCGAGAATTCTCGAGCAGAAACCCTACTGCTGCTCTATGAATGAAATAATAAGTTAATGAGTTAAGACGCCATCTACAAGAGCCATTTGAAGAAAATTTATTGCAGATTACAGTAGAGCTTTTGGAAGAAACTGAATAATTGTCCTTATGTTGATTCCACTTCAAAAGCTAATAGCAGAACAAAGTTGGCTCACAATACACTACTAAATAACTTCAAAATCGTTATTTTGTAATGTGCTTTGTTTTGTTCTGTTGTTTCGTTCCATCGACTTTCACTAATTCACAACATTGAATGGTTTAATTTTCACGTAAGGAAAACGTTTTATCAATATCATTCATTGATGTAATTTGCATATACGTACATTACTACTTGCACATAAAACAAGATAGGCTGGAGGGCATCAGCGTACCGTTAGCATGGCTCATTCGCATTGTGCCACTACGACCGGTTGTCGGCCGTGACCCTGTTCCCGATACGTTGTACGGTTCCACCCATCCTACCATTCAGCTGGAATGCGGAGACTAACAAATTCAACAAAAGTTGCCCTCTGACAGGTGAATGGATCAATGCCCGTGCCATTCTAATTATACAAACGTCAAATTATAACTTTAGCGGATCAATGTGGACTACTAATTGCGAAGATGGCAAGCCCAATATAACCAATTTTGGTTAGAATGAAACTTGTACATGATTCACTGATTTTACTTCGCATTATAATCCAAATCTATCCAATTATCATTATGTAAATGTATATTTTAAATTCTCAACACTGATAAGAAGACAGTTATGGGAAATTAATTGACCGTGAACCTTAACACAACACCTTTGGCGATAAGTCCGAAACGATTTAACAACTATTTTATTGTTAGCTAAACCTTGAAATAGAAGCCTTGACTACGTTTTCTTGCCATTGCAAACTTCATTATTAGTATCTTGAACATACAAGTATATTAGTCTTACGTCTGATGAATAAGACAGTTACAAAATCGTGTCATTTGTCATCTGGTGGTGTAATAGACTGTGATTTCATGTCAGCCGTTTCAAAGAAACCGCGTTTGACTTATTTACTGAACAAAGATTTATGATTGGAACAGATTGTGCTCGAGACACCATGATGTACTTCCCGGAGCGCGGCATGACTGTGACCGAGACCTGCTCGGCGAATGGCAACTACAGGCCGAACCAGAACGTGGGAGATGTGTACTACTGCGTCGACACTGATGGCTATCATATTGAATTATTGGATGCATGGCCAGCTGATAATTGTGCTAGTTACGCATAAGACAACGGTTCAATAGTCTCATATAAATTATTGAATTATTATTTTTATGTTTGAAAATAATACAGCAATTTCTCTAACTAAACTGTGTATTGTATGTTATCACCTTCGTCACTTGTGGTTGACTAGAACTAGTGTTGCCTGATGTCCCGATTTGCGCGGGACGTCCCGATTTTCAGGGGTCTGGGGACGCGTCCCGATTTGTACCTGATCGGGGCGCTAAATGTCCCGATTAATCAAAATTGAAAAAAAACATATAAAAATGTATATTTACGCTACGTAATTTTTTTAACACGGAACGCCATCTATTGGCTTTGGAGTACGATTTTATTTTATAATTTCTACTAGTCTAGCAAGACTGATTACTTGTTATGTAAGATTAAATAGACTTAAAACCCCTTGTTTTTTCTTTTGTTTACTGTTCCGATCTGCAACCCTAAATCCCGATTTTTTTGACCTCATGTACCGATTTACAACAAATCGGACCTGGCAACACTAACTAGAACGTACAACTTTGGAAGCTGGCTTCACAGAAACCTTATTTAAGTATAATAGAATTTCAGACAATTGTAAAAGACACAACAATATAATCGTTCAGGGGTGATTCTATCATTACAGTTTTAGCTAATATCGGTATGTCAGGATTGCGAGCAAGGTAAACACAGTAAATAAAACCAACATAGACTCTCCACCACTGAGAGTACTTGTATTTGGGTTAATATTAGTAACATTAACTAGATCACAGTATATTACTTTACACAATTATTACAAGATCATAAAATAAGGACAAGCTAATCAGATATAAAAGGTCAGACTTCTTCAGCTGTTCAACACGGAATGCTCCTGCTTCGTCGAATGACCACCGCCTTTATAACCTCGGGTGGGCCGATCCATATCGACGACTACCCTCTCTTGTCAACATTGCCCAGTGCTACCCGCTACCGATAACACAATAAACTACTAAAACTTATGTGATGTACTTAATCTTTCCTAGTTCTTCAGACAGCCATATCAGCTTTACACCGCATAGTAATATCAGATCCGACCGTATGATGCTAATTTGCTGCTACCAGAAGCGTATACTGGCTACCTATGTGCCTTACTTTGATAGATTTCTTATAAGCTCTTGCTGTTGTAGTTTGCCCAAATACGAAGTATGCTGTTTAGTTACCAGCTATAACAACCTCTTTTGGACGTATCAACGTCATCATCATTATCAACAGCCCGATACAGGCCAGCTGGCCTAACATGAGCAGCGCAAGCTAATTCGACGACCAAAATATCTCGCGCTGCGCATGGTGGCCCGGCTGGTACTGCTAATTAGGGCCTCTTATATCTCGGTACACTAGACTCGTCATGTAATGACGTGAATGTTCAGATCCTTACATAAATATATGAATGCACAAAAGCGTACGTACCGGATAAATGGATGCTCATTAGACGAACCAAATACCGCGTAGCGCGTGCCACTCGACGCCGGAGCGCCGCCGCCCGCTCGCCGAGCAAGCTCTTCCATCTGGAACACATGACTTGGGTTACTACTAGTACCAATAATTAACAAATATACTGTGATACTGATGCTGTGAGCCGACCACACCTCACACACCTGGTACGGTGCTACCACGCGGCAAGTTGGCGAACACTTTGTTGCATACAATTTATTGATAAATTCACGTGTGAGAGCAGTTCGAGAATGGCATTGAATTCTCATGGAGGTCTTCATTTAATTTAGGGTCATACCATCAACATCAACATTATTATAAAGTTGTGAACTATACCCGTTTCACCGTAAGGTGAGTCCCGACGTTTCTCTACAAAAAGTTACCATACAAAGAACATCAAATATATAAAAAAAAACAGTTATACTTAATATGGCTATATTACGGTTTTTGATGATGTCGTTTACGTCGATAGCAGTCTCCTACAATTTACGAAATACCACTATCAGTGCTCATCTTTCGTTGAAAAATATAAGTGTGCTCGCGATTTCGCCCGCGTTGAAGTATTTTTTTCATGAGGGTAGACATAAACAGCAGACCACCGAGAGTTACAATCCTTACATATTTACCTATGCTTCTTTCACTTAGTGTATATTGACAAATACGGTCACTACTACTACTTTACCAATCAACTATCACAGAAAGAAATGATATATTTTTGTTCTGTTGCTTATTTCTAGTATCTTTAGCCAACTTTCTCGATTTTTTTTCCAATGTTCTGTACATCCTTTTTTGCCCTAGACATATAATTTAGAGAAGATACACAGATAGGACTGCCTCGTTGGTCTAGTGGTCGCAAGCACGACTGCTGAGCGTGAGGTCTTGGGTTCGATCCCCAGGTCGGGCAAAGTGTTATTGGGTTTTTCCATGTGGAATTTCTCAGTAGCAGCTCGGAGTCTGGAATTTGTGCCCGGTTGATGGCAATAGGCTCGCCCCCTATTACATGGGACTTAAACATAACGGCGAAACGTGGGTGTACTATACACCTCTGCCAACCCTTCGGGGAATAAGGCGTGAAGTTATGTTATGTTATTATACACAAATAGATAGATTCATTGGTTGAATCAGTGTGCTAATCAAATTATTGTTCACAGTAAGTCGTGGTTTTTGCACAAAAGGATGATGCTAACCATCCTCTTGACATATTATATCCCTTAGTCGCTTTTTACACCATTTATGGGAGCCTTTTTGGCTGACCTTTGTCGGAAGCCACACGGCAAAGCTAATATCTAGTTTACTGTCGCCTTCACAGCACTAGAGAAATTACGTAGGCAATTTATGCTCAACATTATACAATTTTAAACCCAACTTTGTGCCGCATTTATGTTTGACAGTAAGGGAAGCTCCACTAGTTTCCATGCCGCTACAGGGGGTATTTTGCGTACAGTCAATAGCTAACCAGGATAAAGTTGTATGCATGCTTTGCCTCAAAGTATCCAGATACACTACACATCGTCCTTTCTCGAAGGTGCCACAAGAGGCAATTAAAAGATTATTAGCACCCGTGTCATTTTGCGAGTACTAAATTGCCTCGCCATGCTAATATGCTGCCCCTGGTAATTAGGCAGTTTCCCCTAGAGGACATTATGTTATACCCTTAGTACATTATCAGACGTAGTTTGCAAGACGAAAAGGCAGAGGCTTGTTGTTGATACGTAGTTCATTTTTACTTTAGCATGATTATTATGTAAAATGTACACTTAAATGAGTTTTGCACGACTCATGTTATTTGTAATTTAATAAACATGACATGACGATACATTTAGAATGAAATTTAATTTAATATCAACAGCATAATTGGATCGACAGAACATTTTAAAAATTATAATTATAAACCCGGACCGTTTTTGGGGCAGCCGCGGAAATAACTAGCGACCTCCCACGTTTTTATTCGCATCTAGTGGATAATAAAGTGCCATGAATACACCACATTTAAATATTATTATCCGGTAGTGAAGTTGTGTATCTGTTGTGCGTTTGGATTAGTTTTTATTATAAGGAACCCTAACGAACAGAACTTTTCTCTATACCTACTTAAGTTTCTTGGCGATTGGCTTCGCTTGCAAACTTTCACTCCCATAGCTATAAATAATTAAATAATGGTCAGCAGCAGTCAAGGGTGGTGGCGCGGTGGGGTAGAAAAAAATTGGCACCTTTGTTCGACTAGACTTTATGATCCTTGAAAAAGTTGGCCGTGGGCAATACCCCATCCTTCACTCGGGTTGCCTGCAAGAGCGTTGAGAGCTCCCTAGCTTAAAGCTTCTACTTCATCAGGCTGGATGGCTATGTTTTCAGTTCAAAGTCTCCAATCAAAAATTCGTCTGCTACACCAACCAAACACCGCGCTTTGAAAGATATTGTGAAAGCGCTGTTACTTTAGTTCGTCTTGCGTTGACCCGTTAATGCGAATCTTATCCTTCAAACAAACTTCCGAGTAAAGGCCGCTCTAAAGCACGGCCAGCAACTTTTCTTTTGTGCATAATCTCCTCAGTATCCACGTACCGGCTCCGTATTGCATGACAGGCAGACTGCTGAACAGATAGGATAAAAAGTTTCGAATGCGAAATGGGCGACAAAGTTAGCCAAAAGCTGTTCTTTCCGGGGGCTTCCTTCTTTAAATTGCACAACCCCACAGCCACATAGGGACGTCGCTCTTTCAAGCACTGCCTTATCGTACGTGTCTGAACGGAGACTTGTTCTAGTTCATGTAGAGGCCGCCAAACCGAGAGGCTCCATTTAAGCATTGCAGCATTTCGTCTAGATGTAAAACATGCAAAATACTACAAGCAGCAATACAACTATCCTACTATATTGACGATGTTATCGGAGATGCAAAATATACTCGCTGCGGTTCACGGTTATGCGCCTTCCCAGAAGCTGTTATAATTGGGAAATTCAGCTACGGAGAGGAGTGAATGGGATGAGAGTACTGAATTCCTTAACTTCCAAGCTTGACAAACACATTACTGGATGCAGTATGTTGTTATTGCACAGAAGGATGCAGGTACGCATCATCTTGACACAATCTCATAATTGCTCTTTTAAGACGCCGATGCCATTGTTTGAAATTGTTTGCCATTGAATTTTCCGAAGTTATTTAGGTAGCGTTATTGTAAGGTATTGATTGATGTTAATACTCATAGCACATTACATATTGCAAAGTCAAGATTCATAACTGGCGCGCTGATAATTGTTAGATATTCTTCACACTAAGACGTTAAGACTTAATTAGAATAAAAAAAGCCTGCATCTATTCAGTGATTTTCAGTAATCTTAACACGCTAGAGAAGGAGGATGCAGTACGCTAGCTAATTCAGAACCTTATCATAATAGATTCAATATTAATTTTTAAAGAGATATGAAGTACTGGACTATCAGTAATGCATATTACTTATAGTAAGTAAATGTACGAAAAATAAAAACCTGACACTGATACACAGCAAAAAAGACAAGACATAACAGTTCTTAAAGGGTTATTTATACCTAATTTATAACTGTACCGGAGGTAATAGCGCGAAAAGGGGTCACTGGCTTGCTAATTTATAGGCTTGGCGTTGAAGCCCGAAACATGAAACCCCATATATGGTATTCTAGGGGCCACCTACTGAGTAACTACCGACACACGTTGGTTGAAAACAGAAATTAATTAGTACTTAAGCAAATTGGGCTAATTTTATATAGCAGAAGTTAAGAGGGGCAGATTTTTTTGAAAAAATATGACTTTTCACTGTTTTTGATTCATTCTTTTATCGTCGCTACGTTTTTCGTTGAAGTAAACATTTGCGCGGTATTTAGGCTACTTTGGATGACGAATATGTTCGGCTTCCGTACGCAAGACTTTGATAAGAACCCCTCTCAGTCTAAATGCAAAATAAAAATCTATTATCATAAACATTATGTTATAATATTATTTGTTGTGGCCTTTGCGGTTATGGCTGTAATAATAAGAACTTAACACATACGATACTTTCCGAATGCTTGTATGTGATCGGAGACAAATGTTTTTTTTTTTTTTACATGTGTTTTACCTATATTTATTCAGTTTATGATGAATGTTAACCACATTACCGCACAACCATACAACCTGTTTAGCTGCTGAAGACATTGGTATCAGGAACGACACGTCACTTTTTTATCGATAAAATGATATTATTTGAATCCATTGAATTGAAATCAATACAATGACCGATATTGGTCCGAAATTACACACACGTAAATTAAGTCGCGAGTTAACTTGCCGAATAGGCGAGCAAAATTGAAAACCTCATTTGGACACTTATTATATTATATTAGGTATTTGGCGAGTTAAGTAAGTAAGTTGTCGCTAAATAGACTGTCAACCTATTTTTCGGCTAGATATCTGCAAAGACCTCCCCACTTGCATCTCCCGCACCCCGCTAACTTAACTCGCCGCGCGTGTAAATGGCACCGTCGGTTTCGGTTTTAGTATAATATGCGTAAAGTAGCTAGCGAAATGTCGTACATTTTGGTAATTTTGCTTACGACGCGCGGTGTAGACAGGAACTTACGATAAAAGTCACATAAGGATGTTTGGACAGTACTTACTACCTACTTGTGCATTAAGCCGTGTACGCATTTTCGAACACGAACATCGCGAACACAATTATCGAACACGTTGTTTATAACCAAACAGTCTGTTCGGCGAACGTGTTCTAGTGATTCGTGATCGATATTTTGAGTTTGTGATGTTCGTGTTCGACAGTGCATACACGGCTTTAATGTTCACTAATTCGGCAAGTTAACTCGCTAGCTAAGTAAATGATGTGTGTGTAAATTGGGCTATAGCCGAACGCAATACTAAACAACTAATTAATCCTAATACTTACTGCTTTAATATTTAAAATTGCTGGAAGAAAATTATCAGAGCGCAAGCATATCAGGCTAAGATTACATACCTAGGTAGGTCTAGGGTACATACCTACTATACTTATAAATACGGTTTTCTGTAAAGATATTCCTAACTAAAGTGCAACGATCGTCTCATATCTACAGTTAGCGAGTTTTATCAAAGCACGATGTCGCTCTAGCTAACGAGTACAGTCGTTGTGAATCGAGTCGAGGGTTGTTGATGGAGGGTGGACCGGAGGGCGCCTCGTCCGTGCCCCACCACTTGGACACGCCACAACCCCTCTTAACAGCACGCGAACGACGAACGAACCACACGTATCGATGCGATAGATGTTCTGATATTTTTACCTGTCACCTACTTACTTTGTTTGCTTCAGGTACAAAGATATGATACTTTATCAGTTTGGGCTGTGAGAAAGAACTGATACACTTTATTACTTACTTGCATTACGTCACGTGAAAATGACGAAAACATACTAGCTAATCAAAATATCAAATGTACATGTAACATACAATAATAGCATGAAAGCCCACGATAAAACAGATTCACAGAACATACTAAGGATAATGATAAAGTACTGCAAAAATGTAGGCACTAATCACCTGACAAATCTCTAGTCAGCTGATGTTATTGGTTGTTAGTATGTTGGTCAGCCAATCACATTAGTTGACATGAAATTGGACAAAAGATTAAATTGGTTAGGCTTTCAGAAACCAGGGATAAGTCATTGGGGCTGTAAGTAGTAAGTAGTTTTCTTGTTACAAGACACAGATTAACACACTTTTACTTTACAACAATGAAATAATTACAACTATGGTTTGTAGAGGTTCATGATCAACTATCAATGATTTTGGGTTGAAGAGTCCTTTTATGTTTTTCATCATAAATTGATCTTTGATTCGGGGTCTTCAGTCTATGACATCACATAATGTTATGATTTTTTATGAATACTTTAAAGACTAAATCGAAGCAAGTTTTTAGCTGACTTGCTGCCGATGTTTGTTGTTGTAAATAGAGAGAAATTATATGAACTCTTTTCTCTTATTCTACCATAAAAATGAAGGTGGGGAGTCTCAATGTAGAGTACTAAGTGTTATGTTACAACTTAGCGGAAAACTATCATCGCTTAACATCAGGCGAGATGGCGGCCAAACGCAGGCCGAGTAATAAATAAAAACAAAAAACAAAAAAAAACTAGTCCAAGAGTGAACAGTTGTTGATTATAAATAGTTGTTAATTATTAATGTCTGAATATAATACAATAACACTGGTTCGAAACAGTGAGTACATTAGGCCTGAAGCTAACAAAATAAAACTTATGCAACAAAGTCATACTAATGAAACAAAAAACAATTGTGTGATTTTCTAGGAAGTATTAACCTACATTTTTGTATGTCAGAGTTAGATTTGATTATACAAAATAATCACCCATAGTACTCTTAACGTAACAGGTTCCCACCATGTGCCTCTTCATAGAATGAAACAATGGTAAATAATTTTGTGTTTCTTTATTTGATTGTTAGTTCCTTTCACCCCACAAAAATAAGTAATTAAATCTTACTAAATTATATTTCTCCAATCTAATGATACTATGTAACATTTTAAGTAAATAACTTTCAATGGCCAGTGTCATTATTTTTTTAATAGCCAGTGTTGTATGTATTGGTCATAAATTGACATAATTATGTCAAAATCATTTGAGAAATTGAGATCTAAGTAATTTAAACACAATATTATTTAGATGATAGGAAAGTTTTTATGAATGACATGTTATGAATAAATGTGTTATTTCCATTACAATATACGTAAAATATAAATGTGTATAGAAATACAGAAGGATACAGGGTAATAATGAAATGTATAATTAATATTATTTTCATGTAATACATACTTCATTTGAATTTAGAACTTGATAGTCATTTGACATGAACTATACCACTTTTTTTACAACCTATTCTTTTTAGTGTTGATAAAACTCAGAAACAAAGCACTACATTTATTTAATCTTATTAGACTGTCAAAAAATTACCCACACATTATACAATTTTGTGAACTTTTTTAACGAATATGTTCCCACATGTAATTAAATGTACAAATATAAAATAAACTAAATTATTCAATTTAAAATAAATTTATACTGACCTTAAAAGAGCGTCACGTTTTCTCCAACTTGGTGCAATCCGGTTTGCCACATCAATACCAATTTGTAACACATATCAGACCAATATATTATTATCACAATTTCACTTTTTTCACAATACTCAATACTTCTTTGCGTAGCTACTATTCACTACCTAGCTAGACCACACGCCCACAAATAGCGTACACAAACAGTATTCGGAAGCTAAAATTCTAAGTAGATGCTTATAATAAACGTCAATAACCCGAGCCAAGCGGCTGTAAAGATGAAGAGTTAACTATATCCCCACAAACTTATCACAAATTAGTATTGGTTTCGATATTTTCAATACACTATTTGCTTGTAACTCGAATAAAAAAATATTATGTACTGTAGATCATTTCATTCATAAATAAAATAAAACTCCACTTCCCTAGGTTTTCGTCGTTCACTCTCGCTCGTCCCGGAATGGCAGTGTTGCCAACTTACGAAAGAAAATACTTTTCTACCAGAAGGTAGAAAATAAAATAGATTTCTGTAGAAATTATTGTTTGATGATAAAATATTTATATGCATGTTAATCCAATCTCTAACTTTACACTGCTGATTCAATTATATTAATAACTCTTGATTTTTTAAGTGTTAAGTATAAGTCCTAGACCTCTGCCCCTATTCAAAGCGCGTGGTCAGCAGGACTAAAATATAATAAGCTTCCCACACTGACTTAAGTTGACCGGAGTTTAAAGATTCGGATGAGCTTAAAATGAGGAGCAACATCCAAAAATATTTCATACCTATGCCTGATGACATCACACTTTAAAAAAACGCTTTTGATGAAACCATGGTCATTTGTTGAGTTACTCCGCACATTGATGCGATAGTTAAATACATATTTATGGTATTTCTTTAGCAGTGAACACGCGCAGGCTGTGGTATAAGCTAATTTAATGACGTAAAAAGATACCTACAATGCTCCCTATATGGAAGTCGTTAATTAATCTTGAGGTTTACATGAATGCATAAATACATTGCAATGCAAAATTACAATGCATTGCTTTCACCATCCTTGTGATCAGTTTCTCAGCCGATAAACCAATGCTCAACATGGGCATAGATCATTACTTACATACAGTGCAAATCAATGCAATAATGACTCGTGCGTCGCTGAACATTGAATATTGCCATTATAATATAATCATCATAAAACGGACGTCGCAGGATGCTGCTGTTCCTATTCTCGACATTATCCCTTAGCCACCTTTTTGTAACCAGTACTTGCGATACTCCATTTAAGAAAGCAACTCAGGACATGCTGTTGGTAAGTGTCTATGTTTGCGACATTATGGTATGTACGTAAATGCCTCACACGCAGAAGTCATTCAGGGCCTCGTTAAATAGATCACATTATTGATGAGCTTAAGCGGAACCCTGTGGTACTTGTTAAATCTGTAACGAGTACCTACTGCGGACACTGTAGATAGATAGGTACCAAGACCAATTGGGAACTGGCAGTCTATAGTCCGGCATGAGTTTCAATGTATGGTCGAAAGGATATGGAGATGGTTTTTGCGCCTTGTATCCCAAAAGACCGGGCTACTTCCGCAAAGTATCCGTGTTATAAGCCGTGAAACAACGCCCATGGCTAGAAGTCTAGAAGTTACGAAAAATGCAACATTCTTGTGGGTGAAGTTCTCCTTGTGTTATCGGAAGCTGGTAGCACTGGGCAATGTTGACAAACGAAGGTAGTCGTCGATATGGATCAACGCACCCGATGTTTTATAGGCGGTGGTCATTCGACGAAGCGGGAGCATTCGGTGCTGAACAGCTGAAGAAGTCTGACCTTTTATATCCGACTAGCTTGTCCTTATTTTATGATCTTGTAATAATAATTGTGTAAAGTATTTTATTGTGATCTAGTTTAAGTTACTAACACTAACCCAAATACAAGTACTCTCAGTGGTGAAGAGTCTATGTTGGTTTTATTTACTGTGTTTACCTTGCTCGCAATCCTGACATATCGATATTACCTATAACTGTAATAAAATAACTAATAATAGAATCACTCCTGAACGATTATGTTTTTGTGTATTTTATACTTGAGTCTTGAGTCATTGAAAACCATAGTGAAAAACAATGGCCAATTGCTATTTAATAGTTATAATCGGAGAATTATTCAGTCGAGCGGCGTACCCCACATGACAAGCTCCTTGCCAAGAGCACCAAGAGCTTGAGACCTTGTAGGATTGGCCGCACGACTAAATGGTCTAAATGGAATTTCGTGATGTGCTGGATGAATGTGTCAGGGAAGTTATGGATATTGTCTGATTGTCTGCATGATTATCAAGAGTTCGTAAAACCTAATACTGCACCACTCAAAAAAAGGAACGATTAGACATGATGTATGCAGTTATTAACTGCTTCGATAGTAGAGAAAATATACCTTTATTGCTTAGCGGGCATTGCCCCGTTGCGCTGGTAGCTATGGCCTTTTAGATACGCAAACTAAACGTATAGAGATACACGTGGTCAGTCAAACTCGTTGTGCGGTCCTATTTAGCGGGGCCCTTGGAGCCAGACTGATGAAATTGTTGATGAACTGAGGCTCTGACCACCAGTACAGCATCACATCTACTATCTTTTAAGTTTAAGTTACCAACTCTCTTTAGAATCACGGCTCGTCTTCCGTGCGGAAGATGTCCGGTCTTTTGGAAGGCATACGGGGGACACAGGTCCAATCCAACGCGCTGAGGCCCCTTTGAGAACTTTAATGTAATGTAAAATGGGGTGGGGCACTAACCGAGGACTATCCACGGCTGTACTATTGGAGTACAGTCATGGATACCAGGTGCTTGCAAGACTATTGTAAAATATGGTGAAAAATATCTGGTCTATGGGAAGGGGTGTTAGGTGGACTGGATAACTTCGGCGCATACCTACTAGAACAAGTAGATGACGATCGAAGGCTTTTTCTTAAGGACTCACTGGTCGGAGTACGAGATTTTTTGTAAAATCGGTGGCCGAATCTCCAGCAGAACACACCGACCGTAGTACCGTTATACATATTTAATTGCAATAGTCCCGTTTGGTTCCAGGTGCAGACTTCTCGCCAGCCGCTGCTTGAGTATCTCTGATGAAGCGCTGCAATTCATGCTTGTTGTTGCACAAATATGGGCCGTTCTATAAAATAATATCACTGTATTCTGTGTATGGGCCTCTCGTAATAAATGGCTACAATGAACAACCGTAACATAATGTTGCCACACTACAGTGCCTACCACCACCTTTTGTGAAGTAAGTAGGTACAGCTTAGCAGAAATTCTAAAAACGGACAAAATTACAATGCCCAATAAAATTAGAAAATTCAAGTCTATTGATCAAAACGAACGGCCAAATGATTGCTTAAAATAAGTAAATTATTCGTTAGTATCACTGACCAAATCCGAGGGGTACCTATAGGAGATACAGCCAGATAATTAAAGTAAAGTATGACAAAAACGCATGGCCACGCATTTTAGGCACTTCACCATATTCAGCCTCCACAATTGGACTGTTGGGCAAAGGCCTTCTCTTTTGCATGTCACTCACCACGGTTTTGTGCTAGTCGCATCCACGTGTTAGTCGCGACAGGTTTGATGTTGTCGACGCGTCTTGCTGCAGGACGTCCGACATTCCTATTCCATTCTCCCGGCCACCATTCCGTCAAGATTTTGCACCATGTACCATCGTCTCTCCTAGCAATGTCCCTACTCACTTCTATTTAACCCAGTTGTTACTGAAACTTTTTTTTATCTCGAATCACAGTAAATTTTTAGTATTGTTACCTTGATGCATATAGTAAACATGGAAAAATACCAAAAAAAATCTGAAATTTCAGGAAAGCTCGGAAAATGCGGATCGTTTTAACGATCAGTAGTAATAGGCAGGTAGGTTAACGCTCATATAACTACCACTTTATCGATTGTATCCTATTTTAAATTAAAGAAACACAGTATAACTATGAAAAAAGGCTTTATTATCTAAATATAAAACGTTAATTAACAAACAAGTCTATGTAGGAGTATGGTAAGTAAAAAAACATGTTTTAGGGTGCAAATGGATTTTAGGGGTGCATGAAAGGAGCCTCCACGAGTGACGATACTTTAGTACGTCCGGCGCACCCTGGGCAGTCAGCCCCGCTACCAACCTTGCTGACTGGCTAATCTTTTCACCACAGCATGAGCTATTTTCGTATAGCTCGTGCTGACACGAGAGAAGAAGAGAAGAATGGATTTTACATTTTTGACAGGTGAAGTTTGTATTTTTTTTGCAAAGCGAACATCGAAGCTGAGAGTCATTGTACTCTAGTACCGTGAAGTTTCCCTGTATGTTCTAGGAGTGGGACAAGGACCGCGTTTCTCATTTTTTTATACGTCTCCAAGATACCTCTGGCGATAGTTCTCCGGAATGTGAGATGATCGTACTCTCCTCCATTTCCTTCCACGTTTTGTAAACTTGCCACGCATTGTGAGTCGCCATGTCCAAGCAGTGACAAAACAATGAGAAATACCATTTCTTGCCACGGATAGATGTACGATAAAGACCAATGTTTTGGTCAGACCTATCGACTCCCCCCATGTTTTCGTTGTAGCTTTTTATAATTGCAGGCTGATCGATGTATACATATTTTTTCTTCTGCTGCGGGAACCGTTTAGCTTTATGTAAGGGCTCGATGTTTTCTGAATTGGATGCAACCGACACCACACTATTATCATTCCATTTGCAGACCAAAATATGCTCTGGTTGGCTAGACTTGTACTTGAATGTGCCTCTTTCTGTCTTCTTGAATTCTTTATTGGACGGCAAAGGACACTTTTTTGTACGGTCCTCGCGAATTGTTCCAGTGGCTTTGAGCCCTCTGTTACTCAATTCGTGGAAGAGTGGAATAGAAGAAAAGAAATTGTCAAAGAATAAGTGACAAGGCACACCTGGGTGACGAAATTGTAAATGATCAGCAAAACGCAAAATCACACCAGCTTCCATACCTAACTGCCTATAAGCCGGTGGAATAATTGCTGCATGGCCTTGGTACGGATCAAACCACTGGAGCTGAATTAGATGTAGATGGCTCAGGTTGCCGACCTTCCACAATTAGGGGTTCTTCGGTGGTTCGACATCTTTTTGCTAAAGAAGACAAGGGTACACTGTCCTCGTCACTTTCGGAACACATGTATTCTATCTCAGCAGGAGCTCTTAGCTGAGAACCTAGATAGAAAAAAATAAAATAACAACTGACATGAGAAAATAACGTAAAGATTTATATGACATCTATATCAAACCTGGAAGATTATTCAGAGTTACAAACTCCTCTCATCACCACAATCTTCATCTGTAACATCAGCATTCGCGTTATCTGGTGGTAAAATAGTTATATTTCTTGGAAATGGGGCATCATCATCTAATTGTTCCAATTCGTCAACGATTTCATTGAGAGACAATGGTTTATCGGTATTCCTGGGTCTGAAAGTCAAAAATACATCCCCAAATTACGACCGATCGTTTAAACGATCATCAAATATAATGTCATTTGTTTTTTATAAAAGATATGACAAGATCAAATTTTAATTCACAGTTTGGTTAGACAGGTTATAAATTTATAAAAAACGTGCATAAAATAAATTTCAATCACAAGCTAATTTGTAAACACTTACCGTTTTGAAGACATAGTGAAAGTTAATTACGCCAATACGAACTAAAATACAAAAGCACTTCAAAATTATGATCATAAGATAATTTTCTTTGCACCGAAACACTGTCAAACGATCACTGCGGCGATTGGTATACAATAAGCAAAAGTTATCCGCTCGTTATTATTTTTAAATTGAGGGTATTTCCCAGTATTTTTTTTGATCTTTATAACGATCGGTCGTTATAAGTGGGTTAAGGATAGACACCCGTTTTATTATGTCATGGTCTGTCGTCCGTCGCCGAATTAAGCTGTTCCATGCTCTTATAACTTTGGTACAGATTGGTAAAAATAGTAGAAAATACGAGAGCGCCACTAGTCATACATTATAAAAATCTTTAAGGTACCTACCTTCGGTCGGCCCGCGGAAATTTAATTGAGAAAGTAATTAAATCAAAAACTCAGAAATAGCAGAAATGGCTTGTATTTGTCACCCAATCATGTCCTAAACAATCTTGCATATTACCTATTTTTTTCCTAGGTTCCGAGACACCCCAGTATAATAAGATCAAAGTTTGCAATAATAGAGAAATAAATAAATATTTATACAAATCACTATCTACATTATTGCAGTGCACGGCTGGGTATAGGCATCTCCGAAGTGCTTGCTCAGAAAATGGAAAAACATGATCAAAGTTCTTAAGGTGTTCCAATTAAAATTGTTATGTAGGTAGGTAGGTGCATATTTCTGATAGCTATAATAACCCCCTTTGGGAAAGGCGTTACCTCATCATGAGATTAACGTAAAACCGGAGGGTACATTAGCCTCGCTTTCTACAACCATCTTAAAATAAAAAATGTATGACGAGGTCTACTGAAAAGCTTACAAACCGCAGGGCAGCTTGTGGCGAGCTGTTGGTGAGTGGCGACACTGCGTAACTTATTGCCTCGGAGAGTCGGTCAGGGCCTCGTCTCCAGTTTGCCTTTATTGGCTGACTGGAGTGGAACCCCAAGAGTTCCCGCAGGACTCTCAACTCTGGCTTGCCTTTATCGGCCGGCCAGAGGGGGACCGCCAGAGCTATATGCTCGGGGGTGGAAATGTCTAATGGCGTAATAGCGAGGAAACCCACTCCGGGTCTTTTAGACCCGCGACGGTGAAACCGGGGCCACACCTCTCTACACCTCTAGCCGCTCACATGTTTGTTGCCCCCTTCGCCTATGTACTGGCGGCTTTCAGGGGGCCCAGCTAGTGAACTGGCGAGTCACAGTCTGCCAAGACATTTCAAATTTAAACTTGAAAGGCAGACGCCGCGCCGTTTTCTTCCGGGAATAGAGGTTGACCGGTCCACTAAATACCCCTTTTCATAGACCAGATATTTTTTTACCATATTTTACAATAGTTTTGCACCCACCTGAGACGGTCCATGACTGTACTCCAATAGTGCAGCCGTGGATAGTCCCCGGTTGGTGCCCCATCCCATTTTAGATTAAAATTCTCAAAGGGGCCTCTGCGCGTTGGACCTGTGTCCCCCGTATGTCTCCAAAGGACCGGACATCTTCCGCACGGAAGATGAGCCGTGATTCCCAAGGAGATATTATCCAGTCGTAGTCAGAGAATAGGCGCTAGATGCTTGTCCAAAGCACTACTTACCAGTAACTGCAGAGTCAATCCTCACCCCAGCGACTGTCGAATCAGGTTTGTCATCCAACGAAACCGTAGGATTTAGTATGAATGGGCCGCGAAGCAGCCGCCAATCCAAATAAAACACAGATAGGTATAGAGATTCCCCTATATCCCTCTGGCTTAACTATTTGTGTAGGTACTTTATCCACGCAACTAGTTTTTTTTTTAAATTTGTAATGTTTTTTTAAAAAGAGCTGCACTTTTAAGGACATTCATTAAGAATGACAAATACTATTAGGAATCTATCTTTTCTGCTAGTTCTGGCTTCATTTCCCATTCTTCTTTTTTGACCAACACATCTCTTAGCCCTTGTTATTCGCGGATACTTATGTATTTAGTATTCACTGGATAAAACTTTGCGTTTGTTGATTAATGATCCAGGTAAATTGTATTGTTAAGTAAAAAATAATAAAATAAAAGTAAAAATCTAAAAATGCAGTTTGTTTTCTCCAAAATCGAGCTTTATGCGTTATGAATTCCTTTCCCCACTTTTCTCTATTAGGTACTAAGTTTCGGTTGTGGGTCTCCAATTCCATTTAAAAAATCTCCGTCTGTGCCTAACTGTAACGAAATTGTTAACCTAATTATCTAATTCCTCAGCCAATCAAAAGCTGCAAGATAAATTGCGCACATTATGACTTCTGCAAGTTTAACGAACTTAGCGAGCACTTGCTGCAATAACTTTCGCAATTAAACTTGCTAGTGGATTTAGCGCTTAAAGATTTTTAATATCGGCAATATACACTTCTGGACACATCTATTGGCCCACCTTGTATTTTCAGTTTCGTTTGGTCCTAGCTAAAATTTTATATTAGGTCGAGCAAAAAGTTTTTATGCAGTTTTGAACCTGGCACATTCACAATTTCATTCAATAGTCTTTTTTTGAATTTCGAACACAGAATTTAAAGAAACATTAGACAATTATGGAGCCTGTTTGTTGATATCAAACAATCGAATACTAAGAAAACTTGGTTTTATTGGTTTACTTGGATTTAATTCTTGAAAAAGTGATTGATATCTTTGGTTTTGCAACAAACATTACTTATTCTTAACATTAAGGTGAGGTTCTATCAATAATCTATGGATACTTCACCTGAAGTCGCCGCCCAAGCTGTGGCACTCAATGATAATATATAATACGTCATTGGTGGCACTTATTCAGGGGGCTTACCATGACCTCTTATAGCAGGGCAGAAGTTACCTGGAAGTTGAACTGCCCTGCTTTTTTGTACTATGACATCGTTAGAGCAGGCCTGCGGCAGGCCTGCTACGTTGACGTTTACGAAATCCGTTCACCTGTTTTTTTTGTATAGACTTTTCGTACCATGAACAAGCTTATCCGTTCAACTTGGTTGAATAGTCGTTCACCTTTTGTACTGTCATGGTACGATTTTTAGCGATTCAGAAGCAGGCCTGCTTTTGAACGGATATTGACTGGCTGGCATTTGAACGTTTTCTTAAGACGTCATGGTAAGCCCCCAGGCCGGACACAGCCAAAGAAACGTGAGTGCTCAACTTAATTTAAGTCGATCTGCGGTCCGAAATGTTTATCGAAGGTACCTAGAGACTGGCGGCTTTGTTCGTCGCCAAGGAAGGCCACGATCTCGGGTCACAACTAAAAGGCAGGATCGATTCATCGTGACGACCAGCTTGAGAAATCGTCACCTTACCTCCATTGAGATACAAAACCAACTTCGCGACTTCCACGGAGTATCTGTGAGCGCTCGAACTGTTCGGAGAAGGTTAAAAGAACGCGATATGGTACCACACAAGCCAGCTAATGGGCCCAAACTAACGCGAGCCCACCGAACAGCGCGCCTTCATTTCGCACGCAGTCATTTAAATTGGACACAGCAAGATTGGAGCCGTGTACTCTTTTCTGATGAGTCTAAAATTGTGTTACATGGCAATGATGGAAGGAAGAAGGTCTACCGACGTAAGGGAGAGCGTTTCGGACAATGCTGCTTTGAAGAGAGGGTTGCTTATGGCGGTGGCTCATGGACTGTCTGGGGCGGTATATCCGCGAGCGGCAAAACTCAACTTGAGGTTGTTACAGGACCACGGCTGCCAACATTAAATGCTGAAAGGTACATTCGTGAGTGCTTAGAACCTCACGTGATACCATACGCGGACTATGTGGGCCCAAATTTCCTTTTTATGCATGATAATGCAAGAGCCCATGCGGCCGGCATCGTCTGGGAATATCTTCGGGATGTGAACATCACAGTTATGGACTGGCCAGCCAGAAGCCCAGACATGAACCCCATTGAGCACATGTGGGACGAGCTAAAAAGACGTGTTAGGGCTCGTCAGCCAGTTGCCCAGACGATGCAGGAGTTGAAAACTGCCATAGAAGAGGAATGGGAGATGATCCCTCAAAATTTCATAGAGCGGTTGATAAACTCTATGCCTGATCGTATGAGAGCTGTGGTAGATGCCCATGGAGGCAACACGCGTTATTAAATTAAACCTTTATTTGATAAAACATGTTTTTTATTCAAAAATCAATTGCTTTTAACAAGGCGCATATCCGACTTGTTAGGCGTAGCTCCATGTCGTATGGTATTCTGAATTCAAATTTAAAACAATACGATCGAAAAAGATGGTAAAATGTCTCAGGTTTAAAACTGCATCCACAGTTTTTGTTGAATCTAGCAATCTTAATTCGGTAGGGGCCATCGAAACCTAAACTCTAAGGTGGGCCAATAGATGTGTCCAGAGGTGTATATTGACGAAGTGATAGCCTGTAGACATCCTGTAGGTATCTGTACAATAGGCTACTCTCCTCTTCCTGTTAAAGGGTAATAGCACAGTTTAAGAATCATACAGTTGGGAAACGCCTTTGATGTCGGACGATACCGCCGCCCGTGTAGGTACCTACGCTATTAGTCGCAAATGTCCAAGGGTTGTCAAAAAATAAAATAAATGGGATTATTATAATCATTTATAATAATCCCATTTATTTTGAAATCTCAAGAGGTCAACGTCTCTTTTAAAGTCCAGACATTGTGGTATAAAACTATGCGAGTGTAATGCGAGTGTAAAAGAGCCATAGCAGGTTTGAGTTGACCTGTCCCAACTGACGACACGCATGCATCAGCCATCGTGTAGCTCAAACTTATTTTAGGGAGCTCAACGACCCGACGCACGACGAACGACGACACCAATCAGCCGGACATTTGCGTAGATTACATAAAAATACTCAAACCGCCAAACAGTTTTACGAAAATTGTGTTTAAAGTTAGCCTACACAATCCTACCTACTCGCCTACTCGCATTCACAATTTAATAAAATAAAAAAATATTATGAAAAGAAACGACAGATTAATAATAATAGTCGATAAAATGTCAAGGTAAAAAAACAATAATTCAATAATAATAATTTAAGTTGTTTAAAGTTATTTAAAAACTAGCCTTTACGAATGTAGTAATTAATGGGTTTAAATTCTTACGCGCAAATGTACCAGATCCGGACGTGTCTGCCCTCAACGTTCGAGTGCGCAAACTAAGCGCGATCGGGGGCCGCGATCCGCGCCGCCCACCTCCCCGCGAGGTCCCCGCTCTTGCTCTACGCAAGTACATTCGTTTCCCAACTGTATGGATTGTTAAACTGTGGTAATAGTTTACTTATAAAAGAAAAACTAACAGATTGTGTTATCTTTTATTGTTGCCTTTTGAAATGAATGTCTTATTTATAAAATTTCGCAGCATTTTCTTTTCTTGCGCCAACGTGATTCAGCGGAGCGCGTTTTGTAGGCTTTTTTTATTCTTTTTTTGTGCGTTCTATTAGTTCGCTTGTGACTACTCCTAGAGTCTCTAGATTGTATTTTGGCGCATTCACAAGGAGAGCCTACACGGCTGACCGTGTCCATAGCACTGGGACACTTTCGTTTGCGTTTGATACATTTCTTGTAGCATTGGTCTGGTTGTGGGCATGGAGCCGGTCGCGGTCTATGTCTGTGGGCGCTGCATGTTGGTGCCGATACACACGGCTTTACACTTTTATTGGAATACGCAGCTGTAACATCAAACAAGTGAATGAAACGAAAAACTGTAAATAGGTGACAAAACAAGAGGTACAGTGGTACTATGTACAATTTTTATTGAAATAAAATAAAAAAGAAACGAAAATAAATTCCATATCGTGTTTTTTTGTGGTCGACAAAGCAGTCATTAAAGATTCCTAGCATTTTTAGTGTTTCGTACCAAAATTGGCAGATCGGAACACTACTACCGTTTGCCTGTCATTTTTTTTTTCAGAAAATTGTAATTTTGCGTACCTAGCTATAGAAAGCAATGGCCCATTTAGAGACAACATGTAGGGGTTCCTTTTGCGGGGTAAAAGGGCGAAGACCAGAAGAAATATTATCAAGTTCCTCGTCTGGGCTATCAAATAAAGTTTGTTATAGCACGAATAAAAACTTGTTTTTAATTAAAAAAACTGTTTCACGCGAAAAGGCCTTACCTTTTAAACGAAATTTAAAGGCCTGGACAAATATAAAAACAAAAAGTAACGAAAATTATACAAAAATGCCATTTCCTTTGATTTGCCACATCCTTTTGCACGCATTTCTTTACCAGTAACATTGATTCATTAAGATACCCAGCAACTTTTTCAAAATTAAAAATGCTTTTGTTTTCTGTAAAATGGAACTCATGACTCCTTGGACGACTTTTCTCTATAGGTATCTTTTTCTTCTCTCGTGTCGGCACGTGCTATATGAGAATAGCTCATGCCGTGGTGAAAACATTAGCCAGTCAGTGAGGTTGGTAGCAAAGCTGACTACTCAGGGTGCGCCGGATGAACCTAAAAACCCAAAAACCTACCCAGTGAAGTACAATTGTGGCCATAGAATTAGGAACAGCCATTACTGCACGCATTGTTGTGATAATAACTTGCTATAAAATATCAGTCTATCATTGATGACTTTTATAACTAGGTATGTCATAATGTAGGTCCATCAATAGAATAAATGAGAGCAAATTAGGGAAAACAAACTTCTAATAAAAGTTACAATCACTTTAAAAACAGGGAGGCATTTGAAACAACATGTCTTTGCGTCCTGAGTGACGGCGCACGGCGTATTGCGGATTGCGGAGCGGTTTTACCGTGGCTTTACCGTCGATACCTGTTCTTAGTGCACGCGGGAAAGTTGACGCTTACGCGCATATTTAGGGCCATCCAAAAACTGGGCGACTTGTCGCCGCATCTAGTCGCGGCGACAAGACGCGGCGTTGTCGTTTGCATCTGGCGTCTTGTCGCCGCGACTAGACGCGGCGACAAGTCGCCCAGTCTTTTGTTATACCTACCGCATTCTACAAAGCTTGTTGTCTACTGGTGACACAGATTGACCCTGCATGGGATTCTTTTGGATTCAACAAAAAACTAATTTATAAAGAAAATAGTGTTCTTAACGTGTCACATTTTAGAGCCCTAATGTAAACTGACTGCGCAGAGCGATATCGCGGCGCTAGTCGTGTCCGCCAGCTGTCTAGCCGGGGTTCCCTTCATTAAGAGTAAAGCCACACTGCTCCGTTGCGTTGCGTTGCGACGTCGCGTCGCAGCGCTAGATTTGGACCAATCGATTGAAGCCACTGCCACACTGCTCCGTTGCGTTGCTTGGAATCTATAGATTGGTCCAAATGTAGCGTTGCGACGACATCGCAACGCAGCGCAAAGGAGGAGCAGTGTGGCTTCACTCTATGTGTAGCATCGAAATCGTGTATCATACATATTTAATATTTTTTATGCATTTTTTATTTTATTTAAACCCCTTCAGTTTATTTTGATACGATCACTACCTAACCACTATCGGAAAACAAAAAACATCAATTTTGTTTTTAATCAAGATATACCTATCCCGTGTAGGTACAGTTATCTACACCAGTACCAGTACCTAGTAGATCAGTGGATTTATGAAATTACACGAATTAATTTACACTCTATATTCATATGATGACATGTATCGGTGTTTTTAAATGCTGGTGGAAATGAAACTGCATTCAAAAACTTGTTAGGTAAGTATATTATATTAATTGAAAGAGTTTTTAACATTACCTACATGTAACATTATATTGTATTTATAAAGCTTAGAACAATATGTAGTCTATTATAAGAGAAACCTCACGACTCCATTTCCTTTAAGTACGGATGCGCCGGGTGATGACGGAATTATGGGCGAATTCTGAAAGCGGGTGGAAAACCGGTCCTTAAGAAGCTGTTAAATTCCGTCGTACTCGAGGGGAAAACGCCACAGGCATTATGGAACAGAGTTGTGGTGGTAATCTCCTTCAAAAAGGGCGATAATATCTTAGTGAAGAACTACAGGCCCATCTCACTTCTGAGCCATGTCTACAAGCTGTTTTCAAGAGTAATCACAAGCCATCTCGCGTGTATGTTTGACGATTGTAGGCTGGACCTCCCGAACAATCCGGATTCCAAAAAGGCTTGAGCATCGTAGAATACATACATACGCGGCGGTAGGTTATACAGAAGACCGAAGAGACCTGCCTCTTTACTAAGCGTTTATGGACTACGAGAATGCCTTTGATTCGATCCAGACCTAAGCTGTACTGCAGTCTCTTTAACGATGCCAGATTGACTATCGGTACATCGAAGTGCTCAAGTGTTTGTATGAAAACGCCACTATGTCAGTCCGATTACAGGATCAGACCTCGAAACCTATCCTTCTGCAGCGAGGTGTGAGGCAGGGAGACGTCATCCCTCCGAAACTGTTCATGGCTGCATTGGAAGATTTCTTCAAGGTTCTTAACTGGAAAGGGTTAGGCATCAAAACAAATGGCGAGTATATCACTGTTTCGGTTTGCCGACGACATAGTTATCATGGCTGAGACCATGGAGGACCTCAGTACGATGGTCGATTACCTTAGTAGAACTTCCGAAAGAGTGCGTTTTAAAATGAAAATGGACAAGAGAAAGATCATGTCAAATGCCCATGTAAGACCCACTCTCATGAAGATCGGAAACTCTACAATCGCAGTTGTTGACGATTATGTTTACCTAGGACAAACTGTCCAATTAGGTAGGTCCAACTTCGAGTGAGGTCAATTGTCGAATAAGGCTGGGCAGCGGCGTTCGGGAAGCTATGCAATCCCTTTTCATCCCAACTACCGCAGTGTTTCAAGAGGAAAGTCTTTGACCAGTGCGTGTTGCCAGTGATCACTTACGGCACTGAAACGTGGTCGCTCACAATGGGCCTCATAATAAGATTGAAGGTCACCCCCAAAGGGCAATTGTGAGGGCTATGCTCGGAGTTTCCCTGCGCGATCATATCAGAAATGATGAGATCCGCAAGATAACCAGAGTAACCGACATAGGCCGAAGAATTACCAAACTTAAGTGGCAGTGGGCGGGGCATATTGCTCGCAAAACGGATGGCCGATGGGGCCGAAAGGTTCTGGTGTGTTGACAGAGTACCGGAAAGCGCAGCGTGGGTAGACGATGACTGAGTCAAGATCGCGGGAATCCGCTGGATGCGGGAATCACAGGACCGGTCGATGTGGCGATGCTTGGGGGAGGCCTATGTCCAGAAGTGGAAGTCATTGTGCTGAATGATGATGATGTAATAGGCTTTGCTTAGGCGCCACCTCCACAAGCGAGTTTATAGCGTGACTTGTATGTTAAATCGCGTAATCAATTGTACATTCCTTTTCAGGTACCTATGCTATTTATATGGTTACATTAGTTTAGTTAATGCGACACAATATTTATTCTCGATTTCCACGCGGACGGAGTCGCGGGCACAACTAGTAGTAACTATACGAATCAATCTCCACACGGCGATAGTTGCAATTGAATTTGATGGCACGGCGAGACTATAGTAGCGACACACTCGCTCGTGGAGATGGCGCTAAGTTACAAGTAATTACAAGATGCAAATTAAGTGATTAACTATTAACAGATTGTTTTCCTTCAAGTGCATATTTGTGTAGGGGTCGATTAAGCTTACAAAATAACACAATTGGGCCTGTTTCTATTTCTTCTTTTGTGATCTTTCTCGCCAGCTTTTTCTAATCTACTAATTCTGCTTCGATTCTGCATATAGCGTTGATAGTACCTACTGTGTTCCAGCTGAAGCATCTATAGTTTTTAGCCGTTCTTGCTTTCTTTTTTCACGTGAAAACATCTCTACTGTTCCTAGGCTCCTGGAACTGCATATTTTTGTAAGGTGTTTTGTACCATCATGGTATTCTTCATTGTAACGTGATTCTATTATATTTACAGCACTAGGGCATGGCTTGAGCTTTCTCGTATGACGTCGTCTAGGGCATCGTTTCGGATATGGGCAAAACGGTCCAGTAAAGGGACATTTTTGGCGCTTACTTTCTAAACAAACTGCTATCGGTGTACACGGTGGATGCGTACCCAGTGGCATTTTCCGATTGAAACTGTAAATTAAAAATAACAGTTTTAAACAAAGTAGATCGTATTAGGTCTGTAATGAAACAATTTTAATTATAAGCAATTGATATAAAGAAGCCCGCCTCGCTTTAAAGGCCTCTACACACCAAAGCCCGGCTTTACCCGGCGGGTTATGCCGCCGGACTTGTTTTGGGTCATGTTCGCTCGCTTAGTTCGCGTTAGTTGGCCGCAATAACCCGCCGGGTAAAGCCGGGCTTTGGTGTGTAGAGGACTTAAACTTATTAGATAATTATGATGTAAATATTATTAATGCATCTTACCGCAAATCACTGTGAGTACCTATATCAAGGTGTACACAACTTTCTATTTGTTCAAAATTGTAATAGGATAATGACAGGTTAATTACATATTAAAAAAAAGTAACAAATGCATTTTTTTTTTCAATGTTATATTGCATAAAAATAAATAGTTTAAATAGGGAATTTATTAAAGGCGGTTTTTTTTCGACCAGTCTATTAACATGACACGTTTTTTATTGAAGGCGGATAATTGTTTCGACCAATCTATGAACATAACACGTTTTACAATATTTCACAACATTTCTTTCTCTTAAGTCTGCCTCGATGGCCCTTGCCAGCACAGCATGAAAGACTTTCTCTCTTAGAACCCTTTCCTCTCGTGTATTTCAAATAACTGTGGGATCCAGTAAGTCTATCTTTCTTCCTCATTTTGGCTTCTTTTGATTTTCTTTTTAGAAATTTTTCAACGGCACCGACCTTCCTTGGATCGTTAAGTGAAGATCTAGCTTTACCACAAGTTGTACATTTTGTTTTGGATTTTGTTGCCATAATAGATACCGCACTGCGGCATGGCCTTATGCCCTTTGATATAGTTTTTTTCAGACATTTTTCCGGTCTCGCACATGGAGGGGGGGTGGGGTGGCAGCGCACTGGAGTGCATGAGGCGGATGGCGTGCATGGTGGGTGCATAGACGGCGCCATTTATATAAGACAGCTATTACTCTGCAATTAAAACAGGATAACTTTAGTATATTGAATTTAAATATGAACAGAAGCCAGCGTCATCAAAATTATAAAACTGCCACTCATTCTACGCATTAAAATAAAAGTAGATGTAACTTACCTGCTAACGACTGAAGCACGTAACCTGACACTGAAATCGCGGAAAATAACATCCGAGTACGTATTATATAAAACAATAATAGTGCTTAACATAAGTTGTAGCCACTAAACTGTATGTAACCTAAGTACAACATGATGAGTGATACTCACAATATTTGTTCATGTTATATTGGTACTCCCGGTGATATATCTAGATTCTCCGCCGGCTTCAAAATTTACACTAAAGTTAAAAGAAAAATATATTCTTAGAGTTAATCCTTTTCGAGAGGTGAACTAAAGTATAATATCGTAAAAGAACATTTAGGACTTAACTAACGCGACAATTTAAAGAATACAAATAAGCTTACGATAATATTGGTACCTCACTAAAGTTATAAACATTTTAACATAGACTTTTGTTCACCACCTCAATGCAGAGCACTCACAACTTTGTACAAAAGTTCAATGCCTGTCACGCGTACGTATCTTGTAGGTACTTTAGATTATAATAATTTATTCAATATTGTACTCATATTTATTACGTAATCTTAATAATACACATGGGAATGGTAATGGAAAACTTTTGCATTTAATTATCACTGCAATTGAACTTTTGTATGAGATGTACACATGTCTGTTACCATTAAAATACGAATTAATTATGAGTGGCAGTCATATTAACACGAGGCTGGCTTCTTTCATGGATAAAAAATCAATCTACATTTGCAGGCTTCTTTGTACAAAGCTGTCAAGTGTCTACTTCAAGTTAAGTTAAACCTTCTAAATACCCAAATGTTATGATTACTTACCCATAATATTTTAAGGCTTAATGTGTTTTGCTTACTATTATTGTTTCATGTCGGTTTAATTTATTGAAATTGTTATTTTATTCATTTTTATATGACACCTGGATTTTCCATATTTGATCTTCTATTTTCAAGATTGACATAAGCTATTAATCTTCTTTTAACGCATCCGTTTTTACACATGGACAGTGGTTACAATAACACTGATAAGGATTATGCTGTTAAAGAAGTTTAGTGCTCATTGAAAATTAACTTTGTGGTCAACTTTTCTACACATCTCATAAGCTTTCTTTCTTTCTCAGTTTCTTTCTTTTCATAGCAACTCTAATACATGTAACGTTAAACAATAAATTTAAGTTAATTCAATAGCTCGACACAGGACACAAGTAAATAACAAAACTTTTAAAGTAACAAGCTAAGCCTTTATTTAAGCTTATAATTTTGTATACATTGATTTTTTTCGGAAATAATAAATAAAAAGCTTATTAATATACAGTCGTAACACTACAATATTTAAGATAAAAATAACTCAGCAATTCTTCAAACATTATATACTTTAATTAGATTCTTATCTACAACATTGAAAGTGAATATAGATTTATTGTATCATGAAAATATCACATTAATTATTGTAAATAGAGTTCTAACAAATTTATACATTGAATCCGAATTAACAGCAGGGTCCATTTGCACCGTTGTTAATGATTTTTCATCTCAAGAATACTAACTTTACAGTCTTCCACTTCAAAAATCTCTACAACTACGATTAAATATACACACTTGGTGTAAGTGGGCCCCGTTTAGCTAAATTTTATATATTATATCATTTATATTTTACAAATAAATCCACTCTGCAGTGAAAATTTTATAACCATACCTGCAAAGCCGGTGAAGAAATAAAATAGGATTTATTTTATATTGTAATTGTAATGAAATACTATGATTGTATTATAACTAGCATACACATTCATATTTATAATTAGTTATGATTAGTTCGACTCGCAACCTCGCAGCGTGTTCAGCTCATAATTAAGGCGTCGTCCTTGGTTACGATCGTACGAGCAAACGAAGCGAACGATTTCGTCGCACGACGAGATTAAATACATCAATCTCTTTAGTATCCTAATTGAAGATCTCAAGTCATCGCGCGAGCACAGGAACTGCTTAATAAGGATAGTATGATGCGTTTGATCATGCGATCGTGCAATCATACCTACAGATTTCTTTTGATTGTCCTAATTGGTCACGCGTCATCGCGCGATGTATTAGAACATCCGTTGGACCATGGCACGATCGTTTTCATCGCGCGACGAAAACGCATCGTGTGTTCGTACGATCGTAGCCAGTTAGGACGACACCTAAGGGCTCCGTTTGTGTCCGAAACTAGTCGGAAAAATGTACGTGAGTAACCGTAACTAATCATAAAAATACTACGATAGTTGTATGATAAAACTGTTGTTCTAATTTTAAATCCCTGACATTTCTCATCACCTCATTCCGATTATCTGACTACCAGGCTGAATGTTTATAAGGAATGTTACATTAATATAACTAAGTCACTATCTGTGTCACTTTCCATCTTTGGGTGGTGAGTCGTCGCGAGATTGCCATAACGCAAGCAGATGGACATGTGGACAAGCGTTTAATTTTCTTTCTTCGACATAGATTCCTGGTAAGTCGGCGGTTGATCCTGTAATTTATATTTAATATGTAAAATGTATAATCTACAACAACTAACAATAGAAAGTTTTCAGTGGTGTCGATTCTTTTGTGCTGTTTATGCACAAACTAATGTATGCTATTGCCATATTTTTCACTCTTATAAAGTAAGAAAGAGACGGGCGTAAATAAGAGCTGTCAAATTGAGATAGCACGTCAGAACACGGTGAAGTTCAAGGCGTAGTTTGACATCTCCAACTTGGTTCTTATCTATCACCGTCGTTTTCTCGCGCTGTCTGTTAGTAAAACATAGCAATTCTCTATTTTTAGTTTAGTTGGTGAACAAGAAAATCGACACCAATGTCTGTTAGCACAATGATAACACTAGAAACTCGTCAACATCTCAAAATCAACATTCCACATAGTAATGTAAATCATTTTACAGAGTATGTTACATATTTTCTGTTGCGTACTATTGATAGTGGCATGTTGAGTCCTATTGATACTGGAATTTTTGGTGTGGTTGATTGATCTAAGCTAAAGTGGGGTAGGTAAGTAACGGCGCCACTACCGCTTGTACCAATTTTATTTATCATAACATCACGCCTGTTTTTTCCGAATGGTTGGGCGGAGGTGTATAGTACAGCCAGCGTCAAATATATCGGGGCGCAAAGACTGTTCAAAATTATCTGAATAACTAAGAAAATTAAACCATATCTCAATGACACAAGGGATGTTTCAGAATGAACACATTAAGCGACAAGTGTCATTCTGACAAGAATTTTATTCCATTGAGGTAAAGCTTAATTTCTTTAGTTGTTTAGATAATCATGAACAGTCTGTTTGAACAGCCCTCATTTGGCCGTTATGTTTCAATTTTATTTAATTGGTTAAAATGATAACTCTTTCTGGTTGGTTGTACTAGGTAGATACGGAGGTGCTGTCATCTGCATAGGGCACACGCCATACGTTACCTTCCCCATTTGTTTTATTTTGTATCATTACTTTAATATTACATCAATTTATTTAGATTCGTGTACTTACGTTGTAAGGAGGTGGCACGTAAGCTGTCTGAGGCCTATTAGGATCGTAATAGGCACTTTGTGCTGCCTCCGCAGCTTTAGCATCTGTAAACGACAATGAAACTACTGCAACAACCGATATACACCCTAACTATACTAAAATCAATATACACTAGTAATTCTATAGAAGCCCACTCAACTAATGATTCCAAACTAGAGCAATGTGTCAAACTAAAAGAAGCATGTATCTTTATGATAGTAAGATATACGAATAACAAGCAAAAAGCCTACTCACAGTAGAGCCTCGGACTGACCAATTGATTAATTCATGTTTTAATTTATCCTAGAAAGTTGTACTAAACAATTAAACCTGAAGTATTTGATCAAAAGTTTATGTATCAGAATTAAATAAAATTAAAACCTTTTAAAGTTGTTTTAGAGAATTTGAAATTTAGAAAAGCATTATCCTCACCATTAGAGGACATGCCAGCCGGGGCTCCGCCGGGGTATCCGGGCGGCGCAGAGGGGCCCTGCGGGAAGGCCGCACCTGTGGGCGATGTCGGGATCTCCTGTGGACTGACGCCCGAGTAGCCCGTGCCCGCCGGGTACGGTCTGCCCATCACGCCCGGGTATGGCGGCGGATTGTTAGACACGAACACTGAATTTGGTGGTGGTTGATCTGGGAAGGCCTGGAAATATAATGAACATTGATAACATTACCCCTTCACACCTGGAATCCCTGAAAAGCTACGAGAACCTAATTCGTTAACGAGCCTTCAAAATACCATACGACCTCACCCATATTGGGGCTCTTGGCTAATTCATAACTGCGCCGATCATAGGATTTGCGAGGTTAAACTGCGGGTCAGTCTCTAGATGGATGACCGTTTCGTTACACATCTACCTCCGTGCCTCGAAGAACACGTTTAACTGTCGGTCCGGGTGTCAGAACAATACCTATGACAGTCGTTACGGGTAGTCAGAAGACCGAAAGTCTGTCTACCGGTCTAACCTTAGGATATCGGCATTGCCCAGTAACTGGGTTGCGGAGGTCTGATGGCAGTCGCTCCGTGTAAATACTAGTATTCAGCCGCATCTGGTTTGACTGGAAGTTTACCCAAATATGTATAGTTGGGGAAAAGCTAGGAGGAAGAAGACCATCTCGCCCTATTCCACGAAGGGTTAGGTAGGGGGGGGCAATTAAGTCTCATGTAAACAGGAGCGAGCTTAAACTCTGGGCTACTAGAGACTACTGAGAATTTCTTAGCAGGAAAACACGATAACACTTTCCTTGAGTATCAAACCTAGGATCTCAAGCCCAGCAGTTGTCCTTGCAACCAATAGACCAGTGAGGTAGTTTAAAATATCCTACATTTAACTATCTATACGTATTCGCAAACTTACCGTGTATGGAGGCACCCATCCGTAGTAACCCTGCGGAGGAGGTGCGTAGGCCGGTGGGGGCGCCGCGTACCACGGGCCACTCGGCGGCGTGTAGGGAGGCGGCATCGTGTTCGTCACATTACGTGTGGCTGTTGATTAAATATTTAATAGGAAACACTTACGACTAGCCGAATGAGTCAAAGAAACACATTTATCTTGGTTATGTGGGCGGGGTTTACGTTATCGATTTTTGTATTATTCATGGATTCGTTATTTAAATAACAAACAATAAAGTTGTTGGTAATATTTGGATGGTTGTGAACTATTCCTATTATTTATGTTTATATAAAAAACAAATAATTAGTTTTTTTTTTTAATAATATTATGCAATTGGTGGTCTTATCTCAATCACTGTAATTCTCACACATTTATCACCTCAATGATGTCAGAATATTTGTCATCATCCACTTGCCCTTATTTTTGTTTGTATGATTAGGAATAGCTGTTCTATCTATTTTCATTTTAATTTAGTTTTCAAAACTAAGTATATGTATAGAATATGTATGTCTAAATGTCTATTAAATCCAATACAGACAACATAGACATTCAATTTAAAATAAATTGTTTTACATTGACAATATTGAGACAAATACAAATATAAGGGAAATTAAGAAAAATATCCTAGTATACATATAACTATAAACGTGGGGATCAAAATATTCCTCCGCATCACTGTTGACTGGTAATCTATTAAATATACATTTCCGTGATTTTACTAAATGTATAAAGACAATTTTTTATTTTCTCCCCAGAATACATTCACACATATCATAAGTCACATTTTTTACAAAAACATAATACAGGTACTTAGGTATATTGTGGGAGACTGGTGCCTAAGCTAGGCTCGGGGCCTGTATTTCAAAGTATAAACAAAACATTTCATTATCTTAAACGGTATAATGAAACAGCAACAGCATACCTACAATTAATGATAAAGTATCATTAATCAAACTTTGTAATCAGTAACAAAATATTCTCCCCACTCTAAAATATAATGAGTTTAAAATTCAAATTGTATACTTTTCATACCTACTTCTTATGTTTCTGATTTTTTTAATACTAATAATATAGGCTGGATAGTTAAAGGGGGAGAGGAGAGCCAACTCCTAGGGACTATTCCAAAACAATGCTTGGTTATAAATTTTGATTTAAGATAAGATTTTGATAGATATTTGAATAGGAATTTCTATTCTTGTCAAATCTTCAATAATTCAAAAATTAAAGACAGACATGACTAAGAAGTATCTTATACATTTTTAACATTAATCTTTAAAAACAAATAAATTAGGGTTGCCTGTTTAAAGAACTCTAAAAAATTGTACCACAGAAAGGCAAATCAAATGCAATGTTAAGGTACAATTCCGTGCATCGCGGCCGATCGCAACCGCGCGCGACCGATCGCGTGCGGCTGATGCGCGCGGCTAATGCGTCAATAGTCGTGTCTATAATATACTGACTAATCTGTCGTTAGCCGCACGCGTCTGTCGCAGACTTCGGAAACAGTGCCATACATTTTCATTCTCTGACTATTGACGCATAAGCCGCGCGCGACTGCAATCGGCCGCGATGCACAGAATTATACCTTAAGGGATTCTCTACGAAACAGAATTTAAAAAAAATGTATATTTTAATTATGAATTAATTGAAATAGTACACTCTGACTACTAGCTGCAATAGACATGGAGAAGTGGAAAGAGAGTAGAGAGCTGAGAGCCCTTTTCCCTGCAGTGGGACACATCAGGCTTTAATTAAGTAAACTAGCAAATACATACCAAGATGTGCAGCTTTCAGCATAGCTTGACCAAATTCAATAGCACCTCCAGATTTGAACACTATTTTAAACTTCACTTCACCAATGAAGTTCCCACTGGGTTGTGCATGAACTTTACCTTTGATGTAATTTGCAGAAAACATAGGCTGTTCAACAGCTACCTGTTAAGTAAACCAGAATTATATCATGTTAAGATATATATAACATAGAATATGCTTTATTGTACACCATAACAATAGCAAAAACAGAAACAATTTAAAACAAGGATACAATCTTGGCAATTTCTTCACTAATAGTGATATCTTCCAGACAACCATTGGATGGACTAGGAAGACGTGAAAGGTGTTCGTTATGTCAATGGTTTCTGTTGTATACAAGACTGGCATAATCAAAATCAAAAGTTTTTATTTCACATAAACCATTACAGGCGCTTATGAAAAGTTGAATTTAGGTGCACGGTTCCAATTAGTCGTTTCCTATGGAGAAGAGCCAGTAAGAAACTCCATGGTTATTCTTTTAAAATCCATATCTTTAAAAATTTGAGTGGGTACAGTTATGACTTAATACTATTGTTGGTAAAGATTATTTGTGGACCTTCAGAGAAATTAATGTTAATATTACACAATAATATTGCAACTACTTAATTGGTATTTTAATTTACGAATAATATTATGAAACACATTTGTAGTGTATTAAATAATCAAAGAAATTTAAAAAATACTTACATCTTCCAATGTGACAAATGGAAAACTGAAGGACCTCAATGGTTCCGACGGGCTTTTTGAATTGAAAATCATGCGATGGGTGGTTAGGTACATGCGACCATATTGGACACCTTTGAACTCAGGTGTGTCATTTCCATAGAACTCAACTGTGACATTGTCCGAAAACAATATGATACTGAAAAAAAAACCTACAATTAGTATTCTAGACAGTTTTATTTTTGTAGAACCATCCATTGACCTTTCTCCCCACTCTTCAACTTTAATTTCATTGTGTTTGCCTGATTACTACTACTATAGCCTTTTCAATGTAAGGTGAGTCCTAACATTTATCTACAAAACATACACAGATTATCAAATATTTTAGAAAAACAAAACATAGATAATATGGCTATTTCATGGTGTTTGATCATGTCATTTACGTTTTTTCGATAGCATTCTCCTTACGGCTATAATTTATGGTATGAATTTATGTCAGGATTTGTCTTTCTTTGAACAGATATAGTACAAAACCAAAAAACAAAATTTGTTATTGGAGGTAGGTAAGGTTACAAAATAAGTAACTATTATTACTTATCTATTGTGTCTATAATTACCGTGCCCGAGGTTTTAAGAGTATTCTAGTTATTATTTTCCATTAAATCTGTTAACTTATTACAGCTATTCTTTCTTTGATAGATGGTGGAGGGTTTCAAGTGTTTTTTATACAATATGCAATGGTAATGGTCAGCTGTTTTAGGCTGTATTATTTGTATTCATCTGTTCCCTTATATTATCTGTTAAACTACTCATTTGTTTATGTAATGTGTTTCACACATTCAAGGCTATAATATGATGCAATATCATGTTAAAGTTTGTAAAGATGGATGCTTGTTACTCAATCACACATAAACTGCTGAACAGGTTTAGATAAAATTTGGCACACAAATAGACAATGTCCTGGATAAGACAGGATAGTTTTTTATCTGGGGACATGAAGTAGTTCCCCTAGGATGCAAATGAAACTGTGGGCAACAGCTAGTTATTCTATATCTATACACTTTGAATCAAAACTAAACATACAACATAATGACAATTGACAAAAAAAAAATGTGTATGTATTATAGGGTTAAGGAACTGGTAATTAATACAGGTGTGTCACCTTAATTAATTAAAGACAGAAATAACCAAAATTTAAATATATGATGCTCATTAGACTTGTGTTATTTTGTTAGTTGCAGGGATAGTTTCAAATAAGAATATAATGAAGGAATATTTAATTTGTTTAAATCTTTATGCAGTACATAATATTTTCTTGAGACATTTTATATCACTGATCTGTGATTTTTCTATCATGAAAAGTTGATCTTGGTAATGAATCTCCTTGGTAAAACGTTAAATAAAGAAAAACCTGAATACAAAGAGAAAAATGGACCTTGGAAATGGAACTTATTGGAAAAACGCTAATTAAAGAAAAACCCGAATACAAGTGGATTGATTACGAAAATTTCTAAATCTAAAGCGATATACGCAGTCGTCATTCGTATACAAAAAGATGACTCACCATTCTCTTGCATGTATCAATACACCGTGATCGGCATGAGCCGTATTTAGAGACATTTTGATACGATTTACCAATTTAAAAGTGGTATTTTAAGCGTTTGAAAAATACTGATGAGTAATATTTAATATTTAGCTGCCTTATATAAACAACATAAAATAAACAGAGAGGAGACAGACAGAATAATTTCGTCTTAGATCAATGCATAGACATAATAAATAATATAGACATGAAACGTTCTACTATATAAAAAATAGTTATGCAAATGTGAGGAAAATCGACGCCAATATCAAAAAAATACTGCCATCTCTTTCTAACTTTTTTAATTTTGCTTATGTAAAAAAGGATAGTAATATTTTGACAGCTACCGTAATGGCAACCCGTCATTTCTGGCGACAGTAAAATACCTAAGTGCGGCCGGTCGCCATTTTATTTTCTCGCTGTTTGTTATTATCTAAGGGTACGTCGACTGTCAAATGCGTTCGAGCTGTGGTTATAATTTGTTGATTTTTGGAGTAAATAGCAGTTTTATTACGCTTAAACTTGGTTTTATTGTGGGAATCGTCGATAGCAAGATGCCGAATTGCAATATAATCGGATGTGGCATCAAAAGAAGCGGAAAACACCCAAACATAACTTTGCACTGTACGTATTTTATTTTAACTGAAAAATGTTTAGATTTAGATAATGCTGGTTTTATTGTTGAAGACTTTCAACAGTAAAGCATTCATAATTTTCGTTTTTACTTTATTTTCAAGATTTGTACTTCAATAAATCATTTTGTTGATGTTTTGTTGTTATTGAAGAGTCAAGTGATAGAGTAGTGCATTTAGACATTGTTTTATTTATCGATAATGCTATTTTATGCTCCTTTTTAGTTTTATGTTTTACTTTTAAGGCTGCCTACTAGAAAAGGTAAAAGAAAACTGTGGTTGGAATCCATCGGAGTTGAAAATTTAAGGACGACAACAAAAAACATTTTTATTTGTTCTCTTCATTTCGAAGAATCGTGTTTCAACCGAACACTGGGTAAAATAACATTACGTGACGATGCTTTACCCTGAAGAAACCTACTGGTAAGTAATATTATATACATAAATGATCTCTTTGAAAGAAATAAAAGATAAATGGTTCTTTTATTAGACGATAGAACGGCTTTAGAATGTAAAAATAAAAAAAATTATGAAAATGATATTAATGATTCGCTATTTAATATTATAAATTGGATAAATGATAATGAATAAACGAGATAATAATTTATTGTTTCCAAAATATTTTCACATTTTAAAATATAATTAAACAAATGTCTATATTACTCGATTGATACTTATGAAGATTATAATAATAAAATGACTTGGAAACCATATAGCAGAAATTTGTAAACAATTAAGTAAATCTGCATATGCACTGCATCAGCTATCAAAAAATGTAAACACTAGTAACAGCATATCACAGATCAGAAACCTCAATTCTATGTTACAGTGTTATTTTTACGTGACAATCGACTGATAGGCAGCTTATATTTAAGATGCAAAAACATTGTTTTAGGTCAATGTGTTCTCTAAAAACAACACATGTACCGTTTTTTTTTAATCTTTAGAATTGCCTCTTACGTCAAAACTGCATTGTTTGTGAGGATATTATTTTTAAAATTGTCCACAGATGTTCAAGCATAATATTCTAAAGCATATTTACGCATAATTATATTAAACCATTATTTTTATAAACATAATTCATACGCATAATAATAAGTAACTCCTAAAATGCTAGACACTACGTGTACTATACCGTTATATTTAATGAAATTTGTAGGTATGGTTCGGTAGGGTGTTTTATTCTACATTATCTAAAAATAGAAGTTACAAGCCAAATTTGTACTAACGGGTCTTAAAAAAATTTAACCCTAACCTAACCAGTTGTCGTTTATGGATGGCCTAGCTACGCTCGGAAAACAAAACTAGTCTCAACAATAATTAGCCCAACATAAATTGTATGGCTAAGTATTATTATGGAAAAAAGGGATCCCTTTCTTACCATCATTATTAATTTACCGAATTTGATCTCATAGATTGATTTGAGACTGGGTGGGAGATATCACTTGCTTGTTTTTAATATCTGTAAAGCTTAATTTTATTTTATTTGATTTCAGGTCCACACAGAAATGATAAAGAAATTAAAGGACAAGTGTCAAAATCAGTTAAAGAAAATAAAGAGAATGAGAATATTAGAAGAAAGACAAAAATAATTACTCATTTTAGTAATATTATTAATATGAAATATACATGAATTTAAGATTCAAATATAATGCGAAGAAATATTCTGAAAGAATTTCATACAGAAATTACTTGAACAAAATAATATTATTTAGAAATGAATAACTTTGATTTATTTTATAATATTAAATACTTTATTATAATTATTGTTGACTTTTTATTAAAACCCACAATCATCTGCATGTTCGAAGAGGTTTGTAAACAAAAAAGGGTTGGAAACATTAATATAAAAAATATTAATTATGGTGGTTCCGCCTGTGAAATCATATTTTCATAAAAATTTTGTAAATTGCAGCTTTGTATGTCGTAAACATGTTGCGATAAAAATAATTTAATTGGTATTCAATTATAATCTTTAATGAAAAATAATAATATACTACACAGGATAAAGTTTTATACAGACCCTTGACGGAACCACCTTATGTAACAGTAAAAAGAAACCGTGTGGACAGCAGCAAATCAAGCAAGAAAGGTCTCCTCTGTTTTAGAGCTCAGGGCGACGACGAATCCATCGCCGCGCCGCCACCGTGTCGTGACGCATGACTGTGAATAGGCCCTAAGGGCCTTTTCGCTGTCATGCGGGTTCGACCCCGCGTGCGAGCGTCACCCGCATGCGTGGCGCCCGCAGTTTACCTTTTCGTTCGTGTTTCACGCATCACATTATATACATCTTTGAAAAGGTGAAATTCAGGCACCACGGGTGCGGGTGACACACGCATGTGGGCACGAACGCGCATGGCACTGAAAAGGCCCTTATAGGTATATGCGACGTTGCCACCAAGACATATCGCCGTTGCCACAACGCCAAGCATACTATTGACCGCTAACATATGTGGTCAGCAATGTAATTATATACCTAAATCAAGAGCTGGACTGGACATAACGACAAAACCAATTTGCCGTGTGTCCGGTCTAGACAGTTATGCGATTACTGATTCTAGTGATCATACGGTCGCGAGTTATACTTTAATCAACATATAATTAAATACTGTATTCCAAATTGCAAAAAACGAAAGAAAATTTGAATTTCGGAAACTACGCTCATAGTAAGAAAACAATTACAACAATTAAAAGTGGTATGTACAATTATGTAGGTACCATGATAATAGAAAAACATTATTATAAAGTTTTATCGATGTCATTTTTAAAAAACATCGATAGGGCCTACTCTAGTAACCGCCATTTTATTTTCTCAGCAAAGTTTAGGTATACACGCTTTTTTTGTAGGTATGCCAAGTCCATAGATTTCCTTATGTCGATGGATCAATGTGACAGACACTGTGACAGAAACTGAACTGACTGACAGCTGCACAGAACAGATAAACAAGTAGGTATTGATTCTGACACATAAGCCCGGGGTACACGAGGCTATTGATTGATAATTTGGTTTGGGTACAGGGGGCTTACCACGACGTCTTAAGAAAACGTTCAAATGCCAGCCAGTCAATATCCGTTCAAAAGCAGGCCTGCTTCTGAATCGCTATAAATCGTACCATGAGAGTACAAAAGGTGAACGACTATTCAACCAAGTTGAACGGACAAGGTTGTTCATGGTACGAAAAGTCTATACAAAAAAAACAGGTGAACGGATTTCGTAAACGTCAACGTAGCAGGCCTGCCGCAGGCCTGGGGGCTTACCATGACGTCTTAAGAAAACGTTCAAATGCCAGCCAGTCAATATCCGTTCAAAAGCAGGCCTGCTTCTGAATCGCTAAAAATCGTACCATGACAGTACAAAAGGTGAACGACTGTTCAACCAAGTTGAACGGATAAGCTTGTTTATGGTACGAAAAGTCTATACAAAAAAAACAGGTGAACGGATTTCGTAAACGTCAACGTAGCAGGCCTGCTACAGGCCTGCTATAACGATGTCATAGTACAAAAAAGCAGGGCAGTTCAACTTCCAGGCAACTTCTGCCCTGCTTTAAGAGGTCATGGTAAGCCCCCTGCTCTAACGATGTCATAGTACAAAAAAGCAGGGCAGTTCAACTTCCAGGCAACTTCTGCCCTGCTTTAAGAGGTCATGGTAAGCCCCCAGTCCACATGAAACGATTTGATTGATAATTCGAGTAAAATAAATCAAATCGTGTCATCTGCAGCGAGCATAAAACGTCATTCTCCAGCAAATTTCTCCTGTCATTGTGATTTGTGACATTGGCAGATAATGTCAAAATATTGTTATTATTGTTAAATCGGCGGGAATACTAAAAAGAAATACAATTAATATGTAATTAATTTTCAAGCAAAAATTTAATTGCATATAAATCATGGACACGAAAATAAATCAAACCAATAATATCAACCCTATTCCTACAGACACTGTTCATAAAATATGTTCGGGACAGGTAAGATTTATCTTCTGCTTAAATTGAAAATAAAATAATATCACATTTTAAAAACAAAACAAAAGGGTCAAAAATTAACTAAACAACTCCAACAAACTTGTTACAGGTTGTTGTAAGTTTAGCAGTTGCTGTAAAAGAGCTGGTGGAAAACTCTTTAGACGCTGGTGCAACAAATATTGATATTAGATTTAAAAACTATGGCATTGACTTGATTGAAGTATCAGACAATGGCACCGGTGTTACTGAAGATAACTTTGCTGCTTTGAGTAAGAATAATATTAATCTTGTTTGACTTTCAGCATAAATTAGTATGTAATGGTACACTACTGAATATTTGCCTCCTAACTGAGCATTACCTACATGGTAGTGAGGAAAAATTTCATGGGACAAAATTACCTTGCTTGGCAAATGACTAATTCATTTACCAAGCAAGGTAATTTTGTGCATGCAGCATTGCTAGTTATCTTGCAAGAATATGATGTTGAATTACCTCTATGTTAATTGGTAGCAGCAATACTTTTTACAACACTTTTAAGAGTTTTTCCATTCCTTGCTGAGACGCCAGCAATGACTAAAATTGACTGACTGACTAGAATTATGTAGGCTGAAATACACATGCTACATAGTAGCACATAAGCATGCTAGTTTCGAGCAGATGCTACTATGCTAGAGCATGCTTGTGAATAAGCATGCTACTTAATTGTAAGCTGGTCTATTTTTCGTGCTAAGTAGCACACAGTGTAAGATGCGGGTGGGAGGAGGTGGCTTCAAAGCAAGTCTGAACGTGTACTATTTGAGCAAGCTACTTGATTTGTTTGTGTCGACAAAACTTTAAATTTTATATTTCTATACCGAAATTATGAATGTTTATGGAATGTACGAATAATGTAACTGAATTTAATTAATTCTGCAAAAAAACATCCATTTTGAATGCTAAATAATGAACATGTGTATCTCAGACGTACTAAAAGAAGTATGCTCGTAATAAGTATGCTTCTGAGGTCTGTACTTTCATGAGCAAATGTACCCACTCAGAGAGCATGCTGTAAATGAGCATACTACCTAGTAGCAAACAAGCATGCTTTTCTAATAGCATGTGTATTCCAGGCTTAAAAAATAATTCAAATATAATAATACAATACCCTTAATTTTACAGCTTTAAAGTACTACACTTCAAAATTGAGTGAGTACTCAGATCTACTTGGAGTTACAAGTTTTGGTTTTAGAGGGGAAGCGCTAAGTTCATTATGTTCTTTAGCCAGTCTCACAGTTACTACAAGACACAAAGCTTCTGAATATGGTAATAACATTGATTGATTGATCTCATTTTTAAGTAGATGTAAGTGTTTTGACTTATTATTAATCAACAATTTCAGCTACAAAACTTGAATATGACCACAAAGGTAATATAACTAAACAAACACCATGTTCAAGACAAGTTGGAACAACGGTTAGTTTAACAAACCTCTTTGAATCATTACCCGTTAGACGAAAAGAATTTCACAAAAATGCAAAAAGGGAATTTAACAAAATGACTCAGTTGCTGTATGCATATTGTTTAATTTCAGTTGGAGTGAAGTAAGTTTTAATATAAAGTAATTCTAATTAAGGTAACCAGTATTAGTTGCACACTATTTATGACTTAAATTTATTTCAGAATAACTTGTAGTAATCAAACAAGCTCTAACCCAAAGTCTGTAGTAGTAGCAACTCAGGGAACACCATCATATAAAGACAATATAGCTAGTGTTTTTGGTGTGAAACAACTACAAACATTACTTGAGATAAAACCTGAATATGTCACAAATATAAAGGATAATATATTTAAGGGTTTGTCAGGTGAAGTTCAAGAAACAGATGAAAGTGTTGATATAGAAGATGTTGAAATGGACTTATCTGAAGATTCTAATGATGCAGAAAGAAAAGATCCCAAAGATAATGATATTGAGGCATCTCAAAAATCTCAAGGCCATAAAAATGTTGCAAAACCAATTGAGTTCACGGGTTTTATATCTTCTTGTGCGCATGGTAGTGGACGCTCCAGTACCGACAGACAGTTTTACTATATCAATTCCAGACCTTGTGAGCCAACTAAGATAATAAAAATCATAAATGAAATATACAGACAGTACAATACAAATCAATACCCTTTTGTATTTCTAAATGTTGATTTGGAAAGAACTGCAGTTGATGTAAATGTCACGCCAGATAAACGTAAAATATTCCTTACAAAAGAGAAAATAATATTAGATATATTGAAGAGCTCCTTACTAAAATTGTTTGAAAATATACCTAGAACGTTGAAAGTAGAATCAAGTCCTAATTTTAATAATAAAGAAACGAATGATGTTAAACCAGATTTGGAACAACCAAGACTTTTTAATTCGTTTTTGCGACAATTTCAAAATAAAACAAATCAACTTTCTGATACAGTATCTACAGTTGATAAAGATTCAACGAAAGTTGAACTTAAACGAAAATCGACTACAATGCTAGATTTTATCTCTTCAAAAGCTAAAAGAGCTGAAGAGTTTAAAGAAGAAGACTTTGAAGAAACTATTGTTGAAGATGAAGGAATGAAAGATATTAAAAATAAATCACTTGATATTCTTAACACTGATGACGAAGAGGTAGATAGTGATAGTGCTGAAAACAAACAATCGGAAGACTCTGGTGAAAGCAATGAAAATAAACACACTAATGAGCAAGCATCTTCTTCAATCGTGTCTGATCAATTGTCTGAAAGTTCACCCACAACAGATGATAAAACTAATGTTATGTATTTAGATTTTACTAATAATTTACCAACTACACAAATAAGAGACATTGCCGATGTCATAATAGACAATTCACATACAATATACTGTAAAACAAAAGCCATAAAGACAAAAGCAAATACTTCAGATGAACTTAAAGAGAAAACGCCTAAAAAGCAGAAAATTGTAACAGATAAAGAAGATTTGGGAAAGAATAACAGGAAATCTATAACTTTAAAGACTTCATTGGAACATGTTAAAGCGTTAGCAAGTATTTATATTAAAGATAAAAAGGAAACCGCACCTACAAGGGTAAAATTCAAAAGTGAAATTAATCCTGTATTTAACAAGAAATGTGAAGAGGAACTAAATAAGGAAATATCTAAAGATTCTTTTAAAAAGATGAAAGTTATTGGGCAATTTAATTTAGGTTTCATAATAACGCAATTGGAAGATGATCTTTTTATTATAGATCAACATGCTACAGATGAGATTTATAATTTTGAAACATTACAGAAAACTACAGAGCTAACCAGTCAAAAATTGGTCATGTAAGTATTCAAGCCACATTATTTTATTGTTACTTCATAGAAAATATGCAGTACTAATCATAATCATTTTTAGTCCTCAACACCTTGAACTAACAGGAGTGAATGAACAAATCTTAATAGATAATTTAAGTGTGTTTAAAAAGAATGGATTTACCTTTGAAATTAATGAAGAAGCATTACCTACAAAGAGAGTTAAGCTGTTAACATTACCTATGTCAAAAAATTGGATTTTTGGTAAAGAAGATATAGAAGAGCTTTTGTTTATGTTAAGGGTATGTATACCACCAAAAAAAGCAGACGGCCTGAGCACATAGCGCAATTAAAAGCTAAAATGCCTTTTGCATTATCTATAATTTATTATGGTATCTTAAACTTGGTTTAAATTTCAGGAATCTCCCTCAGAATATTGCAGACCAAGTAGAGTAAGGGCAATGTTTGCATCAAGGGCATGTCGGAAATCAGTGATGATAGGCACAGCTCTGAGCAAAGCTGATATGAAGAAGCTTGTTGACCATATGACTGAAATAGACAAACCATGGGTATGTTTTATTATATGTATATGAAACTATTGTTTTAAATAATCTTGCTGTCGTAAAAATAAATGCGTTTTTTTCCATTTCAGAATTGTCCACATGGCAGACCTACAATTAGACATTTAGTTAATTTAGCCATGGTCCACACAAAGGATAGACTTGATACTTAATTTTGTTTTTATATCACGAATCTCAATCATGTAACTGTTATTAGGTAATAATTATACAAAAATCAATCTAATTTAATCATTTTATTTCATACACTAATAGATTTAAATATATTGAATCCTGTGTGCGCAGTAGTCACCATGACTCCTGGCATTTGTTTGTGCCAGTGCAATTCCTTTATATCACTCTGCCCTTGGTGGATGAATAGTAGCTGGGGTGGAAGGTTCTGTAAAATAATTTCAGCATTATGTTATGAATATTTAAAATGAACTTTTCTCTTTTACCATAAGCACCAACCATGTCTAACTTAACTCAAGTATCCTGATTCCATTCATAACTGACGACATAATATGTTGTCCAAAGAAATATGAATAAATTTAAAAAAAAAATATACCTTCAAATCTTCATCAACAACATCGTCATCGTCTCGCTCGACTGCCAAGTCCCAAAGCGCAACTTGATGGTCTTCGCCGGCAGAAGCAAGAACACTTGGTTCCGTCCAGTGCCACTCAATCGACGTAACGGGTGCTGTGTGGTGTTTGAAAGTACCCACAGGGGTTTTGTTCGCCAATTGTCTTAAATCCCAAATGTGAAGGAACCCATCATCTCCACCTGTAACATAAAAGTAAAAACACTGCAAAATCACACCTAGTATCTACATAAAAAGAAACTAAAATGGACCAAGAATTGAACCTTGTGGAACCCTCCCACTGTGATCAGATTAAGAAAATTATTTTAGAAAACCATTACCTCTACATATAATACTGTTTCTTTTTACTGAACTAAAAAGTAGAAAGATTGAACGTAACTTTAGTAAGTCCATAGTGATGTCTTTTTTAAAATAATACTAAGTGATGAACACAATCAAAAGCCTTTGTGCGAATTCTACAATAAAAAGAAATTATTGTAGACAATAAATACAACAAACCCTGAATTTATACCAGGTTCATTTTGAACAATTTGCTAGCATTAATATTTATTTTACTATCCTTCATAATTTGGGTTTACCGTTCAAAGATCAGTTTATTCAAATAGCTGAATGTTTGGTACAGTAGAATCACACTGAAGGTAGCTTCAAAAACTTACCACTCGCTATAAAAGGTTCTTTACTATTCCATGATATAACATTTACGTCACTTTGATGAGCATCCTCTACTGACAGCATGCAAGCTTTCTGAGGAGCTGCTCTTGTGTCCCAGATTCTTATTGACTTGTCTACAGAACATGATGCTAAAACTTTCCTGCAAATTAAATATTTAATTTATAAAAAAATCTTTTTAGGTACCAGATTCATTTGTATTTTGGGTGGAAACCAGGAGTTTTCTGTTTCTTCTTGATTAAAAAGAACTTGTTGCAATATTTCCAATCAAGCATGTAATGTGAATTGCAAATACATGCCTTTCATTAGGTGACCACTGTATATCTTCAACAGAGCTAGTATGCCCCACCAGAGGGCGCTGGTCTACTTCCCAAGTACCAGCCTGGTTCGGAGTCCATATGTGAATATCTCTTCTGCAGTCACCTGTTGCTAAAACCTATAATAAAAAGTTATGTTAAAAGAAAAAAAATTACAATGCTGCATGTCATGGCTGGTAGTGGTGCGGGGACATAAACATTAAATCCATTAATGCTAATATTGTTATGTCCAAATGGTATCCCGCTTGTGTAACAAGAATATAATTTTAGTGTTGTTAATAAAGAATTAATTATATTTAAGGAATGATTAACTTACACCAAGTTCTGTTGGGCACCAATCAATTCCAAAGCCTTCTTGCTGATGTCCATTAAATGAATACAGAGGCTTGACAGGATTATTGACAGTATCCAAGTTGTAACGTTCTAGCAATGTTGGATCATCTACAGCTTGTAATTGCTGTGTTATATTCCAAATGTCTACCCTGCCTAATTCAGACCAACATGCTGCAAGTACGGAATTTCTGTAATTTGTTGCCTGTAAAACAAAATAATAAAAACGTCTTTATTAAATATTAAACTGAATGTTAAATGAAAGAAAATTAGTTTTTTTTTTAACTTTATTGTTTTTGTTCTAGCTGTAAAGTTGGCAAAATAAATATGAGTATTTTGGACTTTTAATAAGGCATTTTGAAAGCACACTTTCCCAATAAATTTAGCTGGGGTACAGATTATGCTATCTACAGTATCAGTCTGGATAAAGATCATATACTTGTCATATTTTAGGATACATAATGTTGTGTAACATGCAATTTCTATCAACTCAACCCAAATATTTAACAGTTCACCCAATATAGTCTCTTTCCTTTTTTATTTAGACCTAGTTTGTGCTATCTTTTTAGTACTAACTGATCACATACCCTTATTCTATTAACACAGCCCTGGTGTTTAATGAAAGAGAATGTCATCTGTGGCTTCTTCTCTTCATCCTCCTCCTCATCATCATCTTCATCCTCGTCTTCATCAGATTCTTCTTCATCCTCTGCTTTTGATGTTTGGTGCAGGTTGGACATTTTAATTACTAAAATACTAATAACAAAAGGAAAGATAATTAAAATATTTTTTTCTTTAATTATACAGATTTGTTATATTATACTTTCTGGTAACCGCAGTTTGTAATAAAAAGGTAAGTATGTAGGATATTGACAATAATTTTCTAGAATCAATAGGTTGGAACTTGGAAACTTAAAGCCTACCTACCTTAATATGTAGACTGTTTTTTTTATTTATCAACAAAAGCAGTTAACAATATAAAATGTGTTATCACCGGATGACCAGATATTTTATAAATGACGAACTCTATCCGCAAATACAAGAACAATAATTCAAATACAGATACTTTGACTTACTTATTTAAATGTGCGCTAGAAGCTTGAGTACCGGCAACTAAATAAGCTGTCATTGGGAACTCATTTCTGTCGTTACCAAGATTATCTGGAACAATGTCGAAGCTGAGACAAGGGGCACCGGTCTGGGCTTGGTGCAGCATCAAATAGGCAGACTGATCGCACACTAGCTGCTCGTCTTCTTTCAAGGGCTGTCCTGGAAGGTAAGTCTTAGGACGATCGTCGTCATCGTTTTCCTCCTCTCCTTCCATAACTTCGTCCTCACTCTCAGAGGAACTTGCATCCATCTGCTCTTCTGCCTCATTGGACATAATGATTGTTTAATAAGAATAGGAACGCGAAATTTGTAAATTTAAAAAATATTATCGTCAACAACACAACATGGGCGATTAAGGTTATGTTAAAAATGTGTGACAGATGTAGTGGTGAGAACTGAATGTTTGAAGAAAACCTAAAAATAAATCGGTTTTTCGAAATACCGAATAAGACTGGTTGTTTTTCTAGAAACCGACCACGGCTCCACTGTACAATATGACCCGCTGATTTGGAGCTTCACAATTTTTTTGCGTGTAGATCTCGTCCTTCTTAAAGCTTTTCACAAAACATTTTACTGCAGAGCCGCACAATTTTTGAGAAAAAAAATCCTAAAGTTTCAATAATTTCTAATTAATTTACGTATAAATTGACATAACTTGCCACAGATAATGTAAAAATTTCACTCCTTGGTCGTTTCGTTTTACGTTCAGACAAAGTGACAGCGGATTTAAATGTTTTTTGATACTAATAAAGCAGTTTTTACATTTTTTTAAATTTTAAATTATATTTAACGCAATTAAATAAAATATTATGTGAATAATGTAATTATTAAGATTTAAAATGAAATAGTTTTATTTGTACTTATTAATAATTGTGGATAACGGAACGTAATTTATGGAATTTGATCAATTTGATGTGATTAACCAATGACGTAAACGCGTTTGACACTTGTCAGTCTTCGTTTAATCATATATTTTTGAATTTTTTTTTATTTGTTGTTTACCTATCAAACTACACACCACACAAACACACATATGGGGCACCTATTTTTCAGACCCTTTATACAAAAATAGGTGCCTCGCGAAGCGGGTATCCGTCGACTGCACCTGGATACTAATGAACCTAAAATGCATGAGCGAGCGCAGCGAGCTCGGGACTTGGGACACCCCGACTCGGATAGGTTAGGTTTGAAGGGGATGACGGGGGCTAGAATGAGCGAGCGAAGCGAGCGAATGCAGCCCCCGTCATGCCCTTCATGTTAGGTTTTTTCAAACAATTTACCCAGAAATAGGTGCCCCGCGAAGCGGGGCTCCGTCGACTGCACCTTAATACTGTATTCTGCGAATTACTTTGACCTTGAATATGATTTAAGTACGGAAGAGAAAAAAAAAGGCAAAAAGAAAAAAATGACCTTGACCTTAGTATTTTGACCTTTGACTTTGATATGACCTTGACCTTTGAGCACGATTGGGGGCAATTTTCCACGATTTTCAAAAAAAAATTGTATGTCCTTGACCTTTTGAACCTATGACCTTGACCTTGGAGGTGACCTTGACCTAATTCTTACTTTGACACAAAATTTGACCCACGATCCCGACCCCCCACCCTTAATACTCCCACAATCCCACCAATCCCGAATGACACTTTTGGAGATTTTTTTCTCGTAACCTATGGCTTTCCGCAACTTTTAGTTTTCAAAAACACACTAAAAACACCATATTCTACCCAAAAAAAAATAGCTACTATATAAAAGCGATGGGTCATATTGTACAGTGCTTCCACCGACCACTTTTTACCTCGATTTGTATAACTCTAAAAACTTTTTTTTTACTTTTGTAATTTTTTGTTGTGTCGGTCAGTGTTTCACCAGAGAAGTTTTTAAAGTGAAAAGTTGAAAATGTAAAAACTACTTTTCGCACAATGAAATAAAATAGAGCTTTAATAAAAGCAAGATGAATGTATTCATCAACAAAAAATTTAGTCAAATAAATTGTTTTTAATATGTTTAAAACTATCAGTTTTATTTTTGATATAGATAACAAAAACTATGAAAACCGGGTTCTCTTAAAAAATAATCGGTGTATCGGTTTTAAATATTGCAGTCTATTTTGGCAACACTACTTGACAGATGACTTTGACAGTTTTTTTGACATTTACACAGTGAAATAAATAAAAAATGTTTTTCATAGGTTAGGTTGTTATGAATCATTGAATATTTTTATGAATAAAAACGTGAATTTCTATATAAATAGTATTTTATAATGGCTCTTCGATGTACAAAATTGTTGAGAATAATCAGGAACACAAGTGTTATTCGCCACAGTTTCATAACAACTTCTGTTGCTCTGCCAGAAGAAATAAAAATCCGTAAGCCAAAGGAATACAAAACAGAAGATAATTTGGTTTATTTAGAAGATCCTGATACCTTTGGTACTTTATCTAGAGCAGTTAACACACAATCAGACGATCTTATTGACGAGGGAGACATACAAGAGGAGCAGTACCTACAAAACAAACCATTACGTTCCCAAAAGCTAACTACTAAACAATATGCCGATATTATCAAACAATTTCTTAATTACAAGAGACTGAAAGAGGCCATCGACGTACTAGAAGTAAGAATGTTGAAAGAAGACAGAGTAAAACCTGAGAACTATATCTATAACATATTGATAGGTGCCTGTGCTGATGTCGGGTACACAAAAAAGGCTTTCAAATTATTTAACGACATGAAAAGACGAGCTTTGCAACCTACTGGAGACACATACACTTGCCTGTTTCATGCTTGTGCAAATAGTCCCTGGCAACTAGATGGATTGAAACGTGCCCAGCACTTGAGGGAATTAATGATTGAAAAAGGATTTGAACCTAACGTGACAAATTATAATTCAATGATCAAAGCATTCGGCAGATGTGGTGACTTACCAACAGCTTTTAAAATTGTGGATGAAATGTTATCAAAGAAGATGAAGATAAAAGTTCATACTTTGAACCATCTTCTACATGCTTGTATTTCTGATAAACAAAATGGTTTGCGTCATGCTCTCATAGTTTGGAGAAAAATCTTGAAGATGAGGGAGAAACCCAACATTTATACTTTTAACTTAATGCTGAAATGTGTAAAAGATTGTAACCTAGGTAGTAAGGAAGACATTGAAGAACTAATTGGTACTGTGCAAACACAAGTACAATTACAAAATAAACATAAGAAACAATTTAAATTAACAGAGTCAAATAAAAGTTTGAAAATTGAACCAGAAAGACAATTATTGATTGGACCCTCACAATCTATAACTGAAACAGATAATGATAATAAGCACACAGATCAATCTTCTAGTGATATAAGTGTAATTGACAAAAAAGATAATAATGTTACAATAGAATTTGTGAATAAATTAGACAAACTGACAAATGAAAGGACGGTACCCAACCTATTATCAAAAGTTTTGAATATGGAGCAAGTAACAGCATTGCAAGAAGTCCACACATTACAAGATAAGTTTGCTATAATAGGTGGTCAAGAAGACTTCCTAAGAGAAATGCAAGCATATTATATTAAACCAGATGTTAAAACATTCACACAAATGTTGCCATTGTTAGATAACACAACGGAAGCCGAGGACAAATTACTTCAATCAATGAAGTCTTTGGATGTCAGGGCTGATATTGATTTCTACAATATGGTTATAAAGAAGAGGTGCTTGAGATCAGATTACAATGCCGCATTAGTAAGTTTTAACTGGAAGTAATTACTTTTCATCACCTTAAGACTGAAAACCTTGGGTATGCAATTAAGTCAGTTTTATTTTTACGACATATATGTACTATAATTATAAGAGAGCCGCTCCATGCTAAATTAATTTTTAGGCATTGAAATTAAGCCTTTATTGGACATGTGACATTCGTAAAAAATATAATTGACTAGCTTTTGCCCGCAACTATGCTTGCATGAAAGCCCAGAGGAGCCGCATAGTGATCAAATGCATTCCCGAGGTTTTCACTGCAAAGCGACGTTTTATTTAGAATATCTCTTAATACATCATTCTTATTGTCTTTTTTTGTTCCAGAATGTAAAAGATATTATTCAGAAAGAAAGTGAATTTCGTAAGAAACGGTATCCATTCTCTAAAAAGTTGAAAATAAAAGTTAATATAATGACGTATGGTGTGCTAGCAATGGCGTGTAAAACTAAAGAGAGTGCAGAGAGTCTTCTCAAGGAAATGGAAGAGAAACAACTGAAGTAAGGAGTTAACTTATATTCAAGTAAAATTTTTTCATAGGGGCTTCTGGGGGCTCAAGAGAGAGCTTGTAACTGGCTTCAGCTTAGTTGGTTTCTAGAACAAAAATTTAACCTGTAACCCTCATAAGAGTTTATAAATTAGCTCTTTTTGTTTCTTTTTTTTGAAGTTGCTAAACTCTTATCTCTCATATACACCCACAAGAAAAAAAGAGAGAAATATATTGTTCAGTTTAGCGAACTTACGAAAGCTATTACCATTTTCGTAATTTGCAAACTCATACTATGAGTACTGAGAGCTATTAAAAGACGTGTTCCTATTAGTCAAATATTCTAAGCAACCTTTGATTAAATTTGTGGTATATTGGTTTGATGGCTATAACAGTTCTACATTTTTATCCTTTTTGCAGAGTGAACATAGAAATTCTAGGAACTTTGCTGAGACAAGGAACAGCAAATAGCCAATTTGGTTATGTCTTATATGTTATGAATGTAGTCAAAAAAGAAAATATCAAAGTTAATGATATATTCCTAAAACATCTGGAAGGTTTCAATGACAAATGTGTTGATATTATTAAAAAGGTATGTTCATACGTATTTTCATAATTACTTCCATTCAAACATTATTACAATCTATCTTCATAACTTCAATTTTAAATACATTTGTTTCAGGATGAAAGTTCAGAAGTGTTTAAGAAGGCTCATGAAATTTTCTCCAAGTATTACACTACCTGGTTGAAGGATGTAAACATTGATGAAGTATTAAAACAAGAACATCCATGGCAGCAGTATAGAGAAAATTATCCCGAGACAGTGCAGCGAGATGGAGTCAAAATTAAAGAGCCACGGAAGTTCTATAAAAGAAATAAAAAATATGTACCTTATACTCCAAGAATAGTGAATTAAAGACACATTTAAAAATATTCAGTAACTTTATTTATATAGTTACAAAATCTGGTTATTTGAGACACTAGATCTTAATATGGTGAAGTTTGCGGTTGAGCTCTTCAAACTTAAGCAGTTTGCGAATGAAGAAGTCGCCGAAGCGGTGAGCCACCTTCGTGTCAGCGATATGGATCATGTCATTGTCGATGTAGAAGTCCAGCTGAAAGCAATAAAATTAATTAGTCTTTGTTCCTGTTATACTGTAACAAGTTTACTGCTTGTAATACTAACTTTATTTTTAAACAATTTCTGTTATATGTGTAAACACTTTATCATTTTAAACTACTCGATCTACTACTAATCTATAAGTGCCTAGCAGTAGTGCAGCAGTTTAACTCCCTGTTTTGTAGCAATAAAACAACCTATTCTAGTCAGTAAATAAAACAACATTTTATTATCACCTCAGAACCGCTCTGGAACTTGCCATCCAGACCACTAGGTCCCTTAGTCCAGACGACGTTCTTCATCTTATGCTTGAAACACAACAGATGGATCGCGAGGGCAGCATGCTCCCGCGCCGCGTCCCTATCGCCGCCGCGCGCAGCCGACATGAATGCGGCGAGCTTAGCCAAAGGCAGGGTCGTGTACAGTTTCAAGTACGAACGAATTGTTGGCAGCATCTTTTGCTGACGAACCTGTAAACAATGTTGAAAACATTACGTACATACCTACTTAAATATAAGACGTGCATTGACTAGGTCCAACGTAAGAGAGACAGTAGCTTGCTTTTATATAAAAAAAAGACCTTAACACATTCGAGTTCAGCACACTTTTCATAGAACTCATACGCCACCATACATATTGCTAGTGGACCTTCCAGGGTCGTCGGCATTACGTTTGCTCTAAGAGTGAACCCGCGAGGAGGCTTCTTGGCATTTGGTTAAAAATCGTGTCATAAAACACTACTACGCAGTAAAATAGTGTTTTCAGGGAGTAATGTTGCTTGTTTTATGACGGTGTATTTTTAAAGAACATTATATTAAAAATATCCGGCATCGCGAATGCGACTAGAGCGTGCTCTCCCGGAGGGCACTCGGCACTGAACATGATAAGAGAGACAGTTGCCTGGTATAATAAAAAAATACGTTGCAAGTTCAGTGTTGCCTGTTGAGATAGAGATGTTGGGAAAAAGATTACCAATATTTTAAACATACGCCAAATGGCTTGAAAAAATATCAACTGTTTATAGTTATAACTGACCTCATCCATGAACACCTGGGTTTGGTGTTTAACGGCGTCGCGTCCATAGTTGGAGCCCGGTTCGATGGGCGGCGGGCAAGGCGACAGGAATTTAGGACAAGCGAAAGTGAAGCAGCTTTCGAACTCTCCCAAGTCACCATACTGCATCTTGAACATCTTCTCGTGGTAGTTCTTCTCACGGAGCACCTAAAATTCAATTCCTCATTTGAAATATATGGTAACATTTAGGTAGGATTGGTTATGAAGCGTGAATTTCATCGTCATTCATGTAGGCTCGGACCTTTCTCATGAGTCAATCAATCAACCATTTATTTGTTGAATACAGGTGCATATTGTACGGTGATGATTCAGATTGAAACAGTGTTTGGATGATTAGCCGGGTCCACGCGACTCACGCCACGTGCGTCTGCCTCCCGATTCAGAACGATTCAATTAGTCGGTTGCCGAACTCTTCGGTAAGCTATCTCTTTTCCTCTCGTTACGAGAATCACATTAATATCACAGTGTACCTACTTACTACATACAGTGGGTCAACGCCCATACATTTGACAGGTCCTATGAAATGTCAAAATTATGTAGGGGCGGAGGTTATGTCCCAAGTATGCAGTATGGCTACTCGGGACATAACCTCCTCTCCTTCACCCCGCAACCCCCGCACGATTGCTCTGCGACAATGTTCTACGTTGACCGACTGTAAGGAGTAAGATATAGGTAGACTGTGCTAATATTAAAAAGACGAAAGTTTGTGAGTGTGTGTTTGTTACTTCTTCACGCTCAAACGGATGGACCAATTTTGATAAAATTTGGTATGGAGGTAGCTGACATGCTGGATTAATACATAGGCTACTTTTTATCCCGAATAAATCGCGGGTAACACCGCGAGGCGCAGCTAGTCTTAGATAAAACGAGATAACAAACCGAATCGGTCAACAACTGCTTATCGAAAAGGTACTGAGTCGGAGGCTGGACACGGATATTTGCAAATAAGAAGACCGCGGCTGTAAGCAGTGTAGTTATATCTATAAATATTCACGTCTTTACATACCTGCTGGATGGATTCATCAACGCACTGCGGGTGGAGGACCAAACAGATAGCCAACAGATGGTACATCTGCTCAGTCTGCTTATTGATCTGATCGTTCTGGTATGAACGAGATGAGAACAGCTGTTTAGTGCGCTGCATGTACAGCAGAGCCGAGGAAAGCGTACGAATAGCGTCGGCGTAGCGGCGCATCATCATGTAGGCAAAACCCACGTAATAAGAAGTGGAGATTTGACACGCAGGCACATGCGAGTATTGAGACTTCTTGTGGAGCTCAATGTTCTCCAAGACCTAAAAACATTATAATAAAAATTTACCTTGTTACCAAGTTACTTTGGTAGAGTAACATAGAACTGAAGCACTAAATTCAAATGAATGTAATTACGGCAGTATTATTTTGTTTCTATTCACAATTTACAAAGCTTATTCAATAAACATAATCCCCCTCATTACAAAAGATGGTCTAAGAAATACCTAGGTTTTAAGATAGTCCCGTCTCACCTTTTTACCGTTTACGTCTCACCGGTTTACCTTAGTCTTGGTTTAAACCATCTTTTGTAATAAGGCCCATTCCCCCTTATTACAAACCTAGACTAAGGTAAACCCAGGTTTAAAATATACCCATCACTTTCTTATGTCATATAACAAAAAGAGACGGGGCTATTTTAAAACCTAGGTTTTTCTTAGACCATCTTTTGTAATGAGGGGGAATATGTGGAAATACATTCTCACCTTGATGGCTTGGTAATAATCTCCAAGCAAGGAGTGAAGGCGGAGGAGGCCTACTAGAGAAAAGTAGCCCAGCATTTTGTAGAGGGAGTGACGGCCAAATTCTCCCGCTACCGAGTCAGGGTCGCCGCCAGCAGCATATACCTGGAATTACAGTTAAAGATTAATAGAAGGAACCAGATATGAAGGAGTCAGATGATTGAAAGCATTATATGACCTGATATGGACTAATTACACTTATTCAGCTCCATTCGCGTTTCGCTGAACGATTTTGGTCACACTTATGCAGTTCTGCTTCTATCAGCCGCGTACAGCGTCGTAAGAATGAGAAAAGCAGTCATAGCAAATTATCTCCGCAGAAACGCTTCTATCTACTGCAAAGACGGTAAGCTACTCATTTAGTATTGTGCCCTCAACATGGACAGTTCTATGTATGTGCGATATTTTTATCGTTTCACTTCTTGCAGAAGAAATAGAAAAAAAATAACGTAAAAAATTAAAACGCAAACGACAGTGGGTCGACCCACTTTGAAGAAATAGAAATTTGTTTCGAGAATACGCGACATTGGTACCCCAAATAAAATAATATTAAATTTAAAGAGCATTTTCGGTTGGATATTGCAAAATTTAACAAAGTTGGGAGTCGAGAACCATCCGTGTACAACGCTGTTCCGCCGCGTTCGACGCTGAATGCGGCAGAACAGCGCTGAACGCGGCAGAACAGCGCTGAACTCTATCTATAGCACTCGCATGATAAAAACACATTTGTCCTCATTTTATACTTGTTTACCGCGAAAGCAGAATAGACGCGGAAAGCTGAACGGATGCGTACGCGTCTCCATACAAAATCGTTGTTTTCTATGGACATAAGCTGAATAGAGCTGAATAAGTGTGATTAGTCCCTTATCTTGTATTATGACAAAATGCGACATGAAGAAATCAAATCACATAATCTGTGAAAATTTTAACTTGCTGCCATTTACGGCTGCAGAGATAATTATATTCTGACAGATGGATATATGAACAAACAATATAGGCTTAATAATAGGAGCCCTTAAACAGAAAATATAAAACATAAAAAAAATGTTTTCCTTTGTAGTGAAATTTTAATAAATGCGGTTAACTTAAAAAATAAATAAACATAATATCTTCTTACTTGCTTCTTACTTACTTCACAACTTACCTCAAGTTGACGCTTGATGTTGGACTTGTCCACGAGGGAGTGCAACACATTGAGAATGCAGAGAACATTCCATGCCTTATTTTCAGTATTGAGAGCATCAATTTCAGCCGGGCTCAATTTAGATGTGCGAGACCTGATTAGTTAGGAAAAAACATTGACAATTTGATTGTTTAATATAAGCTATAGAGAAGTATTAATATAATTTAGTATTTCATTTACCTGTACTGCGCAAATGACTGGAATTGATAGACAAACTCGTCAATGAGTTCCCACAACCACTGGTCAGGCAACTCCAGCGGCACAGGTGTTTCCGCAGACAAGATATAATTGAAAAGGTCACAATAGTTGTAGAATGAGTGAAACCTTTGTTCTGGTTTGGGGCCACCGGGCACACGCGCGTAAATATCGCGATAGTAGAGTTCTTTGTAAAGGATCATGAATACCTGAAACATACAGATAAAATTTATTCCATTCTTTTGATATCCACCAATTCACAGAGTTTGGAATAAATCAAACTGAAACAGGGCTTCAGATGCTGCCCCTGTCCTATTATTTTTGGAACCCACTTAGGTACAAAGCTTATGTCTTATCAGCTAGGATCAGACAGGGCTAAGTACTATAATAATGGTGCTTTTCTACCAGAGATGTGCTATGCAACGTTGCTATGGATGCGTTCGATATCCACCAATCATATTCATTGGTCCACATAGCATAGCACTGGTGGAAACTGATTCAACTAAGCTAAGTTTTTTATATGTATAGAAGGATGCCTGCTGTGGATGCGTGCTATGGATGGTTGCGAGTGGTGTAGCTATGTGCAGAGAACCGCGTCGCCGCTCCCCGTGTTTTTTTTACGTCAAATAGCTTGAGCTGCGCATCGTCCTCGCACAGCTACCTTGCGGCGGCGCATTTTCATAGCACATCTTACTTGCTCCGTTACATAGCTTAGAATCAGTGGAAACGGTCACATAGTTTCTTCGTAGCTTAGCTTTCACATTCTCGCAGCATAAGCTGCATAGCAAATCTCTGGTGGAAAGGCATCCTAATCCAAGTATTATCTGAGAGATTGTCAGCAACATCAAAAGTTTGCTAGCCTTTCTCGAGGAGCTGGGTTGAATCTAATCTATTATTTGCACCTACACGCTAAATACATGCTTTGAGCCTTTGACATAGAGTTGCAAGAACGTGCCCGTTTAATACATTCGAGTCCACCACACTTTTCAAAGAGCTCATATGCCATCCCGCTATACATATTGCTAGTGGACCTTCCAGGAGGGTTAGCTCAGCCTCAGCATTACATTTGCGCCAAGAGTGAGCCCTCGAGGCGGGTCCCTGGCTTTAGGTTAAAAACCTTGAAAAATATGCTACTGTGTCGTAAAATAAATGTTTGCTTGTTTCATGACAGCGAATTTTCCAAGAAAAACCTGCATTTAAAATGATGCCTCCACAAGGGCACCTGGCATGGCGAATGCGACTACAGGGTGCCCTCCTGGAGGGCACCCGGCACTGAATGTGTTTACTAAAACTATTGCCTAGGATTTAACAAATTATATTGAAACTTACATGGTCACTATCCACAACAGGTGACACCTCATTCTCATCAGGCCATGGAGTATTCTCAAAATACTGTTCAGTAAGTTTTGGGAAGGTATTCTCATAGAGGTTCAGGATTTCATATGTTACTCCTTCATTGATCATGTTCCGGAAGTATACAAGGAATTTCTTGACCTAAAAAAAAAAGGTTTTATAGTTATACATATTATTTGGTTAGTTATTGTGAAATGAGATCAATTAATAGGCTTTCATGGTATGTACAGCCTAACAAAAGAGCTAGGTACACAGACAAATAACAGATATGATGCACTACGATGGCAATTGTCAATGTAATTGCGAGTATTATAACTTTTTAAAGGCAAGACTTGTATCAGCCACTCAGCACACCCATAACTTTGTCATTTACTTTAATTAAGACAGTCAAAGACCAACTACAATAATTAGAGATGGGAGGAAGAAGAGAAATAGAAGATAAATAATAGAAAGGAATGAAAACAAGGATGTAACAATTAGATACCTTTTTCATACAAATGAAATTTGTTGCCTGTATACTCTTTGGTTGACTGTACATGTTAAATGTAGGTGTAATCTCGAGAGTTTAAAGGGGAGATTAAATTTTAGAAATCTCATTTAGACACACAAGTAATTAAGTTATAAATCATTACCAAAAATTATGATTTTTCTGAAACATAACAGAAGTAACTTACCATGTCAGGCATTTTATAGAAAGAAGATCTATCGTACTCCAAGTCATACTGGGGATCCCCTGTGTGGGGTTCGTAATCACCATAGGATTCATATCCACCCTACAAACAGAGAAATAACATTTAAATAATGTGACAGGATAACTGCTTACGTTTCTCGTGTAAGAGGTTATAATATAAATTCAACATTTTAGTGTGAATAATTTGGTTCTAAATAAATAGATACCTCATTATAATCGTCACTGGAATACATTTTGTTGACTTTTTAACCAATAACACTGAAACTTCACAGTTTATTATAACAAAATCTGTCTACGAGGAAACGCTGTCGCCACGGTCCGTTTTTATTATCACACTTTTATACCTTATTTTTCTCTTCTTCCATTATTCGTTGCACAGTTCACTATTACCACGTTTTCTTATAAGTCTTACAAATGGAGGTAACTAAGTCCTGAGCTATGATTGGTCTTAGTACAACACTATTACTTTTTCACCAATGAAATAGATCCGTCGTTCGGTTCGCGTATCCGTATTTGACGTTCCGACACAGACCGTGTCTCACAGACTACAGCAAAATAAAATTTACGAAACCAATGACTTTCCTAGTAGTGATGCACGATCCGATCCGATACTTTACTGTATCGATTCAACATGATAATATCATACTTTGATAGATCGATACAATCGAATACGACACAAACATGGTTGGATCGATGCAAAAGTACATGTATCGAAATGAATGGATCGTATCAGTCACATTGTCATAGATGCATGATCAATCAATATCATAGTTGTTTTTAAGTAAAATGCATAAATCTAGAACTACCTGTACCCGCAACTTCGTCCGCGTGGAAGTCGGAAAGCAACATCATAACTAGTCTGAGCAACATCGTGTCGCAACAACTAAACAATGTATATGGCACTCATATCTTTAAAACTATTTTTCAAGTAGAGTTTCAGCTCATCTTGATTGACCGTTAATATTCATAAAACCCTAATAATACTGTGTTGAATCCCTGTTGAAAGCTAACTTGTTGCTTATTCCTGTACATTTCCTCGGTAAAATGGATCATAATTGTATGTTGATGTAATATTGTACAGATGCAACAAAATCTTATCGCGATTCAAAAATGGCTACAACGCCATCAAGTTACAATCACCGCTTTCGGTGTTGATGCATTAACGCAGTGCAATCTCGAATTCTGGATTGAATCTACCAAAGATTTGAAACATTTAGATATCCGCTTCGGTTCCAATGCATTCGTTCATTACATTTTATTTTGCTTTTGACAGTTGGAGGTTAGTTACTAATATAATATATTTTTTTGTTTGATGTTATACAGGTTGAGTGGTAATTTGACCTATCCCTTGAAAGGGGCTATACTAGAGATCATTGGCAAACAAAATAACCCCCATCAAATGTACTCTGACAGTGTTTTTCACCCACTGCTGCAAGGAGCACAAAAGAATTCCTGGAATTTTACCTAGATTCTTAAAGGGATTAAATACGATACGAATCGGTGTTTGGAGGATCGAATCGAAACCATTCGATTCAATCCTAGAATCATATCAAATCAAAATCGATACAAATGGAAGTATCGGTCAACCCTATTTCGTAGTCTTCAGCTATGTTTGCATTTACTTCTATGAACCATAGAGCAGGTGGGTAACTGTGTAACACCACAAACTTATCTGGCCCGGAGGCCAAAAGTGGAACTAATGACGCGCTAGGCTATTTTGAAATGGTTTCGTTTTAATTTTCTTTTTGAAATGGTGCATGGCAACTTTTACATTTACTTATTAAATTAACCCACTTTATTGCAAAATATATTTTAAAGCAACTTTATGAAAATGCGACAACAGCGATGCTGTCAGCGGGCCAGTTAAGTTTGGGGGAGAAACTGACTTTTCCCAATCAACCTCGAACCCCAACGCTTTGGCGATAAAGATGAAAATCTGTTAAAGAAATTTGACAGATTGTGGTAGCTATAAGTGCTGGGGTCTGCTGGCGTCTGTACATACGTAGAGTACTTATTACTCTCAAAGCTGGCGTCCACTAGGCTCACCGAGTCGAGTCGAATAGAACCGCAATAATTCGCCTCCTATACATTTACTATAAAACTGCGTCGATTAGCGACGAGCCGAGACGCGCCGAGACGCTTATCTCGCGCGCATCGCTTGCCACGCGAATTTCTGTTTTAACGACTTGCGATTACTGACCGTTTCGCCTCACACGGAGCAAATGCGACTCGACTCGATTCGACGCGTTTCGGCTGTAGTCGACGCCAGGCTTTAGACAAATTATGTGAATTAGGACCTTTCTACTCTCATGCGGGTTCGTGCCCGTGTGCGTGCGTCACCCGCATGCATGGCGCTCGCAGTTCACCTTTTCGTGCGTGTTTCACGCATCACACTATATCGGGTGTATAAAGACCCTTAACTATATCGAAAACCACATATTCTACCCATCATCGGGATCATTTTTTTCTACCAGACCCTACCTGGGAAATCATTGATTCCGGAGATATTGAAGGTCAAAGACAATATTTTTTTTCCAGAAACGTATTCTAAGTGATAATACTTAACTTTCTTCCAATCAAACATTATCAATATTTTCAATGTTTCCTAACAAATTACGCATTTGAAGTTACAAAAACGCAATGAATATCAAACGCACACAACCGCCTTGGCTCGGCTGTGTAGCCGCTGCACGACCCACACAGGCACATTCGGTTACGTGCATTACGTTACGCGCTACAAAAAAACAGAGTTTTTTTTAATGCTTAAAAATAAAAGTCGTTTCCCAGCAATTATTTTTGGTCCATGTTATTTAGTTTGATGTACAGAGTGCGTAGATTTCGGCTATGTGATGGGCCTTTTTACACCCTGTATATACATCTATGAAAAAGTGAACACAGTTCAGGAGCCACGGGTGCGAGTGACTCACGCATGCGGGCACGAGCCCGCGTCACAGTAAAAAGGCCCTTGCTATTAACTTTTAACCAATGTTATAAAATTAAGCTGCTGCTCAAAGTGCAACCTGGGGGCTTACCATGTCCTCTTATGAAAACGTTCAAATGCCAGCCAGTCAATTTCCGTTCAAAAGCAGGCCTGCTTCTGAATCGCTAAAAATCGTACCATGACAGTACTAAAGGTGAACGACTATTGAACCAAGTTGAACGGTGAGGCCTCTTGTTCACGGCACGGTTTCTTAACCGTACGGCGTATTAGCCGCGCCGTAGAAAAATCGTGTGAGCTTGCACACGACACGGCAAACCACCAGCCAAGACTGATTTATATCCATTTTATAACACAAAATCAACGTTGGTAAGCTGTCGTACAATAATTGCCCGTCGCGAAAACGTCCGGTGCCGTTAACAAACTCCTAGACAGCCAGACAACACTAATGTAAATCAAACTGTGCGTAAAAGAGGAGTAGCCATTGTGCATGTGGCAGAGCAGGCGTGCCGTTGGGCCGCCATGTCCGTCAACAAACTTCTATAAGTCGCGCGGAGAAGGTTTGCCGATAGCCTCATGACGTCACGCGTCGATGGTCGGTACGATTAGTAGGTAGGCCAGACGAGCGCGGGTAGCGGTCGGTGAAGTGGGAGGGGCAGTCATCGGCAAACCTTCTGCGCGGACTAGTATAGTAGTCCATACAACACTGATTGGTACGGAAAACAAAGAACAATTTTACTCTTCTACGGCCACAGACTAGATAGGGATACAACTAAAATGTCTACGGCTTAGGCCGGGCGCTCATTGTGATTTTTATCACTGTGACTTTTTGTTACCAAGTCGAATTCTATGAAAATATATATTTGTCACCGTATTGTCACGTCACCATAGTGGGCGCACTCCCTTAACTCCTTCATCTTCTTAACAGTTCAGCGGCGGGCCTTATTGATTGGATTGTTTTTTTTCAGCTGACATCCCTAACATGACATAACCAAGTTAACCAACATTGCCATTGTTTAGCATTTGTGTTCGTGATTCTTGACGATCTTCATCTTCTCTTCTTTTTTGTATCCTTGTCAATTAGACGTAATACGCAAAATGTTCGCGAAAAACGTTGTGAATTTATTTGTTCGCAATGCGAATGTAATGAAATCACCTCAAGCTATTCGAAATTTTTCTGTTACATCGGTCAGAGGCGAAATTGAAATAGTCAAAATTCAAAGCGCCGAAGACTTCAAAGATAAAGTCATCAATAGCAAAGTACCAGTCGTTGTTGATTTCTTTGCGACGTGAGTAAAAATTACATTCCTCAGTGCTAATCATAATAAATTAAAAACAGCTGCAAAAATGATTGAAGCAATGATGTCATCTGTCTAGAAATAAATCATCCTAAAAAAAACAAAATTAAATGTAGGTAACTTATTTGTCTATGTAACTTATTTACAGATGGTGCAACCCCTGTCGGCTATTGACACCTAGACTGGAATCAATAATTTCTGAAAACAAGGGAAAGGTTGTGCTTGCAAAAGTTGACATTGATGAACAGACAGACTTGGCTTTGGACTACGAAGTCAGCTCTGTGCCTGTCCTGGTGGCCATAAAGAATGGAAAAGTACATCATCGCTTAGTTGGGTTGCAAGATACTGACAAACTACGCAAATGGATTGAAGATTTTACATCTGATGACGCTAAGCAAAAAATGAATGCCTAAAATATGATAAAAAGCATATTGTGGTGTATTAGTGCTTATTAAATTAAATTATTGTTGTTACCAATTATTTGTAGTTGATATTAAAATTTGACGGCAAAAAAAAAACAAATTGTTTATTCTTCTAGACATTGTATTAAATCCCTAGCTCTTTTATATACATTTTCATCTGGTTTCTTTGTTTTAGAGGCTGCATCATTATCTTCATTATTTTCTTCTTCTTCCTCATCTGCTTCCTTATCCTTAGTTGGGCCTGACTCTGTCCACTCGTCCATTTGTTTAATAATTTTGTGTGCATCATTTAATAGCATGGTACGAATGTTACCTTGTGCAGATTCGAAATATTCTAAAAGCAGTGGCCATGATGAATCTGGGAGTAAATATGATGAAAATTTGTTCTTGTAAAGCCAGACTTGCTTCGCTTTCATGAATTTCCAGTTTTGTTTGTCATGTTTCCACTGTGATAGATAATTAAGACATTGGCCCTTAAGATGATCCTTAGAAGCAGCTTGTGCTTCAGCCTGGCGTTCCGCGAATTTCTCTCTTTTCATTTGTCGTATTGATTTCTTTCCTTTCTTGTCTGTTGACTCTGTTGCTACAGGTTGCTTCTTCTTTTTCTTTCTTTGTGGTTTTTCTTCAACGTCAGAATCATCATCGTCGTGTTGTCTCTTAGAGGAGTCTTTTACCGTAGGTTCCATTTCAGCACCTGATTCATCTTCCTGATTATCTAATTGTTCCTTCTGATCTTCAATGGACTCATTGCCAGCATTTAAGATTTTGGCTCTTTGATGTCTCTTCTTTTTATTTTTGTTCTTCTTTTTATGATTATTAACCATCTTTTAGTGATAAAACTATCCTTAGAAATTAAAATGTGGTCTTACTTTTTATTTTGGTTTTAGGTTAGAATTTGTTTTTTTTGTAGTGTAGAAGCCATAGAGGATTTTTTTTTAAATGCTCGGCTCGTGTTGCCATACAATGGTCTTTTGGCTTTGACAAGAGACAATATAAAATGGTATTCCGTAAATATTAGTCGATTTCTATTTATTTATTTTATTTATTGATGATTTCGTTTAATTAATTTACGTCGGAAGTTCACTATTCCGTTACAAACTATAAGAAATGGAGATAGAAAGATTGTTCTATCAATAATTTTAGAAAATAAGTTTTTGTTGGTTATAATTATCTATTTTGTATATTTTATTATTTGTAACCAAGTGGTAACCCAGTTTTGTACTAAATCGCAATTTTTTGGCACGTCACAGCCGCGTCATCATGTCTCCGTGTCTGCTTTTATCACTTTGGAATTAATTTGTTCAACATTATCATACCTTATCGACAACTTTATATGTGAACTATAAATTTTGGACGGTTTTTGATTTAGAGGCTTAAGATGGAAATTTTGAGTCAAGTGTCTAACACGCAGTTTATGTTCACTGCTGCGGCTGTGGCTGTTGTTTTAGTATGTGCAGCGCTCGTATTCGTTTTCGGGTTCCGCTCAGCAGAACAGCCGCAGTTCGATAAACTGCCTCTGGTCTTGGACGATAGGAAATCGTCCAATAAGAAGAACAAAAAGAAGGACAAGGTGAGTACAAACAATATGTTATGCGCTCCCGCCGTAGTCATCAATGCGTGCTCATTTTATTTTTAACCTGTAAGCATATGCTCGTTACACACCGGGAGATACACAATTAAAGTTACAAACATAATCCCTATTTACATATGAAATGTTCTATTGGATTCCCACTAGTTCTAATTTATGAATCCAAGTAAATAGAAACATAACTCACCATAATTTTGTATTGTTTATTAGAAGTCTTCACCCAACCGCGTTGTGACTGATGATGTGAAGACTAAGTCCGAGAGTTCCAAAAAGTCTCCAACTAAGGAGAAAAAGGAAGAAAAGGTAGAGAAACCCAAACCTAAGGAAAGAGCAGCTGAACCCAAGACTGTGAAGAAAGAGGCAGTTGATGCTAAGAAGGGAAAAAAGAACAAGAGTGTTGAGGCTGAGAAGCCTGCTGACTTTGATGATGCAGGCTGGCAAGAAGTGCCAAAGAAAAGTGACAAAAAGAAAGAGCGAAAGCCTGTTGAGGAAAAAGATAAGAAGAAGGAAACTCCTAGTCCTGCTAAGAAGAATAAAAAAGTGAAAGATGCCGATGTTGAGGCTGCCCGGCCAGTGGAAGAACCTGTAGAAGAGACCATCAAGGTGATCAGTGCTGAAGGTCCCCAGGTGGATGAGGATGCGGCCAGAGCACTTCAGGCCCAAGTGGAGGAGCTCCAGCGTGTATTGAAAGAGGTAATGTTAAGGATTTCTAATAAAAATTGTGTACTATAGTGAGTGTATTGGCCCTTTGAGGACTACTTTTGATTACTGTTACATTGAGTGAGCAAAAAAGAGAACTTGCAGTATACCTAATGATTCTTAAACATTTGTTTGTAAACTCTTTATAAGTTTTCTTCCAGCTGGTCACAGCTCATATTGTCAGCATAAATCTAATAAGAACACAATGCTTAGCCAATGAGAAACAGAAATCAAAGTTATTTATTTTAATTAAGTTAAAGCTTCCTTTCTATGGCCAGGTGTCTAAATATATAAAATATTATAGTTTATGGGACAGGCGCACAGTTGAATAAGCCATGCCTAATATGACAATCAACTAAAATGACAATCAACTCTAAAGTATACTTACAACTGTGAAAAAGCTGAAGTTTTGTATCCAAGAACCAAAAACAAACAAATTATTATGAATGACACATGCATAGGGAAATTTGGGTGGCCTTGCGGTGGGACAATTTGCATTGGTTGACACAAGATGCTTTAGTTTTATAATTTTCACAAATGCAATGCAATTTATTCATGTTAGGTATTTATTTACAATTATCGTCAACACCTCTTATCATTTAAAACATAGTGATATAGAATTTGCTTCATTAATTTTATTCTTTTAATTAATTTTGAACTATGATATCTGAGTTGATTAAATCTTTGGCTTGGACCAAAAATTACTTTGGGTAGGGTACTACTTAAAAAATGATACATTGTTTTATTGTGATATGAAATTATTACAATTATGATCCTTATAAAATACTACACTTTCACAGAACATATTTAGTACTACGTCGCATGCTGACTGGCCAAAATACAGCCATGGAAAAGGAGCTTTATCTTTTTTAGTTATAAAATGTAAGAGACTTTCCACAGATTTGACTAACAATTTATACATTAACTAACTAGGCAGAGCGTCGTGAGCAAGCAGCTCTAGGCAGCATCGAGGATGAAGAATCCCCTGATGTTGAGGAGCTGACTGATGTGAAGGATCTCAGGAGCAACAAGAAGAAGGAAAATAAGGAGAAGCAGATTAGGAAGAAATCTGTAGAGGTGAGTGAGATACTTCATTTATCCTCTAAGAAAACTATATTTTTAGGAAATACCACCATAATCACGAAACTATAAATCGTGGCCTTAAGAGTGAAAACCTCGGGAATGCATTTGGTCATTGCACGGTTCCAGTGGGCGCGCCGCAGAAAGTCGCGGGCAAAAGCTAGAAAATTATATTTATTACGAATTTATAAGTATTTTATACAAGGTTAGTCGGAAAGGGGGTACTAATCCGCAAGCCACTTAAAGTATCACAGATGACTATCTTAAAGCAAGTGTTAAAATTTCAAAATTCGTTAATTTTTTTTCTTTTCAAAATGATTTTTATTTTACTTTTTTCAAAAATTCTTCATCCCTGCTTTATTTACAAATTAAAAAAATAGTGTTTCTAATTCATGACCCCAAATATGACCTACAATGTAAACACAGCTGATCATAACTAGGGATAGATAGATTTTAGAGATATTTTTTTTGAGATTTTTGAACAACTGTTTCTCTTAAACTATTGAGTTTTGGGAAAAGTTGTAGAACAAAAGTTATTCATTATTATGTGTACTTTAACACCCTTTCGGATTAGTACCCCCTTTCTGACTAACCTTGTATACCCAATAAAGGCCTAATTTCAGTGCCTACAAAATAATTTCGCACAGAACGGCTCTAATAATTAGAATACCTATACGCCGTGATAAAATAAAAATTAGAAAATTAGCGAATTGCGTTCCCGAGGTTTTCACTCTAATGCGACGAAATGTACTGGCGGTAAAGAAGGATGACACTTGTCTTCCTTTAGGCGTAATTATTTTATTCATACATCTTCTACAACGTGTAACTTAAGTAACGCACAACCTCATAAGGGGTCACTGTACTCATCATTATGAACAACTTTTACTAAGGGACAAAAGAGGAAATTGCGAAAAAAAAATCTGCTGTCCTACATTTTGGCGAGTTATGCGAACATAAATGTAGGGAACAGCTGTTTTTTTTTTCGCGATTTCTGGTTTCGTCCCATAGTAAAAGTTGTTCATAATGATGAGTACAGTGACCCCTTAAGAGGTTGTGCGTTATTTAAGTTACACCTTGTATAATGAGTGCCAGTTGTGAGTACTGTAAATTTAGTAGAGTAAATTTCCTGTGTGAGTTGATCTCGTATTGGGCTTTCTGTACAATGAGAGGTCAACTTAAACTGGAAATGAATAGCTTGATATGTAGCTGTGTGTACAACACCAACACGAGAATAATATTTAAAGACAATTTGAACCTTATTTCCTTGCCTAAAAGGTGATAAATAGTAAAATGTTTGTTACAGATTTCGGCAGCCAAGAATGTGCCGAAACAAGATTCTGTGGAGAAGGACACCTCTGACTCTGAGAAACAAGACAACCAAAACACACCAGCCTTTGATGAGCTAGGCGGTAAGTCTTAATAATCTATTTCATGTAGGTATTTGACAAGTATTACTAATAATTTCACTACTCGGCTTAATCAATGGCGCGCCATTGCGTCGAGTCGAGTGCGGGTACAGTCGAGTGCTAACGCTGTAAACACATTGAAAATATTAAAATATACAATACGGCCGACGTATCTTGGCGAATCTGAAGTTAGTTGTTTGGCTGCGCAATGAATCTTTTAGAAACAAAATTGTCTACTGCGCAGCTAATCAGCTAACTTCAGACTCGCCAAGATACGTCGGCCGTATTGTACATTACATATAGTACTTAAGAAAATAATTCCTAGATTCCTACACTGTTTATCTCTCTTTATCAATTTGCATTACATTTTAACTTGTTGCGTACAAAGACACGCGTTAGTTAAACGGCGAGCGCTTACAAATAGGACGGCATGGAGAATTTTTAATGAAGGATTTTTTAAGTTCAAATAATTTAGGATCGAAAAAATTGGAAGTCATGGGGCCTTTGCCCAACAGTGGGATGACGCAGGCTAGAAATGAATGAATTAATTAATAATTTAAAACTTATTTTAATAATCTTAGAACTCGTATTTGCTTAACATACTGTGGGATGCTTCATCGTGCCGCGGCATGCAGGAGCATCCCGCGGTACGTTAAATACGAGTCCTAAAGGGTATTAAAATAAGGTTTAAAATGATTTGAACTTAAACAATAATTTGCCGTGCCATCCTGTTAGTGAGTGTCGGCGATAAAAGTACTTAAAACTAATTACATACTTACATAATGACTACGTAACAAATTTCTCAATAATAATTTATTTGTTACAGATACTTGGACCGACGCAAAAATCTCCAAAAAGAGCAAAAAGAAGGCTCGCAAAGACCAGTGAGGGGTGAGTTGTAGACACAGGGTCCGGCTGGGCGCTCCGCCCCGTTGCTAGCTCAATGCCACTCACACCTGATAAAATTATCTACCTGCTGCTGCTAACATACTCGAAGTGAACATACTATTCTGTTGCCATTCATATAAACCTCAATTTTTAAAGTCAAAATTACCACTGAGTCCAGGGTTGTAGTTTTACAGGGTGTGAAAGTTGTTTATAATTAAGTTTTAATACCTTAACTTTCTTACACATTCAGTTAACTTTCGTCCATGTTTTTAGTTTCATATTTTATTGTACATTTAGCTCGTTGACTTGTTTTTCATAATAATTTAATTATTGTTTTCAATAATAATAGAGCATAATATTTTTTTTATGAGTCATAATTCATAATTTCGAGAACTTTAAGGTGAATTTTGGGAATCTGCAATACGTTGCGTGTTATTTACTTTTTTATTATGCGAGGAATGTGAATTCGAAAATATGTTGGGACTCGTATTCAGATAATAAAAAGGTGTTACCTACGCGCGCGATAACTTCTTGAGACGTTAGGATGTCAAAAACCAATTTACAACGAAATTATACCATGGATGTGATTAAGTTGCATGGTGGACTTACCATAAATAAATATTTATTGCTTTAGGAAATCTGTTACTATTGTTTTTTTTCATGTTTCTTGATGTGACAGCCCTGCTCTGATCGCGCGCGTGTTTTGTATTATACTTTATATATTTCCATACCTAACGTAGATATATATTATACCTCTAGTTGTAGTATTGTATATCCGGTAATAAAATAATATATTTGAGATCTTCTGGTGCTTGTAGTAATAAGTCTCTTTTCTCCTTTCATTCCATTTGTGTGCATTTCATCCTTCACTTATACTTGACCTACGGCCAGATACTCAAACGCTACTCAATTTTTAGTGACGTTAATTCTCGTGCTGTCAGTGTCACTTTGTCTTAAAGTGACAGGGAGAGCACGATAAATAACGGCATATTTTTTTTTAGTAGCTTTGTAGTTGGCCGTTAGATGTTACTTCTGCTGAAGATTTTAATACAAATTACTTTGATAACATCATCTTGTTTAATTGTGTAATTAAGTTGAACATCAGTTAATTGTTTTATGTCAACAATTTGGTGTTGTGATTCACCCATGACAAAATATGTGATGAGACCTGAAATTGGACCAATCCGAGTAAATACGCGGTTTTACGTCGTAATGTCTTAAATATTAATATTTAAATTTTAGATGATGAATTTGTTTTGTTTTTGCATTGTAGTAGTAATCTTTACTGTAAAGTCTATATTCCGTTGATATGCACATTTAGATAGACTTGTGTATATTTTCCGTCCGGACACATTGTGCTTATTCTAAAGCTCTGCACAAACAACCTGTATTTTATTACTTTAACATATTATATTAATTGAATCAATACTACATATCCATGTTGCTAAGGTTAAAGTTAATATTTTATCCTATTGTAAAATACCTAAATGCAGTCATCGTCTGTTACGAATATAACAATTACTGTTTTATTGCAGATTCCTATTTTGTAAACTTAGTTTTAAGAATAATTCTAGTGTAGCGCCGCTAAACAGTTAATTATAAAAATTTGAAATGTCTCTGAATGCAAATAATTTATTTTTATTATTAAATAGTAGGGTAAAATGCGAGAACGGTTCAATAAGTTTAGTTATTTGCTGCTGACGTATAGAAAATCTGTGTAAACACATGAATAATACTATTACTATACTACTTATTTGTCTTGGACATCGGCTGTGAAATGTTTTATTGGCACATACTTACAGCGTTTGTGACGTATATGCCGATGTATCTGAATTAAAATGTCTACATCTAATTCTCGCGAAATGATCTTTATATCTCCATTTCACCTACCTGTATAATTTATTTATTTATGCATGTTCTTGATATTACTTTGTGATATCTGTAAGTGCCAGGGCAAGGGTCTGTAGTATTTTCGTTGCAATAGTTAGTAATAGTGTTCAAACTACGACTTCTCTGATAGCACTTGAATTTTACCATACATTTTGTTGTTCAATAGTTAAGCATATCGTAGGAGATTTTTTTCCAGTTGTGGTTCCATATCTTTTTGAGTTTCCTTATAGTCTAATTCTGTACTTAGGGCCTACATTTATAAGAATTTATCATCTAGTGAACTGTCGAAGATGAATTAAATTCGTATATCGATATAGGTATAATGATGTAAGAGATATTTTTGGCTTCATATTCATATGTAGTCTGTAGTGACGGGTTCCGCGCCTGCGCGGGCCAGGTGTGGATAATGCCAACGTATAGAGACATTGTATCTTGATAATGTTGTTGTTTTATAGGCTCTAAAGTAATTAATATAATGAATGTGTAATATAAATATTTTTTTAAAATCAATAAAGAGTGATATTGATAAAATTGTATTATTTTTTATCCACTTATGCTCGGTTGTATGGCCAAAAACCAATCGTTTTACTTACCTTTTTAAATTGCCAAGCTGGGTATACAAATAGACTGGGAAGCTAATTTTACCAGTGATAGCTACTTGGCTATTAACGTATGGGACGGTATACTATGCAAAGATATTATTATGTAGTCTTTGCTTCGTCATTGGTAAAAGTCTTAATTTTAAACAATAATGCTCGTTAAGTCATAAGAACCGGCTAGTAGCCAATTGTGAAACCTATAGAATAATTTCTGTGTTGAACTCCCTGTGGGGATGAAGCTTTAATAGCCTTTGGTTCAGTCTTTTTAGAATGTTGGATAAAGAAGCAGCAGGGATGGCTAATGATAAATCAAAAATTCAATAGTGCTTCACATAATAATCGTATAATAAAATTACAGTACAAAATTGAGATTCATAGTACTCGTAGGTAGGTATACAATATCTTACAGCTAGCGCCTATATGTTACTAACTTTATCAAGTATTACAAAACCGTGATTCATATCGACTAGGGTACAATAGATAAAGGTGAAGAATAGCATTAAATTATCATACCAGTCAGTCACATTAAAGATGTAAAAAGTACAGCGAGTGAATATTTGGAAGAATATTTTATTCTTATTATCTAGGCATAAGATAGTGCGAGTTTATAAGTAATCCACGAACCGTAAAACTTGGCCATAAGGTCGTAGTCGAAGTATTATAGTATAAGTAAATAGAAAAAATCTTCTGAGAATTAACATTGTTCCAGCGTTTCTTAAGCTGACTCAGTGCCGGCACGAGCAAACTCGGCGCCCTAGGCGAATAACTAAAATGGCGCCCTAACGGGGAGTCCTGCGTAAGCGACAAACGCGACGCGATGCGACGCCAGGCGACACGACGCGATGAAAATACACGTAACGTCGCGTCTCGCCGCAGACTGCTACACAGGCCGCCCGCAGAGAATGTCATTGTTATGATCGCGTTCGCAGCATCGCCTTTGTCGCTTGCGCAGGACATCCCGTAAGCGATTAACTGAAATGGCGTCCTAGGCAAATAACTGAAATGGCGCCCCTTGAAACATTTCGCAGACTCGCCCGTCTCATACCTTCGCCATGCCGCCCTCCAGCGCCCTAGGCCGTCGCTTAGTTCGCCCATAAGGTCGGTCGGGCCGGCCTTGGGCTGGTTGCATATGGGCGACTAAGTTGGTCGAGACTGGAGACAGTTGATCGCCATTTATTTTTAACTGCAGGCCTTGTCATACACTAAAGGTACAAGTCCGAGACGGGCTGCAAACTGCAGACTGCAAATCACATTGGTTTGTATGAACCAGTAGTGTCGCTTGTCTGCTGTCATCTGCGGTTGCAGTTTGCGTTTGCCGCTGGAATACTACCTTTAACGTGTGAACCTTAAAGGTGTTATTCGGCTGGCGAGTTGCGCTCTGCGGATGCAGTCTGCAGTTTGCAGCCCATCTCGGACTTGTACCTTAAACAGTCAGTGTAGCTACAAAGAAATAGCGGTCAACTGTGTATCGAGCAAATTAGTGGCTCATGTGCGTTTGTGCACTGTGTCCGATCCGAACTCGAGAAATGACCGAAGTAGTAATATTTATGAACGCTTGCATTACGTCCGATCTAATGCGGGTTGTCCAAAGGCATTATAGCTTTCCATCCGAGTTTTCTCGGATATAATTCCAGATTTGGAATATCGATTTTCAAAATCCATAGACTTTTTATTAAGATCGGTTATTAGATACGAACAACATGTTTTAGTGTGAAGAGTAGTAGTAGTAATAAAAGTTAAAGTTCTGAATCACTTTTAGCGCCCGATTTATTTTTGTGTGCCTTATTTGGTTCGGGAGCGGCGCTTTTGCTGCGTGGTTTACGTCGTGGGCGCCGCCGAAGTTTCTTCATCTTGCCGATGCCCTGCGCTGGCGCTGCCTGCGCCCGCGACGCCTTTGCTTCCACTTCCACTTTCAACCGTGCGAACGTGTCGTAGTTGGTTATTGCACACGTTTTACCTGAAATGAGAGAAACTTTTTTTACAACTGCAATTTGAGCTAAGTGCGTGACAAGCGACGCTAAAGCAGATATTATGAATGAACGAATAAGATTGATTTCGTAGAATATGGGTACCTACCAGTGGCGAAGGCTCCATACAACTCGATTCATATCGGCTTCCCTTTCGAAATATGGCAAATACTAGTATCTATTATTTTAAATTATCATTTAAACAAATAATAGGTCCGGCTTCCCTTTTAAGAAAATTCACCTTTCGCCACTGGTACAGTCAGCAACAGAAGTCGTTGAACATAATTTATTTCCAATATTTTGTAATCATTATTATTTAGCATAAGTTACTGACTAAAGTAAATTATAAAACAACTTGTCATAATTGAATCACAAAAGTCGCTGAACTCGGTTAAACCATTAATTGCTGTACATTACTACCGACAAAATTGTATGATCTGTAATAAATACAAAAGTCGCTGAGCATAGCTAATTTCCTATATTTCCTGTTCGTTAAACCCGTTTGCTCCAAGCCACTATCTGGCGAAGCGCAGCGCACCGTATTTTTATAATCAAAACATTGCCGAATAAACACAGCTACTAGTTCAGAATATAAATTAAATATAATTTAAATACTATTAATAGGCAGCTGAATCAAGGGTTTGATTCAGAAAGCGGTACTTCTGGACACGGCGCATTTTGTTAGGAAGTTCCTCTCTCTGGAGCCCCGCCGGTAGCTTGGACCCTATTTCCGATGCCGCGTGCCGATGGGCTACTATTTTTTTATATTTTTAAATGTGGATTGTTTTTATTTTTTATAAAACAATTATGAGTTTACGATATGTTTACATGCGATCCTGTTAGGGTTCCGTACCCAAAGGGTAAAACGGGACCCTATTACTAAGACTCCGCTATCCGTCCGTCCGTCTATCACCAGGCTGTATTTCATGAACCGCGATAGTTATACAGTTGAAATTTTCACAAAAATGTATTTCTGTTGCCGTTATAACAACAAATACTAAAAATCAGAATAAATAATAATTAATTAATAATAATATAAATAATTAAGGGGGCTCCCATACAACAAACGTGTTTTTTTTTGCCGTTTTTATAGATAGTTTTTATAGGGTCAGCATCAGAAGTAGATGAGCAACTCAGGTGTCCAAATAATTAAACACATTCAAGATACCAAAAACATCTATGCAACAAAACTGTTCAAATTGTTTTGAGCATCATAATCTCCAAATATAACTGAGCAGTCACAATGTCAAATATTTATTTACAAACTAAAGGTCCATGGTAAGTAAAGAAGCTAAACATTCAAAGGTAACTAAGCAACACGTTATTCATAAAGTCAGGATGGCAACGTAAAATGAATTGTATTTGATTGTACTTAGAGTCATAAATTAAAAGTTCAAAAATACATACAATGTGTACTATTGCGTCAATACAGCATTTTTTCTTTTTCTTCATATAGCTATATCCCTTTCATTTCGTGCGTGACGTCATTGACATGTCTTTTGTTTATAATATAATCTGATAGTCCAGTTATTATAGGAAAACATCGTAAGGAAATTGAAACGAGTATTTATTCCACGCGAAAGCCAATAAATTCGAAACAATCAGTTTGAATGAAACTGACATTTTAATTTGCTACATTTTCTAGTATATCTTCAGGAATTGAATTCGTAATAACTGCCTACAAAATATCTTGGTTCATTTTAACCATGTTTCGGATTGATAACAGTGCTCAAAAAAGTACAAAATCTGTTAAACGTCAAGTTAATTACTCGGTTAAAAGATATCTGATGATGTCAAATCAGCCCGACTAAGCACGCACTGAGTTGCTTTATGATTTTACGCAAGCGGTTTTCAAATGCTTCTTTTTCTATCGTGTCGGCACGAGCTATACAAGAATAGCTCATGCCGTGGTGAAAAGATTAGCCAGTCAGCAAGGATGGTAACGAGGCTGACTGCCCAGGGTGCGCCGGACGTACCGAAGTATCGTCACTCGTGGAGGCTCTTTTCATGCACCCCTTTTTTTTCAAATGCTAAAAGCGCCACAGCTTATCCATGAACATGCACTGTAGCCTGATTTTAGTAGCCAGTTATCATCGAATCGCATCGAATATACAAGTCTTTAGCCAAAATCTAGCACGATACGTTTTAAAAGTCATTTTAAAAAGAACCGCTAGTGCGTGCGCTGGTATAGAAAGCCATACGCGTTACATTTTTTAGTAGCTCACCGCCTGCCTTTAATGCAATGCCTGCATTTTAATCTTAATAATGTCACAGGACACTGTACACCTTACAGCGATAACACACTGGCAAAAGGTCGAATCCATATTGCTACAGAGACCCACTGGCAGTACGAACAGTAGCATGTACGCACATACGTGCGTTCGGTTTTGCCATGATGCATATCTTGTAAAATTTCACAGCCGCCATCTTGGATTTTGACGTTGACCTCATTTTCGTCATCAGCACCCCCCCGAAAACCACGGAAACGACACCAATGATGCTTATCTTGTAAAATTTCACAGCCGCCATCTTGGATTTTGACGTTGACGTCATTTACATTTGTATTTTACTGAATCCTGTGGTTTGGATTCGATCACTTAGCCATAGGTACAGCATGAAAAAAAAAGTTTTTTTTTAAATCTGCCTTATTTCCATGCCGGGAAAATCTACACCAGTAGCAGATCATATGGTTTTAAGGAATTACACGAATTCGTTAACATCCTGTATATTTTAAAACAACTAAAATACATAGACGTTAAACTAATTTACCGGTTTACCAGAAGAGGTAAAAACTTTAAAATGGTCGCCCTGAAAAATTGCAATTATAGACATGTCACATTTACGCCAGCCACGGAACTAACGTGCGGTGCACCATACACGGCGCCGTGCTGCGGTGCGGCGCCGCGCCGTTTCACGGCGGACGGCGCCGCACCGTGGACATGGGGCCACGGCCTAACATCACTAATTTGTAGGCTTTACTATAAAATAACAGCATATACCTTAAAAACCACATGATCACAACTGTTTAATTGTGAAATAAATCAGAACGATGTTAGGTCAACCAATCACATTCGTTGACATAAGATTTGACAGCAAATTAAATTGATCAGCTTCGTAATTGCGCAAAAAAGGTAATTCTGTAGTACCTATCTTGTATTCAATTATGAGATTCAACAACTCATGCATTATCAAGTTAAAAAACTCGCGCATAACATGTTTAGCGACTTACGGTAAAATGATAGTAACCGACTTACGCTGTAATTATGTTTAGCGACTTACGGTAAAATGATAGTAATCGACTTATGCTGTAATGATGTTTAGCGACTTATAACATATTAATGCTTAGCGTTTTTGAAACATTGAAATGATAACCTTATTCTGTACTCTATTCTGGTAAGTGATTTATGGTCCGTTTTAGTGTTTAGGTGTTTTGTAAATTAGTATCTGTTCATGGACTTTCGTTGCTGACTGTACCTACATTATTGTTCCTAATAGTACACTATACTGGGTTCCGTAAACATCTTTTTTCTATAAAGCATTGTTTATGACCACAAAGGTAATTATTGTTCAGTTGCCTAATGTACAGTTTGTATGAAGCTAGCTGACTGATACCTAAGGTGTCGTATCACGGTTGACACCTAAATCTCACCACGTCACCACTCATACCTACGCTATGGTTGGAAAATTGCTATGATATTGGCAAGCTGACGGATGGATGAAAATAGCGACCATAAGATATTCTAAGGGCGAGATTCGCACACCGCACTTAGGCTTTACTTTGCTAAGTAAGCGTTTCATACTAATATGAACTTTATCGTTACCTATGAAATAATGTTCATCATATTCGTATGGAACGCTTATTTACATTCGCTTATACGAATATGAACATTATTTGTATTCAAATAAGATTCATATTCGTATGAAACGCGTACTTAGCAAAGTAAAACCAAAGAACGTTCCATGAATCTCGCCCTAAGAGTTCTCTCTGTCTATACTAGTAAACACCCAACCTTATCTTACAAGGGAATTGTAGTGTGTTGGACGCTTCGTTATTGATCGAAGGTTGGACGCTATTCAAATATTTATATTCATAATTTAGCTTTATTTAATTTATATTCATATATTGTAACTCACCGTTACAATATTCTTCACCGCACTCCGCACAAGATATGATTCTCGTTTCGGTTACCCCCGAACGATTTTTCGTTTTTCGGAACATTGTGTTTTTAGCGTATTCTCTTTTGTCTTTGGCTTTAGTTTTAAGTTCGGACTTGCCTAGTTCTATTAACCTGAAAATAAGCGATTAAAGTTAAAATAAGTACATGCTACCTAATTCTAGTATATAAAACCATAAATTAACGTCATTTCCCAATTTCAAGAAACCCAGAAACTACAGATTGTGTTGCAGCCACATAGAATTCACGTCATCTACTAGCACAGTTAATGAAAAAACTGTAACATCTATTTAGAAATACTAGCACTAGAAAGTATCTACCTAACCATAAAGTATTTGCCACGTCCTATCTAGTAAGCCCGATTAACACACACATTAGTCAACTAAGGGCGCGCTTCGGCATACCGAATAATCCTGTAGCATCCCGCAGCATACTGAAGTATCCCGCGGCATACCACGTCGTATCGCGGGATGCTTCGCCATGCCGCGGCACGACGAAGCATCCCGCGGTATGCTAAGCAAATACAAGTGCTAATTTTTTTCATAAGGTTTAAAATTCATTGTCGCTGAGGAAGAACAGAGACATTTATAGCACTCACTTTCCTTAACATACAACAGTAACCTATGCGTCTCACGTGTTGCAGCGGCGCGCCGTGGCATCTTGTGGAATGCCACGACGTGCCGTAGTATCCCGCGACGCGTCACAGTATCTCGGGGAATGACGTGACGTTCCGCAACATGCCGCGGTAAGTAGCGACGTCACGAGCGACGTTTCGATTAAAATAAAATAATGTCAGTGCTAAACTCATTGAAATAAGGTCGAAAATCATTTGTCCCACGAAAAAAATCCTTTGCCACGCCATGCCATGCACGGGGCGCCGGCCCTAACGAGTTAACTTGCCGATCAAATGAACTTAGTTGAGCAAGTGCTGAACCTAACTTGCTTGTACTGTGAATTTTTCAACTGTGCATGGATAGCCAAATCCGAAAGTATAGGGAATAGCGAAAAATGCTCAAAGCTGTCTCGGGACCGATTTGATAACTAATATAACAATTAATATTAGTATTAGAATAGAGAAAGAGTATTACATGAAAATTAAGCCTGGTACAGCAATGTTGTTTTTTTTGTTATGCTTTCCTCGATTGTCCTTGCGGACCGTTTCTACGTCTCCAGTCAAAGTATTAATGTGCTATCCCATAGTGTCGCCTATAAGGATCAAAATTCTTGGAAGTAGCAAAATAAAGGAAAGGTGTAATTTTTATATCAGACCTCTGCATGGTTTCATTTTCTGTGCGCCCTGCTTCTGACCAAAAAGCCTTTACGACTGACAGATTATAAATTAACAAACAAAGCAAAACGACTATTTAGCTTTATCACAAGTATCTGTATTCTGTACGTGTGGCAGTATTACAAACTTAAACGACACGTTTGATGCAGTGGCTGAGCGATGGACTTCTGCGCTACGGGTCGCGAGTTCGGACGGAACGAATTCCCGCACGGTACAACTGTTTATATGACCTACAGATAGTTGTTCCGGGTCTTGGTGTTTGTACATGTGAGATTTTGTGTCTGTAAACGCACCCACGATACAGGAGAAATCCTAGCGTGAAGCAAAGTTTAAAAAAAAAAACAAAAAAACCTTACCTGTTAAAATATTCTTCGTCCAACTTTAACTTAGGCCTGATAGAAGTAAGCATCCGCCATTCAATGGGTACAATACACAATTCTTCAAATTTCAGCCCCTTCATTTCCACTGGTATGGGATCCATGAATGTGAAATGTTTCTCTTCGTATCCTCTCGTTCCTAATGTTTCGTAAGCTTTTATTTCTTTTCGAGGTGTCTTGGTTTTATTGTCCTCTTTTATTTTGATGTCTTCTGATCTTACCTAACGAATTTTATTATCATAAAGTGTTTGTAAATAAACGAGTAACTTCACACGTTATAAATCAACAGTTACCTTTTCTGGCCGAGTTTTGAAGTCTGGCACTTTGTCTAAAACTGCTCTGTATTCCTCTGCAGTATTTATCACAGTTTTAGATAAGTCCAACATGGGAGCTTCATCTTTCTTTTTATCGAATAAGTCGTCTATTTTAGACATATTTGCAAATATAAAGTGTGTGTAATACAGCTAACTTGATACTATGGAATATCGATTCAACTTAATGCCTACCCAACTTGGATACCGTTGGATCGATACCATCTCGTAAGTAACCTAATTTTCCACTACGTGTTGCATGACTAGCTATATTGTGTTATTTCCGCAAGGAAAATCTAAATCTAAAATTTGGATTTTACGAAATTCTCTTGGTCTTCGTGTTTTTCAAAAAGTTCTCTTTTGGCTGTATTTATTTGGTCTATAATTTTCTTTCTGTTTTCAACGTCATACGAATTAGGTTTTCCATTTCTGTCGTTTACATCATCTATCCATAATTTTCTGTTTCCGTATTTATCGTTAATGAACTTTTGTGATAAGGTCATTCTTTTCGTAGGAGATGTTTTGGGTGACTTTTTATTGTCAGTCATTTCGTTTACTGTTAACTGTCCCAAGGGATTCAAATCTGATTGTAAATTGTTTGTAGATTCGGAAACATTGTTAGATTTCGATAAATCTTGACTAGACCGTTTACTTCTCCAATAAGATTGGCTTAATGAATTGCGGTGCTTATTACCATTCTCAATCGTTTTTTCTGACCTGGTTGGTGGACTTGGAGAACGACTATCTTCACTAGAATGTGATAAATATTGTCTCGCTTGAGGTCTGTATTTTTGTCGCATTTTTCGCTTTTGGCTGTAAAATGGATCTTTCTCACTTTGTTTTTTATACTGAGCTGCAGGCCTGTTAACGCCCCACTTCGGTCGATTTTCTAAATCTTTCTTATACCGTTCCTCTGATCGGAAACGCCTATCTTTTTTCAATGTATTATGATGACTATCTTGTGGTGCATTTTCATCAATGTTAGGATAATCTTTATCTATATATCGTTCTGGTTCGTCGGTTTCTATTATTTTATCAGTAGTCGATTTAAATATTGAATCAGTTTGAGTGGATGCATCTTTCATTCTTAATGTTCTATATTTGTTTGGTGTCAATAACTTCCCAATGTCCGTTAATTCATTCGTATTGTTTAATGAATTTAATGATACACTATACAAATTATTGGCCACATTTTGGGGAACTAATACTGCTAGTTGTATATTATTTGGCTGCGTATTTATTGCTTCATTGGTACTGTTTAACCCAATCGGTACGATATTAAATTGGCCATCTGCTAAGGCTAATGGAGGTACGCTATGAATAAACAAATTCAAATTTCCAGGACCCACTGATCTCGGAGAATTAAATTCAGTAGTTTGATGAGAATTGCAATCCCTTTTTTGACTTTTCGCTGAATGAATATCGTATGTTCTACTCGTTTTGGATGGACTCGCAAGTTCCACGCGAGGCGTTGTTTCAACTACTGGCGTTTCTTCTACTTTTGGCCTTCTTTCTACTTGGACATTATCCACAATGGTGGCTGTGTTTCTCTTGTGGAGATTAAACCTTTTTTCTTTGTCCTGCTTGGCCTTTCTTTCAGCGTCTTCCAGAGCTCTCTTTAATGTGTCTAATTTCTTTTGTTCCATCATTTGTTTCTCCTCTAGTTTTCTTCTCTCATCTTCTAGTCTTTGTCTGTCTTCTTCTTGTTGTCTATGTATACGCAGTTCTTCTAACCTCTCTTCTCTTAATTGTTGTTCCCGTTCTTCTTGTCGACGTTTCTCTCTATCTTCTAATTGATTTAATATAGCTGATTGCAATTCCAATGCTTTCAAACGTTTGTTTTCTCGTTGAGCCTTAACTTCTGGCTCTATGGGGACATTTTGTCCTCTTAAAAATGATCTGAAATGTATTAATTATGTTAGAATACTTATGTCTGCTTTAGTTTTGATGTTCTGACACAAGTTCTTTGGCTTACCTTCCTTCATCACTCCCGTTACAGGAAGATCTGTCGCAATCTATCCCTGTGCTATTACTCGAACTTCTTTGGTCTATGACCAGAACTTCTGCTGTGTTTTCAATCATATTTAATCCACGTTCTACCCATGACGGCGTTCCTTTCTTTTGATTTGGCATCTACATAATAAAAAATAAATAATGAGAGCCATTCATATTAATAAGCCATTATAGATATGAATCGATGATATTATTACTATTATAATCACTGAAGAGATACAATAAATAAGTGTTTAATGGGTGCATCGAATCTTAATAAGGCGATTAATATTCCAATTGTATCTAATCGCAGCAGGGCATGAAACCGCTAGCGGTTCGCTTTTATAGTTTCGGGTTCGAAGCCATAGTCGAGCAAAAGTTTTGTTGGTTTTTTATATAGAAAGCTGCTTAGTGTGCTATTGGTATTGTGTAAGTAATAAGATCGCTGATTTTTTTCTATTATAAAGGGGTAATAGTTGTGAATGTATAAAAATGAATTATTATTTAGCTACCTGGGGCAGTCTAGCGTTTGCAGCCGTGGGTTCCCAAAGACGGCCGGTGGCAACGCCGCGGTCGCCCCACCGTAGCCGGCCCTCTTCTGACGTTCGTGGACTGCGCGTTGACCATGCACCGTCCGACAGGCCTGACTTGCCTCCACTGGAATCCCTGTTTCTACAATAAAAACAATGTAAACATCCAAAGGTCTGTTTGTCTATTGTTCGTAAACCACTCTTTCACGAAATAATGGGTGGTTGGTAGAAAAATATTAAGCCAAGAAAAAGTCATAGCCTAAGGTAACGTAGTCCAGTTGTGGGCCTCAGTCTAGCCAGACTGCACATAATAGTCTACTTCGTAATTTTCCCACGGATCTATGCTATGCATTGAATTAATAATATCAATTTCCATGAAGTAGAGCCGCGAGTTTAAGCTAGTGGAATCTAATTGTCTCAATTATAGCGGAATAATAGTGACGACGGAATACCAAACGATTTATTGATTTCACTTTTGTTTTTAGATATGAGATATCTTCACGCTATACAGTTATAGTGAGAGGAAAACTAGTTGATTTAGTGCTAGGTGCTTGTGGAGGTGCTTCGTCACCTCTTGAAGATATCAGCATCGGTACTTAAAGCAGTAAACTATCGAAAGTTCGTACGTAAGTCTTAAAAATGAGATTTAGAATGTTAAGAGGCATCAGTACCCTCATTATGACAATATTCAAACTTTCAAACTATGAAAACCAATTCATTTTCCAAGCATTGTGATTATAGCAATATCTTGATAATGGAATGGAAACTTTTTTTTACGCTTGTAGTTACTTGGTCGTTCGTGTTACGCCATTGTCGCACCTAATAAGCGCAGACAGGGTCTAAGATGGAGCCCATGAATCCTGTATCTCATAAACACACGACGGAACACAGTAAACCGCCTTGGGGGACATTAAAGTGAGAGCTAGCCGCGGACCGTAGGTATACAAGGTTAGTCGGAAAGGGGGTACTAATCCGCAGACCATTTAAATTATCACTGATGACAGTCTTAAAGCAAGTGTTAAAATTTCAAAATTCGGTATTTTTTTTTTCATTGCAAAATGATTTTTATTTTAGTTTTTTTCAAGAGTTCTTCATCCCTGCTTTAATTAGAAATTCGGAAAATGGTGGTTCTGATTCATGACCCCAAATATGAACTAAAATGTAGGTAAACACAGTTGATCTTATCTGGGTATAGATAGATTTTAGAGCTTTTTTTTTGAGATCTTTGATCACCTATTTCTCTTGAACTATTGACTTTTGGAAAAAGTTATAGAACAAAAGTTATTCATTATCATGGGTACTTTAACCCCCTTTCGGATTAGTACCCCCTTTCTGACTCACTTTGTATAGATCCTACCACCAAGCGTGTTGGGTTTTCTTAAGTTTAGGACGCGTCTATTATCTATGGAATCTATCAATTCATTTATCTGATGAGATTTCTTTTTAACCCAAAGGTTGACTGGTAGGCAATGCGTAATGGCATTAAGTCCGCCTTAGGTATGTACCACCATTAGAAGTATAAATTTAAAATAAATGAGGAAGATGTATATTGGAGCCCGTCACTCGGGAGAAAATGTGATATTATTGTTTTAATTAAAACACAATCCTTATAACTAAATATACATCACTATTATATTATTGACACGAGTGTCCTCAGACTAGACACATTAAGACGTTGTTTTTTTGTTATTCTGGGATACATAATACTACTTGGAGTGTTATATTACAATTCGGTCAATTACGATCTATAAAAAGTAGGTACCTATGCAACGTTTCTAAATGAACAAGTTTACTCTTTAAGTGAGTAGTCAATCCGTAAATATCCCCTAAACATGGGCTGTCTATCACGGCAGTTCTTTGCAGCGGTCTTTTAGGAAGACCATATTTTTGCAGTGAGTTTTCCTTAACTTTCTAACGTCATACGTATAGCAAAAAGAGACGAGCCTATTTTTAAACCTGGGTTTTTCTTAAACCATCTTTTGTAATAAGGGGATGTAATCAGCACTCAGCATACAAATGCATAATCATAATGAGCCCATTAGCTACTATCCCACTGCTGGGACAGGGCTTGATCAGCACTCAAACGCATAGGTAATCATCAGCCTATGCCACTGCTTTGCCCGCCTTTTTTCAGAATGAGATGGCTTAAAGTCTTAGTCCACAACGCTAGCCTGGTGCGGATAGGTGGCCTACACACAAAATCGATAACTTTTTGAAGCCCTCTCAGGAATGTGCAGGTATTCTCACGTTTTAGTGTTTATTTTATCCTTTTTATTAGAAAGTGCAACCTTGCTGCAGAAATACGGTCTACTTCATGGATTGTTCCGCGTTTTATTTGGAACGAGTACAGTAACGCGTGACTGGGAACGCTAAAAATATGCACTAAAAGTCGGAATAAAATAAAATAATATTAGTCCAGTCATTATAGTAGGTTCACCTCGGAATTCGAGATACCCAGCTGTAAGTCTGTAAATACTTGTATATTGACACCCTAAACGTTGTCTCAAAACCTACATATGGTAGGGTGTACGCAACTATTAAATTTCAAGGTCAAAGGTCACAAAAATCGGCTTTTTGCGCTTTTTTTCTAAATATCTCATTTCCTATGGGTTTTTTGCTATTTGTATTCATGATCAATATTGTAGAATACAAAATTCTCTACAAATTTTGTTTAGAATTTTTTTTTATACGGTGAACCGTTTTCGAGATAGAGGGCGGAGAGCGCGCGGTCACAGCATCACTTCAGGTCAACCGGTGCCTCCGGTCGAAAACGCGCCATATATAGTTGATGAACTATCGATAAATCAATGATTATAAATATTTGTCAATTTTTATTAACTATTATATTATATGTTATCATTTTTTTCTTAACCTATCCACTTTTTTTATCCACTAGTATTAATTTATTTAACAACACTTACCTGCCCATGTAATTGCAGAATTGTTAATGAAAATCTCAATGAAAATATAGGAATTATATTTGAATTTTAACCTAATTAATATTAATAACTTCTTACATCATGAAAAAAAAAATATCTTTTTATTAAAAAATGTCATTCAATACATTTATTGTTATTAAAAGTAAAAAAATGGAATAAAGGGTACAAAAACTACAATTTATAATTTTAATCACCTTCTTCCTCTTCATCGTCGTCTTCCGGCTGCTGGTAAATTTCAAACTGGTCTTCATTATCGTCTTCAACGACATTTGTCTCAAGTTCTTCCATGATTTCGGGGTCAAAGGTTCCATCTTCGTTAATGTCGCTCTGATATGGTAGAGCATTGAGACAAGCTTGCCCATTACATTAGCCACAAGCTAAAGAGCATTGCAAGCCCGCTTTCCTGGATCCGCATCGCGAACCACAACCACTCTTGCAGTTGCAGAACATTGTATTTAGCAAATCTTCTGGAGCAGGTGGTAAAATTGTCATAATAGGCTTCAGAAAATCGTTTCGCATTGCCCAACCCCATACCTGGGGTTCCAAATCATGCGCTAACCAAGTTTGAACTTGATAATATATACGTTTGAAATGTTGATGAGCATCTGCACTTGTTGCTGGAATATTTGAAAGCTGCACAGGTTTATTAAGTTTTGTAGACTTGGCGTAATGCATATAACGAAGATGATCGAGACTTTTCACAGATTTCGGAGCATTATCGACTGCCAATAAGGTTTGAGTTCCACTCTCTAATAATCTCTGGGCCGAACAATTTTCTTCCTCAAATGCTGCAGCTAGTTCATCCAAATTTGTCAGTTTCTCAAAAACTTAAAAATGATTTATCGATAGTTCATCAACTATATATGGCGCGTTTTCGACCGGAGGCACCGGTTGACCTGAAGTGATGCTGTGACCGCGCGCTCTCCGCCCTCTATCTCGAAAACGGTTCACCGTATAAAAAAAAATTCGAAACAAAATTTGTAGAGAATTTTGTATTCTACAATATTGATCATAAATACAAATAGCGAAAAACCCATAGGAAATGAGATATTTAGAAAAAAAGCGCAAAAAGCCGATTTTTGTGACCTTTGACCTTGAAATTTAATAGTTGCGTACACCCTACCATATGTAGGTTTTGAGACAACGTTTAGGGTGTCAATATACAAGTATTTACAGACTTACAGCTGGGTATCTCGAATTCCGAGATTCTTACCTAATTTAAGCTTAAATGACTGGACTATATAACGTAAGTTGCAAAGGTAGTTAAAACGCAAATCCGTAAGACTTTTCGTACTATAGGTAACTTACCTGTCATCTTTCCCTTCTTGTTGCCACGCCACAACAGGAGTGCGATTGCTAGCTTCATGAATTGCCCTATGCCCACTTCTGTTCATATGGTTGAGGGTTTCACTGCCGTAGCCCGAGGTGTCCCCTTCTCCGTCTTCGTCATAAAACGAGAATCTCTTCGCACTCGTCATGTTTCTGTTAAGTACATTGTTTCTCCTGTCATCCTTCATGGATCTCTCTTCGGTGTTATGTATCGGTGGTAGACTTGGACTCCGTTGACGCTGTGCTGGTTCCTGGTACTCATACGACGACTGCTTATGTAGTTCCAACGTACTGGCAAATTGATTTCGCACTTGCAAGCGATTCGTATACCGTTCGCCGGAGCCCCAAGGCAGGTAGAGGTGGGACATTTCCTCTGAAACAACAAATTGTTGTTTGCACGCTATTCTTAAAAGTAACACAGTAATTACATAAACCCAGAACAGAACACAAACAAAACTCAATGAAACAAACACTTAAAATATCTATAATAGACTACTTTCTATTTTTATTGGAAGGAAAAACTTGATAGCTACCTTCCATGACAACAGTCGTCTTTGAATTAACTGTTCAATTTTTTATTCGGAAAAGATAAATGAAAAACCTTCCCCTTTATGTGCAAAGGGTTTTTAGTTTTATCGATAGCGCACGCTGAAAACGGTAAGTCATTCATGCGAGCTGCATAATATAATGTTATAGTGAACAAGTGTTGTAAACCACCGCAGCTTTTTTTTTAGTGCAGAGGGCACGCAACCATTGAAAAGCTATGATATTTTCAAAGTTTATTGTGGCTATAAAAATGAGGTTTCAAATAGTCAATTGCTTTATAGTTATTACCAGGTAATTCAAAGAAGGCACGTTTAAAACATTTAAAGCTAACGCGTTTATTATGTGAAGGCATTCCATTTTCGAATCACACCAAGTACCTATTCCTATGGCGCATTTCAGACTACTCTATAAATAGCTTATAGCAAATATTATATAGCACAACGATATCGCTCAGCATACATTTTATATGGACACGTTCACACGACGCTATGCTATAAAGTATGGGATTGCTCAATATGCTTTACTATAGGTATAGCGAAATAGTATAGTATAGTCTGAACTGCCCTTATTGGTGTGATTCGAATTGGTGCGTTAATAAGGCACTTGTCCCACCGCGAACGATGAGCGAGCAGCGAGTAGAGCTAGAAACTAGAAACGAGTTGGCGAGAAGCGATTGTGTAGTTCCGATAGTTTTGTCGCTGTGTGTGAGTGCGACGGGCGATTACTCGCACCACTCGCAAATGACCGCTGGTTGGTTGCATCGCTGAGCGAGTATCGCTGAGCAAGTATTATCTTTGACAGCTCTTATCGCTCAGCGACAAACTAGTGGAGCGAGACCTCGCCGGGCGGCAGTGTGAACAGTCAGCGATAGACTGTTAATTTATGCATCTCTTTTTTTACACGGAATGTATATCTATTGTACGTTATTTGAGCGAGAAAATAGCCGATAGTTAGTCGCTTCTTCGCTGGCGCTGCGGTGGGACAACTGCCTGAATAGAATGCAGCCTCGTTATGTGCGATAAGAATAACAATCACTGACATTAGGGTAAGTGCGTATCATCTACATAATAACAAGTAGATGAACAGATAAAATCTTTACTTCCGAGATTTCAAGATATTAAATGCTTCCATTACGTAAACGTCGAGTAGGCTGGCTGGTACCTACCTATGGCATTGAAGATCACTTTCGTTTGTTATTTTATATGAAACAATACCACTGTTCTTATGGCACGTATTTCTGTTGTAAGTTTACTCTGATAGGTACATTACTGTTAGCGGTGGTGGCGGTCTAGAAATGGGAACGGTGGGCTTAACTTGTTTCGTAGCAATTCCGACCGACACACAACACGCAAAGTTCTGTTAGGGGAACAAATGAAAGCGATATTATATGTAGGTACATACTTGGACGTTATAAATTGTGGTCGTCTGTTATTCTGAAAAACAAACACAACACTACCTACACCCTACTCAGGATATAACGATTTCTGTAGTAAAGTAGGTTATCTAATTAAAGTACGTAATATTTTTTTCATGTCTTGGTTTTTAGTTTTATGAGTTTTATTGGCGCTGTATTTTTATAGGTACCTAAGTATGCAACCCATCCTTCCGGACTGGAAACGAAAACAGTAATTTATAATTAATAGCATAGGAATAATAAATTATAATGTACTTATGTACTTTATTCATTTAACGTCTTATAAGCAGTGATCGGAAAAAGGTGAGCTAATTTACCTAAACTTCAAAGAACAGAAACAAAAACTGGAGACTTCCTTACGACAACATTTTCTTTCGTGAAAATTATTCCGGGTTTAGGGACATCACTAAAGTACATTGAACATTAATGTTAATAGTACAGAACACAATTAAATTCGTTTCCTATTTTTGTTTCCCAAAATTCTCACAAAACCAGATGACACGTTTTTCATTGTTTTTAAAAAAGAGATTGTTTATTGTTTTCAAAAGAGGAGATTGTCTTTTATTTTTTGAAAACAAATGAAAAACAATCTCCGAGAAAATTCTCCCGAAAAAAAATGTTGTCGTAAGGAAGTCTCCGGTTTTTGTATCTGTTCTTTGAAGTTTAGGTAAATTAGCTCACCCTTTTTCGATCACTGCTTATAAGTTACAAAAAAACAAAATAAAAACGATTTACGGAAAAATATAAAAAATGGGGTGCACCGGCATCGGGAGCAGGGTCTAAGCTTCCGGTGGTTAGGTTAGACAGAGACAGGGACCTCCTCATAATACGCGCCGTGTCGAGGAGGACTGTTCAGGTACTGGTACTGGACTGAGGCCTGTATCAGGTGTTGGTCGAGGCTCTTGGCCATAATTAATTATTCATATGCTATGATCCCTTGTAACAGGGCTAGAGGCTCTGGGCCACGCAGCAGCAAGTGATCGAAAAGCCCTTTATGTACTTGATCGGGGCCCTCTACGCTCGCTGGCCCCGACCAGTAGCTACGGTCCAGCCTTGAAGCCCCCGTGCACTAACCGTGCAACACTTGACATAACATATTTACATCGGAAACAAAGAAACAGTGGAAACATCAACAATTTATGTCTCTAGGAAAATACCTAGTTATCCAAAAGCAGGTGGTCAAGGATCTGGGTCACGTAGGTAAGCTACAACAATCCGTTGAACTTTTGTGGAAAGTGAAATGTGCCGTTTGTATCAAGTATAAAATTAATAATAAGATAATGCACTACTAGTTATTTAAGGAGGAAGATGTTGCATGATAATTTACTTATTTTGTATTATGAATGTACTGCGGGTGTTTGGAAATAAAGTCAGTCTGTATCAAGCTATCTGGTTGTTTACTTCACCGTTCTTTAGTCACGGCCTGAATAATTCACTATTTAATAACTACGGATCGATTACAGCTGTTATCCATAAACGTTTTTTTTGATGATCGAATTGAAAAAGATTTCGTAAAAGTCTGCTATTTTATGTTTCAATGAGCGATTGTTAGGAAATCAAGGAAAATAACGGATAGTAAATAAAAATAAGTGTTCTAGCTACTAGCTACTAATGGTATATTTTGTTTGAGCCGTCACGCTCTCGTGGACCGCAGACCGTCTCTAGGTATTAACGAGCAGTGAGTGTTTCTGTTACATTATTTAACGCCAACCTGTCTAATGTAGATCGCTGCTGTAATTGTTTAATATGTTGGACTATAATTATAGGAGTACTAGAAATGTAATACAATAAAACGTTGCCCTACCTACACTAGGATTTCTCCTGTAATATGGGTGCATATAGAGACACAAATCTCACATGCACAAACGCCCAGACCCGGAATAACTATCTGAAGGCTATATCTACAAATATTAGTTTCGTGCGGGAATCGAACCCGCGACCCGTAGCGCAGAAGCCAATCGGTCAAACCACTGTACCAGACGAACGTGTCGTCTAAAGGCCTCTACACACCAAAGCCGCCGGCCCGGCGGCTTCGCCCGGCGGGTTATTGCCAGCGGGGTATTGCGACCAACTAAGCGAGCGAACATCACGCATAACAATTAGTAAGGTCCACCAGGCTTGTTTTGAGTCATGTTCGCTCGCTTAGTTGGCCGCACTAATCCGCTGGCAATAACCCGCCGGGCGAAGCCGCCGGGCCGGCGGCTTTGGTGTGTAGAGGCCTTAATGTTGCACAAATAAATTGTCAAACTATTCGAGGCAGACCGTATCTTTTGGAACCGGAAACAAGGCGTTGTCAAATTGTATTTATTCATTGATAAACTTGAGGTGAACCGTACTGTATAATGAGGAGTTGGTTTACCAGGGCCGTAGTTAGAGGCTCTGGGTCAGGTCGCCAGTGATCGAGACCCTTATCAAGGTTCTTTATTTCCTTATGTGGACAAAATCGTCGCTATTGGAAGTATCGAATAGTGGACTTTATGTCCGTAAGCGCTGTAACATATTACCCTAATGAAGTAAAGTTGAATCTTTAAGTGACAAATAAAGGTATAGCATAAGGTTTGACAGTATAAACCTGGGGGGCTGTAACGTAACATTTGGTGAATCAATTTCGTTTCATATTCGTAATCATAACTACAAGTGGAGTAGCTGCACATTCAGTCGCAAACTCGCAACTGTAAATTACGCAACTGCCAAATGCAGTTTGAAGGCAATTAGGATGTCAGAGCGTGACAACTGCCGATTGGATGGGCAACCTACTTTCAGATGTGATTTTTTTAGCCCCCCAAATGTGAGGTTCTTAACCCCCCTGTATAGGCTTTACGTATCAATACAACTGTAAGTCACAATGATTACGTTGTGGAAGTAATTTCAATTTGTAGGGTGAATTAAATCCACGCGTCTGTTGAAAGCACAAAGGTCATTGGTTCCATCAACCTTGAAGGCTGATTGTTTCATCGACTGCCGCTCCCGACATTGTCAATAACAATCGTTTTGTTAACTATTGTAATTTGGTAACGCTGTGTCATTTAAAAAGCGAGGAAACAATTTGATGGCTATTCCGCTGTCGTAAACTAAAGTATTTCCGGGGCCACGGAAACACTTAATTAATAATGTCGTTTTAGCGTCTGATTATCGGATACTATATTTCAATTTTATAGTTTAATTTGAAATAAGTTTCGTAATACAAAAGGCGCCTACTCAGCGTAAAATAGCTGACCTAGCTTTGGGCACTAGCCGCACATTTTTTTAATTACTCGTTTACTAATCACTACCTGCCTGAATAGCATAGCGTGATATCAAATGCGTATAAATATTATTACAATTTTAAACTAGGCTCAATTTAACAGTATTTTCCATATAGAAATTCGTTTTAATCTGCATTTTGCGAGCGTATTTACAATGCTTAGATAGATAGGGGTTCGTGATCGGAAAGAAATGTACTTTCTCATATCTTCAATACCGAAAGATTATTATTTTTTAATGAAGTCGGCGCCTATGTCTCCAATAAGATGCTGAGAAAATGAAAATTATTACTTGCACGATATTAATTTACTTTTTGCCGTAAGCCATTGAAAAGGTGGAAACTAAATGGATATCGTGTGATACAATATTTTTTACATAAATTCAACTTCAGAAAGTGAAATTGATGTCGTGATTTATGTCCATTTCTATTCAAAACGTAACGAGCCGGTCTTACGCGTAGTATTTTAAATGTAACTCCAAAAATTTTATACAATTGTATTGTTTTGTTTATACGTACCGTCTTATGCTGTCGCAATCCGAAATAACTTTAGTTAAACCAACGTGTCTGTAAGGCGCGAATGCAAGTAAATCTCCTTGATGGAATCACGACCGTGAATATGTTGCAAAATAGTAAAGGAGCGTGATGCAGATGCGAGCGTGCACCAGCTCCAAGGCGCGGACTGGCGGGAGCGCGGACCGGCGCCTGGCGGGCAGCAGTGCAGGCACACTAGACGCGGACGCACCACACTACGTAGTACGCACCTCTCTCCCGCGCCCACTGCTGCTTCTTCTGCTGGACTAGCGACGCCGGCTTGCTCACTGACAGCATCGCACCACAATATTCATTACACTTTCTAATGCCCCGTATTGCACACACGTTGCGTTTGGTACAACCACAGCGCAGTTACGGTGCACCAGCTAATGAGTGCTTTTTAAAAACGGACGCTCGCGCATTGCCGGCGGCGAGCGCGTCTCGGTTCGCTTCGCGCGTGCACTCATTGTCCACGGCTGCTGGACCCGCACTACCGACACGATTCAATCACCGAGCAGACAGTTTTTTAAAAATTAACGGTACTGACACGCACGCATTAAATATCCATATCGGAGCAATTATAAACACGATTGTGTAAGGGTCAGACGGTAAACAACCCTAGTATCGAACTAGTTGTCTAGACATCGGTACCTTATTGTTTCAGAAGGCGACACGCGAATGAGACTTTCAGGGAAAAGCCTCGGAAAAGCCGCCGATCGATATAATTGTCATGGTAACGTTTGTTTCACGTGCTCGCGAGGAGTCGTGTGGCATTTTTCACTTATTTGCATTTTAGGGCATGAGGTGACGCAAATATTGTTATGTGGGACGTTTAATTACACGGCGCCTAGTGCTTATTTGTTTGAAATAGTGTGTTAACTATGTATTCGTTTATGGCAGAGCACGCCCGAGCTGTCTATTAAACTGAGTATAAATAAATGGTTTTACAGCGTGCTCTTGGGAGGTTTACTTGAAAGTTGGATATTAGTATTCACTTCATGTCCCACAAAAGTGACGAGGAGAGAGCCATTTTGCAATGACATCATCTCAGGATATCACGTCGATATAATCTTCTGATAGTCAACTATTTACATTAAAAAACCGACAATTATTCAACTGATAGGTATCAGAATTCTATTAGTGGTGTAGATTGTAGGAGATAGGTACTTTGCTAACGATAAAGAAAAGTTATTCCGGAAATCGCGGTAGGTATTTATATAAAAATAATTATAGGATGACAATCAAGATAGCAATATTTTTATTTCACCTGAGGAACTGCAGAGGTACCTAGCTACGAACCTATACATTAAGATGTCAGCCGTTTTGGACCATTTTATAGTAAACTGAAAACGATATAGGTACCTACCTAACCTTGGCGACATACTGATATCTGATTTGCATAATGTTAGAAAACGGAACATTTTCAAGGATATAATTATTTATAGACGTATATGATGATGACCAGTGGTGCCAGTTAGGGGCGGGCGAGCAGAGTAACCGCACGGGTACCTATCCGCGTTTTCAGGAGGCCCGCACTAGCATAATAGTACCTATTACTACCGTACCTAAGTAGCGTAGCTAGGTTCTCATAACATCATCATCATCATATCAGCCTATTGCCGTCCACTGCTGAACGTAGGCCTCCCCCAAAGATCGCCAACCATCCCGGTCTTGGGCAGTCCGGATCCATCCGCTGCCAGCCAACTTTTTCAAATCGTCGGTCCATCGTGCCGCAGGGCGTCCCACACTACGTTTGCCCAAACGCGGTCTCCACGTGTCTGCTCCATCTACCATCTGTTCGTCTGCAGACATGGCCGGCCCATTTCCACTTCAGCGTGCTAATTCTACGCGCAATGTCGGTGACTTTAGTTCTCTGGCGAATGACTTCATTGCGAATTCTACCCACGAGAGAAACCCCGAGCATCGCTCTCTCCATAGCACGCTGAGCAACCTTAAATTTGTGGACCAGGCCCACGGTGAGTGTCCACGTTTCGGCTCCGTAAGTCATTACGGGTAGGACGCACTGGTTAAAGACCCTGGTCTTAAGGGATTGTGGGATCGACGATTTAAAGATATCACGTAGCTTCCCGAATGCCACCCAGTCCAAGTGTATTCTTCTGCTCGCCTCCTTCTCGAAGTTGTGCCGCCCCAGTTGCATAGTTTGGCCAAGGTATATGTACTCTTGCACAACCTCGAGAATAGCGCCATTTACGACTACGGGTCTCGGGAAGACATGACCATTGTACATGACTTTGGTCTTATCCGGGTTCATCCCGAGGCCCACCTGTCTTGAAGAATCGCCTAGGCCGTTTAGCATCACCTCCAGATCTTGCAGAGACTCTGCCATGATGACACTGTCATCCGCAAATCGTAGGTGCGAGATGTACTGACCGTTGATGTTTATACCCCGTCCTTTCCAGTTAAGCGTCTTGAAAATGTCCTCCAACGCGCTTGTAAACAGTTTCGGAGAGATAACATCTCCCTGTCTTACTCCTCGGCGCAGTTGGATTGGTTTTGTGTTCCTTTCTTGTACTTGGACGGTCATTGTTGCGGCCTTATACAGACACCTCAGCACCTCGACGTATCGGCAGTCAACGAGGCATCTCTGCATGGAGTCCAGCACAGCCCAGGTCTCGACGGTGTCGAAGGCTTTCTCGTAATCCACATACGCAAGGCACAGAGGCTGATTGTATTCCTCGGTCTTTTGGATAATTTGCCTGAGGGTGTGTATTTGGTCCACGGTGCTGTAGCCTTTCCGAAACCCGTCCTGCTCCGGTGGCTGGCTGGAAGTCATCAAACTTTTGTGCGAGACGATTCGAGATAACCCTCGAAAACAGCTTATAAACATGGCTCAGGAGTGAAATGGGGCGGTAGTTTTTAAGGAGCGTATTATCATTATATTTTTGTGTTATATTATGTATTTATATTTAGTTATTTAGTTAATTCCAGATGTTTTTTATTAGGTTATATATTTGTACGCTGCAAACTGCCTTTATATTTTCCTTAGCAATTCTTTCCATCCAATGGTTGTCTGGAAGAAATCGCTTTAAGCGATAAGACCGCCATTTGTACTATTCTTAATCATGTGTATTCCTACTGTTTTATTTCTTTTAGTGTACAATAAAGTATATCTATCTATCTATCACCTTTTTTGAAGAATAATACCACCATGCTCCTGCTCCATGCCTCCGGTGTAATGCCTGTGTGGATGACGGAATTGAATACCTTTACAAGTTCAGTCAAAACAGGCGTTCCTCCTGCTTTGAGCAGCTCTGTGGTTATCCCGTCATCCCCCGGAGCTTTGTAGTTATGATTATGAAGCTGTCCGAGAGCTATTCTAATCTCGCCCAAGTCAATGTCGGGAAGCTCGTCTGTAAGGTGGAGTGTGAGTCTGGCTCGTGAATCATCCGCGCCGTGGGCCTGAGGCGGCCATGTTTTCTGGGAGTATAAGTCCCCGTAGAACTTTTCGACTTCAGCGAGTATCTCTGGCTTCGTATTGGCATTCTCATAACATAAATTAACATTATTACTCCTGCTACCATGTAAATACAATTTAATTATTGAAAACCTGTAACGCAACCATTGTTATTAATAATTAACACAAAATGACGTGGCTGCTTTTCTTAGTTATTCTGACTGCCGACTTAGAGCGCTTTCACATAAGGCGGCTTAGCCGCGCGGTAGTAGCGCTTAATTGTTATAATACACGCTTATCAAGTTGCAGTGACGCTGCAGTTCACGGGAGCGTATCTGACAGCGATCGCCTATTAAAACACGAAAAGTGGTGTTTTGATCAGAACCTAACTGCAACTACATTGCAACTGAAGTCCTATAGTTAGGTGGATCACAAAGCGCCCTTATTAAATGATTTCAGTTTAAGGAACAGTCGTAAATGTTTTTAATTTTTGACATTTAATCAATTTTACGTAAGTAAATAAATAATTTTACGTAAGTAAGGTCAACCGGGGCATTTGCGTCTTCGGGGCAATTGCGTTTATTTGAAATAATTTTAAATCTGTTTGAAAACCAACCTCTCCTGCCATCTAGTTTTGTTTATTTTGAATAAATTCACAACGTATAATTTAAATAGATGGCGTTGAAACGCATAAATTCAAAATATCGGCCATATTTAAAATCACTTGTTTTTTGTAAAGTGGTGCTGCACGAGGTGAGTGATCAAAATCCTTAAGAATCCATATTTTTTCTCGGTTTTCCGTTTTTGTTATAAAATATATATAAATAATATAATATAGCCTGTCTATACCAATAGTTATTTTTATTGAAATCGTTTTACTTGTGGAGAAATGATGATTTAATTTTTTTCGGTTAGGTCTGGATGTTTGGGGTAAATGCATCTGCTGTTTAGGGGCTATTGCGTCTCTATGACGCATTTGCCCCAAAACCAGAGATCTTAAACCTTTTGTTTTGTGTTTTTTTTTTTGTATTTTGTAGTTAATTTTATTTCGTAATTATGTGTTTCTTAAAGCTTTGTTTAGCGATAAATTTAAATTTGCCTTTCTTTTTATTATGAGAAATGAAGCGTTTTTTTTTTGTTATAGTGAAGTTATCAATTTGTGTTGCAGGTAAGTAAATTAGAATACGATCACAATGGTTATATTGATATACATTGATATCGATAAATATTAAGAAAGAAATGACTTTCAATATTACATAGAGCAGAAACTTATCTGGCCATGGCATAAAACACATTTTATCTGGTCACATGAATGTTTCGGATGTAGACAGCCCCATGCGACACTGACAAGTCAAGATTGTTTTAGTAAATTACCGTATTCGACAGATTTTATAGACATCCATTGGTAGTAAAACGTTTTTATTGCAATTTAAATTTTGTAATATTCATCTAATGTAACTTGATTTTGATTAAACTTCAAAAATGTACTGTTACTTTTATTTAGCACCCATTTAAAGGTTTTTCTAGGATAGAGTTTATTCTAATTTTGCTTTCACAAATAAAATGTTCTTAACGTCTGGATTTGACAGGGGGTAAATGCGTCTAAGAAAAAATAGTCGCATTCTCCCAGTTTTTATGATATAGCTTCTGATGTAATGATTGTTTAATATTTTTATAATTTACTGAAAGATTCGTATACAAAACTTTAATCGAAAGAAAATACAGCGTGTCCCAGAAAATAGTGTCAAGCGGAAGTCCAGAGGTAGAACATCCTTTGACGTACCCAAATCACCCCTATGTATGTTCCGCGATTTTTTGTAGTTTTCGAGTTATGAATGTTTTTCATGTTTTTTAATCAAACTCGGACTATAACGACATTTTTGATCATTGTGACGTGAATAGTTGAGATACATGAGTAGTTTTTTTTTCTAAATTAGCTGATTAGTGACCCTTTCGAATGCATAAACATTTGTAACCATAGACGTAACGAATGCCTTACAAAAAAATATTGAATTGTCATAAAGTTAAAATCTTGCATGTTTCCTAAATCTTTGTGGGTGATTTAAAAAGAAATCTCCCTAAACTTTTTTTGTCAGATGTATTTTAAAAACTTATCCATTTTATCAGCTATTTACCCTGTATCTTTCATCGAGCTATCTCTACGACATCACAATAAAAATTTCATTCAAAGCACACAATGTCGAGATTTCCAGTTGTAAAAGGGTGAATGAAAAATTGATTAAAACTAACAAATAACGTCTTTTTAGTAACCCTCGACGCAAAAAGAGGGGTGTTTTTAAGTTTAACGTGTATGTCTGTGTGTCTGTTTGTGGCATCGTAGCTCCTAAACGGATTTGGATTTAGTTTTTTCTTTTGTTTGAAAGGTGACTTTATCGAGAGTGTTCTTAGCTATGATTCAAGAAAATCTGTTCAGCCGTTTGAAGATCATCAGCTCTTTTCTGGTTGTTAAAGGGATATGAGCAACTTCTACTGGTCTGATCGATTTGAAATTTACTATCCTGTGACTTCAATGATATTACAATAACATGGTAACCTTGATCTGATACTCAAGCATCATCTGAAACAGCATGATACCCAACTTACAGTAGAGGTATTGTGTGCCTATTGATTCTTTAAGTTTATGATAAGTTGTAATGACCTTCTTCTTGTCACATGTCATCAATATCATTAAAGTCACAGGATAGTAAATTTCGAAACGATCAGACCAGTAGAAGTTGCTCATATCCTTTCGACAACCAGAAAAGAGCTGATGATGTTCAAACGGCTGAACAGATTTTCTTAAATCATAGCTAAGAACACTCTCGATAAAGTCACTTTTCAAACAAAAGAAAAAACTAAATCAAAATCCGTTTAGGAGCTACGATGACACAAACAGACACACAGACACACACGTTAAACTTAAAAACACCCCTCTTTTTGCGTCGAGGGTTACTAAAAAGACGTTATTTGTTAGTTTTAATCAATTTTTCATTCACCCTTTTACAACTGGAATTCTCGACATTGTATGCTTTGAATGAAATTTTAATTGTGATGTCGTAGAGATAGCTCAATGAAATTTACAGGGTAAATAGCTGATAAAATGGATAAGTTTTTAAAATACATCTGACAAAAAAAGTTTAGGGAGATTTATTTTTAAATCACCCACAAAGATTTAGGAAACATACAAGATTTTAACTTTATGACACTTCAATATTTTTTTGTAAGGCATTCGTTACATCTATGGTTACAAATGTTTATGCATTCGAAAGGGTCACTAATCAGCTAATTTAGAAAAAAAAAACTACTCATGTATCTCAACTATTCACGTCACTATGATCAAAAATGTCGTTATAGTCCGAGTTTGATTAAAAAACATGAAAAACATTCATAACTCGAAAACTACAAAAAATCGCGGAACATACATGGGGGTGATTTGGGTACCTCAAAGGATGTTCTACCTCTGGACTTCCGCTTGACACTACTTTCTGGGACACGCTGTATATTTATTTCAGCCTTCAAACGTCACAGGTTTAAAACTTATATAATAAAGACGCGTTTGCCCCAATACGGGAAAATGCGTCTAAAATGCGTCTTTACAAAAAAATGATTATTTACTCGTATTTACTGTAACTAATGGTAGAAACAATTAATTAAGGTTGAAGACAGATAATTTCTATATACATTTGTATTAATGATTTTTCTCATAAGTTTATAATTAGTGTGATATGAATTTTTAAAAGCGTGTATGGGATTTATATGACGCAATTGCCCCGGTTGACCTTACCTAAATCCTTTTTGTTTTCAATTTCCTTTTGGTGAAGGGCTCCGTGAGTCGCTTCTGCCCTGAATCCCGCAACTGCTAACGCCGCAGGGTTGCCATTAAACCGTCGTCACCAATCTGCCTGTTAAACATGGTAGATATAGCAATCTATAATACTCGCCAATGGTAAATCATGTTCCTTTGTTTCATATTAATAAATTCAAATAGCGAATCTGTTCCATGCATTTCCGGTAAAGAGTAGGCCAGCCCTTCTCCACACCAGCAGGAATCGTAAAAGGCAACAAAGGGATTAACAGTGCCTTTAAGATGCCTGCTAAAGAATTGTCTTCTGCGCGTGTTTTGCTTTACACTACACAATCAAAAATCACATAGGAGACACATGGCTAGTGGCGGCGTAGTGTGTGTTGCCACCCGGGGTGGTTTTCTATTGAGCACCCCTCAAAATAAAGCAGCAAATACTAAACGTGCTTATAATAATAATAATAATAAAGATTTATTTGTCTAAACATGTGTATGCATACAGAAATATTATAAAATGCATGCAAGATGGTACAATGGTTTTATGTTCAAACATGTTTGCCACATTTTATGGCGTACAAATATTTAATGAATTTATGTCAAATTATATCAATGGCATGTAATACTATAAAATTGTGGAAATTGAGACATCACTAAAGTTTACAAGGAATTAATAATATAAATTCATACAATTAGGCAAATATAAAATACTGTAAGGTTATGAAACAGTGTACGTTGATTAAAAAAAAAAAATATAGAAAATAACAAGTTATATAATAATATCCATTAAGAACTCGTTGACATTATAGTAAGCCTTTAGTACAAGATATGATTTTAGCTTTTTTTTAAAGTCTAAATCATTCAGTCCTTTCCATTGCTTAGGTAGGTAATTTATTAAAAATGACAGGTGCCATGCAGAAAACACTCTTGCGCATGTGCAGTTGTAGCTGTATGCAGACATAGTTTGGTGTGGTCACGTCTGTTTCTGATGACTTTGTCATTCAAGCTGGGGAATAGTTTAGGATTCGTTTTTACGAATACTGCTATTTCTAATATATATAAAGATGGCAATGTCAATATTGAATACTTAGTAAAATAGGGCTTGCAACTGTCTGTTATTTTAAGATTGAACATAGATCGGAGACATCTTTTTTGTACTTTAAATACGCTTACGCGACCCACTTACCCCGCGTGCTCATGGCTGAGCAAATATTTTCTCTGTGCTGCGCTGCGGACGATTTCCTTATTTCCTTTGTCAAAGTGCGTGACAGTGGCTCTCCGAGGGCGCGGACTGTCACCTCTTGGGGCTTGGCACCCGGGGTGGATCGCCCCCCTTTTACGCCGCCACTGGACACGGCTTAATAACAACCTGAGATCACCAATCCACCTGTCAGGCGTAGTGATAATGGTAGTTTCTCCTTTGAACTTTCATTGTGCTTACTGGTCCAAGAGTTTACGGCCTGATACAACATAGCGAATAGTTCATGTTAGCAGTGGGCGATGGACATTTTTTTTATGAGTAGGTAGGTAATTATCTGTTGCCCTTTATTTACTTACATCGTAGGGGAACTACTTCATTTCATCTGCCTAGCCTTTTCCCAACTATGTTGGGGTCGGCTTCCAGTCGAACCGGATGCAGCTGAATATCAGTATTTTACACGGAGCGACTGCCTATCAGACCTCCACAACCCAGTAACTGGGTAATACATTCACACACAACACACACACACAACTCTTGGTAAGAGTGGTTGTCAGACTTTCTGGCTTCTGACCAACAGTAACGACTGTCAAAGATCTACAAATGACAGCCGGGACCAACGGCTTTACGTGCTTTCCGAGGCACGGAGGAAACTCGCTATGGTAAATGGTCACCCATCCACAGACCAACCTCGGCAAGCGTGGCTTAACCCGGAAGATCGGTCTATGCGGCTGTAATTATTTAGCCACGAGCTCCTCCATTTCACTTCATTTATCCAGATAAATATCCTATGTCCTAATCCAGATCTAATCTACCTGTGTGCCAAATTTCATCCAAATCTGTTCAGCCGTTAATGCGTGATTGATTAACAGTTATTCAAATTCACAAACTCATAAATCCAAACTTTTTCGTTTATAATATTAGTAGGATAGGATTAGGACCACGTGATTATACCATGTTAGTTATCGTAAAATTCCTGTAAAAACGGCATCCTGTATCGGCTACGGAACTCAGTCCTATGCGAACACGAGAAGTAGGTACACACGGCTACACTTCAAGCTATGCAAAACCAATATAAGCTGAGCGTTACTTGTGCGAAAAGATTATACAAAGCGACGCCAAGATAAACTGGTTTTGTATAGCTTGATGTGTAGCCGTGTGTACTTGGCAGGTTTATTTTGCCATGACATGTATGGGTTCATGACATACTGAGCTCAGTATGACAACACAATCATTATCATGCACGCAATAGTACACTATCATAGCCTAAAGCTGCATTTACAAATGTATGGAAAAAAACTGCGTGATGGCGTGATACACACGTATTAAGATACAATTTTAATTAATTCATGTTGCCTTTATTTATAATTATATCACACTTATAATTCGCTAAGCCACATTATTTGAATTACTATGTTGGGTATAATTAATCTGCATTATTTATGATAAAATTGTGAAAGCGTTTGAGAAAACGGCAAACATTAAAATGAGTTAACGGTTGTTAACTGTTCATATGAAATAGGATTGCAATAATACGTTGCAGTACATTAAAATGTTCATTGTCCATTTGGCTAGTTGGTAATAAATTCTTGTCTTGATGTTTTCCTCTAGCGTGATTTACCAAGATCGATTTCATTCTGTAATTAGGGTAAACTTTGAGAATACGTTTCGAGTAGATGCGCGTGCGCTTGGATGTTACGAGTTTTTCATGTGCATTGTGTTACTTTATGGACGTTACAGTGGTTATTTATTAGTTATGCGATTTTGCAATACAAGTATCTGACTGCATTCTTTAGTATATTACACTAGCGAACATTTCTGGCTACATATTTATACAGGTACAAGTTTATTTTAAAATTATTCAGTGATTATGATTCAAATGAAAAACAAGATTTTGGGTCAGGGTCTAGTCTGTTCAGGTTTAGCTACAGTACGCGCTTTTTATCTGGACCGCCCTGAACAGACTCCGAACTTTCCCGCACGTACCTATAGTAATAAAGGAAATAGTTCCTGTAAAATAAACGTTGCTTTAATCTTATGATGGTGTTAAATAAATTTTATTAAGAGCTAATTTGTACCTAAGAAATCTATTGCAAAACCTAGGTGGTTTTGCCCGAAGTAGTTGAAGGTAAATTGCGCGTGTACACCTAATAATTGCCAGACACCCGTCACATCTACCCAATTTTCAGGAAAACTCGTGTGTAGTGTCCCTCCCATGTTTATAAACGCAATTACGCTTTGTCTAGGAATCTGAAGCGCAGTTGCCAAGACTAGGGCTCTGGGTTGGATTCTCATTTCAAAGAAGAGTTTTTTTTTTGTTAAGGTATTCACTGTCAGGTTTGAAATTCTTCACGGTAAGGCCTTTCATCGGCAAACTGGGACCTCTGTATGAAAAGCTCTTATCGTAGGCCGTGATGATTCGTTGTTGTGTGGTCGTTGCGGCCGTCGCCGGAGTGAATATCATAGTGACTATTCGTTTATAAATGAATGGCTAAACACATTTAAATAGGTATGTGCTAGTGATTGTAGAAAATTAAAGCTGGAGCAGTAACTGCGAATACATAGACTTCGCAAACTGTTGACACTATCTGAAGTTCAGCTAAGTTCGTGTAGGTAGATGCGTGATAATCTCTTGGGAAGTCGGGTACCTAGAATTGTAATAGTTGATATGGTCTTATCGTAGTAAGAAATATGTAGTATTGTTTCTAACAACAATCTGTCGATTCAAATATTGGTAACAATGACTTTATGTGGTAAAAAAACTGTAGACTGTACAATACATTCATATTATCTAGAAGTCGAATATAGGCCCGGCGCAGACGACGGACTTTTTGTCCGGCGGACTACCACGGACAAGAATGAAAGTAGTTGGTAGTTGTTGCCACCGCAGACAATAGTTTTAACGACAACTACAGACAAAATTACCGTCGTGTCCGTGTTAAATTTCGCGACCGGCAAAGAGTACCAACCAAGTCAATTCCTGTCTGTGGCAGTCCGCCGGACAAAAAGTCCGTCGTCTGCGCCAGGCCATATAGTGTCTACTTTTTTTCCCATATGGTAGTTACATAATACATCTCAACTTTTTGCGAGCAATTGCTCAATACAAAAAGGGAATGAAGCAACTTTGCTTGATAGGCTGATTTTTAACTGCGAGCTTATCTGCTTCGGTTAGCAACCACGACAGATGATCAGAGGTATTTGTGTGTAGTGGTGTTGTTCTGCACTAGTTCCTTGTATAAAAGTCGTGCGGGCCCACGCTCGACCTGCACCAATATAGGTAGGCAGGATTCCGATAAAACATAGAAACAATTGCCTGAAACAACAGAGTCTTGGCAGGACGTGATCTCGCTGCTGAGTGTGGCTAATGTCGCGAGACGTCTAGAACTTATCGGATGATTTACAAAATGAGCGCAGTTTCATAGGTTTATGTGTATGAATAAAAAGCTACAATTTAATTCTTATTTTTATTCCTTACACTAGATTAATACAATGAAATCACCAACATTAACTTAAAACGCGTATCTAGTTCTAATGTCTTCCAACTTTTTGGACACTTCGGCGGGCGTTCTCTCCAAGTCGCCGGCGATCGCCTTTTGTTTAGCTGGCTCCAATGAGTTGAACTGCTCGCACAAGTCTCCGTCTATCACATTCTATAAAAAAACAAAGAAACATGGTTTAACCAACGTATTTTGGGGAAGTGAGAAGGGAATATTTATGGGAATGTGAATAATTACTATTCAGTATTTTCCAAAGACTACAATACTATTTTTACTTTTTTAGAGAAATGTCCGTTCCAAAACTAAAGTAGCGCTATGAGAAACGCGTCCAACTCTCCGGAACTCGGCGGACGGTAGCAACGAGGCGCAGTCATAACGACAAGCACACACGCCGCGGATCGCCCGCCGTGCTCTACCGACAGTGTAACACAAGAGACTCCTTGCAGAAGTCAACTGCTGACTAACTGGCGGATACCTAGCTAGACTTAGTTACAACAGCTGGACATTGGTTATATAGAACCATGCCTAGCAGTCTACGGTTATTAGAGTTGAACTGATTTTTAGCATATCATTAGAATTAATATTTTGTTGTTGTTAATACTGACCTTTACTGGGTAATAATAACTCCTAAACGATAAGTGATCCCGTCCACACAGTGGCGAGTTCTCACTCCTCATATGCATCTCCAGATGCTGGAAGAAATCGTGGTCTTCTCTCGACGTGAACGGAAGCAGGACGCCGAGGGAGCCGCTGACGGTCGCGTACAGAAGGGCTTCGGAACCGCCAGGGATGAGTGTTGCCCTTTGAAGTGTTGTCACAGTCTCGCCCACATGGAAATTGACCACAACATCACCTTTCTGTGAGGCTCCATTTAGAAGTCCTGAAAAAGAAACAGTAAATCAGTTTTGTGTGGTCTATTTTGAGTATAATTTTCTATTTTGGTAGTGTTATCAGATTGGAATAAATAATCATTACTTTCATTAGTCTAGCATGTATATAATTTGGTTTCATCACGCGAGGGAGTGATTAGGGCAACAATTTTGCGCAATCACAAGATTGTTGATATGAATGTGTTTGGTTTCGTGCTTACCTCTATCCCAGAGAGCTTTGTTCCCTGTAGGATCTTCGTCAACATCATCTGTGACAGATTGTGGCAATCTCATCACAGCTACATTGCCGAATTTATCAGACATTGCGACAGTATCGTAATCCAGTATACAGCTGTTTGTGATCCATCTCGGATTGGTGTCGTCAGCAAATATGATCAGCTGATTCTCCCTCTTCTTGTACTTTAGACAGAATACGGATTCTTGCACGTCTGATGCGAATATTCTCTGGCCGATAGTTTTGATGTCGGCTATGAGGTTTGGAATGTGTCGATTTTCGCATTTGCGCAACAGTTTTCTCCTGCCGATGTCATACAGTCTTAACATTCGCCCAACTCCCGCCAACAGTCTTCCATTGAAAGGTGCTAACGCGCCAGGATATTCATCTACAGGTGTTTTGTGAACTAGCTCCAATTTCCCTGTACTGCCATAAATCTGCAAACAAAACATTATTATTAGTAGAGATATTTTAATTACATGTAAAATAGTATTAACTTTAACATGAATGTTTAAACATTTACCTTATAGACGTGTAAGCTGCCTTCTGTGCAGGATCGCGGAGACAAAATCATGTCTTTAGCGACTCCTACGACCAAGTGTGCTTGTGCGTGCTCGGCGTGGGCCGCCCACCGCACGATACAGCCGGACACGGCCGCCTCGTTTTGTTCCAGCGGCAGCTTGAACAATGTGCTCGGTTGACCTCCACTCACTCCCATGTCTACCACGCGGATTTGAGATGCCCACATACCTGACAAACGAAAACATTGCTATAAAAAATGTACAAGTGGAAAATGTAAACTTTGTAGTGGAAATTTAAATGTATCCCACACTTGAATCAAATGTCTTATATTAAGATCATCTGGGATTAACGTTGGGAAATTAATATTGCCACATTCGATTAGAGTCAGTATGCCTTATGACATTTTCTGCTCTTGCCCAGAGAACATGGCGTAGATAATAATTCATACAAAAAATAAGCACAACTGTATGTACCTGCTCCAGCTTTAGGTGATGAGAAGACATTCTCAGGCAGAGTATCTGAGAGGAAAGCATCAGCCATTTCATTTGCAAGTTGTTGTTCCTCTGGACCTCCGCCAGCAGCCGCTTCTCGCATCTCTTGCGCCATTTGTACCCTGATAAGGAAGATTCAAGGTTAGTAATTGCCATTGAACTACAGTATAATGTAGTTATTTTTGGTTTTAATCAGTACTGCAGGTGTATCTACATAGAATTCGGTTATGTGTGTTTTTTTGTCATCATTTGAAAATTAATAGAGAGATATTATATTCTATTTTATAAGTATTTTTTTCTTACCTTCTTTGATTTTTCATCTCCTCAGTGTATGAATTGTGATCAGTCTCAAGTATGATGATGTTGTTATTATCTGAATTGATGACGAATTTCCTCGGTGTATATTCTAGTGGCAAGTAAGTTTGATTGAAGACAGCACCAAGCTTTTCTAGCGCCAAAATTCTGAGTGTGTTTGAGGAGATCGCTACGATACCCTCCGCGCATTGTTCTGAAATATAATAAACCGTTTAAATAAAGTACTAAAAGGTTCTAATAATAACTATTTTTTGGTTTGAGTGTCCACGGCATGGTTTTGCCGCCTTCATCGTCTGAACGACTCCAGCTTGGCTATGGAATATGCCGAGTGCCGCTCTCTACCGCAAGCGGGAGAGTGACATGCTCTGCGACGTTGTGGGCTTATCACTGCATGAGGCAGCTACGCACCACCCTTGCGTGGCCACACCCGAAGGCACGGCCACGCAAACACGTCGGTATAAAAAGCCTAGGTCGTAATGAGGCACTGCTGACCGTATCGGCTGTTTTGTAAGGTACTAAACTCGATACATAATTGATTTCTGCAGACTAGTCGGGCACGATCGTTAGTGGTGTACTAAATACCGCCAAACACATTAGCAGCTGAAGATACACAGTGCAAAATCATTCAAGAGAGGTGAATCTGTCAGTAGCAAAACTTGTTTTCATAAAAACCAGATGAGTTTTTCTGCAGCTCATGTGTTAATCACAATACGCTAAGGCAGTCAAAATAATCCTCATCCAATCTTTTCACAAATTGTGTTGATGTTGGCATAATAAAAGAATAAAATATGTAGATGTAAATATGGTGTTAAGTGTTACTGACCTGAACTAAATCCAGCTGCATACTCCAGGCATTCATAGGACAGTGGTGTGAGATGGAAGCGGTTCTGATAATGGTATCCCAACCAAGTTCTTGACGATACTGCTAAGACCGCCTCGGCGGCCTGTACGCGTACTTTGAACAACTTCACAGGTCTCGACCCCAAATACCTAAGACGTGAAAAAGGCGTTTATTAGAAAAGAAGAATAGATACACTGTTAATATTATTGTTAGGTTTGGAACCTCAGATCTGGTTAAGTTAATCCTCACTAAAATTCAGATTATAAAAGGAGCGATAGGTTTTTTCATCATTGGTAGTTGCTAATTTTCGTTTCTACAAGTTGTAATTTTAAGGTAAACATACCTAGTTCTCGTATCAGCCAAGTCGCCACTAACGGAGTCCAATGTAGTTCTTAGTAGTACTCCATTGCTGAGGCCAATGTTCAACTGTAATGCAGATTTCGCTCCAGACTCGAATGGTTGTTCTACGATGCAGAGTGACTCTGCACCAGCTGGCAAAGCTTGCATGGAGCGTGGCGCTAAACAATCCTGAAAATAAAGTTCATGTTTTAATTTCTGTTAACAGAAGTGCAATTAATGATTTCTATGAAGTAGCAATCAGTAGTATTAGAATAACGCATTTTGGGTTGTTGTAATCACAAAAAATCAGTGGTGTCCTTTTATCATCATTTTAAATATTTATCATGGAAACATTCCAATTAGAATTGAAGTCATATAGTTAATTCTCACCGATGGGTCCAAAGAGATGATCCTGACAGTGTTATCGTTCAAGCCAACAGCCAGGAACCACGCCCTTTGTTCGCCAGTAGCCACGGATCCCAATGCCATACATGAAACATCTGATGACAACTTCTTCCTTTCTGTGTATTCATTCAGTTGACCAGTCTGAAAAATGTGTAAAATTGGTAAGAATGGTACACAGTTTGGAATAGTAGAAAAATAATTATGTGGTTTAAGTGTCCACGGCATGGTTTTGCCGCCTTCATCGCCTGAACGACTCCAGCTTGGCTATGGAATATGCCGAGTGCCGCTCTCTACCGCAAGCGGGAGAGTGACATGCTCTGCGACGTTGTGGGCTTGTCACTGCATGAGGCAGCTACGCACCACCCTTGCGTGGCCACACCCGAAGGCACGGCCACGCAAACACGTCGGTAAAAAAAATATTCATGTTTAGAATGATAACTTACAGGGTCCATTTCAAAATAGACTAATTCGCCTCCCGTCAGAGCAATAACTACTTGTCTCTGATTGACTGCGCATTTGACGATAGATTTTTTCCCTGGCGCTTTCCATTCATTTACACGTTTGTCAGCCCGAATGTGCCTGATGCCATCTGGGTACACCTGAACTAGTGCATCGGCGCCGAGCGCGTGACAACTGAGCGTTGGTGTCGTACCCAGGAAACCGGAGTCTGTTACTTCCTCGACTGTTTCACCGATAGACAGCACAAGTGTGGCATTTACGAACGACACAATGATGTAAGAATCATACTCCTCTGCAACCAAAAGAAAAATTCGAAGATAAAAATTTGACCTAAAAGCTAGTGTCAACGTATAGCAGTCTTCCTGTTCCGTCAGCTTCCAGTTGCGTTTATGAAGCCATGGATGCCTACCTTCGAGTGTTTGTTGAAACCATCTCTATTCGTTCATCAGCCGAAAGTAGATTCTGAAAAGAAAAACCACTGGTGTTTATGTATGACAAACAACCAGGGTTTTATTAGTAACTTGTTGATAAAGAGGCGCATTCATAAGTGGTTAGTTGTAGCGTCACTGTATATCGGTAACACGGACCAAAAGATTATAATCATTATGCTCCATGTTTCTTCCTGTCTTAAGTTCACAGCAAAGTTAAAGATTTTGGCTAATCTAATTTTATATCATGTCAATAAAATGTCTATTCATTAAAATTCCATCCTAAATGTAATAATTATTGTCACTTACCATCCTTGTGCCTTCTGACGGTCCATACAGCATTAGGTGAACCAGGCAACTCAGAGACAGCCATCTCGGCAACTTCTAAACCATGTCTAAGTGCTCTCAGTGAAGATCTTGGTCCACGGCCACATGCCAGATACACTTGAGGGGTATCTTCAGCAGCCAAATCCGCGACACGACATGCTATAATACATTATTGGGTATTAAAAATCATATCTATACAATTATAACAATATTTTATATGTTTGAAACCTCAGATCTGGTTAAGTACTCGTCAATGTTTTTCAGATGAAACACGGAGCGAAATAGTTTGACATCATTGGTAAGATAACATTATAATAAGTGAAACTTTGCTGTTATATGAAATAAGGCGAATTATTAATATCTTACCTAATATTGGTGATAGGGAATCCAGTTCATCAACAAGCACAAGATTTCGGAGTGGTCTTGGAGCAAAGAAGAAGGTATCTCCCTCCTCCAAAGGCATAGCTGAACTAAACTCGGGTTCATCATCTTCATCACCCAAGTGAGCAATTTGGTACAAGTAGCTGCAAGAAGTAGGAAATGTTAATACTTTGCACTTTTAAACAAAAACTTTATGAAAATGGTATAAGTTAAGAGAATTTTGTACATCTCGCATCAGTGTGCTCTCCCCCATAAAATTAAGGGAGGACCTTGGTTCGGAGATTTCTTCTCTTGCATGATTTTGCACAAATGAGAGCACTTAACGTCTCTCAATGTTTGTATCATGCCAATGCATACCAATAAATATGTAAATACTTACTGGTTGCCAAATTCACAGGCCACAAATAGGAAGCCAGTCTTCAAGACGCACATAGCAGTAGCCACAGGAACAGTATCAAAGTATTTTAGCTTTATCTCAGTGACCATATCTTCATCAGTCTCAATAGTTATTTTGAATATGTCTCCTTGCTCTGTCTGTGCCAAAAAGAAGAACATAGACTTGGTTTTATGTGTTGCTGAACAGACAAAGATCATGCCTCTTTCAGGATCATCCAAATCATTTCGGCGTCGAGGAATTGGACATCTAATATCATGTTGGTCACCCAAATTCTTGTATGTGAGATAGTTTTCTGAGCAAATGAGTACCCCTGATGGACCATCATTGCCTCCTGGGACTGTTATGAGGAAGTTTGCATGCTCTTCAAGAGGTTCTGAGTATTTTCTTACTACATGGTTCAAACCTAAATCTAATTCATAAAATGTTAGAGTTTGCTGTGTCTTTTGTGCTGCTTCACCTAAAAGATAAAGAAATGTTTAGATTTTGAAGCCTACAACCATCTTTCTTTTTGATCATAGTTATAACTCATACATAGAGGATTTGACGTCACTGTCAATCGGAAACACGGACCTCAAAATAATCATGGTAGGAGACCTATCATAATAGATTACTATCTCACGACTTACCAGAAGGGTCAGCATCTGCCTCTTCATAGTCAATCTCCAGACATGCAAACATTGGGTTCTCAAAGCCAACATCCACTCCGACCATGTGGTAGACCAGGGTGTTAGACTTGTGGGCCTCCAGGGGAGAAGAAATGGTGAGTCTGGCTTCAGCATCTCTGTTCAATATATAGACAAGCTTCTGCTTCTCAATGGCACCTAAAAATTAAAGCATGTTGTTACTCACCACCATTTTAACTATCTAGTTACAAGACTACAATGTGAACTTGACAAATAGCACTAATGTAAGTAAATCAGTGCTCATGTTATTAGGAACTGCCTTATTCCCACATGGTGACAAGTTCGAACGACATGCATCAAAGCAATTTTAGCATCCCACCAAATTCTAAAGGGGTCCGACACAGCTATCATATAGATGCATGTCTCTACTTTATGCATGTGGTAGCTGTTGCTCAGACTTGTGTCACCATAGGGAAACTAAAATGGACTACAAATATTTTTGTCTACTTCTTAAAATTTGTCTACAGGAGTTTATTCTTAGGAGTTTTATTATTAGTTCTTCAGACATAAGTCTGTCCTATTTAAAACAATGAGGTCAAGGAACCCTTTTGAGACATAAAACAATGCTCTTACCAATCATAACAGCTCTGCCTTTGGGATCTATTGCCAAGTATTGACCCGGAACAATCCTCCGGCATCCTGATTTGCCAAATGTTTCTTGATGAACTTTTTCCAGAATGTTCTTCTTCGGAATATATTCTAATATCACAATGCGACCAGAATCTGAACCAATTACAATATAATCTGAAACAATAAGGAATTTTGTAGCCATAAATACAAAATAATGATTTTGATTGTAGTCATGATTTAGCTATTTGCTAGTCTACTTTGTATGAGCAAGTTATTTAGTAAAATTATAACTTTTATGTACCAATGCGGTACATCTCGACACCCATAGTGGGTGTAAAGAGCGACGTATTGGCCATAGTCTATGCATCTAGTTAACCCACACAGCTTGTATAATTAGGTGCGTGGAGCAAGACAATGCAACAATATTATAAACAAAAAAAAAAACGATAATTATACTTATGTACTACAATCAATATAAATAGGAACATGGCGTCGACGTCGACCTCCCCGAAGTTTTTTTTGGTTATTTCCCGCCTAATCACCCACGTGGTCAAAAAGTTCATTTACCTTTAGTGCCTCCGGTGAGTCGAAATGACATCATAGATCTGATAACGCCGAATATTTCAACCTTCATGAGCGTATGTACTTTGCCGGTATTTGGGTCGGGGCGGAGAAGTTCCAATGTCTTTCCGCGTGATATCACTATCTCCTGCTGTTTTGTACCCGAGAAATTACCGTGGACGGCATGTGTGATAGACGAGGAGCCTTGCAAAGTCAAATTGTAGAGATACATCTTTGCGGCCTTATCCTACGCCTGAAACAAATAGTACTGTTACACAAGAGGTTTGGTAATTCGTTACTGCATTAAGTAATTCTCAAGGTGGTTAAATGTAAAGCTCGTAACTGACGAAAACAGAGAAATACTGTGTTTTCGAATGGGTGAGCTTGTTTGATATAGCACCTTTAAAACGACCACGATTGATATAAAACCTACCGTGGAGATACCCAGTGCAAAGTAAATATGGGTCCATATGGGTAACGGGAACACAGAATGTAATTACTATAAACGTACCTTTTGAAAAAACTAGGTGATTGCCGCAATGCGGCTTGATATTCACAGTATTTCTTGGAACGCCTCTTCCTTGGCCAGGCGTTGGCAAAATGGCGGATGTCAAGAACTCCATTTCGCACCGGTTCAATCCACCAATCAAAAAGAAGCATTTTCAGTATAGCATTCAGTTTTATATAGTCAGAGTTGCCATTACACAAAAAATAAAATGGGATATTAATGCCATCTAGTGTCGAATAGACTAAACTATTTTATCCTATTCCCTAATAGATGGCACTGCTTACTATTCTAAAGTAGCGACATTTGAGTAATCGAATAAACTTAGTTTTATGGTAACAATCATAGAGGGCAGCAGTAGTATTGGAAATGAGAAAAATGTTTATCGTGTCTTCAGTTTTGCTATCGTCTGGCTGCAAAGATTGAATTTAAATACCAAATAGTAGTATAATAGTAGTATAATATAATAGTATGGTAGTCAATACGAACCGCTTTATATTTTATGGATTTAAGAATAAACTCCAGTATGTTTTGCACTTTGTCGTAAGTTTTTTCGCATAATGGTCGTAAGTTTTTTCGCATTGCTAGACCTATTTCCACGGGTGACGTACAAGACGACTAATGGAAGATAATAGGCCAAAACCAAGTTATAGCCATCACCAATCCGTTCCACAAGTGTGTTAACATCTAATAAGGCAGTATTTATCACGACCGTTTATTATGCCGATTTAGGCCGTTTTTCACGGTTCATGAAACAACAAAATGTGGTGGCTCTCGAGCGCCATATTTCCATGAACCGTTTAGTGAGTTACTGTTATGGGTACTACAAGTAGGTTTCGGCAGTGGATGTCTACGGAGTAATATTCTGCCGAGGAAATACTCATCTCATCAGCTTACAAAAGTGCTGTCCTACTTGTAGTTTCCAGATAAACCTAATCAAGACCCGCACTTTCCCTGTGTATAATATACCTAGTAATAGCCTCTACTGATTACCTAAACTTGTCGATTACTCGAGTCGAGGCACAAATTTTTGTAATCACAGGAAAGTCCTGTACTAAAATCTGAAGATTAGCAAATAAGTCTTTAGCCACACAATTTAACGCACAACCTGCTGAGCTATCGTAGTTTACGTTACGTTCAAGCTCAGGGGGCCTACTCCCTAAGTCCGTTAACGAAGTTAGTCGCCCATCCGAAAGTGGCCCAAAACGTAGGAGTGAACAAAACAAGTGTCAAGTTCAACGTTTCGGACAGGCAAAAACACATCGGTAGTAGAGACAACTGCCCGGGCCCGAACTAAGAATGATTGACAATTCATTCTTAGTTAGGGCCCCGAAATAATCGTATGTCCGTAGGTGATAAGGGAGTAGGAAACGCTCGTAACTAAGGCCGAAACCACGGGACTTCGTGCTTAGGGAGTAGACCCCCAGATTGCAGCACCTAGATACCCTAGATCGAATACCGAAACTCAATAATTTTTTTAACTCTGTTTTTAATTTTAAACATCAAGTAGATAATGCTTCCGGTAGGAGGCAGCTTTTAACTTCAGCTGACAGTGCTGACACCGCTGACACTCATAGTTTGAGCGATTGATGTCAGTTCGAGTTCTCCTTGTATTTAGCTTACCGATTACACCGGACTAAAAAGACACCATCTTTCCAGTTGAATGAGAATTTTGGATTTGTATAATACCGTATTTTCATTATTTTATTATACCTACAGTGATTTTCTTTGTAATGTGTTTTGATGACAATTAATAAAGTCAGTTGTTTTATATGTATAGTTTAGCGTCCTTTTACCTTTTGTAAATGTGAGAGCTTTGTAGACTTGCTAGATGCCTGGATACCTATTTAATTTGTGACCATATTTACATTGCTCTCTCATAACTATTCTAAGTCATAACTGTACCCACTCAAATGGTTAAAGATTTGGATTTTAAAAGAGTAACCATGGAGTTTCTTGCCTGCTCTTCTCCTTAAGAAACGACTAATTGGAACCATGCACCTAAATTCGACTTTTCATAAACGTCTGTAATGGTTTATGTGAAATAAAAACTTTTGATTTTGATTGTAACCATATTCCCTGCGAAATAAGAAGATATGAGAATTTAAGAAGTCTATTAAAGCCTAAAGATCCATTTAGAATAAGTAATTGAACTACTTATTGATTGTGATGATGATTTTGACGAAAAAACCAAGTTATTATATTTTGAAAATTTTGATGGGATTTAGTGAGTACACTCAGCTAGTCACAGTCCACTGTTGGACATGACCCCTCTCAAAAGAAAGATCCAACACGAATGCTTTAGTCACAATTACCGCGCAAGCACAGGTTGGTTTGGGAAATCCCCAAACAATATTTTCATTATCTTCATTTCGACCTAAAAGCTACCTACTGTTTTCACATATCCATTCATCCAAACCTATAAGTAGTTTGTTCAACAATAAAATAATGAATTGTATCGCCTCATTCTTCAGAACACCTGAGGTATATTTCGCTGGGATTTAAAATTCCAATACGTATTTGTGCTCGGTTTCAAAGGGCTTTGGTCCATTGTGGAGTGTCTTTTAATTCTATTTTCTGGCTGCGGCGGCGGCGCGCCGTCACAATGTATCTGTGCCGTGACGCTGCGCGGGCGCACCTGAGTATTCCAACTCGTTTCACTTTGAGAAGCCGCATCTTTACCTACCTACATGATCGGTTAAACGGTTATCCCGATCCATGTACTGTGAATAAGTATAGCTACTACATATAAGTTCTTTATTATGCGAAATAATGAATCTATATTTTGTATGTGTAGGTATTTGAGTGGAATAAGTTAAATTAAGATACTTCCTCCAGGACTTGGTAATAAAATCGGTTGCTAATGTAATGATTACTAATGATGTTTGCTCGTTAAAGAAAGGCTAAGCATTTAGAATTTATATGTAGTGGCGTCAGACAATTAAGCCGGTGAGGTAAGTGGCGGAGGCGCGCAGGCGCAGGTCACGATCTGCGAAGGCGCGCGGGCGTCGATGTGCACGTGTGCTCCGCCGACCACTCCAGCGATAAAAAGAAAAAATAAAACTGGTAGATAAGGCCGACAATAATTTGACTCGCTGGAAACTTCGGCCGTTGGACTTTACCAAGGCTTTTTACTTTATTCTGGTATAAGTATATTATGTATACTGTATGAGTAGGTACCTACGTTTGCAGCTTCAGACTGCTGCAGGGTTTGTGAGTAAGATAATGCAAAGTTTACTGGTAGATATTTGTTTATACTTATGTGTCTAAACAAAGGATTTGAATAACTTATTTTGGAGCATCTAGCCATGTGTTCAACCGCACTCCACCCACAGACATGACTCAGTATCAGACACGTACATAGATGAAGTTTTCCATTTCAATTAAAATTCTCATAAATATCCATTGGTAAACTGTACATAAACAATGCTACTTTAAAGGTTACCAAGAATAGATTCTTCTGGTGGTAGAATGTCGCTTATTTCCCTCTTGCATTAAGTAAAACAGATACCATGAGGAAGAATAATAAATGCTTGATACAACCTGAAATTATGTTGGTACGTAGATAATAGTTGGTTTAAACTTTGTTTTAGCATAGGATTGGAGGTCCTGGGCAATGACTGGAGGCCCGTTGAAATGTATTTTTTTTAAGTATCTCGTGATTGTAAACATTTTTCTCTTTGTCAGAAAAGAAGTAGTTTTTTTTTTCATAACTTAAAAGAATCAAAAGCTCATATTGTGAAGGCTCCTGGACTGTCCCCTAAATCTGGCCCTACTTTAGTATTTCTTCGTAACTGGATTTCCACATCCTATTCACACACTTGGGGTTTTTCAAATGATTTATTATTTATTACCTAAGTTCAAATTCAAATAATTATAGTTCTTCATTTATATTCAGTTTCGCATCGGAACTCACTTTTTAAATGGTTGATTAAAAACCGGATGTGTGAAAACACAGAATTTGCGTTTTTTTTTATGAATTTCGAATGTAGTTACGAAGTTTGTATTTCTTGAAGCATTTTGTTTTATGTAATGTCCGCGGCAGTCAAATAAAAGGTAAGACCATTGGCAGGTAAATTCCCTATGAAGACGAGGTCTTGAGAAATATGTATTACTTAAATTTTGTTTTGTCCACTGTGGACGTCATCGTGAACCATTCAAAACTTCACTTCTTCTCCTGAAATAATTTACAGGAACATTGCATCTGTGTTCTGTTCTCATCTTTATTTTTGTTATTCTCAAAAGAGTTTATCACTGATAATACAAACAGCATTTTCAAAAAATAAAAATACACAAAACGCTTCGCTGCCCACATTCCGATAGTGCATGTAATTCATGAACTTGGCAACACAACTCACTCATGCGGATATCACGGCCAATAATTTAAGAGGCGTGAACACTTTATCGATCAACCGGCTGCCGCTCGCCGTGGGCACTTTATACCAATAAAAGATTCGCTTTTAAGATCGTCTTGGTGTAAAAGATTCTCTTAAGATTGCCGCCAAGCTAATACTTTGGATCTAGATTGTTCTAGTTTTGCATCTGCCGGCTGTCGAAGCTTTTAATACCTTATCGTCGTAGGTGTTTTATTCAAAGTCATTAAAACTTGTAAATGGATAGTGTACAAAACATGAATTGTGTATTCCTTTTGTTTTATTTATTTTAGTGTACAATGAAGTATATCTATCTTTCTAACTGTAAAATAGGTGCAGATGTACAGTAACTATACTCTGTTCAACGAAAGATAAGTCCTGACATAGCAGTCATTTCATAAATTGTAGCTGTAAAGAGACTGCTATCGAAAAAACGTAAACGACACCATCAAAAACCGTAAATTAGCTATATTATTAATGTTTTTTTTATGTTTCATTTTCTTTGTATTTTCGTTTTATTTATTTTATTTTACAGAAGGCTTACAGACTAACAAACAAATGAGATAAAGAATGTAAATATTAACAAATAGCTAATAACAAGCCTCCACACATAGAAATAGAGTTTTGTAGACAAACGTAAAGATTTACGTTGAAAAGGGTATTACCGTGTTCCAAAATTCAGGAATAAGCGGGCACCAGAGAGTGGACCTGATCATGACAACTCGAGAAAAAAATCAATCAAACTTATTTTCGTAAATTTTCGAAGGACTTCAAAAAAACTTTTTTTTCCTCTTGTAGTCATGAGCAGGGCCATCCTCTGGTGCCCGCTTATCGTTGAATTTTGGGACATGGTACCTAAGTTCAAATCAAAGGGGTCAAGAAGTGTTTCAGCAAAGTGATCTGAAAGTAAGAGGGTTAGAGAATGAATAACAAGCTTCCGTTATTTAATCACGAGTCTCATTTAAATCTGCCCATGAATTTAGTCAGCTGGTCAATGCGGGTATGATTTAAGATTATAATTTGGAGAGACGTGAAGTCTGCAAGTAAAGTGTCAGTCAGTCGGACATTCGGACAGGCCTGACTCACCGGCGCGGTGTTTGGATACGGCGCGTGGCATTGTCTTTGTCTATAATGTTTTGTCAAACAGAGATTTGAAGAAATTACGTCCATTATAACAGTGACCGTGTTTAATGAACACGTCTGCAGCTTGTTGATAGAGTTGACGTCGTCTATGTGTCACTAGAGCGCGGACGGAGCGCGTTTGACAACACAACACGGCATTTAGACATAACATTATTCGATATGAACTGAAGCTGAAACTTTAGGCGATGCTACTAACACTTTCACATTTACAGTCACATTTGGTGAATCATATTTCGTTACATATTCGTAATCCTAACTGCAGGTAGACTGCACATCCAGCCGCAACTGCAAACTATGCAACTGCTAAATGCAGCTTGAAGGCAATTAAGATGCAGTCAGCGCAACTGCGTGACAACTGCCGACTGGATTTGCATCCCACTTGCAGTTATGATTACGAATACGAAATAAAATGATGTGATGTGATTCACCAAATGTGATGTTATTAGTTCCCTCAGTGACGCGTCTATGTCTTCAGTGCTATGACTACTTACTCATGTGTTAAACCAAGCAGGTTGTATCAAGAATGTGCAGCAGCCTAACCCTGTCTCGATGCTAAAAAGTTAAGCTTGATGAATATACAGTTTTACCCTTCTTCTTCTTTTCTCATGTCAGCACAAGCTATACGAAAATAGCTCATGCTGTGGTGAAAAGATTAGCCAGTCAGCAAGGTTGGTAACGGGGCTGACTGCCCAGGGTGCGCCAAAAGTACTGAAGTATCGTCACTCGTGGAGGCTCTTTTCATGCACCCCCAGTTTTACCCTTCATTGCGGCTATCTACGGGAACGTCGATGTTTTAAAGGTAAATTGCCATAAGTTTGGCTCGCCCGATATTCTGAGGGATGCGGGAGGGGAATGATTCGACCAATTAGCCAGTCTGCTGTAATGTATCGCTGCTGGTGGCTAACAGGCGATTGGCTACTCGTTCCCCTCCCGCGTCCCGCAGACCATCAGGAGGGCCAAGCTTATGTGGTTTACTGTAAAGGATATCTTTTATCTTTCTCCTTGTCTTCATTTCAGTTGCTTTATTCTGTTTTATTTTCCATTCGAATTTGGTCCTCATGAATAACTTACAGTCACGCGTACATAAGAGTTTATTTCGAAATGGTAGTCAAAGTCAATAACTTGCTTCTCTAGTGCTTCGCGTTCTCATACGTACGTGGACGTCAGAACAATTTCTCCGGGTGTGTCTGTGAGGCATAGATCGCAATCAGCCAGTTTATTTGACGTTGAGCGTGACGTGCGGCTCCGGCTGCGTATAGGAATGCAATATGGCCAGGGCCAGCCCTAAATCCCAGTGTAAACATTCCACCCACACCTCGCCGCCGGGTAACTCAATATATGGCGCTCAGATCCAACGTAGGGTTGCGAAATTTTAAATTTAAATTGGGAATTTTAAATAGTAAAGCGTGTGGTTCAAGATTCTTGTGATTAATTCAATTTAATTAAATTTCTTTGTTGCATTCCACGATGTAATTTTAATACAGGCTTAAGACTATAATTAATATTGTTGTTGTAGTACGTCATCATGCTCTATGCTTGATTACGCTTTAATGTGTTTGATATTCAGACTTAATAAGTGATCTTCAAAACTCATATCTCCATTTCTACATCATTGTTATAGTACAACATTATAGATCAACTTTTTTGGACTCTATCTATGACTTCTGAACATGTTTACTTAAGAGATAACCCTAGTACTCCCCTTCTCAGACATACCGGCCCCTACTTTAATAAAACATCTCGATAATGAAAAGTCAGGCATTCACAGAGGGTGGCGAATTAACCCTCAATCCGAAGCCTCACCCCGTGCTCCGCCAAACTAAGTTCTGTGACGTCGACACACTCGGTAAAATTAAACCATAGTTGCGTGCTCAACGTCGCGCAATAAATATCTTAATGATATGGAATCAGAAAGTATCTTCGCGGTCGTTCGACGTAAAAAGACCTAAGTGAGTATGAGGGCGACGCGAAATGTGTTTTACGTTTTTTATAGAAGGTTCTTTATAGGCGGAGTGGTTAGTAAAGTGCATAGTGTGCGGCGTTTTGAGCACATTTGACATTCATTGCGTTTTATTCAAGTCGGCACGTGCGTAGCCACCTGTCGCTGATGCTGCACTTGTTCTAACTTTACCTACCAGCAATTTAATTAATAAATGCTAACGAAATTGCATGCGCATGGAAATTTACTGAGCCCATTGCGTAGATAGAATCTAGTAAAAGTTGTGACAGGACTTATGGTTATTTCTTGATGGATTTTTATAATTACATTTTGATTTAAAGCCATGATGTGTACGAAGAACATGTTTGTTAGATTTCGTATCTTTCGATCTCGAATAACTTAAAGTTGTCTTGTGTTCATGTGACTGTTACTAAGCACGTAATTTAAAATCAAGGAAAGGCATCAGCATAGAATATTAGTTTGATTAAAAATAATCGATTCTGGGCTCGTTCGATGCAAATGGCCGGCGCCGGATGGACCTCCCATCACTTCACCACTGCACCGACAATCGGTGACAATACGAATTCAAGATGGCGCCTGCATGGTTTATTGCTTACTCGACATGTTCGTACCTTTGGAGTGAGGACCAATAAACGCTTCCGCCGGCTACGTGCTACGATTTATTTGATTGCTTAATGAACTGTATACATAATTCATTTTGTTTTATTCCTCTCACATTCTATTTGAACACCTCAACTGAATCTGCATTTTCGTACAATCGTTGAACGTACTGTATTCAGGCTGGCTTATAATCAACAAAACAATGGTTTCAAGATCTCCATCACTGAATGGTATTGAGAGTTGCAAACCGCAAATAAAATTGAGTGGCTTTATGTATAAGCGGTTTATCCAACGCATTGTGGCATTAATTCGAAGAGTGGAAATAGTTTTATAAATCATTATCGTCGTAGTAATTCAAACGGAACATGCAGTTGAACGTTACAAAAGATAGTCTAAGTTAAACCCAGTTTTAAAATAGCCCCATATTTTTTCGTTATAAATGAAGTTAAAAAGTGAGACGCCTATTTTATATTTATTAGACTTTTTATTAGATTTATTAGACTAACAGCATGTAATGACAAAGTACCGTAGGCATTTTTTATTTGTTTGCATTATGACAAAATGCCCTATTTACTAAATCGGGCATCAAGCTTAAAAAAATTAGCACAACAAAATGCGTGGTTACACGCATTAAAATAAAAAAAAACGTAAAAAAATAACACCTGGGTTCCTTAATTCTTTATACTTAGTCTTGGTTTAAACTTTCTCTCGTAATAAGAGGAACAGAGTTTATTTGTACCTCTTTTAACTAAACGAAGGAAATACAGGGCATAATTTTGAAATGTAAAATAGTTCTTTTAAGTCGTAGCCTCGTAAGGCAACACAATGACATGAATGAATGACAATGATGTGAATCAATGATTTACGTTCATAGAACATGGCCTTTAAAATTCGACCTGTATTATTTTCAATAGTATCTTTAATGAGTAAGACGAAGATACGGAAGAATAACGAGACTGAAAGAGAAAGCTATCTGCAAGACATGCCAATAAGCGTGATTAGAATCATCACTTTTAATGCGTCAACGACATATCTACTTCTTTTTGTATTTAATATCATGTAGAATGTAAACTTTGTGGTATAAAATGAGAAACGGGAATACGACTGTTGTTGGAAGGTAAGTAAAACAACAGTGCAACAGTAAAGTTCATTTCTGGATCAACATTGTAGAGGGTTCAATACAAAACGTGATTTCCGCGAGATTGAACAATACTAATATAATACGTTATAAACCTACGTTGGTCGTGACGTGTCTATTCGATCAATTTGCGCATGATCACCACTCGGCTCTTGAGTGCCAGTCAATGGGGATAATGACTTGAAGCTCGATCGAACAACAAAGACTGATGGAAGATCAAGAACGGAGATTTAATGAGAGTATTTCATAAGGAGGACCGAACGATTCTAAAATTCACAATAACCGCCATTCTGATTTAGACTAAGCTAATGCATACGTTGATAAAAGTAATGAGTAGCAGCATTAAAGTTGAAACACATGGAGCAAGGATCCAGTGCAAAATTCACGAAAAGAGTGTCCTGAGTTTACATACACCACCAGCGCGCGCGTCAAGGTACACCGCCATACAAACTTAGAAATACCAACAAACTAATTTAAATGCTATGTCTTAATCACAATGCCTAATTTAGCTTACAACTATTTTTAACCATCTTTGACAAGCATTCAAAAGTCCAAATTCAAAGTCTGCCAACGTGCTATGGAGCGCAGCATTCTAGGCGTCAAGCTAACGGACCATGTACGCAACACCACACTGCGCTCCAAAACACAAATTGCTGACGTTGCTCAAAAAGCCGCTAAGCTGAAGTGGGCCTGGGCCGGCCACGTTTGCCGTATGCCCAATGAGCTGTGGGCCAAAATAACCACTTTATGGAGCTCTGACACAGCCAGAAGGCATCGCGGCAGACCTCGAAGAAGGCGGGACGAGTTAGACAAAACCAACGACCAGTGGTCCACTTTGGCTCTGGATCGAAGAAATTGGAAGTCATGGGGAGAGGCCTTTGCCCAGCAGTGGGATGACGCAGGCTAGAAATGAAATAAAATGAAAATGAAATGAAGACTCGACTGCACCTATTGACCTAAATTAGTCTACTTTTTCGTGTTTTAGTCTACATTCGGACATTTTTGAGCTCCGACCCGAGGTATGTGTTTCTACATCAATGAGTAGCACAATCAAAATGTCACAATTCACATTTAAAATCTCAAAATATGTCAAAGCATATTTCTCAAACAAATCTTGCCATAATTCGTTTGAGAAATAAATTAAAATATACTTAATGTCGTAGCATGTTCGTCCGGATAATTAACTTATGAAATAATTAAATTATCTTCGGCATGCCTGTAGGTGGTAGCACTCCTCATGACGGTAGAATTCTCAATGGTCATTAGAAACGTAATCTAATTGCCTTCCAGTAACTTCGGTACCAATATATTGATTATGAGAAGCTTATTTACAATTTAATTAATTAACTTATATATCGTTTTAAGTTTTTAATTGGGCCACTCGTAATAAAACTGATTGCCACTTATCTATGTCTCAATTAAGGTAAATGAGATATACTTGGAATTATAAAATTAGAGGAAACAGGTGGTGCTTGATTAACAAACATAGCTGGCGAAGTAAAGGATGTCTACGATTCTGATAATTACACATTGCGCGTTGTCATTAGACGTCTAATATGGACGTTAATGTCCACCAATGTTGTTATATTTAGAGCTAGACATTCGTCACATTCATGTCTTGCTAATTATATATTCTTGTTTTGTAGCTATAGTATACCAAAGCTTGGTGGATAACATTAGCTGCCTTGAAGTTTATAGCTTTCACGTTATAAGTTCTAAACAAAATTTAATAGAAGTGATTGAAGCAATGCTGCGACTTAACGATTAAAGTGATCTTATTTGAATATTCCATCAAATGCAGAGACTTAAATAAGAATAATATCAAAGTAAAATCTGTGAGATTACGAGACACCATCAGAGAATGTGAGCACAAAGGAGCATTAAACACGTCTGTGTCCCATGAATAGTAAATTAGAAGGTGAGCGCACCTGTGTGGCCCGCCAACCAAAAAACGTACCCGCTACCTCTGGACTAAACGAATTATTAACCACTACCTGCGACGCACTCACGTGTTCCACTGTAACTATCGAAGAACCTTTGTCTTGTATCTTATCCAATGCACATTTTGTTCACATTTAAATATAATGACGTTCCATTCCCAAGCAATGCACGTCAGCCGTGTTGAGTCAAACATTTCATGGTGATTTGTAATAATCGAAATATTAGTCAAGTGGTCCCGCCTTCATTCTCAGGTGCATTTTTGTATTGAAGAAACGTTTGTGTTTTTTTTTCTTGTGTTTTAAAAGACCTTTAAACGTCAAGTTTCCCAAGATTTGTTAATAAGGCAATTTTTAGAGTTCTGTGTTGGTGTTATAAACTGCTTTGACAATAACTCATAGGATCTTTTAGCATTGTTGAGTAAAGTATGTCTAATGCCTGGTTTCTCTATGGGCAAAAACGAATCGTTTTGCTTACCAATGGTAGCATTTTTTATTGCCAAACTCGCTAATATAAATGGACTTGTAAGCTAATTTTACCTGTGATAGTTACTTGCCTTTACAAAGGTCTTTGTCGTTGTTACAAGAGTCTTAATTTTAACCAATAACTTTTGGTAAATCATAGGAACCGGCCATAAGTCAATTTTAGATAACATTCATGAAACAAAAAAGCTTTTAAGAACCTGCTTCATAACTTTGTTCAAGATAATTATTTCCTGTTTTATAAATTTTGAGCGCAGTTATCTATTCAAGAGGTAGTAAGCTTTTAATTGTCAATCACTAGAGAGTTTTATTGTTTCTGTTCAGAACCCGAAACAAAAAACATCGACTCCAACTTGACCAAATTTTTGACTAGTCATTTTGGTCATTATAATTTTCTGGGTTGTTTCGGAATTTTTATTAGGTTAACATAAGCCATTCAGTACGGGGTGACTGTTTTTGTCAATATTAAAATGTTTTCATATTTTAAATTATTTATTACATTCCAAGAATTGGGAACGTATTGTATTTCAAATAGTTCCCAATATCTGAATTATTCAGCATAAACACTGATATTCACATCTGGTTTGACTGGAAGCAGAAGCTAAAAACATTTAGGAAAAGGCTAGGATAGAAGACTTTGATGATGATGATTTGAGTTTATGGCTTTCACATAAGAAATTTTGATAGGCTTCAATTTAATTTATATTTTATAACTTTCTTAGTTTTTTTTTGTCTTTGTGCAAGATGGAACTTACCCTGTGTGATGACGTCAGGGGTATCATCGGCTGTTATTGTGCGTAGTGACTAATGGTCGCAGAATGTGGTAGCAGGTTGATAAGCCGTGGCCGGCGCCGAGCTGCCGCTGCAGATAACCCTGCCACCGCTCACCGCTGACCTGCACGAGCCGCCCGCACTTGTTCACAATCTACGAGTAACTCACTGTTCGTTAACGATGGAAAAATGTTGCTCTTGTGCAGAACATCTGTTTGGTATGGCGACAAAAGTCAAGTCAACTTCGTTAAAAACAGCAACATGTTCTTGGCGTGGTATTGATGTCCAAAAATTTTGTTTTTCGTCCACCACTGCATGTGATCGATGACAATAAATTTGATGTCAGCGGGACATTTCCGATTGCAAAAAACTCTGATTTATTACCCCAAGTTTTTCTCCGAATACTACTTAACATATAGTATGGATCGGTTTAATATAAACAAATTATCAGGAAGAATGCCAATGCAGAACATTCGTTCGTTTTTACAGTACGGTTAAGGAACACAAGTTCCTCATTACGTAAACTCAATGCGGCTCCCTCAGTTCACCTGCATCCATAAGAGATTCTTATTCCTTTTATATAGCAAACATAAAAATGTACATTTTCAGGCCAAATATGGAGGACGGAATGGTCGATGGAAGGCAGTGATTTCTTTTAATAACGAGCTCCCTTGATTTAAGGCGACGTCAACTTTCCTTGCGGAGTTAGAAACAAAAAGCGACATCACTTAGCTTTGGTGATGGTCTCACATAAATGGACTAGTGGATTGCGTTTAAAGTTTGCAAAGGAAGCACGTCGGGAAAGGATAGGCTATAAAATTTCTTTGCGTTTGGCGATGTTCGCTTTACTAATGTTGCGTAGTAGATGTGCGTCATAGGTGAGCACTTGTGTGCCTATGTATTTCGAAAGGTAATCTGTGTCTAAACATTGTTGCTTCAATGTAAATAGTAATTCTAGCTGCTGTTATAAAATGGATCAACGTGTTTGACAGCCTGCCATATATTTCACTATTTTATGCGCCACCTTAGCAGTAACTTAGTTCTTATTCAAAATAGGGATCAAATTTCACGACTTCAGTGCAATAACTATTAACTAGGTGGACGTGATTCGAGTACCTTATTTAGCTTATAAAAGCAGGTATTGGAAAAATGTTAATAGAGTCGATGAATGTATGCGCCGGCGCCGTTGTCCGTATAGAGTAATGTATTGGTCGGTGCGGTGACGTCATCGGCGGGGTCGGGGGTGGGGTGCGCGGGCGCGGGTGCGTTGGCGAGGAGAGCGCGCGCAGGCTCGCCACCATTGGGTCGCGACCGCGACACCTGCAAATCGCGAGTCAATGATCTCGGCGGCGTCGGTCGTCGCATCGGCGTAGGATTGCTGCACGTGTGTGGGCCCTCCACTAACTAGAAACTCGTTTTAATGTAACTGAATCTGCATAATGCGCACTCGACGTGAAGTGACAGCACAATTGTAGCAATCCTCTGTACTGTTCTTATTATTCATGACTATTGAGAGCTGAGTTATTTCGCTTGGTTCTTAAATATCCACTTGGGTTTACAGCACGCCATTTGTACCTGAAGTTTTAAAGAGTTCTCCTGTTGATTGTAGTAAGATAAAGCATTATTCATTTATTATACAAGCTACAATTTGTCTGTCAAAAGTGGCTCATTGTTTTCAAGTGCATTGTTTGCAGTATTTTTTTGGTGATTAAGGGACAGGTAGTCCCCTTTCCATTGTCAAGAATCAATTAACGCTAGTATACCTCTTAAAAAGTACAGTGCCGGTACTTTAGATAATAACTTAATCTTTATGACAGAATACAAAAGAAGTTCTTATGTAACAATAGTTATTACAGCTAAAATCGACTGCTGGACGTGCTTGCGGGATATTTTTATAATTACCACGTTTTAAAGGTTGTATTCCCTTTATTCATCTAACGTACACACGGCTACAGATCAAGCTATACATTTCCAGTATAAGCTGCTCTCGCATTGTATAGGATTTCCTTACAATGAGAGGTCAGTGTAAACTGGAAATGTATAGCTTGATGTGTAGCCGTGTGTACCAAAAGACATTTAAGTACAATAAATTTGTAGTCCACCGGCATCGGGAACAGGGTTCAAGCTATCGGCGGTCAGGGCCTCAGAGAGAGGAACTTCCTACAATACACGCCGTGTCCACGAGTACCGGTTTCTGTATCAAACCTTTGATCCAGCCGCCTTACGAGAGCCTCTTGAGGTGTTGATTGAGGGTCTTGGCTATCAGGCCATTGGCTGTAACGATTATCGGCACAATGACTGTTGAGTTCACGTTCCACATGTTAACAACTTCGAGTGCTAAATGTGTATCGGCCGTATGGTCTCGTACATTAATGTTGTCAGAATACAAGTACGTAGTTTCAATGGGATAGCGTAGTTAGGTTCAAGGGAACAGTCAAATATAAAAGTCAACCGATACCACGGAGTGATGCTCACACCGATAATTCAGCCCTCATCAAGCTGTCCCCTCCCCTAAGCCACCGTCAGCAACGCCTTAAGCCGAGGTCCGAGTCCCACTAGGGGTCGCCCTTAGTGCTGTTGTTGCAGGTAGTCATGATGTTAGTGTAGTACCAGTAGTTAGCTTAGGTTAAGTATTTTACTTCCTTCCCCCCCATTGACTGGAGACCCTTCAGGTCTCGCCAATAACTGCCCGGTTACGTAGAAACGGTCCCCTAGGAACACATAAAGCAGTCCAAAAGGAAAAAAAAAACGGAGTGATGTAATTGCATTAAATTATTACATTATAAACAGTATGTCGCAGGCGTCAGCAGTTTAACATTACATCAATTATTTTATTTACGCTAACTGTGTCAAAATAGTGAACGTTGACTCGTACAAAATGATACATTTGATTTTTTCACCTTTCTCAATCAATCATGTAATTAGTATTCACTTGGATACTGTTATTCAACGCTCTGATAATAATCCTTTAGGCACCCCCGTACGACACCTACGATAGTTTGGTCTATTCGTAGCTGGGAAACTACATAGCCTGAAAAAATAAACACCTTCATCATTGTGTTTTTTGATATAGGAAAGTTTATAAACGGCAGTATGTATTTTTCTTTGTCAGTCAGGGTTTTATACTTAAGGCGATAAATGTGTCATAAGTTGATTTAAAACATATAAAACTCTTCTGCCTTGCCTTTTCCCTACTATGTTGGGACTACCAGGTGCTGAATACCAGTATTTTACACGGAGCCGCTGCCATAAGGCCTCCGCAACCCAGTTATTAGGCAATGCTGATATCCTAAGGTTAGACGAGTTGTCAGACTTTCGGACTTATGACTACCCGTAACTATTGCCATAGGTATTCGTATGACACCCGGAACCGACGGCTTAACGTGCTCTCCGAGGCATGGAGAAATCTCGATGTGTAACGAACGGTCAGTTATCTACGGACAGACCGCGGCAAGCGCAGCTTAGCTTAAGCTACTTTCCAAATGTATAATTGGCGCGGTTGATAATTAGCCATCCTGCCTCCCAAGTTTTTCGTACATACATTATCATGCTATTCATTTCTAGTATAAGTTGACCTCTCATTGTCCGAAAAGCCTATACAATGTGAGATCAGCTCATACTGGAAATGTATACCTTGATTTGTAGCCGTGCATACTGGTTATTTGTGCACAACTGCTGCAGCTGTACTTTCTTCTTCCATCATAATGATCATCAAACCACTTCTGGGTCCGCCTCCGCTCTCTCATCTGCCTTGGACTCCTTTTATTCTACCTACGCAATGAGGCGCAAATGCCTCTTCGACACTTCTGAAAGTTACTACAAAATGAGCAGAATAAGCTTTATGAAGTGCCACAATCGGACTGGTCGCAACTTGTACTTAATATTGGCAACAATGTCTTTGTTACTGAAATGGACATAGTGGACATTATTTAGGGTATTTCCGCTTCACCACCGATTCATGCCCACCTGAATGGTATGCATACGAGAATGTTTGAACACCGAGCAAGAAAGCCAAGAAATACTGCTAACCGATGAATGGGCCCGATATTAAGAATAGTGCTGTCGGAGCAACGGTCGGGTTTGAATAGCGCATCGGCTGTCGGTGCGCCCGTGCAGCCTTATTGCCTATTGTTAGCGAACAAACGCAGGAAACTGTAAAGTCGAAAGTCCGCTGAGAGATTTCGCCGTACAGACAGGTAGGTCGCAGGTGTTTCTATTCTGTCGACGAACACTTGGAGCTGCAAACAACGTTATAAACAATGTCGAACCTCTCGACAAGGCGACCATGGTTTTGAACATGGACAATAATTTATGGATATGTAATGTCATGTTTGTAAAATTCGAAATACGAAAGGGTTCTTGCGAAAATTCAATGTTTTATTTTATGGTGATGTTTTATCATTTAAGTTTTAGTTATTAGATTATCAATGTAGAGCCATGATTTGGGATTAATGAAGGCGAAACAGAAAGTCTTGCAAGCATAGTCTTTAGGCTTTTTTATTTTCTGTTTTATATTCTTCTTCTTCTCTCGTGTCAGCACGAGCTATACTTACGAAAATAGCTCATGCTGTGGTGAAAATATTAGCCAGTCAGCAAGGTTGGTAGCGGGGCTGACTGCCCAGGGTGCGCCGGACTTATTTGAGGCTCGTCACTCATAGAGGCGTTTTTCATGCACCATTCCGTCTCATTCTGAGAAGAGGCCAGGGCCGAGCAGTGGGGCTGGGGCTAATTATTCTTCATGTAACATCCATCACTGATATAGTCCATAATACAGTAGGTGACAATGTCAAGTCACTCTGCCTAGCCTTTTCCCAACTATGTTGGGGTCAGCTTTCAGTCTAACCAGATGCGACTGTTAAACTGTTGGCAACAGTAATTTTTACCAAAATTTCCACGGATTGGCGTGTCCTGCATTTTTTCATAAAAGCATGGCACCCCTACATAGGCTACACAACTCTGATGCGGTTTTACTTGTCAAAGAGAAGGAAGTTGTTTTGAAGAGTTTTGCGAAAGTATAAAGGGATATTTCAATTAGCACAATGCTAACTCATTGTGTTGTAAGCAGCGGTGTTGGTACAACACTAGAGAGCTGAAGATACCCTTTTGACTTACAATGCACGTGCAATAAGAATTTGTGAGTATTATTTCACCTTGAGTGGAGAAGAAGAATAAAGAGATTTAATATATGTATAATAGAACCGTTGAACAGTTTGAGGAGTTTGGATAATAGATTAATCCGTTTATTCATTTACATCACTTATAAAATATATTTTAAATATTTAAATACAAAAGAAAAAAACATTTAAAAATATAGTAGCCCACCGACATCGGCAAAAGGGTCCAAGCTACCGGTGGTGAGGGCCTCAGAGAGAGGAACTTCCTAACAATACGCGCCGTGTCCAGAAGTACCGCTTTCTGTATCAGACCCTTGATCCAGCCGCCCAACGAGAGCCTCTTTAGATGTTGGTCGAGGCTCTTGGCTATTAAACCTTTTGCCGTAACGACTATCGGCACAATGATTGCTGAATCAACATCCCACATGGCGACAACCTCGTGTGCCAAGTCTTGATATTTAATTTCTTTATTAGATTAATAAATTATTAAAGTGAGTAGATGTTTTAAGAATAGTAGAGCTCCTTGTGAAAGAATTTGTCCAGGGAAGTACTATTTCCATACCCATTTCTGCCGCTAAGCAGCATTGCTGTGTTCCGGTTTGAAGGGTACAGGCACATGAGACTTTCCAACTTTGTCTCTAAGGTTGGCAACGCATCAGTAATCCTCTTGTGCTATAAGTGTATAGGTATAGATGGTGGAAGCCACTTACCATCAGATGGGCCGTCAGCTTGTTTGCTAAAAACTATAATTTTTTTATTTATTTTTTGACTTTGACCCACACTAAGATTTCTCTTGCATCGTGGGTGCGTTTACAGACACAAATTTCACAAACAAACGCCCAGAACCGAAACAACTATCTGTAGGCCATACAAATTTTTGTTCACAAGAATTAAAGAAAAGAAGTTTTTGTTCAAGACACTACTAACTACTTTGCTGTCTGGTCATTCATGATCTGTCAATGGACGTGGATATGTGACGAATATGTATTAATAAATCATAGTCAGCTCATCCCATAGTGGTGAACCAATATTGTCGTCATCATCAAAAGAGTTATCACTTTATCACATATGTATATTTTTTTTCACGATCATTTCCCCACACTAAGATTTCTCTTGTATCGTGCGTGCGTTTACAGACACAAATCTCACATACACAAACGCCCAGACCCGAAACAACCATCTGTAGGCCATACAATTTTTTGTTCCGTGTGAGAATCGAACCCTCGACCCGTAGCGCAGAAGCCAATCACTTAACCACTGCACTAAACGTGTAGTCAATATTATATTTTAAAAAGATATTTAAAAAAAGAAAGTAAAAAATATCACACCATCATTTAAAAAATATTGACTTCATTCTGATATTTAAGATTGACTGTAACGTTATAAATATGTAATAAAAGTTCCACAATGTGAACTAATAATGTACATTTCAACAAAAAAATAGGCTTATGTATACGTTCATATACGTTACTATCATAGGTATAATTATACAGCCTTGCACCCTACTAGAAAATGGCACAAAACGCGTCTGAAAGCCTTCCCCACGTCACTTTCCCCTTCGCCGGTTCGCCGCGTGACGCGTTACCATGGCAACGGCTTTCCATACCTACCAGCATTGGTCGGAAAATTCAACATGGCGGCTGGTATCGATCGCGAGGGATGGATGAATTGCGTGAAGAGGGGGGATTGGGGAGACGGAAAATTGTATTCACAATGTTATACTTTACCTATTCATAGTGAGGTAACTGAAATATGATCCAATGATACATCTGACAATGCTTTCGATATTGTTTATTACGAAGTTGGGTGGAGAAAATGTTTGTACGGGTACGGTTTGTACGGGGCGCTGGGCCTTCTAGTATGTTTTCAGCGACTATAAAGTATGTATAGGTACATTATTACACCTTATCATGAACATTATTCTTTACGTTATCTTTGTCCTTATCTTTGTTGTGACACAAAGACCGTGCCTCATGATAAGTTTGAATTGAGAGATTAATTAAGAGATTTCCTTAAGTAATGTTACAACAGCTAGAGAGTTTTCAGATTCATATTTAAGGGGAGGTATCATAGTGTTCCGTGTGGTGCTGGACGTTAAGAATAGCACTACCCCATCTCTTCCTTTTGGCCTTAATAAACATATATTGTATCCATTCATGCTCTTACCTGCAGTCACTATGTGCGGTACTATAATAAAAATTGGATGAACACTTTTTACGCGGCTACCCACTTTACAAATATTACTAACAAACTGTTACGCTTATCGGCTTAATTTGTTTGTAAATAATACTGTTATTTTCTCTGTAAGTGATTTTGTAAATCTTTTGGGAAAATAAAATATCTTTAACCGTTTCTTCCCATGGGTGTCGTAAAAGGCGACAAAGGTATAGAGGATGGGCAGCAGCGTTCTCTGAGTGTTTTAACAACATACTGCGATCGCCAACCCGCCTGCCAAGCGTGGCGATTATGGCAAACCCCCCCTATTGGGGGAGGCCTATGTTCAGCAGTGGACGTCTTTCGGCTGAATTAATCATGATGTAGTAGTGTCTACTTAAAACTTCAGTTGTTCATTGAAAGAAATGAATTAACAATTTTGCGATAATATTTTTTAAGCGCCACAGGAGTCCTTTGTCTTCTACTTGTAGTATGATATTCGTTACACTGTAAAAAAATGTTTTTCAATCATCTACATCACTTCTCAACTTAGCTTCTAATAACATAGTATTCCAACCCAATGATGTCATATAAATTATTAAATATTATAAAACATATCATTGTTTGAACTAGGCAATAGTTGCAAAGTTACTTAAAACATAGTGCATAAACCCTGTCTACTAATTACATTTTACTGCAAAAAAAAGTAAGACAAAATGAAGAGTCATTGTCCATAAGTGCCAACAAGCAGAGCTGACACGTGCGGGTGTGTATATTTTTGAATTAGGAAGAGGCGCCCGCGCACCGCCCGCCTGTCGATCGCTGATAGACGCATCAACGATGTGCGCTAAATGCCAGTATACACTGCGGTATTGTGTGGACTTTGTTAAATATGTAGAACGCACATAGTAAAATGAAATAGTATTTAGGGGGTATTTCATCAACTTATCAATGAGTAGTCAGTAACTTCATCAATTCCCCAGATTAAGCTAAATGTGACCTATAAATATGACATTTATGTGTTCAATAATCTTGTCTCTATCACTATTGATATGGTGGTGAAATTATTGAAAAGTTTAGAGACCGAAATAGCTTAAAGAACAGCTAATGATAGGTTTGTGAAATACTCCCTTATACTCCATTTCATTTCACAAAGACAAAAGTGGCCCACCAAAGCACAAATATCTTTTGAAACATTTCTTCAAGTAGAGTTTCAGGTCATCTTGACTAACCGGAAGGTTCATAAGCATAATAATGTATGAATATGTTGCTTGTTTCTATACTTACACTGTTTTGGCTAAAATGAATCTTTATAAATTTTGGTGCTGATATTTATTCTTTAAGAAGATAAGAAGAAAGAATTTGCTAAGAAGATTGCTACGGTCTGGTTTTTAGGATATGCTTTTATTCTACAACCTAAGATGTACAAATAAGCAGGTCAGATACCTACCTATATCTTAAGTCCTGCTAAAGAATAGTGAAAATTGTATGTTATTGTATAATTTCATCTTGTAATGTTATTCCTTCGTATACAATGTATGTACGATGGTACGACGTCCAAGATAACATCGCTATGTAGTAAATGCGACATTCGCAAATATAAAACGAGAATACCAACTACAGTATGTACCTGCCGTTTAAGAGAACGTGCTGTGAATATATATTGTAGAAATTCCATATTTTGAATGTCTGTAACTTGGCCAATGACCAATGTTGTGATTTTTTTAACAGCCTTTCCGTATCTACTTCCCTTCGAATTGTCATAATGCTTTTCTTGTTTTTTAAGTCTTTGCAAAAATGTATAGTACGTAGTATATATATTATAAGGTAATGCTAACTGGTAATGGTAACTTCATAATACGCTTTACATCCGAAAACCATGAATTCTGCTCATCATTCTGTACAAATTTCACTATGGAAAAACTTAAATTCGTGAAAAAAATCAGCTATCCATACAAAATTATCAATGTTGCTTAACAAAATGTATTGAACAGTTGACTTTTATTTCACGAATTCTGTTTTTTGTTGTTGTTGTAAAGTGTTATGGAAATGATGACCATAGTTCATGACTTTCTGGTGTAAAGTGATCTAACCGCAGTCATGTTCTATACTTTTAAGGTAGTAAGGCGTAAGGCAGCACAAATGCATTATGAGACTAGCCTTAGCCCACGTAAAGTCATGTCACTTGATAAAGTGTCGAGTAGCTATTGTAGTCAGATAGGTACTAACTTATACTTAGCGGAAGCATTTCGCGCCGGAAGCTCGGTCGTCTTTTTGTTTCGTTTTTTGAGTGCAAAGACACCGCTTAACACGTGCCATAGTATATTTAAAAGTTTAAGATTCATTTGAAGAATTCAATATGTTTCCATGATAATTATATTTCTGTTAACGAAAAAAAAAAAACGCACAGAGACCTTTTTTAATAATCTATTTTATAAGGTATTCCTTTAAATATTAACAACGAATGTATTAGAAAGGTAAACCATCAGGATTTTCATGATCACAGTAGACAAGGGTTTTGCCGACAGAAGAATAGACAGTATGACATATTGCCACAAAACCCTTGTCTGCGGTGGTCATGCTATACCTGCAGCAGCCAGATGGGAAAATGAACTGAAATAATTGCGGGAACAATTTCAATGTTGTCAGCACAGAAAAGGGAAGCATGTTAGAAAATGTATAAAGCAAGGAAAGGATAGGGGTAGGAAAGCAGTCAATAATGATAATATTTCTAGAATAAACAGATGTATCTACAGTAGGCGTAGCATGACCACCGAAGACAAGGGTTTAGTCGACAGAAGAGTAGAGAAAATGACATATCGTCGCCTTAGAGTGAAAACTTCGGGAATGCAATTTAGTCATTCTTATCTTATCATGACGCATAGGTTCTACAAGGTTAGTCAGAAAGGGGGTACTAATCCGCAGGCCACTTAAAGTAACACTGATGACGGTTTTAAAGCAAGTGTTAAAATTTCAAAATTCGATTTTTTTTATTTCGATGTTAAATAATTTTCATTTTAGTTTATTTCAAAAATTCTTCATCTCTACTTTAGTTACGAATTCAGAAAATAGAGCATCTAAGTCGTGATCCCAAATATGACCTAAAATGTAAACACAGCTAATCATAGCTGAGGATAGATAGATTTTAGGATATTTTATTTGTAATTTTTGAACAGCTATTTCTCTTAAAATATTGACTTTTGGGAAAAGTGGTAGAACAAAAGTTACTCATTATTATGGGTACTTTAACACCCTTTCGGATTAGTACCCCCTTTCTGACTAACCTTGTATAGTTATAAGAGAGCCGCTCTATGCGAAATTGTTTTGTAGACACTGAAATTAAGCCTATATTTGGGTATGTAAAATTCGTAATAAATGCAATTGACTAGCTTTTGTCCGAGACTTCGCCCACGTGAAAGCCCACAGGAACCGTGCAATGACCAAATTTAATGTATTCCCAAGGTTTCACTCTAAGGCAACGATATACACAATGGCAATATATCATTTTATCTATTCTACAGTCGACAAAACCCTTGTCTTCGGTGGTTATGCTACGCTTGCTGACGGTAAAGGTTCAGATAAATGTATAAAGTACCTGGGAAATGCTTGGGTAATATGTAGGTAGAGACAACACAGACCGATGTGCTGCCAACACATTTATGAGTTTATTCAGCCAAATAACGCGCGTATTGGCGTACAATCAAATTATTTATTAGCATATCGGAATTAGCAAAGATTTATTTACACAGCGGCAGCAACGTGAACATGAAAGCGAATGTTGATTGTTGTGCCGAGATCAGTTCTGGGCAGATGACCAGATGTTATGACACCGCAGGCTAACAAACAAACGAGCCATTTTACTGTCGATATAATGTTTGATGTGGTGTTTTATCTGTGGGGTGGGCGTGTCCGCGAGACAATGATCTATTTTTACGCAGGCGCGTAAAGAGGCGGCCACGTGGCGGGCAGCTGCGCCGGCGCACGTGCCGCGTATTTATACTGAGACGCCGCCGACGACGACGCCGCGACGCCCGCCCTTAAGTCGATGCGTATTCTTGACCGTCAATTTGATGCAAGCCGTATATAATGAACGTCTCAAAACTTATTCAACATTTCATTAAACTTTTAGGGCCTGCTCCACCTGAAAACGTCTTTATGGCTTTCCCAGACCTTACCTAAATGCCAGACAGCTCTATATCACTTCACTACGAAGCATTAATTCTTCGTAGTGAAGTAATATTTCACCTGAAATTATATCAGCAAGTGGTGAAACTAGCCTTTAGATGAAAAACTCAAGTCAGCATAATAAGATGTTTTAAAGGGTATTAATAAATCCAATCAATATAAATAAATAAATGTAAGCCTGTAACTTTCCCACTGAAAGTACAGGCCTCTTCTCATTTAGAGAAGGAACGAGCATTGATCATCACACTTCCTCATTGCAGGTTGACGATATGAGACCATTAAGTCCAGGTTTCTGCACAATGTTTTCCTTCATCGTAGGTATGTCAGTGGGGTATTTAACTAAGAAAGTACATTATGACATTGAAAAAGTTCCATTGGTACATGCTGGTTTTTAACAAGCGGGTCTGTAACCTCCGGGACATCACGACGTCTTAAATCAGTATAAGTTTCTAAAAACCTTTACAGGCACACAGAGTCCAGCCGGCTCTGACCACTCTTGTAACAATTTTCTAATTTCTTTTGATTAACTTATATTTAAAAATGTAGCCAGAACAGCTGGGTACGTGGGTGTGATATGACGAGACGGAAGAAAGCGACAGTCGGCCGGACGGCGAAATATGAACACCCTCCGGGGTTATTAATCTACTCAATTATTATGAAACTGACGCACACTGCGACATGGGTCTTCTTTGTCGCATCCGTTCTAGGTAGGGATGACACTTCACTTTCTAGCGTTAGAAATTGATTTTTCTTAAATTACGTAATTTTACGCATAAAGAGGTCAGGAGAGGCGGCTCTGTTCCACAAGCGCATGTTAACTCGATACAAATGATCGGTACACGTACTCACGGTTTGTAGTAGATCTAAGTAGAGCTTATCATTCTGAGAAATACGTAATTGACAGTTGAGAGTAATCTCTGTCTATCATCAAACTGAAACTGTCCAATATCGAGCATAGGTTTGAAGAAACGGTCGAATAGGCGTTGTACCTGCGCTTGAGAGGCGAATAAGAAACCATTCGAGCATAGTTAAAAAGCTTAAGGCCAATTTTAAGATAAACACTGCAGTTTATTCCATGGTATTTGACATGACTTTAGAAAAGGATAATAGATTATTTGACTTCTAGATGTCGTATTGGAGAGTCACTTGGCCAATATTCAAGCACGATAACAAGTCAAAACATGCCTAGCTATTTCAGTTTTGTTTGTCCAATAAGGTAAAATGGAACTCAAGATGAATGAATGATTTGATTGACCGTACAAGACGAAGCAATCTTTCTTATGTGACCCTATATTTACAATTGCTGTAATTTACTAGATTGCATGTAAGATAGTTTCATAGTGTACATTTTATAACAGCCCTGGCATGTTGGGCGGCGCGCGTTCGGCCGCGCCGCTCCAATGTACGCGGACAGGTGTGACCGGCTGCCGCGCATTTTCATACAAAACCAACGTTTCAGATATAAAAGGCACTTCCTTTCATCCCACTACCCACCGTCGGGAATGCCCATTAATTTGCCAACACAATATTTTTAGTGCGCGGCTCGCGTGTAATATATCGTGGCCACGTGTTGCCGTATGTCGTCCGCCGAACGGCTGCGTCAAATTATTTTCGTTCATGTCACAAGATACAGCGTTCATCTGGACCTTTCTTCCTTAAAAATCACACCATTTGTTGGCTTAATGTAGTTACTCGTATAATGCATCCGGTGGAAAATGCGCGCTCCGCCTCGCTGCCCGCCTGCCGGTGGAAATTATTGCGTCGGCGGCTACGTAGCTTCGTCTACGAGACATAAAAATTGCTCTAGATATTATAAATTACATATTATTTACTTTCATAATTCAATAAGATTTTAGGTTAATGCTATGTTGTCTGTTTTATAAAGCGAAATTGTCGGCGGGAGGCTGGATTTTTCCGAAATGATTTTTTATGATAGTCTCTTTGTAAATCAGTGTTATTTAGTACTTAAAGTACGCTCTCGAGCCGGTGGATACTGTAATCATTCCCGTATATCTCTTGGTTAAAGTTATATGCAAATCATCTAGCAATTTTCATGGAAACTGACCGTTTCGCTGGATGATGGATGGTGGCCGGCGCCGGCGGCGATGGCGGCTTGCGCTACAATTTTTGCATTATCGCACCATTTTATGCTTTTCTCGCCGAAACCATCCATCAAAGCGCAAAGCTCGTTACAATCATTTTATGTTTTAACACTCGTCTATTTTAGAGTTTTGTTACCGTGTGATATTGCCTAGTGAGCGCCGATAAATCTTTTAATATGCGCGAGGTATTTTTCACATGCCAGATAATAGTTCTTTGTAATATATGATTTAACACAATCCTTTTTATTACCATTACGACTTATTAATGGCGACTTTTTCAACGCGGGATTAACATCAAAGGCGGATTCATATAGAGATATAATGCTCTCATATTTAAAATTGAAATGTTGCAGAAAAAAGTTGGTGTTTTCCTTTGTGGCTGACGTTTTATGATTTTTGTTTAAATTAATTTCATCTTTGGTTTTATAAATGTCTGAGTGAAAAGACAAATAGGTGTATTTATTGTTGAAAATAAATATACATTACTAAGAAAATTGGAAAACGTAGAAATGTAGAAGAACAAATGCAATTGAAATAAAACAACGACGTTCCTACAGCTGCATATAAAACTGAACATACTTAATTAAATACTTTTTTCATGTCGTGTATAAAAGAAAATAGTTACGAATGATTAATCTGGTACTGGTGGTTGGATTCGTTGCGCACGCGCAGTTGAAGACAAACGCGGTGGACAACTGTTGTCTGCTCGTCTCGACAGCTGCGCTCCACTTGCGTGCTCAGCTGCGGACATAGATCGTGAACAACGCGATTTACTGAACAACCATTGCATATATTAAAATGTTTGGAACATTTTCTGAGGCAAAAACATGACACGAGAAGATGGTCGTATGATCGGTTACGAATGTGACTGTAGCTTCGCGTAGGCTGCAGCGTCTTCCTGCACACTATCTTCGTAATGAAAAATAATAAAACAAGTCATTCTATAATCAAACAAGTATCTCCGACGATGACCGGTATTGCGTCACCATTTGTGATATTTTCCTACCAATAACAGCAAAAATTTAAAACAGAAGCCGAAGCTTATCGGTTTATCAGTAGCTTTGACGTAGTATTGGTCAGTTATGTGTTCTATTATGCCATGATGCCGGCGAAGTGTTGCCACTCCAAGATAGTAAGTATGTGAAGCGATTAAGGCGAACGAAAAACGTTACCATTTTCCTTTTCTGAAAATGGAAAAATCATTTTTGTATTTTGATTGGATAAGATTTGAATTTCGATTTGTGTGATGATTTTTATGATTATTCAGTTTAGAAAATCTAGTACTGGATCAAAAAAGGTAACTTTACGCTACGTTTAAACGATGTAACCAATACCTTATACGCGATACGATGCAGAACGAGTATCAATCGTGTTTCTTCTTCAACTTTAAGCCTTCTAGCTTTGTAGTAATTAGAATCTTTCGTTATCAAATATAAAGTACACAATTGAAACTAAATGTCGCTGTCAGGATACCACTGTGGGTATTAGTCATGGAAATCGCACGGCTTTGCATGTTTAATTAAACGTTACATGTTCATAAATAAAGATACCTATCAAATAGAGTGGTTGGATTAGAATCAATGGGATTATCGAATGCGAATGACTTACTTTTATTTTCATGTAAGGGTGTTTAAATTGTTGATTTAGTTTGAAGATGTGTAGACATTGTAAAGATACCTGGCTAAAATATTGATACCATTAATAGTCCCGCAAGCGTATGTTAATACTACGTTTTCGTGACGAGAATTTTAAAAGTACCTTTTGAAAAAACGTTATGGCAACAGACCGTCGCCTACCTGCAAAATTTTCGATCTACAGCCAGAGATTGAGGCATCTATACAAAAGTTTTTATGAATCACGTACAAAACTTTCAATGTCGGAAAATTTACTAAACACGAAAACAATTTCATTAATCACACAGTCACTATGTACATGAGTCAGCTAGGTACACGGCAGTCATGGCAGGTGAACTATTGACCATGCAATAACCTGAATCATATCAGCAGTAATTATCAACCACACATTCTAAAGTATCTGAAGCTCGTCAAGCGAGTGAGTCATTTCGACGTGTGGCAGTCACCGGTGTAGCCGTAGCTGCGCGTCGGAGTGACGCCGACGCCGACGCCTGCGCGAGCGCCGTGATTTATTTACTTGGAACTTGCGACGCGCGCCGTTCGAATTTGTTATTCATTACTATGAGCAATAGCAATGTTGTTCACAGGTTCATGTGAAATTGTAACCATTGTAGAAATGTGAGTATTCGAAGTAAATACCTGAAGATAAAGGTCATTAATTCATGATTCAACTTTTGGGTTTAGAAGAAAATGCATAACGATGCCATTAAATCTAAGCTTTCGATTGGTTGAAAATAAACGTCTGAATTTATTCTAAAATAGGTGTCTGATCTACGAGTCTACGAGAAAATAAAAGACTGACTTCATATTGTTTTGCATGGGGAAATAAAAATAGGCTTTGAGGGCAAAAAAGACATTACAGATTGTTTTATAATAATGCTCGTGACGTAGCATCTTCACAAGTTTCAGGCACACATGCGTGCAGGCGTCTCCAGACTCGTCCCGCGCACGCGCCGCTGCTAGTTCGCTATTAATCACGATCCACGCGCGATCATAATCTGGCGGTCGGCGCCGCACGCCCTCTCTGTTTGGATAACCGTTTGGTACAAGCGCCTTGACTGACAGATGAAACACATACGATACTTATATTATTATAATAATTACATTTTAGAACTATGAAGTGTTTTCATTGCCTAATGATTTGAGTTAGTTTGAATCAACAGATTTGACAAGTAAATTAATAATGCTCTAACCAAAGAAGAGAGGGGCTCGTGGCTACAAACCCGCGGATTATTCGATTTGAAAATTAAGCTGCGTTTGCCACGGTCAGTCCGTGGATGGGTGACCATGCGTTATACATCAAGACTCCTTCGTCAAGCCAGCAGCCCTAGTGATACGACTACCTATGACAGTCGTTACGGGTCCGACAGAAGTCCGAGAGTCTGACAACCGGTCTATAATAACCTTAGGATATCGTCATTGTCAGATTGCAGTTGCTTCGTGTAAAATATTCAGTATTCAGCTGCATCTAGTTGGGAAAAAGCTAGGCAGAATTAATCAAGAAAGAGTTCAGGAAAATTGGAAAAGTTTGCCGGAGAAAATATGTCATTCCGTTAAAAATAATTGCAAAATGTACGTACTGCATCCAAAATGTTGTGTCTACATTTGATCACAAGCACATACAGAATTATTTTGTCACAAAAGGTGACGTTAATTAGTCAAAGCTTTAAAAGTCGTCTTGATAAAATACCGGTACACAAATATCCATTTCGGGGTCTACTTTTTGTTCTCGAACGTTAATTGACAGACTCACGTGGCGCATACATCATTCTTTGGACATACGCGATCTAAATTGGTAAACTAAATAAAAGTAGAGTTTTCACTTGAACCACGCGTTGCACGTGCACGTGTATATTTTAACAACACGTAGAATTATTCGCCTCGTTTGCTTACGATAATATGTAAAGAGAGTAGCTCTATGACGTGTTAAAAAGTTTCCAATGTTATTGTTTACAGTAAGGAGTGTATTAGATGGGCGGCGCGAGCGCTGATGAGAGAAGCTTTTAGTATGATCGATAATGAAGAAGGCGCCACGGAAGAAGTTTGGATTACATCACAGTTTTGTTTTATCGATTTTTCGTCATGATTTCACTTTTATTACTGTTTATTTTTCATGCTATCAAAATCAAAAGTTTTTATTTCACATAAACTATTACAGGCGCTTATGAAAAGTCGAATTTAGGTGCACGGTTCCAATTAGTCGTTTCTTATGGAGAAGAGCCGGCAAGAAACTCCATAGTTACTCTTTTCTATCATCGGTAATATACTTACAGAAGAATAAGGATGAAACCCATGTCGGTCATCGAATACAGACGTTTTGCTCATATTTTCTTATGGTATACAAGTTTTGTCGAAGGGGGTACTAATCTGAAAGCGTGTTAAAGTACCCACAATAATGAATAACTTTTATTCTACCACTTTCCCCAAAGTCAATAGTTTAAGAGAATTAGATGTTCAAAGATTTTCATAAAAAATACACTAGATCTATCTATCCTCAGCTATGTTCAGCTGTGTTTACATTTTAGGTCATATTTGGGGTCAATGATTACTTAGAAGCTTCATTTTCTGAATTAGTAACTAAAGAAGGGATGAAGAGTTTTAGAAAAAACTGAAATAAAAATAATTTTGCATGTTAGTAAATAAAAATTATTGGATTTTGAAATTTTGACACTTGCTTTAAAACAGTCATCAGTGATACTTTAAGTGGCCTGCGGATTAGTACCCCTTTTTTGACTAACCTTGTATAAAGTATTAAACAAATACCAAGTGTTACCTACCTATTTTTAGATGTATTCATCATTTAATGGCACAGCACACTTATAAAATATTTACATAGTCATTAGAGCTGTACCGTACATGTTTCTTTACAATAAACACGCCATGTTTTCCTATAAAAACAAGTACTATTTAATTATCGCAGTAACGTAATTCCGCTGATGGTGTCGTGTCCTCTCGGAGGGACTCGGAGGGAGAGTCTCTGATACAAATTGGCGGGCGCATGTCACGTAACTTAATCAGCACCCTTCTTCCACCCACCCCTGCCAGCTTTATAGGCAAATATACGTCGATGGATTTAATAAAACATGTACATAACTCTAAATTAGGATAGATGGTGCCTTTGTCAGACTTTGATGTTTAATGAGCTGTTTTTCTTTGAGCTGTAAATCAAAAATACTGCTAATATAATTTAATAACAAATCATGTGATGTGGGTGCAAATAGAACATTACTTGAAACATGTTTACACTTCATAAAGTTCCACGAACGTGTAGTATTTAGGTCATAACTCTGAAAGCATATCTACTTTTCCACATTTAACTACAGTTTTGAAAACCATTCATTCTTCCACATGAGTAGATCGTTATAAAAGACATTTGTATAACAAACTGACCTGTCTTAACAAAGATATCACAATGTGTAACATACTCGTACAATCGCTACTGGTGTTACAGCCACAAAGTGAAACCAAAGAAAGTTGTATGGTACGGTCGCGTCATCGATTGCAATACGCAATAACGCCGCACGTGCATTTTCATCGCTCATAGAGCGGGGGGAGAAGGGGGGTCACTTGTAAACTACGAGCAATGTACTCTATGGGAAACCTTTTTATTAAATTGGATCGGCGAAGCAGACAGCTGGCTGAGTTGTATGGGCTCGTCCCTATGATTTATACCGTTGATTTGTTTAAATTAGATTAATTACTTGATCGAATCGGCGATACGGAATACTTATAAATAAGTGAAACCGACTGCTCATGTGATGTTATTGATTTAAGAACTAAAATTGCAGTTATGCGGCTGCAAGACTACAAGATAAATAGTCAATAATTTTGCATTGTAGTCGTAATAAAATAAAATAGTTTATTGTATCATAAACATTAATGTCTTCTTTTTGCTCGGTTATAAAAGGATCGAATCGAACTGTTTTCAATGAATATGTAGTTACATTTTACGAATACTATAAATGTGTTTCGGTATAAACTGAAAAGGGAAGGGCGGAGCGGATATTTTGTGAATTGCGAGCACGTTTCACGTAATTTAGCCGACTGGGGCCGACACGGACCGAGTCGGGCCGAGTGGAAAACGTTGTAAACATTTCATGCGCCAATAATGCACGATCGCAAATACCAAAGTGTCAATTTGGGACGATACGGAAAATAGCTGACGTAACGTAATGGTTTTATAGCTGACTTTACGGTTACGCAAGTTTAACCTTTTGTAAAATGTTTGTGAATGAGGTTTCTGTTTGTTTTGGCGCTAGGTAGATATTTGACTCCATTTTGTACTTAGATTATTTTATACATTATAAAAGATGTTAAAAAAGTTACTTTTAGCATTTTGTAAGTTCACTCGATAACGGAAATTGAACAATTTTTCGAAATTCGCATATTTTATTTGTTACTGCGTACAAATTAAAATAATTTTAATTCATTTTTAATACCTTTCATTTATATAAATTACGATCGAGAAGAGTTGAAACAAATTGAAAACAACAGCAAAATCTTTGAAGGCAAATTACTCAGATTGTTATTACTTTTTATGGATATTTTATAGCAAGTACGTGTTAGGCAAGTAAAACGCAAAAGTCAATTAACCAGCAGGTATTTGCAAAAACATAAAAATCAATGAAACGTTTTCATATTTGTCAAGGCTCAGTTTGTAAAGTTTGTTGTACTAGCTTCCTCGTAGATTTATGTGATATTCTTCGCAACATTTGCTTGCATCAGGCTAAATCATCAACCCTTCTGTTACCAAGGCTCCATCCCCTGAGACCCGCTCGCCCCGCCCGACCCATCGCAAGCGTCATTGACTTTACCGTGTTAAAACAGGGACATGATGTAAAAACATGTTATGCTTTTTTCCTTCTTTTTTGGTCTGAGATGTCGCTTTCATCTTACCATGTTATCTTAGGGAGTCTATATAAAGGAAAATACGCGTTATATACTTAAATTGGGCTTCTAACCAACTTTTTTGAAGTGTATACAAATAGTACCTAGAATACCTAGAGATGGTAAGCTGACTGACTGGTGAAATTATTTAGGTGTACTCAGATTGTGAGATTATTCTCTAGTTTTTCTGATTCGGGGATATTGATAAAATCAGATGGGGTATGGGGGATTGGGTATGGGGTTCTTCTCAAACCGAGACATCAACAGTAGATGAATCAAACTTGTAAAAAATCATAGTCTAGTGAGGAAAATATTAAAAAAAAAAGTTTTTTATGTTTTGACTATCTACTAACACTGAGTTGCAAGAAAGATGTATACCATTAGGTGATCATTAACTAATCCGTCATTAAGAATAATGCCTCCATTAAATTAATGGCTATTGCATGAACACTAATTAGGTTGCAGTTCGTATTTACTAATTATCATATAATGAAATCATTAAGTCTAGAGAGTGAATGTTTCTAAAACGAATGAACGATTGCTTTTTTTTACACCTAGAAACTTGTAGGTATTTAAATTGGTTTTGGAATGGAATAAAACACATCAGAGTTTAAAAAAACTAACGTCACTGTCTCGTCAACTGTCAAGTCATTAATTATTTGCTTGTCTGGTACTTTTCAAATTTGTATCGTTTTTATTTATTTTAAACGACGAAGAATGGCAACGAAAAGAAAACGTGGTCGTCCTTCTTATTTTGTATCGTTTTGTGAAAACGCTCGTCAATTGAAGTGCCTCTGAATTTTTATAAGTATTCTAACTTTCAAATGCCCACATAAAACACGCAATGATTAGGAAAGTCGATAAGTTTTTCCCACAAGCCACGTTACACCCCGCCATGTATTTTCGGCACAAGACCGGAAGTCCGGAACTTAGTACACGTGCCGCACCGGAACTTGCGTCAGTTTCCGCTCAATCGCAATCAGAATGTTTGTTGTTTGTATATTATATGACGTAGTATACATAAGTCCTATATATTGTACTGAAAGTAGGAACTTAAATTCAGAGATAATGATGATGGTTAAATGGTTTATTTGAACCAGTATGTACAAATAGTCCGTCGAAGTGGTTTAGAGGACAATCAAAAATGATTTTCATTACCAGGCATTTTCTATGTTTTTAAGGTTTCTATAAAAATCGAAATTCAGAGTCATGGTACTTAATAGAAATTATTACTATACGTAAATATATTATCAGGACTTTGACGATCAACTAAAATGCTTTGTTGTGTCATGACGTAACTAGACACAACTGTAATACTTATAAAGAAGTAAAAAAGGTTGACAACACTTTGTTCGATAAAATCGATTGCTAAGAAGCCACGTGTTAAGATAACGGTAAGCGTGTACTGCACGTGTCAGCACGAGGGGTTGTAATATAGCGTTCAGTTCTTACTCCGTACAATACGCTTGTAATGATCATTTGATCCGAGAACTATAGAATATGTGAGGGAGAATTAGTGATTTAATCCTTGGGACTATTGATGTTGATATATTCTACTACACTACAAATTCAAGGATGCAGGCAAAAAACTGGGAATCTCATATTAATGTACAATGGGAATACCATGCTTGTCTATTGTAGTTTTATTTCCATTCACACGTTTTCGCTAAAAACCAGTATAATCACAGAAAATTGCAATTTTTTAAAGTACCTGAGATAAAGAAAATCGCAGACTTGTCAACCTTTGATTGCGTTTATCGCTAAAAGTTATAAATTTGGACTATCCTGGTTTTTTACCTGTACCCATCATTTGGATTATAGTATTGAAGCAGTCTGATAGCGAAGCTACAGATTCATCCCCCAGCCTTTCCCAACTTGGTTTCGGTTGCCAGTCTTACTAGATGCGACAGCTGTTGATTAGACACTGAATAGTAGTTAGAATTAAAGTATGTAGATTAATAATGTTAGGAAGTAATATGAGTTGGTTACTACTTAACCTTAGAGAAACTTTAACTAACCTTAGAGATTAGAGCAACGTGGTCGACGACATCGGTGGCCGCGTTGCTCTGTGCTCATTAAAATCTTTGCATAAAGCCTATTTCGTTAGAGATGAGTTAGAACAGTGATAGGCAATGTACGGCCCGCGGGCCAGGGCGTCTACTGCCTAAGCACCAAGTCCGTGGTTTCGGCCTTAGTTACGAGCGTTTCCTACTCTCTATCACCTACGGACATACGATTATTTCGGGGCCCGAACAAAGAATGAATGACAACACGATTTGACAGTTGTCCCTACTACCGATGTGTTTTTGCCCATCCGAAAAGTTGAACTTGACACTTGTTTTGTTCACTCCTACGTGTCGGGCTACTTTCGGACGGGCGACTAACTTCGTTGACGGACTTAGGGAGTAGGCCCCCAGCTCCGGCCTGCGTGCTGTTTTGATCCTGCCGCCAACAACCGTAGTCATAGGAACCTTTCTAATAGTCTCGAAAATAAATGTAGATATACCTGCGTTGTGTTTGTGTCCACATAAATCAATGTGAACAAACTCTGGCTCCCATACGATTGACTCGGTTTTTTTGACCCTTGATAAGATGCCCACCGCTGAGTTAAAACATAATTGAGATTAGTGAATTTAGGACAAAGATGACGTAGGCTGATCGCGAATGAGCCGCTATCCTCCGGTTTCTGAATTGAGAATTCGGGATAAGCAATACTTAAGTAGTATTTGAGTACGGTGTTGTCAAAAAAATGCTTTGAAATCCGTCATTTTTTTGACAACTCCGTACTCAAATGTTACTTAAGTACTGCTTATCCTAGAATTCTCAATTCAGAAACCGGAGGTAAGTTACTCGAGACAGTTTTTTTTTTATAAATTCCTTGCCCCACACTAAGATTTCTCTTGTATCGTGGGTGCGTTTACAGACACAAATCTCACATACACAAACGCCCAGTCCCGCAACAACCATCTGTGGGCCATACAAATTTTTGTTCCGCGTGGGAATCGAACCCACGACCCGTAGCGCAGAAGCCAATCGCTTAGCCACTGCGCCAAACGTATCGTCAAAAAGTTGATCGCCGTTTGTTTTTAGATGTAGGCCATGTACCGAATGGTAACTGCAACTACAAACAAATAGCGATAAACTGTGTTTCCAGCAACTTAGCTCATGTGTGATCAGCCTTAGTGAAACCCAGCTCACTCCGCCAAGCATAATAAGCGTGACTTTAAGTATGTTCCTTTGTGCATTTTCGTGTCAACCTTTAACGATCTTTTCTTTTATAATCTTAAGCCGACCTATTGTCAGAGTCGTGCGCACATTAGCAACGTTGTAGATTTCAACTCACGACCTTTCGAATGCCAGCGGTTGGATTGTTGCTCTTTTCTACTAAGTAGTACATGCTGGTTAACTTGTGCAAGGCGCACAATCGGCAATAAAAATGGGTGAGGAATATTTATACAAGGTTAGTCAGAAAGGGGGTACTAATCCGCAAGGCTGTTAAAGTACACATAATAATGAATAACTTTTGTTCTACAACTTTTCCCAAAAGTCAAGAGAAACAGTTGTTCAAAAATCTCAAAAAAAAACTCGAAAATCTATCTATCCCCAGTAATGATCAGCTGTGTTTACATTTTAGGTCATATTTGGGGTCACGAATTAGAAGCACCATTTTCTGAATTTGTAACTAAAGCAGGGATGAAGAATTTTTGAAAAAACTAAAATAAAAATCATTTTATTTGGAAAAAAAAATATCGAATTTTGAAATTTTAACACTTGCTTTCAAACAGTCATCAGCGATACTATAAGTGGGCTTCGGATTAGTACCCCCTTTCCGACTAACCTTGTATTTCTCTACAATGATAATGATCCTGATTCGTTTGCTAAATTTGTATTGCGTTGTTATGGAAGAGCGTGGCTTCCCAACACAGGCATTGCTTGCTTAAAGTGAAGCTCCAAACACTAAGCTTGTATGTAAACTTATGAAGCAATTAGCTAGTTGTGTGTTGGGTGTCTTCCTGTTCATCCAAAAGTTGTCTGGTAGATATCGTTTTCAGCGATAAGACCGCCATTGTACCCTTTAATGTATGTTATTGTATAAGAGCTGTATTACAATTTTGGTGTACAATAAAGTATATTCTATTCTATTCTAGTTCACCGCATCATTTCTTCTCGGAGATAGTCAGATAAACTACACCGGCGCAATCTAGTCTAAAAAAAAACATAATATTGACTTGTAAAATTGTCTGTAACACATTAATTTAAATTAACAAAAAAAAAAAATATGCTGCTCTTTGTTTTTGTATACAGCATGACTTGTTAGTCGCTTTACATCCGAAAACCATGAACTCTGCTCATCATTCTGTACAACCTTTAAAATGGGACAAACAGTTCGTGAGAAATAAAATCTGCTGTTCCATATAAAATAACTAGCTGTACCCTGTGTGCGTTGCAATGCACTTTTTCCTACTTATTACCTACCTACTACTTACTTACCTTCGGAAACAAAATCAGAATAGTAGCAAAAAGTTAAAACCATTTTCATGCATGCGGTAAACAAATGAAGAATATGGACATCTTGAGATAATTTCGTTTTTTTTTCAAATATCAAAATTTTCTTTCTTAAGAATCTTCTCCTGACAATAACGAACACAATAAAAAAAAAACCGCGAAATCGGTTCAGCCGCTCACGCGTGATGCCGTGACCAAGGGAAATAGGGATTCGTTTTTATATACATAGATAGATCAATGTTGCTTAATAGTATTTTTTTTTCACATTTTCCATATTTTCTCCTACAATAAAAGTTGTACAGAATGAAGAGCACAGTTCACTGTTTTCGGGTGTAAAGCCACTAGCCAGTCATGCTGTATATTCATGTTTCTACACACTATTGTTTACATTTCTTGTTTTAAATTTTCCAGGTCTGCTGGAAGAGATTTCTGTAAGAACTTATCATTTATCAAGTGTTGTGTGTACATAAATCCTAATCCTAACTAATATTATGAATGCGAAAGTAAGTTTGTTTGTTTGTTACGTTTTCACGACTAAACTACTGAACCCATCCTCCTGAAATTTTGCATATACGTTGTCAGGTGTACAGAAACGGACATAGGATACTTTTCATCCCGAAAAAAAGTACTGTTCCCAAGGAAAACAATAATCACGTTCATAGATGGCGCCACGTGTCTTTCGAATTACGGTTGAATTATGTTATTATAGAAACTTTAGTAGTGTGTCAAGACTTTTTTGAGCTTAATTGACGCAAGCGAAGCCACGGGCAAAAGCTAGTTATGAAATAAATAAATCGATAGGAGCAAACGACTGTTGCTGACTGTTAAATGACTTGATATCTTTAAAACTCTGTAGCATAAATATTAATATCCATTTTATGATGATGTCTTTGTTGCTGTATAATAATAAGCCGCAGCCATAAAACCAGTCATCAAAAAGAAACCTCAGATATACACACCACTCAGTTTCATCCCCATTGAATTACGACAAATAAACCAAGAACTCTGTTTCACATCTACTTTATTATGAATTGCAGGAGAGTGGGAGGTCTTTTTACAGTGGTTGTTTTATCTTCCCTACTAGCTTTCCCTTTTAAGGCCCTCTGGGCGGGCGGAGCGAATCACGACGAGTGCAGTGGGTAATGACGTCACGCTTTTCCAACGATGAAAGCTATCTCGTGATGAATATTTTCACTAAGTACTGTCGGACAAAAAAGTTTTTTGTTTGTCTATCTTCTCTATTTCTTTTCGAAGGAATACAAAGGGCAGAAACGTATCATAGATTGGTTACCAGCTAGCCTGACATGAGAAGAGTGAGATAGTTTTGTGTTCGTATTATCTCAATATATACAAGGTTAGTCGGAAAGGGGGTACTAATCCGAAGCCCACTTATAGTATCACTGATGACTGTTTGAAAGCAAGTGTTAAAATTTCAAAATTCGGTAAAAAAAATTTCCGTATAAAATGATTTTTATTTTAGTTTTTTCAAAAATTCTTCATCCCTGCTTTAGTTACAAATCCAGAAAATGGTGCTTCTAATTCATGACCCCAAATATGACCTAAAATGTAAACACAGCTGATCATAACTGGGGATAGATAGATTTTAGAGATTTTTTTTTGAGATTTTTGAACAACTGTTTCTCGTAAACTATTGACTTTTGGGAAAAGTTGTAGAACAAAAGTTGTCCATTATTATGGGTACTTTCACACCTTTTCGGATTAGTACCCCCTTTCTGACTAACCTTGTATAATGTATGTGTATGTGCACCGACAAAATTATCTCGCTCAGCGCATGTTAATAGCTGGTAAGAGAGGCCGGTGAGAGGTAAGCAGGGTTCGAAACAAAAAACGTGTAAAAAATATGTGCTTAACGCGCTGAATCCATTAGCAAATTAAATTGTGAAAGTTATTGGAGCAAATGCTTGTTTACGCATTTTCACTGAAAGTAGGGTTTGTTTAAGTCTTACGCGGTAATTTTACGGCAAGTCATGCAAGTCGGTAAAACTTATAGAAGTCGACTTACTGCTGGTATGTTGGCAAGTCGGTTGCAATTTAACTTCCTAGTGGATTCAACGCTTAACTTAGTAATTTATTAAGCACCTTATTACCAGCCTCATAATGCGCAAAACACTCCTAATCGCTTTGATTTTGACAGGTCAATAATTTCCGAAAGTTCGACAATTAACAAACAAATTTTCAGGCAACAAGCAACGAAATGCAAATTTATCACTTCACAAATCCATATAAATCATATAAAAATGTTTCATAAACTTTACATCTCATAAAGTAATTATTTCATATATTATCATTTTACAACAGAACGTTAGTAAATGTTTCCTAACATAAATACGTTTAACGTTAAATCGACAAAGATCTATTTATCATTTCGTCAATAGTTTGAGAAATGAAACGTTGACAAATGGTGCTTGTGAAATGATAATTTGCTAATGAATTGTGTGTTAAACACCATAGAACCATTATTAATCCTACTTCTCCACAACTATGTATCACGCAATGAATATTGTTGTATTGTCAAAATGAAAGCTATTGAAATTACGAAAGTGATACGCAATTCGGATGCAGATTCTAGTCCAGTTTATTTACAATTATTCAATTAATTTTAAAATTGTACAGTGTATTTCCAAGTTTTGTCTGCTCATGACTTGTCATACTCTTAAACCTGATCATGTGACAGTGAAACGCATAACTAACCACTAGTCGGCACTCACATACATGAATATAAGTTACCATTCGTCACGGATATAGTGTGAACGCTTAATGCAAATCGAATGATTCGCGCATCGCCGCTCTTGAGAGTTGAACGGCACTCGATCTGGGGTGCGTCTGCGCCTGCGCAACGAACACTTGTTCGCTGTCAACTTGACACGACACACGCAATTATCTGCACGGCACAATGGATGGGTAGTGCGTTAATTACTGACGTACTTTCTTTTGTTAGACACTTCACAATGTGGTAGAAGTTAGAAAGCATTAATAATAAGCAGCTAATATTGATTATTTTTAATCGCTTGTTTAATCATGTTGTGTAGAACCGGTAGAAATTTTAACGTGTACGTAATGGATTATTTTTGCGTAATATTATCAGGTACGGTCTTAAAATCACTGCCGTCAGAGTAAGGTAAGATGTAACCATACTCTGTTAAACGAAAGATAAGTCCTGACAGCGGTCATTTCGTAAATTGTAGCTGTAAGAAGACTGCTATCGAAAAAACGTAAACGTCATCAAAAACCATAAAGTAGCATATTATAAATGTTATGTTTTTGTATATATTATAACTTTTGGGAGACATATTCATAATTATGTTTAATTACGGTTTACTCACGTGCATTTTTCGGGACTGCCCGACTAGTTTCGGACCCAAACAGAGCCCTTAATCATGAGCTGAACACGCGAACGAGTTGGACTCGCGACCTCGCCCTACACCTCTTACGCACGTGAGTAAACCGTAATTAATCATAAATAGGTTATGTTTTTTTAAAAGTATTTGGTATTCTTTGTGGTAACGTTTTGTAGAAAAACCCAGACTCACCTTACGTAGAAAAGGGTAAATATATCAGATTTTTGGTTTATAGATCCTTCTACTGTACACTAAGAAGGATGAGGTAATTCTCAATCTAATTCAAACATCATCAGTTTACAAAAGATAGGTACTTATTTAGCACGTGTCTGCGATGTCCGTTGGATTGTGACAAACTGACAACTGGCGAGATGGACCAATATTTGTACGTGGCCAGGATGTTTGCAGTACATATAACGCCGTCCGACTAAAAGCTAAGAAAATATTTAAAATCGAAATCTTCTCGAACAAATATTGAACAAAAAATCGTGATCTTCTGAACTCGACCTAACAGTGAATAAGTATTAAAGTACCTATCTTATCATGTGGGTATACAAAAAGCAGTTTTCGTCGTTTTTGACAGAACGCTCTCTGATACAAAATACTTTATTTTTTGTTGTATTAGGTAATAAATACATGTTAGGGATGCTGTGACGATTTCGGTTGTGCTTATCGCGTGTCGTTATCAGCCGGAAGGCGCGCTCTTGACCCCGAATTGATAAAGCTTACACTAAAATAGCTCGCTGTAGATAACGTGCGCTACGTCCGTTTACTGGGAACTGGTTAAAAAACACCGAAATGTACTGTTATTAGTATTACTCATGATTTATGAATGTGTGACATAATTTACAAGTTACATAATATGGGGAATAAATAGATTTGTACTGTCTAGCCTTTTTCCAATTATGTTGTGGTCAGCTTCCAATCTAACCAGATGCGACTGAATGCCAGTATTTTACGCGAAACGACTGCTATCAGACCTCTGCAACTCAGTTACTGGACAATGTCGATGTCCTAAGGTTAGACCGGTTTTTGGGCCTCTGACTACACTATCATAGGTATTCGTCTGACACCCGGGACCGATGGTTTAACATGATTCCCGATGTACGGAGGGATCTCAATGTGTAAGGAATGGTCATCCATTCACGGGATGACCGCGGCAAGCGCAGCTTAACCTTGCACATCATACTATCTGCGTGGTTTTTAATTAGCCACGAGCCCCTCTAAAAATAAATCAAATAAATGAATAGATTTATCTGCAATACATTGAAACGATACAATGAATAGCTGAATGTTTACTATGGACACTTACTGCAAGGGGGTTTAAAGGTTGCTAGGGTTTGGTCGGAAAGAGAAAGGAGGAGGCGAAAAAAAAAAGTTTCTTTTGTCGTCGCTTAATAAACATTATTTTGTTTATTTCTTTTCTTTTTTCTAACATAAAGATTGCTGATAGTTAGTTACACAAGTTTCCACACATTAACGATGGTTTAAAATAGCATGTCTAATGAACTAGTTTGAACATATTATTCAAGCTTGAAAACTGCACGACACTTAAAATGGATTCTAAAGTTTTTGGGTCACTAACTATATTTATGGGAGCTAAAAGTGGAGTACAAGCAAAACGGATTTCGAAGAACTTACAAACTTACATGACTCTTCGCCATAAACGTTCCAGAAAAACAATTGAGAATCGCAAAAACGTTCTCTCACCAGTCAGAAAACGAGTCAAGTAGTTTTTATTTAGAACCCGACTATCGTTATAAAGCCCATCAAATATTTTGACACTTGGCTGTCGCGAGATAAGCAGTGTCGCAGTAAAGTCATCGTCGGCTAACACTCCTGACTTTTATCGCCTGTAACTTTTTGCGCGTTGTCGTATATTTTTGTTTTATGTTTCCAATATATTACGCTATTTTCAATGCGGTATATTCCGGCTATAAAACTTGCAGGTGTTTTTGTTATTTACTTTTTTAATGATGATTGATTTTCTATTTTAGAAAGTTTTGGGTAAACAAGATGTTTAAATGTGTTTATTTTTGTAACTGTTGGGGATGCATCGCTTTTGGTGAATTTTGCTCCACTTATTTTGTTATTGTGTAAGATTAATGTTTTTGTTTTTGCGTGCTTAGGTATTAATTAATTAATATTTAGTAGTACTACAAAATATAACACGAAATAAATAATACAGGGCTCGTGATCTAATGGTGACAAAGAGAGACCACGCATGGGATAATAGGTACAAAAAAAAAGTTTTTTTTCTTTTATCAAGCACCAAAATGAAAAAAAAAATACAATCAAGCTAAATCCCTTGTAGGGTTAATCAATAGGTACTAGTGGATCGTGTTGTTTTAAGGATTTACATGGATTCGTTTATAACTCTGTATATTTAGATACCCACATAGATACATGTCGTGTGTACTTTTTATTTTCAGTACGAAAGTAGTCGTTGGTAATATAAAAAAGGAACGTTTTTTATTATTATTCTCTAAACCTTTTTACCTAATTTTATTAACGTTCTTCATAATACCTACATATTTTGCGTGTGACGTGGTCGGCAAGCGAATAACAAGAGGCTCATTATGCGAGTCATACAGCGGGTAGGCTCGCTCGGAGAAAGGGACGCGAGACGGACGCCGATCAATAAGTCAAGACGAAGGCACACAACGCTTTGAAGTATAATATCACTTTTTACTTAAATTGGGAAACAACTCGACAAAAATGTAGGTATAGTTTTTTACTGTATTGCAGTTCCATTAAGAGTAGCGATAAAATAAAAATTGATTGAGTATGATAATAAGAATTCTGTTTCTAAAGAAAATCGAAAAAAATATGTTTTTGAGAGGGAAAAATACAAAAAGGATTTTCGCGACCCTGCCAGGATTCGAACCTGGAATCTTCTGATCCGTAGTCAGACGCGTTATCCGTTGCGCCACAGGGCCAGATGGTATTCAAGTTGAAATGATACATTACGTTCTCATATTAGAAATGAAATGTAAAAAACTTGCTTGGTTGAAGTTATTTCGGTATATTTGCATCAATTACCACCATTATTACATTTGTTTTAATTTTCAGTATTGTATCAGAAACTATAAAGTGAAAAGGGATTGGTATTTTCACGAATGTTTTTAGCTAGTTAGTGTACCAATACTACTTTTGCTGTATTCCTTTGATCGTTATATAAAGGGGTTCATTAGATAGCGAACACGTGAACATTTTACTAATTAACGCTAACAGTGAGGTCGTGTGCAGGCCGCGTGCTCGTTAGTGCCCGCTACGGCCGCGGGGAGGCGCCATTGTGCGCGCGCACGCTTACCAACTCAGCGTTTATTTGATTTTTATTCTAATTTGACATGGCAGAGGCATATAAACAAGGTTGTATTGTTGCTTATAATATATTGTGTATCACTTTATTATTTAGGTACTTACATATTAGATGTAAGCGTCAGAATAAATCATAAATTTCATATGAAACATTAATTTCTATGACAAACATTTCTATTAAGGTGAGATAACAAGAAAATGGGCTCAATAAAAACATATTTTACTGACCACATATCATCACTAAAATATAATATCACTTCAAACTTACGAATGGACCCTAAAAAAAGATTTAACACGAATATAATTTTAATATCATTCGTTTTACGATTTCCCTTGTCGTTCCACGTGTGAAGCCGTTGGACTATTTTTCATACTATAAAACATTTCAAGAGGAACATTATGCATATAAATTAGTGCGACAAGGTTCCTATGACCATCAACACATCGTCAGCTGGTCTGTCGCAACTGTACCACACCGTCCACCACCGTTTCCACTTCCCTCATAAAAATGCGGTTTTATGAAGTTTTATTATATGAATAAAATATAATGATAAAATCCGAGAAAATAACATTTGAACACATGTTTATTGTAAAAATGGTAAAAAGCGTAATTGGAATTATGAATATCGAAACAGCTATTTCAAAAATGCATGAATATTAATGATATGGAGAACAGTTTGTAAGTTTGAATTGCATAACGTTAAATTGTATGAATTTACGTAACTTTGAAGTTTTTGTGTAGATACCGTACTTTTCTAATGTGATATCTATTATACAGATATATATATATATATAACTTGAGCTGGGGGCTAATAACCGCTTCATGAACTTTGTCATATTCAGCACGTTTGGTTAACAAAATTGTGCCATTAGCTTTCAACGCCTGTAATTTGGAACAGCGTGCGATACGGCGACGTGGCGTTTAAAGGTACGTTCAAATCAATGCGTCCAGCTTGACGCGATGGCGTTCAGTTGCTGCGATTGTACTAGAAGCAATGTGTTCAAACGCAAACGCGTCCTAGGGAGTCAATAACGCCACATTTGGTGAAACATATTTCGTTTCATATTCGTCATCATAACTGCAAGTAGACTGCACATCCAGTCGCAACTGTAAACTATGCAAAAGCCAAATGCAGCTTGAAGGCAATTAGAATGTAGTCAGTGCGTGACAACTGCCGATTGGATGTGCAGGTAGGGTTACCAGATGGAAAATTTAAAAGTCCGAAGAAAAAGCCCGATTTCCATCGAAAAATCCTGAGATTTTTTCGCAAACGTAATTTACAACTTTGTGGTGAAAAAAGTTAAATTATAATTGGTTTTGGTGCACTGGACATCATTCACCCACACTTCCCACGCACCGGCGGTGATAAAAAGATCTGAAAAATCTACTCTATTTAATTGAAAATTCAAAAAAATCCTGAGATTTCCTGATATTTCCGAAATCCGGCCGCAATCCTGAGAAGAGCCTAAAAATCCTGAGATCTCAGGACAAATCCTGAGATATTTTAACCCTATGTGCAGGTCACTTGCAGTTATGGTTACGAATATGGAACGATATAATTATGTTTCACCAAACGCGGCGTTATTAGTCGCAGTTTCTCGTAACTCATCATCATCATCACCATCATCCTCGTGCCCTTACCCCAACTTATTTGGGATTGGAACAGCATGTATTTTTCTTCCATACGTCTCTATTAGCCGTCATCTCAGTAGTCACGCTTCTAGTCATATCATCTTTTACATTATTCATCCATCGTTTCTTTGGTCTTACTCGTAACTGCCAACTGAATATATTAGTGTGAAGAGTTGAGTGTGAAATGATAACAAAATGTCAATCTCGAGAGGCGATTTCAACGCTGCGAGGGCTTTCAGCCGAAGTAAGGCATGTACTACGTTTATCTAAATCAACCACTTGAGATAAGGCGATAGCTACACTGAGCACTGTGCAGGTGGTTCTACTTAAAATAGAAATTCGCTAATAAACATAACACAGTTCGTTAAGTACATAGATAGTGTTGTACGGTACACACAGTTGATGCGTCATGCATTGCATGCAAACGTGGCTTTATAATCTTTGGTTCTAGCATAGACAACTTAGACGTATCTGGATAAAGTTTGAATATAACGATTTGTCGTTCTAATGAATAAACGCAAGTACATTATAACCCACTGAGGTGTCTATTTATATACTAGGAGTCCACTCCACTGCACAGTGCTAACACAATACATTATGTAGACAGGTATTTTGTTTTAAGAATAGTAGCAACTGGCTGCAGTTTGGTGTTTTAGCCGGTCGTCTCCTCAGACTCCGCAGTCACACCGATAATTCAGCCCTCATCAAGCTGTCTTCCTCCTAATCCCCTGCCAGCAACGCCCGAAGCCGAGGTCCGAGTCCCACTATGAATCGCCCTTAGTGCTGTTGTTACTAGTAGTCATGACGGCCGAAAGGACCGTGTACAAGCAGAACAATAAAAAAAACTGGCCAAGTGCGAGTCGGACTCGCGCACGAAGGGTTCCGTACCATTATCTATTCTGTTTTTTAGAATTTGTTGTTATAGCGGCAACAGAAACACATCATCTGTGAAAATTTCAACTGTCTAACTATCACGGTTCATCAGATACAGCCTGGTGACAGACGGACAGACAGACGGACGGACAGCGGGTCCTGTTTTACCCTATGATACGGAACCCTAAAAATGTTGGATTCGACTGCGAAGAGGGCCAGCCAGTACAATCACTAACTACCCTATTTGTTGACGATAAGCAAAAATGTGTGGATTTCGAGAACAATTCTTTTTAATCGATGTCTATGTATACATACGTTGTGTGCTTTGAGATAAAAGAGACACATACGTAACCTTTTAATTACCGATCGTTTCGATGCATGCATATTATAGCTATTGTACAGTTCAAATAATTTGAATTTTGATATTGTTTGTTATATTTCATACTAGCGACCCGCCCCGGCTTTGCACGTGTACGTTTTATAGCTTAAAACCTTCCTCTTGAATCACTCTATTTATTAAACAAAACCGCATCAAAATCCGTTGCGCAGTTTTAAAGATCTAAGCATACATAGGGACAGATAGCGGGAAGTGACTTTGTTTTATACTATGTAGTGATGACTTTGTTTTATACTATGTAGTGATGACTTTGTTTTATACTATGTAGTGATTAGATAATAGAATCTATGTGAAAGTGTTTTAGGAGAATGCTATTTTCAGCAGTTGAATGTGACAGGCTGAGTATAGCCAAAATATAATAAATCCTTGACTATCTTTTTTTCTTTCATTAATGATGTAATGCCGAATTTAAGGTAATCACGGAATAGCGTTAATATGTACCTATTTCAATTAAAATTTAATTGAAATAGGTATCTTACTTAGCACTGTTCCGTGAACTGCCTATGACACAAATCAAATGTACACTGTAATGATTCAGTTTACCGTACAACAAAGTCTAGGTGGCCGTTCAAGTATAACTGGGTATTTCGATCGCTGGGCGAGCGCCGGTATCGTGGTGCGAGTAAATCCCATACATCAACGAGGCCGATCCGCTTCCGTTCAAATAAACAAGCTTCATAAAGCTCCCCCGATGACGTCTATATCTACTTCGCACTCACCCATCGCTCTTTATAACATGCTATAAATATGTACGCGATGTATTTCAAATAAAATACCGCGAAATTGTTTGTGTGTCTAACTGAAAAATATGACCGACTGACTTTACTTTTTTTTTTTGCGATTGTTTTATTATTTATTGCTCGCTTTTGTTTCACTCGACTTTATAATACATCTTGCACACATTTTGATACTTTTCCGTGTAATATACTGGTAGGTACCAGATACGAAAGAGTGCTGGGGAATGGAGTTGACTGAGTTTTCTTTTTTTTCCACAGGACAAGCGAAGTGTAGATGATGTCACATACTAATAATAAAACGTAAATAATAGTTTAAATATGAGGCTTTCGTTAGGTGAACGGATGAAGGATTGATACAGAAAGCGGTACTCCTCAACACGGCACGCATAGTGAAGAGGTTTCTCTGGAGTCCTGATCACCGGCAGCTTGGACTCTGTTATAATGCTAGTGGGTATTTTTTTCCTTTTTAAAAATATAATAAAATAATGTATTTATTTACGACGGAATAAACGAGTTTAAATATAACGGAATCGTTCTCATACGTATGAATTAGCCCTCTAAAGTTTGACTGTTTTTTTTTTGTGTAATATTCTCAAATAAGTTTTATTATGTGTCATAATCATAACATTTAATCAACATAAAGTATGTTCACAATAACGTAAAAAGTCCTGCAGGCTGCTTTCTTTTTGTTTCCACAGGACAACCGTCGTGTAGTAATGTCCCAGGTTACGTTCATGTCTTGTGTTTGTAGTGAGGTGCTAACTTGGTGGGCAGGCCGTGGGAACTGCAAACAAACTCATTTTACTAGAACTGCCCATTCAGGACTTCGTTCATATGATTAGGATAGTTCATTCACGTTTTAACGTTTGATCTTTAAAACGTACTGACATTATGTTAGTTTTTTTTTTCTTTTTGTCTTCATAAAGCTTGTCCTTGCGGACCGTTACGGGCAGCTATTGGCGAGACCTGAATGGTCTCCAGCGAATGGGGCGGAAGTAAAATACTAAACCTAAGCCAACAACTTAGACTACACTAACATCATAACTACTAGCAACAACAGCACTAAGGGCGACCCCTAGTGGGACTGTGGGACTCGGATCTTGTCTGGGTATAAATATACATGGTGATTTATTTGAGATGGGATTGTAGGGCAAAACGGAAATTCACCGTATTCCTACGTAGAATATAGAGTATAATTATACCAAACGGAAAAACGTACCTATACCTTAGTATTTCCAGTTCGTAAATCATGTAGAATTTTTGTTTGTTCATTGTGTCTGTCAATATGTGGAGCTGACGTCATAAACGTTGTTTGTTTGCAAACATTTTTATTATTAGGTACCTATTGTATGCATGTATGTCGCTGAAAACTACTCGCAAACGTCTGGAAAATATGTCGAAACGTTAAATAAACCTGTTGGTGAGGTTATATTTTTACTTTCGTAAGTGACATTTCACGTTATATGGATTTATACGGCTTCACTAATATTACTATCTTTATCTTGTTAAACAACCGTTTACGTAAAATTCTGGTACGTGCTTCTAGTAAACGGTTGCTTAGTCAGCGAATTAACATTGGGAAAACCAGGCATAATCACATATATATATTTCGGGTTTTCCCAACATTTGGACATGACCGGAGCTCCTTACCGCTTGATGTCGCCAGTCGAGCGGTTTTTCGGTTGATAGAATCCGTTCAATGTCTAAATAACTGAAATTCTACTAACAGCACTCGCAACACACACAACCTAATTGTCCATCACTTTACCCACATGTTTCCAAGAAGATCGCATTGCATTGTTTATCATACAAATAACTTTCGAATAAAGTAGGTAACGATGACACCGGTCTCTAGGAACATGCCAACGGTGGAAGGTGTCACCTGACTGGCGCCAGTTAGACGGTGAGCTTTGAATTCGAACCTGAGACTGTCACACGAGAACTCAACACTCGAGAATACGATTATGAATGTAAATGCATGATTGCTGCATACTGAATATTTTTCTCGCAGTGTTGGTGGGATTAAGATGGCTAAGCAGGGTAGGTATTAAGGTTACATTATAGTAGGTAAGTTGACTGAATAGTCATTTGTCTCGTGTAGTGCCGGACTTAAAGAATAGCACTACCCCATCTCTTCCCGTGAGTGTCGTAAAAGGCGACTAAAGGATTCTGTAGAGAAGCGGTACGCAGACTTTTTTTTTTCTCTTAAACCACTTTCAAAATTTAGCTAGTTCCGGTGGACCCCCTGCAGCTACATTTCTACCATATTACCATATAAAATGTGGAGATTAGATCTTTTTGTCACGCCAACGTAGACCCCCGTCGAGTCTCCCGTGGATCCCTGGGGGTCCACCTGGACCACTTTGGGAACCTCTGCTCTAGAGGATGGGTAGTAGCGTTCTCTGAGTACTTCAACAACCATACTGCGATCGCCAACCCACCTGCCAAGCGTGGCGATTACGGAAAACCCCCCGTTTGGGGGAGGCTTATGTCCAGCAGTGGACGTCTTTCGGCTGAATGATGATGATGACGATGAAGTTGACTGCCTCGTTAGTCTAGTGGTTGCAAGCGCGACTACCTACTGAGTGCGAGGACCTGGGTTCGATCCTCAGTTCGGGCAAAGTGTTAATGGGTTTTTCCGTGTGGAATTTATTAGTAGCAGCCCGGAATCTAGATTTGTGCCTGGTTGATGGCAATAGGCTCGTCTGCTATTACATAGGACTTAAACATAACGGCGAAATCTGGGTGTACTATACACCTCTGCCTAACCTTTTGGGAAATACAGGCGTGGTGTTATGTTATGTTTAATTTTACATTAAGGCACATATGAAACTACAATTACTTGGCGTAACTGGCGATCATGTTGGCTAAACTCATGTTGGTGGTCGCGATTGTGGGCTGTGCCCGTTTAACCGGTATCGTCCCTCGCGACGACCCGGATCGTCAGTGCCATTATTTATCTATTGTGTCTATAATTACAGTACTACACAGGTTAAGGTCGATGCATTTTTAGCTTAACGCTCATTTGCGACAAGAACGTCTTAAGTACGAAATCCGTTTTTTTTCAGAAAACGACTTCGAAATGTTTGTAATAAAGGCGTTTTTTGAATAATTCGGTTTTCGGAGTTATAGTTTCGATAACATCGACTAGTCAGACTAGTGGGGTGGTTACAAGCGCCGTACAAATTTCGTTTCTGCCCTACAAGGGGTTAAAGTTAGATTAAAGTTAGATTAGTGTAAGTAGGTTAAGTATCAAATCGTACAAAGTTTTATTGCGCAGCAAGTTATTGCAAGTGCTTGCATAGTTCGTAAAACTTGTAGAAGTCGACTTGCTGCAGTCTACAGTTTGAAAGATGGTTTCAGAAGTTGCGCAATCCAACTGCTAGTGGATTGTAGTGAGAAAACATGACGTCAAGAAGGGGAAGTAGTTAAGTACTTAGCTAGATAATGTATATTAACAATATCTCAGTGGTTAGTAGATGATGTGAGCTGATTAGATAGGTACAAAGATATAATAAGTACCTGCTGTCTTGAGAATTCATAATGTGGCAACTACTGTGGGGCTGAGCTACTATTAACTACTAAGGAGTACTACTTATTTAAACTGCTCAATCTCTTAAATAACATCGCTGTGTGAAAATTTACGTACTTTCAAGTATGACGATACGTCACTTCTCACTCAAGATTCCAAGATCGTTCATTTTCCTTGAAGAAACGTATCTCATTTTCACTTACAAAAGCTTCAATACCTCTTTAAAAGTCGATTGTTATCCATGATTCTGCATCACATAGATAGTATAGAAAACAAACAATAACATATTCATAATAATCTTGGCTCCTAAGCCTCGTTACAAATGTCATTATTTACAGAACGTACAAGCAAATACTGCACGGGTTATAAAGCATGCGCACGAGCAGTTGTACAAATTAAGTGACTGAACTACTAATGTCCGAATTGTCTCATCATCCCTAATGCATGCATATGTCGTTGCATCAACTTTTCCGCCCTAAACTACTAAGGATAATAAACCAGTATACCAAGAACTACTCCGCCCCCTTTTGACTCTGTGAATCTGATATTAGATACAGGGGTTGTAAGTATTATCAGAGGTCAGGAATATTTGGTTGTTTATGCATTGCGCATGGTGTTGCGCCATATGGAGTATTAGCGGGACACTTGGGACTTAGATGCGGGATTGCTTCGAATGGAAACAACTGGCTACATTCGCGATCCAATATTATGTTATGATCTGTCCATTTCGTCTATGAATAATCCTCACTGTTTGTAGAAAATTAAAACTGTATAGAAGGCTATGCATAGATTTTAAATATGAAACTATACTACTAACAACTGAGTGATTTGCCACTAAGGTAAACTTCAAACAGTAATTGTATCCACATAAAATTACATCATGTAAACTAATTGATGTATTAAGCAATTATACATGCATAATCGAGTATTTTATAAAGAAGCATGCATAATTAACTATTTATAGCAAACTGTGCATATTTAACAAGAAATAAAACTTTTAATCCATCAATATCTGCCGTCGACACGAATTCTAGTCATAAATTCATATGGCGGGGCGACTTAATCAAAACGCGCACTTGGCCAGCCCCGAGCCCTCGGAGGGCGCACAATGTCGAATATATTCATTTCGTCCGCAATATTTGTACATTAGAGGTCTCGGCTCGCTACGCTCCCCATTGCTCTCTAGTTTGACTCTATAGCTTCAGTTTTCTATAGGGGAAAATCTACCCTTACCATTGGTTCGTATCGCAACCAGGCGGAATGTTTGAGACTGTAGTCTTTTTATTTCCCTGGATTATCTACAACCAAATATTTTTGGTCATTAAAACAAGGTGATGTTAATTAAGCCGAAGATATTCAGATATAAGGTCATAGTGAACGTTTTTGGTTTAATTGATGTCACGGATATTTAGATTAGTTGAATATTCACTTCACAATCGCAGTATATTTGAAGGCTCATCAAGAATAATTACCACTATGCAAATATTGCAACAAAACACAAACATTTTACACTCTGTATTGTCGAGTATTTCATAGAGCGACGTTGAGTATGATTCGAGTTTTCCGAGTAGGGTTGCGTAGGCAAAAGACAAGGGAGACGGCCGCAGCCGAGTAATGAAACCTTAAATCCCTGGTATGGACTCGTAATCCCATGACGAGAAGTTAGTGCAGGGGTGTCCCGCGCCAGTTGGCCGCACCTAATGCGGTTTAGTGTTTCATTTCCAGCGCAAATTGTGTTTTTATACAATCATCGGGTTGTTTTTTATCTAAATCTCTTTTGCAACTGTCGTGGGATATGCACACGAGCGGTTTAAGATGAGGATGGAATCGAATGAATGCAAGAAACCGGGAAGTGATTTTAGTTTTTATGTGATTTGTACTTCCTGATCCCACATTTGAAGCCTTTTGAATGGAGATAAAAAAATAACACCACGCATATGATCTCCAAATATTGTAAGGGGGTATTTCACGCAAAATACGCGCTTAGACGTGGAGTTCCGGATACCAGCCCGTTATACCTTATAAGGGGGTATTTCACTAACCTATAATTAACTGTTCATTAAGCTAATTTGGTCTAAACTTTTCAATAGCTATCATTTGTCTTTCATCACGTATCAATAGTAATATAATGACAAGATTATTGATCTCATAAATTTTCATACTTCTAGGTCACATTAGCTTATATGGTGAATAGTTACTGACTACATTGTTGATATTTTGGTGACATAGGTACCCCCTAAGACGACTATGGTTTCAACTCTGTGGTGAATGACAGATGTTTAGTCCATTGCCTTTGTATTGTATTTATTTATTATTCATCAAATTGCAGTAGGATGATTACGTTCTTGTGCTATAAATAAATTTATTTAATTTTTTACCTTAACTCCTAGAGGTTCGCCTTAAGATAAACTAATGAAGTCGTTTGCACCATTCTGTTATTTGTGAAGTCAGCTGCTTACGTAACAATCACTGTCAGAAAACGTTAACATAAGTGACGAAATACTACAAACATTTTGTTGAGCATATTGCTGAGAAAATCATTAAAACTATGGAGTTTATACTTAATTTGTAGCAGACAACCTTGACGAGCAAAATCGACCTCGAAGTACAATTTTCCTGTTGTTTATCTATGTAAGTATATTCAATATTTACCTACGTTACATTTTAATGTTTGAACAACATTGTATGCTTGTTTCCTTGGCTCTATTTTACGGCAAATTCCTTGATACAATCGGTATGATCTTTACTTTTACTGAGGCGAGTATCGAGATTGCACGATCGCACGATTGGTGGTGTCGCAACCCTGGCGCGATCGGGCTCGGCATCGCGACTCAAGCCTGCCGTCGGCGACGCACGTGCGCACGGCTTAATGAGACCCTGCCAGCCATCTTCCGATCGATGTTTACGCTCGTTACTTTCCACGATGCTGGATACTGATTTAAAATAATGACCGCGATAATTAAGGAGGGTAACACAAGCTTTTTGCAGGTCGTTTTATTTTCTGCTTTTGGTAAGACTGGCGTTGTTATTTTTAAATTGTATAATACATAGTCCTATATGAATAAGTGCAAAAAGAAATTCGCAGTCGGTAGGATTCGAACCTACGCTCCCAGAGGGAATCTGATTTCTAGTCAGACGCCTTAACCGCTCGGCCACGACTGCTGATTGCAAGACGTTTGAAATATACTATCATGTCACACGCGGCATTTCAAACTAGATTAGGACCAATAAAAAAGAAAATAAAGAGGCGTGAACTACTCATAGGCTATCTTATTTACTTTTGCAGCTGCTTTTAATTAAACAATTTAGCATTGATTATTCCCAATACTTATCGCGCACTAACATCACGGACCTTGTCGCTCTACTCTTTGAATTACAAGAGGAGAGAGCGAGAAACTCACTATACCCGCATTCCTAATTAAACAAAGATAAACTGATTACAAATTGAAAGTTAAATCGGAAGCGGTGGCAGTAAGTGAGGTTATTTGTGGAATCATTGTACAGTAGTGACCGCCTATTTACTCAGCTGTAAGTCAGGCACTAAAACAAAATAAATGGAGCGAGAAATCCCCGGTCTGTTCACAACACAAGTGCGGTTTTATGATTATGAGATGCGCACGCGCTTGTAAAACAGCACGAATTAATCATTGCTCGTGAACATTAGCTTCAACAATTTTATGCGTAACAACAGGGAACTTTGGTTTATTAGAGCTTTTTCTTGTACGACTCTTTGTTATACAAGTTGTTTGGTGCTTCTATTTATATATTTTTAGGTGCTTTTAGTTTGTAAGTCGATGTAGTTTATGACGCCATGGCGATTAGATATATTGGGAGGATAGACAGCACCATCCGCTGACCAACGCCGCGTATGTGCGGCGGCTTACATTGTTTATCTATTGTATCTATGTTTACGGTAATTGATCAGTTGAGAAAATCATACTGCAGTTACGACAATTGTAGACGATAGGACTTATATATTTTATCAAACAGAGTTATTTACCTCTAGCTTGATTGTTGACGCTCAGTAACAATGTATTTGCTCAGCAGTATTCATGGACGATTCTCAACTGTTTTTTGCAATATGATGATTGAACCTACATACGCTCGTGAGGAACGAATCCGGGTCACCAACGTAAACCTTAATATCTCGGAAACTAAGAATGATAGCTTATTCAAATAAAAACTATTTTATGGACTTTAAGAAATTTTATTCATTAAATTATATTTTTAATTATTAATTAAATCAAATAAAATGATAAAATACTTTTTATCAAATAAAATGATAAAATACTTTTTTGTTTGAATAAGCTATCATTCTTAGTTTTCGAGATACTAAGGTTCATGTTGGTGACCTGGATTCATTGGTCCCGAGTGTATTTGTTTAACACAATCAGACTATAAATAAAGATTAATGAAACGAAATAACTTTCTGATTTCGTAAAATGTTGATTGAAACAGTTTTTCCCGAGGCCCGTCGTACGGGCTAATGAATTTTGGTGATGATGAATAAAACATAAAACAATACATGTAAATGTAATCTGTCACGAACAAACCACATTGACGTGGTTACAGTATCGTGCACACAGCGTGACGTAAACAAAGCCGGCCGAACCAGTGCACACCGGTTTAGGGACGCCATCGCTCACGGAAAATAAATAGGAATATTCGGCATTGTTGCTCAATACTTCAAGTGAGGGCACGAGTGGCTTAATTTAAAAAAAATACCAGAGAGACAATTTTACTAACAAAATTGTTGCCAAACGCAATCGAACCACAACCATCAGTCAGTTTTTGTTTACGCAAATTGTCAAAATTTTTAGTTTTGTTTTTTTGGTCAAACAATTTGACAGCTTTTGAAATTGAAAACTGTCTGAATGAACGGTTCGACCTTAGTTCGGTTGCGATTTATCAAGATTTTTTTTAGGAGAATTGGGCGCCAATAGGAGGTGGCTAATGGCCGATTCCTATGATTTACCGAGCATTATCAAATTGGTGAAAGTTAAGACTCTTGTATCTTTACCAATAATGAAGCAAAGACACCCATAGCTTTGCACATGCTCTCCTTTACTTTAGTAGCTTTTGTAAATCAGTTTGGCAATGAAAAATGCTACCACTGATAAGAAAACGATTCGGTTTTCTCCATAGGAACCAGGCATAAGTGGGAAAACGTAGCGTAAGAAGACCGATGGCAAAATGGGTCAATGATCTGGTCCAATTTTTCGGAAAACCCTGGGTAGGCACTGCTACAAAACAAAGAATTATGGCATTGTAGGAGGCTGCCCATCCAGTGGGTTGATAAAACCTGCTAATGATAATGATGATGATGAGGTAGCTAATTTGATTATTGAACAATATGTAACAGACAATATGTAACAGACAGAGAGATGATAGACTTAGAATTTTATCAAAAACACAGGAAGCCTATTGTGATGTCGTTAGTTTTAAATTTATTTCGGTGAAGATCTTATCCTCGTTTGATGCATTAGCAATTTATAACGTGACATGCGTCAGTGCTCATAAAATCGTAATCACTGAAACATTGAATAAACTGCTATTTGAAACAGAATATACTAAAATTTACGTTACCCTGGTTGTCCTTGTAAGTTTTTCAGTGGTAAATCTGTCTTAACTCTGGTGCAGTAGAATGGACATAACAAATGTAGCAGGTAAAGCTGATATTAAGATTAAGAAAAAACGCCTTATAACTTAGAGCTGACATTTACTTGGTACCTGTCTATGCTTACTACTTATTTTGCTTGGTGGTAGGACCTAGTCGGTCCTCTTGGCTAGCTACCACCCTCACATTACAGTCAAGCAGTTTACTGTGTTTCGTCGTGTGTATAATGACAGCCAAAGGGATACATGGGAA